>OY735140.1:16829070-19229070 GCA_963457615.1 Nicrophorus investigator | reverse complement strand
CTGTGCATCATCTAAAAAATACTAAAATGAAATAAATATTTATTATTATAATATTTGCGAATTAACTTACAGCACGTAAAAAATATTTATAGGTTTGAAAATTTAAAAATTTGACAAAATAGAAATAATTTATAATAAATTATACAAAAAATATATGTGATTTATTTTTATCCTTTTTTTTGTATATATTTATTTCCTCGATTAGACCGGTTTCAAATAGAAAAGGATATTAGACGACTAAGTTGTTTTTACAAATGACCAATTTCTTAATTGTCGGTGGGAATTAATTTGGTGATTAATACATTTTTATAGTCTATTATTAATATTAAACTTTTCCATATGAAGATTGGTTCATTATAATTGTTAATTATTTTGGCAATTAATTATTGTTTGTCTTGTGCATTAATTATACGAGTTACGCAAGGTGGCGAGGAGAGCGACGTGCGTGACCTAATTTCGTATGCATAAACTTCAGTTTTATTACCACAACTTATATGTCCACATATAAAAAAATATGAATGACACTTACATTTCCAGAATGAAATTGTTCTTTACTACCAAACAGAACTTTCAATAAAAATAAATAAAAGTTTACTATAATTGAAGTATGTCTTTGAAAATTAATATAATCCTATAATAATAGAGCAATTTATCTTAAAGGACATTTCGTAAAATAGTCATTATAAAAGACATTTACTTTTAAACCTAATGTAAGTATACATTATATGAAGCATAGAAATTTAGATAAAATGGGAAAGTTGGCAGCTATAAAATTGGCAAACTACGAAGAAAAATTCTATAGTGTAGGAGTGTCTGGCGAAATTATGCAACAAGTTATTTGATATGCAGATCATGACTAAATATCTTTAAAATGAAATGAGCCATAAAAAACGATTATTCTTAGGGAATATATAATAAATAAATACAATGTTATAGGTCTACATACTAAAGAGTTGAGTAATAACTAAATTTTGGTATAAAATTATGGGTTCTCTCTATCAGTAAACGGTTTACAATCCAACATGATTACCGGTAAATTTTGATAATAAATACCGGTAATTTCTTTAACAATCAATAAAAAATATTTTTTATTTAAATAATAAAATTTCATTTACACAACATTAAATTAATATTAATATTTATTAATATTTAAGAGCGAATAGTCGCCGTTCTCACGATTTATGAGTACGGATTTGAAACCAACTTTGGGCCAACCAAGTAGAAAGTTGACATAGCAGAGTTAAGCAGATACACAAAATTATTAATATTACCTTCAAATACAGCCGATTGTACAATACTTAATGCTGATGTTTCTCATATATTAATTATTGACCAATTATCTACATAAAAAAGTATTTTAAGCAGAGAATTAAAATTAATTTTAAATATTCAAGAGCGAGGCATAAACATTTAATATGTTATCCAATTTTTTAACAGTCCTATAGAATTTAGAAATAGGCATCGGTAATTATAATCATTATTTATTTCAATTAAATAAATCAAAACTTACCAAAACTTTAATTGAACTTTTAAACATGAGACTTATTTTTTTTGCAAAATTAGTGAGTTAAATATCTTAATCATCCGAAGATGGTAGAACTTTCGCTGAAACCACACAACTGATTGAGAAGATGAAAATGAAAAAGATCGTATTTAGACATTAAGCAAAAAAAAATTAACTAATTCAAAATAAAATTTCTAATCATTAATACTGCAAATTGAACATAACTGCAGAAATATTGATGATCATAATAGTTTGCAAACACCTTCTATCAAAAAAACCCTCGATTCTTGAGGCAAAAAAAATCGTTTTCTTTTGTAAGGTCTGCAAAAAATTTAAATAAATTTTGGTTCATTTATGAAGAAATAATGTATACGTTTATTGATTTCTTATATTTTTTTTATATAAATACCTTTTACCGGTAAAAAAAACTCGGTATTTGTATTTAATCTAGGTCAATCAATTGATGGTTCTAAAAGTATTATGTTAAAAACCAAAATACTTTAGTGATTTTTTTCTTGGAAAATCTTTGTAGCAATTTCTAAAGGTTATTATAAAAATATATAATTTTATAATTAATAAAGAAAACACCACCACGTTATTTACTTCTTCTATTATTTTTTTGGAGCAAAGAAACATTTTTAATATAGGATTCGGGGACGCCGCAATTTCTAACTTGCAGCTCAGAAGCGTCAAGTTGCCGACCCTAGTTATAGGTGTGTATAGATTCTATTACCCTAATAATAGCTCGATACAACTGTAATTATATAATTATTTTAATAAATATTAATATAATCATCAACGATAATAATCATAAACTACATAAAGTTGAGTAATTATATGAAATATATAGGTAGGAGTTATAAATTAGTAATTTAAATTGTATAAACTGGAATGTGGTATTAAGAAACAGTAGTCTTTAACTATTTCTCTGCACGTTCATCCTCCATCAAGACTAAAGTCTGTCAAGAGTACAGGCTAATTAAAATTAATGAACAGGCGGTGGCGCGCGTGTGTTTGCTGCGTTGAACGTCGCATCAGAAATGCGAAGTTTAGATCGGAAGTTATCAGAGATTAAGTCGGACGGCTGAGCTCCACCACGTATATCAATTCCGTTAAGGTACGTTGCGGTAATTTACGGCAAGATAACATTAATATAAGTGATTTGTTGTTTACTCGCCTACACATCGTTTGCGACTCATGTACATTGTCTAATATAGCATGCATTTAAACAGATGATTAATATGGGATATGCTCTTCATCTTTGGAGACGGATACACTGATATACTTGTAAGAGGAAGAGAGGTAAAGCAATGTTGAGATGTGATAGGATAGACTGAAAATTATTGACTAATTAATTCCAACACACGTTCTACATCCCAATATAATTTATCATATGTTTCATTAAATCAAACCAAATTACTTTTCACTTTTATTTGGAATTAATTATTATTGGACGTGATATTTATTTAATTTATTGTTATTTCTTATTAAATATTTATAGAAATATATACTTGTTTACAATGTTACAATTATATTTTAGTAATATTTACTAATTAAAACATTAATAATTTCAATAATAAATCTATTATTTATTAAATTCATTATAGTATATGAATAATTAATTAATTATTAATTAATATTCCATATTTTCAAAAAAAAATCTTTATAATAAATTAATAAACATAAATCGTTATTAATTTACAGTTTTTACAATTTTATAATTTTATATCAATATTCCCAAAACCCTTTATAAGTGCATGTGTCCTTCAGGGGCGTCTGAATCATAGTAAACTAGTTATAGTGCCTAGGATTCACGAGAACTTTTAGGTCATATGAAATATTTGGGACGCACGAAAAAAAATATTTTGAATTACGTATACATATACGAGCTGTCATCTCTTATTTAACTGGTACCTAGAATTACGACTAAATTAATGCTGTAATGATATTTATTACCATTGGTGTGTTTACTTTTTTCTAACAATCTTGTTCATAAATATTAATTTTAGGTCTTTGGCTATTTGAGTATGTTTTTTTTTTGTTTGTGATTTTTTGGAGCAATAAATATTATTTTTATTTATTAATTTTGTAGATGCTCTAAAAACTCTATATAAAAAATATACAATTATTTTTAATTGAATTATGAAAATAATAATTTATAAACATGTTTGATTTTAATATAAAAGTTCAAGAGAAATATAGAATATCTATCCTTTATAAATAGAACTATCCGATTTGGTAAATTTGTTGAGTCTTTTATGTTCACATAAATATAAACTGAAGCAAAATAAAGCGCTCCTTGAAGGATCACGATAAGAATCATAAGAACCGAGTTTAGCAAAGATAAAAATGGAGATACACGAGTTATCATTATTATATGTATACACAGTGTACAGCGGTGGAGCCCGGGGATACGGTATATGCGTGGTAACAGTTTCCTGTAAATCATGTTCGCTTCCGACCCGGAATCGCGGTTTTATGGTATTGACTAACGCAAATTTGATATTTATACGTCAATTATGGATGCCGTCAGAATATTGAAAAGTTTCCAGCATAATTATCTTTTGGAAGAGGGGAACATGGAAACATTGACGGCATAAATTATTCTCATCGATTGCTTCCGTGGTATTTGACATTCGATGGGGAGAGTGAGTGAATGATTTGGGTCCGAGTTTGAAGAGAGACCGGATGTACAATCACACTGCAAAATGCTGAGAGGCATCATCATCATCAACAGCAATGTTGCTGTTTGCATGACAATTTTATTACGGAATCAAAATTCCAAATGCTTATTCAGCAATTAAATCCGATACTCGAACGCATTCTGTAAACATGTTTGCAAATTGCACAAACATCAATAGCACCTATCTAAAACTACTTATATTATACACAATGCGCCAATGCATATTGCTTCATTACGCAACAATGGATGGGGAGGAAAATGGAAAATTGGAATTAATTTCATGTATTTCGAGTACCGTGCATGCAGTATATGCGTAAATAGGTGTTGCTATCAAGTTTACATAATATTGAAATCCTCCCATGCGCAGATGTTTTCAATGAAGCCATGGAGGCGTGATTTTAATCGGAAAGGATTTATTTAACGAGGAAACGTGTTCCACAACGCTATTTTATTGGATTAATTATAAAACGTTCTGTGTGTGTGTGTGTGTGTGTTGCATGCGTAAGGTATGGCCTGTACACACCGAAGGGAGGTAAATAGAATGTTCGCGTGAGATTTGGGAATCGCAAACAATTTTCGTTATTTCTGTTCTTGTTGTTGCTAGTAACCATTATTAAAACACAATTGTGAATTCGCGTTATGTATGTTCTTTTCAACTTAATCGACTAATAGTTTTCACCTTCGGTTACTAAAGTTTTTCTTGTAATTCACATAATTATTTTCTATTTCTTGACCTATACAAAATATTAAATTATTCTTGAAATAATATTTCTTATACGGCGGAAACGTTTATAGTCAATAGCACTTTGTGACTGTTGATAAGAAGCAAACGTGTGTATCAATGTTATAATTGTTAATAAATTGCTTCTTTAGATGTTGAAGTAACTCGGCACGAGTTTTTCGGCAATAGTGAATTTGCGTTATGTGTGTTTTTTTTTCAATTTAATCGACTTGTAGTTTTCACTAAAGTTTTTCTTGTAATTAACTGTTGATAATTTTTATTTTGTTAAAATTGTATAAATGTTTACAAATGTATACGGATTTGAAAATTTATAAAAAAAAATAATTGATTGAAATAAATTATATAAAAATTGTATACAAAATTATTTTTAAATTTATATACGATTTATTTAAATTTTTTCAATTTATATTTCCCCGATTTGTGAGGCTTCAAACAATCCGATCCAGGTTTTTGCTGTACTTTGTTCGATGCAATTTGTTGACGTTTATTTTACCAATTAATGCTTTTTTTTTAAATAATCTGCTTGTAATTCTTATGATGTAAAATAAGTCCCAAAGAATACTTTTCATGCATTAGGTGGATATACTCGATTACCTAAATAATTACCTTTTTTAAGGACTTTCTGGTTGATAATAATTAATATATTTACTTGATATAAAATTATCATCAAAAATGGTAAAATTTCCATTGGGAAAGTTTAACTAAAAATAAAAATGTCAACCGCCACCAGATTTACTTAATGTTCAACACAAATAAATTGTAAATATAAATATGACAAAAAAAATAAATTGATATTTCTAGCTGTATTAAGTGTAAACTGATTTTTATTATCAGTTTAGTATAAAAATACTGAAACAAAATAAATAAATACTTTACAAAAATTTACAATATGTGTAGTAGTAATATTTAATATAATTATTTCAAGATATTTTGGATTCTGTATATTATTTTAAATGTGCTTCAAACGTTCGAATTTACTATCGAAAGCTTTTACAAATAAAGGGCGGCTTTGATTAGTCCGGATTCAATATATTTTAAAAATAAAAGAAATATAATTGAGAATAAAAATAAATTTATATACAACTTCAGTATATAAAACTATTTTTAATTAATAAATGATCGTTTCTTTTTTCATTATTTAGTCAAGTATATTTTTGTCCAGGACTAGTCCGGATTCAAACAGACCGAGATATTGGCGAAACCCGTTCTAGCGAGGTATTGCTTTATTTTTTATACTACTGTTATTGGTATTACGTAACATGGAGGAAAACGGTGTTTGATTGCTCTATATAAAAATGTATATTTTTATTGAAACATAATTTATATACGATGTATGATATATTGTAAGTTTAAAGTGGTAAAATAATAATTTTTAAGGTTTACACTCAATAAAAAAAAGATAATTTAATAATCGGCAAACTACGGCTCGTGAGCAAAATGCGGATTTTTGTGACTTTGAAATTGTTATGTGTAAAAAATAGTATATAATTTTTTTACACATATCAACTTCAAAGCTCTCAAATGATTTTTAAATTGTTACGAGGGATAGGTTTTTTTATTATGTCGTAATAATTTTATTTACAATTTATTCAATGTAAATTTAATAACGGGTTATTTTAAATAGTTAAACTTTCCCAGTGGATGTTTAGCACTATATATATGAACATAATTTAATAATTTTCTTAAATCTATATACTAAATCTCACTCAAGATTTTTCCATCAATAAAACCATTGTTACTTGTGAACTAAACGTCAGAATCCCATGAAATTTTGACAGACGTCGTTTGAAGGTTGGTATTTACTAAAAATATAGATGCGTCATCTATATGTCATTCTACGAACATATTGAGTGAGGTGTTATGTCTATTTGTTGTTTTGTTGTTATCAAACAGTTTAATTAATAACTGAACATTTTTAGGTGATTTCAGTCAATCTTCGTAATTATTTCTTAGTCATTTTTTGATTGATACCTTTAGATAATGTGTATCTTCGATTTACTCGCTGCACCTTATAATTAACAAATCTTGGACTCTTATTGTTGGACTGATTTCATTAATTGATATCCACCATTATTTATATAAATTTTCTTGCAGATATTCAGATTATTCTCATTTAAGATTGATGTATCATGAGCGAGTGTTGTAATTGTAGTATAACTGGTATCAGAATATAAGTTTGCCGACCTCTTGTCTAGTACATAAAATAATCTTAAAAATGTATGTTTGTAAAAAGTTAATTCCTATAAAAGCTGCTCAGAATAATTAATAATGCTATAAAAATACCATACGGCTGTATACAAGAGTTCGGAACGAGTTTCTTTACATTGTGCTAACCAACTTTTACCCCCTTTAATATAAATATCCTGTTTTATGCGTACAGTTGACAGGTAGGGGATAGCTGCTACGAAAGCGGCAACTTTAATCAATCAACTATTTTTAACCCGCGCATTATATAACATACATGCGGCTTGTAGCCAAGTGAACAGGATATTGTTAGGGAATAGGTGCGGATTTGCGGAACTTCAAGAAGAAACAACGCGGCGAAAAGGAAGCGAGCGGGAAATTTAAAATGCGCGAACAAGTTTCTTGTTTATTATTTCAATTCACAAACATGACAGGACAGCGAGGCTCCATTATTCCAACACGCATTGTTAACCGGCCTATTTATACATTACGTGCGTGATATATCAAAGAATCGTTGCCATCAATCCTTTCCGAGAACGTTCTTAATTGAATAAATATATATAATAAATAATATGTATTACAAAATTCTCCGAACTCTTTCACTCTTATACTTCAATTAATTAACTGTAATCAATCTTTTTTTTATTTAATCTTGGAATAAAACACAAAATAAAATATATTAATAAAAATGTAATTATATTAAGTTATTAACTTATAAAATATATTGCTTTATGTGTACACACCCTTTGGTTTGAAAATTTTGGAACATACTAAACTTTAATTCAAATAAAAAAAAATCAGCGAGAAAATATTTTATTATAAATCTTTTCCCTGATATAATACCTCACTTAAAAAGTTCGTAGGATGACATATAGATGATGCCTCTATAGACAAGTCCATATGATTTTTAAGAAGTACCAACCTTCAGACTGGGCCTGTCAAAATTTCATGGTAATTAGACGTTTAAATCACAAGTTACAATGGTTTTAGTAGCACTACTTTTGTAATTATCAAATCAATGGAAAAATTTGAATTGGATAAATTTGTCGATAAAACATTGCTTTTTGATGGGAAAAAATACCGTTCAAGCAAAGCAATGGCTTGATAAACATTATGTGGACTCTTTTCTGTCGAAACAAATGGTAGAGAAGTGATTTGCAGAAATTCTGATTTTTTTCCTTGTTTTACCATGAAATAAAAAATCATGGATTTATCGATAGAGTCTCCATCTATATGTCATCCTACGAACTTATTGAGTGAAGTGTTAGTTAAGTCACGTTTTGTGCGGTTTTAAAGTTATACGGTTTCGAACAGTCCGGGGTATTGGCGAAACTGATTAACTGTATATATTATTAAGTTTGTAATAAATTATTATTCATCAAATTATCATTTATAAAATACTGAATGTTACTATTAACAATGTTGTATTATGTATCGGTCGGTCGTTGCAGGAAAACAATTTTAATTAAAAAAAATTCTTCTCTCCGATATTAAACTGAAAAGTTTTAATACATATTCATAACTTGGCTTTGTGCTTCAGATTTCATATCATGTATATAGTAAAATGAAAAATGCGCTCACCTTTATATAAAACTACATCCATCCTGTTTTGCTTTTCCCGCTATACTACAATAATATAAATCATACGCGTTCCATTAAAAATGAAAAGAAAAATATATAAATACGTCTAGGAGGAAAAAAAAATATTATGATATGAAGTTATAAAATATAATTAAAAGTACATGTGTTAGTACAATCGGTTTATTAATGCTAATGTATATAATTCTTTTACATGTCTGAAAATCCTTTAAGTTATACGATGCAGTAAAGATTGCTATTATTAAATATGCTAAAAGCATTACTATAAAATATACTTATTATATTTTGCATATCTATATTTGGATTGCAAATAGTAGCATTGTTATGGAGATTGTCTTATAATATATATGTAATGTAGCATGTTCACTTGAAATTAAGTTTATGAAACTTTAATAGCAGTTACGTGAAAACTCACAAGTTTTGTAAGAAAACAACTATCAATTTATAAAGTCATTATAAATCTTATTTGGAAATAACCTAGTAAAATATATAAATTATTTTACTCAAAAAAGATCCTTAGTTCAATTATACCCAGATAATAAAATAATTTACAAAAAATAGTAATTTCAGGAATTAATTTAAATTGATATTTTTTAAGAATTTATATAATCGGGTTTTATCTACTTTACATTAATTCTTATTTGGAAAATGGTTGAAGTTTTCGAATCTATCTAACAAAACAGTAAACAAAATAGAAAATTTATTTAAAAAATTCTTAATTTACAAATATTAATAAGACATTTTCCAAATTTGATAGCTAATATTTATATTTCTTGTATATAATTTTATTCATGAATTACCGCTATAAAGGTTTAAATAAGCAATAATGTGGATTTATAAATCGGGTTTTATCTACTTTATATTAATTCTTAATTGGAAAATAAAGTTTTCGAAACAGAAGTTTTTCTTCATCTATAAAATTAATTTATATTATTAAAGAAATAATAATTAATTTTGGTTATATTTAATTAATAAATATAAATTATGCAATGAACATGTAAATAAATATAAATATATTGAATTCATTCATTATTGTAAAATAAATTTAACAAAAAATATTATATTTACGAGTGAAAAGCAACTAAAATCGAAATCGTTTGACATTTCTCTGCAAAACACACTATTGAATGAAAATGAATGAAACGTAGTAAAAAGTCCTAAAAAGATGTATAGAAAATTCCGTCTCGGGTCTAGACGTTAAAAAAAAACTAATTTATTATAAATACACATCAATAAGGAACAAAAAAAAACTACGCACATTTCTCAGAAATACTGACAAATATGAATGAATATGAATAAAATGTAAAAAAATCGTATAAACGAAGTGTAGAAAATCCAGTCTGAAGTCTAGACGATAAAAAAATATTTTTCCAGATAACATCAATAAGGAACAATAATAAAAGCTATTATTTTTAAATAGTTTGATACAATTTATCTCTTTGTAAATTCATATTTTTTACACAAATTGCGTATTGGAATGCTTCCTGTGTGTGTGATTTCCTATAATGGTCATTGAATTCATAGATATTTAATTTCTCGTAAAATTCACGCGCCTTCCTAAAAAAAACGATTCTTAATAATTAAATTTAATAAATATTTATGTTATCTTTCATTAAAACTCCTGAAATATTTTTATAATACGTGTAATTGATATAATTTTTATGATAGCAGTAGTCTTGTTGAATGAAAAGTTGTTCACATTAATATATGTTAATAAATTTTATTTGTAATTGGTTTTGTTGTTGAAAATGGATCGAAAATGAATGCGTCGTATACCGCAAAACATGATATTATTGTATCGGGGAGGAAGCAATCTATATTAAATTCCCTTTTGTCGGGACCGCAAACTGTAATTGGGAGTGAAGCCTTGCCTTCATAAAATATTGAAATCAAATTGTTGCCAGTTGTAAAAGTTGACGTCATCAACATTTTATGTCGCAATTCACTTTACAATGCTCGCGAGATGTAACCGAGTCGCCCTCGACCCGCAAGAACCAACGACACCCTCGCACTTCTGCACAGTCCATAAACTACGCAACGTCTCGAACGTGAAATATTAAAAACAGACCGGAAACGCATCGTCACGTCCGCAACGTTTCGTCGCCGCGGTCGTAAACTAATGAGACTCTACGGTCCATCTAAATTAGCGTTAGGCTTTGCGTATCCATTTGCTTTTAACCCGACCATCATGAATTCCATCTATTTATTTGTTAAAGAATTTAAAAATATTTTTAACGGTTGCATATATTATTGTTTGTACTGGAATCATATCAGCAATTTTATAAATATTGTTATTATAAAACCATCATAAAGGTCTACTGAATATTAATAAAAATAATTTATTGAACATAACTACAAAGTGTTATTGACCGCAGCATTACCGCCTGTTGCTATAATTAGTATTACTGAACTCTATTTCATATTACGTTTTCTGCAAAGAAATTTTATTTCCTGTCATAGAATTTGTTATTATATTTACATGCTAAAAAGTCATTTAATAATAAAGTTTGTAACTCTAGCTTTTTTTTTAAATGTTTGGTCATAAACTAAAGTCTCAAATTGTATTGCTACTACATATTTATATAAAGCAGCACTTGTAGTATAATATTATAGTACAGTGGAACCTCGTTTAACGAGCATAATCCGTTTCAAAATTTCCGGATTTTTAATCGTATAGTGAAATAATTTTTCCCATTATTTTGTTCGTTAAACTAAATGATCGTTAAACGAGGTTCTACTGTATATATTTGTTATAAACTTAAAAAGTCAAATTAATTTTATAGTAAACTTTAATTTAAAAAATATTTTCTTTATTATTTTTCAAAATATTATAATAACTAAATAAATTGTTTAATAAGTTTTAAAAATAAAAAAAATCTAGAATTATAAATTGGTATTGAATTTATTGATTTGGTATTGTGATCCTGAATATATTATACCTGCACTATTAGACGAGACTCCTAGTTCATCAGCTAAATTTGTATGGCGTAGTTAGCCCTTATCATGAATATACTAAAAACTAATACAATTTTTGTAGATTTTTAGTGATAGATGCAAATGGATGATTAATACACTCAATATTTTTTAAACGGAGTGCCGCAAATAAATTTGTAATCTGAAGTACTAGTTACAAAATATTTGCCATCAGAATTGAAAATAGTTCTGGAACAATGTATTAAAATGGTTAATTATATAAAATCAAGACCATTTAAAAATGGCTTATTTAGTTATTTATGGAAGCTAAGTACGAATTCTTGTTACTGCATACGAAAGTAAGGTGGTTGTCCAGAGGAAAAGTTTTATTGCGTGTGCTAGAATTAAAAAACAAAATGAAAATGAATTTTAACAAAATAAAAATTATAATTTTATTTATTTGTTGGAAGATAAAATATGGTTTGCTAAACTAGCTTACCTATCAGACATTTTTGTTATTTTTAATAACATAAATTCAAGTATGCAAGGGTCAGAAGAAAATATATTAAACTCAACAGATAAACAGGTGGAATTCCAAAAAACAAATAACTTTATGGAAGAATAAAGCTCAGGAAGGCAATTTGGAAAAGTTTGAGTCAGTCCCAAAAGATTTTAATAAAACTATTCATAAAATTGTTATTGACCATTTGAAACATTAGAGGAGAGAATTATTCATTATTTCCCAAATTTAGATATAAATAAATTGATTGAGTAATTCATTTTTGATAACGAATAATTCTGTATTTAAATTATTTATTTTAGTTTTATTCTCTTTGAAGTAAGACATCTTTAGTAGATTTATGCTTACTGCGTATCTCCAACGACGGTTGCTGAGGAAGTGATGATGGTAATACCAAATTTGCTATTTATATATCAGGGTTGGGAAGTGGTGGTGGAACTTCAAATTTTTGTTTTTGGAAGAACTCAAAATATTGTTGTTCTCCTGAACACCAATTAAGTAGATTATTGCCTCCTTGTTTTCTTGTTAATTTCTATGTGTAAACTAAAGATTTTTGTTGGGGGTGCAATTAAATACACACTTTTGTAGTCAATCTTTGTTACCTGTCTGCAATTTTATTATATAGCCGTATGTAAAAGTTTGAAATTTAATTTTTGGATCTTATTTAATACTTTTTTAACTTAGTTCTATTATTTAAATTACTTTATTAATTGGCTCAAACATTTGAATTTTTAATTAAAATTACTTAAATCTCATAATATTTTGTTGCTAATTTCCAATTTATTTTGCGGGTTTAAAAATAATTATAATAATTAAAATAATCATATTTTTGGATACAAGAGTTCGTATTAGTTTTCTATAAATAAAAATATGAAAATAATTTGAATAATTTATATGAATTATTAGATAACTAGTAGCAATAATTTTCGAATTTATTCAGATACTATCTTTATTTCGAATACTTGGAGACAATGTGGAAGTTGTCAACGTAATTAGGTATTATTTATCTTCCGAAATAAATTGCGTCCAGATGTTCGGTCTCCTTCTGCTCCTTTCGTACGGCCCATAAATCAAAACGCAAACACATGGAGGCAATTACACAGCAATTCCTAGATAACACGCGAATTCCAAAATTATCCGCATTATAGTTAACATTTATTTTTCAAGCGTCAGCATTTATTTTGATTTACATCAGTCATAATAAATAGATACTAAATAATATCGTGAAGTGAATGCAGTTTATTTGAGTGGAAGTTGTATTTTAATAACTGCAGTGCGTTTAAATTAATAAGTACTTTCGGTCATTATCTTTATTGCTACTCGTGATCCACGCGCAACGTTGGAACATGGAGCTTCATACCATTATTTTGTATTATGTACTAAATCCTTAAAGCGTAAATATCCGGTGGGTATTTTGGTAAAAGAGGAAGATTGAGTGAGCGTGAGTTTGTTGGTTGCGTTCAATTTTTATCCCCTCGCAGATTAATTAATTTGAAAGCTTGGGAAATTTCGTAAAATCGCTGCCGAACCTACTCTGAAAATGACTGAAAGCGGTTTTGCATAGGATTTCCTGCTATTGTCTATTTCCGGGTATTCGAGCGTCCAGCCCATCCCTCTGTCTTTCATGAAAATAATATTGCACGAATCCTTTTGAGCGATTGTTAATTTATCAACAATCTAGCTGGCTGGCTGGCATTTAATAAACCCAAATAGACCATATTCTATGCATCTGGCCGTGGCGCATTCAATTAACAATTTGGTATTGCGCTCGATAATGAATTAGATCCGTTCGAAGATAATATAGTTCCATGGTTTATGGGGACGGGAGAGGATGAGAATATTTCAACTATTCGGTATTTATTAATTAACTGCGAATCACTAATTCAGCGAAATTTACACACACACTGTCGACCATAATACAGACGCTCCGCTTTTAAGTGATCACATCCGTTGCACATTTTACACAATAGGAATACCATAATGATATATTTTACACCCACATCCGATGCATTATGTAAATTTACTAAACCTTTAAATCAATACTGTACATACATTGTAGATAGCGTACATATTTATATACACATAATACGTTATTTACATGTTAATTATTTGTTTACAATATGTTGTTTTTGTAAAATATGTGTATATTTAAACAATATGTTAAATAACAATATTAATTATTCTCTGACATTATAACAAAAGTTTTGAACTTACTTAATTTATTTTTACATTAAAATGTAATGATAAATAATAAATAATATATAGTCTAATAATATTAATGTATTTTTGTTACAACATTTAATAATATTTTAGATTAAAGGTAATATTTCTTACAAATCTTATTGAAATGTTATTTTTAAGGTCTAATAAAAAAAATCGGAACCTAATTTGATTCATTTTTCACTAAACTTTGTTGCCCTCTTTATCTTTTCATATATCGAAAATACGCTACTTATTTCCCAACAAATATATTTAAAAAAAAATACAAATTCTTCAAGTATGATTAAATCTATTTTTTTTCTTTAGATATAACGATCCCGAAAATACTTATTTTAGAACAAATATATTTTAGATTTTTTCAGCAAAAATACAAATTCTTCAAGTATGACCAAATTTAGTTCTTTTGATTTTAATACAATTTAAATTTTAATGATTTAAACTCAAATGAAAATGATCTTTCTTCTTTAATTTTTTTAAAACAGATAAATTTGCTTTTAAATAATATGTGTTTTCGATTGCTTCAATTTTTTTTGTTGTGAATTCTTCAAACTGCCACTATATACTCACAAAGAAAAAGTACCGTAAATCCGATCTCAGATCGATCTTCGTCCCTCAAATTGCAAAAACGGTAAAGTGAACCAAGATTGGAAGAAAGTCTAATAATATTAAAGTAATTTTGTTACATAATTTACTAATTTTACAATAATTCATATTAGTTAATAATATTTTAGATTAAAGGTAATATTTCATACAAATCTTTGATATTGAAATATGTTATTCTTAAGGTCAAATTGATTTGATTCTTTCTTCACTGATCTTTGTTGTCCTCCTTTTTCATTACATATAACGCTCCCGAAAATACATTACTTATTTTCCAACAAATATATTTTAGATTTCTTTAGAAAAATACAAATAAAAATTGCAAAAATGGTAAAGTGAAATGAGATTGGAAGAAAGTGTAAAAATATTAAATTAATTTTGTTATATAATTCACTAATTTTACAATAGTTCATATTAGTTAATAATATTTTAGATTAAAGGTAATATTTCTTTCAAATCTTTGATATTTAAATATGTTATTTTTAAGGTCTAATAAAAAATCAGGACCTGATTTGATTCATTTTTCACTAAACTTTATTGCTCTCTGTTTCCTTTATATATATCGAAAATACGCTACTTATTTTCCAACAAATATATTTTAGAAAAAAAATACAAATTCTTCAATTATGATTAAATCTATTTTTTTTTCTTTCGATATAACGATCCCGAAAATACTTATTTTACAACAAATATATTTTATATTTTTCCAGCAAAAATACTATTTCTTCAAGTATGACCAAATTTAGTTCTTTTGATTTTAATAGAATTTAAATTTTAATGAATTAAACTCAAATGAAAATGCTCTTTCTTCTATAATTTTATAAAAATAGATAAATTTACTTTCAAAGAATATGTGTTTTCAATTACTTCATTTTTTTGTTGTGAATTCTTCAAGCTGCCACTATATGCTCACAAAGAGAAAATACCGTAAATCCGATCTTAGATCAATTTCCGTCCCGCAAATTTCAAAAACAGTAAAAGTGAATCGAGATTGGACGATCTGTATAATAATATTAATAATATTAAGTAATTTTGATACATAATTCTCTCATTTTATAATAGTTCATATTATTTAATAATATTTTATTTTAAAGGTAATATTTCTTACAAATCTTTATGTTATTTTTAAGGTAAAATAAAAAATCGGCACCTGATTTGATTTATTCTTCACTAAACTTTGTTGCCCTATTTTTTCTTTACTTATATCGATCCCTACTTATTTACCAACAAATATATTTTAGAAAAAATACAAATTCTTCAAGTATGATTAAATTTAGTTTTTATGATTTTAATAAAATTTTAATGATTTAAACTTAAATGCTCTTTCTTTATTTAATTTTATTAATACAGATAATTATAATATTTTTTTTTTATTAAACTTGAAAATGAATGAAAACGAATATATTTTAAAATTGCAATAATATATTAAGCAATACAATTATTTGCAGTACGTAAATTTAAAAATACTGTTAAGTTTCAAGTAAAAATTAACAATTTCCAATAGACCTTTATAAGAAAAATGAAATAAATTTTGTCTACTACTAATATTAAGAATTTTACATTTTTTTTTTGCAACTTTTGCGCATAATTAAGCATTTTTTTTATAATAGATATTAAGTGGTAATTTATTAATGTCAATAAATCTATATTTTTTACTCTATGATATCCGTCAATTCTTCAATTTGATATAATATGGTCTTTTGAAAATTTACATATTTACTAAATGATAAGGTGATTTATTTACTTTTATTTTAATGTGACTTAGATTAAAGTTTTATTGCAAATTTATATCATAATCAGTTTTATGTATAGATATTGTTTTATTCTTAGGCTGTTCCTATTTGTTAAAGTTTTAGATGCAGTACCAATATTTTGATTTTATCACTTAAATTTGAGGAAGAAATATTAATACAAATTAATGTACTAAAGTGTTATATAACATAAAGTACAACAATACTTGCAGAGTGTGGTTTCGATCAGTCCGGATTTACTATATTACGGTTTGAAAATTTAAAAGCTAAATATATTTTAATTTTTTGTTTAATTAAATAAATTCTAAAAATTTGATTCACAACTATATTTTATACAATTGATCGTAAATATCAGTATTTTTATTTGTTAGGTTTTATTATTAAGACTTGTGTCTCTTATAAATTGTCTTTGTTATGCTTGAGAGTAATTTGTTCTGATGATAAAATACACCGGTTAGCCGACCAAATATTATTCACGACACATGTTGCACAACTTTGGATAACTTTCAACATCAAGTATCCAGCATATACATTAAGTGAAATAATATACATTACTAATAAGATTAATAATAATTAGTGAGAATATTATTTAAATGACTGGAATTAAAAATATAAAATAACTTGTTGATTTCGATTTTTCAGTAGAAATAAAATAAAGACACGTTGAATACAAAAAATATAGGGAGTGTAAGAATAAAAAATGGTAGCGAAATAGAGGAATATAAAAAAAACGAATAAAGAATGGTGTGAATATAAAAGGGAGAAAGAGAAGAAAAAAACGTAGAGAAGAGGGAACCCCATTTGAAAGACAGGGTTTTCTTTGGCGCGGGAGTCGGCGGCCAGCAGCGTCGTCGTTGGGGGCTACACGTGATGGAAATAAATTATGGCGACATCGGACGACGACTGGAATCGCGTCCCATCTTCTGCACGCGCCCCCAGCCACCCCCATCGGCGGCGGCCATCCTCCCTGAACCTCTTTCCGCCCCTTATGCTTTTTGTCATAAACGTGACACGACAATTTATGTCCATCCGCTCGTGATTGATCTGCTCAACTTAATCTCGTCCGACGAGAAAAATAAATTCAATGATCCGTTTTATGTCTTTATTAATCTGCCGACAAGAAATTCCAAACACTAATCCCCGTCGAAACGTAATTGAGACGCATTTCTCATCTCCGTATAAATACAAGCTGAGATCACCCTTCAACGCCAAACACACATACCCACGTTCCTTCGAATTTGTCTTACTTGAATAACCCCACATACTCCAAACAATATTTATAAAAAAAAAATATATACAAAAGTAATCCTATTCCATCGATTTTATC
Organism: Nicrophorus investigator; assembly: GCA_963457615.1. Classification (NCBI taxonomy): domain Eukaryota; kingdom Metazoa; phylum Arthropoda; class Insecta; order Coleoptera; family Silphidae; genus Nicrophorus; species Nicrophorus investigator. The sequence goes on along the minus strand of OY735140.1, from coordinate 19,211,027 downwards.
CCTTTGTCCAAATAAAATAAGTTTACAAACGTCTATAGAAAATATACTTCTCTTGTATTCGCACATACTCGAATTAGTAGTCTTTATTAATTTTTCAATAATAAAATTGCTTACAAGAATTATCATCGGTTTTATTTTATAAATAAATGGATGTATTTATATACGAAGTTAGCGTTCGATTAACGTACAAAATGTCACATAAATACCGTACTCAAAACGAATGTACATTAATCAGATGATAACTATAGTATAAAATAAACATATTTATTGATCTTACTGTTTCACATACCGTTACTTCATCACACCATTGTTTTCGTAACAATGAAAGCATCATCTGTATAGAGCTTGTACAGACATTACCTTTTAAGTTAATTATAATTACGATGTAAATATAGACAGCTTGTAAATAGGTAGTAGCATGCGTAATTAAAGACTGTTAGTATAATCTAAAGAAGTTTTGAAATACAACTTTGTTCGGAAGAAACACACATTGTAACGTTTTCAATAAAATAATCAGTGTATTATAAGATGACCATAAACTAGACTAATTTATTTAATTCACACATTTCTTTTATTATATTAATATTAATATTAAAAAATGAGTAGTGGAACAAATATTACATAATAAATTATATATGTTAATTTGGAGATTGCAACAGTTTTTGTTTACTGTAACAAATGTATATTTACGAACATAAAGCTCTATTTATGTCGACTTGGCAAAGTATACCTGTCACCTGTCCAGTATCCGCGAAACGCGTTTCTCAACTTTTCATTTTTAGTTCTAAAATATACAAAATCGTATAAATTATACTTGAAATATCATCGTTTTAAATTCATATTTAAATACAAAAAACACGAAAATTTGTTGGAATATTATAATCAGTTGTTCGCTTTTTAACTTCAACATTGAGTAGTTTTCTAGATACGAGTTATATTTATTGGTTCAATTATAAACTACTAATTATGTTCATGTTTTGGTATTTTATCTTAAATATCTCGTATTTAACGTAAAGATTATTTTAAATAAAATAAGTATTTTTGTTGAAATTTTTTATTTGTGAACAACTTTCCTCTTTTATTTATTAGTTTACTGCAGACGTTAACCACGGAGCCACATGCGGCTCTTTTAATGGGAAATAGCTGTCCCAATTTCTATATTAGAAAATTAATATATTAGTAAAAATGGTGATATTAATTGCATATCCCTAGACTTTTCTTTCACAAGCAATATCTTAAAAAAATGCTACACTTAAAGTGTGAACTTTTTTTTAATATTTGGTAATTTAATTTATTTTAGGTAACATGTATTACGAAAGCTCCTGAAAACTTGAAAGCTTAAGTTAAAGTACTTAAATGGCAGTGCTAATTAGCAAGTGCTAGTTAATAAATGCTTTTCACTTGTACTATTCTTGGTTGGGGCGTGAATATAACGTTATTGTTGCGGATTTTGAGTTAAAAGCTTTCACTAGTCTCCACTTGCTTTAATAGTCTTTGAATGGCGCTCTCAATTAAAATAATTCAACAAAACCCACGTCACGTTTCCAAGCAGCCTCGAGTTTCAAACAACTTCCACGAAACAGTAATGAATCCGTCAATATTTTAATAAAGGTAATTTCCGAAAAAGAGAACGATAAAACAGGACGTAATTAGCAAGTCACCTAAATAATGGAACGGTAAACATGGTGTAATGTAAATTGGAGCCTTGGCCCTATAATTAATCGCGTTTGCTGAGCTGTGAATTCCACGACTAATTGATATTTCGGTGAATTCATTTAGAACTTTAATGAAAAATATATGGAATGTTATCAATTCCCAGCCATTATCCAATATTCATAGTATAACAAAAGGGGAGAATGGGGGATGAGAGGGGAAGCGCGTCGAGAATAATGAGTGTGTTTATTCATTAAGAGTACCGGAAGCCTGTTTGCTCAGTTCTCGGCATCAAACAGGATTAATTAAAAGTGGAAAGTTTGCGATGAGGACGTGGTCTCGCTCGCAGTGTTCTTAAATTATCCCGAGGCATGAGGAATCCTAGGACGGCCTAGGTTGCGGACGTCGTCGCTTTCCCCCATTCATCTTGATATCGCGAACGCGCGCGCCAATTTCGAAAATTTAAATCTATTGCCACGCCGAGGATTCGGTTACAGTAAAGTGTACGTTATGGCTGCGGGGACGTAATGGATGCTTCCCAAGAATGATTAACAAAAATTTAATTGGCCATAAAAATTCGCAACGCCTCCGTTATTTGCACCTTTCCTTTTTTTTCTGTAATGGACGGCACAACAGGAAACGCGTTTTATACTCTTGTGAAATAAAACACCCTGTCCCTAATTACAGCGGGAAGTGGCATTTAACGAGGGGTCGCACCTCTTGTAGTTTCTCGTGTTCCACCGACATTCGGTACTTTCCAGTGAATTATCCGCCATTAGGTGCAGATTTCACGAACGAAATTCCTCAGTTTCTTTACATCCACACCCCTTTTTTTGCATCCATCTTTGACTTCAACAAGATCATTAGTCTGCACGCGTAGGAAAGGGGAAGCGACTGTAGGCGAAGAAGAAACGGTGGAAGAAGGAAAAAGGAATTTGTACATAAAGGGGAACTCGCTCATCGGATAACCCAATTCGGATGCGGATGAATATAGGACGCGGGTTACAAAAGGGCCGATATATTTCTTGCGCTAATGTAACTGAATTAGGCATGTTATATTCTGCAGGTGTTCACTTCGCAGGACTCGAACGATTCCATTCGCAGGAGGAAGGATTTATCATTGCTCCGCCGCCTTACGTAACCCCGCGCCTGTCGTATATTAATGTTCCACTGTCGAAAATATCCGCAAGCAGAAAGGAAGAAGAACCGGAGCAGACACGAAAGGCCAGGCGAAAGAAAAAATAGAAATTGCGAATGAACAAATAAAAAATTGGACTCAATCTCTGGCAACAAATCGATTTCGATGCAAATCAAAAACAACTAGCATCCAATAAAGAGATCGGCCCCCATTGTTTTATACTTGCCAGCCCAGAAAAAGGGCGATGTTCACGTTAAAATACGGACGGCCATTTCAATGCCTGATTTGTGCAACCCCACGTGCGCTTCGCTTTTAATTTTCATGGACACGTATTCAGTGAACAATGTGCGATTACTGAATGAAATGTCATGAATAATAAACGCGCACCGTGAAATCACTTATGAAAAAAAAATATGTATATGTATATATCAAATACCTCGATGGAGTGCAAAAAAAAAGAGTTTTATAATGGAACTAAAATCCCTATAAATTGAATGGGACTATATTCTGCACGACAACTTTTTTATATGGATTTTATAATGCTTTTATGAGGACTCTTTTATATAGGTTTCACTAAAACTCAATCAAATCTACCTATACCTACACAATCCTCCACAAACAGACATTTTTTTGTATATAGTAGCAAATATATCTCCAAGTTTTTTTTTTGAGTTCTAAATGAAATTGAATCCCTTTCATAATAAAAAGTTCATAGTTGGACGTATTATTTTTTATTCAAAATCAATATAACTAAAAGTAATAAAAATACTGTAATAGTCTCTTATCTTTTTTTTTATCAGCAATATAAATTTATAATAACAATATTTACAAGAAATATAAAATTACAGTAAAAATATCATTAATATAATTGTGTAAAATATCAGAATAAAAAATGCAATACTTAAAAAATGTGTGGCTTATCTCACGAAGGCGAACGTGATTAAACAAACCAGGTACACACATTTTTCATAAAAGTTTAATTGAATTTGTCTGCCTAACTAATAAAAAAAAACTTTTCGATATGCATGAATTGACTTTGCATACCTTTTGTTACGCTTTATTTTTCTTTTCCGAAGTTACACTTCATTTAACTCGAGTGTAGTTGAGCATTAAATCAACATAAACTTTTAGAATATTAAGTGAAGATTAAAATTACGTTTATATTTTAAATTAATTCAATATATTTGTCTCTATCGTTGTATTATAATAGAAAGCAATAATAAATTGTGATAGTAATACTTACAGATCAAAATGATTTAAGATTTTAGTTGGATAAGTGTTATCTGTTTTGTGGATTTGTAACAAATCACTTCACTGCACGAAACACCAAATCACTTCTAGGGTATATCTATTGTTCGCAGATGGTGAAACTAGCAACCTGAAACAAATAATTTGGTTAATAACAAATTATTTTTAATTATATTATAAAAGAATACATAATATAATAAATAAATAAATTTATAAAATTACGTAAAATTTAAACAAAAATCTATAAAATTTATCTCTTTTGGAAACTAAATTGTTCGAAAGCAGAGTCGTTTGAGAGTGGAGATTCCAATGTGTGTGTAGTAATTAGAGATTTAATATTGATGCAAGTTTTTATGCATGCAGCAATAAACATGTTGTGAAATGACTACACTTAGAATACGTCCAAATTCCATTAACGTTATTGGCATTGTTCTGTTACGTTACACAATCTGTATTTTACGACATTACTGCATAAATATGGAAGGATAACGTGGTGTGCAACAATGTTATCTGCGATGCTCGCAATCCCACGAGGAGAATTGTGAAATATTCCGGTAAAATAGGAAATTATGTAGCTAATCCATTAATTGCTAATTAAATTGCTGCCTTCGTGCGATTTAATAAACTACTTAGTTGATGAGTAGCATATAACCTGTAGAGCATAATTACAAATTCTGTACGAATGCACACACAGTACGCCGACGAATTAAGGTTAACAAGAGTTTATTGCATTCTCGTTCCCAGCTTCCAGGTCCGACAGTGCTTTAGGCTCTTTTGAATAATTTCAAACGGATCAGGTTTAATATTGATACAGACTAGTCTTTGCAGCACGCAGTGAATATGTGTCAACGGTGTATTGGACAAAAAAGGCTGCAATTAAGTTCGTAATTGCTTCAACCAATTTTAGTTTATTATTTAAATTAGGGGACGACCTAAATTGCTTAACTAATTTTACAGTTTCCCAGAAGTTCGCTCGCGCTCTCCCACTTCCCCACATCTATATACACGGGTTTATATGCATATTCAGAATCACTATAAAACTTTTATTATGGAATTAAATACTGAGTCTTCAGTTTTCATTGTTACAATTTATTTAATTATAAGTTTATACCACTTTAAATATTGACAATTTTTTATTCAAACATATTTTCATTTTATCTACAAAAAAAAATAGTAGATTAAAAAAATATATTATGACGTATAAAAAATAAAAATAATTTTATATTTAGTAGTATTTATTCTTATTTAGAATTCATTAAAAAAAAAACTTAAGAAAATACTTAATATTGTAATTTTATAAGTTTGCAAACTATTATTTTTTTTATAAATATAAATCACGGTAGAACAACAACAATGATTTCTCACTGAGCAAAATACGATTATTCTAAGAAACTGTCGTCCGGAAGAGTTCTTTTCTGATCGCAGCCGGGGGTTGGTATTTTATTGTTTGGAAAGTTGGGGCATGTTATTTAGAGTTTTGACTCGAGTGGAAAGTTAGCAGGGGGGCAGCTCTTTCGCGACTACACTGAGATTTATTATTAACCCGAGCTTCGGTTGTCCTCTCAACAAAAGGCACTACTTGTTCGACTAAAAGGCAAGTTGAGATTAATGTGATCATAATTGTTCCATATTTTGTTCGCCGCGAAAATATTAATAAAAACACTAAGACCGAGATAGGGAACGTTTTGGAAGAAACATAAAATAAAACCGAGGGTCGAAGAAGAAAGAAAGCGAGAGGGAAAAGTAAAAGAAAAAGCGCAGCACGTTTGGAATACCTAAAAAGATTTCCACCGCAATCTTAGCCGTAGGGGTGGAGAAAGAAGGGGATGCGAGTGTGTGTGAGAGAGAGAGAGAGAGATGAGAGCAAAAAAAATGGAAACTCAGGCCCCCGAGTTCGCAGCTGACCTGGCTTTTCATTAATCATACCATCGCACACCGTTCCTCGGTGTAATGAAAAAAAAATCATAAAACTTTATCATCTGTTTTGCCACAATATTCGCTTCCATCTGAAGAAGATTTATATAACCCTGAATTATATTCGTGCATTAATTAAAGCCCAATTTATTGGTAATAAATAATTTATCGAAATTAAGTGATTATTTATTAGTATTTGGCATCGGTTATCATTTCGGTAGTAAAATTAATTATCGTCCACGCATCGGGCATTTCCATATTATAATTAATACTGGTTTCGTGCGCAAACAGTGCAAGTAGCAAAAATAAAATGAAATTTTAATTAAGGCTAAGTAAACCGAAGCGCAAATTGCTTTCGAAATCACTTCAGAGAAAAATCACTTTTATCGTAGTTAGTAATTGAATGGGAAGCGGTCCGGTATCATTCATTGGATCTTTTTTTAAATTAAAATTCTTTTTGAATGCCGACCGGGTGGATGCGCCGGGATGAGTATAAGCTTCGGAGTGCCGACACTCTTCCTCCTCCATTAGTCGAGAGCTCCTCAAAAACCATCAAGTCACACCTACAAGCACGGCTTTAAACGGAACTTAATGGGAATCCCGCAGCCCTATTTACCTCTGAAACTAAAAACTACCTACTCTCCGGTTAAGCACTCAAACTTACATATTTTGTTTCCAACTATCCAGACTCAGACATACCAAGGAACTTTCCAAATAAGAAATGTATAATATTTTTAATAGGTTTTCTTCGTCAATAATTCCATACATAAAACTAAAAATGCAAATATTCTTAAGCTCGTTTCAACTTTTATCTACTTATCAATTGCATTTTATTACATAAACACATCAAGAAAATTTGCATTATTTGAATATGTGCAAACTTTTCAGAATATAATTTCTTTCAGAAAATAAAAATATTTCATGGTTACTTTTACATAATTTGATATATACAAATTATTAATATACCAAATTTTATTCGCTTTAATGAAATATAAAATTAAAATAATATTTCTAACATTTTCTATTTTATAATGAATATCAGTATTTTGGAATGAAAATATATACCTTGTTATACTTCGATTAAATATTCTGTTCAATTTGAACCCCTTCATTATATATTTGATTATATAATATGTAGTTGTATTAGACCAGACAAATGCGGCAATATATGCAAATTACAATAATATTAATAATTAATGAAACGGTATGAATACGTAACGAATATATAATTTAATCTTATTATGAAGCAAAATCGTTTTCGGTAAATATTTGGCCATCGTAATTTCGTTATAATAGTACGGTGCAAATTGGAGTAAATCCCGCTATTAATTTGAAATATGTTCTTTGGTCGATAAACGAACAAATATTCTGCATTATTATTATCCATCGCTCATGGGATTGTGGAAATAAATAAAATTATACCAGCATCCCAGAGCCCAAATTTAAATACCGATCGCCAATGGAAATCATTAAATATAATTGAAATTTTCCGGCTGTACGAGCACCCAAGCTATAATAAACCCAGAACACACATGTATTTAAATCGCAATTAGATTATTCGGTAATAATCGAACCCGAACAATATAGAATTGGTCACGATATAAAGCATAAATTTTAGATGATGCTTTTGTATAACTTTACCCATAATTAAGATAACTAGGATGAAATGATGAGATTATATAATGTTTATTTTAGAATAATTTTTATCCTATTTCTAATCATAAATTACCTAAGAATTTGATGAAGTTTATTTTATAATTTCTATTTTTGTGCTTAGAATATGCTCAATTTATTATTTACTTTTTTAATTTTTAAAGTTGTAAATAAAAAATATCGCTTTAAAAGTTTTGCTCGTAGGTAATATGTTTAACGACTGTGTAGCTAATAGTTCAAGCGGAATTATAAATTATATTACAAAATTTTCGTAAAACCTTTATATAGCATTGATGAATCAGATTATTCAAATATTATGGAATAATTGAATTGAGTGAATCCTCAACACAAAGGAAATTACTATATCAACGCTTTGGTTTTATGAATAATATTCAAATTCTACTCCTGTTTGTGCCATCAAACAAGTACTGATTCAAGACTTTTTCGGAATTATAATAAAAGAAAAAAAAAACAGGTATGGAATAAAGAAAGTAACCTTCTATATTTATTCCATTATTAAGTAGTGAAGAAATAATTAATGTCGAAAGAATCAACTTACAATTTTTACTTAATGGTTTTTAATAGATAGAAAAATTGAAATATATATTTGTATTTATTATAGCTGAAGTTTTGACTTGCACACACTGCACCAATATAAACTTTCCTCCATTCACGAAAAAGGGCTTTCTTGAGTACATCAACACTGGTATTTTTTAGTGCTGATCTGCAAAATACCACATACCGAGAAGCCGAGCGGTATTACATCTGGTGACTATGGAGGCCACTGTGCGGTCGAAATAAAGTGTAGTGCATTGGTGTGGCCATTTTTGGTTGGCGTGTTCTTTGTGAGACGGTGCAGTTTAGCTTCAGAACACCTTCCCAAACGTTCGCATTAACAACACAAACGATGGTGCTAGACATCGTATGTCTAAATTTTTGTTTGAACTCTTTGTTAAGAAAACTCAATTATTTTGTTTGTTTACAAATTGCTCAATTGAGATTTTTTTCTCATCGGAGAAGACGATATTCTGTAATTGGCAGCGTTCGAACAAGCGCAACAGCTCTTTCGCTTTATCGAGCCTAGTTTTTTTTTAACATAGGTGAGATCTTGTTCTTTTTGGAACTTGTAACGCTTTACTTTGAGTTAATTTTAATGTTTTTTGGATATGTTCTGTTGAGCAGCCATATGTCTTCCACTGCGTCGCAAATTTCGTTCACTTTAAGACTTAAATTTCCAAACTATATCTACCGTAGATGCAGTTTTTTTCCAACCACTACCATCATAATGTTTTGCAACATTGCCAATTTTGTTATAACATGCTATGGTTCAAGGCAAGAAGGAAATATGGCGAAATATGGAAACAGTGTTGCCAGCGGTTCGAAAGTTATTGCAGTTTTAAGTTGGTTGCAGTTCAATTGGGCCTGTAAATGTTAAAGAAACTACCTGGTACATCCTGTGACTTAAACCATTTCAGTCTTCGACGATAATCTCAGGTCCGTTGTCAGTATGTTTGAATGAACCAGTCGTTGCTGATATTTGCTGCTAGCTCTAACAATGTGAAATTTTCATGAATTTTGTCATAGCTAGCGGAATGTTAAGATTTGCCTCAAGGTATTCGATTGGAATTACTGGATTACATCGATGGTTGAATTACAAGCCCAGCTGGATACCGTAATTCCTGATTGACTTAATAATAGCCTTGTATATAAGCAGTTTGTTCTCCAGTAAGTTGTGGGAATTTACTGCCTATCAGCCAGTGTAAACAGCTGTCACAAACGTTAGTTGTTTTCTTTTAAGTATATTTGTATGTATCTTCCAGATAATACGTTTATCATGTTGAATTCAAGGTATTTAGACTTATTTTCTTGCGGCAGAATGTAACCATCAAGTAAAATGTGGGCACGTTTGACAGCGCATTGTGAAGGAAACATGCACAGAATTTTGATACCTTGAATCTTCTACTTCCTGAGCTAACATTGAATCTTGTTCAAGCTGGTTTGGAGCAATCTGGAAGCAGTTCTTGCATTCTTACTATCTGATGTTGGTAGGTCAGCTGTGAAAAATAGGGCGACTCTTATTTTCAAGCACCTTCCTCTTCTATTTCAACTCCTTTCGATCTCAAACAATACGATGTACCTGTTCTATGTACCGGATGATCAGTTTGGTTTTCATCATGGTACTGATGATGAAAACCAAACTGATCATCCGGTATTACTCTCTAGCAACCAAGGCTTGAAAATTATTTGTGCCACCTTCTACTTTCTCGAAAGCAACAAGAACATAGGATGGCATTAAATATCCATGCTATTAATTTTATGTCAGCAGTTGATAATTCCTTCAGCAATAAATTAATATAAAATATTAAATGGAATAAAAAAATATTTTGATATACAATTTGAATACAATTTCACAACAATAATCAACGTAAGTAAATTGTTGAACATAAATGTTGAATCTGAATATGAAATGAAAAAAAAATATTTTAATATACTTCATAACTGGGTCATGAAAATATGAGTATAAATTGCAATCATAAATTGGAATATATTTTGAATCAAACATTGCAGAAGTGCAAAGATAATTACTGCGATATTTACAAAAATAATTGAAAATAGCATTTTGATACGCATTTGGTATACTGGAAAACAAAAACATGCTATACTTTTACATACATAAAAGCGACTCTAATGAATCGATTCGTACAAACTGAATGAATACAAATTGACTTTTTGCATTTCCATTTAAAGCCGACTGATTACATTGTTTATTAATGCAATAGGATGTCGCTCTTCGTTGTTTCAAAACTGTTAACAGATCCATGAACGTATGTGCAAATTCAGATAAATCACAACGAAAATAATTGACTGCAAAAACCAAATTGCACGAGATGGAATAACAACGTTCAATGGACTTTATGAATAAAAAATGCAGGTGATTCGGAGTTGCAACAAACTTTATTTAACAAGGTGTTAAGTTGAACACAAAAAAAAGTATGAGAAATAAAGTTTTAAATGGCGTATAAACGACGTAACAACATTTGAACTCTTCTAACTAGGTAAGATGTTGCTATCTGAAGCGCCATAATTCACATCTCAAATTCGTACAAAACTAAAACTCCGATGAAGGCATCAACTGTCTACCCGAATAGTATTAAATTTCCACTCTCGCCTTTGCTACTCACACAACCGAAATATCGATTTTCAGAAAATGCACACGCACGCATACTCCACCCACCTTTCACTTACATAATTTATAGTATTTCTTTTTTTGTATATCGATGGTAAAACGAGAGGAGAGAAACGAAACGAAGCTGCTTTTCATTAAAACTGAATTAAAGAGTCCGGATTTAGTTGGCCTTCTGTAAGTCAGCAGGTCGCGTTTCCTTTTATATCTGCGTCGCGACAAACAGAAATTGTTAATTTATCCAGAGGAGTTGGTGTAGCATATAATTAATTGCAGTACGCTACAAAGGGCAAACGGGTCATTTGTCAATGTCGGGGTTCAAACAACAGCAATAATAATAACAATAAACAGTTATAGTATTACACGCATGGCTGCCTTGAATGGCCGTAGTATTAAACTCGAAAGGTTATGCAAACAGGTCCCGTGAATAGCAACAGCGAAACAAGTACAACAACAACAACAAAAAAATACCTGGTAACTACCACAAATTGGGATGAAGCGTAATGGCCCGGCTAAACTGGCCCCCCATTATGCAGTGGCTATCATCTATTGCATTATATTTAATGCCCTTTAAAAAGAGTTCAGTTTAAAACGGAATGCATACATGCTCACACCATGTTCAGGTGCATTAGTAAAATTACATTCGGAATACAGTGGAATGTAGAGTAAGCTCGTGTCGCATCAATATCACTTACTATCTCTTGGAAGGATTGTTTAATATGTTAATGTGCATTACGTATTTATAATACACTGGTTACTATCGTAGGAAATTATTTCTGCAGACGTGCACAAATATCGCATGTTGTTGTTGTTGATGCCGCTGAGGGGAGCTTAGTTTATACCCTCCGATGACAAGGGTTCTCATATAAGCAACCCTTATCTACAGAAGCTCAACAAAATATGGGACTAGAAATTGCGGGGCAAAAAACAAGCATATTTTAAATTACGTAATTATTGTAAGTGTATGGAAAGTTTTTGTATTTAAAGCTGGCTGAATTAGAGAGACGGAGCGACATTAAAAAAAAGTATACATATATAAAAAGTTATGAATACAGTGTTTTTCTTGACGAAAAGTTTAAATATTGAAAACAAAAAGCAGAACGAAACTTTTCAATACATATTTTTGGCCTCGAAAAAGGATTAATATTTATCCATTCATTATGTATTTCGTATAAAATAAAACTGCTATATACTTTTTACTTGTACCAGGATTATCAATTATGTACATTAAACTTTGTAATTTATAAAATGTAGGTTTTTCCATCCAAATGATGATTACAATTTAGATAATAAAATAGTAAATATTTGGGCATTTAATTATTTGTTTTACAATTTAAATATTATTTATATTAAATAATAAAAAAAGTTATCGTGAAGAAAGTGGGTATCTATTCAGAAAATTTCATCGGAACCGTTATATATAATTGACGTGAATGGTGCGTTTTGTTGTATAGGAATGAGCCATAATATGGGTCGAATATATAAATATTTTATGATTTCCAATTGTATGCGTTGCGTAAAAGCGATAATATTTTCTCTGAACGTGTTGGGTAACAATTTAGGGGGAGTAGACGTTGTCCGCCCTTGGAATGGGTGGGCATTAGGGGTTCAGAATCCAGAAACAATAGCCGTATAAATAAAGGTGATAAACAGGTCTAGCAATAAAGCAAGGAAATTGCGTTAGACAATCCGCATCCCGTATTTATTTGGAAAGTTTAAAAGGCTTGCCGTTTTTAATGGCTCGTTAAACGCCCTTAAAAATCCATTCGGATCCCGGCACCTGAATTTCAAATAATTAGGCCCGCGTGCAAATGTTGAGGAGGAAGCAGGTTAATCAGCCAAGTGACATTTCGCAACAATGGATATTTGATCACCACCACTATTTGCGCGCTTTGTACATTTCATGGGGCCCCATTGGCTGCGGCGGCATTAGGTATAGGTTTCGGCGTCATTAGGGCCCCATTCAGAGAGGGCTCTGGTGTTCTGGTGATCCCATGATTTATGGCTCTACGGATACATCAAAACACAATTTACTTGTTCGGGACTCTCTCTATTATTCGTTACGTGTCATTCATGAGAGAACCAAACATATTTCCAAGTTTATCTATCGCGGAATGAGAAGTTTCGAACAAATGAAAAGAAGCAGAGGCATAGATACACAAGAAAAAGGAAAACCAAATACTAATCAATATCCTTATGGTTTTTATAATAGAATTGTCATTTGGAACGTGTATCATTTTGTATGTAATTTGGAAAAGGAAAAGAAAGATGGAATTGCATTCCGTCGGTGGAGACGGGAAACGGGGCTTCGGAAGAATGTGACATTTCATTAGGTCCGTGCGCAGAATTCTAAAGCTACGAAGGATGTTTCCTATACAAAATGCAGATAGTGCCCATACGAAGGAGGCTCGAGCATTGGTGCTCGATGGTGCTGAAGATGAGGGGGCTTCGAAGCGAATTTGTTGCATGGTTAAACGTTTGACTCGGACCACCCTCCAACATCGCGTGCTGTCGGTGCGAAAATCGGGATTCCGTTAGAGAAATTTCACGAATATTTGCTGATTTATTTATACACGTTCAACCAGAACAAAAAAAAAATGGAAAACGAACGGGAAAGGCAAAACGAGCTTTGTTTCCTTTTGTATACAAGAAATAATGGAAAAGCAACATTCTCAACCCGACTAAAGGCTTACTCTTAGATGTCTACCTCTAACGATAAAATATTCGTTAGATATAGGTTATGGAAATAATAAATCCAACCCACTAAAAAATAAATAATTATATACCTTTCAAGTATTACCTCTTGCTCACTTTAATGAAGATGGAACCCATCTGGTATTTTCTATATAATATATTTTCTACATTATTATTACAGAACATAGTGATAATGATAATTACATAATATATTTCAATATACCTTATTACAAATAATAGTTAGTAATATTCATATTTATTTACTAATCTGTATGGTTTTAATTCGGGCAAAACTACTATTTGACCATGAAGTATAAAATTATTGTAGATTAAGTACAGATATTTGATACATGTAATCATTCCAATATAGATAAATTTAAATATGTTTTAAATATACATATTTTTTTGTAATTAATTATCTTATTATAATATATCCAATAGTAGATAACAAAAAATACAAGGAAAATAAAATTTTCTTGCAGTATAATATACTGCATGTATTATGATGATTTATAAGCTGTAGATTTATTTAAAATGATCAAAATTCATACGATTTATGTTTTCATTTCGTAAATTAGGATATTAAACTTAAAATAACCATATTTAGATAGATTAATTAAAAAATAAAAAATTTACCCTAAAAACTAATTCATTCGTCAAATTTCTAATAAATGACTTGAAAGTCCATTTAAATAATTATAGTAGATTGGCAGAATAACAAAAATTAGGAAACCTGTAGTTATAATTTTTTCTCAATTAGACGTTATTATATTTATAATAAATATTTCTGCTTATAATTTCCTTAAAATGGAAAAGGTTATGAATAATACTAAATATAAAAAGTCATCACTAAAGTAGATTTGAAACAAACCTATTAGTATTTTTCTGGAACAGGATTATCGGATGGAGTAATTCAATTATTTTGATTAATGGTTTTGAATGTTAATTTCCTTCTCAACGGAAAAAAATTGAAAGCCAATGAAGCGTAGCACGTAATAATAAAGCAAACAGTAAAAAAATGGGGATGGCAGGCAGGACGTTATTTTTTATTCAATGACTTTATATGCCGGTGTTTATCGCGCGTTATTTACGGCTCGCAATATTTCCATATTGTTTCGCACTGTTTTATTTCGAATCGCAAGCATGGATGGAAGCGTCAAGTGGGCGGCTCTGGTACCACCCTTTTGTGCAAGTGCGAACGATGGGACCAATTTCGCGCCGGGTTGCGGTGTTGTGCATGATGCGATCTGATCATTTTACAAAGTCCAGTGAAAATAATTTACGGTGCGGTTAATTTTAATTGTAATTATTGCGGGTATCTGGTGAAGCCCCTCTGAAATATGTTATTGATAAAAGTTTTCGAGGGACCTAGAGGGGTGAATATGGGCGGATGAGAGTTGAGCCTCGTTAGGACCCACCGCCATCGGACGCAAGCCCATAAATATCCCCAGGCTCCCCTTTTATTTATGACAGTTTGTACGTTTTAATGAAGCAAACCAAACTAAAATGCACACCGCACATTCATACATACATTCACCTTTCACTTACAATTATTTTTTTTATGAATTTCGGTCTACCTCAAAGTGACTTTTTTTTTTAAATTAATATTTCAACAACATAACTAACTAAATTTTCATGAAGGAATTTTCCTCAAAACGTACTTTCCTTTTCTTCTAATTAATTATAATTAATTAGCGGCATCATTACATAAACGTTGCGGCCAGTAAATTTTCATTTCGAATGCTGAGGCTGAGAAGTAAAGTGGATGAAAAGGGGAAAAAAATAGACGAACACAAATGGAATGGGAAAAATAAACGCTTCAGCTTAATGGCCTTGTGGAAAAGGCCACTGTTTCACTTTAGCTTATTTTCTTTGCTTATGCTTTCATATTCTTTATAAGCACTTTTTTGGCGTAATTCATTTTATTATAATTTTATCACAATTACTGTCTTTAAAAATTCTTACATTATTAATCTTACTAATTATCACATCACAATATTAATAGCTGTATCTTTTTTCATTGAATTTATAATAAATGAGGACAAAAAATAAGAGTATTTTTACTAGTTGTTATTTAGAATAATACTATTTTTTTTTAAATTTATAACTAATTAATATTGTTGTACATAATTCAAAACTATAATTGAACAAAATGATAATTAACAATACATTCAAAACTTTTATTCGATTAATAGACAATTAATATGTCTAACAGAATATAAATGTTATAGAGAAATAATATTAATTTCAAAAGGGCAACATTTTGTAATTAGTTTTATTGAATTAAGTAGATTTTTTACTGAACGTTGAAGAAGAATAACTCAGACATTATAGTAAACATCTTTATAAAGCTTAGAATACTATTATTGTATTGGATTTTATTTTATTTATGTATAAATATTTTAGACTTAAAATTTGTATGTATTTTTGTAAATGATAGAATTAATCTCCTCTTACAAATATCAAAAAATATAATTACTTATTATTAAAACTAATATTGCTACTAATAATTACTTATATGAGGATAGTTTGAAAAATTTTGAATGTAGTTCAATATGAATGAGAAAAAAACTGATATTTTTTCACATTTTTTTACATTCAATTGAAGCAATAGGTTGTACAATATTCTGAGTTAATTCTTTTATGTTTCTCAAGATAATCTGTTAACAAAAGTGGTGAATTCAAGTTTAATTCATAGTTATAAATCGATGAACAAAATCAGTTATATTCATCAAATGTCTATGGCATCAGCTATTTCAGGCGTTGTAGATAATCGACCAAATCATGAAATTTTTAATGTTTTCTGATCATGTTGCAGATTTTGGTCGTCCATTACGTGGATCATCTTCAATGCTTGTAAGTCCACTTTGATATTCTAAAGTCCTTCTGTGGACAGTTGGAAATGCAGGAGCGAATTACATTTAATATATTTACCATCTTGGTATGAATTTCTGTTGGCGATAAACTTTCCAAAAAAAAAATTTTATCAACTGAAAACAGATTATAATTGAAAAAACTGGATATTTGGTATCATATGTTTTCATACTGATGTATGATGTATTTATTACCTCTGATAACGAAGATTTCAAATAACAAAGTCTACAATTGTTCAAAATATTTGATAGTTTTAGAAAATAAATCATTAAATTATAAAGAATATTGAAATATCAACACCAAGAAAAGCTATCATGGAGTTTTACGCAAAATATGGCAAGAAGAAATAATATCCAAGAATCTAAATGGATCGATCAATCAATAGATTTCGAAAATATCGGTGAAGGAGATATAAGAAATTTTGTGATAATGGTTTTTCTGTGAAAAGAAATGAAGAGAAATGTAATGGTAATTATAATAATGAGATAAATAAAACTATTATTTTGTAAATTGTAAATTTGTCCAGTTTTTATCTGGAACTGAATTTAAATTAATCTGTATTACCCAAAATATTTTATGACTCAAATAATGTTCATCATAAAGGCATATGTCACCTGGTTCGTTGTTTTACGATTATTTTTATGTGCATTATGGACTTGACTATGAAAAAATATGACTCGGCTTTACGACCACTTTTATTTTAGTGGGTCGAGAACTGAAAAATGTACATAAATATATAATCCAAATGGTATTCTATATATGCATAACGGAACGACCAAGTGGAACTAATAATAACATTTAATTTTAATAAAAAGTTCATTAGTTGGGTTTTGAACGATGATGATAAAAGTTATGTATATAAATATAATAATTTTAATATTGCAGCCGAGCCATGGATGTGCAGTGGAGTTATTAATAAAATATTTGTTGTGCAAATTTGAATATGAATATGAATGCTATTGCTGGACATGGCATGCTTTCATATGTGGAAGGGAATGTAAGCAATGATAAAGTTTTTAATGTGGAGCCGAAATGAAATTCCTCATAGTCGCAGGGTTGTTGCTCCGCATTTCATGTAATGTTGTTCCAAAATGTTTGCGTTGATTGGTTAGGTGTGTGTATTAATAATAATATGCACTTTGGATATAATCACACGGGTTACAGCTTTTCATAATAACGACCACTAATTATGTTTGCCAGCAATATTTGCTAACAACATTGTCAATTTAACTATTTCTAATCTAAATCTAATTTACTTGACACATAAGCTGTATAACTTTATGGATCAATATTAACGCATTAAATTAAAGTTATTTATAGAATGTTATATATTAATTATAGCTAATTATATGTCATAGTAATACCCAAACCAGAAAAACTACTATAAAAAATAACAACACACAGACTAATCTATTTATATATTTATCCGAAAAGCTACTACTAAAATGTAAGAACTCAATACTCTAAGAATACCAATTTGGATTCCACAAAGGGCTTACTTACTTTTGAAAATAATACTGGTGCATAAAATTAAGCAAATATTTCCATACCCTTTCTTCCAAATTATAAAACTGTATCTCAAGGATATATTGTTCTGGATAAATTTGCAAGACGAATGCTAAAACCTGTTTCCAAATGGATCTGGGGTACCGCAAGGAAGTGTACTCGAACCTATTATGTATCTTATATTTAACACCTAACTGTAACTACTTTTGCAGATGAAACTGCATTAACTTGAAAAGAGGAATAAATCAGATTAAAACGAAATTGGAGTCTTGAAAGAAATGTATATGAATAAAAAGGAAACAAATAAGTCTGAAAATCAGCAAACAATACTGGCTGTTTGCTAGAAAATCAGTGCTATCGGTAGACAATAATAGATAAATTCATCCACAAACCAGTGTGGTTATGTGGAATATAGTTACGGGGTTTAGCAAGTACTTCTAATATCAAAATATTACAGCAATTTCAATTTCATTGCGAACAATCCCGATGTAAACTGGTATTTTTTCAGCGTGTATTACATAATAACTTACAAATGGAAACAGTTAAAAGTGTAATTACAAATTCTAGCAAAATGTACCAAGAAAAACTACAATCATACTCAAATAAACTAGAGTAAAATTGACGAGTAATTTAACCCCAGACTTAAAAAGTTCCATATAGTAGAATTACTACGTATATTAATTAAATAATAATATGTTAAATAATATATAGAAGTATACTGTTGATTTTCCATCCACATGACAATTGTACCTCAAACAAATTTACTTAATGTCCTTTTTGTGATAGATTGAATTAGATAAAATTAGAATTAGATTTGAATTGGAAGTACATATATAAATATAAAAAAAATATGTTTAATAGACTAAATTCAATTGGATGTAGAATAGTTTGGAAAATATTAAAAATTTTGAAAAATGATAGATTGAACAACCAGAAATTCCAACTAATTATTAGAAAAAATAAATCCGATTTTTAAACTCACATTAAAATTTCATAGTCGAATAATAAAATCATGGTTGAAATCAATATATCAGAAACTAATGGAAAACAAATTAAATAAATGTAATTTATTACTATATATAATTTAAGTTTAGTAGACTACAATATTTTTGCTATTATTGATATAATATTAAAAAATACATAATACATAACATAATTTTCATACATTTAAATAATTTTAAGATATAATTGGTTGCGATATTAATTATGTCCAAGTTAGTAATATTTATGTCTTAATTATTTAATTTATAAACATTAAAACTTTTTTGTATTTGTATATAATAATAAATTTTTAACATTAAATGAACTTAACTCAATTAATTAAATCTTTAGAACTTTGGTATATAATTTCTGAAAGTTAACATTATTACATCGTTATTATCTTATGTAACTTTTCTTAAAATCTAAATAAATTGATTATTTACTTCTCCAAATATTTTCTATTTTACAAGAAAAATAAATTCTCTAGACCAGGGATGAGCAACACGCGGTCCGCGGGCCGCTTGCGACCCGTTAAACATGATTACGCATTTCTAAAATTGAATGTATTTTATCGACTTTCTCCCATCAATATATTGTTATAAAATTAATTATAATAAAATGGTAGTACATACTAAACCGAAACAATTTAAATTTAAATTGGCCCGTTGATTATAAAGGTTGCTCACCCCTGCTCTAGACCATTTTCAAAAATGGTCAATATATATTCTTTTAAATTTAAATAATCCATACTAAGGATTTGGTTTATGTAACATGAAACAGGTGTTTATAGTGTTGCTTCTACATTCAGGTGAAAGTTTTGTAGAAAGACAATTTCCAATAATGTCAAATTAAAGTTAATATAATAATAAATAATATAGAAAAAAAGTATTAGTAATTTACGTTATGAAAGAAATTTTTATACAACCGATATATATGATAATGAAGCAGAAATTATTTAGAATAAACGTAGAAGCAGAAATAACATGAGAATAATACATAAAGTAAAATTTATTTTCATATATTTGGGTGGCCGTAATTCATAAAATATGTACAAACAATATGAATGAATAATGTATAAAATACGACATTAATTAGCAATAGGTAATTAGTTTTTGTATGTTGCTGGGCATTGCCAATTTGCAAGAGGAAAACACGCGGACCGGGTTGCGTCGCTGTGGGAGAGCTTTATTTTCCAAGTTTACGTTTATGAGTAATTTTAGCCACAATTAGGCATCTCCTTTTTCTTAATAATGAAGCCTTGCCCGTTATGTAGCCGAGGCTCCTCTAACTGATACCGCGTTTCATATTTCAGCGGAGCGGTAGAGGCGGTGGACGACTAATTAAAATTTTACCGTCAAACGCCGTCGTGTAAGATATTTATATGGGGTTCAGGCAAAGGCCAGATTGCGGTGGGTAGTTTTACCGCACAACCTCTCGCCTATGTTTGCAAGCAATACCCTCCACCGCACAAGTCATGAAACATTCAGTTGCATCTCGAAGGGAATTAATCTGAAGTTATGATGATTAGACCGTTTCCTTTAATTGGAATTAAAACTCGTCATGCGTGATTGATGATCATTTCTTAGAATGTTACGCTACTAATGACTACAGGACACGAAGGAATGTTAATTATTCTATTTCGGTAAGCATTTGAATTGTCATTAAATCGCTTAAAATAAGAAGCCAATTATAAACATGCAACATAAATATGTCTTTTTAATTATTTTATTTCTTTCCTATATATAATATACAATTAATTTTAACATTTTCTTAATTATATAAATGCTTTATCTATTTTATATTCTTTGTCGTAATTTATTTGTAATCTATTCTTTAAAAAGCTTAATATATCAGTTTGCTGTTGATATCTTATTCCTAAACCGGTTTTAATCTCCATAGTGAATTGCGAATTTGCTCGCAGCAATTACTACAACTTTCTAAATTTTATATCCAATTATTCACGCTTTGCATGAATATGGTGCTTCCAAGTCAGCCATGTGTCTAGGTGCATACCAAGGTATGTCACCATTGAAGATGATGGAATTACTTTATTGTTTAGCCTGACTAGAGTTTTTGGATACCATTTACCGATTTTGATTGATTTATTGAAATTTGCCAAGTCTTAAACCATATCTCCAGCAAATTGAACTATTCTTGAAGATATTGAGATGCAATTATGGGGTTTTCATCTGATCCCATTAGTAAAACAATTTAATAAAAAAAACTTGCTATTATATAGAACTCATATTTAGCGATTTGTTTATTTTTTTATTTAGGAATTACTTAACTTACTTAGAAACAACTTCATTTCATAAAATTATTTTTAGTAATAATTATCAGAATAATTTACAGCTTTATTACTTTTATAGAATACAATAATATTAGTAATAGTAAAGTACGATTTATAAATTAAATAAAATGCAGGATACTCCCATTAATATATTTTATTTATAATATTTCATTTAATTTCATTTTGTAATTATTATATTTTGATACAAACTACTTATTTTTGTATGATTATAATCATAAATTTTATATTTAAATAATCAATTCATTTATATAAAGTAAGTTTTCTTTAAATTGAAAAAAAAAATATTATACACAAATAAAAAAATTAAAAAAATAAACATTGTATGAATTATAAAACAAAAATTTAAAATATACTGCAAATATAAATAGTAACAAATATATATTGTTTATATTTAAAATATTTTACTATTTTTAGGAATATTAATGAATTGGTGTGATTTTCTGGGTCAATATTCATACAAATGTATAACACAAGTCATAACTATATAACACATAACATTTGGATTATGAAAAATACATAATTCTGACAAAATATTGGAACATTTGGAAAATAATTTAGTAGAATGAGATGATATCTGTTGAGGAAAGAAACAATTTAAATTTTAGTATTTTGCTGAGGATGTAAAGGCAGAATTCGAGCTTTTTTTGAGTACCGGTAATGAGAAAGAAAAGGGAAATTTATCTCGATATAAAAATATTTATATTAAATAATGGCAGATTGCATTTAAATTATACTGATAAGGTTAATTGACAGAAAAGTTTATATAATCTATGTTAATGGTTTATGCGAATTTGTGATAATTACAGTACAGAGGTACAGTAAAATAATGTAGGTATTGGTAAATACAATATTACCTTGATTAACTTTAAATTTCCATAAGCGAAACTTCACAATCAGCGGCAAAAAATTATAGCCAGGAAGTTAATACTAACCAATAAATAAACTTGTTTTTTTGTACTTTTTCTCTTTAATTTAACTATTGTCTATTAGGAGTTATAGCATTTAACACTGAACATTTAACAATAAGATTTGTTCCTAATACATAATTATTTTCATAATTTCGTCATCATTTTCTTTGTATTCCTTGCTATTAAGGTTTCTTTAAATCTTCTACTAAATAACAATCATCATTTCTAAAATCCACTTTATCGACATATTCCAAACCTTAGAAGTTATATTCAGCTTCAAATTGAGGTATTTTTTTTAGGTATGACTGTATTTGCTGTTTGATGATCTATTTGCGACCTTAATCATTCCATATCTGATCAGATGAGATCAAAACTATACTTTCTGTGCTAAAAATAAAAAATGGAACGAGATGGTGTTAACATATATCTATTTATAATAAAAGCAATGTTTTGTGTGCTCCTCTCCTCTTAACTAAAAACTAAAATATGATTAAAAATATATTAATTTAATGAAATTTGTTAAAATATGTCAGCTATAGCCCTTCGATGTATGTGGAGTTGAACAATATTTTTTTTTAATGAAAATTCAGATATAGATCAGATAAAAATCAATGATAAGTTATAGTTTATATATCAGTTTTTATGCACCCAATTACTTTTTTATGTTGCACAGTAATTATGCACACATTAAATTACTTAATGGTGCATTCATGGCTCGGTGTTCTGGCATTAACGTTCAAAATAAATACATAAAACCTGTATATTTATCGCATCAATTAGATTGAAAACAGCAATTACGTAACAAAAAAATACGAGTTATAAATAGAAAAAAAACTGAAACAAAAATAATATATAAAAAAAACTTAAAATGGACGAACGGATTCTGTATATTTGCAGCAGGTTTTTCGATGTGCAGCGGTGCAACCTGGGTGATAAATAAAATTTTGGTGATGATATTATTTCCAACTTAAAATTGCGTATGCATGTGTGCTGTTACAGGGATAAATACGCGGACAGGGCGGGATTACGATTACAATGATTTTCCGGAAAATAAATATGAAAAAGTAGGTATAATTCATTCTATTTTGCAAACTGTTTTATCCATTTGTCAAAGAAGCGGCATTTAAACTTGAGACACATAAGTTATTATATGGTGAAGTGCTAGTTGTAGTAAAAGCTGTTAAAAAAATAAATATTTGTTATGTAACCAATTGCTCTTTGTGCGCTGGCTACTGACTAAATTGGGGATTTATTCGATTAGTATATAGAATTAAAGTGGAAGACATGTTTTTTGATTGGGTGGCACAGTAATGAAAGTAATGAGATCTACATTTAATTTTCAGTTTTATATGTTTGCAATGCGATGGTTTATGGAAAATGAACCAGCCAAGATAGTTTAAAGAGTGATAAGATTTTATAATGTCTTTTATAGTAATAAAATAGAATAAATATTAAATATGGTGGTAGTATTAAGAATTCTATTTTTGTACGGTTGGTTCGATACGCTACTAGTTGCATTAGGAAATTATGGATTTAAGAAGATTCTACGGAATTGTAGTAATAAATAAATGTGACACTATTAGTTACAGCTTTCAGTATAACTGTTATGATGAGGATCAAATATATTAGTATTGTAGTTGTATATATCTCAATAAAATAACAATTAAAAGAACTAAAAATCAGCGCTACATAACTACGAAGGCGTTATGAAAAGTTTTGAAAGCAAATAGGAAAAAAACGCAGATCCTTTTTCACATTTTTTTTTCGTCCAAATGATCTAACAGGTTTGTATATTAATCTGAATTAATTATTTTGCGTTTCTTATGATATTTATTCAATAAAACGTTCCATTTGCATCTAAAAAACTGATGCAATAACCTTTTGAAGCTTCCAATACTTTTCAGCAATCTTACATGTTTAAGGCTGAAAGATATGAAATAGATGGAGCAAATATTAACTCATTAAGTCACTACCATAAAATACAATAGAAAATTCAATTTTAAATATAAAAAATTTATTATTTCTATGTCTATTGAATATTGAAATAAGCTATGAAAATCCAATTGCATTTTTAAATTATATTCTTTTTTAGTAGTGTTTATAAATTGATAGTAATTTATTGTCAAAATTATGCCATAAATAATTGGTGCAAGACGGAAAAATTGCGTTCAAAATATATTTATTTTTATATGAAAACAATAGATTTTGTATACTTTGTTAAGTTTATATAATTTTAATTATAGCAAATCACTATTTCTCGGAATATTAATAAATTGAAGCGATACATACCGTATTTTTCGGACTATAAGACGCACCTTTTTATATAGAAAAATGGACTCAAATTTTGGGTGCGTCTTATGGTCCGAATGTAACATTAAAATATTTTTTTATTAAATCGTCTTTAAATTTGAGGTACGTCTTATAGTCCGAAAAATATGGCACGCCACTGAAGGTAGGTATGACGCAAGTTATCTCAAGACAAGCAGGGGAATCATAGATTTACCTACACTCTTTGTCTATGATCGTCGATAGCTAGTATTAGGCTTAGCCTGTAATCGTATGCGCTTTTGTACGATTCATTTCATTGACTTTTATAAATCTTCAATATTTTCATATAACATGATCAATTAATGTGATCAATTATGCAAGACAATATGGAAATATGATTATAATCCGAGAGTAACATTAAAATATATTTGTCTAAACATCATATTATAAATTTGAGGTGAGTCTTATAGTCCGAAAAATACGGTAATTGATATATAATGAAGATAGCAACTTTCAGACAAGTACATATTTTAGTATGATGTAATATTTATATTTAACTTAGTATACATACATTTTCGTATATTTGTACTAATATTTTTTTATTGTAGTTTTTTTTTTTTGAACGTTCACACTTAGCTTATATATTACTGAAATGATAACTGCTGTAGCGTAATACCGAACTTAAAATATTGTAGAACAAACTATAGTTGTTCGAGTATACTAGAGTTATTGTAAAACCGTGTCGGATGTATATAACAAATACACGTGAAAACAAAACAAAGAGAGAGAGAGAGAAAATTCTGTGTATATATATATATCTTTTTTTGCAGCTCTACACGGGGCCGAGCGTATTTCATTTCAGCCGAAGTTGGATCTAATGAAATAGAGCTGTGGGTCACCGGAGTTACACAATGCAGCCCAACAAAACAAACTGTTTACATTTCCCAACTGCATGGAATTCGCGGGGCCGCATTCTCATTGTGCGAAGTCTTGAACTTTACACTAATTAGAATCCTTCAACGGATGCGCAAGCTTATCATCCTTCCGAAGATATTCCGGTACATGATTTTTTTTACTTTGCTTCTCTCTATTATTTGCTTTTATGTATATCTGGTGTTCTTCATCTTTCTTAGTTGCTGTTATTTATACACGCCACGTTGAATATGCACGGAATTACAACAACATTGTTGTTCGTATTCTAATAAGCCCATTTGTATATTTCTCTGCACTCCACGTTTTCCCAAAATACTTCGAATAATAATTAACCCTTGAGACTTTCTTATTAATTCGTTCCTAATTTAAACATCCTTAAGTGAATAATAATCATATTTGAATATCAAAATAAAATATAAAATATAAGTTATATAAAATTGTGAATTAATTTTTCTTTCATATCTACATATACAATATTTTATTCTTTACGAGACAATCATGAATTTTAATTTATCAACGTATCTTAAAGCCATAATTACTGAAAAAAATGAAATATAAAAATTAGTAATTTAATTCGTTTATAATAAATGTTATAAAAAAAATGTGTGACGAATTTTTACTAAAAAATAAGAACTGAATCACATAAGATTAATTAAAAATTAAGGAATTTGTATGCAATTTTCATATTTACTATTTATTTACAGGACTACGTAGTAAGTTCAATCTTGAAGTTACAAAATTGGTATAGACTACAAATCTTTGTTTATGTATTTCTTGTAAATTTAAGGCAATTTATGAAAAAAATAGCAAAATATCAAACATATCAACTAACAATGGTAATTGAATACCAACAATTGTTTAAATACAGCAATACCTTGTATAGTCCCAGTAATCATGTCCGGTGAAAATTGAAAGATGAATCGTATTGCATAACTTTAAAAACGTATAAAAATAAATGGCATAAAAAATTGACTATATCAATAATTTGTGTATATAAATAATTTTTGTACTATTTTTTTGAATAAATATTTTACTTAATTCAAATTTAGTTTATTTTGATAATTTCAAACTTATTTACATGACATGTATATTTTTCTAAAAATATTTTCTAAAAATATTTCTAATAATAACTAATCCTTGAAACATTCTTATTATTTCGTTCGTAATTTAAACATCCCTCGGTGAATAATAATATATGAATTAAAAAATTTGTATGCAATTTTCATATTTACTATTAATTTTCAAGAATTATTATCACTCTATTTAAAGTGAAGTTCTATCTTGAAGCTACAAAAGGTGTATATATAGACTACACATATTTGTGTATGTATTTCTTGTAAATTTTGGACAATATATGAAAAAGGCAGAATAAAAATAATAAATGGCAATACTACATTGAAGAAGTTATTAAATATTTTTTAAATACAAATACCACGTATAGTCCAGATAATCATATCCGCTGAAAATTGAAAAATGAATCGTATTGCATATGACTGTAAATACATTTAAATATGATCATTTTTGTATGCAAATATATTTGGTACTATTTTTTTAATATTTTTCAGTTTCTTTTGAAAATTTGAAACTGAAACTTCGCATAGTAAGTACTACTGTATTCATAATTTTAGAGGTACTCTGTTGTGAATTATTTTATATTTATATCCATTTGATGTGGCACAGGTTGAGCTAAACATACGTCGACTAAAAATGAAAAAATCACCAGGATATGGATATGACCTAATTACTGCAGAGGTCTTGAGGCAACTCCCAACTATTGGCGTAAAGGTGGTCACACTTATATACAATGCAGTAATTAGACTTGGAATATTTCCAGCTCAATGGAAGGTGGCACAAATAATACTGATCTCCAAACCTGGAAAACCGATGGATGCAGCGTCTTCCTACAGACCTATCAGCCTTCTGCCAGTCCTGTCCAAACTGTTCAAAAGAATTCTGCTCCGGAGACTTCAGCCCTGGTTGCTAGACAATAGACTTATACCAGAACATCAGTTTGGATTTCGAGAACGTCATGGTACTGTCCATCCATCGTGTTGTGGATATTATTGGCAGGAGTCTTCAGGAGAAGAGGTACTGCTCCGCCGCTTTTCTCGATATCTCGCAAGCGCTCGATAGGTTTGCTGTATAAACTGAAGAAGTGTCTTCCACATGAATATTTCATCTTATTCAAGTCTTATCTGACTGGGAGGCTTTTTCAGGTCAAATATAAGGATGAAGTGACTTCGCTGCGCCCAATCCTCTCTGGTGTTCCGCAGGGAAGTGTCTCTGGACCCTTGCTGTACCTGATATTCACGGCTGACCTTCCAACTACTCAACACGTCACTGTGGCCACATTTGCTGATGACACTGTAGTTATGGCATCTGATGAAAACCCAACGATAGCTTCACAGACGCTCCAAAGAAGCCTAAATTACATCCCCCACTGGTTCAAAAAGTGGAGAATCAAAGCCAACGAAACCAAATCTGTGCATGTTACGTTTACAACGCGCCGACAAACCTGTCCACCCGTTTCACTCAATAGCTGTGTTCTACCACAAGCAGAAAATGCCAAATACCTTGGCATACATCTGGACAGACGTCTCACGTGGAAAAAAACATACAAGAACAAAAAGAAAGCAGCTGGGTTTGACAGTAAAGACATTGCATTGGCTGTTGGGCAGATACTCGTCCACCTCTGTTGATAACAAATTATTGTTATACAAAACAATTATTAAACCCATATGGACCTATGACATCCAACTATGGGAATCTGCCTGCAATACTAGCATCGATATTATCCAGAGGTTTCAATCAAAAACGCTGAGAGATATCACCAATGCTCCTTGGTTCTCTACAAATGAACACATACACTATTACGCGAACATCGGATATGTAAGGGATGAGATAACCAAACACAGCACAAAATATCTACATCGGCTAGAGGACCAACCAAACCAACTCGCCACTGAGCTTACAATTACAGAAACACATCGACGAAGACTGAAATGCTTCAAGCCACACGATCTCCCAAATCGCTTTTGTGATATTTTTATTTGTATTATTTTTTTTTTTGTGTCCTCTGTTAAGTTATCAGTGGAGTTTGGTCGCTGGACCAATCTCCAATATACTTATTTATTTTATTTTTCTTCAGTTCATTATTGTCAAAATTAGAGCCGATTATCTATTTTTTTGTAGATAGATTGCTTTAAAAAATAATAAAAAAAAAAAGTTTTTCTTTGAGCGCTTGATACATCTGAAAATATCAAATATGTCAATTTAACATCTTTTCAAAATTTATTGTACAATTTCTCAAAAATATAGTTGTCACATCGCTATTATATTTTATGAAAATATTCATACAATGATTTTTTCAGTACAGATTCAGTAATGAAAAAACTGAAAAATATAACTTTGACTCAGGATTAGTGGCATTGTGTATATACGCAATGCAGATTTTGTTATATATTATTATTTGAAATCTATTTGCTACTATTAGGTTATTATTATAATTATTACATATTTAGTAAAACAATTTTTATATTATCTAATTTTTCTTGTATTCAATATAGATTTACGAACATATAAATTAATGCATTTATGATGTTCTAATCAATATTTAATAATTATTTCAATTTTGTTTTAAAATGAACCAGAAGTCATACACAAATACTGGCGATTCGACTAAAGTGATTGTTAGGTATATTTGTAAGTAAATTTTGTTAAAGAACCTAAATAATTATGTATGTATTATTAGCTCTATTCAAATATTTTTGAATATATGTTTGATTATACAAATGAATATGTCGAAAAAAAATATATAAAAAAATCTGTGTGGAGTTAGGCGGGCAAAACTAGCAAACATGGAAACAAAAAACTGGATTGTGAATGTATGCAGTAGGTTTTGTAAGTACGAAAAGCATAAAAATAAAATTGCATTCGGATTCGCGAGAATAAAATATTTTATGGTCCCGGCGCATCCACCGCGAACGCGGAAGGCCTCAATTTAATATAAATATATATATGTGGATGTATGTGAATGCACAGTGAACCTAAATGACAGAATGGATTGCAGCAGTTTTGTTTAATCAATATTACTATGAGAAATATTTAATGGTATTGCATAAATCGTGCGGTAATCTAGAGTGGATAGATATTATTGTCCGTTAATTATGGACGCAGCAATAAATAACTGACCTTTCGATAATGCGTGTCTGGGCCGTATCGTATGGGTCGACCGCCCGTCCGGAAAATATCACCTGAAACACACAAAAGAAAGAAAGGGTGAAACTTAATTAATGTAAAGTTCATACGCCCTGTCGCGGATAACATGAAAGGAATCCTTCTTTCATACCCCCACCGACGATGTTTTTTTTGCTCCCTTTATTTTTCAATCCAGCTCTCCGCCACTGTTTGTTTTCGTTTTTAATTTTCATATGCATCCACGCAAATTATAGAAAGTACAAAGCTCCGATGTTTGGATGTATTTGGAAAGATGATGATGATGACGGCGATGAGAAAGAAGAGTATCCTTTTCATGTTTTCCAGCTGCAGCGGCGGCCGCAATCTACGTGCGCTTTTCCGCAGTTTTTAGTTCGCTTTTTTCTCTCTCTTGTTGTTGTTGCTACCATTTCATCCTTCTGCCCTTGGTAACCGGCATACATACAAACGTGAAACCGGAATAAAAGGACGGGACAAATAAAAGCGCCACAAAGCGAATAAGAAAGTTGGGATCATGGTTTTCAGCGAGCGTAGGCAACGTTTGTAGGTGTTGCAAACAATTAGTAAAACAAGTTTGCTCATTGTAATTATTTAGCACGGCAGTTTTTGCTTTAATAACACGAGTTGTATTTACGAGTTGACAGTAACTGTCCCCTCTCAAACCACCCCTTTTCAACCCTCCTAAAGTCAGCGACACAGAAGTACGTCGGAGCGCTCCAATCCGCATAATTAAAAACATCATTTTCGCATAACGTCGCCCCGCTTTATCTCCTGGCGTGCATCTCTAACATTTGCCGACAATGAGCCAGAAATAGTGCAAAGAAAATAACAGTAGGAAATAATAAAACGAATCCACTTAGAATTGCAAAAATGACTTGGACCTCTATCAACCCTGAACGAAAGCAATTTGCATTCGAATTAAAAATTCCCATTTCATACTTAAATGAATAATCCACTTTTATGACAATTGCATTTTCCGAATGCGCCCAGTTTTCAAATCCTAATTGCAATATTTTACGTTCTAAAACATTTTTTTTTAAATTTTCATGTACGTCCATCTATGAAGTTTTACAGTAAAATTAAAATTATGGAAATTCGAATAAATCCAGATTTATGTGTTTACCATATGCGACACGGTAAGTTTCAACAAACATTCTTATATAAACACGCGAAATTAATTGCGTAATCGAGCCGGAGCGTAGGCGTTTTGTTGGCTTATCTAAATCTACAATGAAATTGTGGTTTCCAACTTAATGCTCATTTAATTAGAAATTTCAATTATAAAATAATTGAAATTTCTTAGAAAAAAAATTTGCTATAAAAAAGTTAAGCTTATAACATTTCTTCTAATAAATAATTTAGATATTTGTAACTAACATATAAATAATAGTTAGTTTTAACTGCTGTGAGAGGGGAATTCGAAATTAACCATCAAAAGAGACGTTTGACGTTCTGGAGCTTCGGGTTAATGCCATAAATATTTTGATAAACATTGGACTAATAAAACATTATTGGACGGAAAGACCTTTGTAACAGTTGAACTTTTTTGTATCATAATTATTCTACAAATATATGTTGTTATTATCTGTGCATACTTCTCTTATAATAAATATATGTAGTAGTCAACAAAATGTATTATATGTCTACATAAAAAGGGCGCAGTCTTTCTGCTGTAAATATAATTAAAATAAATAACAATTTTTTTTTATTTTTTTTTGTCTTATATTTTTATTTACAATCTATTCGAGTTGAACATTAAGTAAATCTGGTGGCGGTTGACATTTTTATTTTTTAGATAAACTTTCCCAATGGAAGTTTTACCATTTTTGATGATATTTTTTTTGTACAAATTATTTAAATTTGTTGGTTTGGCTGTTGTGTGTATGTATGGCTAATAGTCTTTCGTATAATGATGCGCTGCGATCACTATTCTCTTTCTCTGTGTATCTGCTGCTATCCTTAACTAAGCTATTGCAACCATCACAACATTTTTTTGGCCCAAAGGGCCTGGCTTGGCTGGGAATCGAACCCGTACTCACAAGATCGTGAGCGGGCGACTCTAACCATTCGGCTATGAGTCGCCTCTAAATAACAATTATTGCAATATTTATGTAAGTAATAAGTAAAGGCAGAAAATTAGCAAAATTTAAATTCATTATTCCGCTATTATTTTTTTTTTAATTGTAAAAGTTACATATAATTTTATAAAATAAATGTATTTACTTTTTTGCTGACTGGTATGTTTGAGAGAAATTTGGCGAAAATTATATAATTTAATTAATTCAACTATTCTAATCCAGAGTACATGCCAAAGAAAAAGTTGAAAATACTGGAGCAGTTATTTAGGTTATCACTATATAAATTATTTCTACTCTACAAATGTGCTATATTATTGTATCTTAAATATCCTGGTCACCCAAATATCTTAATCCTTATAATATTTTGCTTAACTTATTCAAATATAGAACCATCAAATTAAGTAGAAAATAGTAGTCTACATATTAAAAACCATACATATTAAAGTTAATCAAACTTTAGAAATAGGATTTATATAAAAAAACGATATAAAAAAGTATTTTTTATTATTATTAAAAAGTTTAATGGTCAAAATTATTACCAAAGAGCTATCAACCAAGAAGTTTATATCCCGAATATGAAAACGGTTTTAATGAATCATCGAATTAAAAAAAAATGAAAATAAGATATATTTATAAAATTTTATTTTAAAACTCAAAAATATAACAGCTTAAACTAACTCAAGGTGAACACAAAATAATACTTAAAATGTAAGAAAATCACATAAAACTAAATTATTCAATAGAAAACCTTAAAGTAAAAGAAATAATTATAAATGGCTATAAAATATTATTTTAATTTTTATTGTTCCTAAAAAAATATGATTTTAATAAACAACAATGCCGATGCATTTTACAAATTGAAAAAAAACTAAACCTAAATGTATTTTCAACTAAATAATAAGCCGTTTTGGAATTATATAAATTTATTAAAAAAAAACAAACAAACTTTATATTTTGTTATATTAGTTTTTCTTCATAATTTTGTCTGTAGTCTGAAAAAAATAAAATCGGAATGAAAAATATCTGTATACAGTATGATTTTAATATCGCTATAATAAAAATAAGTTGAGTATCTTTTTATTGGGAAATATTTCCAATTTTGCATATATGTATCATCGTATATGAAAGTAATAATTATTTATTCATCGGGAAACGTAATAAAATATCTCACTGCGGCTTCGTACCCTTTTACAGCGCGACACGATGATATCCTTTTGATGTTATTTCTTTGCATATATGTATTAGATTTCATCTTGTCAAAGATCAGATAGATACATCGGATAGAGTGATGCACATGTATACGGCAATACGTATAGTACAGTATTTTTGATATCCAATATACATGTAAATTGCAAAGAATAATTGCTGGATATTTATTTGTACAAACCTATATTGATTGAAATTAAATTGGATATTTTATTAAAAAAAAGCTAAACTACAACAATGTTGAAAATAAATAATACAAGCACGATTAAATAATTAAAGAGTATCAACGAAGCAATAAATTAGGGTCGTGTTTCGTAAATAACTGGGGTCCGCGGGGATGAACGTGTGTCTTAATTATTACTTCGTCCACAAGTTTGTTTCACTGTTTTTTTTTTCTTCTGTACGGAGGGAGAAACTTTCAAAGCGACAAACGCATCCATCTTGTCTGTGGGAATTACAGTACCGACACCAGATTTAGGTTACGTAACGTTATGTCTCAATTCATTAAAGCAGTGTAATTTCAGAAAATTATTTTTTTTATATTTTTAATTACGTATCTTAATGTTATAATATAAGTTGAATATTTTTACATTTTATAAAATTTTATTTTCTATCTATTTTATAAGAAAACAGGAAAATTTAACTATTGATATTATTTTATTGGTTATTAAATCAAGCGGCTTTTATCTCCTTAGTGATTTCGTAGTTAAATTATTATCCAAACATATTGGTTATTTTGATAATAGATTCCTACAATATTTTCATTTGGATATTGGAGACAGTACACCAATCTCCCTAAGCTCTTCGATTGGAATCTTTGTAAAATTGCAATGTTAGAGCTGAAGACTGTATTCCTTAGATCCAGACTAATTTTAAAATTACATTTTAGCTTGTTTTATATCAAAATTGGCGAGTCTTCCCGAAAGAGTCTATAGAGTTTTCTAAAATTAATTTCGAGTTGTTCCCTTTTTGCTAGTATGTCTTTGCAGGACAATCTTCTATCTAGATAATTTTACAGTTAAGTTATTAATTATTATTACCTGGTGGCCCTTTCTCAGGGTAAAGGTAATATGCACTGATTTTGATTCATTTACCATTTATTATTCATTTTAGCTAAATAGCATCCTATATTAGGTCTTGATATTCTTGCAGGTGATGTGATGCACGTGCTTGGTCTCCATAAAAGTATTGCATCGACAAACGTTGTAGCTTTTATACGTTAAGAGAATATCTGCGATATATAGTATATACAAAATGCTTTCTAGCGGTACAGCCGACATTTTGATAAAAATTCTGTGTTGAGCACTTGAAATAATCTGCCTGTCAAATATGATTTTATTATTTTATAATTATTGTATGGTCGAGTATTTTTTAAAATTTGAGAGGAAGTGTCGCGTTCTTAGAATAAGATTAAGATAATTGTTAAGAAGAAAATCCCTTTCTTTGGTATTTTAATTTAATGTTTTTCCTATTTTTTGGTTTTATTTCGCTATTGACAAGTCTAGAATTTTTTTTAGTTATTATTGGCCGAATAGAAAAAGATATCTGGAATGGCGAGGTAAGAAACATTTCTATCTATCTGTATCGCTGTTTTCTTGAGTTCTTTTCGATAGATATGGTCGAAAAACATTGTCGAGATGTTCAGCAAATTTTTGAATTTAATCTTCTTTACATCTGACCATCGTATTAATTTTTCTTTGGTTTAAAGAAATGCAAATTTAAGACTGCTTAATTTTCATAGTCGCTTTTCATAGAGAATAATTTGTGGCTTCCGTATTTTTTTTTATTGTTTTCCGTTTGATCGTAGTTTTGTTTAGATTAACTTTATCTGCAGGTAGGCTTGAATTTTATGATATTTTACGAAATTTTCGTTTTTCCGCAATCTTTTTTTTAATTACAACTGGGCAGTTACATCTTGATTTGTACGTTGTAAAGTTAATTCCCATGATGCGTATTTTTAGGGGCATATTTGTTGTTTTTTTCATTTAAAAGTAAAAATTTTATTTGTAATTATCTCATAATGTAATTTTATACTATTTAAAGTTACTGAATTTATATCATGTTCAAATCAAATAAAACCTAAATTATTACCTATGATGGTGCATAATTGTGTAGTACTAAATGCGCTTATTAAAAAAACTAAATATAATTTAATTTAGAACAATTTAAATTATTAGAAAAATATGCAGAAGTTATTTTTCGTTCAAATAAAATTTTCAAAAAATCATAGAATACTACAAAGAATTAAAGAAGACATGAAGATTTAACAAAATTACAATCTCACTCACAATACCACTTCCAAGGATTGCCTAAAGAACTAAAGATATGGAATCTAAGAATTTTTTTTTTAGAAATTCGACTTTATTCGTGGACATATTCTACTTCAAGAGTGATATATTCATTTAAACGATCCTTTAACTTTTCGATGCCTTTTTTGATGAAATATTTGTCTTTGCTCTCAAAACAGGCCTCAGTTTCGCTAATCTATTCTTCATTTGAGCCTTTCCTTGGACGATCTTCTTGATTTAGGTGTGTAGTATTGGATCTATCTTTAAGGTGTCAGCAATCTGACGAAACTTTACGGTATATTTACTACTACAATTTTAACTTTTTATAAAATGTAATTATCTTCGAGTAATAACATTGGAAGGGTAATTGAAATTATTTAATTTTGAATAATTTATTACAATTGTTGGAAAATTCCTCGTTATTCCATTTTTGTGTAAATTTAATTTAGCGAATTCCTCAAAGAACAACATCGTCAAGCATACTTTATTAAAGCCGAAGCTAATAATGGCCCTCAGACAGTGGAAATTCATCGAGCGGATCATCAAGAAACTGGGGTGGGCCCTGGCGCAGATGAGAAGGTCGAAGCTGATATTTAAATCTACCCCCCGAGTTCGGTTTAATTTCGAATGCGGATTCGTTTCGATGCTGCTTTGTTTATACTGTCGTATAGTTGGATACAATGGGGAACCGTGGGGTTAGGATTCAACCCCGGATTATCAGAGCAGATTATCCGAGTAAATAATATAATTGGTGTGTTCGTTTATTTCTTAAAATAGACTGGAATGGAAGAAGTAAAATAAAACGGGACGAAATGGGCTAGAATAAAGGGAATGCCGCGTTACGCTCGACGTAACGATGCACTGGATGGTTTGTGGGTGTGTGTGTGTGTTTCGAAAATAACCCTCAATCAAACTTGAGGCTGAAAAGCGAACACCTTACACGTTTAACTCTATTGCTCGCTTTTTGAAGCGAGACCACAAAGCGAGGTTAAATTGATAAAAGGGCCATACTGTGTTTCTGCATCGGGTGTGTAGTATTTTCCTCTCCCTTGATCCACTGCATACTTGGAGAACATTAAATTGAATTAAAATACTACCTCATCCGTGGTTCCCGCTGTGCCCATAACTCATCGACCGCATAAATCACTCGAAATTCGCGGCCAGGTGAATTTATTGCATAATGCTTTCTTTAACTACCCTCTCGCGTATAATTACGATCATTAATGCACGAACAATTTTATCTTCAGTTATTAATTGTTTCTCGCGCGAGAGCGGAATTTCAATTTTTATTAATTTTTTTTAATGCTATAGTAATACTTTTTCTGTTACATCCACATCGATCCCCCACGCTGCGGATTAGCCCCGATGATTTATTAATTGGACGCCGGAAATCTGCGGCGCCGCTCGTCCACGGTTATATAATTTCATAATGTTCGTCCTTTTTTTTTCATCTGCCCTCTTCATTCTACTTCTTTGGCTTCGCGCTAATTTGAAATTAAAACGCTAAACTTTTCGAGATAAAAGAAACGCCAGGGATTAAGAAAATTAGTTTTTTCTCCGTCTCCCTCACGCTCGCACACTTTTTTTCGCTATGATAACCTGCAGTTTCCATTATATATCGTAATTGGATTAAACAGGCCGCGAAAAATCTGTCTGGGTTTTCTTTTTTTTTCCTCATCCCTCTCCACTTCCTTGCCCCGTCCACCGACGATTTCGTCCTTCAAATAAATCTCTTTTGATAAAGAGGTTTATGATGCTGGGGCGAAGTATGACAGTGATACTTTGTGTGTTTGCGCGAAAACCTATACACATGCACGTCCGCTCGAAGTCGTAAACTTCCTTCACGATTATTTTAAATGACCTTCTCTTTAATGATTCCGCCATCCATGGCTTGGGTCTCCCCTGCCTTTTTATGCTCCATCGAATAAAATATTTAGTAGGTGACGTGAGTGGAAATCTTGAAATTAGGCGAGGCCTTTGCTCACTTTTAATAACTCCTTCAAAGTAGAAGAAAGGAAGAAGAAAAAAGCTTCATTCTCTCTTAAACAAATTTCACAGTATTATATAATGTAATGTTTCAATTATAGAAAGTGAACTATTTATATTAAAACACATTTTTTTTGGTGAAAGCACTTTCGACAAATTCATCAACACAAAATAGTATTGCATCTCATGAATATTTTAAACTGTATTTATAAAATATAAAATACACAATGAACTTTTACATCATTATTTAAGTTAAACTTTGGATTAAACTTTTAACAGTAAGTTAAGTAAAATTAAAAATAATTAATATACAGTTTCTTTAGAATAGTTCCAAAGTTATAAGTTGTATAACTTTCATTTTTAATTACAAACAAATTTAGTAAATTTGTTGGCGGTATAATAGTCATGTAGTTGGTAACACAACAGTATCCATCTAGTTAAAACAGTATAATATCATTAAATCTATGTGGAATATTTAACATACTAACTTCTTAAGACTATATGCTTGGGTTTACTAGCACATTTTCGCTAGAATAGAATTCTTTAGAATAGTTAGAAAGTTATAATTTGTATAACTTTCATTTTTAATTACAAACAAATTTAGTAAATTTATTGGCGTTATAATTGTTATGCAGTTAGGAACTCAACAGTGTCCATCTATATATTAGTTAACAGTAGGATATAATTAAATCTATATAATATTCAACTTTTTAGTACTGCAAGTTTGGGTTTAATTTACTAGCAGATTTTCCGCTGGTTTATTTGAGTTTGATTATAGTTTTCCTTAGAACCTTGTTTTAATAACACTCTTAACTGTTTGCAATTTTATGTCACTGTTATGATACTTGCTAAACCACACAACTGTATTTTATATGACCACAGTGGTTTCAAGATCGATTTTTATATTATGTTATGTCCAAATGCATGCCAAATTATTTTACATGTACTTTTATATTTTAAGTTACTCATGTTTTCTTTCTCATCGTAAAGATGATTTCGTTCCATGGTCTTTAATATGACATTCTTTAAGTAAGTGTTCATTCTGATTTAGTAATCTTTGAAAGTTTGATGATGCAACTTTTGGATTATTATCAGAGAACAGTTATGCTGTGTAATCTGCAAATATAGTAACAATTTTTTTTTATTTGTTGTTGGAGACCCGATGTGGAAATAAGATATATAATAGGTCCGAGTGCACTTTCTTGCGGTACTACAAATTCGATTGAAAATAGTTTTGAGCTTTCTTTTACAATTTTTACAGATAGAAATAGAGAACAGATACATTTTTTGTTACACTTTTGTATACAATTGTAATATTTTTATAAACTTCATACATATTTTTAATATATTGTAACAGAAGTTATTATTTTAACTTTTATCAGTGTGGAAAAAAATGTATAAAAACCATTGTTATAAATGATTAACCTTTTTAATGAAACCCAATGATCCAGAATGATACCTTTTCAGCTGCCAATATTAAAAGAACAAAACTTTCAGTAACTTAATTATCAGGAATTTTGAATTCTTTAAAATATTCCAATTCTCCTTAAATAATATTTTTAATGCATGTAATAACTTATTGTATTTGCAAACGAGTTGAAATATAAATTTGTATTATTTTGACCGCATTAATCAGTATTAATCTATATTTGTATATTGGATATATTCAAGAGTGCTTAGTGAGTGAATATTTGTTGGAATTTAAAGTGCAATACAGCAACGCCTCACATAGTAAAAGTTTATTTTTGTGCGGTTTGTTTTTGCATACAGTTTTAAGATTAGTTTGTATTGCTGCATTTGATATATTTTTTGAAGTACATAACTATAACTCAAACTATTACACTAATATAAAAATGACTTTGTAAATAAGATATGTTATATAATATAATTTTAAAACAGTCAATATAATTAAGTATTATTTGCATCGATTAGTCCACATATAATTTTTCCAAATCTAGTTTTAGTTCACTCTTTTTCCTCATGAAGATTGCATAAATTGGTGTGTTTTTAATTACTTTAACACTCTTTTAATTTTTTTTTATATGATATATGCTAGGATATCTTACGAATATATCTAGATGATGATTATCAAATGATTATTATGTTATGGTATATGCAAAAGTAAGAACTGTGTTGTTACATCTAATGTTTGCCTATTATAATAGTTTAAGTATTAATTCTAAATTATTATATTTGAAAAAAAACTAATTGACTAAAAATATTAATGATAATAGACAAAATTAACATATATTCTCTACAAAACTTTACTATTAATAAAAAAATAATTAGTAAACAAAAGTTGATAATATTAGACATTTCCAGCAGATTACAGTTTTGTTAGAAGATCAAGTTTTAATTTATATGGCAGATTTTAAATGAAAAAAAGTAAATCAATTACGTAAATAGCAGACAGATACTAAACCACTTAAATCCGTTTTGTATTTAATTAGCTTTCTGCACGATAATAAATAATATTGGAATGTATGCAATATGGTTGATGTGATGATGCACCGCGATATCAAAGCGGAAAATGCGTTTCGAATGCAGTCCTAAAAATATAATCATTCCTGTTGACGAACTTATATCCGTTGCGGATGTAATTTAAATAAAATTCCTTTGATCGGAGCAGTTCCCAAAGCCGTTTACATAGCACACGGTTTTTTTCTTTAATGCGAGATGAAAGCGAGCTAAATATATTTCATTAAATATCACCGACAAGATTTAAGCCATCGGATAACATCAGAATGCATTTGACTTTACTAATAGAAAATTAAAACATTTTTCATCGAAGAAAGAATAACGTCTTAATTGAATTATTTATAAGAAAACCTATCATCGAGGATTTAATTAAATTGTATAGCAAATGCAAATGCTTTAATTATGTGAATGTATATATTTAGATAAATAATAAATCACTCAATTTTATTTATACATTTTTATTTTGTATTTTTTTTTCAAAATTTGTAATGAAATTATTAATAATCATATTACAAAAAATTTACAAAAAATAAATTTACTTTCTTTCTACTTGAAGGTGATATTCCCCATTAAGGTATACCTGCTGCTTTTGGGAAATATCCACTTAAAAGTTAAAACAATGTAAATAATATATATTTTGTGTGAAATATAACATAGTAATTAATGTTTTTTTTTAAATAATCAAATTGATACATTTTTGGCAGAAAGATGCCTAAATTGTGGTTAATAAATGTGTTTAAATAAAATAATACACATTTTTGATAAATACTCCCTTTCCTTTAAATTCATGTCCAAAGTGACCAACACATCTTCCCTTTCCAATTTCTGTATCCGTCGAAACTATACCTACTATACATCTTAAATTTTATTACCCTACAAGTACCCTATTTCAATTCCAAATGTCCCTTTAATAATGTCCTTTCTGCTGATTTTTTTCTTCCTGTCTAAACAGTTCATATTCATCTTGTTTTATTTCTGTAAGATTTACTTTATTTAATAATTTTAAAGAAATATAATGAAAAAAAATAATTGAGCCATAAGTCTTTTTTGTCGCTCCTTTCTCTTATAAACTAAATAAGAAAGTATCTAAAACAATTTCAAATCTTAAAATATCTGGACAACAAAATTACGATAATAAACGTTATTTATTGCATGAGTCAACTTTTTCACCCATATAACCTAACTATGAAAATAAGCTGTGATAATGTACATTGTTGTTACATTATTTTTTAAGAAAAAAAATTACTTGAGAAATAAATATACAATTAAAAATTGAAAAAAAAAATTAAATGCAATATTTTTAATAACGGAAAATTGTTTTGAGAATGTTCAATCTTTTTCTACAAATATTTTAATAAAGAATAATTTTATAATGTGCTTAAAAAATGACAAATAGAGCTTGTAGATAAAATATATTATTTGGTAGAAAAACCTCAATCAATAGCCTTTTGGTCATTAATGTAGCTAATTATTAAGACATAAATTATTGCAAAATAATAATAATGTTAAATATTAATTGGTGAAAACAAAATTTATTTTCATATTCTTATAATAATAATGAAAAATATTACCTACTATAAGGAGTTAGTGACATTAATATATTATATAAATCCGTAGTTAAAATCAACTAAACATTAAAAATTGTGGTTACTTTGTAAACGTTTTTTTTTTCTTTTATTTTTTAAAATAATTCTTTTCACATAAATATATTATTTAACACTAAAAGTAACGAGAGCTTTTCTAGATTTTTTGCTGCAAAATTTATCAAACTTATCATCATTACTTATATTTAATAACTTTTCTTAAAGTATGCATAAAATGTTTTTTTTTTCAGTATTTGCTTCTCTAATCGTTTTTTATTTTCCGAGAAAAAAACTATTAAATTTCTTCTGTACCGAGAAGGTAAATTTGTTGATGATTTATGAAATAAATAGACTAATAGATTGGGTAATCGAGTACAGTCTTCAAATTCTAGATAAGAGTAGCAAATTATTAAAAAGTCTATAGTATTTCCTTTAATTTAATAATATAAGTGCTATTGAAAAATAAGTTAACAATGTAAATCAGAAGGATGGAATAAAATTATATTTTATTTGCATTTGGGAATTATCATATTTACTGTTAATATAAACATAAACTTGTGAGATTATTTTAAATATTTTATTGTGGCGTTAGAATCCAAATACGTATGGATTTCAAAATAATAAAATGTCAATTTCTCAACTTCTACAACACAATACGACACAAATGGGAATTATTTATTAAATTGCGAGAAAAACTATTTATATAAATTCCGGCAGGAGTGAAAGCTCGCCGAGGGAATAATTTATTCCGCACTGAAAATATATTGATTCGACTGCCGCCGGGGAATTTACACAAAAGATATTTCAAAAAATCGCAGAAGAATCCTCCACACTTCCACCCCCGGTCCTCACTCCTCGGATCCGACGCTGACGGACCTATCTAAAGGGATTATTGACTCCCTTCGGCCTCCTGTTGAATTTTATTAAATTGGGTCACACACACCAAAACACACACAATGGATCACTCACGAATTTATAAACAATTTTCCCAACCTCGACCAAAATGCTTCCTCGCTTTGACATACAGGAAACTTTTAATGCCATCAAATATTAAACAATAATATTCCGCTCACGTACGAAACGTAAAAAAAGTCCCAACGAAAAATTAGTGCCAGTAAACTGTGTGACTATAAAAAAGTTATTTAAAATAAAAATGAATGTATATATAGATATTATTAAAGCTTACTGATCAAGGAGAAAACGCAGAGGGTCTAATAATAAATACTGGCTGGCGTATATAAAAGATAATTAAATACCATTACTTTATTTCACGCGATTTACATATTTCAAATAAAAATTTAATTATGCTGTCCATTTATATGAAAATTAGCTGAATAATATTATAAACATATAAATTGCTTCATATAATAATAATTATCAATTACTGAAAATAACTCCTTTGTAATATTAATAATTAATTTTTTTTTTGTTGCATGTATTTAATTATTTGCATATTTATTACTTATCATTATTATTATATTCATAATAACATTTACAAACAAATAAATTAAATTAAAATTATTGGACTTAAAATTTAGTGAAACAGGAATAATCTATGTTTTAATATTTGTAGACGATTGTTTCTAATGTGTTCAACTTTGTATATAAATTGAATTGAAGTTAGTTTATATTTACTTAGTTAACTATGATGATCTAGTTTCTGATTTCCGTTTTGATAAAACTCCACGTGCAACTTATTAAATTAAACTTTTCCACTGCACTTTATAAACAAGCTAATTCATTTTTGTTGTTAAACAATAATCATTTACAGAAAACATTTAAATTATTATTTATTTAAAATTTAAATATCGTCATTTCTAACAAAAGTAAAACTCACAAATATTATTAATAAAACAATTACATAATTATTGCAGCTAGCTAATATTTACTTTTTTATATAAAATTAAGGTATAAAGGTAATTATTTTATATACATATTATATTAACCAATAAACTTATTATGGACAATTATTAAAAATCAATCAACGAAAAAAAAAAAGCAATTACACCCAAATATTTTAAAGTTAAATTGAAAACTAACTATAATTAATTAATTATCGACGAACTAATTAAAAGTATGTACAAAAAATGAAAGTATTTTTATTTTGCTCAATTAATTACGGAACTATAGTGAATCCGTACTGATTGAAGTACTTTCCTTATAACCTTTAGTCTTGGACACAATAGACTATGGTCCGAGCTGGACTACTCTGTATGTATTGTTGATTGATTGAAGTGATGTTTGTAGTAGCATCGTATAAACGAATGTGTTTGTGTAACTGATGTACTTTTATTGTATTGGACGAGTACATAGCATTCGGTGCACTCAGTTAATGATGTTTGGTTATGCATTTGATTTACTTAAATCTTGTTGATTTTGCAATTCAGATTAGTTTACCACATTTCGTAGATAACTAATTTAGTTACACTATGTTTTATTAATCACCCATAATTACTGTAAAATAAAAAATAAGGTAAATTACATAACAATTTATTTTGTGAAATTACTTTAAGCTTAGTTGTTTTCTTCATATTGTTGAGCATTAATAATCAACAATATAAAGGTAAAAGTAAAATAACTTCTAAATAGATACTCGAAAAATTTGATAGGCAAAAGAGATTTGAGATCACAGAAAAATAATTGGATTTTATATTCAGTGATTATTTTCATGATATGGCTCTTCAGATTGTTTACGGTATAAGACGAAGAGTCCTCCTCGAGTTTGCTATTTCTTATAAATCGCATCAGCATTACGTATATCTATGTATAGAAGTCGACACACATCGGTCGGTAAAGGAAAATAGAATTGTAATATTTATAGAAGAGCATGCAAGTTGAAGTTGTCAAGGTGCGATTCTATATATACAAGAGGCTTCTACTCTTCGCCGCTTCGAAATTGCGACCAAGGTTTCGTTGGGATATCGTGGTCTATTAAGGGTTGGTATCTAGTGACAAGTTTTGCATTAAGCATCACGATAACGGGGCGTTCAATTCAAGAGTGGAGAGAACCGTGAAGGACGGGAGGCAGCCCAATTTATTCTGTTCCAGAGTACAGACACATTCAGATGCAGCTAAGCACTGTTTCAATTAAATTTAATAAACGGGCTGT
The DNA here is from genome assembly GCA_963457615.1 of Nicrophorus investigator. Taxonomy (NCBI): domain Eukaryota; kingdom Metazoa; phylum Arthropoda; class Insecta; order Coleoptera; family Silphidae; genus Nicrophorus; species Nicrophorus investigator. The sequence continues at coordinate 19,166,819 of OY735140.1, read as the reverse complement.
CAGCTTTCCAGATCCGAACTTCCCTAACCGAGTTTGTGTGTAGTCCAGTTAAGTTTCACTATCTCTAAATGGCTGCCTCCTCGTCCTCCTCCCAACCGACACAGCTCTTTCAAGATGTTTCCACATCGGTTTCAGCAAAACTATCCTTGTAAAGTGGGAAAACGACCGTAATTTCTATTCTACGAATTACCAGATTTATTTGTACAATTATAGTCAGGATAAACTTAAACTTGGATATATTAATAAAAAAATTATTAATATAAGCGTATATTAGAATCAATAATATAAATATTAGTAGTTTTCTTAATGTAGACTAGAGTACTTTTTATACATGCTGATGTGTAAAATATGAGAAATATTTTATAGGCCTATCAATATAGCATTAAAAACCAATATGGATCAATAAGTAATAAAAAGTTTTAAAATTATTCTTTTCGAATTTGTCTTAGTTTAGAATAATTTTTCAATAAAGAAAATAGCCGCAATTACAGTTATATCTCTATTAATGTTGCCTCTGATAACAAAGCTTTGATTTAACTGCAGATAGACAGAGATGAAGAATGAGGCTGATCTGAAAGGTAGCTAGAACTAGAAACTTTAGTTGGTTCCTTGTTGAAGTACTCAGAGTGTTGGGTTGGGTTTAAATATTTAGGGAGTTCTCCACTAAGACAGAGGAAGTAATGAAGTAATTGGGAGATGAAGCCAATTCTTTACATATTAGTGAACAGTGATATTAGCATTGCAGAGAAATACCACAGTACCAATCCTGGAACTAGATGGCTTTAGCTGTAGTGTTGAACAATTAATCCAACAAACAATTTTCGCATAGGATTGATCACTTGCCATATCTTTACATGCAGATATACGTACAAAATATCTCAAATTAGTTTGCTTTAATTCACTAGCTTCGCAGCAAGATGATATGGTTGAGTTTCTAACCGATAGTGATACCTGGCTTTAACTAACTCTTCCTAAATTAAGTGGACATTGCAATATTGCTATAATTCACTATTTCTGGAATAAAATGAAGCTTTGGTAATTTCTCAAGGGTTTTGGGTTGGAACTGTTGTATGATGTTGATAGCATATGTATTTAATTATGGTTGTGTATACTAGTGCTTTATTTTCAACTAGTTTATTTGTTGTTATTTCCAGCTGCTTGTGAAGTGAAGATGAAGTAAAAGATATTTGACTTCATGCGCATGTGGCAGAATAGTGTTGTTAATGGCGATAGGTGAGCTGTTTATCGCATTGTGAACATTACATGCATAGATTTTGACTTTATTCCCTGTAATTTTGAACCATTGCTGGATTTTTTCTAGGCATTTATAAAGGTGTAGCGGTAACTGCTTCGTGCGATTTCATAATTGCAATATCAGGGCCGCAACATATTGCCTTAGGGAATACCAGATAAGATTGATCGTAATGTCTACTCAACGTTATGTCTGACTTGATATTCTTTACAAATGTACATATACCCATACTAACATGGAAGTATGTTTACCGTTTGAAAATTATTTTTTGTTTATCGAAGTAATTTTGGAAAACACATCCTATTCGATAATCCAGATATAAGTTATTAATATATTAACTATATCTTATTTGGAATAAATGAGTTAATCATTAAAGTTAAAAATGCATTAAAATAATTACAAAAATAAACTTAGTTAGGGAAGAATATTTCAATTCAATTATGATTTAACTTTAATTAATCTAAAATGAAAATATTATTTTTCAATAGAAATTTGAAATTATATGAATGTTTAAAAATAATTATATTCAAACTATTATTATAGAATAAATGATATTGAAATTATTTATAGTTGTTCAACTTTGTGAATATATTTTGAATTATTATATTATGTCCAAGAATAAGTTCTATCTGTTTGATCAATCTGTTCGTTCCAATACCAATGCTTTTCGTAAGAAGACAATATACAGTCCGTGCGATTCAATTCCTTGGCTCTCGTTGTAGATCCGCTCGGATCTAAGACGCTTATCTATTACATATCGAGACCAATTTTTCGACTTCCCTCTTGTTCCCTCCGACTCCGAAATCGGTTAGAATATGTCTGCGGAATTGTGCGGCCCTTCCAACAATTGCCATCCGAACACTTCATCTTTTCAACTCGAAATTGCAATCTCGATCGTCATTGATTTCTCTATAGATTTCTTAGCAATTGTTACTTTTCAAACAAACGAAATTGCAAACTATCAAAATCTCAAATATTAAAACGATTCTACTTTCAATATTAAATATTTATTCATCATAATATTCTATAATGGATTTTTCGTAGTCATCCAATTTTAACTACCACTATCATTCAAAATAATTTTCAATTACATTCTGATATTATTTTATATTACTAATATAATGTAGATAAATATTTATTATATTAATATCTAATAATATATATTTGAATATGTTTTTTATGTTTTATGCAAAATATATTATAATTAATTAAAGTCATAAAAAAAGCAATTAATTACAAATTATTTCATATTGAGAGGACCAAAATAAATCACATTAAATACTGGCAATTAGTTAATGAACATATCACAATGATTGAATATAAAGAAACATTCAATTAGCGAAAAAGCATTTAATCAGGGTGTAACCATTATAAATGTGAGTGATACTATTTTACTTCGCAGTATCGCGATAGCAGGATTTCGGAGAATATTAATTGATTTTGCGGCTCTGGCCATAAAACAATACCAAAACCGAAACCGAGCATTGCAAACCAAAAAAATAACTGTATGTATTCAGGGTACAGATTCGAGCTTCAATTTAAAAACAAAACTTTCGATGCGTCCCCACATATATCGAAACATTAGTCAGCACATTCCCATGATTTATTTGGGCCTCTAAAATATTATTGATTCCAGACCAATCTCAGCGTTTCTCGCTTAACAGCGAAATAAAAAGTTTCGCAGTTGTAAAACATGACGTGCGCTAAGTTCAGTGAAGAATTAATTTGCTGAAAGTAGTTCCACATAAAACAAAAAAAAACCTGAATTATATTATTTTTTATTTTAATACTTATTTTCTAAGTTTTGAACTATAATAAAATTAATCGTTTATTTATGAAAAAGTTTTAATATAATGGTAATAATATTATGGATATATTTTGTAGCTCAATTTTATACTTTTTATTATCTATTATTTGAATTCAAATTAAACGTATAATATTAAAGTTTTTATTATAATACCATTAGCTTTTATGCAATTTCACTTAACATAATATTTATATTTTCGAACCACGTGAGAAAATTCAAATATACAGCAATATCTCGAAATTGTTCAGATAAACTAATCGAGAGCTTTAAAACTCCAGAAAGGAAAAATAATGATTATTTTAATCAAATGTTTTTAGCAAAAATATATGATTAATTTTTGTATGACTATTTCTATAAATATTAATATTATTATATGTTTTATTTCAAACTATCGATTTCTACAGTATTTCAATATTTATAATATTCACTACATTATGTGAGATGAGGTTTCACTTACTTATCGAAGCCAAATAAATTATAAATTTGATGTTATATGCACCTGCATTTCAGGTCGGGTTAGGAGACGGCATAAATATTAAATAATTGTTTCGAGGTGTTGCTGTTGCATTCATGGAATTCTATCATCATTATTATTATTGTTGTTGCGAGTCTGCCATTTGTATCGTCTCTTTGCTTCTTCGGTTCTCAGGTCGAACGATCAAAGGGACGCAAAAAAGTAAGTTCGAAGAACTTCTCTGAATGAAAACAGAAAGGGACGACCCGAAATAAAACCACTGAGAAGTATCTGTCTTTAAATCGCATTACTTCTAAGAGAACACATTTCAAAATATAAACATAAGTACATGCATGCATACCCCTAGACATAGCAGCAGCGGCAGAGGGCCTTGGTGTTGTGCGATTTATATTGCGAAACGCGCGACATACTTTCGGTCTTATATGCACGTACTCGCAAAGTACTTCCTTTGACGCTTTCCTTTTTATGCTTTTCGGTTTTATTTTCTTATACGTTTCTTTTTTACTTCTCGCGGACCTGCCGGAGTATGTATGCATTAAAATATATAAAAATAAACATACATATAAAGATTTCTATGTTATTTCTTTGGTGAGACTCATTATTACTTGCAATAATATATACACAAAATATTACAAACTTTTATATTTATAAAAATACGCTATAACAACTATACACTTCTAGTATGTTATAATTTTAATAAAATAGAATATCAGTTCCTAATAATTCGGTTCCCGAACATAAAATTAATACTTAAAGTTTAGGTATAAAATTAAATAATATACAAGATGGAATATTAACTATAATTCATATGAAACAAGAAGTATAATTCTACATAATATATGGGGAAAATAATTTCATAAGCATTCTGCTGCTTAATGGATGCAATAATTGTTTTGTTGAATATGACCACAATTTATTACTTCGCCTAATGATAGCTGATTTTATTGTTTACAAGAGTGCAGAAGTATTTGTGTCTCAGTTAAAAAAAAAAAAATCAAACGTAATAGTATGTTAGCGCTATTTTTATGTGGAAAACCAGAAGTGGCTAAATTCTTCATGTCTCGAAACATACCAAATTATAAAAAAAACTGATAGTATTGCAAAATGCTATATGTGGTTGCGGCAGAAGTGGTTCCAGAAGTTAAGGAAATGATTTAATTGTTTTCTAACATTTTTTTCCTTTGGTTACAATTGTAAAAAAATGCAGGGTTCTAAAAAGTTGCAGTTCTGTATATATTATAATTATTTACATTATTCTTGCTGTATACTAGCCCTTATTATCTTCAGTTCTCTAGGAAATCTTTGGAACTGGTCTTGTGAGTGAGATTGTTTTGTTGTCAAATCTTTAAGATGTCTTTTTTGTTCTTTGTAGTGTTCTATAAGTCTTTTTTTAAATTTATAACTTCCTTCTCTCTTCTAATTTCTTCTGGAATCTTGCTATATTTTTAATGACCCGAACCAATAGACCTCATTCATGATGATATTTTCGTTGTGTTCCGTCCTGATATATTTTTCTTCTTCTTGTGTGATTGTTATGACTTTCACTATTGGATAGCAAATTCAGTTGTATTTTTATTATTTTTTGCACTATTTTGTGTAAAAATACATTTGTTGTCCGGCACAAATCCGGACTGATCATTACCAAATATTATTTTTTTAAGTTTAGTTTATTTTCTTTCTTTATATTTTTAATGTTGGGTTTCCCCACACTGCAACATCATAGCATAATCTGTACTTTACCGGGAGATATGTACTAACTCTTCTAACAGATCCAATCATCAATGTTTTTTTTATGTTTATATGTATATTTATATGTATTATATGTATATATAATTATTGTTCATGTTCCTTTTATTCTATGTTTATGTTGTTTATTTATCATGTGTATTTTATTTGGTTTAAACCAGTATGTTTATTCAGGACTATTTGAAATATTACTGCATGATGTTTTTGAACTTTAAAACATTAAATCAATTAAACTGAAAACAGTAATTCATATAAATTTTAATGGACTTTTCATTCGTATAATAATTGTTTGAATAAATGTACCATTTTCCTAGACGCATTTGAGGAAACAGTGGGTAAATGATTTCCTTGCACTATTTCCTAGTTTCAGGTGTGATTGCAGCGCAAGCTGTCGTAATTAGTTCTCGCCGGTTTTGCCATAAATTAGAATAATTTCCACTTTATCTGTTTAACTGCACAATACCATTTTAGATTGTGGTCATTATTTATTACTTTGAATATTACGAGTGTCAGTTTGAATGACATGTAACAATTCAATAAATGACATTATTGCATCAGTTGAATATGGTTTAATTAAAATCGTTACGCACATCTATTTCGATTCGAAATCAGGATAATAGTATCATAATCAGAGAATTCAATTACGTAATGATAAAAATAATATTTAAAATAATTCGTTCGAATATTTTTTGTTAACTATATTTTTGTCTGTAATTATTTTTGTAAATTATGAAGAAAAATAGAACAAAAAGTAAAAGTATTTGTAAAATAGTAAAATCTTTACGAATAAATAAACATATAGCAATTTCCGTAGAGATTTAGGCGTTGCATCAAAACGAAAGATTTATTCATGATTTAATTAAACAAAGGTAAAACTATTTTAATCCACGGTACAGAAATAACACTTAATCCGGATTAAATGGGATGAACCGAAATTAGATATGTGTGTCCGAAGTCATAAATTTTAAATGAAAAACGTATCCCCGGTTTGAAATATATATTGTCTTTGTTACAGTCGTCCGAGGAGCCAATTTAGGTCAGCATGCTGTACAAGTAAGAGGATAAGCAGAGAAGCAGGGTGGCCACGAATGGTAAAGATGGTTCACTGGAATCTTACAAAGAGCAATCAAACTACCGGCAAGCCTTCATTAGAACCAACCGAGATCGAGACCGCATGACAAACCGCAGTTCTTGGTAGAGGCGAGAGGCGAGGCGAGTTCCGGCAATGACGTCACAAACACGTACTTTCCGGAACACGCTGTGCATATGTGCTCTGGCTGTGAGAATTCCCGGTCATATATATATATATATAACTGTGTTCGCTCTGTGGTATAGTGTATATATGTATGTGAGACTGTAGGTATATATGTATGTACAGGGGATTGGTAACATGGGGAAACTAAATGAGCACTGCAATGCTGCCAATTACACGTCTAACTCCCCGAAGCTTACCTATAATTGTACAGAACTAATTCATATATCTGTAATCACAGCAACGTCTGTTACATGCAGTGATTTACTGTAATTACCTTTGACTAGATATATTCTATATACACTCAAGGAATCTACAACATTGCGGAACAAATTAATTACTTATTAGAATCACACTACAATATGCCGAATCAATGTTCATAACTCAATATACATAAACGCAAAGCGGACTGATACACATGTAGTTAGACTATTACTTAATCATATTATTATTCAGACATCAAATGTAGTTCTTTATTACCTAATAATTTACAAAGCACATTTCAAAAACTATGTAGATTTTTGTCTCACATCTCGCAGTGTGGAGTATCATCAAACACCTAAATAAGAATATATTGAAACAGTAATATATACTTAATATAATGAAGTGATCTTTTATAGAATAATTAATAAATATTCAATTTTGTTCAATACGTTTATTTAAAATATAAAGAGTTTTATTATTGAAAATAATGATTATTATTCTAACGGTATACCAATAATGTGCAAAAAAAAACTCTAAGAAGGTTCCAAAACGATATACTTTAATATAAACATTTAGATCTAGGTATAAATAATCTTATCACTGAGGGACAAGCATAAATCTTCAGAAATACTTCAAATGAAAGTACTTTTATAAACATATAGGAACTTTTAATTGATACACTTTTTCATATAAATAAAAATAATTGATTCTGCGAATCTACCGAATTCCTTAACAATACTTAATCATCATTTATAAATAAACTCCTACTTCTAATCATAACTCCCACTCATAATCATAATTTACTTTGTAAGTAGAATATATGTTTAGAATTAGTCTCAGCAAGAATTTTAAATGATGAAAATCTTAGTATAATGTAAAAGTACCTACATAAAATGTTAAAAGAAGAACAATGGCAAGTTATGAAAAACTAATCGAATTGAAATAATTTCCCAATCACTGAGATTTCACAATATTTAATAGTGTCCATATTTCCATCTCTGGAACACAACATTGTATTTATGATAAGTTGAAGTGGAATATGTTTATTTGAAAGACCAACCAAAGAAATCCTCGAGTCACACTCAACAACAAAGTTGTTGCATCTGGACCCAAGCGTTGCAAGAGACAAGGCGCGAAAAATTGGAAATTAAATTTAGAAAGTTGTATTGGTTGCTTCGGAAAAATTCGTAATTGACTATGGACAATAAGTTACTATTGTACAAAGATATACTTAAACCAGTCTGGATTGTGGGAAACTGCAAGCTCAGCAAATATTAAAAAAAAAGTTTTCCAATAAAATTACTTTAGAAGAATCGCAGGAGTGCCATGGTACATCGTTAATAGAAGATTGATCCAGGATTTTGGAATGATGACATTGAAAGAGGTTGCCAAAAACTTCTCTTGCAAAAGAAACCTATTGGCGATTAACCTTCTGGACAACAGCAAGACGATTGAAGCGTTTCAAGTCATTGGATCTTCAATTGAGATTTAATTAATTTAATTTAGATGTATAAACGCCAGGAATGCTACCACTAGGCAGTAAGTTCCTAATGTCAACAGCGAACTGATTTGTTGAATGTTCTAACGAATAGATTGCAAATAAATTATGACAAATATACAGCAAGAAATAAAAATATATTCATTTTTAATTCATTAGTTTAAATATATTTAATTATTTGAATGTAAAAAGTTTATGTAATTTTTGTTTATTTCATCCATTTTATTTTGGTAGTTATGTACATTTTCATCCACGGTTATCAGTAAATGTGATTGTTATTGAAGTAAAATTAATTTATAAAATTGAATAGTATCTACTATACGTTGTTTTTGAAAAATATGTATTGTTTATCTAAACATTGTTGCTTACCGAATCGGTCACGTTCGGTCATTGGTTTCCATCATCGATTTTTTTAATAATAAAATATATAACAAAAAATATTAGTTCAGTTACGTCCATTGACAGCCCGACATTGTTAAATTAGCTGCATTAAAAACGTCAATGTCGGCTGCAGTTGATGAGCTTGCATGATCATAAAAGATTCATACAAAAATATGGGTCATTTCACGTAGGACTTTTTTAATTTCTACTAAAATTTTAAAAATTTAAATGAAATGTTTAACTCATTAATGATTTCTATTGAAATATTATTTATTTATATATTTAAAATATTTATTGGCCACATTTAAGACTATAACTATCCACCCAAAAAAATGATTTTGGATTCGTTAATTTTTTTTATAAATTATTTGTAAATTATGTTGTCAATATAATAAACTTCAGTTATCATTTTCTTACATGTGAAATATATTTTAAAACCCCCATAATTAATTATTAATTTTTTTTATTAAATCTTCATATTTTTAATCACATAACTAACATTTTTACCAGTTGTTAAAAATATTTATTTTTAATTAATAAATTAAATTTTTGCACCATATAAATTCAATGAATATGATGAAAAACTATATTAACAAAATAATAATCCAAGCAAAATTACATTTTCACATCTCCAACATTAAGTTTTAAAAGTAAATAAGTAACTGATGTTTTTTTTGTAATATTTGAGATAAAAACGTTAATAAATCTATAAAATTGTGAAATAAGTTTATTATCATTATCTATCTATTTATTTGTCCACTTTTCCTCGCATTAGACGTCTTTATATAATGCTTTATTTTGAATGAACGAAGTAATCGGATCATGATTAATGTAAATTAATTTAAAAGCTAGTATAATCTTTTGGAATGAACTTAAATCAATCAAGATTTAATCGCAATAACACAGCATTGCGTTAAAGTTAGAATGGGTTTCTGGGGTGAAATTGGAATGATCGAGGATCGCTTCTGTTACAATGGATTTTAATCTGTCGCCAGGAAAATATGAGACGCAGCATGGCGAAGGATAACAAACTTCCAGTTCTTAAATCTTCATTAGGTGGTGCAGAAGAAGAGGAAGAGAAGGGTGAGGATGCCGGGCCTTTGCTCGGGTCGGGTCTTGCCTAGTCTGGCAAGGGGAGAGCTCTTAAGCCAGATCCTGTTCGGCACCGGGATTATCTGAGTCCTTATTTGCGTCGCCTTACAATTATAATTAACTGGAAACTGGAACAACATTTGCATAAACGGGAGGAGTGAAGAAGAGCAGAGCAGCCTCGCCTTTAAACATACGCGAATCGATCCCATCAATATTTATACTACGCTACAATCACAACTGTATTATGCAATGAGCTATACAGCACGAAACGATTGATTTCCATCAATTGATCGACTTAATTCTTACGTCAACTGTTCAATAAACATTTGCTTCGCACACCTCGCAATCAAAGGGAAGATTAATTAAAGCGCGTATTATTGCTATTTCTTTCTTTGCTCTCTCCACTTAAGCTCATGTAACGAGTTTGGAACTAATTTCGGGGAACAGGGGTGGATAAATGATTATTATCATTACAGATGTGAAACAGAAACGGGCCCATTACCTAAACAATGGGCAATGGTAATTCGACTCACGCCGCGTGGATTATGCAGAACGTAGCGAAAATAATATTTACGTAATCGCTTCCAGTGGTGGCGGGACAATTTATCAATGTTTATGTGTGGTATATATCTATGTGTTTGTGCGAGTGTGTGTGCATGTTGGGATCTTTGGCACAGGAGGTAACAGAAACCACGCGATCATTTGCGAACAATGCCCGGCGACGACGTTGCGTAATTTAAAATGACACTTCAAGAACTTCCGCGGAAACTGCAGACACTAATTCACCCGCCAAAAACGCAGCTTCCGCTTATATTGCACTTTATTGTTACTCGAGGCCCCTTTTCTTTCCTCTTTTATTTACACGAGTCGTCTGGCAGTTTATGTCCCGAGACGATAAAAATACATTTTTTTGCTGCTTTTCTTCACATGCATTATTTTTTTGTATTTAACACTTGTGTTTAGTTGTAACTAAAATATGTTAGAAGAGATTTATATCCACATTAAGGTATTAATTGCAATTATATCAAGAATTCCAAGAAGAAATAATAGGAGATAAATAAAAAAAAAGAGAGAAGAACAAACCAGAATAGTTTAGATAATAAGTTAATATGAGATAATTTAATGATGGGCAAGTATAGCCCGCTTCATTCATTGCGTTAGTAATAATAAATGTGCAAAATATACTAATTCTTATTTAGTCTAAATCTTTGTTGGTTTAGAGATAATGTGACAATATTCACTTGCTAATTTTTCTATTAGTTCTTTAGTGTAATTTTCAAACTATCGATGAATCATCGGCTAATATAAAAACTATCTTTTTAAAATTGATAAATAAATATAAGTATGAAGTTATATTTGTAACTCGTTTGTAGCACATTCAGAATCAGTCGTAATACAACTTATTTACATTTTGATAGTTTACTATAATTCGATTCTAAAAGCTGTTCAAAAACAGAATTTATTCTGAAATCATTATCGTATTTTTTACATAGAAAAATGAACTTAAATTTTGGGTGTGTTTTATGATTCGAAGGTAATATTATTTTTTTTTTTCAATAAATCGTAAAAATATGGCACGCTTAAAGGTAGGTATGACGCAAGTTATCTCAAGACAAGCGTAGGGAATCACCGATTTTCTCAGTCTTATAGTCCAAAAAGGCGACTCATAGCCGAATGGTTAGAGTCGCTCCCTCACGATCTTGTGAGTACGGGTTCGATTCCCAGCCAAGCCAAATAGGAAAAACTTCCATTGGGAAAGTTTATCTAAAAAATAAATAAAAATGTCAACACAAATTAAATGTCACACCAGATTTACTAAATGTCCTACGCGAACAGATTGTAAATAAAAATAATCCGAGAAATACGGTAATATATAATATATCACAACTCTAACTTAGCTAAAGTTTAAATTAATAGAGTTTACTCTAGCTTTTTACTCAGACATTATATCCACTAATGCTATATTAAATTTCATGATATTATTACTCAACCGACCGATGAGTGGATGTGGGTTTTACAATCTGGGCATTTATTAATTCACTTAAGATAAGGTGCAAGGCGCAAGCTGACAAATCTCACCGGATGTGGATAAGAGGGGAATTCCATTCGGGAAAATGCATGATTTGCGAATTTATCGCAAAGATCATCTCATTTTTCATATATTAAATAGTTTTTTTTTGGTATTTGAATTCAGTTTTTAGTTTTAATATTAGACCAGCTACAGTTTAAGCTACAGCTTTAGCACAACAACCTATGCTTGTTAGCAACAAGAAGCTAGATTAAGAGTTTATAGATCTAAGTGTTAAATATATAATTATTTTTAACTTTTAATTTAATATTTATCATAATAACTCTACTAAAACTCCACAATCGATGACAAACAACAAAATATTCAATACATTCGTATCAAATTTTGTAAATATTCATTTTTTATTTTAGAACCATTCTTCTTTTGTTTTGTATTTCAAAAAGATCAAACCTTACATTATCCACTTTCAGTTTATTTAATCCAGTTTATTTAATTATTTCCTAAAGACTGTATCAAATAAAGAAAAATATAGACTCTGAAGAAAGTCAAACAATTTTACAATCTGCAAAAAAGTTTTTACTCCTGAAAAGTTTAGGCTGCAATTCAATTCATAGAACCGCACATGCAATTCCGTATATCAACCAGATATATTTAATGTTTTAGAAGAAAAATATGTGAATCATCTTTTAGAAGCAATAGTAAATTTTAAAATACTTATATAAAAATATATATATAAAAATATTTATATTTAAGGAGCGATTTCATTGGTACACACCTCCCAGGTTGGAAACCTCTGGTATAAATAAACTTGAAGTTTAAATTTTTAAATATATGATTAATAATATTCATATATAATAATTCAAAATTATTATCAAAATTGTGGTACTAACATAAAATCATTAAAGTAATATTAGAATTCCGTTCCTTCTATTTATACTTGTTATATATGATTGGCTCTGGTAATGTGAATAATATTTTGTCATAATGCAAACTGAAAGTTGTAATGAAAGCATTTACATAAATATCGTATAAGTAGATTCTATTGTAGGCCACAAAAAGTAATAAAGTCACTAGTTCATAATACTAATATATGCATAAGGTGGCTAACTACTACATTTCGTCAATTTCGAGTTGTTACTTATATAGGGACGTTTGTATAAATGAAATGGAAGTCATTAGTACCGTTTTGGAGTAAAACGCGCCACGAGATATGGTAATGCGTTGCAATTACTTATTTGAAAATATGGCAGCTGAAAAATAATGTAATTGTATATCCTTGTTGCTTCCGAGTATCATTCTCCACCTTTTTCTTGCCGTCTTCTCTTCCTCTTTTTCTACGCGCGATGCTTTCTTGCTCACCCCAAGATATAAATCAAAACTCACATTTCTTAAAAATAAGGCAGAGAAACCGGGGAAAAAATATATAAAGCTCTTATGACCCCCAATATTATTATATAGGGGAGAAAGAGAGTAAAGCGTATAAAAGTCTCTGCGGCGCAACAAAACGGCCGGGCAGAAATCAGGACCCGCAATAGCAATCCTACAGGATTTCTAGATATGATTCATAGGCAATGAAAATAAGATAATAAATGTTATAACTCTCTGAATTTAAATATCATCTGTAATAATGATATTTCTTTTTTTGGCAATATTTGTTACAATATTTTATGCTCAATTTATTTTTAAAAATCATAAAAATAATCGCAAAAATTTAAATTATTTTTAGAAATTTTTTGAAACTGAAACAAGCAAAGCTACATTAAATTATCAATATTTTGCTCTTAAAATATTTTCTTGTTTTAGCCTAATGTATATTTCTGTTTTAAAGCCAAGAATTTTGTGTTCTCGAGACTATCAAAACAAACATGATTGTGACACTAACTCCAAATTCCTATTCATAGCAATGTAAATTTTCTTGTGTACATAAACACATGTCTAATTTTAAGTTCTAATTATATCTGATCTCCGCGATATTATAATATGAAATAAAATATTATATAATTAATTGATATAATGTTATTAATTTATTAAACATTTATTTAGACATTTTATGTTTTATTTTTTACATATTTTTCATTGAGAAACTTTCATAAATAAATATATTTCAAATTAATTTCAATTATTTTAGTTTCGTATATTATTGTAATAACGTGTTTTTAAATGCTTATTAGATTTAGTTTTTTTAACAGCACCGAATTGTAACCTATGAGAATTGAAATTAATTGGAATGTAAAAAGTAAGTTTGTTAGTATAAAAACGAAAAAGAAAATTTTATAAAATTTTCTTGATTAAGAATTTAGCTGGAAACACGACCCGGTATAAATTACATGCTGCGCGCTTTTCCGCCTCGCTTCTATATTTTTTTTTTCATGTTTGCATTAAAACGCGGAAAACTCGCTTTTTAATTATTTTTTATTTACTCTACGTCCTCGTGCTGTCACATTTGAACGCGTTTTCTGTGTTTCGCGGCAAATTGAAACATTGTTGTTGGCCGGGCGATGGAAATGGGATTTAGGTTGAAAGGACCCAGCGCATCCACTCAAAAAAAAATCCCAGCGCGTCCCATCACGATTGAGTGGAAATCATTCTTAAACTGTGTGCTTAATCGCCCAGAAAAAAAAACGAAAAATAAACGCGCTGTAAAATATATGCAAGAATAGAGAATGGAGGGTGTACAATAGCTTTAGAAACGTGAAATTTCCGTTCCTGGCAAAACCGCACAATAAAAATTAATTTAAATACGAAGCCACAGCGCGTTTCGTTTCTATTTTATGCAGTTATCGAACTGTATTGAAAGTACGTTTATAAAACCTGTTGAAAATTTAAAGCCTTTCAAACCGGAGAGTTTCGTCGGGGACGGAGTATATTGTGTTCGCGTGTATTATTTAAGTTCGCGGGAGTCTAATGACAGGATCGATTAATAGGCCAACAATTTTCTAATTACCTTCACTTACAACTCCACGTATAAACGAAATTCCATAAATACTGGATGATATTGATTGGCGACGCAAAAACAATTTCGCGTAAATAATGCATCTGCATCAACCCACATACAATGAGCAAATTAATTATAACACTTCAATAACGCAGCAATTACTTTCAAAATTAACATTTACGTAATATATTTAGGCGCATAAACGTAATATAACACTTTCAAAGCAAACAAATGTCCTTTGATATTATTAACAAAACTTTATGGGTTCAATTATAACAAAGCTTTATTAATAGTGGTATTTCATATTATTACTAGTTTCCAAATACTGAAAACAAATTGTAATTTCATTTATTTATATATCAAAATTGACAATACATAGCTCATAAGAAATGTAAAAAATACAGCTATATATATAATATTGTCCTGGTAATTGGTTTCGTGAATATTCCGCACTATTTGAGACCAGACTAATTAAAGACATTAAAACCGTACTATAGTGATCGGACTAATCAAAGTCGGACTATGTACGGTGTTGTTATATAATCAAATCCCAGGACATTAAATACCTAATCAAAATATTTAATTTATAAACCAAATAGTACATGTAAAAGATGATTAGTGTGGTTAGTGTTAATTAGTAATTTATAGTAAAGAGTCTCTTTTATATGACATAAACTTCATTTCCTGTGAATCCACTATTTTTGCAAATAATTAATTGAAGAAAAAAATCATGTATTTTATTTAGCAAATATATTTTCTTTATTTAATAACATACAAAAAAAAAACTTATCACAAAAAATCTTAAATCTGGTTCAAGTTTGATCAGGTACATTTTAATTTTGTTCTAAAATTTATTAACAAGATCACATAAAAAGCTTGAGCTGGTAAAATCAAAAAACTCATTCAATTTGATATATTTTTTTTAAACACAGACAAACTTTCATCAAAGAACCACGGCGTATGAACACCACATCTTATAACTGTTACAACCACCTCTAGACATGTGCCTAAGTTAACAAAATGAAAAATTTCTTCCCACCAATCATCCTAGCCTCAAATACAAAATCGGGGTAGTTAATAATACCAACATAAAATTCATAAAATAATCATTTTAAGTATCCAATTTTTTTTTCAATATTTTTTAAATGGTGACATTAAACTCTATACGGACCACTAGATATAATTAAAAGAAGATATCAATTTTTCTTACAAATTTAGATTATAATACTAGAAATAAAACTATTTAACACTGTCTATATTGATTTCTGGTTGCAAGTAGTGTTGGTTAAACTAGAGGAAAATTTTAGAATTTCAAAGATATTCGTAAAAATATGTTAGTTTAACAAATATCATTATTATTTTTAGCTTTTCCTAGTTCTTGCTGAGTTAAGTTTAGTCATGTTAATTATTTAAATGGAAAAACAAAAAATCTATTACAATACAACCAACCTGAAGAGCATACGCCAAATGTTGCGCGTTGGATGATTACAAGTGGCGCAGTGTCTTCTTGCGCTTATTTATTCTTTATACAATTTTCTAACCCCAACTATTAACGCAGGATGGTAGAAAAGCTGTATAGTGTATGTAAAAGATTGGCTATCTCTGATATAGAGTATATTTTATTTTATTGTATTTTGTACCATCATAATATATAAATACTTGAATATTTTAAGTTTTTCTATAAAGTAATGTAATTTTTTTAAATTAGTATTTAATTATAATAATTACATCATTTATTTGCCAGTAAAATACAATTAATATAGAAAAATAAAAGGAAAAGATATATAACTCTGAAAAACAAAAATAATTAAGAAATAAATAATAATTGCAATAAAAGAAAAAAAATAAAAATTCTATATATAATACAAACAAAAATTCATTCTATATAATAAATATATCTGGCCAAAGGGCTATCGACCTAGGTTTTTCTGCCCGGGGAAGTATTTAATTATATTAATTGTTGTTCCGCAATTTTGTTTGTTTCTAAAAATAGTTAAATTGAATTTATTCGAATACATTTTTGTTTGTTTTTTTTTTGTATAAATCTCTTAATTATTGAAGTTGAAATATTAGTTAAAAAATTATTCTGCTCACATATCTGCTATACAATAAAGATGCTAGCATACACATCTCGGGCGAAGCCATAGAAAGAACAAGACATGGTGTTCGTATCGAAGACCTAATCAAATATTATGTGTTCAGATGGCGTTCCTATTCGAAGGGCCGAAAGGAGATGGGCAAAATAATGCATTCCAGTGGCGTGTCCGCGTTGACCAATATCTAGTTATGGATTATCATCTTCCATTATTTTTTGCCACTACAACATCAAGATCACGTACCAAAAGTTGGCCGAATAGTGAGCAGTTGACCTGATGCGGTTTTCGGTCACAGGCGAAATTACGTTACATTTTATTTACGGCATATACATTCGGAACAGGCTATTCCACAATTTGAGCAATTTACAACCAAAAAAGAAAAAAAAACAAATACAAGTTTAAAATATGTCATGCAGTTATCCGAGTACGTTGATCAAATATTTATACTGAACGATTTTGCCATTTAGTTTATTTTATTACTTTAACTAAATAATATTAATTAATAATTTATTCTATTAATATTTATATTATATAATATTATAAATATATATAGAAATAATTACCGTTGTGCAAGTAAATATTTATAATCTAAATAAATTATTCCTTTAATTATTAATACTATATTCAATTTTAC
This sequence comes from Nicrophorus investigator, assembly GCA_963457615.1. Lineage (NCBI taxonomy): Eukaryota > Metazoa > Arthropoda > Insecta > Coleoptera > Silphidae > Nicrophorus > Nicrophorus investigator. The sequence continues at coordinate 19,149,418 of OY735140.1, read as the reverse complement.
ACCAAAAATCTCTAAATATTGTTTGAATTATATTCCTACCTCCCATCATCAATTTTCGAATTAGAGTTTAAAATATTCCCAGAAAAAAAATCAATATATTGTATTTTTATAAATATTAAAACTCAAATAATATTTTACGGGAACATAAAAATTGAACCACTATCATTAATAATAACATATATGGACAATTATGAATAAAATATTATACATTTATACATACATTACAAAAAAATAAAAAAGTCATACATTCCGAAAAAACAACATTTTCTATGAAGAACATTATAGAAAAAAAGTAATATAAACATATAAATAAATATATAACAATACCTCATATAGAGTAGTTTCGGACCACAAATTCACTATAATGCGATTTAAAAATTACAAAAAAAACACATAAATTGTCATTTTTTAAAAATTTATCTCATTTTGTGCTGTTTATTTTTTGTATTTTGTTTATCTACTAAACTAGTGTCTACGAATAGACAATGAGATTTAGGCACTTACAGACCGACATTAAACTCGGCATTAAAATTTAAACATATTTTTCAGGACAGGCAAATTTTTATATTTTCTTCATGAATGAGCCTAAAAATTTTAAAACCCTTAACACAGTGGTTAATCTTATACACAATTATGTTTACTTATATTTTTCAATATTTTGCAGTACACAATTTTGACATACGAAATCGATTACCCGCACTATGCGAGGTATTGTTAATGATACATATGTTCTAAACTTAATACTTATTTTACTATTATAACAGATTTAATCCCAGTCAGAAGGATAAAGGCGTATGAAGTTTTTGAATTGTTATTTTGTTTATCCATGCATTTATTTTGAGTTCTAATTTATATTATTTTTTGATAAAAGTGCATTACATTTTTTAATTGTTATTTTAATTTTATTTATCCATGCATTTAATAATAATAACAATATTTATTGATCACACATTAAATGTAACCAAAGGGCTATCGACCTAAGTCTTTCCGCCCCATGCATTTATTTTGAGTTCTAATTTGTATTATTTCTTCTTACAGTTGTTTAAATTTATATAGTTTTATTTATAGTTTTTGGATGAATTTATTGTATTTCTGGTAACAATAATTATTACTACTTTTTATTCGTTAGAAATTATTCACTAATTTATATATTGTAATAATTTCCTAAAATCCATAGAAAATCATAGAATAAATCAGCTCCTATATTTTCAACAGGATTATATGATTATATATATATAGGTTTATGGTAACTATTATATAAGAATATTTTTTTTTTAATACATAAAAAAATCTGTAATATTTATTATGCGTGCATCATCCTATCTTCTTTTGTTGTTGTTTGTTTATTTTATATTACGATTGCAATTTGCATGCTGCCAGTTCCAGTCCCATTAATTAATTTATAAAATACGTTTGTGCCATTTCAAAAGCAATTTGCAATGTTTAACAGATTTATTTTATTTCGTCGACAAACATTAATTACGAACTTCCCTTTTAAACTTTTCTATAATTTTAAAATGGAATATCACATCCAACTCTCGAATAATATATATATATATATATACTGACTACATTATCGTTTATTTCATTTCCAGTGCGTTACAACACAACTATTATATTTATTCTATTTTTATCTTTTACATTAATTTAAAAATGCAAAATTGTTGATTTACATACAATCTTTTCATAAATATTAATTACTATTACGTATTAAAATATAAATTATTTTTATATATAAAATATGTACAAGAGACCTCTATAAAGTTTCCTAATTGATACGTCTTTTTATTTAAAATGATATAAAAGTATAAAGAAATCTCTATCAATACGAATTTATAAACATATAACAAACTTCTACGAATAATGTTAATCCATACACTTGATTTGAACCGGGCGCGTTGTAATCAGAACCACCCAAGCCGAATTCCAAGGAAAATCTTAATCATCAATTATAAATAAAGTCTTACTCCTAATCACAACTTCCATAATATACTTACTAAGTAGAATATGTCTTTAGAATTAGTCAGCATCAAATGATGAACATAGTATGAATTGAAATGATAAAATAACTACAGCCTATAAAAAACGTTAAAGAAAGAACAATCACAAATAAAGAATAAAGTTATGAAGTAATTTTCCAACCACTACAACAACAACACCAGACAATATTGTACAGTGTTCAAAATTCCATCCCTGAGACAAAATAACTAACTAGTTTCAGAACTAGTTTTGATAAAATTCTGTTTTGATTCAAATTTTGGAAATAATATCTTTTTGTGTATATATTAGAACCAACGCTTTGCTGTTGCATTCAATACTGGGACCATAAACAGCACAATTTTTTTTTGGCCGCCTGAATTTTTGTTTTTTTTACCTTTATTTTGGAACGCTATAACAAAGAATTGGATTCACTAAACACAAAACTGTCGAAGAACTTTTTTAAAGTGTTATGTCGCATTTAAGTATCAGTATAGAATGACAAGATGCAACGTATATGGCTCACTAAAGCAATATAACGAAAAACTTTTTACTTCATCCAATATTTTACAGTTAATAATTCTGAATAAGTTTTTTTTCACAAACTTTCCCATCCAATTGTTCCAACATCAATTGTATAATATTATTATTTAACTTTTCTGAAAATAATCTATTAACAAAATTTTTAGCAAATATGGCACACAAAGTATTTTTATCTTTAATTCTACATGCAAATATTAAATGCATATGGCATCATCTAATACTAATAATAATAAACGTCACATTTAAAACTTTTGAAACTTTTGTATTTAAAATTAAAAAATATGAATTAATAAAACAACTATTCAAACAAGTTAATGCAAATATTTAAACTAAATCAGTGCTCGAGCTTGAATTACGTTTCAACTAAATATTTATTTTGCACGAAAAGTGATAATTTGAAGGTAAAAGGTTATTACAACTACGATAATTTAAATAGGGGAAAACACGAGGATCCTAAAGTAATGTAAAATAATTTGATTATAATTAAAGTGTTCAAGCGTAAAGCCATCAACATCCCTTTCAATTCAATTAGTCCCAAAACTTATAACACAAACGACTGAAGGCAAATACTAGTCTGCATAAGTAAAAGTCTGTATACTGGCAAAGACATGCATTTTGAATGCAGTTGATTAAAAAAAAACTGGTATAAAACTTTTTCTTTAACTTTTTTGTTAACATACTTTAATTCATTTTTATATAAATTAATTAATTTGTTTCAATAAATACAGCGATATCATGCATAGTACGAGTAGATCATCATATTGGTGGAATATTTGATACTCGACTAATTGGAAAAAATAAGTAGTTTGTTTTGAAATTTGCAAACTGGACTATATTTAATTTGGAAATTAAATTATTAGGGATGTTTTTTTTTTGTATAGACCCTAAAATGAGTTTCTAATATAAATGTAATGCGGATTCTGTATCCTTTTCCAGTGCCATTTCCTCTCCAGTAAAATTCTCGGCAGTAAACTACAACAAGGAACATTACGATTCTTGCGAGTTTTATCCGTGCCCGGAGCGGATGTACGTGGGAGGGAAGAGGGATGAACATGCGAGTGGTCCATAATATCTGTTCGTGATTATTACAGTGATGACTTAGCACAGCTCGTTTAGTTAACGTTCAACATCTTATGCATATGAAATAACATGCAAATGTACCAGAGAGTATAAATTATATCCCGAAATTATATTCAAGATTAATTCGATGCCATGATATTACAGTTACATGTAAGGAAAATACAGGCCACAAATGGGCCGCCCTACAACGTTTCCCTAAATAAGTGATTAGGCCAATTTATATAAAGGTCTCGGCAATTTAAATAAATCTAAACCAGAGTTTGATAACTTATTCAAATGCATTGGCCGCAGGCGAATCACTCCAGTAATACTAACTAACAACGCGTAAACCAAATTTAGCGAAAGAAATCCTATAAATCTGACGGTGAACAAACTATTAGCATACATCAGGAAGTTTAAAACATATTTATATGGGATAAGTTTCGCGAGGTTGTAGCGCTGTAACACTTTAGATGCCAACAATCCATTTTTGTTATGCAACCATTAATACCTTATTTATTTAACGCCATCTGCATCCAAATTGCATCACTATTTGTATTATTTTTATGCTGTTATTGCTGCTGTATACTCATATTTTTTTTTTTCGAAGTACACGATTGTGGATGGAAAGGGTTGGATTTTAATTAAAACTATAAAGCGGCGGCCGCAATGAATTTAAATTTTATCCAAGAATTAATAGGTGATTTTAATTTGTGCCCAGCAGTGGAACCTTTGCCCAATAAAAATTTCCATAAAAATCTGTTACACCAGTTTAATTAAAAAATAAAAACGCACGCGTTCTATTTGCATTGAGGTCCGATACAAATCAGACGCGGGACAAACACACAAAGGCCGTTATGACAATTATTATGGAACTAACGTTGATTTCGTAAATGGAAGGTTTGTTAATTTTGTTCTTTAATTAAAACACACGCAATTATGTTTTTTTCTGTCGCCAGTTTTTTTTTTGTATTCATTTGTAAATATAGTGTGTTGCATTGTTCTCATTTATATCGTGTTTGTACAAGGTGTATTTACTGCCTGAAAATACGGAAAACAACAGCAAGTCTGAAATTACTAATGTATATTTATAATATAAACATGAGACTAAAAAAATAAATACGGAGTTGCATCCATCGCGTATTTGATGATATTGTAGTAGTAACAAAACATTAATTCCACAAACATTCATATAAAATAACAAAAGGACCTTGTTGTTGTATGGAAACTCTTATATAAAGACCGTTAAAGTAGTTTTTGATGTAATAAAATAATTAATTAATAAAACAATAAAAATATGTTATTAATATCTAACTAGATAAATATTAATAAAACCTTAATATAGAAATTGTTTTCATAAAATAAAACTGAATAATTACGGCTATAATATCTATAGTAATTCAGCATCTTTGATAAACCAATATTAGATTGTCGAGGTTCAATAGTTCAGCGATTTAAGTGGATATCGAAAAGTTTATACAATTTTCTCCTAAAGTGATATGTCATTGACAGAACATTTTTATTGATCGAAGAGAAAAACTTTTTGCGACGTCGTCTATACACATAATATATTAAAGGTGATGTATCTTACAGTAACTTTTAATAATATTTGAAGTTTTTTGCCTATAAGATATCACACAGGTATAAATGTATAAATTAACTATCTAATTGCATTTACCATTATTATTTTAAACTAAATTATATAACTCTGAAGTACAATCTTTTATAAATGTTATACAATCTATGGTCTAAAATTCTTATCAAGATTATGACAGAAAAGTAGTAGCTTTATAATCTGGAAATTAAAAAAGTGTTGGAATTCTTGAATTCTTAAATAAACTCTTAATGTAGCCACTTTTATTAATTTTATATTTTAGTTTAATATATCCTTCAATAGCTTGTAAAAAGCTAACGATGGTGATACATTTCAGGTGTTTGGTAAGTGCGGATTTGTTCAAGCTCACACTTTATGTTCTAAAAGTTGTTTAAGATTTTACTAGGGCATAGCAAGAAGTGAATACACTTGAGTGCATGATCACTACAAAAAATTTCTGTGATTTATATTTTAAATTAGTTTACAGACTGCATTTCTCATCAAGATTATGACAGAAAAGTAGTTGCTTTATAATCTGGAAATTAAAAAAGTGTTGGAATTCTTAAATTCTTAAATATACTCTTAATGTAGCCACATTTATTAATTTTATATTTTAGTTTAATATATACTTCAATAGCCTGTATAAAGCTAACGATGGTGATACATTTCAGGTGTTTGGTAAGTGCGGATTTGTTCAAGCTCACACTTTGTTAGTTCCACTAAACCCCAATTTATTATCCCCCAACATGACATGGCTTTATCGCTGTGGTAAGTTACTTTTTTTTGAAGATCGCACCAAGTTAACTAATATCGTTGATGTTCAAAAATTGTTACTACTGTCTACAATAATAAAATCTTGTGCTTAATATCCTTTTGTATCACTTAACTATTTTTTATTTTATTATGATTTTAAGTATACATTTTTTTAAATTTAATTGTGTTTAGTTATACTATGTGTCAATAAAGATTAATGTTAGTGATAAACATTATTTTTTTGATGTTAGTGACGAAATATAATATTTAGTTTCAAATAATTACAAAACAAAAATTAATAAACCATAGCAAAGGTCTACTGACTAAAGACATAGTCCAAAATTATAAATATAAATTTGTTACCTTTTTGGTAATTTCAGTCTTGTTAAACTGTAAATGAAATAATGTTTGAAGATACAGTTTTTAATATGGTCGAATGCACAAACTTACTTCTTAGTTCCTTTATATAATCTTTGTTCATTATATCGGTAGTCTCAAACTCAAAAGGCAAATGCGGGATCTAAAAGCAGCCAGATCCATCTTTTTTATTTCAATAGCTAATATTATAATTAGAACGGAACAACTAATGGTCAGTAATATAATGTAAATTTTATGTTATGATAATTTCTGAAATATTATTTAATTTTTAAATTATTTAAGTAAAAAGACAATGTATAATAAATATTTATTATTATTACAATTATGAGACAAGTAGATTTTAGTGAATATCACTTTGGTATAAAGGCCAAATTCTTTTTATAATAATATTTTAATATTTATAGTTATATATTTTATAGTTATACTTCAGTTATCATTATTTTCTTTAATAACAAAGCTTCGATTTTGAAGTCCGCAATTGTACAAAAACATTGATAGTTCTTAGAATAAAGTCACTGCTTAAAGGGAAGTTTATGCTTAGTCAGAGTTTGAAGCAAAATATGCTTAGAATTTGTACTAGATGAAGGAAATAACATTCTAGAAATTAAGTAATCCAGATAATCAATAGATATTTAAAATGTCGATGAAGATCATCTTTGTGGAATGTAGAAGGTGGTTTTATAGTTAAAGATTGAGAAAACCTTGTTAGCAACGAAGACAACAAAATGAAGGCAAAATTAAATAAATTCTTGTCAAAAAATATTGATTTAAGGTGCTTAAATGATATTAAAAATGTTTTTGGAGAAAATTATCCTCAAGTTAAAGGAAAAAGTTTTATTGTTAAATATCAACCATAATCACCTAAGGAAAAATTCATGCAGTAGTTTCGATCTGTATGCCATTTCAGGATGGCGAGGATGACCACTACGGCAATAAACTTTACACAGATAGTTCGAAATGTGATGATGGTGTTGGTCGTGGTCTACAGAGGTGGTAGGGAGTTTCACCATCAAAAGGTAAAACTGGCCGACTACTGCACTGTGTTTAAGATATAAAGGTTGGTCATCTGAAAAGCTCTAGGATACCTGTTTGGCCTATCCACTGAAGACACGAGTTACTCAATTATGTCGGACAACAGATCAACTGGATATACTTCGATGCGCTCACGAAGCTTGTGTACGTTAGCTCATCAACTCCAGATCAGCCAATCTGCTGAAGGACGGATTGAGCTAATGGTACACTGGACCAAACACACGTCAGGAACAAACTAATAAGAGGTCGGATCAACTGGCAAGATTTTCATGTGAAGCAGATGAACCTGAGTCGCAGGCTGATAATATACTCCAAACCACCTCCGCCAAATTCACCATGGGCATCCTCATGGCAAATTTGGACAATAATGAAAAAAGTTTGGAGGAGAAATGCAAAGAGGCAAATGACTCTGCAAGGTTTGTCATGAATACGTAACGAAGAGGACATCATCAAAATCGCAGATGAAGACAAGGTGGTGGTGTACGTTCGCCTGGGATGCGAAATACCTCGAGAAACTCGACCCAAACATTCAGTACAGACTCCATCACCCATACCACACCAGTATTATAACAGAAGTTTTGTATTTCTTTTCCGGAATTCACTCGCTCATCATATAAATATATTCTTTTATAAATCACGCTCTTCATAACATTATCTTTTTAAAATAGTTAAAAGAAAAAAAAAAGCAAACAATTTTAAATTCATATTTTAAAATACAATTTTCTTTATTCGAAAAACATATTAATTTTCTTACAGAGGATTATCATAGTATTTTTACATCTAAAAGAAGTTAAGTCAAACAATGCAATATTACGCATCATGTTCGTTAATCAACTTTATAAGATTGAAAAAAGTACAATAAGGCAATATGCTGGACCAAGAAGCGTAATTAATTAAAGTCCAAGAATAGTGCATACATTAGAATATATTTTTTTCGTGAATGATGAGCATTTTGGGTTACGAGAGGGGCAATTATTTAAATGGCGCCGTATAATTCGAGGAGGCATTTTCCGTTAAGCCTCTCGCCCTCTCACTCGCCTTCCAACTAGGAGCAGGACGAGGATTATTAGGACGCACTTGTTTTTGAACCGTAGGAAAAACCTATAAAATTATACGTACCAGTCACCGTTAATGACCTATAAAATAAATTGCGCAGATATTTAAATTTAAATTGGAAATTGCTCTCGGCGCAAATAAATTCAACAGATAAAAGAATAATAAAAAATGAGAGAGAGATCAGGATTGCTAATCGAAACGTTGGCAAATGATTGTTTTTTTTTTATTATTTATATAATACTTTGTTTCAGATTGTTCTTCTTTTTCAGTGCAAAAGTTTGTGAGCAAAATTAATTTCTCATTTAAGGTAATTCCAACACGGCATCAAACTATTTAAAGTTGATGCCGCTGTGGGTATGTGTTCAGTAGCAAAGCACTTTGTGTTTGAAATATGAAATTAATTTCTGACAATCTTTGTAAACGCTCTGGCTTAGACTTTTCCCTCCCTTCAGCCTACAATTAATGTGAGCGAAATTTCAAAGAAAAGATAATCCCAATCAGATAACCACGCCGGGGCCCCTGTTATATGCACACATAAACATACACACTCATACACTAGGCTACATACACAACACACATACTAAGCCATATAAAGCAACATCCTTTTGGCTGACATATGCCAGGAAAGTTCGGGAAAGTTTTATTGCTGGCTGCGAGAGTTATGCACTAGTTTCAGTTTTGAAATATTGTTATGGCTTGAATTAAATTTACTTCTTTCATAAGCGGCATCTTTGAATCGATAAGGAGGGCGCACAAACAACGTACCCCTTCACAAAAATTACTCCGGACACAATTTTCAAACAAATAAACGGGGCATATACATTTATGCGGAAGTGCTTTTCAAAACAATAAAATGTCTAAACTTTCTACTTCGATGACTAATGTACACGGCGTATTTTATATACTTTCTTAATGTTCTGTTTTTATTAGAAGTTGTACATCAATAATGAGCAAAAATAACATGTTTAACAAACTTCAACGTACAAAAGCACCCGTAAATATACCATTTATTCTTAGGCATTTCATTTCAACATTTTTACAGCTTCTACATTAGCTTTCTTATATTTCTTCATATTTATTTATAATTAAAAAACACATTGTAAAGGACTATAGATATATAATATAATATTCGATTAAAATTATATATGTACAGAATAAAAAACTATAATAATTAATTTGTTATATAACTTTAGTAAGAAATATCTTCATTATTTTTTGACGAAAATATTATTAAGAATATTATTTAATTTTTATTTTATTTTTTTTGTTATTAATTTCTACAATAAATATTATTATTACTTAAGTTATTAATGTTTTTATTGACATTAACAACTTAAGTAATGTTTATAAAATATCAATATGTATTTATTTCAATTAAAACTTTTAAATCTGTAATTATTTATATTTTAATCTTATAAGCTTCCTATGTTAATAAACAATATCGCTCAAAACCGGATATAGGAATAAAATAGAAATAAATCACAGTAAAATTTAAATGGTAGAAGTAAAAATAGAACAATTTTTAAATCTATTTACTTCTTTGTTGTAATTAAAAAACAGATTTCTGAAACAAAAGTTTAAAAAAAAAATTAGTTTATTCAATTTTTTTAAATACTATGTGATTTAACTTAGAACACATAAATATATATGCTTTTATTTCATTCTCATTTATAATGAATACTTTTTTCTCTAATTTGGAAAATATATAATTTTATAGTGCACATATGAAAATGCATTAAAAAATTATTGAGTTATTGTTATAAATAATAATAAAAAAATATAAATTTTTATAGAAAATAAATATTCTAAATAATGTAAATTCACAATTTAACGCTGAAAACTAGAAAAAATAATATTTAAATTATTAAATAATTAAAAATAATAAATAACAATTTGGCAAAGAATCTATTGACCTTGGTCTGTCCGCCTATATTATTAATATTAGTTTAAAAACTTACTCGTAAAATTTAATAGAAAATATGAAGTAAATTATAAGTGTAAGCAAATTGTGTAATAGGCTACAAACATTTTTGTTCATAGTAAAAAAACATATACATATAGGATGATTGCTAATTAATTATTACTTCATTATAATATATTTTTTCTATTATTCGTAAAAAAATAACAATTTTCTTAATATTTCAGGGAAATTTTACTTGGGGTTCAAAACGAATGTAAAATTGAGGCCTCTTTTTGGATCTTATTGCACTGTACCCATAATGTATCTACATTTTTCGTCTTTGTGAATGAGTGGCGTGTGTAGACATAATATTTATTTAAATTAGAATAACATCCACGATAACGATATAAGGTACATACATCGCATAGTGTGGATAATCCACCAATATGCCGAACTTTTTAAAACCGGATTATTTTGGGAACCCCACCAAAATTGACTACTGTATAAAAGATATACACTATTTATTAGAATGTATTTTATTTTAATATTTGGAAAACGTGCTGTAGTTATTCCGCACTATGAGAGGTATTACTGTTCTAACGCTTACTCCGCCCTCTATAATCCAAATATGGAAGCGCAAGAAGGATGTAGTGGCAAAGCTTCCCTGTTTCATAATATTAAATATATAACCATGTTGTGAGTCTGTATCAATCAACTTCATCCTCAACCCATCTCCATCAATATAGTTTTGTTGCGCGCTCTATATTATATATAAACATACTTGCAAGGAAATTATGAAAATAATTTGAAACAAACAATTACAGCTTTTTATGCCTATTTCCAGCTATTTAAAAATATTATATGTTTTATTATTATATTATATAATATTGTAATAAATAACATGCATTATTATATTTACGCAACAAAACGATTTGTTAATAAATAATGTGGTATTTACAATGTTATTGAATAATGCGAGTATAGCGAAGGTATTAAAACTATCATGCAATTTTAGTGAAACTAATAAAACGTCGAAAGTTGAGCAGAGTTGAAACAACAAATTTTTCACATGCAAATTGAATTTGCCCCATCCGCCCGATTCAATTTGGCTCAGTACTTTTTTTCTAGGTCAATTGCGCATTTAGAATTTCGTCGGCTTATTGGATAGAAAGTCTATAGGCTCTCTATTTAAACTTTAAGTGCCACAACGTCGACTCCATCTCTCCAAGTACCCTAATGCACTTGTAATATATTCAATAGATATTCATCATTATTATTCCAATGATTTTATTTCAATTCCAAATAATATAATTTATTATTTATATAAATATATTTCTTATAGATATAAAAATAACAAAAATCATTAGCAAAAAGTTTTTCATAAAAAATCAAGATTTTATTGATTACAATAAAAAAATATACAAATCATTAAATTCATTCAATAATCCAGTTTTATGTATTTAATTCATAATTAATATCTGTAATTATATAATTTTTAAAATAAATTTGCTTTTTATTGTTAGGGCGGAAAAACTGAGCTCAAGAGCGTATTTAGTATTAATATATACCGATGCTCCGCAGTAAAAAAAAAACTCGCTTAAAGTTGACATCTAATTTGGTTAAATTTTATTTAAGGCAATAAATTTATATATACTATAATTTACTTTAATGTATTATAAATTAATTAAACTTGAGTAATTTATTTGACAAATAAATTCTACTACAGCAATCAAAGTTTTGCTTAATTTGTATGTGTTTACTTTATACTTGGTCAGTAGTATATATATTGTACAGCATTTTCTGTTAATATAATATTCGTAATTAATTGCCAATTAAGAACGATCTGTTATGAACTTGTATAGTTCTCTTAATTGGAACAAAAGCCGGTCCATTATATTTCGAGTTATTACTAGGCACAAAAGTAATAATGACTAAATACTAATTGAGTTGTAAGTAAACACAATAATTTATTTTCATAAGCTTAATGAATTAATATTAACTATCATGATGTGACATATACACATCGAAGCAGATGTGCATTCATAAATGGCTTATTATATACGAGATACATGGGCAATAATTGGATAGCGAATCAATGAGCCACAAACGATCTCCCCCAGTGGAATAGTATCTAAGGCAATTTGCCTGCAAATTTAATTCCCCCAATTATATTTTATATGTCATAACGAGTTTCAGCGAGACACCGCTAACGTGAAATGATGATGGAATCGATAACTTTCTTCTATTTTCCTCCGGAATCGAAGAAACGGAAACGTTCGGAAATAATTTGCGGCAATCCGTTGCCATTAGCATTAAGTGTATCCATTTGGAGGCACTGTAATGGAGAAAGTGTGTGACGACAAATACGGAAAGTCGATAATATTTGTTGCGCCTCCATTGGTCCCTCCTCAAATTTGGTAAATTTATTTATATAAACACTCCCTTCGGAGAGAAAATAAAACAATATTACGCACAAGGGAAAGAAAATATTGCGATTCTCGTATATATATATGTTTATTTTGTTGCGCCTCCCTTTTTGCTTTATTAAATTGGAAGAGGAAATAACAGGTTTTCCACGTATAAATCCCCCATATTAAAAAGTTGATGGATTCCCATCAATTAGCAAGTGCTAATTCATTGTGAGTTTAGGAAGTGCGAAAGAGGTGGAGCGAACCGCCGTCATTAGATGGCGAAGTTTTTCTATTGTCCTTTTTTCCTCGTTTGTTTTTTCTCGGCGGTTCATAGAAAATGTAAAGATGTCGCCAGCGATAAGGGTTAGGGTTGCGAGGAAGAAAGAGATAGAGTAAGTTATTTTTTTTTTCTTCTGCTAAAAAGAGTTTTTGCTAGTGGTTTTTGGCGTCGGTCTCCCGTATTGTTTGACGTGGCGCGAAACTTGGGGAACCCCCGTTAATGGGTCTGTCAAGCCTCTACCGAAAGCCTACCGCCCGATGTTTGTTCTAAAGACAGCTTTTATTGATGATAGTTCATTACTGCGAGTTACTTTTAAGGGCGCCATTGACTAATTGTGTTTACTCTGAAAACTGTTCATAAATAATATTTAGCCTTCTTTCATCCTATTTATACAAATATACATGTCCCGATGTTTGTATCCAGCCCACACCTCGAAGGCGTGTTTGCCGATCAAACTGTCAAAATGGGAATGATCCCTCGTAAGAAAGTTCATTTTATTGCGTCGTCATTCAGACGCATTTGTACCACGCAAGTGTTAACTGCGGACTTATAAATTATCAATTTTGCGTTCGTCCACCTTCACCCGACAGTTGTACAACATGTAACAATTCAATTAGCTTTAGTACCCATAACTCAGAATATTGTTCCCGACCGAAGTATTCTTACATCATAATCTTCTAGGCCACGACGCCTCGTCGTCCGCACACGCCTTTGTTTGCCTTTTATACCCCTCAACGCCTTTACAAAAAAAAACCTAACATATAATATATAGTTCTATATATATATATATATATATTGTTTAATATCATATTTTTTCCACAATATTAAAGTATTGTGCAATTTCTTCAACCTTGAGCTTATTAGTGGTTTCAAAACTTATTACTCCACCTAATTCATCTCCATTTCTTCATACCCATTTTTATTACTTTAGATATTACAAATATTGTAATTGCAACTATCATAATAATATTTATATTTTTTTACTTGTAACTATTATCGAAATACTTCTTTTTATGAGCAAAAAAAAAAAACATTTATTTCGGGAATGATAGAACATATTGCAAAATTAGGTGTAGTGCATATTTTCGTATAAATGAGATCAATACCAAGATTTAACAATTTTTTTATATTTTATTTATAATAATAAATCAACTACATATCCTTTTAAAATAAATAGGTTATATCCAACGATGTTATTGCAAAATTGAAGATCAAACTCGAAAGGCTCGAGTTAAAAAAAAAAACAATTTCAATACATTTTATTACTTGTTACTTGAAAACTCAGTGGAACCTCGCTTAACAAGCAAAATCCGTTCCAGTATTTTCGGATTTTACTCGTATATCGAAACACTCGTGTTGTGAGACATTTTTTTAAATACGATAAAACATTTTATATCGGAAAAAAATTATATAAACATTTTTAAGGTGCTTCATCTTCATATTTTTTTCTATCTCGGAATGAATTAATCAAATTAATTTATTAGTTTTTTTTTGCTAACGCATCAAAATTTAGTAATAATTTGACCCAGCATTGGCGTTAAAAACGTTGTAGCGCATATAGCCACTATCTTATTAGATTGTTACTTTTCTATTAATTGCTCAACATAATTTTGAAAATGATATAGCAGGCCCACGATCCGAAACTTTTCGCTCGTTAAGCGAGTCATTTTTGTTATAATTTATTTTACTTGTTAAGCGAGGTGCTCGTTATGTAATGTTTTACTGTATAGTAAACTTTATTTAATTTCTTTGATATACATTTTGGTTTTGTTATATTGCAAACCAGACTATAATGGTTGATTTAAAAATCGATGTTTTCAAAAAATGTGTTGCAATATTTATCACTCGATAAGTTAGGATTCAATTCAAATAATTATTTTATATATAAATATAAAATGTATATATTTTCTAGATTAGTCCGGTTTCAAACAATCAAGAATGTAGACAGAATTAATTTCCTGGATTATTCGTGATATTTAACAATGCTTATAATAATTAAAACAACTAGATGTACCTTTAATGTTTAATAAAAATGTTACCAAAATGAGCTCGAGATTATGGTAAAATTATCTTCTAAATATTTGTATTTTATTAAATTTCTATAAAAATAAAAATAACAGATTGTGAAGATATTATTCGATTACAAAAACTAATAAATTGCAGATGGAAATTATTGACGTAAAAGAAGGTATTGCTTACATTTTATAGCTTCCTGCGAAGGAAAGAATATGCATTAGGTAATAGAAGCATTAAAGAAAGTGTATACTGCGTCGATGAAATAATGTATATGAAATAAAATGATTGTTTGTGTTCGCACCCTGGAAATAATATTGTAAACCTTAATGGAAATAGTAAAAATGGAACGAAGAGTCGAGAGAACATTAATCATTGGTTATAAATTGATAGTCAGCAAATCACATTAATGCTTTTGTAATACAATCGAGCCGAACGGGCTTCACTCTTTCATTTCTGAAAGTCTCTTCATAAATAAATCCTTTTCATTCCTTCGAAACGCGCTCATATTTTATTAACACAAAATATTTATGTGATTGCGTATAATGGATGTAATCGACTTCAACGTTTGATTTCATTTTTCAACACATACACAAATTCGTCGGTTCATGTACTTTTTGTTGGTACGTTATTAACTTATCCCCGAGTTTGGGGTATTTGATTTGGTGCAAAGTGCAACAAAATGGGATTCAAGTGAAGTTGTCGTGTTTCGAAAACAGTAGCTCCCGCCTGTTTGTTGTTTCATCGCCATCGGCGGTTTGTTTACACGCAAATGAAAAACTGTTTGGCCGAACGAAGCTAAAAAAAAGGGTATCCACCGGTGGAGTTCTATTCCAAAGGTGCTCTATCAAATTCACCGGGTCCATCATTCAAAGTACCAATGACAGGGGCGGATATATGGGAAACTAACTACGGGATCAGCACGAAAAAAAAATACAGCCTTACGCAAACAAAGTGCGATGGCTTTTCGCATACATAATCTATGGTCGGGATATTGTAGTCAGATCTTAGATTGATAGATGGGTTAAGGTTCTCGAATCATCAACGAAAATTCATAATGTATTCAGCGTGTACATAATTTACGAGGGTTTTTCAAAGATTTTTTATTTAATGCAAAGTGCATTTGCTCGGGCGGCGACTTTTGATGTCGGACTCCTCCCGCTTTCTTTTCCCGACACACGAAAATCCGCATTTACATAAAACATCCTAATAACTTGCAGGATCCACAGGTCGCCATAGCAACACGAGCGTTAATTAAAATTTCAATGAGAAAATATTGTTTAATTCCATCGGATCTCGGCACGAGGGACCCAAGTCCTGACATCATTTATTATAAACATCCGAGGAGAAAATGACACGTCACGTATATGGTTTTATACGCGGCGAGGAATTACCCGGTGGCGGTTGGCATAAATGAAAAATTTTATTGGCCGAAGTAGGAATATCAAACGGTTTACGACTCTCATAAATCATACGGTGTATCAATGCGAAATTTAGTAGTAGTATTATTATTATTAGTATTAGTCGTATTATTCCGTGCCCGTAAATTTGAATTAGCTTTACCGTAAATAGAATGTCGCTGTCATAGAAATAACTCGGCTCTCGACCAAAAACTTGCGGGGGTGTAGATGCCCTCAGCCGTACCGAAGTTACTGCTGGCAACCAAATAAATAGAAATTACCTTTCCCCCAAACGCCCACACAATCCATTCACATGAAAATTATTTATTTTACTTTAATGTTTCCTACAAACACATTTCTAATTCCTGTTTCAAACTAATACTCCCATATTCTGAGTTATTAATTACCTAAGAAAATCGATTTTCTTATTTCTCATTTATAAATACATAGTCATAAAACATAATGATTTACAGACATCTTACTATAACTGTTGTAAGCAATTACAAAATGTTTTATAACCAACTTAATTTATTTATTATATGCAATATTTTTTATATAGATATAATAATTACAATTATATATCAAATATAACAGAAAAGTGTACTTAAAAATAGTCATTATTGTCTATTCGCCTCATTAAAATTGGTGAAACATTTTTGTTTTCTTTAAAAAACAATCATATTTTAAAGTTGATTGATTTCTATTTCATTTATGATCGCTTAATAACACTTTTTTCTAAAATACACCATCTACTGCATTCAATAAATTATTAACATCATCTTCATAAAAAAATATTATTTTCTTCTTCTATTAATTAGAATATTTTTTTATATTAAATGCCCACTTCCTTATATTAGAGATATTATTCTAATGTTATATAAGTACTTCGAGTTTCTTGTTCTTAATTTATTAAAGTAAAGTAAAAAATATTGCAGTTTCAAGTTATATAATAAAAAAAAACTACTTAAAATAGACTAATCAAACGTTTCTAAATTAGTATTTATCAAACTTTGGAATTCATAAAAATATATCATTCATAAAACCACAAATGTATAATGATTTTAAATATATTATGTTTAATATAAAAACCCAGTTTGATTTTGTAATAACCGGCCTTAATAGTTACATTTAATTGTTGTTACATGAATATCTTTCTAGTTGTTTTCTGGTTGCAATAAATATAATAATTAATATTATTATTAATAAATACTTGGGTACATTTAATTAATATATTAATTTGTAATATTTGCTACTATTTATTAATAAATGTATTCTCATATTTTTTTAAATTTTGGTTGGTTATAAATTATTTTTTTATTTTAATAGAATAGAAGTTTTTAAAAAATATATTTATTTGCGAATCAATACTACAGAGAATAGGATATTTTTTTTATAAATTAGAAAACAAAAAATATAGAAATATTTAGTAAAAAACTACTTTCAACAAAAATAAGTTTTGACAAAATAATACTAAAAAATACACATTTTCGGTCAAATATACACTGTGGAAATGTACGTTCAATACACATTTCGCTCTGAAAAATAGGTAAAAGTACATTGTATTCACTTTGAACTTGGCTGTTTGGTTAATTTGTGAACTTGCCATAAATGCAAATTGTTTATATTTATTTTTAATATACAACCAAACTTGAAAAACCTGAAGCACTAGGATGAATATAGAAATTAATATTTTGTTAAATTGTTGATATGTATATTTAATATACAACCAAACAAAACTTGAAAAAACTAAAACATTTGTTCAATCCTTTTTTTCTTTGAATTATTTTTATAAGTAAGTTCTAAGCACATATTTATTAACTTTTCCCCATTAATTTATCATTTTCTATTGTAGCGAAGTTACGGTATACATTTTCCAAATAATGTGCACATCATCCTACTATAAATCTATACCCTAACATATATGTAATATACAGCAAAATAAAAACTGTACATTTTATTAGATCATAAATGATAAGAAAAGTATTTTTCACTTCATTTTATTATATTTACCAAAGATATTTGTGAATTATTAATAATTACCAGTTTATGTGTTTAATTCTTATAAATTAAATACTTTGACCTTTTTATATTATTAGTATTAGTAATAAAAAAAAAGTTAATAAAAATAAATATAAACGGATTAATTGAATGTGAAATATCAATCATTTATGTATATACAATAATTTTATTGTATATACATAAATGATTGATATTTCACATTCTACAAAATATTTTTGTACGTACTTAGTTCCTCGATTAATCCAGTTTCATACTGTTTGATCGCAATATGATAATTATTACTATATATCGTTTTCATGTAAAAAAATCATTATTATCATTAAAAAATATCTTAATTTTGCTCACTTTTTTTGATCACTGCTCTTTGTATGTTTAAATATAATACTCGATAATATTAACGATAAATGTTTAACCAGATTTACTGACAAATATAATTATAATAAAAATTGTTACATATTTACAATCAAAAGAAAACAACAAAAATGTGTAATTTTTTAAATTAATTCGCTTTGATTTTGCTTAAAACATTTTCCGGTTACTAGAAATACGGTAATCGAACTGATGTTATAATAATGTAAGTAAAATGAATTCAATATCAATTTAAATAATTCTTTATTCAAATAGTTACAGTATTTTTGTTTTTACAATTTATATGAGACTGTTAAATAAAATTAATTTTAAATCCACTTATTTATTTATTCCATATACAAATAAACGATGAACCAGTTTTATTGTAAAATTTCATAATAATTGATATAATATTAATTAATTACTCAACAAATAAACACGATATTATTTACGTAATAAAACATACAAAAATAATAATACTGACAATTGGATGAATGATTCTCCGACAATATAATATACATCGTCCTGAATTTGGCTATTACTTAGCGTCTGCCCTCAGGGACAATTAGATTCTGTCGGATTTCACTGACCCTATTATGTGTAATTCAAGGGTTAAGGTAACATATTACAAGCTACTACGTATTACGCAAACTCTCATCCACAAAACTTGCAAATTCTCCATTCTTCATTGAAAACAACAATACTTTTGTTTAGTATTCTTGAATCATATTAAATGAAACAATAGCCAGATTTAGAAAGATGCTGGGTTCATCCAAATAGGATTCCACTATATTTATATGCATGTATGCAAATATTTAACCCAGCGCAAAATGCGCTCGCATGCAAATTAATGTAAATAAAATCCCAACTCACCGAGACTAATAATAATAATAATGAACTAAAATAATCACAAAAAAATACAGTTATGCAGATTTTTTTTTAAACTGAAATTTTAAAAAATATATTATTTATACTAGTACATTGTACTAGAATTTCTGTATATTTTTAATATAAGAGATTTAATTGAATGTAATTTAATTATGTTCTAATAATAAATAAGTGCAGCAACCGCATAAAAATATGCAGGACAAAAACTAATCATTTAAATATACAAAATATTTTTGTGTAGTATTTTTTGTTATTTTTTTAATTTTGCTCAATTAAAATTTAGGTTGATTTGAAATTTTCTAACCTGATCATAGTGAATCCAGATTGATTGAAGCTGCATTATGCAAGGTGTTACTGTATACAAGACTTAGTATATTTTTTATTAAATAATAAAAACTTACAAGTAAATTTCCTGTAGATTATCAATATAAAAATATATTTATTGAACTTATACTATCATAAATACAATTTCAGATATAATTATATTATATAAAATCCAAAAAAATCATGTTTTTTTTATATAATAATTGATCTAAATAAAATATAATTATAATGGAATGCCTACACATTTTTAATATAAGAGATTTTCTGCAATAATTAAATTAAATTTAATTATGTTCTAATAATAAATAAGTGCAGGACTTTACAACCGCATAAAAATATGCAGGACTGAAATTATTTATATATACAAAATATTTTTGTGTAAATTTTTTTGTTAATTGCTTTTATTTTGCTGAATTAAAATTTTGTTTTATATGAAATTTTTTAACCTGATCATAGTGAATCCAGATTGATTTAAGCCGCACTATTCAAGGTATTACTGTATTCAAGATTTAGTTTATTAGATATTACAAAATATAAATTTACAAGTAAATTTCTTGTAGATAATTAATATAAAAATATATTTATTGAAATTATACTATGCTAAATGCAATTTTTGATATAAATATGTTAAATAAAATCCGTAAAAATCATAGTTATGAGTTTTTTTAAATAATAATTGGCTTAAATAATATATAATATTTTGTATTTCTTCATTTTCATTTTAAGTTCTTAATCGATTCTATAAAATTATAATAGAATTATTATTGCCTACACATTTTTAATATGAGAGATTTTCTGCAGTAATTAAATTAATTTTAATTATGTTCTAATAATAAATAAGTGCAGGACTTCACAACCTCATACAAATATGCAGGACAGAAACCAATCATTTATATATAGAAAATATGTTTGTGTACTATTTTTTTATTAATTGTTTAATTAATTAATTATTTTTTTAACATGCTCTTAGTAAATCCAGATAGATGGAAGCTGCTGTATTCCAGGTATTACTGTACAAGATTTAGTATATTTGATATTAGATAATATAAACTTACAAGTAATTTTTTTTTTTGTAGTTATAATATATTTATTGAAATTATATAATGACAAATACAATTTCTGATATAAATATGTTAAATAAAAGCCGCTTAAATCATTGATATAAGTTTTTATAATATTTTATATTTATTGATGTTCACTTTTAGTTTTTAATCGATTCTATAAAATTATAATGGAATTATTGTTGATCGCGTTGCCTACAATTGAGGAGGTGGATATGAGATAGACAGACATATAATAACTAGTATTATATATCCTCCGCAGTATAGAATCGTGATACAATTCCAGAGAAGCAGCACGGAATTGCAATCGAACAAACCAATTATTATCATAAATTACCAACAACATATAAATTTAATTGGTTTCACCAAACAATTGTTTATTACATTCCGATAATTACGTGCATTTCCTCCAGCAACTTTATTACACGACAGCAATAAAAATCAAGCCCCAGCAATACACATCATTCTACATTTATCTGTTATATTTTTTTTATATCCACATTTAATTTATAAATTCCAATTTTATGCTCATATTGTTATCGATTCCCATATAAAAACATCATTTTCTGCTAGGATTATTTCATCAGCGATAGTCTGGCTCCAATATATTCACGTATATAAATATATGATTAAAATTCTGTTGTTTGAATGCAATCATAAAACTGTTTTTTTTTACAATTATAATTGCGGATGATAACGTTGAAATAAAATACAACAATTTCAATTGTTCATTTTTGTATACTCAATATATAAATGTAAAAGTACCTTTCAGTTTGTATAGAAAAATACAGAAATAATTGGAAAAATATAGTTAAAATAACATTTTCATAACAAATAAATAAATGCGAAAAGATTTGCATAAATTATGTTTGTTTTTAATTAGAATAAATATGTAATTTTAGTGCACAAATAATTCGACTGATTAATTTGTAGGAAACTATCGAGAACTTATCTCGTTATTGGTTTGAAGTTAGAATCTAGAGGACTAGAAGAAATCGTTTGACGAACTTTGAAATGGTAATGTATTTTCCGTGAATAAACTTAAGTCTAATATATAGTGTGTAAGCACACAGCAAATGCGGGATTTAATGGAGTAGCTTGTTAGGGCTTAAGTTAAGATTAACTCGGAAAGGTGCATTTCTGGAAGCACGTTAATTTGCATTTAATAATTTAGACAATTTAAAAAATGATATACGTTTCAATAATTCATTACATAATCATTATTAAAACGTATAACATTTTTTAAATTGTATAAATTGTTAAATGCAAAATAACGTGCTTCCAGAAATAAGTAAGTAACTATATAATAATATAACATAAATAATATAACTATTGAATATATTACTTAAAATTTACAACTGGACAAAATATTATCGTCATAATTGACAAAAATAAAGAATGTTCCGTTTTTTCGACAAAAATACTCAATACAATTTTTTTAATAATTTCTCAGGAATTGCTAACAAATGTCAACGGCTTTCCAAAATAAGTAACAGAAGGTCTAAACTGATACCTGCAACTATAAAAAAAACTATAAAATAGAGTTCAGAAGTGCCACCGAAATGATGTATTATTTAATTACTTTATTCAATTTATTATAATTAGGTAATTACTAATAATTAAAATAAAATGTTTACGTTTTAACTTAATAGCTTTAGTATACATTACCACAATATGTATTATATACTTGTTTATGTAAACTCACTTCGCATGAGACATAATTTATTGAATAATATGGAATTTAAATATTTTACACTGAAAAATCTTTTGAAAAGTAATAAATAATATATATATTTTTTATTCAAATGTACACATACATTTCAGTTAATATTTTACGATAATTAATAAAAATACATAAATGATTTCAGAATTATTTAAATATTAGGAATGTTTCATATTATATTAGAATATTGTAATAAATTTAAAATAATGATTATTCAATAAAGTTAAATTAATATAGCATATTTTTTAATATATTATTATATAAAATGAGTTTTTCTAGGTTACATAAATTATATTTATTTATGTGAAATTATTATTTTATGTATATTTTACATTTATAGTATTTTTTATAGATTTATGTATTTTTACCTGGCTGATAAATTATGATTATTAATAACATACATTGATTGATATGTTTTATTTTAATATATAATTTAAACAAATTTATTAGCTACAACTTTGACCAAACGGCTAACGATGTAAGTTATATTTTTTTATAAAATTTCTGTAAATAAAATTATTAATTAAATAACATTTTTCTCTTATATAGTTATTTTAATAATTTATCTCGTAATTATTATTAATAATTATTATTATATTTATTGTAAGAGACGCACAATCAGATAATAGAAACTTATAACAATAATAATACAGCAACAACCGAAGATCTTTTTCCCATTGTAATTAATATTTTTTATACCTTTTTTTCAACATTTTTGAAACTAATATTATAAGAAAAACTAATGGACTATATGGTCCACAAATTCGTGGTTTCAATAAGTTTATATCTGATTTAGTTAAAAAAATAAATATTTTAATTGCGGAATAACCAAGTAGTAAATTACAACATGATTTATGTCTCTTACATTTATTGTTCATTAAATAAGGTATCTTAATGAACATGATTTAAAACTTTTGCGAAGCAAAAACTGTTTTACCTACTTCCTTTTTAGTTAAAAACTTTTCTAGCAAAAATGTATATTAATGAAATATATGATTTATGACGCATAACTTTGTATGTGCAATTTTATACCCAGAACTTTCTCAACATCTTTGATAATATGAAAACTAACTATTTTTTATAATTTTAGAACAATAACAAATAAAAAAAAATAGTACATTGTATGAAATATCAATTCTATCTATATTTTTTTCCATGTACTCTTAATGGCATAAAAGTTGTACTAAGGTAAGATAATAAGAAATAATTATATAATTTTAATTAAAGTGTAAAAATATTTTCGCCTTTTAAATATGTTGGTTTGAAACAATGATTTTTTTTTGTTGTAAGCAGTTATTATAAAATTAATGTAAGAATTATCTAAAACATTAATTTAAACATTTTTCTCGTTACACGAAGTAATAAATTGTAGAAACTCGCAATTGAAATATAATAGATCGCACCTATTCCAGCATAACTTGCAGATAGCGCAAAAGTAATTACTGGCAGAGTGAAAGAGGTATAAAAAAGACATGTTTTATTGCGTGAAAAGTTCGCCGGGAATTTTT
The DNA here is from genome assembly GCA_963457615.1 of Nicrophorus investigator. NCBI lineage: Eukaryota > Metazoa > Arthropoda > Insecta > Coleoptera > Silphidae > Nicrophorus > Nicrophorus investigator. The sequence continues at coordinate 19,125,151 of OY735140.1, read as the reverse complement.
AAAGTCGTTTCTTTAACATTTTTCAGTTACGGCCAGTTTACATTCACCAACAAATAATATTTAGATTACGGACGAAAAAACACAAAGGGACGTTTCATTTTTTTCATTTCGCCCTGTATGTTGCGTCCCTGTAAAAAAAATTCTATAAATTTTAAATGCGCGCTCCGGGGTCGCGAGAAGCGGGAAGGACGAAAGAGCAAGAGGCGCGCAATAAACATTCCGGGAGAGAGAGAAAAAAAAAGGAAAAAGTCAGCAAGAGGATTCGTTGGATGGAAGGCAGACGAGATAATTGGAAAGCATTAAGGGTATCCGAGACGGTCTGCAGGGATTTATAGATCAACACGTTTTAGACAATTTTTTAACCGAAATCACGAAAGCTTTAATTAAATAGCAGACGATAAACGAAAGTGTTGTAAAGTGAAGGATTCGATGAGAATTATTAATGTTCAACCACCTGTGAAGGAAGTTTAGGCCTTAATTGATAAGCGGAAGTAAAACAAGTTGGATTTTGGTCGATGAGCAAAACTTGTTTTTGCTAATACCTAAATTGAAGAAAAAGAAAAGTAGAGCAAATCTGCAGTTTGTAAGTGTTTGTGTTTATTTTGATTTCATTATTTGTGATGATGGTGTTCTGTGTAAGTATTCTTTATTTATTTTTGTAAAATATTAATGATATTACCTTGTGTGTAAATTATTGTCAATCACAAGTAATACTCAAATAGAAACACACGAAATGAATACTGGCTATTCCTCAAGCACATGCCATCTGGATACGGTTTGCGCACAAAACGGGATCTATCTGTGTCAGAGAGCTCAGGTGCGAAACGCGCGTCCCGACGCTCAGAACGGAGGCCGAAAACTGAGGCCGCGTCGGCGGGAGCGCCGCGACGCTGATCCAGCAGCGACGGAGAGCGTCGGTAGAGGTGCTCCGTCTCTCTTGCACCCTCGCACCCTTGCACCGCCCGCACCACCCGCCTTTCGGCCGCCGGCGCTTCGCTCCGCCCGACGGTGAAAATTAAATAAATGCGTACACCGATTTTATAGACGATAATTCCATTATCGCGCGGATACTATAATATCGTCGGCCGATAGCCGATTAAATTAATTTTATGCAGCTCTCCTTCTCCAAACCGTCCCAATTACATCGCTTCTTTGCCTCCGCATTTCGAAATTACTCTTACCGGTATTTACTTTAACTCCAACAAAAATAAACAGATTCGAGTCTGAAACATTTCAGTTTCAGTGTATTGCGAAACATATGCAATAATACTTAAGAAAACTTAAGAGAAGCTGTAGTAAATTTGTAATTGAATGCAGCAGAACGACATTCCAATTCTGTTTTGAATAGACGTAACAAGTTGCTTCAAAATATAAAATCATTAAATTAACTCATATAATAACCAATATTTTAGGACAATTAACTGCAGTCCGTTAATTCAACATTTAATTTTTTTAATATTAAATTTATGTATATGTTAGGGCATAAGAATTTTAAAAAGGCTTGGATAGGGCATAGCTCCAAAATTACGATATACATAGGCACTTACTTATATAAATTATTATTAATTTATATATTTTAAAAAATCCATGATTCAGGTAATTTATTTAAATCGCAGGAGAAAATATTTATTACATTTAAATAAGAGATAGACGTGCGTCTAAATATGCATATCAACATACTATAAAGATTTCTCATATATATTTATCTAGGTTTGTTTAAATATTAAGTTAAGACATGTACGAGGGTAGTTTGAAAAGTTTTGGAAGCGACACAAAGTCATGGAACCAGATTTTTGGGATGCAAAATTTTGCTATTAGATTATCTTAACTCAAAATATTATATAAGTCATATTTTATATTTTGAATTTATAAAATTATTACAGTAATTTTTAAAATGCCAATGTATTGCCATGTTCGAGTACAACGGTTAATATAAAAATAATTTTGTATATTTAAATAAACAAGTCTTTCTTATGGTACGAAAATTGTCATGAAGCAATAGTAATTTTTATTGTTTTTTTTTTATAATTAATTTAAGATCACAGTAATCATACTGATACTAAATTAGCAGCTGCATTTAGACATTATCTTGCCATTATTGCAAGTTGGAACATCTTCTAATAGGTACAGATTGGAAATTTAACAATTTTAAAATTTATTATTACAAAAGTTTTTTTTTTGTATAAATTTCGAATATAAAATCTGATAATAATTATATAATAATAGTAGATTTATTTTACTACTAAAATTTAAACCTTTTTACTAGTAATTATTTCAAATTTGCTGTTTTAATATTTACTTAAAAATAAGAAAGAACATTAATAAAACATAAATCTAAGAGTCATGTTATATTTTCAAGTATTATATTCGTAAATCATGGTTTAAATTTGAAATGTTGTAATCAGAATCAATATTTCCAAATATAAAAACCGGTTAACCGGTAAATTACCGGCAATTGATTTTAATGTTGTTAGATAGTAATACTACTTATTAGCCAGCAATATTTTATAGTACGTGCAAAGGGTTAATTAACATTAACTTAAATTTTAATAAAATGTTACAAATTAACAAAAAACAATAACAATAATAATTAATAATATCACAATAATTATATGACAATTATAGTAAAATATTAAGATTCATTGTTACAAAAGCCTATTGACCATAGGTTTTTCCAATATTACAATAATATTAAGTTGTATTTGTTTTAACTACATAATTAATAATAATAAATATAAAATATGATAAATACAAAACAATAAGCAACACTTAATGCAAAAGACCAAACTCGACAAAACATTTTCTTGAAATATTCAGGTCCAGTTCTTTTTGCGAATTAAAATGTGGACACAATAGATTGTAATTTTTATCACTCAGGCATGTTCGAATATATTTCCTCGCTGTTGTTTTTCACAGCGAGAAGCTGGTTGTAATTTACTTCTCCTAGCTACGAGTTTCATATTTTGGCACAGCGAAAAATTTTGTTAAAATTGCGTTTATCGTAAATTTCCGAAATTACCAGAATTTATTAACAAAATTTACCGATAATCTAATAGGCCGAAAAAAACGTTTATTAATTTACCAGTAATATTAACTCTAAATATAATATGAAATAGGAATACATTTCTTCGGAAGAATTAATTGCTTTTATGCATAAAATAGTAACATATTTTAAATATTTATAGAATAAAAAAATCGAAAATATTAATAATAATATTAGTATTATTTAATATAATTATAAAATAGATAGTGATTGATATTGCTTGTCACCTACATAATATTTTTAACTAATACCGAATAATACAGTTTGCATTTTTATTCAATAATCTATTATTTACGAATTGTTTTGAAACTTACACAATTTGCATAATGCACGTATTTTCCTGACCCACTAACCTTAAAACATTTGACGCCACGACGTCACCAACAAAAAAAGGAATTTCAACCAGAGTAGCGTAATTCGTATTTTACATTTACATAAATAAAGTTAATCCCTTTTAATATTATTTTGCAATTTAATTCAACTGATCAAATTTGTAAACTCTAAAAATCAAATAATTAAAATCTTAGTTGTAAATTTGTTCATTCTTTTAAATTTAATCTAATGCAATATAGTAGATAAAAAATATAATACATATTTTCTTATTAAATTTATGAGATGATTACGGAAGGGCACAAAATTTCTAGTTACATAAATACATTTATCTGTAATCAAAAGTAAATTCGTAAATAATTTTAATAAACTGCCTCAAGATGATTGATAAATTCTCTTCAATTATTTTTTATTACGATTCCGGAACAAATTATACACGCAAACTATATTATCACTGTATGGATATTTGGAATTAATTTAGAAAGTCTAAAAATTTAAAAGTAGAACTATTTCTTAAATTGGATTGAGTATATAAAATTAGAATTTTATTTTACACTTGCATTTTTATATAATGAATGTGCTGGTACTTTTTCATATTGTTATAAATTTGTTTCCATACAAAAAAAATATCAATAATGGATGACGGAGATAGTTATTGTTTATTTAGAGTTAATATTACAATTTGATTATCCGTAAATTTTGTTAACAAATATTTGTAATATCGGAAATTATAATAAACGCAAATTTAACAAATTTTATCGCTGTGCCAAAATATGAAAATCGTTGCTGTGAAATTTATTTTACACTGGATTACAACAAGCTTCTTTTAGTGAAAAAGAACAGTGAGGAAACATGTAATATATTCGAATATACCTGAGTGATAAAATACATTATATATGATTTGTCTATTGTGTGCACATTTTAATACGCAGAAAAAACTGGATTTGAATATTAAAAAAAGTGTTTTGCCGAGTTTGGTCTTTTACATTAACTTATCATATTTAAAGTTATTATGTCAAAAATAATTTAAAACATCAAAAGAATTAAAAGAATATGGTGGCATTTGGGATTTTTCTTGAGAATTATTTAAGATATAAATCATTTCCAAAGTATTGATTGAAGACTGAATATTAATTTTCAATCATTTACTCATCTATATACTTGAGTTAAAATGTCATATAAAAACTGAAAATGTTTGAATCGTTCATTCAAAGTCAAATTAATGCGTTTTCCTTTTGGCTCTAACTTCAGTTTCGGCAATAAATTTTGTAGGGTATTCAAGATTCTCTACATTTTTATTACCATCTATATTAACTATAACTTTTCTAAAATATCTAATATCTAATACGCAGAAGGAACTGGATATTAAAAAAAATGTTTTGCCGAGTTTGGTCTTTTGCATTAATTATTTTGTATTTATCATATTTTATATTTATTGTTATATTGGGAAAACCTATGGTCAATAACCTTTTGTAACAATTAATCTTAATACATAATAGAATCATTAGAAATAAATGGATTATTTGTTAATCTTTGAAATTATGCTGTATAGAAATTGGAATGTTCCATAATAATTTAGTTTATCTGCACTGGATCAAGAGAATGCACACAATCATGAAACCATAACTGTAATTATTTAGTTACCTATAGCGTATTTAAACAGACATCAGAATATCAATAATATTTCTGAAATGATTATTGTATTAATTGTGAGAAGTAAATAGCATAACGTTAGTGATTATTGGGTAACGTTGGAGACTCAGAATGCATATTTATTGTGAAACGGAAGTAATGGGACGTTATTTTGGAATTGGTTCAATTTAATCTGTAATTTGCTTGGAGTTTATGCAATTTGGCGCGGCGGTCTTGCGTTCAATAGATAAGGAGTAGTGGTTAGCTTTATGATAATTAGCGATTATTAGCGAGGACGTAAAGGAGTTGCTGAGATTAACACGTTTATCCTTTATAAACTCTGCAAATGGGCACTACTTTTCGGTCACGCTCTAGTTTTCGGCGCTAGATAAGGGCTGGAAGTAGGCGAGCAGGGCGAGTGGGGTGAGTATGGCGGCATGTCGGATGCGTGCTTAGCCTCAGATTATAAATCTAGGACATATGAAGGTTTACGTTGCATCCATTTCCGCAGGGACCGCGGCCGAATCCCAACTTTCTCAACAACCCAACGGACCCAACTTTTTTTCCCCGCCCTGTCTCAACTCCACCGTTATGTACGATCGAAAACAACGCCGTTGAAACTTTGTTAATATTTGAAATTTCCGGTTACTCACATAATTTATGGTTGAACACGTAATATTAATGTTCAATTAATCATTCTCGACCACTTATATGATGTACTTTCTATAATATTACAGATAAGATAAGTTACGTTTATAATTTTAATTACATTTGGTTACTTATACAATTAGTCAATTAGAGAAATGCATGAGCAATCGTCAAGTTTCGAGTGAAGATCAATGAAGTGGTAGTAGCTGCGGTTGAAAGATATACCGCCAAAGTCAATCGTCAATTTGCTGGTTACGAGGAGCGCACTTATAGGCTTAACCTTTACCATCGAGCGAGGATCATACATGCTTTCTAAAATGTGGAATTTAAATAACTCTATTCAAAATGAAATTTGTTTATACGTAATCCCTGCATAATATATTCATTCATAAATATACAATTATCAATAATAACTTATAAATTTATAATAGTAAATATTAACCATATCTATATATTTTTATTGATACAATTACTGTTGTTTTATTTGTTGCTAATATTTAATTAGTATAAATATTTTACTTTAGATTGATTTTTTACTTCTACTTATTTTAAAGAAAATTTTTAATCATTCAATAATTATTTTTATTATGTACCAATTTATACTCTTGTAATACTACTTTAGAATTCACTAAAAAATGATTGATCTTAACATGTACTGTCATAGCTTAACAAATTCAAAATAAAAATAATTGGATTATTTTTAATACAAATACAAAATCATATCATTAATGATATACATATTTCGTAATTAATGTACTCTAGCTGGTAATAAAATTTACTATAATTAAACTATGAGACAAGACTGTATTAAATATGAATCCCTTCAACTTTAGCAAATAACAGATTTATTTGATTTATTTAATTTTTTAAGTAATATTTTATTAATTATAATTAGGAGAAACTATAGAGCTACAGAGACAGGTAGTATAAATCAAATTCTAAGAGCTACCACAGTATTCTGATAGAAAGTAATAAAGTTTGGTAAATATAATTTAAAACATCAAAAAGTTTCATAGAATATGGTAGCATTTGGGATATTTCTTGAGAATTATTTGAATTTATATCTGATTAATTTTCGAAGTATCGACTAGAAACTGAATATTAATTTCCTAGTTTTTTGTCATCTATTTCCTTGAGTTTTAAAATGTCATACAAAAACTGAAAACGTTGCTATTCAGAATATAATAAAAAGTTTAATTCATCAGCAGCTTCTTCAAAATTAAATTAACGCTATTTCCTTCTGGCTCTAACTTCAGTTTCGACAAGAAATTCGGTACTGCAGTAAAAATTCTCTACATTTTCATTAGCAGCAATATTCATCTGCTCTATATTAACTATAAATTTTTTGTTGTGATTTCTTATACAATCTGTCATTTTATAGTTACAATAAAATATCAAAGGAAAGAATTACACCACTTCAAAACTTACATTTTTTGGAATAATGCATCAAAGATTTTGCAAAGCTCAAATCGTAAAGGTATTACTGTGCTTGATTACCTAGTAGCACTCACTGGTTTTACAGTTAATTCTAAAACATATTTGTATAGCACTTCTCAATGCTTTGTAGAATTAGAAGAAAAGTGTAAAGTTCTTGTACAATAAAAAAGTATCATCATTTAAAACTATAAACCGTTACTAAACACCACATATATTTCAGGTATTTTATTTTGAACAGCCATTCTTAGTCCTTTCATAAATTGTTCATTAAGCCACTTTAACTCAAATCCTAACTTTTCCAAATGTATTGAAATCGCTAACTTAAAAAGAAAACAATAAAAGATTTTTCAATTTCATATTTATTTTGAATGAATATAAATGGGAAAGTTCAATATGACTTAGGTTTAGCGTACAATCAGTTTATGACGTGCACTTACGGTGCTGCCTGATGCGGCCGCCTGTTTATATCATAGCAAGTACAACACACTAGAGATCACTTAAATATAGACTTTTAATTTTATTAATACACTGCAAGAAAATATTAACTATTAATAATATTTAGTTCCAAAAGTGTATATTTCCTTTTGAAATATTACTCAGGGTCAGTGGCGTAGTTAGAATTAACTGGTCCTTCCGTTGGTTGGTTCAACATGAATAACTAAAATTTCCAATTCCAGGTACCCGCACTTGCGTGCCCTTCCGCATTGCAGACCGTTTCTACGCAGTAGCTACGCCACTGCTCAGGGTTAATAATCTTCTAAATCCTAATCGAATTATAATCCAAAGCGTCTTGCTTTCTATACGAAATTCTTTAATTTGTTTTTTTATCTTTCTTTTATGTTTCTGTATTTTTATATATTAAATATATTATTTTATTTCCATCCACTCCAGTATTCATGTTATGTGTTAAAGAGTCACATTTAAATTACTTCATTTACATTTTTTCATAATTTTAGTTTTCATTAATCGTACTCCTTTCATAACCAGAAATATTTTTGACCCAAATATATACAAGATATTTTAATATTACCTTGAAGAAATATTAATGAAATAATATTAACGTAAAATAAACAATAAATTCGTACTCTTAGTTTTAAAAATTATACTAACAGTTTTCAAGAAATCCAATAAATCAAAGAAAAATTTCTTTAAGAAGTTAAATATTTCTATAAAATTTGACAATATTCAAATTATTGAAATGCATTTCGTTATTCAAAATAGCATTTATAATATTAAATACACAGGAATTATCGGCAGCTTCAACAAATACTTCAGTTTCTGCAGGAAATTCTGTACTGCATTTAAGATTCTCTACATTCTCATTAGCAACAATATTTATCTGTTCTATATTAACTAAAAATTCTATATAAAGTTAAATATTTCTATAAAATTTGAATATATTAAAATTATTGGAATGCATTTCATATTAAATACAAAGGAAGTATTAAATAATTTGTACAATTCAGTGCTTTCATCTAAAGTTATGTGACTGTACTCTATAATCCAACTAAAAGTTGTAATAACAGTGAAAGTAGACACATTGTATTGGTATCGAAACATATTGTTCTTGATGCGTCTGGAAAATATGTATATTATTTTTGCTCAAAAATTACTCTACTAATGTAATCGAATTTTGAACTATAATATTAACACTATTATTATAAATTATAGTTAAATATTTATATTTTACGAAGGGGGCGACTCATAGCCGAATGGTTAGAGTCGCCCGCTCACGATCTTGTGAGTACGGGTTCGATTCCCAGCCAAGCCAGGCCCTTTGGGCCAAAAAAAATGTTGTGATGGTTGCAATAGCATAGTAAAGAATAGCAGCAGATACACAGAGAAAGAGAATAGTGATCGCAACGCTTCAATTACGAATGACTATTAGCCATACATACACACAACAGCCAAACCAACAAATTGAAATAATTTGTACAAAAATATCATCAAAAATGGTAAAACTTCCATTGGGAAAGTTTATCTAAAAAATAAAAATGTCAACCGCCACCAGATTTACTTAATGTTCAACTCGAATAGATTGTAAAAAAAAAATATGACAAAAAAAAAAATATATTTTACGTCATGATTAACAATAGACATTGAAATTTTCTAGGTAATAATCAATATTTGGTATTCTTAAGTATTATTTGATAAAAAATATTGTTTTTCTGTCTTTTTCTCACTAGGACTTAACATTTTTTTTTAAATGACAAATCGTACTCCTATCACAGTCAAGATATTTTAATATCATTTTGAAGAAATATGAATTAAATAATATTAACGTGAAATAAATAATAAATTTGTACCCCTAGTTTTAAAAATTATACTAATAATTTTCAAGAAATTCAATCCAATGTTAATAAGGAAAACAAAGAAAAATTTCTTTAATAAGTTAAATATTTCTATAAAATTTGACTATATTCAAATTATTGTAATGCATTTCGTTATTCAAAATTATACTTATAATATTATTTACAAAAGAAGTATTCAAGATTTTTTAAATTCAGTGCTCTCATCAAAAGTTATGAGATTGTACACTATAACCCAACTAAAAGTTGTAATAACAAGTATACACATTATATTGGTAACAAAGCATATTATAGTTGATGATAATTTTCTATTTCAAGGAATGGATTTTTTGCATGAAAAATACTAAAACTATTGTTATAAATTATAGTTAATAGGCATTGAAATTTTCTAGGTAATAATCCAAATTTTCTATTCTTAATTATTATTTGATAAAAAATATTGTAATGTTATAAAGAAGAAAGTGTATTGCTCAAATTACTCTTTGAAAAATGATATACTCCATGAAAACTTCAACACTAAGTAAGGTAAATGAAATACGTTCGTGGACAGTTTTACCGCCATAATTTTGCAAAACCGTAATTGCAGTGGTGTTTCTTCGCCAAGTGCAATTGGGGAGAGCGTGCTCCACCATTTCTCTCGTGTATTTATTTATTTTTATATTTACGCCCGGTACTTGTCAAATATTTCAACGTTGCCATAAACGGTTCGGTGTGCAGTGAAATATCCGCAATGTTATTAAAGAGAACTAGAGCTATAACCGCAAGATGGTTGGTTAGCAAAGGAGCAAAGTACATTCGTAATGCGAAACGGGAGGCAGGGCGAGGCGAAGCATTTCCCTCGCCTCTGCTTCTATCAAAACCTGTCAAACATTGTTAACGTTGTTTGCCCAGATTTCCTAGGGCAGCAAGAGATGTCGGAGGAAGGAGGAGGTTGAAAGGAAACACGTAAAAAATAACAGAAGAAAAAGGAACGGGAAAACACGCACATATACACCGGGCACCGGAAGAAATATTAGCTAACTGCGCTATCCGTGTTTCGTATTTTTCATGCCCACCTCGCTTCTTTTTCTCGAAGCGGCATAAAACGTTGGATTATTAATTCCGTAACTTTCGCAGAAACAACACCTCTTTCTAATTAAATTTAAAGAATAACTGAACGAAAAGAAAAAGAAAAACAGAAAGGGGGATAGCTGGAAAAGAAAATGCGTGACTTCCATCTTACATATTTATAAGACAGCTTGATATATTGTTTCATTTAACACTGCTCAGGTATTGATAAAGAAAAATTATCCACTTGTATTTTTTAGAATCCATTAATGTTATTTTTAAAATTAGAATATCTCACAATTGAAAGTTTGTTTATATAATAGAAAAAAACATAAATATTTACTAGGTAAATTTAGGACAGTAGTTTCAACTTCTAGTCAATATTGTTTCTAATATACTTGCATTGCAATATAAATTTTATCGATTCCTGTCGCCAACACATGGACTAATGGAATTGAAAATGTTGTTCTGTATGCAGCAGGGTGCACTCAAATTGACAGTCAAATGAAACTTCAAAACTATCTTCAACACAGAACACAAAGTAATGAGAGAGCATTATGTGATGTTCAGTATTAATTAATTATTTTTTTTATCGATGATATAAGAAATCCTATGAATTCAACATCCAAATATAATTTATCTACCGAAACCGGTCAATTTGATCGGTTGAAAATTTATCAACATTTATTCTTTTAAATTTAAACAATCGATACAAAAGCAGATTGATATTTCTTATGATTTATTTATGTTTCAAAACAAAAATGTATAGAAATAATTTATACCAGGAGACTCCAAACTTTTTTGTGTAACGACTCCCATTAAATATATTTTTAATGGTTTATTGTTGTGTTAAACAAACAGCTTTTTCTGTTTTTATTTGACAATTTATATTTTTAATATATGTAATAATAATTTTATTATAATAATTTGAATCATTTTAAAAAGTGACATGAAATTTATACAAAATCATATATATATTGTTATTTTTAATCATTTTTTTTTATATATTCTTCTAGTCCAGATATATCCCCAACCAATTTCGCGACCACTAGTTTACAATGTTAATACAACTTTCAGTTGGGTTATAGAGAACAGTTTTAGAACTTTAGATGAGAGCACCGAAGAGTATTTCATTAGAATTTAATTTTATAAGTGCTATTTTGAAGAACGCCTCGCAGAGGGCTCCAATTCAGAAAAAACAGCTGAGCAAGTGCGGAACGATAGCACGACAAAAGGCCAGCATGTGCAAAAAGCAAATGGATAACTCCGGGTCCAGCATATCTGGTCGAGGGGGGAGTGGTTTTAGTGTGTAAGAATCACACAGTACCACGACTCCGTTCCAGTCATGGTCCCTTTTGAAGGTTTCCACTCCTCCAAAAAAAAAAAATGTGGAAACCTAGGAACTGGTTAGGCAAGTATTGGGAGCGGACGGTAAATATTTTTCTCGTATGATTAAATCATTAATATCTTTTGGTATATTACAGGACTGGCAAACTAGATGGAAGGACTGACCGTCAGGTCTGTGGACGAAGAAATTTATCCCGTCGTTTGCTAAGTGGCGAAAGGCTGTAGTTTTTTTGGAATTGCCTCGAGGTTTGTCTGGCCACGACACAAAGATGACATTCTGGACTGCCAAACTGATGATGTGGATTGGTGGAAAGCGTTTGGCCAAGATCTAAAAACAGAAAGGGAAACAAGAAGCTAAACGACTGCAGAAACTCGATCAGAATAAATTAATACCTAAAAGCGACAATAGGAGACGAGCGGACCAACAGAGAGTTAATCCAGAAGAAGGAGACCCACCACCAACATAGGAGGTATACATATTAAGATAGTTTTAGATATCGATTATCTAGTATTGTATCCATTATTTATCAATTATTATAACTATCAATTAATAAACAAAATAAAAAGTATTTGAAAGAACGAAAAAATTCTAATAATTTAAATGTAATCAAAATCAAAGTTAATAGAAATTTAATGTTCTAAATGCAAGGTTGCCGTTTTTATGAAATATTAAAAAAAAACAAACATTTATGAGTTTTCATAGACAAATAATCAAGAAAAAATTATTTTCTGTAAACGTAAGGAAGATGATTATTATTGAGTTTGAGAGCGATTTCCGAGAGAGACATGGAAGAATAACACATGGAAACTACTTCTGATCGGTTAGCATGAAATAAAACCCTGAAAAAAACCAGTTCCATTTTTGGGAAGTCTTAAATTCTACAGGATATGTTAAACTTTTATGCATTGACATTGCATCGACCTTATAATATTAATCTGTAACAAAAAATCACATTTTTAGTAATTGAAATCCATATAATTTTTATTTGTTAGGAACTTTTTTATGTTTGTCACTTTTTTTATATTTTTTGTTATGTTGTATTACATTTAAATAGTTTGATTCAACTATTTATGAGCAATTGCTCATGTAATTAAGCAAAGAATAAGAAATGTTATTGATCAACTGAATTAAGATTGTTGTAGACCAAACAATTAACTATTTATAGCTTTCAAAGAAGTTAATGGACGTTCTTTTTAATTAGTAACAAATTTAAGCAATTTAAACTCATGTAAACATTGTTCATTAGTCTTCTTAAACAAGACATAAAAAGTTATTACTGTTTAAAACTTGCTGGAAATTAATTGGTGCTGTTATTTTGTTGATGTTTACATGTGTTTTTTGAATTATGGAATAATAAAAATATGTTTGGCGCTTTGGTAGTAGTCGTACAAATATTTGTTTGGCTCTTTAGCGCGTTACTACGGTCCATATAAATATTTGTCGTGAACGGAATGACTTTAGTACATAGTAATTATTTGTGGAAAGTTCGGACATTCCGCAGTGGGTGTCGTGCGAACAGGACGACGAATATATTCATCCGAAACTAACTCGTTGCGCATCCAGATCCATGTAGAACATGGATGTATGCATGCTTGTATACAAATATACCAGAGTACAGTGACGGCATTTTCATTTCCATGACAATTTCAAATGGAGAGAGCAAGTCCCGGTTGGGGAGGTGTTCGCTGGGCTGGCCGAAACCCTCTTTGCATTTTAAACCCGTCCGGGGATTTCGGAATTAACTACTTGTTACAACAATTGCTGGAATTTGAAACGTAACATAATGCGTAATGCCATAAACCCCTCGCACCATTACCCGCATTAATAATGTATCGATAATCGATGTTGAAATCCAATTGCCGCTGTGACATTAATCCAATCAATAACCACGCCGTCATCTAATTACTTCACCTGCAGGCAAACCAAAATATCCCTTCGAAATGTCAAAATTAGCTATCTAATTAGTTTATAGTTGAGTTTAGAATACCAGATGCACTTATAGTATTAGTGATATATTGCAAAACAGATATTTTACATTATAGTTGTATTACAATTAATCAGTTTAGTCGAGTTTCACACGCCAATTAAAAATGTTACTATAACATTGTTTATGTCTAAGACAAAATTGGCTGATTCTTGGTCTAACAACAAGCAACATGAAAATGACGTAATCGAATAATAAGGAGTGTATTGAACCCCCTGGGCCACAATCTATTGAAAAAGAAAACTATATTAACATTTTAAGAGTCGATTAATACACCACAGATTGCACACTCCGCTTCTAGACCGGTAACTTTCTGAACACCTCAAGAAAATTGATATTTTGCATAGATACTGCAAACGTATTATAGCCAGAATTATAAATAAACTCATTTACAAGGTTTAAATAATAACTAATTGCATCACCTCTTACAAACTTTTCCACGATGGTGTGAAAGCGCTCTTACAGCCCGGTTACCGGTTCCTTATCGGAAGTGCCACTTCTTTGAACACATATCAGCCAAATATCCACATCCAGTAAAATGCTCCAAGAGTCAAAGTTCGTTAGTTCAAAATGTTCGTCTCCTCTTCCGGAAAAATTGAACTTCTGCAGATCGGAGGGTCACACCGCATGGTCTATATGATGTCCCAACAAGCCAACAAAACTAATACCTGGCATTCTGTACAACAAAATACGGGGCTTCAACAAAAGATCAAACAAAATTAATAATGCAAACAAAAAGAAAAGTACACTTCCCGATACAATCATTAATATTTACATCAACAAAATTAATCCGTAACGCCGATAGGAATATTCCGATACAAAAGCTAAACAGACCTTTTTTAAATTATCGCGTCTGGTGTATCGTTTGCAGGAAACAAACTTTATAATTGAACACTCCGCCATAATTAATGGTTAAAGTACTTTATTGCAACATTAACACATTAAATCAGAGAGACTCCATAGTCATATACCTCACGCAAGTATTAATGACATCATATTTGTGAAGACATATATTTTAGACCACTCAATCATAATTGGACAGTTTAACACCAATCAATTTATTATTGTTTTTTTTTCTATTACCTTTATTTCAATTATTATATAGTATTAATGTATATTATATGCTTATTGTATGAGTCAAAAATATAAGGTATGGATGAGTATATAAAGCATGCATTTGAGAATAGCTTCAGAAGGTGTCTGGGGATGTCTAATGCAGCAAATCTTTAAGAAGCAAAAGTCAGTGGCAATAAGAAATGACAGAAAAATAATTCAAATATGGTTGGTCTCAAAAAACTTATGTGTTTTCAATTTAAAATATTCAGTACATTTTAGATAATTATATCATTACTAAATTAGATAAAAAATAAGAAGTTCATTAATGAAGATTTTGAAAATGACGCCAAAAAATATGTTAAAAATGTATTGATATAAATGATGGCCTTTTAGTGGAAGATTTATAAAAACTTATTAGCAACGAATATGAAGAAATGTGGTCAAATTATTTATAAAACTTTTTATACTTTTTAGTGTTAGACATTATTGAAATTGAGAAAAATGCATAAACAATCAACTTTTAATTCATATTTTTATGATATGTAAGTTGACCGTTTATTTAATAAAACATTTATTTATTACTTTTTTACAAAGCAAAATCATATTAGTTATATTTCTGAAAAGAAATTTGTATCTATTTTATTAAGTTTTTTTTTTAAATTAAACAAATAATTTAAAAAATAGTCATTTTATCTAACACAGGATATAATACAAAATATAATAGTTATATTTTATTAGTGGTGATTATTTATTTAGCTAAATACAATCTTGAATTTTTCTTTGATTGCTTATATATAATCACATAAAATTTTTAGGAAAGAAACGATCTCACCGTATAAAGTTTTTTTTCTCTATATATTCCTCCTCCCCAATGGAACTCAATAAATATTTCGTTGAAGTTATCAAAATCCACCGGACCTATTTCATATTTAATAAGGAATAAAGACAGAGAACAAAGAAAAACAAACATGTTATACCATTCTGCTGGAAACTCTAGCTTATACATTTTTTATATATTCGGCAAGAGTAATGGTGTTTTGGAAGGTTAAATAAAGTATTTCATGTATTATAAAAGCACACGTATCATATTTTAATATTTCTATTATTCCGTTGAGTCCAATTAAAAATATATAAAGAATTAAAATGTGATTACTGTTTGTTTGCGTTAATTCAGCCGAAGTATGAAATATTTAGTTTTAGCAGTTTATTTGTTTATTAAATCGGTTGCGTTCAATTAGTAAATTGTTCACTGAAATATCGACATTTTTTTTCGGAATGCAAATATGATATTGCATCGAAATTGAATGCAGCAGGAGTTACATTCAAAATATTTTTTTATATATTTCACGTTTCGATATTCAAATTAGAGCAAAATTAAAGTTTGCATTGTTAACTAATGCTTTTATATGTAAAACCCTTTATATATTGTATATAATATGATAACGGGCTATATAAAATACGCGTTTAATATTTATGAATATACTAAAATTTCTTGTATTTTAAGAAGTTGGTTAATTAATTACGGCGAAATTTATAATACGGTGAGTTAATTAAATTCTCTTCTCTCCCCTATGGCTTCGGCAGCAAACTGAACGGGTGAAAAATAAAGTTTGTTTGCTAACCAGATCCGAGCATAAAGAATGGAAAAACTATATTGTAGGTTGGTTGGCCAGATATCCCTTTTTTATATTCTATTTTATATTAAAGCCATAGCATCCACCTGTTCTTGTTTTATGCCTGGTTATGCCTGAGCTTTCCGTGGAAAATGAGGGCAGATGCGCGTCGCACGATAATTCCCACTCGAAAACACTTGTAAACAGAACTCCTGATCTCGCGCGCTATCTTGTACATTTGCACAGCGGTTTTGTAATGTCTCTTCCCCAAGTTCGGTTTAACCCGATACTACGGAAAGGTTTTAAGGTAACTTTCCGATTAACGTTATTAAAAGATAGACGAAAGCTTTAACATACACATACATATATAATACATGTTTGTATTTTGAGGTGGATGCATTTCACCAAACTTTAGAGCTACGACATGAATATATGCAACGACTGAGTTATATTTTTGCTGAAGGCTAGGGAATTAATTAATTTCATCATAGATTAAGCAGTGCTCCTCACAATTCATTCGAAAGTATAACATTATAGAATATTTGATAAAATGCTTGTTTCAAAGAAGATTGATATTAAAATAATTCTCTAAATGTAGCAACATTCAATTGCAAAATTACTTTTAATCGACTAATAAATATTATATTAAGTTCTAAAATATATTGAATATATTGTTTTTTTTAACGGTGAATAGTTGTATATTTTTTACTATATTAACTACTATTAATATTAATCATTTATAGTAACGATCAATTTATTCGCACTATGAGAGGTATTGCTGTACTCAAAAATTCCTTAATACAAGTTATTATTTATATTTGGATACACAAATAACAAATAGAATTAATATATTAAGGCAATAATCTAATTTTGAATGATAAATGGCTATGGTCATTGGTCCAGTATCCATCCTTTACTTCGAACACTTTTCACTTATTGAAACCATTAGTTATTGGTTTGAAACACTTGAGTCTCTGTCGATGATGGTAATTTGTGCTGGATTTTTGTATTTTTCTCTTCCAGGTTGGTGTCGGTAAACAAATTAATTTCTGCATTTATAGAATACCATGGTGTGTTTATGATCAACTTCGGAGTCTTCGATTGGTATCTTTGTATTAGATCTATTGTAGAGTTGCAGATCCCCACAGCAGTATATTATATATCCATATTGGCTTTAAAATGTACTTTATATAGTAAAATTTTATTTTCATTAGACACCTCCAAGTTTCTGCCCAATAGCCAGTATATATTAATATATTGGAGTGCCAGTTGTTTCCTCTTGGTCTTTACATGTTTTTTCCAGGTCAAGCGACGATCTATGTGGATTCCTAGGTACTTGGCTTCTTCAGCTTCCGGCAGCAGGGTGTCATTTATAAAAACCGGTGGGCATGTTTGTCTTTGCATTGTGAAAGTGACATGCGTGGATTTGGTTTCGTTTGCCTTTATTCTCCACATTTTCAACAAATACTGGATATTATCTAGGCTTTCTTGTCTAGATAATATCCAGGCTTGAGAAATAAATATATTGGGTTAGCGATGGATGCAAGAATTGTAGTGTTACCTGCTGTTTCGTTGGTAAATTAGCTGTGAAGATCACATACAGTAAGGATCTTGGTACACTTCCCTATGGTACAACGGATCAATAATGTTAATTTATCCTTCATTTTCACTTAAAACATACTTCCCGTCAGGTACGAGGCACTTTTTTTAGCTTGTAGAAGTTCTAGGTTATACAATAAAAACAATTTCATTCAAACATTTTTTTTTAGTTAGAATTTATTAATATTTTTTTTTATCCCTTCTAAATATGATTTTACATTTATGATAAATGAGTTATTCGAATATAAAGTTTTTATTTTGATTTTTTAAATTGGCTTTTTATTATTATTACTTAAGATTTTGACTAATTATACCGAAATGGGGGTCCAAAAAAACAGTTTATTCCCTAACAAAATTTCTAAAAAATGTTACAAACTAGTTTATTTCTGGGTTTGTAATATTTTTTTGATTCATCCAAAACTGATTGTAACAGAAGCAACAGTTTCAATGATGCCGGAAGTCGTTCTCGGAACTCAATAATAATACCCATTTTTTTTTTTGTAAAATTATTTTATAATGTTTCTTTGATTTTGACATTTATTTTTCTTTCCTGAATAATAGCACTTTTTTAATTTGGTGCTTTCACCTTTGAGAGAGGAGAGGAAACCTTGCATAGGGACCACACGTGAATTTGTAGGCATTCTTATCCACTAAAATATCTCTTCTTCTTGATCATTATACAGAAATTACTTATTGTAATTGCAATGCATGTATTTTCACTTTACTACTAGATTCCACTATAATTTTCACCGTATTTTTAATTGGAACTCTTCAAACTACGTTCAACTTCTCCCATAACGGAAAGCACCCCAGACACATAGTTCACTATCACATTCTAGTTTTCTTCGCTCTTCTGGTGCTTTCACTTGAAGTTACAAGACTGTACGTTTATCAATAAGCATCTTTATTCCACACATCTTAAAAAGCTCAATAAACCAGGATTCATATTTTAATCGGAATATAGAAAATATTGGAAGAAGCAAATACTACAAGAAATATAGAAAAATACGTTTTATACCTTTACTACTGAAAAAAAGATACAAACATTAATTTATGCCAACTTCTAAATTCAATAAAATAACCCATACCTCACTTTACGGCCTAAGCGAAAACCCGTATAAGGAATCAATTATTCTAATACAAATTCATACAAATTTAATGGGTTCGATTCCAAATTTGTTAAATATGTAATATGGTTTATCATTCAAAATGCATTTTATCTTTTTATTTCATTTAAATCAAAAATACATACATAACAAGTATATTTGTATATAAAATAATAACAGACTCCAAAAACTAACAATAATCTATAAACAGAAATGAAACAACTTCATGTTACATAAAATATGTGTATGTATACATACATATTTTTTTTTTAATGGCTTTAAACTGAAGACGATGAAGAAATGTCATCATTTTTCGCTGGTAAGGATGGGCCTGGCTTATAAAATTGTCCAACGTTGTTTGTCTTGCCTTCTTGTCTATTTCGTTCTTCAGTGATTTATAACAGCTAATGGCTGAGTTAATTCCTTGGGAAACTTTAGCGCTACGTTCGATGTCAGGATCGTTTTCAAGGAGGATGTTTATTCCTTGTTTGAAATAGGAAAAAGCTTTCGACAATTTTTTTAATGTTAGCTGTTTGGATACAACAGGCTCGGTCTCTTCATCAAATGCCGGTCAAAAAAAATCGAAAAAAAGTTTTTTTGCCGTTATAGCCAAACATTTTAGGCCGTAAATCGAAAACGTGTCTTAATTGAAGAAGGCCGTTATAGCGAAATGTCGTATAAGAGCGGCCGTATAGCGAGGTATGGGTGTATACAGATTTCTGCTACATTTGTGGGTAGCTATACATAAGTTTACATGACTAACATGACTCTAACAATGTTTGCTGCTAATACATAATATAAAACCCATTTATAGCTATTTAATCATTCTGTACTTTATGATATATTAGCAGCTTTATTATCTTAAAAAGATAAGTGTTTTTAGTCACATTATTTACAATTAAGATGTAAAATAATAGTCTTATTTCTTTTGAATAAATCCTCTTTTATGTAATGTAGAAAATTATATACTTGAGAAGCAACTAGTATATAAGTTCATTAGTTCTAACCATTTATATTTGTCTTGCCTCAGACGACTCCCTATTTATAAATCTAACACATTATATATTGGTGAAAAGTTAACCCCCTTAATTTATGTTCATTTTCGTTACAATTATTTAAATTAATTATCAGATTTCAATTAAATTAGTTTATCAATATATTATTTAGGTGTTTTTCGCAAACAAATTAAATTATTAATTGTCTGGCTTAATTAGTATATTATTATCAATTAATTTAGTTATAGATTAGTATCATTAATATGTACGTTGTCTTTTCTTTTATTAGTAACTTATTTTTGATGACAAAGATGACTTAAAAGTAACTTAATTCTCAGGAAACCATAAGCTATTTTTGCTCTATGTTGTTATTAAAAATCTATGGTCTATAACTCGTTTATATATTATATTTTATTATTATTGCAATAACTATTTTTATTAATAATAATACATAAAATGTATTGTATGTCTACATATAAAAATTGTTAAATTATTATATTTATCCATTTTTTTAAGCAATTAATAGTAATCTTTTGGATTACATTTATCTGTAGTGTGTTAACAAAGAAACCAATTAATTTAACAATTTTAAATAAATGTTTTCTTATATAATAATATATGTAATCTAGAAACAGTGCCGTGAAATTGTCCCATGCTAGGAATGTGCGTTCATATAATGAATGTAAGTTTCGAGAGAAATTTAGGTGTGTGTTAAATAGTAATTAAAGTCACGACCCATAATACTAGCAGGGAGTTTACGTAAAGTACGAAAACAGTAAAGAGATATGAAAAGTAGATATTGTCGAGTGTGCAAAGCCTGTAGAAGACGCGCGGTAATCACAATTATGTTGAATGGTGACTTTAATGCTTCTGTGATAACGAGCGTTGCATTGAGGGAGAGGGAGGACGAATAGGGGATCCGGCGGAATGAGTGGGCGCCAACGTAAAAACTAATTACATATTGTAGGTAATCCCTTTATAATTGTTGGCTGCTTGACAATAGTTGCTGACTGTGCTGGCCCGTTGCCCATTCTGCAAGACGATTCTATGAAATTATACTGGGTTAGCGGTCACATCCTATTCACATACATTTCACTTGTCCTGCGTTATGAACAAATTCCCTTAAAATATTGTCCCACATACACTGTAACTAATGTGGATCAGGGCGAACTGAGTGGGAGGACATTTTAGATAATTTCCTGCTTTACGCTAGTACACATTTATGTTTATAACACTGGGGTAACCCTTACATAAATAAAACCAAAAGAACTCAACAGCATATTTTGAACAGACAAATACATACTAAAATTGACTTAATTTATCTCCTACTTTTTTTTAATTAAAAACGTTTTATTATTATGAGACTGTCGCAATAAATGTTATTGCCAATACTAATAATAATAATAATATTGAGTTGGCAATTAAATGATTGCGGATTTTGTTAATTTTGTCAACGTATCTAGAGCACCTAACCTATATGGCTTTCTTGTTGTTTGGACTTCCATCTTTAATTTAGTAAAAAAATTGTATCGATTAGTTATTTAGTTTTGTTTTTATCCCAATTTTAAAATATTTTATTATATTATTTCCAAAAAAACAAGAACACTTCGCAAGGACACAAGAAGTTATGTGCCGTAAATGGGAATAAAGCCTTGAAAGAAAGGTAATGTCAAAATTGGTTTGCCAAATTTTGTTGTGGTGATTTTTCACTTAAAAATCTGCAACGATCTAACCATTCAGTTGAAGTTGATAAAACTATCAAAGCCATTATTGATTCAGATCGTCATAAAAAAATAAAACAGCTTGGGTATGTCAAGAAACTCTATTTAACTCTATTCAACAGCTAAAGGAATTTCATTTGACGCAGCGCATTAGCATTTGCGATTCGCTCCTGAAACGTAACGAAATTGATACATTTCTGAAACGACTGATTACTGGCGATGAAATTGGATAGTTTATAACAACGTTAATTGGAAAAGATCGTGGATGATGCAAGATGAACCAGCCCAGACGACACCAAAAGCTAAGATTCACCAGATTATGCTGTCATTTTAATGGGATTATAAAGGAATTCTGTACTTTGAAACCAAACAATTAACATACACGTTTCAGCAACTTACCAAACTGAGCGATGCAGTTCAAGAAAATCGGCCATAAATAGAAAATCATAATGGTGTTGTTTTCCAGCATGATAATGCAAAGCCCACACATCTTTGGTCACTCACCAAAAATTATTGGATCTAGGTTGGGATGTATTGTCACATCCACCATATAGCCCTGACTTTTCAGCTTTTATATTTTTTAGTGACACTGTTAAAATCACATTTAATTACTGGAAAAAATAGAAGTTTTATAAACATAAAATTATGACATTGCCTTAAAAATTTTAAATGGTCAACGACAAAAACGGATAATACCTATTTGAATAAAGTTATATTTTTAAGCAAAAATTTTGAATTTTCCGTCTCATTTAAAATACGCAATCACTTAAAATTAATTACAAAAATAAAATGAAATTCGACTGCTGCAAAGGGTTATTGACCATAGGTCTTTCTGTTCTGTCAATACTATTATTATATAATTAATAACGGTAAAAAAATAGTAATTTATAAGTCATCAGTTCAATCAAAGCTATTTCGAGATGCATTTATAACGTGGATTATTATTTTTTTCTTTTTTTTATAAAGAAGAGAGGTAAATAGGGACCTCGAGTAGAGTTGTGATACAATGGAATTATTACCTACTAAAATCTCTTTCCATCTTAAAGCATCATTTAGGTTCGATTTGTATGGTACTGCACTGTGATGGTAATGGCTTTAATGATTGTACTACCACTTTCTTCGCTGGTCCTCTTCAGCCTACGCTCGTCTTCTTCCTTGAAATAGTTCGACACAATTTCCCACTCTTCAATCCAATAATATCTACAGTTCCAGTATTATTCTTAGTTCAGTCTACGCCTCGTGCTTCGTCATTTAAACTCTAGATTCTAGATTTTCTGAATATGTGCTCTGGGTTATCGTTTTCTTTGCAGTACCAATAAATTTCATCTTCCTTCTTCCCGTTTAAGTGGAGGTACTTGTCAAGGCACCCACGGCCAGAAAACGGCTAAGGTAGAATGTTGTTTCTCCATGTTTTCTATTTCTCCTGGACTCAATTAAAAGGATCAGTGATCGAATCCAGTCTCTCTTCTTCAAGCTTTGCCATTTTCCTTACAACTTTTCATGTAGTCTGGCTCTGGCAGTCTCTTTATTCTCACACTGTTACAATTTTTGTATAAAAAATATTTTAATTTCCTTAATGATAAATTCTACTTAAAGGTTTTCTTTTTAATTGTTACGTGCTAAATATTTTAGTTTTACAATATCCAAACTAAAACAATTTTCTATTTAAAAATGGGCAATATTCTGTAGACGCCAGTAATATTTATATATTTGATATGACTAAAATAATTTTAATGATAGAACGCATTGGCATATTATTTACAAAATTTTGCTCCAGACCTTCCAATCTCAACGCAGTCTATCGGTATTGCGTTTTAAGAGTCGGAGAATGGCCTGTGATAAAATTTCCTTAAAAATAATTATATATAATTATATATAATTTTGGTGCTTCTTTGAAATAATTTTGTGTACATTATATTAATATTTATCAAGCAGAAAGAGTCAATAGCCCTTTGAATTTATTTTTGTTTTAATGAATTTGTTTTTTTAATATTTTTGTAATTTATTGCTACAATAATTATTATTATTATAAATTTTATTATATTTAGCGAATATTTACTTAAATTAATTATTACGTAAATTAATTTATTTTATAAATTGAAATATAATTGTAAACAACTAATTAAACAAATCAAAGACAAATGGTAATAAAAAAAATAAAAATATCCGCTGAGTATATTTTGTGCATGCGCCGGGTATTAAAAAATATAAATTGTATTAATATTTTAAATAGCCAATATCAGATAGGTTTTTAATATTAAATTTAATCATAGTTTGATGAAAATTTTACTTTGACTGTAATTTTCGAATATATTAAAACTCGATCAAAAAAAAACGAGGAAAATTTAAACTTTTGATATTCGAACACAAACTCATTTAGAATAGTAAATCATTAAACAGTCATAACTCTTGACTATTTAGATGATTTTAAAACATCTAAATAAATAGAAATTATGAACAAATAAATATATAAAATTTTCAAAAAAATTATGATTAAAAATGAACACTTATTACTTATTTACATTATTTGTTAGGGGAAAATTGAATTTCCAGAAGAAAAGAAAAGTAATATATATGATTATATGTTATATTCACTGATTAATAATATTACTTTATACTTGTAGATTTTATTGTGTTTAGTATTGGAGCCTAAACGATGTTTATGTTAGTAGTAAAGTAATGGTAGGCCGCCAAACAAATAAAACCCACGTTTTCGAAGCAATGTAACATATTTAGTGCGCGTTATTTGAAATACACCCTCTATTTATAAACAAAATAAATCTGTTAGAGCCCGAAAATGAATTTCAGGTTGCGGCACTGGTATGAGGGCAACTCTCGGGTCGAGTTTTTCTCATGTCGGGGACTACCACTCTCTCATAACTTCCACTATACGCGTGCAAATAAACATTTTTATTGTTTTCCACGGGCCGGGATTACACGGTAAATGTAATTAAATAGGAAGCTTCGGATTTTATTTCTGAGATTTATGCCTTGTATTAACTACCAGCAACAGCTGGCCCCGATCAATTATTCACCGGCCTCAATTATTCAAAGACACATCAATGCACACTTTTATCAGTGCATTATTTACGTAATCCCACAACAAAATCCTGGGGGAGTGAACAAACGCAGGAAGGAAAAAGAAAGAGAGAGAAATATATAGGAAGCTAGCAAATAAATAAATGAACGAGTTGAGTGAATGAATGGAAGCGCGCTTAATTCGTTTTTAATCAGATGCTTGCATTTAATTAAAATAAAATATCGGCCGCACGCACGAATTAATTATAGACACCGTTCCATTACGGAACACGTATATTCGATGAATACAAATAAATTATACTTCCCGATCATTATTTCCAGTCACGATCCTCTAAGATAAATTTATCGTATCAATAAGAAACAGCTATGATTAGATCCCGTGGAATGACTTATTTAATTGGTTTTATTTGTGATACGCTGAACATTCTAACTTGATTAGCAAATAAGTCTAGTATTTTTAATATTAATAAATTTAGAATTAATATAAAGAAATACCTGACTTAATAATGGTTTCCAATAATATACTGTAATATGGACTTTAAAAGTTTCAGTAGGTTTTTTTTAATTATATATTTAATACTAAATATATATTTAAATTCTTAACCTAGCTTTGTGTTGCTGTGCTAAAGCTGTATCTAAAACTATAGTTAATATAGTTAATCAACTGAAATACACCCACTCATTGGTCGGTTGGACACAACAACATCCCCGATGATATAGAGGAAGCTTTGAAGAAAAAAAAATTAAAAACACATTTATAAAACATCAAAAATAAAATATAAATCAGAAATAGGTTTTTCCTCGTAATCTAATACAATAAACAAAACAATGAAAAAAATAACTTTATTATAATCAAATACATGAAATTTTTAAATCTTTAATTTTTAAATGTAGTAGATGTGTTCCTTTTACATTATAATATTTTCATATTAATTATTTATTTCATATTAATTATTATTAACAAAGTATAAATTTCCACCAAAATTATTCATAAAATCTATTTCAAATATTGTATCTTCATTTACATTTATTGAATCCGGTACTACTATAAATTTGTGTTTTAAGAATTTTCCATTTATATTAATTGAAGTCATCTCTTTAGTAATTCCATTTAATTTATTTAATGCACTTTCTTTATTTAAAGACAAGTCCGCTCCTGTGTCAATTAAAAATGTTGTTCGTTTTTTATTGCTTTTCTTAATTTTGAGCTTTAAGGGACCGTATTTTTATGATCATCTATTTTTAAATTCCTTCTTATATTTTTCTTCAACATATTATTAAAATTATATCTGAAATAAAATAATTTGCTCCTATGATTACTTTTCCCACATATATAACATTTTCCTGAATACAATTAAAATTTTGTTCACTAGATACATTCTCAAACAATATTGATTTTTAATATAATTTATCTTGGCAAAAAAGCCTTTCTACTTAAATTTCTTATATTCTGCAAAATCTAGAACTTTTTTTTATTTATTTTGTATTTTTTTCCTATTACAAATTCTCTAATTTCTATTATAAGTCATAATCTAAAATATTCTAATATTCCTATCTGCTACATCTGAATTGAAAGTGTAATGTATGCTATATTTAATTTTTTTGCAATTATATTAATTTTATAAAAATATGAATATACTGATTCGTTTTCCAGCTTATGAAATAAATATAATTTAATTCTATAATTAGCTTTATTTATCACTGGTCCAAATTTTCTTAATAATTGACTTTTTATTCCCATAATTTCACGTTTAAAAAATCATTTCACTAATATTTTGCATATTAAACTAAAACAAATATTTAAAATAATTTGCTCTTCTATGATTTATCTTTAAATAAATTCTAATAATCTTCTATAAATTGATCTTTTTTTTCTACATTTTCATCGTATTGACGATTTAGCAGCTTTTCTAATAAAAGTTTTTGTAAAAAAATATCTCTATTTTTATTTTATTTTGACCTAAAAAAATATTTATTTCCTCCCATTTTCGTTTTCAATAAATTTCCACAGAAAACTGTTTTTTTTTTGTTAAAAAAAATAGGCCTTTTGCACATCAACAAAAATCAAAAATAATATAACTTACGTTTGTATATCTTCCTTCTGCCTGCGTTTTCGTCCGTGTTGCCCACTGCCGCTTTGATAAATCATGAACTTGTCTTGAGTCATTTTTTTTTTTTTTTTTGGATATTTTAAAAATTTCCTGCTTGCAATAATATAATTTAATCTTTGTCCATAAACTACGTTCTCAAATTATGAGTTTGCAATTTGCTTCAAAAACAGAAATACATAAAATTGTAATTAATATTTCATTAAACAACACGTAGCAAATTTATATTTAGTTTTTAATATATTACGTATATTTTTTATAAAATGAAATGTGAAAAAGAATTTAATGGAATGATTTCATATTAAAATTAAGAATACAAAATAATATAAAAATATAAACATTTTATGTAAGAGTTATACTTTTTCTTTCACTTTCTTATCTGTTTGTGTCTTACAAGAAATATACTAATTAGTAGTAGTAGTATACAATATTTATTGTAGTTCTTACCGCCTAAATAAATTAACAATATTATATAATAATTAAAATAAAGGTAATAGAGAAATGAACAATAATATAAAGAATAAGGAGAATAGTGATTATTATTATTAATAATTTTAGTAATAATAACTTCATTTGTTGGCCAGTGTAATACAAAAAAAGGACGAAAAAAAATTAAGGAAAGAAATTTAACTCGTAAAAAAAAATTTAAAATAAATGAATTTAACAATAATTGAAATTATAAAAAACTATATATAATACAACCAAAAATGCATTCTATATTATAAATATATCTGGCCTTCGACCTAGGTCTTTTTGCCCGGGAATAATTTTAATTTATAATGTTATTTACAGAATATTCCGGTAATTTAAATATTATGTTCACTTAGATTTTATAGGTTTGGATAAAGTGGGTAGTTTCTATTTTAATTTGTAACTATATTAATAGATTTTAAAGTTCTGTATAGTATAATAAAAAAAAGAAAATAGCTATGTACAAAATTAGCTTGATGCGAAATTATTTAATTTAATTATATTTTGAAATAAAACATCATAAATGTTTTACAACTCCAATCAAAGTCAGATACGATTATCTGTAAGTACTTGGCTATAGTATTTCAAATAATACATTTTGTTTTGTATTGAAATTTTAATTTGATTAATGATTATGTTTATAAGTTTTATCTCTTAAAGCCGACGAAACAGAGAGCGGAATAAAAGACATTTTTCGCTCACCCTTGAATTAATTAGACTTCCATTTCCCGCACAATGGAGAAATAATTATATAAGCGATCCTGTAGACAGATTCAAGAGAGCGAAGCGGCAGATTTTCAGCCGTACGAACGTATTCGCGAATCAGTTAAAGCATTAATCAAACGTCCATCAACCCTTTTAAGGTCCATCTGTTTACTTAGCAAAATTAATGACCGGTAATATCGATCCGATTGTAATTATCAAGTGTGTATATGTGTGTGTGAAATTTATTGCTTCTACTTTGCTAATTTGATTGGTGCAGACTTTTTATGCTGCTCCAGGCGAATGCACACGAAACGCATATAACAGTAAATACTCAGTGAGGCCAACACTTTACGTAATTTGATATAAGCAGAATAATATGCATTTACCGGCGATTGCGTTTCAATGAAATTTCATGGATTGCACGGAAATTTTCGGACTAACGGACGTGCGTTCCGGATTGGTTCCTTGATTAAATATTCAATACGATGGGTTCCCGGAAATTCAGGCCCGATATCCGGTTTAATATAAATTCTTTTCATTCTCTGTGACTTACCGGCCTCCCGGAATTAGAAAGAAAAATCTTAATAAACAATATTTTTGCATCTCGAGACGCGATGCAATATCGCCTCCAGCATGTCGGATATTGGAAATGTAAACGAATTTATATATATATCTATAAAAAAAATAGGGAAAAATACACACCGAAGGGATGGAATTGGACAGGCTCCCGTCGCCTTTTTTTCTTCCCTTCGTTCCCGAGGAATGCATTATGATAAAATATCATTCATTGTAGTCGTCGCGACGCCGCCGTCAATTTGCTTTAAATTGGATTACATGTAATGCAATACCTCATTGCTAACTTCTTCCACTGAGAAAACAGCTATATGCAATTTTTCATACGGCCAAATGAAAATGGAAATCTTGGCGAGTATCGCGTTACGTAAATTTCTCCACCTCCACTCCGTCATACGATATCTTGATTTTCCTTAAACAGCTTCAATGATTTGTTTATTTTTCAGAACAACGTTTCAGTTTTCTCATTAACACGTTACTTCTTTTCTGAAATGATTATTTCTCTGAAACAAACATATAATAAGAACATTTATTACAAGAGTTACAAAAGTATATCAATAAACTAAGTTACAGTCAACACAAGTCCGTTATTATGACTTGTGTGATATAGAGCCTTAAACATCAATTAATGACGGTTGTGGAATAACAGTTCTTAGACATTAAGAATGTCGTAGATCCTTTATATTTTAATTAATAAATAACCCCCCGACCCTAATAATATAAATATATGTATTGTTACATTTCTAAATAAACATAAAGAGTCCTATAAATACGTGTTTTATTTAACTAATAAAATCAATACTATATTCCTATATGAATATCCCAATTTAAAATGAATAGAAATGTAACAAATAATTTTAAAAAAAATATATTTACTAGCAATATTTTTCTAAATTAACTAAGGTTTCTGCTACCTTAACTTACACTAGCCATAAGATATATAGTAACTAAATGATTAGTGCATAAAGGAATATGATGATAAAATTACCAACTTTAGAGATACATATATGTAACCCTCCTATAACATAATTTCGCTCTAACATGATAAGATAAATTGAGGAACCCCTCGTATAACATGGCTTCTACTATTGACTTATTTATGTATGTATGCAGTTTTCTAACAAAATTACATATTATGGAAATTATATCAGAAGTTGTAAATCAAGTCGACTTTCAGGAGAACAGCATTGATGATGTTAATAATATTAGTCACTTATAAATTATTTTTATTTTAAAGCCACTTTATGTAAACAGGTATAATGAAGAGTATCAAAACTACATATATACAATAAATATTTGTATTCACACGCAAAAATGCACTTTGTTTTATTGAATTGTTACTTAATAGATTTGGTGGATCTTGCGGTTTGAACCACTTCTGTCTTTAACAATGATTTGATGTGTTCATCAGTTGGTTTGGGTGGTCCTCCAGGCGGTGGTAGTATCTAGTACTGACCTTAGTTATATATTCCTTTATAAAACTGATGTTAGTATGCTTGTGAATATTATCATTTCTGGAGAACCATTGAGTATAGGTAAGCTTTCTCAGCGTTTTCGACTGGAATCTCTGTATTATATTTCTATGCTAGTGTTACAGGCAAATCCTCAAAGTTAAATGCCATATGGATTTTATGATTACTGCTTCTGTACACTTTGTTTTCTGTTGAAATGCTAAGAAGTTAAGTTGCTTTCTTTTGGTTGAGATGTGCTTCTTCCATGTAGACATCTATCTAGATGTATATTCTAATATACTTAGTGTCATCTGCCTTAGGTAGAGTTTGAGTTTGACATTCTTTGTTCCAGGTCGAAAACAAGTTCTTTTCCCTATGGTCATCTGGGAACATGTTGGTAATGTGTGGTTCGAATATTTAATTCAGGCAATGAAATTTCTTGAGTCTTAAGACTCAGCCCAAGAAAGGCACGTGATGTGAGGCTAAAAGATCAGCAACGTTACTGCCATCTTTGGTATTTTGTAACGGTGCCTTGCATCTTTGTCGTAGTCCACTGCATTCCTGATTCATGTGATGCGAAGCATAGGCGAAGACTTTTTCTGCCTGAGGTAGATTGTAACATATTTGATGCCATAACTATATTGTCATCACCACAGTGTCTTACTGCGATATTAATAGGTTCGCCGTCAAGAATTAATAAATTAAGTTTAAAATATCGATATGGGCGACTTATAGCCGAATGGTTAGAGTATCCCTTTCATGATCTTGCGAGTACGGTTTCGATTCCAGCCAAGGCAGAACCTTTGGGCCAAATACAAGTTATGATGGTTACAAAAGCATAGTTAAGGATAGCAGCAGATACACAGAGAAAAGAGGATAATGTAATCACAACGCATCAATACGAATGACTATTAGCAACATACACTACAGCCAACCAACAAATTGTAAAAATTTGTGCAAAAAAAAAATGAGGAAAGTTTATCTAAAAATTAAAAAAAAATGTCAAATGTAAATAAAAATATAACACAAAAAATCGATTCAAAAGCGGCAAATAAATCAACTTTTTAGTTTCTTCTTAAGAGGATAGAAAATGCAAATAATTTAGCAAGTGAAAGTAATTTAAGTTACAATATTTTAATATATATAAAAAAAAATTGTGTTCCTTTCCAAGTTTAGATTAACATATTCGAATAATGTAATATATATTGTCAATTAGTTCGACTTACTTATCATTAAGATTTTCAGAATTTGAACTCCAAAGTGTCATTAAGTTCACCCAATTCATACTCTTTATATATCGATAAGAAATTCACAAAGTTAAACTGAAATCGTTAAAAAAACCTTCGGACAATAGACGTGTAGTTTTAGTTTGTTCTTTCTGTATTATTTTTATTGAATTAATGTGTTTTTAATTGTTATCTGGTTGTTTATCTGTTGCAATAAATGTTATAATTGTTATTAATCTAAAATTTATTTACAGCGACCAGCAAATTGAAATAATTGAAAAAAAATAAAAATCTTGAAAACGTGAAAATTTCCCTTGGAAAATTGTATCAACTTAAACTAATATCAATAAAATTATAAGACATACAAAAATACAATGTTGTCAACGGAAAAAAATAATTTATAACTAATCAACTGTAATTATTTATTATATAAGCAAAGCGATTATTATTACTTGACTAAAAGAGGTTAATTAATATTAATTTTGTAACATTATTAATCATTAAATCAATATAATATTACTTAGAATTTAGAGATAAAAATAAATTGCACTTATAAAATATGTTAAAATATATGTGAAATATATGCTGCGAAAAATAAATGTCGTTGCATTTGGAGAAAGAACATATGTGAACGTGAACATGCATATATAAATATGAGTTTATTTATTGTAAACCAAACAAATACGGTTTGTATCCTCCTCCACATCCAGATATTTCACAAGCGAGTGAATAAATGCAGCGAAACGCATCAGAGAAAGAAGATCTATGCCGGAATTAATGGTGTCCTTCCACTCCCTATTTTCAGAATACGTAACGTCTCTCTCCACGTCCGACGATTCAATCCAAATTTTCCACAGATATTTTTAACAACTTCTCTGCCACAGCTCATGCATAAAACATACAATGTTACTACAATTTTCTATATATGGTAATAACTTTGTTGTGTGCGCATGCAAATTTTCATTTTCCCAGTAACTATTTCCCTTTTTCAGCAGCAAACAATTCGATGCGTTGTTTTTCACTTGTGTTGTGTCTTTTTTTTTGTTGATGTTCTTTCACTCTGACTATCCTTTCCGTTGTTCCGTTCAAGTGAAGAAAAATTATTGTTGTTTCTGATTTATTACATTTTAAATATTCAATAGGAAAGTTTGCCGTACCTCCCCCATCGTGAAACGTATTTTTATTTCCTCTCTTTGTAACGACTCTTCCACATATAAGGGTACAGTGAGAGGAAATTTAATTCCCATGAGTTCGAGGCGCCCGTAATATATATAATGCTATTCTATTTTCTATCAATATCGTATTATGTAATTCCACCAGAATCTTCCGCTGCAACAAAAGACCCGAACGAAGTTAAGGGGGGTTGTCTTGTTAAAAAAAATACGTGCTGTATTTTGCGCAAGACGGAGTAGGGGGGTAGAAGCATACGCCAATGTGAAGAAAATTGAGATAAACGGGTTTTAGCACATAATTTAAAAGTACATTCACTCAAGACTATATATATTGCTTATTTTCTTTTTCATCATAATCATAAATATTATTATTCTAAAATTAAAAAGTAAATTATGGACGAGTTTATTACATATACTAATTTTAAATGCGTGATTTTTCTTTATTCTTTAAAGAATACAAGAAAAGTATTGTATCCTTTATTTTTCAGTTAAACTTTTATAAATTATAATATTATTTGCATGAAAAACTGATTTTTATACGTATTTATGAAACAGTTTCTCTTTATATTAAAATAGAAGCAGAAATTACTTGGATTGGAAAAAAAGTCTTTCATACAGAAAAGATTAAAATTAAGTTGCTGATTAATAATATCACAATCAAAGAAAAATATTGTGAATGATGTTATCATCAAATTCTTTTGTGTCGTTTCATTTCAATAAATCAAACTCAAATGACTCATAGTAAAGTCTGAATTCCCATGAAATAATTTGTATTAACTATTATAATTAAAAAATAAAAAACTTTAACAATTTTATTGAATTTGAATGTCGAAATCAACATTATAAAGCTTAACCTATTATTTGATGTAATCCAATGAGAATTAAACATTTAAATATTGCACTTTCAATTATCTATAAGAGATGTGTAAGAAAATATGTAACAATTTATTAAAAATTCAATAAAATAAATATATTTTAATGTAAAATTTGATATTACATTAACTTTCTAATTGTCTATTCTTTGGAGTTAAAGATTTAGTTTATTTATTTTAGATGTTATTTTTATAAGAAAGATTAAATCAGATAACTAGGTATGATCATTAAGTTCTTCATAAGTTTATTTTCTATATCGTTTTTTCACTGAACAAACTTTTTCATTGTTAGGCAATAATTTCAGAATGTAACATTAAAGATACTTTGAAAAAATCTACTTTGTGTTTTGGCAAGAATATAATTTACAATTATTAGAACAACTTCCATTGTGTGTGCATAAAGTAAAACTTTTGTATATAATGCTTACTTATCTAAGATGGTAGTGATAGTTAAGCAACAAGTTGAAATAATCAACATCATTCTTACATAATTTGATGAAACTTACAGCAGAATCAACGCTGTCTGTTGTTATGGAAACAAGACAGAGAAGGGCCACATAAAAAACTACATAAATTATGATTAAATTTATTAAACATTTTTATTTGTCATTTGATATTTACATATTTTTTACACTGAAGATAGATAAATCGATTACCTTGATTTAAACATTTAAAAATACATTTAATTTAATGTATCGAGTTTAAAATATCTATTTTCTGGTGAGTTCTGGAATCTATCTTATTTTTAAAAAATATAAAGTATTTGATTTATTTACATTGTGGTGTTTAATGAGCGAAGAAAAGCTCGATATAAATTAAAAGGCACCAGACCTATGATTATAGGCCATTACTTTTTTATTGTGCATTTGCGGATTTGATAGCGTGTTTGGGGAAATGAAACAATAATGGAGTAGAAGTTAATGAATGGGCAACGAAACAATATATACGTTAAAGGGCATGAAAACATGTCCTATCCGTGCTCAATTTAGTTCTTATGCTTATTCTGTAGAGGATGAATGATTCTTGCAACGTGCTTATGTGTCTGTGAAAGTTTTATGTACTTTAAGATACACGAGGAATGAAAAAAAAATTGGTAGTAAGGTGAATACGCAAGAAAGTTTTTCTATAAAAGTTCTCCAGAGTTTTAAGATTTAAATCATTTTGTTCGTATAGGTTTGTCGCGTGTGTTTGTGTGTTTTGGAGTCCCTGTACAAAAGGGACGGAAGAATAAAGGGGAGCAAGTGTGGATTGAAGAAAGAAAGTGGTAACAAAAAAAAATAGAAAGAAAGTGAATGTGTACGTCGGAGAAGTGAACGTAACGGAAGATTGCGCTTTATACATTTGCGCCCTTAAGTTTTGGGTGGTGTAAACAATGTGGCGGAAAGGAGTGGAAGAGTTAAGGGTCGGACGGACGGTTGTCGGTCAATACACATTGCGATTCGGGCCAACGCTGCCCGAGTTAGTATGTACTAAAATAAGATGTTCAGATCCACGTGCTCTGCGGTTCAAGTACCCTCAAGGGAAACCTCCAGATCCCCAGGCCGCGCAGCCAACCTTCAACTCGCTTACCTATGGAATATATTTTAGACACCAAACATCGTTGACGATAATCACTCACATTAAACATTTATGCATTTCCATTATTTTCACAATGTTTCTTCTCATACTTTCCCAAACTTCACATACCTTAATATTAAAGAAAATTCAATTTGATGTTTCCTTTTCTTTCCTTATATATGTACAGGTCAAAGTCACATATCCATCATCTTTTATAATTACAATTATCGAACTCCTCAGATATATAACTAAGATTATTCAATATTTCCGATACCTCAAGTCATGTGTGCATACGACACGAATATGTAAAAGTAATTCAATTATTTGTCCTGTCTAAACTGTAAATTACATTATTCGACGGTTGAACTTAATGTTAGAGTGACGGATAGAACTTGACCTGAATATAGGAAACAGAGAAACATAAAAGAAGCTATGGTGAAATATAATTATTCATTTTTTGAAGCTATTTTTTGATAAATTTCAACAGAATTTGTATGCAATGAACATGCAAGAAAATCGCCAATAACAATATTACGAGAATGGAAAACTTCAGATACTACACGGAAGCAAATACCCAAAGAGACTAGGTCTTCGGCATACGCACAGCAATCATCGGTGGAAAAAATGGACGAGGAATTTTTGCCCATGTTCTTTTGTGAACTCGCCGACGTTCTCTGTACGAAAATTCTAAAATCAAAAACTCCGTATTATCTCCAACTTACCCTAGGAAATACACTTTTCAAGTTAAACAACAAGAACAGAAATTAATCAGTATAGTTTGAATCATCTGAGTTTGATCATCAATTCATTAATAACAAACCACCAAATATCATGAATGATTTAAAATGTATTAGAGCATCCACTAACTACATTTTTATTATCTCCGACATAAACAAGAATCTCGACTCGAATTATTTGAAACAACTTTGGAAACTAGTGAAATTTTGCATAGGCACAAGTTAAGTAAGATGAAGAAATAAAAACGTAACATTATTGGTAAAACTTATTTTAAAATTAATGTTAATGTTTTGAAATTCGTAAAGTTCGTGAAATTTTCTGTGGAAATAATGACACATTAAGCAGCTGACAACAAATTATTACAAAATTTAATAAAAATACATTTATACTGCAGAATAAACTAAAATTATCACTATTCGACTAAATAATGTGTTTAATTCAAAAACTATATCCAGCAGTATTACTGGTAAACCCTATACAACACATGCGATACAAATATATATTTATATATTTAAGTATGTAGTAGAAAATAATAAATATTAATAAATTAAAATCTTATCTACAACGAGTTTTTGAAGTGGTTTAACTTCTCAGCTAAATGCTTTCCACTACTCCGCATCATCTGGACATCATCTTCTTGTCGTGGCCAAGGTAGACTTCTGAGGATCGTATCTCGGCGCCGTAATAGCATGTTTCATGAAATGGTCAATCAAAACACTCTCTTGTACCGAGTCGTCGCCACCGCCGCAGTTGCACAGAAAGTCCTTGTAATCTGTTGGATCTCCTGGTGAGGCAGTTCCATCCCAAGCTTTCGGCAATCGACGGAATGAATTTCTTTGTCCACAGTTTGGACGATGTGATTTGCCATCTTTACTTGTTCTGAACTACTAAAAGATATAAGGGATTTGATCATAGACGCATATTATTTAATTAAATTTTAACTAACAATATTAGAAATCAGTTAAATCGAATTATTTAGTTTATTATAAAATAATGTAAATATTTATATACATTTTAGGCCTCGCAAACATACAAAGAAAGTGTTACTTCTTACATAATATTAGTTCAGTAAATATGAATGTAATCAATATGATCAAAATTCCCACTAATTAATTATAGAAAAGTCATTAGTTGCGTTCCGTGTTTTGAAATTAGTTTTGGGTAGTGGTGGTTTTCGAGGAAGTGATGAGAAACCGGTAATGTATATGTAAAGGCTGTGATGTATTTAATCATCGACGGAGTTCGGTCCTATACAACTAAGACCGGCTAAGTGGACAAATTATTTATTATTAGGAAAACTACAGGAATGTATATATTCTGAATGTTCAATATCGGGGTTCAATTCTATAGACGAATTAATTTCAGCAAATTAAATTCAATGGAATATTATATAACTATAATTAATTATTAATAAATAATGAACAAAAGTTCATTATTTAAATTTTTAATATAATATACGTCTTCTTTAAAATCTACGCATTGTTGTACATGTTTGAGAACATATAGTATATAATTTTATAATTATCCTATAGGAAAACTATTTTATGATGCAGTTATTACATCAATTTATCATACATCCTAATATTCAGTTATGACAATTCCTTGAAAAAAACTAAAGAAATAATCTCCAGTAGTTATGTGAGACTCTCATATACTTTCACTAGTTATTTATCATTGTTTTGATTGCTTAATGAAGCGTTCTGTATATAAAATCAGTCCAAGATTTACTGAAATAGTGTAAAAAGTCACACAGATTTAGATTAATAATTATCAAACACGCAGTTATCGACTAAAACAATCAAGTCGAAATTTTATTAATTCTATAAGAAATTTAAGTAAAAGTAACTCGAACAAAAATTAATTAATATTTAGTTTTAAAACTGTAACAAATAAATATGTATCCTTTGTTTGCCATCCAACTGCAGTTATGAATAAAAGTCAGGTTCAATAAAAATCTAATAAAAAAACACGACCCCCAAAGTAATGGATTGAAAATGTAAGACTTCTTTCAATTGGAAAATAGCATCAAATTTTCAAAAATATATTAGTTGCTTGCAAACTTACAACTATTGCAAGAAGTTAAAGTGGCTATTTACTATATTTTTTTTATAAGTAGTAACCCTAGAATTTAAGGCTTATTATATAAAGTATAATGTTTTTATATTATTGTCTCGCAAGTTCAAACTTACTTTTCTAATATTAACTACAATTAACTTAACATAATTATTCTCTTATAATAATTAAAGTTCTATAAAATTATTTAACTACTTTATTTTGTCAACTGGATGACACAGGTTTATGAAAAATACAGAAGAATATAAAATACATTTCAAAAAGTCGTTGGACATTTTAAATATTTTTAATTTAATTAAATTTAATTTTCTTTGCAATTAATATATTTAATTTCTTGCTGTATTAGTGAATAATACATAAATGTTTCGCTTTTTGTACGTTTGAATTAATATTTACGTTTCTTGCAAATCAATTAATCGGTTGTGACGGTCATGTATTCACTCAATCGGTAAATGTATGTAGGCAGGAAGCATGTTACCAGAAACCGCCTATTAGAGCCATTATCCAGGCCAATATACTAATACCTTAGTTTTGGTAAGGTGACCTAACAATTTCCTTTTTGCCGCTGGGTAAATATGGGAACGTGAAATTTAATATGAAACAGAGCTGCTGGTGCAAAACTCGCGGATTTTGTGTTTGGCACGTGCGACGCCTTCGATGCGAAAACTGTAATATACATCTGCATTGTTCTTTCCTTTCCACTCCGTCTTTCTCTTTCCCTCGCACAGACTCGAAGTGTGTTTGCGCTGCATAATGCAAATTTCATTAAATTTCTAGACGGCAAAATGCACCAGCTACTACAATAAATTAATCAGGCATTCTTTAATTTATCGCGAACGTGCAGCAATATCTCAGAGTTCGGTGCTAATGCCTACTTACTCTGCAAGGCACAAACACACATGTTGTCCGTGCCACGCGGAGCAGAAGGCAACGCGCTGACGCAGCGAAATAATTAAATATTTCGAATAATATTAGTGGAAATCCCAACGTTTTCAATGTTTTAGTATGTTGATCAGAAATCTAAACTCTGAAATGTTGCATCCGGCATTTCAACATGGAACTATTCCGTTCCTCGCATATTTCATAGCAATATGCACATCATATGTGAACATCACAGTTACATGCAATCTAACAAGCCAACAGTATCCGCATTTGCTATCCGTGCTGCCTCGTCGTTTTCGTTAAGTGTACAAACAACCCACTTTTAATTAACCGGTTTGTTTATTTCCTTCCACAACTAAACGCTTCGTCGGGAAATTCGAACAAGTAACCTGCATATGGGGATGCTCAAATGCATCTCATATAATAGAATAATTTAATAAAATATTTTATCGATGACTCAAACAAAAATGTTATTTCAATTATGAATTTATCAAAAAGTTATATTAATATTATTTTTCTTTTCTTGGGTAAATAGCACTTTATAACAATTATATTATTTTTTTGTTTCTATAATTGTTGTTACATGAATATATTTTTTGTTGTTATATGATTGTGCATCTCTTGCAATAAATATAATTATTAGAGCAGAAGCAAATTATTATTAGAGCAAAGTTTTATGTTTTTTTTTATTATTTTTGTAATTTACTGCTACAATAAATATTATTATTATATGAATTATTCCATTTTTTTAAGAAGAATTTTCCATTTTAAAAATGAAAGTATATTAGATTGATTGGTTTGTTATATTTAGTATATCTGGTAATACTTAACGGTAATACAAAATAAAGTTATTATCAATATCTAGGGTATAAAATTTAACTAATATACTAAAATTATATACATATTTACAATCATACGTCGGTAAAGGTTACCTCTGATAACGAAGCCATGTTTATGCCCCATTAAACTTTAAAAACTTTATTTACCTGCAATGTAGAAATTGTATTGAAAAGCTGGATTACTAAGAAAGAATAATTTAGAAGAAAATAATCTTTTGTTGTTAGATAGATATCACACAGATCTTGCATTAATTGCACGCAGTAATGTCAAAGGTGTGTTTCTTCGAATAAATGAAGTTATCCAAATTGCTAAATCAATAGGTCAAACAACGATTGGTTTCCAACTAAAGATTTTAAAATATGCTTGTCATTTAAAACGTTTTATAATTTTTAAAACGAAAATGATTCTGATTTAGAAAGTAGTATTATTATTAAGCGATCAGAATTACATTCAAAAATTTTGTGGATATTTTTTAAACGAAAGAAAAAAAACTTGAGACCCAGATTTTAATAGATGAATACTCTTTATGTAAGTTGACTTTCGCTTAACAAATACATCTTGTAATACATCCTATTCGTTAATCGAAGTATGACTGTATAGTTTAATAATAAAAATTTGGAAATCAAGATTGTATAGTTAGAGAAATTCTGAAATTCCTGGCGAAGAGGTGGGATGGCCCTAAGGGCCACAATCTATTTAATACATGTACAAATGTAATTCAACTATGACTTAAATAAACATTTCCTCGCATAATTTTCTCTTTACTTAGGGTTACATGGCGAACGTCGCGCTGTGTGTATGTATATACATTTATAATGTGTATGGCGAGGTGCTCGCATTAGAATACCTTACCGAAGTTGCTGGCATTAGTTTATAGCTGTTGATATATTTGTATAATATGTGTGCAAACCTTCTCAATTTACCTACTCGTACTTTCGGAAGTTTATAATTTAATGGTTCCAACTGTAGTAATTATTGCTTGAACTTTACCGAACTTAAACCTCATCCTACCCCACTCGAACTTCGTCCGACATCCTTAAAATCAAGATCACCCGACCCAGTTTTATCAGCGGCCGGCCAACATTCAGTTCACACTTTCATTTCGCCCCTTTCCAAGTTTCAATACCTACATTTATTTTAAAAATGATATATTTTTAGAGTTTTACTATATATGAAATATCTCAATAACTTTCACATTATTCGAAAAGTACAATTAATATTGATCAAGTTTTTTTTTATTATTAACAATTATTATCGTTAATATATTTTTTATTTAAAGTATTAGGTCGAGTCATAAGTAACTCCCGATTGCAGCTAAGTAGAATCTATTGTTCACATCTATCCACCGTGAGTAACCATGACAACAAGTTTTTGTTTTCACCATATAGACAATGCTTCAGTTTTTTGAAAACTGTTTTGTTTGATGCACGTTACGTTAAACTGTTTTTTTAACCTCTGAAATGGAGAGTGAAAAAGTACATATTTGTCATGTAATGCTTTGGGAATTTAAACAAGGCAATTGTGCTAAGGCCACAACTGAAAAATATGCAGTGTATATGGTGAAGGACTGAAATTTGTTTTATAAAATTCCGTTCTGGAGATACGCCCTTAAAAGACGAACCCTCCTTCCGACTTTGACAACAACTTTTTAAAGGCAATATTGGAACAAAATCCATGTCAATTAACAAGAGGTATGGCAGAAAGGTTGGATACATCACAATCAACTATTAATCGCCACCTGGAGAAAATAGGGAAAGCCAGCAAGTTAGGAGTATGGGTACGTCATTATTTTACACGACAATTTGCGACCACATACAGCAAAGGTGACTCAAGAAAA
Source organism: Nicrophorus investigator (assembly GCA_963457615.1). Taxonomy (NCBI): domain Eukaryota; kingdom Metazoa; phylum Arthropoda; class Insecta; order Coleoptera; family Silphidae; genus Nicrophorus; species Nicrophorus investigator. The sequence goes on along the minus strand of OY735140.1, from coordinate 19,083,739 downwards.
AAATGTTGAGCTCCCCGGATCTTGCCCCGACAGACTATCACCTTTCCTGTTCCTTACAAAACTTATTGAATGGAAAAACCTTCAATTCTGAAGAGCAAGTCAGGCAAGCTGTCGAAAACTTCCAGTCCAAACCAGCCACATTTTACAAATAATGAATAGATAAACTGCAAGGAAGATGGGAAAAGGTTATAAATAATAGTGGTGAATACATTATAAATTAATATTATTTTGTTCTTTAATGAAAGCGAAATAAATGTCTGATAAAACAAAACGGTTCCTTATGACTCGACCTAATATTATTATTTTTTTTATTTTGATGTACTTGTAATCTGCCATATTCCGGCAGCAATCAACAAATAAAACAAACAAAAATATACTGAGCGGAATGATTTCCCATTGGAAATCTTCCAATTAAAATATATACAATTATTACAAAAGAATGTTAATTTTGACAGCACATAAAAAATAATTTTAATTTCTATAGAAGAGGTCAATGGTGTTGTGAAAGTATTAATTTAAATCCTTTATTTTATTTCGTGCATACTTAAAAAAAATGTAGATATTTATTAATTATAATTTTGATCAAATAATACAGTAAATAATAGCCCTTTGTAAATGTTATACTTTTTTATTTCTTATTATTGCTGTTATATGAATATATATTAATTATTATTTGATTGTGTGACTGCTACAGTAAATATAATGGCAAAATAAAATCGAGAAAATTTATTAATTAAAGCATTAATTGAATAGTCAAAGGGGTATTAATGGTAACTAAAAGCATTGTTCATTTGGGGTTCGGTTATCAATTTTATAAATTGAGGACGGTGGCGGGAGCGACTGCAGTTTCTATTTCCAGCTTCAATTTCGCTAATTGAAAATGGTCGAAGTTATAAACGCCAATGGAGTTGACAAAGCCCCTTCAGTCCAAGGAACTTTTCAAATGCTGCGCATTGCCTTTGATTGGATTGACCGCAACGTTTGCGTGTGTACACTGGCTGTGTGTATTTGGTGTCTGTTTGTGTTTTTCCTTAATTCAACATCAGAGAATGATCAGTCTTTCTTGGACGAGTGACGGATACAAATGCTTCTGTCACTTCTTCGAATACGCTTCCCATTTATATATATTTTTCATTAAATATAACCCAATTCAATGTGAATCCAATTCCATTGTACTGTTACAATAAGTATGCAAACCTATTACATAGATTAGTATACTTTTTATATTCTTTAAGTGATATATAAAGTCATATTATCATATATAAATTGACCAATACTTGAATTATTATTGAGTTTATTCATTAACTAACAATAGTTAAAAACATATCTATATTTTTTTTAATGAAGTTTATGTTTTTGTTTATTCTATACTTATTTTATTGGATATATTCATATCTTCAATATATGTTGCAACGAAATCCCGTCTGAACAATTACTGTAATAAGAAAATTGAGGAAGTTTATGTAAGTAGAAAATTGCCAGATTATCATTTTAATAAAAAGTTTGCTATATTAAATTTTATACAGAACATCATATACTTTTCTAAATATGTATATGTGTTATTTTTCAAACACATTTTCATATATGTATCAACATATTTGTTTCCCCAAATTCAACAATCTTTCCCTAAGAACAATAAGCAGTAGTACTGGAGGCAGCTATAGGATTAGTTTAGCAACCATCCTTTACTTCAAGAACTTTACAATTATAACATCGACAAATACGCATAGTTACTTAGTTCATATAACCGGTTTTGCAAATCTTGTGGTTTGAAACATTTGATTGTCCGTTGGTAGTTTGGGTGGACTCGAGTCTTTGATGGTAGTTTGTGCTGACTTTTCTGATATTTTTACCAGGTAACCAAATGAATTTACTCGTTTGTTGAACACCATGGTACATTTATGATCAGCATCAATGTCTTCGATTGGTATTATATCTATTGTCGAGTTGGGAGCCCGCTTTATAACATAAATCCATAATAGTCTTAGAATGGATTGCTACCTTGTTGTCTATGGATATCTCGGAGTTTCTGCACAGTAGCTAGTAGATATTCCTAAAATGCAATGCCAATTGCTTCCTTTTAACCTTTACAAGATTCTTTCAAGTCAAGCGACAATCCAGGTAAATGTTCAGGCACTTGGTTCCTTCAGCTTGTGGAAGGGAGTGCTATTTCGAAAAACCGGTGAACATTTTACATTCTAAAGGTGACATGTTCGGATTTAGTTTTATTTGTCTTTATTCTTCACCTTCTCATTCTGTTATTGTGATACCGAGTTAGCATTGCATGCAAGAATTCCAATGTCCTGCTGTGTTGTTGGTAAGTCCGCTGTGAAGATCAGGTACCATAAGGAGCCTTGATAAACTTCCCTGTTGTACATCGTATCGTATTTGCGTCAATCATATAATAATTTCCAGCTTTCTCATCATACATAGTTTAGGAGGCACTTTTTTAATTATATTAGATCATAATACTAATTAAAATTGATTGTATGCCTATGTCTATTAACTACAGTCTTTCAACCCTAAGGATTATATTTGTCTATTACATTTCCTTCTTGAATTATGCTATAAAATAAAATTTATAAAGAACAAAAACAGGATCTGCACCTTTTCATGTAAAAATAATAAAAAATGTGCAAAAATTGTGGAAACATTGTAAGATATCAATCCCTATCCCTTAGATTTGTTTCCAAAGAATCAAATCTATCTTACCTCTCAAAATTCTGCATCCCTAAACGCTCGACTATCCTCCCCAAATTTAAATATTCTATACAAACCCTTTTCGAATTCCTTCTATCCTTATAAGATCCTTCCTTTTATATCCAACTGGCTGCTGTTTCGTTTGTTTTTTTTTTCATTCTAAAAATATCTTTTAAGTTCATTATGTTAGTTATTTTATTATAGTATTGTAATATTCACGGGCGGAAAGACTACGGTCGATAGTCCTTTGGTCAGCTATGTGATGTTTTATTTTTTTCTTGGTTTAATTATTATTATTACAATTTTATTTTGAATTTATATTTCTGGCCAATAAATATTATTATTATTATTTGTATAAATTGTAAAATATCTATTCTAAAAAATAATGATTATATGTTGCTGGTACGTTTTAAAATATCAATTGCCCAAAAAAAAGATGATAGATATAGACGTATAAATGTAGTACGCAATTTGTGTAAATGAGACATTAAAAACCCTTTAACATTACATAAAAGGAAGAGATCAAATTTAAAAGTAAATTGGATGTAATACTCTTTGTAGGTATTTGTACCTTTTTTCTAGTAATTGGAAAGGTTTAATGTTCCGGCAGCAGTTGTTAGGTAACGAGGGTAGGCAGAAGCACCTTGCGTTCCACGTGAGCCCTTGTTAGACCTGATCACGTTTTATCCGACGTATCGAGCAGACTTCTATTTACCGACGTATTGTTCTAATTAATTAGTTCATTTATATTATCGACACAGAGAGCGGAGTTGTTTATTGTGTCGAAGCGTCACGTTTCCACGTCGCAGTTCCAACTGAAATTAATTTAAATCCAGGCGGAAAACAACTATTTCACCTCTCGCAGATAAATAAGAACGTGATTGATTTCCGTTTCCGATGACATCAGTCCTCCCCCGTGCTTTTTCAGGAAAATGTCGCCCTCCGGCACACATGAATGTTTGCGAAAATTATTAATTATTCTAATTAATTAACTTGTAGCGTAATTTCGATAATTGAATCGTGCACCGTGCGGCCCAACACGGTTTTGCATACATACATATACATTTGTACATATATATCTTTTTTTTTTGTTGGTTTCGTCCTTTTTTGTATGTTCTACATCGCGTCCTGTACATATGCATATGTAAATGTGTACGAAATCTAATAAAACGTGCGAACTCGATATTTCCTGCCGGCAGGAAATGAATGCGTAAATAACCGATATCCCAATCATGTTCGGTCCCTAATAATTTATTTTCACTCCAAACAAAACGGGGGATGCAAAATATAACTATATCGAGCAACATTTTTATATATGTATATTTTTTAAATTTATTTTTAAATTGCAACAAAAAATATGATCGATGATGATATTTATCTATATCATCAATCATTATTATTTTTACAATAAAAAAAATATTAAATAAATATTGATAAAAAAATAGTATGTCGCATTATTATTCTACGCTTACAATAATATTTTTTTAACAATAATGGTGCTTACACAATATTCGTTCCAATGTTCATTCTAATATAAATATTTTAAAACTATGAAATAATTTCTGTTAGTTTCTAAAATTTTAATATAAATTGTCAAATAATTAGAATTTGATATCGGCTTTGTAAATGAATGAGCATAATTTGCATTTAATGGATCCAGAAGTTTAGTTAAAATTGTTAAATGTTTGATTAAGACATTATTCTGTTGAAACGAACTAAACTTCTTAATAGTTCGAAAACTCTTCGGGCGGGTGCTGGGCGCGAGGAGATCTTCGATTCATAATTGCACCAGACCCCGGAGAAGTTAATTAAACACGTCGTCATAATATTACGACCCCTCCTACAAAAGCCAAAATTATTATGTATTACCATTTGTAACCAAATGTCAGTCGTCTTTTTTTTTTCTTCACTGCCGTCTTTATCCTTCTCGGCACTTTTTTTCCATTTTTGGACCTCTTTTTTTGCGCCGTTCGAGCTCCCTCTTTCTTTCTCTGGCTGGCTTTTAAGGCTTTTATTCTCTTCTCGGTTCGGTTCATATATACCAAGTTCTATGTTTTTTTGCTGTTGTACCTCTGCAGCCGCCAGAGTGGGAATTGCAGTTATCACCGTATCTAAACGCTTACTTCTAAAAGCCGGCCAAGTTTTGCATACTAATACTCAAAAGCTATATAATTTGCATAAAAATTTACATGCGCGAGTTTCATTTAGGATATTATGTCAAAGGTTTCTGCATCTTAAATATCTTTCTCACTCTGCCTCTTCCTGCCTCGCCCATTCCCATTCCCATCTGCATTATACGAAAACCATTCCAGCATATAGAAACTATACGCCACTGGAAATTTAATGACCTATATGCAACACTGCTCTTCTATGCAAAAAAAGACAGTAGACATTTTTAAATTACATTTTGCTTACACGAAGTTTGAATTATATTAGAATATATTATATTAAAACATATATGCATATTATTATATACAAACATGTAAATATAACATTTAATTCTAGACTTATACCTCTTATTATGATAAATGGTTGGTTATTAAAATTATTTTATTTAAAATGGTCCATTTATTAATTATGGGCACTTAATTAATAAAACATTAATAATTAACATACATTAAAATTTCACGTTGCTATAGTAAATAACTAAACAATTGATTGAGGCAGATTAATAAATAAATAAGAAAATGTCTTCTTAAAATCATTTTATGTAATATAATCACATGAATTATATTAATGTGATTATATTATATTAAAAATGATTTTACTATGATTTTACTAATATAACTTATTTCTACTTCTAAATATTATATAATACAATAACCACATCAAATTTAAATATATTTTTAGTGACTTTTTTTTTGCAAACAACAATATTAGACAATATCGTAACTTATTTTCAAAATATAGATAATATGTCTATATATCTTGTAACAATTGCAATATTTTTATTTTGTAATTTTTGTAAATTTAGTATGTCGTATGTCAAACTGGTAATGATCATGTATTTAAAAACGAATAGATTATGTGATAAAATGCAAAAAAATATTTAAAAAATAATCAATCAATGTTCCTCTTCTTTCCACATTGTTATACTTAAAATAAAGATTTTCTGTTATATCTTATATAAAGAAATCTTGTCTTCATTGAATTATATCTTTGTCTTCTTTATCACTTCCAACTTTATCTTTAATATCGGAGAAATAGCCGTTACTTAGTACAGTTCTTGCGTGTGGGTAATGTTTGTCATGACGAATTTGTGTCTGTTCATGTTAGTCTTGATAATTTAAGTGAAATATATTTTTTATAAACTAATGTTTGTATTACATTGGCATAAACTACAATGGATACCAAATGTACATTAGAATAGTCTTCATATCTGGCATAAAACTTTATATAATAGGATAAAAATCCACTATTATTATACATAGATTTCCACGCTGGTACGTTGTAGGTAAGGAACTCTTTTGGGATTTGTTCTCATTTAGTGTTCATTAATTTTATTCGTTAGAACATAACTATCATTTTCCGTCAAGTCCAAAAATGTTGAAGCTCGTTGTTAACGACCTGCTTATAGGTATTGTATGTTTTTTCGTTTAGGGTAAGAGTTAGATCATTGATCTTAAAGGTAAACTAATATCAACGGTGGTTTAAAAATGTAAATCTGGCGACAGGAACCTGCAGAATTTTGAAGTCACTGATCGAAAGTGATCCAAGGTTAACCTTTAAAGAAATATCATGAAAGCTCAATTTTCATTGTTCAATAGTGCAAGAACATTTAAAACTCATTGGCAAAATAAAGGGATTGGAAAGTGAAATGAATCAATAGTAACACAAAGCAAAAAAGATTATAACTTTTGTTGCAAAAAAATTAAATCGCTTACATTTTTTAACAGAAGATTTGAAAAAATAGGTTACAAGACGGGAAACTGCTTGAAGAGAAGAAACAAATTATATTTTGAATTAATATTTTTTCATGAAATAATAAATCTATTTATTGGTGATTCAGGTCTAAAGATAAACACTGTTTTTTTTTTAATATTGTAACACCTATAATCAATTTGTATCTGATATTGTTTTCAAAATTAATTTAGTGTTTATCTTATAACGCATCTGAGTAAAAAACTATTATATAATTACAATTGATAAGCTTAAGATACTTGATATAGTCCACAAAGGACACTCCTGTAAGCAATGTTTCTGGTCTAGTAAAATCTAAACAAAATGTTACTCCGTTCGTTACGTAATCCATATAAATAAGTTTCTATTAAGAGAAGTGGGAAAAGTATTAAGATTGAGTAGGGCTATTCTGCATCATAGTTAATTTTTATTTAACATACGAATAATATTTTTCACATATTAAGCTTGTCTAGCGAACGTAGAATAGAAATACACGTATATTGCTTTTCTAAGAGAGAAGGATTAACGAAACATTAAATATATTCATTCCGCGAGAATATCTAAAGAAAATATTTAACTTAACATTATATACTATATACAACGAGAAAGATCTAGTTTCACTGATTAGGCACAGGATTATTATTATGTTTGTAATTGGTTAATTCATTTAATGTAGTCAGCGAAAGTCGTATCTAAAATGTATTTACAATTTGTTGGAAACTTCGAAAACCTTATTGCTAGAAATATCTCCTCCGATTTACACGAATTTATACAAAAACAGCAACATCATTTACACTCACAATTTAGGAAACTCGGTGTGATTTGTTTAACATTTACATAAGAATGAAAAGAAATACAATTATAATCAAGTATATACACTAGTATATATATATAGTTCCATTTCAAGTTCTATATAGTCAGTCCAATCAATGAATATTATATATTTATAGTTTTGTACTAATCTATATAAATAAATATAATAATTTGGTCTAGTGTAACATCGAATAAATTTTCTAAGATAGAGCATTTTTCTGTAATTTCAAGAAATTGAATACGTAATATCTTTCATTAATACTGTGTGAGATTGTTTAAGACCGATGATAAATGCTACTTTGCTTAATGTCTCACATTCCAAGGGATGCAAGAAGGAATCATGCACGATGCGTCATCGCCGTAGATGAAAGGTAGCGAATATCTGCCGCTTCGTCGTCACTTCGGGCGAGGCGGCGGTTGCGGTGAGAATGGTGGTAAATTCCTGCTAGGAACCGGCGGTGGAACTGATGGTCTGCTGTAAAGCATCTTTCCTGGCGGAGCTGCAGGTGGTGGTACTCCTGGTGGAAGAGCCGGTGGTGGATACGAAGGAGGTCCTCCTACGGGTGTTACCGTTCCGGGCTCAGGACTATGTGGAGGAGGCAATTGTTGAGGAACGTTCTGTGGAACTGGTATCGACTTAGGCGGTACCGGTTGTGGTATTTGAAGAGGCTGTGATTCTTGTGGCGCTGTGATCGTAGGTGTTGTAACTGATAAGGTTGGTTTTGGTGGCAGCTGGAATCTCTTGTCCGATCCGGCGGCGACGTAGGAGAAGACGCAAAGAACTGCGTAACAGATTTGATCCGCCTAAATGGCCAAACTATTAGTACAACAACACATCTTTTCGTCGTATTCGCAATACTACGGGATGATGGGTTGGCGGTTTGTGAAAATCATAAACAATCATGCACGGAGGATGGTGGCAACGCATTTAGTCGCTCGGCCATGCAAATTGAAAATATCCGATGAAGTGACAATATCATCAGGCTAGCCTATAAAACACGTGCGTGGAGAAGATACAACAATAAACCAAAAACAAAACAGAAACAAAACGAAAATAATATAAATAAAGTTAAACGGATCACATGTGTAATAATACTTAATTAATATAGTAAAAGCATGCATACCATTGAAGACTTGTATTTCCTTTGGATGACTTGTCTAGTTTTGGGATCTGCAAACAAATTTGCTATATAATAACGAACTTATTCGGCTAAAATATATGTTATATTATATGTTTAATTTTAATTAACAATTATCCTAATGTGAGATAGTACTTACTGCGATCAAAATATTAGTTATTAGCTTAGTACCATTGGTAATACTTACTGAATTCTTCCAACACAAAAATGCCTCCTTTTTGGGTAAAGCATTTCCTTATGTGATCAATACGGACGAAGAACTGTAAAATAATAGAATGTAGAAATGCTAACACGAGACAGATTAGCTAAAAGACAAACGATTAATAGGCAAAAGCTAAGCGTAACACTTTTCAAATTCTAATAATTCGTAAACCAATTAATTGACTATATAAGACACATTAACACATTACATGCCCGCGTGTCATGCGTGAAGCTTAGGCAACTTTAGAGATGGTTTGCTCAATGTATGATGGCCAAAAAGATAGTGTGGATATGTGTTGTGTATCTGTGGTGGTGCTAATTTTGGTGAAGGTGAAACGGCCATGCGGTGTCCGGCTAGAAGCAGCATTCTATCACACTACAACTATGCGAACACCGGGGGGACGTTTGGCATTCTACGCTAAACCACGTGTGATATGTGTGTTTTTGAATAAATTATTCATCATCTTCATCATCATCATAGACTCCTTACAGAAAATGAAAAATTAAAGAGAAAATTTAAAGAAAGAAGAAGGAATGCTCTTTCTTTCAAGGAACTACAGTTATTTAAAAAAAAATGGTAATCCACTCCCCTTTCCGGTTCGGAGTAAAAATTATCATCTGTGGAAAGAGGTGTAGCCAGAGCAAAGAGATTACTACAGGGATAAGCGCTAAACTAAACAGAGACTATGCTAAACTAACGATCAGATTAGACCAGATAATTTATGTTTTTATAATTTGTCTTTTATATACCTCAAAGTCCTGCCAAGCAGCCAGCGACCGACGTGGACAGATCAACGGGAATAGAATAATAATAAAAAAAACCAACAGAACACAACATTAGTGACGAAATATATAAAAAAAAACTAAAAAGTCTAAAATAAGATTTAAATCAAAATTTTAAAACAAAATAATAAATGTCAAAACAAAATATGCCCGACAAGGACCATCTCAAAAGTTCCTATGCTTTGCCACAGACCTTCCTCGAAACATTCCAAACATCGAGGAAGATCTGATTAATAAAATATTGCCATACATGACCACTCATCGACATCGAGATATAGATATATATATATATTAAAAGAGAAACAAAATTAAAAAACAAAAACAAAAGATAAAGCATCCACATAACAAATTCAATTACAAACTTTGTTACTATAGTATAGCAATATAGATAGATATAGATAGAAGGAAAGAAGTAAAATTAAGACAGAAAGAAGAGATAGAGTTTTAGAGATTGCACATTGAGCGGCATGCAATATTTTTTTTTAAAGAAACACTGAGTGAAATAAACCAAACCAAAACAAAAATCATAATAATGATATATTAATGTTTAAACTAATAAAATACTGAGAATGTGGGTTTGAGGGGTTTTGAAAATAAAAAAATCATGACTTACTACCTGAACTGATCTTCCAAAAATGATGAGAAAATTCGAAGCCACTTTTTTGATTGCATAACTTTTTTTTTCAAGTCACTTATAAATATGTAAACGGAAAACATAAACAAATAATATTATGCAGTACATATAGATGGCAACCGAGAGCGAGTGGCAGAGCAAGTAAGAAAGTTTGAGTGGTCCTTGCAGTACAAATGCACAAATCACAGCGCACCCAACAACACGACATATATATATATTCAGATCATAATTAAACTAAAAGAAAATAAATTAATTAATCAAGAAATCATAGAAAACGAAACATTCGGAAAACACAATGTGTCATTTAAACAAGATGGATACGTGTTAAATAGAATCACATTGTGTTATCCATCTAATAATATGTTTAGAAACTAATTTACAACACTAAAATTTAAATTAAAACCAGTTATCCAAAAACTGACTGATCTATAAGAATTTTGATTATTTTTTTTTAAATTTTGAATGAAGTATATTTACAGAATGCTTTTAGTTAATGTTGTGTGTACCTTACTATTCGCGAAGAGCAAACCCACACCCTCCATGCAAACCTGCAGCAATCCACCTTCACCTGTGCTCATATCTTGTACCGGAAATTCGCCACCTAACTCAGGAGCGGTTCCTGCCACGCCTCCTCTTTCCATTGCATCTTTGATGCAATAATACAATTGCTTACACTAAAAAAAATCACCAAGAAATAATAGTCATCTTGTATTATCTTCTCTGTGAATTACCTTTTTCGTATAATATTTGTGCAATTGTGTTTGCTGACCATTCCTACGCCACAAACACAATACCTTATTCTTTGGGCTGTACGTCATGTTAACCAATCTCTCGAACCACCATCTCTCAACTATTACCCCGGAAACCGAACGCAATACTAGACCATCATCACGAACTTCCAAAAACCTTAACTCGCCTCCCTGATCAACACCCTGGTGTACAGTGAAGCTCTGACGATGCAATAAGCGCGAGCCCAGTGGTTTCAAATCAATATCATTTCCGTGCTTCAAATATAAAACATATTTACAAAAGATTAAAGAAATATTATCCAAACTTACCAAATTATTGATTTGATCTAGAAGCAAATTTACTTCCTGGCTGTAAACTAGTCCGATATGGCTTTTACCGAGAAGCCTTCTGATTTTCCTTTTTAATTCTTGTTTGTTCACTTTAAGCATCACTAAAATTGCTGTTAAGTTATACAGCATCGTTGAAAGTAATCTATCTTCGTCATGTTCTAAACGCTTTCTTTCCGTGTCACTAAGAGCCTTATATCTTTCCATCATCTCCCTTGGCCCTTGGTCCATTCCAATCATATCTCTTTCCTGAGATACGGCGTCAAGAAATGCGTCTTCCCAAAATTGCATTTGATCCCATAAACCGCTACGCTCTTTTCCAATTAAACCTTCAAACAGATAAGTCCTAGCCACATCTGGCGATGGGGTCGCAGCCGTGTTAACCATATGACCGCCGTGATACCGAAAACCAGTGCTTAAAGAAGACTTACTCGACCACACACTAGAGGTGCGTTGCTTTGGAATTTTTGGAAACTATAACAAGGTTTCATAGTTAGACAAAAGTATTTAACCCTATTTTTGAGGTTTGGTTTTCAAACTAAACAGTGAGAAGCGAACATTTATTTTACCTGTAACGTTTCTACCTCCGTATCTGAAACTGTGGACCGGAAGGAAGCCTGAGGACCGCCCCTATTTAAACCGCAAGCGGGACCCGTAGTTATAGAACCCCCCGGTGAAAGAGTACCACCAGAACCATGCACTGTCCCTTCAGCCTGTTACACACAACATATATAAATCAGGCATACTCGAGCGGCGTTCATTTACCAGTTGCATCAAAGAATATGCCTGACGTCAAGACATAGTTAACCATGCATTAAACAACCGCTACAATACTTACGTCTGAATCGAATGATGTTAGTTTACTTAGGAGCATGTTCTTCTTCTGATTCAACATGTCCTTAAACATTTCAGCTGTTGAATGTTGTCCATCTCCATCGACATCTTCTGCTTGCATCAGTCGTACTTCGGGAGCTTCTGCAACATATATACATTTAATACCATAATTAAAATAATTATTATGATAATACCTGCTTGAGATGATTTTCTTGAATCCCAATCCAACTGCATCGATGAACGAGGACTTTGTGGTGATCGCGGACTTGAACTCTGCCCAATAAAAAAATAACATTAATTTGAATTTACAACATAATTGAATTAAACTAACCTGAGTTGTTATGTCTGTTACAGAACCATCGCTTATATCCTTTGTCCAATAATGCGTATGAGCAATTTCGTGTAGTTGAAATGCTGAGGCGGTTCCACCTAATCCGTAATTACTGAACGTAACTTCCAAACCGTGGGTCGCTGCCTGTAATGTTTTCAACATTCCCTTCCATACAGCCTTCGGTACACACTATAAAATAAAAACAATTAACTTTTCTAGAACAGTTTCACTCTAGTATCACTACATACCACATCATCTATATGATCGTCTGGCGCAATCTTTCTCTCTAAAGTTTTATTCAGTTTACTGAGCACGAAGTTACGGTACGATTCATCCTCCATTAATTTTTTCAGTCGATTTAGTTTCAGCCAACCCACACCTTCTCCCTCTAGCACTTGATTTACGACCTGTATAAAATAAAATAATTATTTCATTTATTATATGAATCTCTAATCGAACTCACGTCTTTCAGGAATGCTTGATTCTCTGTGTTCGTTGTTGTTCTATCAATTGATTGCTTCCTTTGTATTTCATCATGTCTACGTGGACTGTGTTTAATCAATGGACTCTTTTCAACCAATCCCTTTGGACCTCTGGGAAATGGTCCAAACACCCCAGTTTTATTATCCCTTTTATTTTGCTGCATTTGTTGCTGTTGTTGAGTTGTTTGACTATGCGCACTAGATTTTTGCGAACTTTTATTTCCAAATAAGTCAGAAAACATGGATGATGTTGAAGCCGCAATTCCATTCAAATCGGAACTAATATTCGAAAAGAAATCACGACTAGTTCCTGTTAGCAGGCCTGAACTCGCCTGAACTAACGATGTACTTGTTGTGGAACTTCTTCTCTCATCTGGTTTGGAATGTGAATCTCCCTATAAATTTGAATTTGTTGATATTTCTTTTTATTTAATCAAAATAAATTACCCTAAGTAATCCTTTCATATTAACTGCCTCTTTAGCGCTTTTTGTAATATCGTCAAATGTGGATTTGCCCACGTAAGTTAAATCCTCTATTGTATTCTTGCTAACACCCGCCGCTGTCTTACTAGCTTCTAAGGCGCTTTTACTAGCTTCGTGCATACTTTTTGATGCTTCTTCTACTGCTTTTTTAGTCTGGCTCGTTAATTTATCAAATGGAGCGAATAAGTGGCTTTCTTCTGCTTCGTTCAATTTACCTTTAGCTTGAATCTTTAACTGAAATATATTTATTTGTATAAAAGGTTATTCATACTGCTATTATATAAATTACTTTATCCATTTGAGCTAAAATTCCATCCTGACTGCTTTGCCGAGTAGTTTCCCGTACTAATTCTTTAGCCTGAGAAGCAAATTGTTCTAAAAGTGATCCCTGAGAACTTTGTCTTGTGACCCCACTGCTTTGTGGAATCGGGCTGCCATTACCGGAAGAACCAAAACTCGAAGTCCTCGCCAAAACATTCCCTACACTAGGCTGTCTCTGCAAACATGGACTAATTGGTGGTACTGGCGTTATGGATCTACCAGAGCGAGTTTTTCTCGGTGTGGACGGGTGATCTAGATCGCTCCCTGGTGATTCTGTTTTAATTGATGTACTCACGATAGTTTTCGGTGTCGTGGTAGAATTTGAATCCGATTCGTTTTCTAAACTGCCGCATTCGTCTTTAATGGCGGCCTGCGTTTCTGCCTTTTTACCAAATTCAAACTCGGAATCACGATTGAAAGATGGTGAACTAAGATCTGATTGAGAGGTGCTCGATGAAGATTGAGCAGAACCTGGTCTATCGTCATCAGGAAATTCGCCTTCGGGATAAAGTAATTCTGATGGGGGTTTGTAAATTGAAAGAGGATCCAGATTCGATGAGAGAGACATTTTTTGTGCCGATTTTCTAGCTTCTTGATAAGACGTGGAATAACCTTTAAATTAAAATTATTTGAATTTACCTTAAACAAAAATAATATCAGCTTTTAATTGTACCTGGCGAAAGATCAGAGGAAGCCATTTCTGAAACGAAATCGCTTAGAGATGAATAGCTGGAGCTTGTGCTTTCCGCTCCTTCAGAATCAGATCCACTTTCATCAGTCGGCTGATGCTCTTGGTTCTGCAGACTTCTGAGTGCACCGTTAAGCGAACTGCCATCATCCCAAACGACGAATTTAATAGGATCCAAAGTATGCAAATACCATTTCTGCTTGTCTCCTATTTGCGAAGGATCCAGGACGCCGGTATGCACACGTTGAAAAGCCACATTGTTCGGAGTCAAAGACCATTCCGCTAAGAATTCTACTGCTTGCGTACGAGCAAACCTGTTAAGAAATTGTGACGCTCGTGGGCGAGATCTCAGGAAACTGTTTATTTGAAAAGCCACCACGGGTCTGGGGTATAATCTCAATGTCCTTGTGTGTTCGCTAAAGTTGGCCAGAAGATTTTGCGAATTGAAAAACTTCACCTAAAAGCATTGCGTGGGTTGTATTATTCATGCCATCCCGCTGGTGAACCTTCGAAATTACCATAGCCACCCGCGTAGCTACGTCAACAGAATCCACATCATTTCCATAAATAAATGGATTAAATGCAGATGGTTGGGGTGTCGGAGATACCGACGACCTAGGAGACACGACCGGAGAACTTCGATGGTTGAACGTCTGCTGTCCCGTTTGAGATGGGGAAATATCCGGCGATTTTCTTAAAGACGATACACTTGGATATTGTCCTCGATTAGTCACAACAATTTACTATATTCACGCTATAAATACCTCAATGTATTTGGCGTGGGTATGCTTTCCCTTCGAGACGGCATAAGCTGATTAGATGCAGCAGCCGTAGGAGTTGATAGTCCAGTTAATGCCTATTGAAAGAGAGTATTAATTGCCTGCACATTAATTAAATTAAATTTAGATCTCCAACAGAGAAAATATTTTCGCTCGTCGACGTCCTTTATGCAATTATGTTTTAATTAACATCTACCCTTGGTTATTAAACCAATGCTTATACGCCTTAATTAAGTTAGTTAAATTGTATTCATAACATTAATAAATGATAAAATATAATTAAAAAAATAGGTTCAAGGGTTAATTTAAGAAAGATATTATTAGCGATTCTATATACTTATACCAAATTGCAATATAACGAACAAAGATTCCATTGAAATAAAAATTATAATATAAGATTAATAACAAAATTTAGTTCAAAACGATTATCAAATATTATTGCAATTTGGATTAGCTTATGTTTGATGCGAAATAGAATCAATAGCATTGGGTTAGTATCATGCAAAAGCCACATGCAATAGTGCGATTATTTTATATTTACACCACTGCCTGCTTGGTCCATAAGTTGCATAGCCTGAGATTTAAATAAGTCAATCATTAAAATTAAAGGGGAAAAGATTTTGAAAAACATAAACAATAAATATTATTAGGCGTTAGTGTAACCTTACCTGTTTCAAATGATTTTTTAGTATGGTTCCCTCGGGTTCAGGGAGAGGTGGTATTTCAGCAGGGGATATCAACTTGTTCGAATCCAGATCGATCAACCAAATATCATCCGGAAGTCTGTATACATGTACATATTGTAGTACAAATAAATATTGAATAAACGTATTTTTTACCTAAAGTTCTTTTTGTACATCAGAAAACTAGCTGGGAGACCGATTACGAAAGGAGTCGGTGCTAACAGCAGCTGAAATTTATATATAATTAGTAATTAAACTGATTCGGATTATTGTAAATTACCTGTTCAGCACAGCTCATGCAAGTTGGGAGTAGCGGAATGACCGGAAACATGTATTCTAACGGATATATCATCGTTACAAAAGCCATCACAGACATGGAAAGAGCATTATAATCCCGAGATTGAAGTACAACTTTATTTTCCAGGAGGATCAGTGTTAATACCTTTAAACACGTATCTACTCCTAAAATGGGAATTTTATTTAGCAAATGTCTTAAAATTGCTAATATGTTAGTTTACCTAGTAGCTCTAGAGGTAGGTGTAATGGGAAATCGACTAAACTAAACCTAGTATGATCCGGTAACGCGAATACCAATGGTTCATAGACGCTCGGAGAGAGCACTTCCAAAGAAACCCTAAGGACAGACAATTGCTAGCATTAATAAGATGTTCAGAGTTTAAAATAGTGATTTTACTTTGTTTTGCCTGGAATGGGAACGGGACATGATAGTAATCTTAATATCCATGTTTCTATTTCCTTAACATCGTGGAGCACAATGGAAGGCGTCGCGTCAGTTGCTTGTCCAGTTAATACACTCCAAACAGTGTCCCTGTAATAAAACCCACCCAAATATGAGAAAACAACAAATAAAGCTTTTCCAATGACAACCTTCCAATTTGACGTGACGCGCCCACGCTCCGTGGACTGGAGGACTCATTACACGCATCAATTAATTTCTTCAAAATGAACAGACATTCTCTGAAGCTCGAGAAGAACGGGTGGTGTGAGAGCAGACAAAGCGACGTTAATGAATGATTACGAATTCTCTGCGAATTAAAATTAGCAAATTTTAATTGCTTTTAACGTATAATACTGTAAAAGAGGCTAATACATACCTGTCTTTTTCTGCTGGCGCGTGGCGAAGGAGAATGACTTCCGCCGCTTTCTGAATCATTGCTGGGTGCTGTTATACCTAATCTAGGTGGATGAATATTATTGCCGTGCACCTCAGAATCTCTGCGGCTCGCACAATCCTTTTCCGAATCACTGGGATTAACATTGCTACTTCTGTAATCGCTAGAAAATCTATATAACAACTTTCATTCGTAAGGTCAGATCGATTGAGAATTACCTTGAAAACGCCGAATCCGAGCTTTTCTCCATACTCTTCCTCCACGAGTCCCTGCGAAGGGTGGTACTGCCTCTACGTAGGCTCTGAGCATTGGCTGGACCCTTTTCGATGGGCCTATAAAAATTTACGCAAATCCCGTACCTCGTTTTCCCTGAGTCTTTATCGGTTAACATGAAAACAAAAGAGGAAGGTTCTCGCAGAGCCGTCCTCCTGGGTCCAACCGAGGAGCATCCCTCCGGTTGGCAGAAATAAACCATATCCAGAGGCATCGGGAAATCTTTGTGATCATCGGTCGGGTAACGACGGAGTAATTCAGGTGACTTGAAATGAACGACTTCATTATTAATGCGAAGTGTTATTGATTATATATCAAACTGCGGGTCGTCCTAATTGCATTCCTACTGCTCACCTGTATTGAAGGGTTCGTACTGGGTCTGGCTGAGTTGGATGGTCTGACCCCGACTATAGTCAAATAATCTATAAGCCGGGGGCACAGGAACTGTCTCTCGCTTTCGAAAGTCATTATGTTTGCTCTTAATTGGGTCACCTTTCCATAACTCTCTTGTCATGTGGAGATGACAGATATCCGTTACTTGAGCGTCTCATATCTGTGACATAATCTGCAGAAACACCCAGCCAATTTATCATTGTTCTTCATTTTCACAAAGCAGTAATAATAAGTACACACAACAAAAAATAAACGAAATAATGCAGCATTGTTGAAATATATCAGGCTTCGTTATCTCTTCACACATGTGGGTTAGTTTATCTACCACTATGGCTTTCTATATTTATTCCACACGTACTTTAAATGCTTCGCATCAATTGAATTGGCGACGCGGAACACGAGGTGTTACTTTATAAACACGTAAACAAAGGAATCAATATTAATTAAAAATATATTAATAATTAAGGTTATTTTCTCCGCTGATAACAAGAGCCTTATCATTTCCTTTTAACCAGCTCGAGCATTTTTGCAAACCGCAGTTTCGTGATGTCTGCATACTAAGCAAATTTCGAATGTATTATAATGGTACATGCGAAAATTGCCAACGTTGCCCGTGTAATTGTGGAGTTGTCGGCTGTGAACAACTCTTGGATCGATAAATGGGAGTCAGTTTATAAGCTTCGGTGGAAGCGATAAAATCGTTCTCGCAACTAGGAAAATTACCTATAAATAACTTCAAAGGATGAAAACTATATTTGGAAAACAAAACCATATATATACATTTAATTAATTTCGTGGATGAAATTTCATAATCAGACACGTTCCTTTCATATTCTCTTTTAATACAATATTCCGAAACAAAGTTTTCCATATTAATTGTTTGTTTCATAAACGTAATTATATAAATTAACATATATACGTACATACATGTCAGATTTTATAATTAAACATATACAATTTTATTGAAAATAAAAGGTTGTTTGAATATGGAAATTATTTAATTTTTATGAATTCATTTAAATTTATCGTGAATTCAATTAATATTTAATTACAACATAATGACAGAAGTACAAAAGGAAAACATGCTTTGACAACATAAAAGAAAATTGAATTCACTTCTTTTGTGCACGAGCTTAATTTAATTTATAAAAGGAAATCCTTGAATCTATAGAACGTGCACAATTTGCTTGAACACAATTGCTTCCCTTATCTTGGTTTTAGCCTGTTTTACTTCAACGGAATTCAGTCAAACGAACTATAGAGAAACATTGTTTTATCTCTATTGATAAGAAAATAGTATAATGAATAGGAGTATTAAAAACTGTACTTAGAAAATCATTACTTTTTAAGTAAAGTTTTTCTGTAAACATGTTTATATAATAGAAATAAATTCAGAAACTTTCAAATAACAATTAAATAAGCATTTTGAAGTAAAAAGTCTTAAAATAGTTAACATTATATTTGATATCTAATATTATTACTATTAATATTTTTATATCTTTAATCTAAGATAAAATAAATTACAAAAAAAAACTTTATTTCTTTATTATTAGGTGTATTTCGCATAAATTTTCAATACTTAACTTATTTTCGGGTTCAATTGCAAAATATATAATCCAGATTATTTATTTATCGACATAAAAATTATTTAAATTAAAAATATAACATTTAAACTATAACAAAATTACAAAGGACTACAGGTCATAGGACTATATATTAATTCTTGCTTGAAATACATGAAATGTTCCATTAATGTGAACAATTTATTTTTGAATAAAATGACAACAAATAGTTATAATCAAGTTTTGTTTATTCCTATATAGACCAGAAATATATAGATTTTGCACTGAAATTATCAAAGTATAAAAAAAAACTAATATAGTTAATAGAAAATATATTTCTCTTAAAAAATATATTAATTATATTAAAATAATTGTTTGTTACCTGATTATGTTTATAAATGAAGACGGAAAACATTCTAGTTAGAATTATGTAAAACTTAATAAATATTGTAAGTAGTGTAAATTACACAGATTAGTTAACGTAAGACTATAAGAAGGATTCTAAACTTAAAGTTAAAATTATAAATATTGTTAATAAAAATAATAATATTTTCGTTTTATTTTAAATGTTTTTGTTATCTGTGTTGTTAAGAGTAATAACTTTTTTCAACAAAACACAACATTTTTATAGCGGTATTTTTATATAAATTGCATTTTTATCAACATGCAATTTTCTACGCATGCAGAATTTTTTATGGCTCTATTTTATTATTTTCTATTTATAGACTTTTTAATTAGTTCAAGTAACGATACATAATCGATACAACTACAATAAAAAATATTTTTATTTAAGGCAAACACATTTTAATTAAACCATCTTGATATTAAACTAATTTTATTTTAATGCAAAACTATTTAAGTCACATTATTTTCACGAAATGTCTAATTCAGGTGTGTCGTAATGCTGAACTTGACACGACATTCGACCAGTGCTATTATTTGTCTCGTGAAGATAAACTACAAGCTCTATCTATATTTAGTCTAAATGCACACGCACGTATTTAATTAAAACAAAACCTTTCCTATGGTATCTCAAAAAATTCCATTAAAACATAATAATAACATTGAAACTGTTGGCAATAAATCATTTCTTTTTTTTGATGTGATACGTGCGTCACAAAGCACACAATTCGATGTCACTGTTAATCAACAGACAAAATATGTATAATTAGAATTAATCTAATGAAATCGCTTTTGAAATATTTCTAACATTAGGTTTAACTTTCGTTATGGATTAAAAACAAAAAGTTATTTTTGCTGCGCGCATTTGGTATTGGATCAATAACTGAGGAGAGCACAAATTGTGGATGGCCTATTTAACGAACTTAACTTATATGCAAATCTAAATCTTGAATCGATCCGGCAACAAGAAACTTTCAACAATCTGACGTGACCTGGTACATTAATTAACGCATTTCTTATCTCTTAATTAATTAAGTGATATCCAAGATATTGATTGATTGAAACATTCTGATATTTGTATTCGTATGTGCTAAGAGTAAATGCAGATTTGAAAAGCACGATATAAATTCAGATTATTACTTTACCAGTATTATGTTGCTCTTGGAGTACGTCAGAAAACGCCCGTTTTTACTCCACAACTAGTATCCTGATCGAAGGATTTCCAACCATGCGCTATGTAGGATGCGTACGAGAAGAAGGACACGAGCTTTTCAGCAGGGTTTTCCCAGGCGAGTGCGCAATTGATCGGAATTTTCGACAGGTCTTCGATAAATTTTCAGACCTCCTTTCGTCTAAGGCATTAGCAAATACATTTAATTAACTCTTAGGTCAATATTAATTCAAGCATCATGCGGTTTGCGATGTAAACGGCTGCAAAATATTTATATAGTTTTAATTGTTTTGGGCACAAGCACATGATTTACAACCAACAACAATAACTTTAAAAATTTCCCACGGTAGCGGCTCGAGTATAAAAGTCACCGAAAATACGAACAAAAAGTCATACGTATATTTAGCAATAATTTTACGACAATGGTTTTAACTCTCGAAGACTGCAGAAAAGTTATCTACAAACACACAAATGGAAAAGGAAAAGTGAAGGCGTTCAAAATTTCCTCGTTGGGGGATGAACCCATGGGTTTCCTGGGCGAACACTACAAATTGAAAATCACCTACGAAGACACCGCATCGAAAGAAATGAAATTTGCAAGATTTTTCTTAAAGACCGTGCCCAATAGTAATGCAAACCACATGCAATACGTGAGCGAAATGGGAGTGTTCAAGAAAGAAGCCCTGCTGTACAAAAATTTAATTTCCAATTTTGTAAAATTCCACAAGAAACCAATAGCGCCGAAATGCTATTTAGTGCAGGCGGATAAATTTATTGTTCTTGAGGATTTATCATCAAAAGGCTTTACAATCCACGATATGGATCTATCATTGGCCCACTGGGAAGCTGTAATCCAAACAATGGCTCGATTTCACGCATCGTGCATCATTTTCGAAGAACAACGATACGCCACTCAAAGCTACAGAGTGAACGAGTTTTATCGAGACGAATTGAAGGAATCCACATTCAGTCCATTAGAGAACCATCCGAGATATAAATGGGCATTAAATACTTCTAAAGCAATTGCTGATTCCATGAAATTAGTGAATTGTGAAAACCAGGACAACGAAGAAAAGATTAAACAATTCGTCAACAAGAAGATGTTGAACTACACGAAAGCCTCAAAGAAATATAGGAATGTCATTACACACGCAGATCTATGGCGAAATAACATTATGTTCCGCCAGACCCAAGAAGAACTAGATTGTATCTTCATAGATTTCCAGTTGGCGCGGTACGTTCCAGCAGCATTCGATATTTTAACAACGCTTCATGTAAACGCCTCCAGCGATTTTCTGGATACGCATATGGAACGACTTTTACATCTCTATTATAATGTATTTCGCGAGTCTTTAGAGTTGAAAAAAATTGATGTGGACCATATTATGACTTACGATCAGTTCTTGGAGAGCATAAAGGAATACCAGCTGCCAGCTTTAGTTGAAGCAACGATGTTCGCAACAATCTGCTTCGTCGGCCCTGAATTATCCAATTTGATTCTGGACGATGAGAACGTTTTCAACGAATTTAACTATACAAATAGAAGTAAGTTTATTCAACAAGAATTCAAAGAAAATATTAATTTCCGTGAGAAGTACTCCGACATCATGATGAGGTTAATAAGTGAATTGGATCAAAGTCAAATCGAATAATATGTAATTTGTGGAAAATATTATATATTTGGATAATTAACATCTTAAAATAACTAATACTTAATTCATCAAATGTAATTTTTGTTTATTTATATTAAATAAACTAAATTTAATTATTTTATTATTATTAATAGAGAATAAATGATTAACAATAATTTGTGGATCTCATACAATTTTTAATTAGAAATAATATTAATGCCGACTACACTTCTCCAACATTATAAATGAATTTAATAAAACGAAGACTATCTCTCGGTAAAATGACATAGAAGACGTGAACTTCTACTCCCGAACATTCACATGATTTTATAATTATATTTATTAAATCTACAAATCATAAATTTGTATTACTTGTTCCGGATAAATTATTAATAAATAAAAAAAATTTTTTTCATTATTATTTTTACTATTATGATTATATAAATGCGTTTTTATTGTATTTTTCGGATATATGTGACTGTATTAATAAATATTATTATTCAAAAATAATATGGATAACTATTAATAGACAACCTTATCTGATTTTGTATAAACAATTGTAACTGAATACTCCCCGGGCTGAAAAACTAGGGTCGATTCTAAACTAAATAATAATAGACAACATTTATTACATGTCTACATGCAAAGGCCTATGACCACAGTCTTTCCATTTAATGAAAATTATTGGTTTTTTTTTTTTAAATTTATTTTTTAAAGCGATCTATCTTCAAGAAAAGAAGAAGTACATTGAAGATCAATCGATCAAACTCCTCAAATTATTGTTTGTGGATGTTTTATTATAAGAATATTTTCAAAGAAATATTGACTTAATATTTTATGAAACTTCAACCTTTTTAGACCTGTGTACCGGTAAAAATTTGAGAAATATTTCACTGACCGGGAAATATATGAGAAATACTTAGCAACTATACATAATATAAAATAATTCAAGTTCGCTACAAAATTTCTGCGAACAGTACAGATTACTGATCACGTATGGCTGCAAATCACTGATCTTAAACTTAAAATATTGATTTTTTTTACACTTCAAAGCAAATATTTTATTTAGATGCATTTAAGCAGTTTGTTAGTATCACTTGTCATTCTTAGAATGTTTACTGTAATAATTATGTAATAAATTATCTAATCTATGCTTAATTGCAAATTTATTCTCGGTAACAAAGAGATTCACTGTTTCATTAATTCGAATAATTTGCATTTTGCAATATAAGAACTACGTATGAGAAAGCGTATTTATTTCTACATACTTAAATCGGAAATTAAATGAATTACTTATTTACATTTAAGATTTTTGTGAACCTTAAACATCAGACCTTTTGTTCAACCTTACTAAACTTGACAATAGATATGTATTTTAGACTCCCAACTCAATTATTTTTTGTGAGCCCAAAAATTCTCGTAGTTTAATTTTCGTGGGCTCTAGACTATGCATCTAACAGATGGGCCTGGGGGTAGGTATTTCTGCCCATATGTAAATTAAATTATTTATCAAAAATACAACTTATTATTTGCAGTAATTGCAAATTTGCCTTTGATCAACATTTTCCATTTCCGTTGATATATGTAAACCAAATTAGCATATTTCCTTGACATTAGTAAAATACAAATCCTTTATTCATTATAACTCAATAATAGTGTCTAAAAGAAATAATGTTAATATAACAATAATATTAAAATACTTGAAGTATTAATTAAATTACATTATTTGAAAAAAACATTTTAAAATGTTTAAACCAACATGTACTATTATTTCTTGATAAATAATTTAAAAATATTTTGTTTTGTTTATTATTAAACATTTATTAATTATAATTGGATCGAAGAAAATTTGGATTGCTTTGTTTTCAAGAAATTAAATTCTTGATTAAAATGCAAACCGAATTTCCTGAGAAATGCATTGAATTGTATATAAAGGTATATTCTTCAAAACTTTAAATTTTTTTTTTTATAGAAATACAGTGGCCATACCACCAAAACAGTAGAAAATATTCTTTAATGTTTAGAAAATTAATTATAATTAGAATTGTTCTGAAACATACATTTTTTAAAGAAAAATAAGGAATTATTTATGCAGTTAACATTTTAAGAAAATATTTTAATTATAGCCAGAAAGACCTATGGTCAATAGCCCTTTGCAGCAGTGAAATTTAATTTTGTTTTTATTATATTGAGTATGTTTTCTTATATTTTTTTTTTATAATTTATTGATGCAATGAATAATAATTTATTGATTTACATTTTGATAATATATAATAAAAAATCTATAAATTTGTCTATTTACTATATGTTAATTTGAGTTTGTTTAAAGCCGATTTGTTTAGCACTTGTC
Organism: Nicrophorus investigator; assembly: GCA_963457615.1. NCBI lineage: Eukaryota > Metazoa > Arthropoda > Insecta > Coleoptera > Silphidae > Nicrophorus > Nicrophorus investigator. The sequence goes on along the minus strand of OY735140.1, from coordinate 19,058,977 downwards.
TAGAACAGTTTCCAGGCTGAGATTCACGGACTAAGGAAAAAATTAGTGGTCCGCATAGCAATTTCAATATATCAATTTTTGCATAATTATTATTTATATCGTTTTTTTTTCCAAATTTAAATTACCACATCATATTTAAAAAATTACATTAATGAAAAAAACAGAAGCAGTCCTAGAAATTCAATATTTTGAGTTTAATATTTAATTCAGAATGAAATAAAAATCCAATATCTTTAAATATTCTTGAATTACTTATTTCACAATTTGAGCTATCAACCGTGGTTTTTCCTCTCTTACTTATTTATTGTCATTAATTGTAAATTAGATGACTTCATTTCTATATAAAATATGTGTGCTCAAGAACCTAATATTTTAGTTTTAATTTGGAATTTTGGGTATTTATATAATAACGTAATAAATGGAATAACATGTATATTTCATTAAGACAGTCTATATAAATTATTCGCGAAAATATTATGTGCTATAAATATAAAAAGGTGATATTTTTGTTATCATTTGTATTTTTGCGAGGCAATTTTCCAAGCGCCAATTGTATACCTAAGCCAAATGAGGACCAAATCTCTGCCCATTTGTATCCAACTCCAAAATGGCGTTACTTTCGAACCATCAATTTCGGTCCAATTTACTGCTACTTCAGTAATAGGAATTTTCAATTTTTGTGCGATAAATAGCATTTCTACGTCAAATGCCCTAAAAAGAAAATATTAATAAATAACCATGTTATTGATTCAGCAAAATAATCACCATCTCTCCACATGTAAACTTTCAAAACATTTCAAAGCTGCATTCCTAGTTAACAACTTGAATCCACACTGAGTGTCCTTAATACCCCTAACAGCGAACATCCACACCAAAAAGTGAAAACCGTACATCAATATTGTGCGAAAGAAACTTCTATTTGCTATAGCATCATTCTCCATATGTGCTCTAGATCCAATTGATATACCAAGATCTCTGGAAACAGCTACTGGATTTTTCAAGTAGTCACCTTAAACAAAAAGAAAAACTTACAAAACTGAAACCTTGCGAACTTTAGAAGTTTACTTTCGAGAATGTCTTTTAAACTTAATTCTAATTTTGTTAGATCGGAGAATCTCGTGGCTCCATCGGCATCAGCAAACAACAACATAGCACCTCTTGCGCTTTGCATTCCCTATAAGATTTGTAATATTTAAAAAAAATCAGATTTTATTCAATTTCTTACCAATCGAACAGCACCGCCTTTTCCTCTATTTGTTTCCAGATCAAGTACTCTTATTTTATCAACTCCAATTTTCTCGCAATATTTATTTGCGATTGCAACGGTTCCATCCTTACTTCCATCACTGACCACAATGATTTCATATTTGAAATCCGAGTTTTTAGCACGATTTTCTAAAAATTCAGTACACTCATCTAACATTGGCGGTACTATAATAAAATATAACATAATTAATTTTTAACAATTCATAAACAAAATAGTATAATAATAGGTAATGATTATCAGTATTCCACAAGAAATACAATACATAAATTATTCACAAACAAATTTACTAAATGTTGAAATATAAGTCTTAATAAATTTATTAATAATAGTTATCATTTAATTTTTATTAGAAATTTTCATAAACTAAAATTAATGATTCCTGGTATTTAAATAATTTTCTATCCAAATATTTATATTTTCAGTAAAATTATATAAACAAAATTTACATTACAATTAATTTCATCTAGTTTTAAAAGTACACCTAGTTCTTTATAATCAATGTATATAAATTTGTTTTTTTATATACACAATAAATTATACTTTATTTCTAAAAATTTGTTATTTAAAATAAGCATAACTTACATCTTTCTTCTTCATTGTAAGCTGGTACGATTACACTTAAATGCACACTTGATGGATCTGATATGCTTGGGAATGATACAGAGTCTCCACTTAGAGGATCAACAAAATATTTCTCTTTTTTGCTTCTGGTTATTATGGGGTACACTTTTGATGTGGAAATTAGAAATATACAGACCTAAAATATGTGGTAAATGTAAGTAGTTCTATTGTATTGTTAATAGTTAAATATTAAGAATATATTTATATTTAATTTGTATACAATTGATAAGATGAGTTAGGTTAAGTATAAAGGGACTTACTGCTAGGATCGCTGAAAATCCTAGTGCCGACCCATAAAATAGAATAATTTTGAGTTCGGGAAACATATTGAGTGCAGCACGGTGCCCTTTAAACAGCCTTTAAATCATATCTCCAGAGATGCGCTTCAAAAATTGCAGAGGTGGCAATTCAAAGCACCGATAAAAGTGACAGTAAGTGACAGTTCATTGACGTATAGGGGAATTCCCAGCTTCATTCCGTTATGTTGGCAACGAACGTCGGTGTCAATATAAATACTTTTCAACTGGCTGACAATTCTTTTATTCCTGTCTTTTTTGCTTGATATCCAAAACTACCAGTGCACCAAATTGAAATTGGAATTTTTCGGTTAGGAATTTGCGGGATCAACGGGAAATTGGGCACAGTTTTCTGCTGAAAGTTGCTGATTTTACTAGTGCGGAGGCATCCGAGCGGCGCCGAGCGACACCAACGATCAGCCATCAGTGTGCCCTCTCACAAACAACAAGCATCGGCCCTGTAAGTGCTCTATTATTTGTCATTTAAAAGCGCATTTCACTAAAGTTTATTTTCTAATACTTAATCCGTGTTTCGCAAACTAACAACTGATCGGTAAGTGCATCCAGTCGGTATTGTAAATGGCATGAACTTGTGGATATTATCAGATATGTATGATTTTTTTGAGCCTGTAAGAACCGTACGTCGGTGAATAAATTTTTTGCAAGTATCGATGCGTCATGTCTCTGGTCCGAATCTTTCCAGGCCACTTCCGTGCCGATCCGGCGTGAACGGTTTTCCCCGTGCCTTTTGCCCCCATGTTCTAACGGGTTGAAACCCGTCCGGGGAAAATGGTCGGACGTCGCGCGGTTCCAAATTTTCCTCGTTCGTCTTCCCCTGTAATGGCGTATATTAGGTTTCTTTGTAGTTCGCGTACAACTTGCTTTCATACCAATCCACCTCAATCCATGCTCGCAAATTTCGGGGGCGGCGGCTTTCCCAACTGGGCCCAAATTTTTACGAATTTCCCACATCGCTTTCCGCGAACGATGAATCACCTTTCTCTCCCTCTTCTCTCGGAATCGCAGCATTTTTTATTTGATGTACATATCATCGACACTTTTACAAATTTATTATACATCGAAAAGTAAAAAAATATTTTGCGAACGTTTCAAGGCCATACACGTTTTCGAATATTCTAATTCTGACGCCTCCCTTGTGTCACTGCTGTTGATATTTGCAGATTTACCCGGTTTTGATTAAATTTCTTGAACCGCAGTGCCATTACTCGGAATTACTAATCAATACAATAAAAATAATAATTCATTACGCGTGTAATTCGAAAATTATGCATTTGCGCATCAAGGCTCGTTGTGATATTATACATCTATATAATTAATTATTATTTTTGCTCCAAGCAGCAATGTATATTATAAATATAGCTACTGGTTTCATAAGCTTCCTATTTGTTTTTAGTATAATCTTTGGTTGTGGGGGGGTGTGTTGCTCTGAAAGCATTTACGAAAATTATTATATCTGTACGGTTTAATCCCAGCCCCCTGTAATCCCTAGCAACGAAAACTTCTACCTAAACTAGGGTTGCCACATCTCGTACGCCCGGAGTCTACGCTACAACACCGTGTTTAGTCCTCGTCTCCGGTCATCGACCGCCCAATAAATTCGCCAGAGCATCAAGCTTACAACTAACATTGCATTAATTGCAATTTTAAACAATGCAAGTATTGTAACGTAAATACTTACTACAAAGACACTCTTACACAAATGGCCCAGAAGGTAGATATAAATTGTTATTGAATATGCATTATAATGTCCAACTCTAAGCAGAAATCAATACATTTCGATTAAAATTTCATTAGTAAAACAAATGTTCCATTATGCTATCTTAACAAAGCTTATTTCATGGAGTATTTATAAATAGATTTTTTTGAAATCTCCTATACATACGATTTAATTGTTTTTACCGTTATTTGTTATGAATTATTGTTTAATTCATATATATTATTCATTTAAACCATTGTCGAAAATGCATTAATAATATGGGATAATATTCTAAGCTTATATTAATATAAAACTTTCAGAGTATAACAAAATTATCGTAACTTGTAGCATTTTATTAAAATAAATATATAATAAATAATTTATTTACTTTTAAATTATATGATGCAAATGGACAATTGTATAAAATCTACTTTTATTTAAAAAAATGTAATTGAATGTATGTTTGTTTCTTTTTTATGGGGATCGTTTATTTACAAGGATTTCACAAAATTCAGTGTTTATTATTAAATTAAATTCCAAGGCTTTTAACACGAACAATGCGCGGACAGAAACAAGAACATCTCTAAGCGAATTGAAAGTTATGAGTAGGCTGTAACTTCGCAAGGTACCGCCAAGAGATCAATATTTTACACTTCCTAATATATGATTCATATAGTTTGAATTCATCCCATAAAATCGATACTATTTGGTGACAGTTAATTGTCGGTGTTTATATATTTCCATGCATATAGCAATTGAATATTCAATGCATATCGATACTACTTAAAAATCATTGTTTTTAGTTAAAGAAATAAAACTCAATATATGTGATTAGTGTCGTTTCTTACTTTCTTTGTGACAATATTTTCATATACTTTATTCATAACATATACATTTGAAAGTAAAATATAAAATCAGCGTGCAATGTATTTATTTGTGCCTATTTATATGATTCTCTAGTAAAATGGTATTAGTAATAATTAATAGTAAATTCAAAGTATTGCGCAACGGTTTGGTTTAATATATGATTGCTTTTAATCGTAAATTTAGGAATTATCTTATTGAAAAATAAGTTGCTTATTCTAAATAATTGTATGTTATCTATCAAGTATTTTGAAGTGGTTAGAAAGTATTGAAATTATATAATATTTTAATATAAGAATATATTTCACAACTTTAAAACGTATTGCATGTTATATGCTATAATTGTAAAAATATGATAATTAATTGTGGGTGGTTATCATAAGAGGAAGAATAGATATAGTAATTAATTGGTTCATATTAAATGAATGCAGATATAATAAATTGAAGTTGTCAGTGTTAATTGCTTAATTCATAAGACGGCCTTTGTAATTCCCAATTACCGCTCTTTATCCAAGCGACGCGCCCGGTAGATTTTATCCAGTTTCAGTTGAGGATAACCTTCGTCATTGCCCTGAGACGTCGGAATGTATTCAAAAACCTGAAATGCGGTATCTCATCTTCCAGATAGCAGGTTGCGGAAAATGCAATTTCTAATTCAGATTGAATCTTGATTGTGCGGCTAAAGCCGGCGTTCAAGGAACGAAACCAACCGGCAATTCCTCTAATTGGAGGATAATTAAAATATTTACAACCATAACGATGAAACACGCGCAGACTGCTCTCGATGTGCAAATATCTATATATAAATATATATCTTGTTGGAAATTTATATCTACGACCTTCCCTTCGCTTATATTGTCCATATTCATTTTGTTTTACGAGCATTATCGACGGCTGTTAGTATTTCGGGTTGGGTACGGAAATTGGGTCACTTCCTTTGTGGAAACATCTGTCGTGCATTGCGATGCCGACCTCGACAGCTGTTTCCCGAAGATTTTTCGTCGTCATTGATAACCGTAATTAAGTCTGGTTGCGTTTTCCAGGTAGCTTTAGACTCTGGTCTTGATAATGCCGGTCGTGGACCCTGTCCACTTTGAACCATAATATTATTATTTTGACCATATGCAATCTTATCTCTCTGTTTCGTTCGTATGTTTGACTTTAGTTATTTAGATTTGTTATGTCGTGTCATGCGATTGTTATTGAGCCCTTGGCATGCTGCAACGTGTTTTCTTCTTTGTTGCACTTGGCCTAAATGCCTTTTCGGCCATGCCAAGATCGATTACACGTAAATGAATTTGCTTTTGCACTATTTGAGTTTTTCCCTGTTGCATCTCGTGGGTTTCGACGAGTTCAGTTCATTGTTTGAACACCTGCCCACGGATATCGTGGTGTTTGAGACATCCTTGGAATGTGCCAAAGACCTTGAAATTGAACTCGCTTCCCCTCCGATACTTTGGTCGTCGACCTCCTCCTTCTGTCGGATCATCGTCACCATCATCCCCCTCGTCTTTTTTGTTTCGTATGTAGACTGTTTCGTCTGAATTCGTAGAGTATTGATTAGATCGCGTTTATTTATTCTGTACGAACGTGAATCAGTGCGCTCTCCGCTGTGTGTGTTGTTTGTGCATCATTTTTAAAGTAAGTTGAATTTGTTGTGAGCATTGCTCCAAGCGTCTGACGTCAACATTAACATTTCTTTGTCCTTTGCTGTTTTCATTTTCGATACCGTTTCGTGCCAATGCATACCTTTCTTCCATCTAACGTTGCTCCGCATAAGGCCTTGAAAAAATAAAGTAATTGTCGCACCAAGGATCACGACGTGAAATAATATTAATATAACTTTATAAATAAGTTTTGGTGCCAGTTGCAAATTTTAATTTGGAGTGAGTGCATTTAATAGTACGTATGTCTAGTCTACTTTTAAGCATATTGATTCAGAATAAATTTGAGTACAGAACAAAGCTTAATTTGTGCCAAAATCTATTGTGCCTTATAAATGTTATCATCTAAATGTATTTATCATGCTATTACTACTTAAACAATTATGGCCGATAGCATTGTTTCAAAAAAAGATCGTTTTTTTTTCTATTTACCGTTCTGCTTCTGCGCATTGATGATATACTAAATTTATCTCCTCCGCCCCTACTTTCTTTCGAGGAGGGTTGAGCATCCCTTGATGACTCCAGGGGAGGCAATAACTTCACAAATGTTTTCACTTCAACTTCAATTTTCATACTATTTGGTTCGCAGTTGCTTATTCTACAAATTTACTTATTTAAATACGTTTGCTATAATGTTTGTAAGTATTGAATTAAATTAATCTGTTTAATTATTATTAACCAAAGTGAACTTACAAAGTGCTAAGCTGCAATAAGTTACTATAAAGCATTTTTATTGTAGGCTATCAATATTTATGTAACGCTATTGCAGTAATCAATATTTATAATTTTCCTGCTCACGGTGCACTTGAAAGTACATTTTGGTTCATCATTAACATAATGATTCGTGCATGTTTGATGTATGCGTTATCAATTCGTAATGTTTTTGTTAAGCTATAAATGATAAGATAGCGATGCATCGACTATGAATGTTTACTACCTGACCGGGTAAATATGTTCCATGAAATTGAAGAGAAAAGCGTTCATGAAAACGGAAAAAAAAATATCAGTAAACCGGTATTGACCAGGTACATAAGCGATTCTGAGGATTATATTTCTTAGAATACAAATACAATGACGATTTCTATTGAAGAGCTGGTATGTTTCCTTTATATCAGACAACAAAAAAAAGGTTCATAAATTGATCAATAGTAAATATACCTCTTTCAACGGTTCGAGGACGGCAACTGGATGTTTTCTTACCGTATAGTTTTTTTAAGATAGTTATTTTTGTTAGATAATTTTTTGTTTTATTTAGATTATGTAGTGGTAGTAGGAATTTAACTTATAGTGTATGATTCTTGTATTTCTGATATTAATTTATTTGTTTATTATGTTTTTAGTAATTTGAGGCCATAAGCTATAATAGAAATAAGTGCCTGGACCGAGAGGGATTTCTAGGCAGCGGTAGTAAATTCACCACGACGGAGTGCCCCAGGCAAGCGGGGCCACAAGCTCGTGTTTCGGGGAAGGAACCTGTTCCCCCCGCCAAGCGACGCTGGGTCCCTCCCTCTACACTGAGACACCATGATGCTATTACAGCCGAGTCTCGTCACGACCTGGTGTTCCGTAAGGTTCGCGGTATTCTCAACAAACTCACGCCAGACAAATTCAAGAAGCTGAGCGATGATCTCCTCCGCACCGAACTAACATCCGGCATCATTCTGAAAGGCGTCATTTTTCTAATCTTCGAAAAGGCGCTTGATGAACCGAAGTACTCGTCTATGTACGCACAGTTGTGCAAGCGCCTGTCAGAGGAAGCACCAAATTTCGAGCCTCCAAACGGTCCTTGCACATTTAGACTGTTACTACTTAACAAGTGCAAAGTTGAATTCGAACAAAGGTCAGAAATTCTCGAACAGTATGGACATAAAGACCAATCAATCGAGGATGAAGAACGCAGGCATTTGGCGAAACGCAAAATGCTGGGCAATATCAAGTTCATTGGTGAACTGGGTAAGCTGGAGATCTTATCGGAAACGATATTGCACCGGTGCATTCAGGAACTTCTGTGCGCGAAACGGCGTGGCGATGATCCCTCCGAAGACCTGGAGTGCCTATGTCAAATCATGCGCACCTGCGGCCGCATCTTGGACTCAGACAAGGGCAAAAAGCTGATGGATCAATACTTTGAGCGCATGTCTGTGTTGGCAGATAATCAAGAATTACAACCACGTATCCGTTTTATGTTGAAGGACGTAATAGACCTTCGGTCGGACGGTTGGGCACCGAGAAAGGTAGCTGTTGTTGAAGGTCCTGTGCCCATCCATCAGATCAGACCGGTCGAAGATGATAGGCCGGGATTCCGAAGGGACAGAAACCAGGATCGGGATTCAGACCGATCCAACTTGTCAGAATTATTTAGACATCCGATGAAGACTCGTGGCGGTCTTGAGGGCATGCTAATCAGCATGAATCTCGGATCCTCCACTGCTAATCTAATACCTACTCACCCGTTCCCTAACGGGTATGGTGGACAAAGAGATGGAGGATACCGCGGACATAACAACCAACGTAGCGGTTTCAATAACTACAACAATCAACGGGGACAATACAAGCACAACCAGAATAACAGCATGAACCACCAATACAATAACCGTATGTATAATAAGCTGCTGCGACAAAACGTAAAAATAACAATTTATCTTATTTATAGAATCCAACAAGGAAGTAGCTCCTCGTTTCAAGAAAAATTTAATTGCTGCTTGCGAACATCAGAACCTCGTTGATGTAGAATTGCGACCTTCATCAATGCTTTTCAAGCAAGCTTCAGTTAAAAGTAACAACATTATGAACTCCAGACCACTAGAATCAACACTGGCTCCTAAACAGCCAGTTAGTACACCACTTTTGAAGGAATCAACACTGCCTATTAAACAAGTATCTACAGAAAAACCCAAGCAAACAAAGAAAGAAAAAGGTCCGAACAAGGAGGAGGTCTTAAAGAAGTTCTCCTCATTGATGGAAGATTTTCTAAAAGGAGACGTCAACATTCAGCAGGCTGTAGATTCTTACAAGGAACATAAAGTACCGGACAAGTTTGCTAAGGACGCAATACTTAATGGCTTAAAAACTTTTGCAACCGGAAAAACAAATGACGAAAAGCAAAAGTTTATCACGCTCCTATCGAACTTAAAAAGAGAGAACTTACTACCCACCCACATTATTCACGACTCATTCAAAGCCGTTTGTAACCTCATCGATGAATGTGAGAACGAGAAGAGCAAGATCATCACCTCAATTGCGATTTTGAATGCTTCTGCTATTAAAGAAAATATTCTGCTGCTAGCAGATTTCGGATCATTCACTGAACATGGCACCTACTATCCGCTGTTCATGTCCACAATGCAGGAACTTAAAGAGCTTTTAGGTGAAAAGGAGTTAACCAAGTTATTTAACGACAGCAAAATAACTTTACTCGCACAGTTGCTTGAAAGTGATCGCACCAAGGAGCGATTAGCAATCATTTTGGGAGAGCAACGGTTGACATTCCTTTGCCCAATGCTTCAGCTAGAAGCTGACCTCGCCAAACAGCTACAAACCGATCCAAATCCACAACAATTTTACAAGTGGATTAAAGAAAACTTGGAGTCCATTGATTTTACTGAACCCGGTTTTATAACAGCTCTTATGACTGTATTGCTCAAATATATTACTCAGGTAATGTGTTGCACATGTTTTTTTTGTTTCTCTTGTTAATGTATTTCTTATATTTTAGGATGCTGTTGCAGCTGCTGCTGGCGACGATAAAGCAATTGCAGAAAAGGAGAAAGCTTTGTTGGATAAATATCAACCAATTTTACATGCATTTTTGCATGAAAAGTCAAATTTGCAATTGGTCGCCGTTTATGCCTTACAGGTGCATTTTTATGCTCTTGGATTCCCGCGTGGTCAATTGTTGAGGTGGTTTAACGCCCTTTACGATTCATCTATTGTCGAGGAAGAAGCTTTTCTTACTTGGAAAGAAGATGTTACTGATGTTTATCCCGGAAAAGGTCAAGCACTCTTCCAGGTAAGTGTATCTTATAGGTTGAATCTGCCTTAATATACAATTATATTCAGTTGTGTCTTCCGTAGACATTTTATATTCACATCAATTAGTATTTCTTAATTAATTTTATATTTATTTCCAGGTGAATCAGTGGTTAACTTGGCTCCAGGAAGCAGAATCAGAAGAGGAAGAGGGAGATGAGTAAACTGTATGTGATGCAGGTGTCACTTTAGGAGAAATTTTATTTTTTAAGTTATTAATTACAGTAAGGATTCCAATCCTTTTTTACATATTAATTTTGGTCTCGACAGCTGATTATTTAAGTATTGTTTTTTTTTTCAAATAGTAAATTGTCCTTAGCTGTAGTTTATGTTTCTTCAGGTGTGGCTTCGCCCATCTAGCACCAATTTAGTGAAATTGTACATTACGCTGTTATTTTTTTTATGTGTGAATGGTTTTTATATTTTAAAGGACATCAGGATTGTGTCGCATAATTGCTTTTCAAATCTATTTAACTAACTGAATCTGTTTTTACAATTAATAATTACAATTAAACCTCTGACTATAAATCGAATAAAAAGGCAAAAAAAATACAATTATATTTAAATGGTGAAACATTCAATTTTTATTATAACAATTTTATATTGTGTTCTCTGATAATAGGCAGGATACAAATACCCTTCTTTATTTTCTAAGTATTTTAATAATCATTGCTGTAAACACTTGGCTTAGGTCATCCTCACAATTGAAAAAAATAAACTGTACTGTGTACATGTGGACATTTTTAAATTGAAACCATTACAAAATATTTATTCCTTATCATTCTTTATTTGAAATAAAATTGAAAACATTTCCTCATTGCATATTTCTTTTGATTTCAGGGATGTGTGGGATATTGATTGAGATTCCTGGTTAAGAGCTACATTTATTATTTACAAAATATTTGACAACACAGAAAAGATTAATAAATTACTTCTTATCATCTTTGGGCTTACTATCATCAAGCAGTGCGCTTTTGATCCCAACCTTTTCCAGTTCTTCAATCAAATCCCCTGATTGGTGCAATTGAAGAAGGATATCACAGCCACCAACAAATTCTCCATTTATAAATACTTGGGGAATTGTTGGCCAATTTGAGAACTCCTTGATACCTAGAAATAGATTATTTTAAATGAAAATTGTGAAATAAACTGGCAATAATGCTAATAACTACCTTGTCTCATTTCCTCATCGGAAAGGACATCGTGTGCATCGTACTTTACTCCGTGCATTCGCATGATTTGCACAACAGCATTGCTGAAACCGCATCTAGGTTGCTCTGGGTTGCCTTTCATGAAGACGACCACTTTATTGTTTTCGACTAGCTTTTTTAAATCTTCAGGCTTCGTTGCTAGAAATCTATGTAACTGATTACTAACGTTGAAAATTTTTCGAGATTTCGTTAGGAAATTCATATTTCCTATATTGTCTGTCTTCCACTGAAACTTTAAAATTAACCTGCAAACTTATTGTGTGTAACGCGAAGTCGGTTACATAAGTAACCGCACTAAGTTCACGTTGCTGTAACGTCATCTGTCAAATATCGGCCATAAACCAAAACAAAATTTTGTTGTAATATGACTTAAATATTGGTTATAGTGATTTTATGTGATTATTTTGTAACAATGGATTCGAAACCATGTGTAGTGATAGTTAGCAGTAGTAATACAAAACCTAAATCTTTGATTAAACTTATAACCAAAGAAAATCCTGTGGAACATTCAGAAAAATATAGTTCTTTGTCCCATCCATGGAGGTTCGAAACCAAGTATTACACTGCTGAAGTTGAATTTATTGGTTTGTTGGAATACTCTAAAAATGAATTCAAGAAGAATGTAGAGGCATTGATCATTCACATGGATGCTAACAAAAGTACAGGTCTCGATGATATAAAAGAATGGGAGCCTTTGGAGACTAACTTTGATCCAGACATTAAATTACTCATTGCAAATTATTGCAATAATGAAACAAAAATAACCAAAGCAATGGCTACAGATTGGTGCTTAAAGAGAGGTTTTGAATTTATTGAGATTTTTCCAGCAGTGGAAGAGGACAAGGAGCAGGATTTAATTGAAGAGAAAATTGGAGTGGATAGGATAATAGAAGCATTAGAAGCACATATATGGTCAAATTTGGTCATGAAGGATAAAGTGGAAGAAGAAAAGGAAAACAAAAATGATAATTTGGATGATTTACTTATTGATGATACAAATGATGATTTTACGGATATCTTTAAAAAATTACACATGATGAAAGATAGCATACAATCAATGCCCATGAAAGAGAGAAGGCAATGCGCTGAGCAAGTTGCCAATGCTTTTTGGAAAGCTATGGGTGGAGATGAAGAAGAATTTGCTGATATTTAAAATGTCTCTTGTATTATATAAATAAAACATTCAAGTTACTATATCATATATTTTTTTCTATTACATTTGTTAAAATATTTATTTTTAAGTTTTATACTTTTAGATTTCTCCTATTTATAACAAATATTTGGGCAAAAATCTGTATGATTTTGATTGTATATGTACACAATAAATTTTACTTTCCTTGTTTATAAATACATAATGAAAATTACGTAATCTTATGTTTGTATTATTCAATATATTGAACTCTATGGCATTTTAATTGAAACTAAAGTAATTTAATAGTTTCAAATTTTACTTGTTTTTTTTTTAATTTATTACTTTGATAGCATTCCAAATTTAATAAAAAAACATTTTAGAATGTTTTTTCAACCATTTCAGTAAAATATGGTTTAAGCTTATATATATAAAATATAATGCATTAATATAATTATATTAACCAAGGAATAGAAACCATACTGAAGGTTTCTTCTTAATTTTGCTATGTACATTTGGTGGCCTACAAAAATGACAAATAGTAGAAAACGCCTGGCATTCGTTAAACTTTGCTTACAGAAGTCAAACACAGAGGATATCAAGATGTTTAATTTAATAAAATTATAATAATTTAATTAATATTTTAGATTACTTTGCTACACTTTACTTCTAATGTTTTTATCAATATATAGATTAAATAAATACCATATTTTTAGGGCTTACAATAAGCCATGTGTACAATAAGTTATGTTTATTATTTGTTACATAGTATTAAACTTTTCATAATATCAAGTAATAATATAATTATTTGTTATAACATTTATTTTATAGTTTTTTTAAATTTATTGTTTACATAAAATTCAAACTAATGATTTATTATTTAATTATATTATGCGAAATAAATTTAAGTAAATAATATATTGATTATAGTATTAAATAATAAAAACATTTTTATCTATATTTAAAGAAAATATAAACTATGACCATATGTATTGGAAAGATTACGGTCTATGAACAATATATTATTGCTATAATTATAAATTATAATGGATTAACAAGAGCAATCTCTTTATTTTCTAATTTAATGGTTTTAATAAACACATATATATATTAATAATAATTAAGTTTATTTGAAGAGCCATACAAAAATAAACACATTTATAATTTTAATAATAAAAATACTGTAAGAAGATGCTGAAGATGTGTTTATATTAAGTATTTATATAGACAGTGTCCATATTAAGTAAAAAAATGTTTCCTGTAGTCCGAACTTTTTCGGATGCAATGTTAATTTTATTGTTGATTAATATAACATTTACTATTTCAGATTTATAATATTTTAAGCATTTTGAATTTTTTTCTTGAATTTCAATAATTTGATAGTTAAATCAAAGAAAGTTGTTGGTTATAGATTATTATATATATTATTAATAGTAATATTAGTAGTATATGCTTGTTAATTGGGATGATGTTGTCGGATGGTGAGGTGGTCGGATGGTTAGGTTGGTTAGGGAGGCGCATCGGCATCGCGACGACGCCGACGCTGACGCCGACGCAACAATACGGGCGCCGCGACCCATAAAGCTGCGGCGAATAATATCATAGTGCGACGGACACGATTTCCAGGCGGACGCTCGCGCAGCACTTGCATCTCCGAGATTCTCCCAAGAATACAACGCGAACGACACAGATTCGAAGACCTGCAGAAAGTGTATTTATAGTGGAAGGAGCTCTAAAAATTGATGCCCGCATGCAAACAAGCTCACAGTTTCCGCATTTTATCCAAATAGTTAGTAGCGCGTTTCTTCAGTGAACTTTGAGAAACTTTTCAAAACTTTTCATACGCAGAAGTTCTATAGTTAAGCAAATAACATATAGTGGTTCAATTTGAGCAGAAAGTAAAAACACAGAGGATTACATACCCCAGTGCGTGCAAAATGTGTTGTGTAAATGGACTGTTGGCTCCAAAATGAACTCAAGGGATGGCAGCGGCCTCCCTTCTTCTGCTGGTGGCGGCCTTGGCCGTAGCGGCCCCAGATTGGACGGACTGCCCGACGTCTTGCCGCTGCAAATGGACGTCGGGCAAGAAGACGGCGCTCTGCAAGGATGGAGCGTTCACCAGGCTTCCGGACTCTTTGGATTTCGAAATGCAGGTACTGGACCTATCTGGAAATTCCATATCAAGGCTTGGTAAAGATGCCTTCAAGAGTGCAGGCTTGATAAATCTGCAAAGGATTTTTATGAGAGGAACTCGATTGCGGCAAGTTCACAAAGATGCATTCAGAGATCTCATAATTCTCATAGAGGTTGACTTGTCTGATAACGAAATCTCCAGTTTGGACCCAGAGACATTCAACGGGAACGAAAGACTTAGAGTTTTAAATTTGAGTGGAAATCCGTTGCGACAGCTTGTTCAGGCTCAGTTCCCTTCGTTGCCTCATCTTCGGTCTCTCGAGTTCAATGGTTGTCAATTGGAGAGCGTTCATCGGGACGCGTTTATTCATTTAGCCGCCCTCGAATCGCTCAACCTGAAATCAAATCTTTTGCGAAACCTGTCCGAGGCGGCTTTTATGAACTTTGCCCATCTCAAATCTCTGGCACTCGATGGCAACCCTTGGCAGTGCGATTGCGAATTAAGAGGATTTCGTGATTGGTTCTTGTCAAGTAATTTACAATCAATTTCGCTCAGTTGTTCGGAACCCGAAGAGCTGAAAGATCGTCTGTGGAAGGATGTGGCCCGCGAGGAGTTTGCTTGTCCTCCTCAAGTATTTCTTATCCCTCACCCTCAAGTACAGGCAGAAGCAGGTGGCAATGTTAGCTTTGGGTGCCATGTTATTGGAGATCCTGAACCGAAAGTAACCTGGATGTACGAAGGCAGACCCATCAATCACACCTGGCTTATATTGGAAGCCGAAGAGGGACTGTTAGACAAGTGGGTCAATATTAGTGTTTTTAATGTGAGTGATGCGGATGCGGGGATATACTCTTGCATTGCTAAGAACTCATTGGCGGTGGTTAGTTCGAACGTGAGCCTAGTGCTACCGGAAGTGGTAACCGCGACGACATTAAGTAAATCTGATCCGGGTTTAGTGTGGTGGGCTTCTCTGGTCGTCGGAGTGGCGGTGTCATGTTCTGCGGTCTGTACAATAGTGGCGGTATGCTGTGTAAAATCGCGAAACAATCGCCGCAGGCAGAATATGAAGGCCAGCGTAAGCTTCACGGACCAAGAAAAGAAGCTGCTGGATGTTAGTATTGCCACAACGACCGACAGAGGAACCGGAAGCTGCGAGGCTTTAGGTGCTGAGATGGAGCTGCTCGAGCCGCCCGTTCATATCACCATCGAGAGCGAGCCACTTCCATTGGCGGTATTTCCGCCGCCACCAGAGTTTTCCACGAGCACTCTCCCAGCGGGCGCCTTCGGAAATATCTTCATCTCAGTATCTGTGAGTCGAGACCCCACACTAGATACGTCCAGGTGTCCTGACCTGTTGGACTTATCCCACAGAGCCAAGCCGGTCTATCACGGGATGGCTACCCTACCTCGTCGGCCCTGCGCTGTACCTCAGTATGACAATATGGGCCCTCGCGTCACGGCTGGTGGTAGTTCAACTCTTTCTCTTCCGGATTCTACGGCTGAGCTTCCTCCACCACCTCCGCCCCCCAGCTGCGCCCCGCTAACCCCCGAATTTGTCTCTCTCTAACCAACCCCCCTGTGGTTCATCTTCAATTAGTGCCTTTGCTCATATAAATATTCATTTACCACTACTATAAATGTTTTTTTCTCTCCAATCTTGATCCTATTTTGTATAATGTTTGTGTGTAAATATTCCACCAATTATTACTGATTTATGTATAAAAAAAAGCAACAACTACCAAGAAGGAAATATAATACCTATAGATATATCTACTATACTGTATAATGTTCATTAAGAAAATCAAATACTTCTTTAATATATATCTATATTAAAAATATACATACTATAAATATATAAATATAATTATTATAAGGGAAAAAAGACTATAGGCGTACATTCACATATATAAATATATATATATATATATATAAGATTAATTAATGATTACTAATTATTCATATTTCTGTTATTGCGTATTGTTGATCTGTTAGATACATTAATAAATTAATCTTTGTAATTAAATGTTTGGGCCTTTGATTCTCGTTTCAAGCATCCCATTCCCTTACTGCGAATTACATACAATTAGAAACGATAAATTGCTGGTGTCCAGGGGCGTCTGCCCACCACCTCCTCATCCCCCCGAAATTAACTGATCATAACTTCCGGTATGAGTGTGACGCTATTTTGTGCACAGGCGCCCGCTCTCACGCTAATTACTCTCCTAATTAATCGACATACACACCATAATCTGACAACAAAATTTACAACTTCCATGTAGAAATGCACAACCCGAATTCCTCGCCACGAAATAAACCATTTTAGCAGTTATATTGCGCGCGCATTTTTATATCTTTCAAACACACAAAATGAAAGACAAAACACAAAATTATTAAGTAAAATTATATAATATAATTTTTCGCAACAAACATATCAAATTAGAATTATTAGCTATTTTCCTTTGAAGAAAAAAAAAATAATAATACCTTTTTTTTCTAAAAGACTAGTGAAATTCACAAAATATTGATACAATTTACAAGAGAATCATTTTGGAAATACTTTTATATAAAAAAATGAACAAACTGTGAATGGTGTTATAAAATAGAAAGTAAGAAAGCATAATGATAAAACGAAAGGTAGGTGTAATATCATATTATAAAAATGCTTCTCTTTTGAAAACGGCTTTTAATTATTTAATAACATCAGTCGGTGAGAACTTATATGAAGATCGTTGGAATCTAATCACAGCGCGATAAATAGATAAAAATACTATTTCATGTACAGACCAAGTAGCAACATATTTTTTTTTAATTTTATAAGTTTTTGATATTTTATTATTAAACAGTTATACATTGGTATATGATTTTATATAATATAATAAAACAATTAATAGAAGTATTTTTTTAACGTTTGGCTATGTAACCAATAATGTAAGATCTCTTTTAACTCTAGTTTTTGTTGTAAAGATAAAACGTCAAAAGAAATTTAATATGGATAAAGCAATATTCTTTATTTGTGAGTCTAAAAACATTGTGGCAAAAAATTAATTAAGAGGGTTGAAAAAATCGCTTTAATATATTACATTTTGCGTTCCTTAATTTATTAAGTAATCAAGACGTATTCCTTTCAGAGTTGAATTAAGAAATGTCGTACGGGTCACGTGCAAGTAATCTCTTAAATTCCTCAATATTCAAGAATAAAAAAGACACAAAAAGAATCACGGTTTGGTTTATAAGCTAAACCAAATAGGTCCTGAAAGAAACATGAAGAATACATTTTATAATTCAATATTGAAAATATAATTTAAATAAACGTAAACGACTTTTGTCTTTGATTTTAAGATTTAAATAATATTGCAATAATTCGCATTATTATTTTTATACCATTTATCAAGGATAAAAATTATTTTGATTCAAAATTTGATCGTCTGAAATTGATTTTCATCATTTTAAATAGTCAAATAATTTGTATTGTAATTATGAGATCTCAATTTAGTTTATCATTCACAATACGTTTAATTTCAGCAAATGTTGTATACAGAAAAAATAACTTTGTCGATCTCAACTTTTTCAAACTCCAACTTTTAAATATTGCTTTAAAAGTGCAGTTATAAACTTGGTCTGTTTGATATTTTTTCAATATTCTTTAAATTTTTATATGTAAATACAATATAAATAGACAATTCTCATACAACTAAATTAGAACTTTAAATTTTAGTACGTATGAACTAGATAAAAACAAAATGTATTTTTTTATAATATTCAAATAGTTTGTATTTTACAATAACTAATTGGTAAATGACGACAATTTTATTGAAATGCTGACATTTTTATTGAAAGTAGTTGTATAAATATACTAAATATATTTTCAACTATTCCATCAGGAAAATTATTCAGAAATATATTTAATTTATGTGAACATAGTTGCTGCGTTCTAATAATTACATTAATTATTTCTGTTCATTTGCTCATCCGCCAATTATATTTGGTGTTTGTTTCTGCGATACGCAGATGCATGAAACAATTTATTGATTTGTTCCGCACTTTGATGTTACGCAAACTTTGCGCTGTTTTAACGTCATCATTAACGAAATTGCGAATATTCTAGTAATGCGGAAATTTATGCATCCATAAATATATACTCACGAGCTCAAATACAGATTTCTTAATTACTCTGCATAACTCGAGCATGTGTTCGGCTTGAAGCTAAATCAAAGAATATGCGCATCTCATTTCAAATTTCGTTAATAATTTATATCAACGTTTCAAACTAAATGTGTAAATATATAAAATTTTTGTTGCACATGGAAATACATATACGGGATACGAAAAGTAATCTAATATTCTTTTATTGAAAATAGTTCACAAGTTTTTGCAATTTCCCTGCAGCTAAAAGTTGCTTAACAAAACTCATTATATTTTAACATACTTCAAAACTAAAACTTGATGAAAATTGTACAGAGATAATAATAATTATTTCTTTATTTATTTTATTTAAATTTCTTCTCCTTACGATTGTAGCTCAAACTTACAATTGATTAACTGAGTATTATTTAGTTTAATCCATTTGTATAATGAATTATAATTTTCTTTGTTTTATTTCTACTCAGTTTAATTAGAAAAACAATTTTATTTTTTATTATTTCTTCTTGATTCTCAATTCTATCCAGCTTTACCCATTATGTAAAATCAACTTAGAATTAATAAAAAAATATATATTTTATTTAGTTTTAAAGAATAAATTGTTGAATAAAATATTTTTCTTATAAATTATTTTAGTAAAGACAAACTTTTATGAATATATTTGTAAATAGTTATTTTCAAGTATTAACTAGTATTTATAAAATAAGATATAATTTTTTTATTTGCAATTTTAGTTAGAAGATTTTCATTTAATAATTATTGTATAGATAGAATTTTATCTTGGTTACTTTTCTGAAGGAGAGATATTTTAAAGTGGTAATCAAATGATTCGTATTGATAAAATTTATATAAATACTTTTTATACTTTATTTATGTGTTTTATATATGTAACAATAATGAATTGAGGTTGTATAAAGTCAAGATATGTTTGTTAGTAAATATGAATTACTATTGGAAATAATCAAATAATGAATATAAATTAAAAGTAAAAATACAAATGCATCTACTTTTTTCATTAAAATTTAAATCAAATTATAAATATTTAAAAAATATATTGTAACAAACACATAAACAGTTAATTAATTAATCAGAAATATATTCATACAATAATTATAATAAATCAAAAAAGATTAACTGTTAAAAAGGATTATTGACGATAGGACTTTCCGCTCTGTATGTTATAATTTTATAAGAATTAGGTGGATAATAAAAAATGTAAATAAATAAATATTATATAACAATTATCATGAAATAATATTTGAGAATCGCGTCAATTTAAATTTTAATTTATCAATTTTTATAATTTAAAATTAATAGTTTAGTTATGAAAGTGATCTGTTTTATTTGCAATAAGATAGAACAAAAACTTTTTATATATTATTCTATAAAATATATTTTTAAGACTGAAGTTAACCGAAAAAAATGTTAAATCAAATTTTCTATATATGAAATTATGCAATTAATTATTAATTTTATAAAATATTACTATTTTAATTTATTTATAACTTTATTGTTTATTATATAAAAAAAATATTTGTTTTTTTTTTATAGTTTTAGAAATTGAAAATAAATTGGAAACCAAAAATTGTACATCAAATAAACTAGTTTTGTTGTTTGATTGATTTGAATTGAGGTATTCGTAATATTACAGGAAATGAACTAAAACGTTACGAAGTGGGCATTTAGGAATACAAATACAATCAATTTGTTTGGAAAGTTCGTGCAATTTATAAGGTAGCAAAATAATGGAGGTACACAATCGGAATTAAAATGTGGTCGCAACGTGTTTTGTTGAAATGCACTTCAGTTTAATTGTCCTAATTTGTATTAGACAAGTTTGCGTCGAGAGCTAGTAAAGTTTCACTCTGCAGATAAAGCTGCACACCCAGAGCCACACATTCATATATCCAGACATTCTATATGGCGCTCCCACATACCAGAAACTGCATAACCAAGGTGTTAAAACGGCCGTAGCGTTGCGCGTTCCAAATTTAAATGTAATGATTTTACAGCTGCATAAGCTTACTGCCATAAATTCAGTGACGGTATACATGCATCCTATGTTCTATCTTTATTAAAATTACTCAAATTTATTACGTTGTTTTTAGTTTTACATTTAATTATATTTAATTTATTACATTCCAAACAGACAAAATATTATATATTACTACAATATATTAATTTAACCAATTTATTTTATATAAAATACATAATATAAAATGTACTTATCATTATGATCCTATATACAAACGAAGGGTTATTGACCGCAGCTTTTCCGACCTACAAATATTTTTAATATTTAATTATTATTATTTCACACAATTTTATTAATTCGTCAATAGACCTTTGCAATGTGTTATTTATTTATTTTTATTACATAATTATTATTATATAGCAAAATTAAAGAATACTGTACACAATTATTTAATTCTACATAATTTATATTGACTTTATAAAAGAAAACCTCTTTTTGTGCGATTAATATTTGTATGTATACAGTTCCTCGATTAATTCGGTTTGAAACAGTTATCGGAAACGATTATCCGGTTCTATGAAAATTTTATGTAAATATGAGTGTAAGTTTTTAGAAAGGAATATTATTTATTTTTGACTGATGCAATAAACGTTATAATATTTAGATCAAAAAGAGTCAATAAACATATATTTATTTAATAATTATAATATTTATAGTAAGAATTAAACAAATGTATAAATAATTATATATAACTAATTATGAAATAAAAACCATTCATAATTGTGACAGAATTAATTTATAATAATTATTGAATGTTATTCATATTAATTAGAAAACTGATTAACATACAGTATTTTTTCAAAATGATAATTAATTTTTATATCGGACATATCAAGGTTATTGTATACGAAAACAAATTAAGATATTTTTTGTTCCACATTATATCTGCTCTAATATATCGCGTAATTACTGTTACAGACGGATACAAAAAACTGGAGGCAGTATTGATTTTATGGCTCGTACGAGATATGCTTCAAAGTCTATTTCATAATTCGATATATATAAAACTTGATCACGTTATAAACTTTGCTTTATATCCATATAAAATATTAAATGAAAATATCTTTGTGGAAGATTGTACATAGATTTATTTCAGAAAACAACTTCCAATATATATTTAAGTTAGCAAACAAAATAAGTATTGACTTTTTTATATAAATATATTATTTAAATCTACTTATATAATAACTAGAATTATGAATAAATCTTATTGTATTTGGAAATCTCAATCTTGTTTAAGATAAACTTCTGAATGATTATCATTTTTGTACATAATATTGTATATCATTGACAGTTGTGAAAAAAAAACAATATGTCATAAATGCTTTGAAAGTTTTGTATTATTTTTTTAAACTTGTTGTAATATGTAATATACATAAACCTAGGATTTATGCAATTTTAATATGATATTTTTCATTTCAATGTATTTTATGTAATTTGTTGAATTTAAAGATTGATTGATTGATGAATTATGTTTAATGTTTTCAAAATATATCTCAAGTAATGACTTGAACTAACATTAATTTTAAGAGGATAATTTACGTAATATTTTGAAAAAAATATGTAAAAATTGTAATAATATAAATTGCTTTATGAAATTTCATGTATCTTATGTAAATAATAATGGTAGAATATCAAATAAGTCCAATCTCAAATATATTTTTTCTGATTGTTAAATTATAATGAATTAAATGTATACAATATTTATAATACTTAAAACATATGTAGTATAAATAAAGGAATTAATTATGATTCTATTTTCACTAATCACAATGCCAGCCCTTAATAATTACATGCGTTTTAACCCTTTTTCAATAACGAACAATGCCATAATGTAAAATCACTATCGACTTTTTTTTGTTGCCAATAATTATAAAGCCATTACTTGTACAAATATGCATTTTTTTTTACTTATTTGATTATCATCATTCCATGCATAATTTATAAATATAGCAATTTAATGCGTTTTTTAAAGTACAGTAAGTATATTAAAATATTGTATTTTATTTGAGGTAAGTAATGTTAAAAAATACAAAAATCAATTATTTTTTATTCACAAAAGGACTGTATTATATTTAAATTGAGTTCATTATGTTATGCAAATGACAGCGAATTGAAATAAAAGAAGTAAAGGAGAAGGAAGAGGAAGTAATGCGAATGTTCTGTATAGGGTGGAGTCGGATTAATAAATGCAGTGGATGAAGGAGCTGACGAGCTATAAAAACGAGTGTACAAACAAGAAATCTGGGGGATAAATGGGAATATATTGAACCAATTTCAGGGCCCATTGTTGTCAGCGTGAAGGCTTGATTGTTATGGGACCCCCCCAAGATAATGAAGGAAATATCCCCGTCCGAAAGGTTTGCTATTGATGTTCCTTCTTTGAGCTAATACTCTCTTAGAATTTATCAGATTCCTCATTCCATAAAAGTGTGTGTGTGCACACAATACTGCTAAACCTTCTATCAAAGGCTGTATTGATCTCATCTAAAGATAAAAAAACTGTTATACTTAATTCATTAGCTTAACAACTTTAATTATCTTTGCACGTAATATTCAGTTTTCATTATATTCTCATTATATTAACACACTTTCCATACGCTCTTATTTCCTATAAACCTTCAAAACTAATATCAAACTTCCTAAGCATTTCCTGCTTAACGACTTTCATTATAATATAACGTGTTAAACCCTAAAGACAAAAAATATTCAAAAATGTTGAAGCACATCTTATGCTATATTGCATCTAACAGAATATTTCTTGTTCTTTGAGTTTGAATACAAATAACTGTTTTAATATATTTTTTAAGTTATAATACACTTTAGAATAAATATTAAACAAGTTACAATTTTTTCTTCAACACTTTTATTGATGAATTTTGTGAAGGTCGTATTGTACAATGTTAAATACAGTAAACGTAAACATAATACTGACCAATCCATCAATCGACTTATTAGAATAAACTAGAAGCACTAAGTTTAAATATTAACTAATGAAAATTAGGATTTTTATGTAATAATAATAGTAGAATAATATTTAGTTTTTAGCTCTTTTATTTATTTAGTTCTTTTAATATTTTTAAATACGTACAGTTTTCCAAAAAAAAATATTACTATTTATAGAATTATTAGTTATTATCTTTAGATATGTAAATATTGCAAAACTTTGAAAAATTTAACGTATAAATATAAATTAAACTTGATTTTATTTTGCTCAACTCAAATAAGTTTTGTTTTGTAATTTTTAATCCGGACTATAAAGAATCCGGACTATATACCTCTCATAGTCATAGGCTGTATATTTTACTACAAATATTTTTTGAAGAGAAATAATTATTATCATGCTAGGGTATTCCTGAGACTATATATTTAGGTATAAACCTTTGCATCTTAGATTAAAGCGATAGTTTACTTAGGAAATACTTATTACATTCGAATAAGTCCTATATATTAAACACAAGATATTGTCACATTATTCTAAAAAAATATTACTATATTGGGCGATAAATGAAGTTTTAGGAATGTTGGTGAAAGAAGGAATAGTCAGAGTTTGGAGACTGTACGTTCTGAATAGAAAGGGTTGTTTTTTCAACTAAAAAACGATATTTTAATCTAATCTTAGAATATAATACATAATGAATTATTTGATTAAAAGCATCAATATTTTCGTCTCTGGTAATATTATTAAATTAATATCTGCTTCGCAGCAAGTATTTTTTTTTTAATTTTTGGAAATTTTGTATGTATAACGATACGATTAAGAAATAAATTTATAGACATTTTTAAATCATATTTTTTAATCAACGGAAAACAAAATAACATTTTATAGATATTCATAGTTATTTATTCGTATTTATTTATGTTTTTTATGATGTATTTTTATTGTTTATTTTTATAATTTTGTATGATATTCTAATAGTTTTATTTTGTTTAATTCTATTTTGTTATATTTTTGATAAATATGTTTTTTTTTGTGAAAATTTAGAAATAAGTTAAGTAAAAGTTGTTGGTTATATATCACCAACTTTTAGTAGTGTCATTTAAAATAAACTCTTTGCTAATAATTAATAATGAACATTGACAAAAGTATTCCTATATTCTTGATGGTGTACTTTATAACTAAGACAATTTAACTTTAATTTTTCTCTATCCGGAATATATCCAATAAAAACTGCAGAGACCTGTTATGTGAACACGTACTATAAATCTATTACTTTGCATTATTTTCTACTCCATTAATATTAAAACAAAATTCACATCAAGGTGTCAACTTTTTGCGTCCTTCTGAAAGCATTATTTGTTAATGATTCATCGGAACTTCAGTTTCAATTTGTTCACAGCTGTCAGCTGAGTAAGATAATATTTCAACAAGATAACATTAACCTCTTAATGCATTCGGGTCCAAAAAACTGTTTTTTTCCCGTATTTGAGTTAAAATGTGTGACCGCTTTGGTTAAATACAATCGACAATTTTGTACTTATTTCTATTTATCCGAAAAAGTTACTAGTTTAGTAATATGATATGTAAATTATATTTTTATAAAAGAGGTTTGTTTATAGATTGGTACCTCTAGTTTTTTTTAATACAGTAACAATTTTATAGGAATCCAATCCTAGGATTAAGAATACATTTCTAAATAAATTTAGACTTCATTTGGACAAATTTGCTATCAATATTTTGAGTCAATTTCCCTGAATTATACAGTTTGGAATGGATCTTGTAAGGTGAAAAATGATGGATTTTATACGGTTGTATTTAATACTGTGATGAATATTTTTTGATATAAGAAATACGAACTGTTCACATGTTTATAAATGAAAAAACTTAATACAGTAAAATACAATTTAACTGCTGCAAAGTACTATTGATACTACATAGGTCATTATACCATTTTTATTCGAATTAACGTGATTTCCAAAAAAGTAATTTTATGAATATTATTGTCTTACAAAAATATACCTAATTTTAAAACTGTTAAGTAAAACATAGGAAAAGGAAATATTCTGCCCGTACATCTGACATCCCTGTATATACAGGTTTACATTTTAACGCGATTTAATCCCACGGACGTGGACTCAAAGGGATTAGCATAATTAGGTTCGCGAGCAACAGTGTTCTTAGCCTATCCTCGATGAACGAGCCTTATCGCAAGGATTAGACACGGCCTATTAATGTTGCCGATACTGCTGCAAACCGCGCCGTCGCCTCCCGAATAAGATATTATCATCCCCGTGATTTACACACTGCCTCCAACCCATCGCACTTTCCGTGAAATTTATTTTCCACGCAATTTCAATAACAAAAACCTGTCCCTTCTCTGCACGCTATTAATAAATACATCAACGTGGGTTTCAAAATATTACCGATCAACTTTCTCAATAAATAATTTTATCTTTATACTCACATACATATATAAAGGAAGAAAAGGCATTCCAAAAATATCAGTTAGTTTATTTATATTAATTAAAGTATTTTGATAAAGCGATCTATGATCAATCTTAAATTTAAATCTTGAAAATAATAATTAATATTTGGACAATAATACTTGATATTGATATTTTTTTAGTATAAATTAAAGCCAATAAAACAAAAAAAAAAAAAAATATAATTTATTATATCTATGCTCGTAAACTAATCGCGTTAACTAGACACCAAGTGGGTACCAAAAATTCAAAAAAATATTGTTAATTAATTAAAATAATTATTTATAGACAAAATATTATAATAATTTATTAAAAATATTTTTTGGAGTTTCTGTCGTCAATTTGTCCATCTTTCACATGACAAGTGTCAAGTTGACCGTCGTTATATTTTTTTTAATAACCATTTTATAAATTATTTTTGTGTAAATAATTATTTTTTTATTTATGAGTTTACTATTCAATGGAAATTTATATAGGGATTATGAGATTATATCTAACATTATTTATATTTTATTAAGACAAGGAAATCTTTTTATGATGGAGTTTGCATAGTCAGGAAAATTAAATTGCAAAACCATTTTCTTAATCTTCTTACTGAAAAACGTGAATTGTCATCATAAATCGACTACTACCAATTTTTTACTGTCAAGAACCATTCTTCCCATACTTCGAATACACTGTATATATTTAAATATAATTCTTTACACGGATTCTTCAGAAACTAATCTACCGTGTAAAAACAAGATAGAAAAAAAATGTATTATTTTATATATTTAAATTAATACTTAATTTTTTTGTAAAGACACTTTCAATTCAACACAACTACAACTGAAGCACGTGGGTTGAAATTGCGAACTACCATGGTATAAAAGTAACTTTAAAGTTAACTAGATTTGAGTAATATAGAAGATTATACATTTGTATTAATAATAAATAAGAAATATTTTTATATTTTACTACTAATTTATCTATTTTTTTCATTGTAATATTAGATTTTCATAACTAAGTCAATTAAATATATCATTAGAAAATATTGGTGATAAATTAATTACTTTTTCTATTTAATGTGAACAATAAGTAAATTTGATCGCGGGTGAAATTCAATGGATAAACTTTTCTAAATCTATATACTAAATCTAATGATCTATAATGCTTACGTCTATTTGTTATTTTGCTGTTATCAAGCAGGTTAATAGCCAGAGCATTGTGATTCCAGTATATATTCACTACTAAACATTTGTATTGTATCCACAATGAGATCGATATAGAGGTCTTTATATATATTATACCATACGTCTATACTGTTTCATTATTACCTTGTATATTAGTAATTTATTATCTACTGGTAATTCGTAAAAACCATAGAGTTTTAAAAAAATATTTTTTTCACTGAGGTAAAGGATTTTTCACTTTCGTTGATTTGGCCATTAAATATTATTGTTGGGCAGCTATTCATTTTTTTAGCTATTCCTATAATTTTTGTGCAGATATTGAGAAGCTACAGCCGGATTATCATCAGATGTTATATCATCAGCGATTGTTGCAATAATAGTATTACTAGTTTTAGGAATATCTACCGTGCATAAAAGGTAAAGCAGCGGTCATGGAACACTTCCCTGTTGCACCTCATATTTTATTGGATGCAGTTGTATTTGTCTTCAATTTTTACATCAAACTTTCTGTTCTCAAGATCTATTTTTTTATTTATAAGTAATTATGTTGTAAGTTCTTATAAATGTAGTATTATATAATACTTTGTCTAATGCTTATGATATGTCCAAAAAAACTTGCTCAATTATTTCGTTTTCCAAATATTTTTAATAATATAGATTGCAGTATTAATAAGATTAATAATCTCATTTCTAATCAATCAATTACACTACCATCCTATTTTAGCAATAATTGATATTGTGAGTAAATTAACTATTTTAGTCAGTTATACCGATAATTGAAGTCCAAGCCGAAAAGGATTAAACTTTCTTAATAAAGTTGTATCAAATCCGTTGGATTTAATTTATATTCTAACATTTGAGACTCCACTCCAACTTTTAAATTTATTCTCAAATGTCTTAGTCATGTTTTCTAATTATCTCTGCCTTTACTCTAGTTTGCAAATCCGTTTCCGCTTTTCTGATATATAGTTTTCTGCAACATCTTAGCTCATGGGAATTGCTATCTAGCTCCTTCACTAATCTAAAATAATTATAAAGGGATCAGAATCATCCCTTTATAATTATTTTATCTATATTAAGAATTAATACCGATCAAAGGAACTGGTTCAATTGAGACAATTTTAGTAAATATTAATATAAACTTTATATAACAAAATTATTTTGCAGTCTAAATGACTAGAATAATGCTATATATTTTTATATATGTACAGATACGTTTAGGAAGGATATAGTAAAAAATATATAATATTTATTACATAACAATACAATTCCAACATTAATACAAACAAACATCTAATTAAAAATATATCAATCACATGCAATGGGTTATTAGAGGTCAATTATTAGAAAAGAAAAAATAATTATAAAAGATTATTATCTATAGGTTTTTCCTCAATATTCTATTTATATGTTTTATTTCCTAACTTTCTATCTGTTATTGTGTTATTTTCTATTAGAATCTTACTTTGTCACATTTGTTACTATTACTATTAATGCTTGCAAGCAGATCTTTTTAAAAGTAGACCATCAATAGTGTTTATGAAATGTAAAGTGAACATTTCATTGGTTCTCTAAAAACATAATTATGCGGAGATGTAGGAAAGGAACGTACGAACCCTAATCTATCGAATCCTGGATCAATCCGTTGGAAATGCAAAGAGAACTCCTTTTCCTTGTAGCATTTGTAGAGAGGGCTCTATTTATATATTTACATCAACGGCATCCAGTTGGGAATATCAATGGACACGGACGGAATTCGAAGAGCAGGAGAAATATAGATAGATTGTTCGGTACCGCAAATAAATCCATGTCGACCGCACCGTGAACGTGGGGGAAGCCCGGAGGGCACCAGCCTAGACCTGCCGGCCACGAATCGGGCGAGAATAGGAAGTTCTGGGTCACTGAACACATCGGTCCGAAAAACCTTTTAGTTGTTAATTCCGTCATTCGATCGGCTACAGATAACATCTCCACGTCGATGCCAATATGTACAGGCACGGGGGCACGGCCCATCACAACCCATCAGACGATTTCCATTTACCAAATTGAATGGCACAATCACGCCTTCGAGCCTCCCTTGGAAGCACGCACCCTATTCAAATTATTTATATTCCTTATCTATGAATGACGGCCTCGTTAAGGATGCGTCTCTCACACAACACATTTATCCTAAAACGACAGAAATCCTTCTAAAATTCTCCTTCAAAAAATCCGTTTGTTTGAAATAGATATACATATAACAATTATTTAATAAAAATAAGCTTAATATATTACACGCCGTGAGTTACCATGACAAGTTTTTTTTCACTATATAGACGAGGTTTCAGTTACGTTAAACTATTGATTGAAATTAAACTGAAATGTAAAGTGAAAAAGTACATATTTGTCATGTAACGCATTGGGAATTTAAATAAGGCAATAGTGCTAAGGCCACAGCTGAAAAATATGCAGTATATATGGTGAAGGACTAATAACTGATCGGGCAGTTAGAAATTTGTTTTATAAAATTCCGTTCTGGAGATACGACCTTAAAAGACGAACCGAGGGCGGGACGTCTTTCCGACATTGACGACAACCTTTAAAAGGCAATATTGGAGCAAAATTCACGTCAATCAACAAAAGGTATAGCACAAAGGTTGAATACATCACAATCAACTGTTAACCGCCATCTGTTGAAATTAGGGAAAGTCAGCAAGTTAAGAGTATGGATACGTCCTTATTTTACACGACAATGTGCGACAACATACAGCAAGGGTGACTCAAGAAAAAATTCTTGAGCTTGGATGGTCGGTTTTACCACATCCACCTTATTCCCCGGATCTTTCCCCGACAGACTACTACCTTTTCTGTATCTTACAAAACTTTTTGAATGGAAAAACCTTCAATTTTGAAAAGTAAGTCAGGCAGGCTATCGAAAACTTCTTACAGTCCTAACCAGCCACATTTTACAAGGTAGAAATGTGAGTGGTGAATACATTATAAATTAATATAATTTTGTTATTTAATGAGAGCAAAATAAATGTCTGATATAAAAAAAAACGGAAGTTACTTATGACTCGACCTAATACAACCAATGCTTAAAAAAACATGTGATTGACGTGTGAGCCGCACACAGGCGATTGATGCGGCTCTTAAGTTCGAGAGTAATTTGCATTTTTTTGAAAACAACATGTATTGTTTTCACTAATTTTCAATCCAATTTATACAACAGCCTTGTATAATATTATGAGTTAATTCTTTCACTTTTCTCAAGATAATCTATTAGCAAATTTCTATTGCATCCCAAAAAACTAGCATTTCCGCTGATCGAACAGTCTTTACCTTCATCAATTCAATTTTATCCATAGTTATAAATCGACGAAAAAAATTCGTTTTATTCTTGTTAGAACCCTTGAAAAATTCGCAATCGCATGCAAATACACAAAGCTTTTTCATCTTTAATTCTACATGCAAAATATGGAACGCTCTTTCTACTGAATTGCATCAGCTATTTCTAAAGGTAGTATAGTTGC
This sequence comes from Nicrophorus investigator, assembly GCA_963457615.1. NCBI lineage: Eukaryota > Metazoa > Arthropoda > Insecta > Coleoptera > Silphidae > Nicrophorus > Nicrophorus investigator. The sequence continues at coordinate 19,027,762 of OY735140.1, read as the reverse complement.
CAATCCCTGTAATAAGCTTAATATTATTTAAATTATTAAAATAACATAAATTATTATGACAGTTTTGATTAAATAAACTATTGTTAATGACTAATAAAAAAACTTGTAAAATAAACATAATGGACTAGTCCTTCGATACATCATATTTATACCTGTTATTTTCCATAAGGAATTTTTTTATTTATTGAAATATCTGTTAATTACATCGCTCATCAATCATTTTCTTATAACAATTTCATTTATAATTTTTATACTATTAATAAAATATTGTTTAACACAAATATATGTTTGTTTAGTAAGTTTATTAGATTATTATAATCTCTCAGGATAATATAGTTTTTCAAAAAATATTTCATATCAGTTTATTCACGTAACTATAATACCTTTTTGGAGATAATTGATTCATACATTATAGTTATAAATCAATACAGGAACGAAAGGTAATAATTTATTTTTTTGGTAATAAATGTGATACATTATATAATTTTTCGTATAGAAATACATTGAAATTAGCAATAAGATTATTAAAAGCATATTTTATCATTTTTTACTAGTCTACTAAATATATAAAAATATATTTTCTTATGCAAACGATAGTAGAATAAATGAAATGTGGTTCTGAGAAGCACTCATCATACCAATATATTTCCGAAAAGTATTATAGTTCAATTTTGCCAGATGGCATTTCTTCGCTTCCCATTCGATATTTGTATATAATAAATCGACGTTGCAGTTTTCTTTAAATTCAATATATAAAATTAAATCTACTTTTTATATGCACCGACGTTATTTCTTTTCTTTTAAGATACTTTACTTTATCGTTACATAATTGTAATAATTATTTAATTATTAGACTAATATTATATTATAAATAATAATTATAAATATTACTAGAATTTTATTTTATATTTTATAACGAATCAATAATTGTTATTTATTTATATTAGTGAATAATAAATGATTAACATTATATTGAAATAATTAACATTTGTAACAGTAATTGATTTTTTTTATTTTTGTACTTAATTTTATTATAAATCTATTTTAGCTTATTGTCAAATATAATACTATATTTTTTTAGTACACATTATTGTATGTAGTAAATATTATAGATTATTTTATAATGAAAATACGAGGAGATGGTATGGACTGTTTATGGAAGACGTGAGAAAAAATATTAATAAATGAACTATTGATCTCAAGATAGGCAAAAGTTTTAAGTAATTGGTACTTAAAGTTTCACGACCGATTAAATGGAAAATGGAAGTTTTTACTCTAAGCTTCAACTTTGTCGAATGGAGAAGTGTATAGTGGTGCTACTATTATTTAATATCACTTAAATTATTTTCAAAGCGAACTTCCAATGTCATTAAAGTTATAATGCATATATTAATTATCTCACGCCCCATCAATTAATTAATTAAGCTGCATATTATTAGAATTTATTTTATTAAAGACCAACCATTTTAATTTTAATTATTTTATGTAAAAAATGAATCAATTCATTTACATTTCTAATATTACTAGAGTATTATATTTAAGCACAAAAGTATAAGTTTTTATAATTAATACGTGATTCTTTAATACTTTATATAAATATAATGTGTTTTTTGTTAGTTTTATTAAAAAATAAAGTAATATCTCGAAAAGATGAATGAGAACATTATTTTCCAATGATAGTTGTAATCTTATCATGAGCAACCAATATACATTTGAAAATTTGATGTCGAGTTATTTACGTTTTGTTGAAATATTTTTTTTAGGATAAATATAACATGACATTTTAGCTGAAGATTTCAAACAGTCCAGGATGCTATTATTATAAATATTGATTTTGGTTAGTTAAAACTATTAATCAGTTATAGATTTATGACCAATATTTAATAAATTTTGCATCCTCCTGCATCCCTTAGAAGTAATGTACATTTTATTTTGGTATTTTATAGAAAAAATATACGGAGGTAATTTAAAAAGTTTTGAAAGAGAAACTTTTTTCACGAATTTTTCCTGCCAATTAATCCAACGGGTTTGTATAATATTCTGAGATAATTCTTTTACTATTCTCAAGATAATCCCTTATGTCGCTTTAAAAACTTTTCAAATGTGTAATATGATAATTAGAAATTTAATTACTTAAAATAAATATATCTTGAATTAACATTACTTGCGCCTGATAAAATTAATTTCATTCCATTACAGTTTATATACATATTTTTGATAGGCAGTATAATAATTTTAAAGTTGGAACATCTTGTTTTCTCGTTGAGTCATGTTTTTCATCTTGACATGACAAGATAATCACGGAGGAGGAAGCTGTTTCCTATCTTGTCGGCAATAAATTGAATTATGTAGCTTTAAACTTTACAGGATAGTCAAATTGAGTGCCAAAGCGTAAAGAAAAGTAAGTGTCGATCTGATAAAGTGAATTTTAACATTTTTTCTCCAGACTTGCATAAAAAATAATAAGAAAATGAAGATTTTTTTTTTAATATTTATGAGTTTGTTACACATGTGACACCGTCGCATCGTTTATCAAAATCACTATCATTGGCTGGCAATATGTCATCATCGTCGCTGAGTAATACGCTGGGATTTCGAGGAGTTATGGTGTTCCTTCGTTTCAAACCACTTAGTACATCATCTTGCCAAAGGGGATGGCTAGGGTGGTTAGTCTGGCTGGCGCGGCCGGAGAATTATAACTTCCTAACTAAACGCCATAAAAAGCTCCGTTCCCCCTGCATAATCGGAACTATAAAAACGAAACTTTATAAGCTTATAAATCTACCGGCTTTGTATTCTGCTTGAGTTCCGTGTGATCGTTAATTAAGAATGAACCTCTTTCATATATCCCCCCCGCTCAACGTAAAAAAATACAACTTCAGAGAAATATTTTCAAGAGCGCGCAAACACTTGCTGTTTCAGGCAACATTATATTAATACTACAAAGGCTCACGCTATTATTTTAAATTACATCATTACATCAGTTATTATAAAAAACATGTAATTTCGTTTCAGTCCACTTTTTTTTGTAATTTATTAATTATTATAGTTTGATTATTATATTTATAACAATTATTTGTGTTATTATACAAAAGGAAGGAAGGCTAAAAGCGGTTTTATCCTCTTTATTACGAGAAAGAAATTATTATTGAGTTCAAAGCCTACAACAGCATTTCTTAACATTCTTGTTTTGCCAGCCAAAATAATTTTGGTTGTACCATGTTTAAAAACTGTTAAGAAAGACTAGAAAAAAAATTCTAGGACAATTTAGGACATTGGCAGTTCGAAAAAGATTTATATACAGAAATTTGGCCAAAATCATCACCAGAACAAAATTACTGCTGAAAGTCGATGGGTTTTGATTTTTAATTCTTATAAAGAAATTATCTTTATATTGGCTACAATTTATATTCAATTGTCTTAATAGTTTATTATTTAAAATGAAAAGTTGTGGTCTTCAAGTCTACTAGTCTACATTTGTAAAGGTGAAATCATATATTTTTTTAGTTTATTTACTTTTTACTGCTGGTTCACAGGAATTTTTGGAAAAATTATAGAATGTTCTAAATCTATTGTAGAGGAATTCATATTTCCGATGGTTAATATTATGAAAGTGGATTTAAAGATTGTAAGATTAAACATTTTTTAAGTGGTAACAATAGAAGTAAGAATACACAAAATGTTAGTAAGTAGTGTTATTATAAAAAGCTATGAGTTCTTGAAGTAAATAAGACTAACAGCACAGATAGTTGAAATAAATTTATCATGCTGGAAAGCCAAGAAAAGTGGAACGTAGTGGAGGGTTAGTATCTGCATGTTTGTGTTGAGAGAGTAGTGGTTTTAGTGTGCAAGAATCACAGTTTCCATTCCTACGTAAATAAAGATAGTTAAAATACCACTTACAAGTTACTATCGTGGTGAATATATTCCAGAATAAATTAAAGAATTTGAGTTTAATATTAAAAGTAATAGAATAAATCTCAATCTTGAATATAAAAATACTAATTATTACTTAAAAAATAGACAGATACCATGTTTTATTTCATTTATTAAATTATATACTAAAATATAATTAATGTTATAACAATTAAAAATGTACTTGAAATTCATTAATAATGTTAATATAATTAATTATACTTGGCTTTGTAACTGATTTGATAATAAAATTTGAAGAATTAAATTTAAAATATCTCTATGAAAATTACTGTAAATGCATTAGCTCACATTTCCCAAAATTAAAAATGTTAATAAAAAATTATTGCGGTGGAAATGCTGCCACTCATCAGTATTCTAAATATTTTGATTCCTTATTGGAAGAATTGAAATATATTTGCAGGATTCTATAAATTACTGATTTTTTATTAATCCTTTCTTTCATATAGATGAGGATGTACCTAATAAAATTGCAACATATTTATAACTTTTATATAAGGAGCATTTATAATTTGAATTTATAAATATAACAAAAAACATTGAATTAAAATCACTTCATAACGAAAAAAACTGGTATTTAACGAATGCTAATAGCTTCCCATTGTTGAGAAAATACGCTTTAAAATTAAACTCTGTTTGCGAAACGACACATGCTTCAGAATGTTTATTTTCCAATATGATATTTTTAAAAAGCAATGCTTGAGAACTGGGAACTCAACATTATATGCAGCAATATAACAAGAATTATTAATTTTAATATTAAGTTTATTCATTTAAAATTTGTAAATTTACTTATTTTTGAAATATGCCTTTCTAGTAAAAAAGGTGAGTCGGCAATCTGCATTCGTAGAAGTAAACAACATGATTAAAAATATGTTTTAATATAAATATGAATATAATACATGAATATATTTTTTGCTTATAATTTGATAGTGTGAAAAGTTGTTGCAATAAATGTTATTATACCTATATTAAAATGTAAATAATTTCTTGTATTATTAATAATATTTTTTTTTAGACTATTTTTTTCTCTTATTTTATCATTAATTTATTTAAATATTGTCTATGTCCGATTTTTTTTATCACAGGGAATAAAGACCTAGGTCGATAGCCCTTATTATAAGTTTTTTTTAATTCATTTATTGTTAAATTCAATTATTTCTTAAATATTTTTGTTTTTATTAGTTATATTTCTTTTCCTTGTTTTTTTCGTCTTTTTTTGTATTTTACTGGCCAATAAATGATGTTCTTATTGTTATATATTAGGTTTATGTAATAAAATAAAATAAAATATTGCAGTAATGATGCAGTATATATGAAGCAAGTGAGTTATAAATATATCGGAGCTTGTTATGTCTCTTCTAATGGATATGTTTCAAAAACATTCGCGTAATGTTATTTTCTTTCTTACTTCCTTACTGAAGCTCAATTCTTTTGCAATTTCCGAATTGATGAAATACGAACATGGGGTTCTTTGATCTTACAGGTGGCTTTCCATGATGAATAATCATTAATATGAATTTGCATACTTAGAGAATATATTATATATTATTGTATAATCTTAAAAAAAACATTTCCAAGAGTCATTTACCAAAATATAAGTTCATTAAGTCTAAAAAATTTTGAACTTTTTATCAGTTAGTTTTATTTAATTATAGGACTTTTTCCTTGTTTGCTTATTTAATTTAATTAATTTATTTATTTTATTGATTATATTCAGTTTGTGTATTTTTTATGTAATTCTGGTCAATATATTATAATATTTAAAACAAATCAAAACATATTCAGATAATAATAAATAAATATTTCCGCCCGTGTCTCGAGATTAAATAATATCTGGACACCGTGAATTATCTCGTAATTACGTAGTTGTAGAAGCTGAGAGAGGTTTACGAATAATAAATACAATATGTTCAAATAGTTTTACTGATTAGACTAGAGTTTTTATTGAGAAGTCAACTGGACAAGAGTTGATTTAATGGTTTAGCAACTAAGGCTTTGTTCTTTTCTTTGACCTCCAACTAAGACTTTTTTTTATGAATTAGCTGGATGCATAAAAAAATGTTCCAAAACTTCACAAGTTTCTAAATATTTTTCGCAACAGATTTAAAAATTATTTTTTATGCGGTGAATAGGGACCGCATAAAATATATTCTAAAGTTCTATACGTTGTTGTAAAAACCCGTATAGAATTATAGAATTCTCTTTAATTAATTCCCCGTCAATGGGGATTAGTTTTTGAGTTAATTCTTGAATCCACAATGTGAGCATACGTTTTTTCTATGACTTTTATAGTGGATGCCTCTTACCTACTCCAAATTCTTTACCAAGAGCTGTGGATCCTTTACCTTCTGCTATTCATTTTAAAATTGTAGTCTTAGTTTCTAAGGAAATTGTCTTTCTTTTCGCTTTGTTTTTATGCCTATTATAGTGGATGACTCTTATAGTGGATTCACTTAATCCAAATTCTTTACCAAGAGATGTGTGGATCCTTCACCTTCTGCTATATTGTAGCTTAGTTTCTAAGGAAATTGTCTTTCCTTTCGCTTTGTTTTTGGCCTTATTCATTTTCAGGGATTATGTCTAAAAATATAAATCTTAAAAATGTATATCTAAATAGAGAAACTAATAAATTTACCTTCAACTTACGGTTTGAAATTAATCTCTTAATGGTCCAGGAATATGTAAGCACTTCGAAGGATGTCAATTAACTAATGTGATTATACAATTCAATACAAATATAATGTAACGCAATATTTATGTAATGTAATGATATATCAATGTTTATTATTTTTTATGTTCTAATTTCATTGAAATTTTGAGAGGACTGTAATTAGATTGTATTGATTTTTTTTAACATATACCGCACATAAAAATAACGCACAAAAACAGGTTTGAGTGTATTTTATTATATAACAGCCTGAGAACTGTTGGTCTTATACCAAAATGTATACTTTTTTTATATAGTCAAGTCTCTTTTTGTGACGTTCATTTATATTTTATTTAATTCCTTAATTGGTCTGGTTTCAAACAGTTCGGTATATTGAAGCAGATGATTATCCGCACTATTGCTATTCTGAAAACGAGTATTAACGTATTCATTAAAATAAATTAGTCAATATAAACCGTATGTGTGGCATACTTCAGTTATTAAAATATTCTGGGAAAAGTATAATGCGACCGTATCGCAAATTAAGCAAATAAATAATTAACTTCAAATAAATTTCAACATTTCCGGCAGCGGAAGCGTTATTTAAGTAACAATTAGGTCAATTTGCTAAATTATATAAAATATAAATTTACGGCATTTTCAAAATAGCCGTATCCGCCGTTTACATTTTTGTATGACAAAACAAAATTAGCGTGTGCGTAAAAAACGAAGGAGTGTAAAACAGCACTAATATAGGGTGGGCAAGTCCACACCTACGCCCATAATTACTAAGTGTAAAGGATTTGAAAGGCTAATAGCCTTTTGATCAATAAATCGTGTTTATTCATATTTTTTTTGCTGACATGTTCTACTTGTGAAGTTGCGCGGCGAACGGCCAAAAAAGTCCTGGCCTGCAATTTCCTAACTAGAGCCAATAATATCGATCGTTCTCAAATGGCAATAATAACCATAAATGCTACTTCTTTTTGTGGCTGTGAACATTTGCGTGGCCAACTTTCTTGGTAAAATTTTGCGCCTTTTGTCTGCACTCAATATGGCAATTAGCCGCAATCTTCGGCCAACAATATTTCTTTTGTTTCACTCGAAACATGTTTCCTGTCGCCATGCAGTCTAAATCGAATATCATAAATTGATGCCGTTTTCAACGGTGATTCGAAACGGCGACGGTGTGTATTTAGTTTATAACGACGCGCCGCGACGCCTAATCGAATCGATGCGACAGACGTTACGAATTCAGGAACGTAAGAGGATGTTATTAGCGGCAGATGTAGGTCTTCCTGATCCAGGATTCGATATTCTCCTACATATATTTAAAGGAGGCGAACGCTCAGGAAGGGATTCGGAGGTTTCCTGCATGCATTAAATATAATCTTACACGGAAAAAGGAGGAAAACCCATTTGGCTTCAAAGGTGTTCACATTTTTATATCTTTTTAATTTTATTCCTTATATTATAACACTACTTTCCTACATATGCTTTTGAGGCAAAAAACATTTCAAGAAATAAATATTTGCTGATATAATCATTGTGAAACTTTAACTGATATATATTTATGAATATACGTGCTAAGTTTTTTTAAAATTTCTTTCCTTACAATAAAACTGCGTTTCTCAACCAGAATGACATAATATATAAATATTTTTCAAATAAGCTACGCGCATTTCTGTATTAATTATATTTTAGTGAATATTGTTCTCTATATTTAACTTTCCCACGTTATAATTAGTTAGTACTGCCTTAAGTCATAGTAACTTATAGACGGTAATTTTTCTCTGATTATTTTTAACCATGTGATATTTAAAAAAATCTTATATTTCAGTGTGGAAAAGAATGAAAATTTGTTGTATAAATAAAAAAAATAAGTATATCTTTTTTTAAAATGACCATTTTCCATTGACGGAAGTCTCTACACCTCATACATAATATCAAATGTATTTCTTATAATTGCAACAGTAAGTAGTTTATTAGCCAATATAAATAACACAAAGAAAAAGAAATATTACTCTGAAAAAAAAAGAAGATAAATAAATTTGAAAATAATTAGAATAAAAAAAATCCTGTATAATTTAACCAAAAATACATTTTAAATTAAATATAAATATATCTGGCTAAAGGGCTATCGACCTTTCTGCCTGGGTAATAATATATGAATATATATACTTGTTATATAAATTATAATAATAAAATGAAATTGGAATTATATATAATTATAAAAAAAATCCCACATCTTCTCCTTTACCACAGCTAAGAGAAACACGATTGTAGGGAAGTAAAAAATTGGAACAGGGTACATGAGCGATACTTGAACTTGGAATGGACATCTGGATTTCCAGGGATACCAAATTTGGTAAAGGAAGAAACATTTTGTCACAAATTTAAGAAAGAGGAATAAAGGAGATCATAGGAAGAACGCTGGAAGAGATTTAGGACTGAAAGAAATGGAGAAAACCATAATCAAAGATGAGACGGCAAATGGATTTGCATATGAAAGTTTTGACATGGAAGGATATTTCCGAACTACGGAAGGTCAAGGATCGGAAGTGACGGGATATAATTTTTATTCCTAGATATTTGAAAGAGGTCGATGAGAATATAGGATTGTAAAAAATATTATTATTACAAAAAAAAGTAAAAATATTATATTTGCAGGCCGCAGTGCTTCCGAATTTAGAATATTTTTAATTCTACATATGCATTTTTATACATTTTTAATAGTATTACTTATAAATATTTTATATTCTTGTGATAATAAAAAGTCAAAATTAATCAATTATATTTAGTTCCAATCATTATTTTACTATAAATTTATTAATTTGTTGTTGAGAGAAATGTTTGTATTCAAGAAAATTAAATCTAATATATTTTTGAAAATTTCAAATATATGAATAATATTTTATTATCAGGCAAAAAAACCTAAGTTAAATACTCATTAATAATTATAATAATATTGACAAATTCGTGTAAAATTATAATTATAAAATTATTTTTACACGAATGTTAATTATTCAACTATAAATTTATTAATTTGTAGTTGAGAAAAATGTTTATATTCAGGAAAATTAAATTTAATATATATTGTAAAATTTCAAATATATAAATGAATTTTATGAATACTTTATTATGAGGTAAAAAGACTTAAGTTAAAAAGTCATTAATAACTAATAATAATTATAATAATATTGACAAATTCGTGTAAACTTATAATTATAAAATTATTTTTACACAAATGTTAATTATTCAACTATAAATTTATTAATTTGTTGTCGAGAATAATGTTTGTATTCAAGAAAATTAAATCTAATATATTTTATAAAATTCTAAATATATGAATGAATTTTATGAATAATATTTTATTATGAGGCAGAAAGACCTAAATTAAAAACTCATTAAAAATTATAATAATATTGACAAATTCATGTAAAATTATTATAAAATTATTTTAGATTTCTTTTTTTAAAAATAATTATCATTATTATTTTATTAGGAAACAATGTTCATACTACACTTTGATCTATTTAAAATATTTAGAAAAGTACATGTATTATCCTTAAACTAAAAGAAGATTTTATAAAATAATTTTAGTTTCCTTTTTTTAAAAAATATTGCAATAATTATCATTATTATTTTAATACGAAACAATGTTCATACTACACTTTGATCTATTTAAAATATTTTGAAAAGTACATGTATTATCCTTAAACTAAAAGAAGATTTTAATTCATTTAATTATAAATAAATGTGTCTTTATTTGTCTGCTGCTAATTGCTTATAATTAGTGGATGAAATGGGCCAGCAGTGAAGTTTAATTTATTGCGAGCATTTTTTTTTCTTGTTTACTCTTCGTTTCTGCATTGAATGTAAAAAAGCTACATTTACAAGAGGCTCTTCGAATATGCTGAACTGTGGAACGGCCTTAATGAGTTGCTCTACAAAAATAAATTACCGATATTCAAGATCAAGTGAGCGAATGAAAAGATTTAATTAATTAATTAATTAAATTCTGTCGACTCGTGCATTTTATGGAGCTAACACACATTATTCCAGCATTACGAATAAAACCCATCAAAAGAAATCTGAAAGCAAAGGATTAATTAACGTTATTTTTTTTCAATTGCTACTTAGTAATAGTAATAGTTGCATACATTTTATTAAATTTGTTTCAATTATAAAGCGTGGACAAATTGGTCAACGATTATTAATAGTTAGGGCTGAACTAATGAACAAATTAAATTATGTTTAGAGCGTACTGCATCGGAGTGTAAAGACGAGATGAATTAATGTGAGTAGAAAGTGTTGCGATATTTCAGTAAAATTAAGAGCCGAAGATGGATGTGAGGAGTGGACGTATTATAATATTTCATACGACTTTAAGCTCTTGTCGTGGAGAGAAAGTGGAACTTCAGTATTACAGATGAGCGTGTAAGAGAGGGCAGGAAAATAATAGGAAAGCAACGAGACGATGTTAATTAGTCACGGAGAGTGTGAAATTGCCACTCTCTCCTTATTATACTTAATTAAGAATTAAGATGTAGTATTAAGTCCGTACCAGCGCACTTATTTTTTTCATCACGCAAATCCTTATTAAGAAAGAAACGCAGTTCGAGTGAAGAGGAATGTTGAGGATTTTTTTGCAAACGACTTTCTGCCAAATACGTTCTCGAAATTTCTGCTATTTGTAGATGTAAAGCTTCGCAGTTGTATTATAAATATGAGCATGGGATGCAACTTGCTCGAATAAATTTGAATGTATAAATAAACTATAATTCGTGCTTGACCGAAATATATTTGTTTGGCGATTATAATTTGCGGCAGAATACACCGGCTTTCTGCCGCATGAAATTTCGCACAAGTTTAGCTTTGTTGCTCATCTCTAGTTCAGTTCACAGCAAATTTCAATTTGGAATGTAAACCCGTAATATCTATACTTTCCATCTTTTAAAATGCTTATATAAAATACAATTATAACACTTTATTACATAAATATACTTTTTGACATACCGCAATAGAATTTACAGTTTAAAATAAAAAAAATAAGTTTTACTATTAATTCAGCCAGTAAAATAATTTATTGATTTAAAATATTTATTAAATATAATAGTGAAAGAATTTCAAACAAAAAGAATTACTTATTTATTATAATTTAATTTTACTTGGAAGAAAGATTTAGGTCTATAGCCTTTTGGTCACATTTGTGATTAATAAATGTTGTATTTATTTTTAAAAGTATTTTATTTAAAATAAAATTTGCGTTTACTGGTTAAATATTTTAAATAAAAAACTGATATTTTTGTAATTGAAAATTTTAGGTGAGATCAATTAACATACAAATAATTTTAATATTTAATACATAAACAAAATTATTTCTTTAGAATTTTCCTACATATAATCCCTGCATAAGAAAAACTATTTCTGCTTTGATTGTCGAAAGTTTTACTTCTTTTTTCTTTCTTATATTTGCGGTGTTAGAGATTTTTGGTAAGCTGAAATTTTTATTTGATATTTCTGTTTAACGTCTAAATGTTGTCACTCTTTGATTATACGTAGTAACTTTAGATGATTTATTTGAAATATTTAACTTTTCAATTTCGTACATATCGTTTAATGAAAAACATAAAAGTTTTGGTATTGGTAGTTTTATTCAATTAATTATAATCATCCTCTTGATGCATATTCTTAAATTTAATAGGATTTTGCAAAAATTTTCAAATTAATTATCTGCTTTGAGTAGCATTTTATGCAGACAATTCTTTAAGAGTAAATAAATATCATATCATCATCTATAGCTAATATTTCTTCAACAAATTTTATAGATAGAAATATCTTGTTAATAATATACATTTTACGTTAAAAATAGAAATTTCCATATTTAAATTTTCTTTTCTTTTTAAGAAATTAGAGAAATAATAGGGATTCTTGTTAAAATTTATTGAACGTTATAACCAGTTTTATAGCATATTTTTTAATCAAATTTGTGGAAGTAATACTTTCTGAATTTAAATTAAATTAATTTCTATTTTTACATTTTTACTACATAGAAAAATATGAAGAGGGAATTACATTTAATTTGTTTTTAGCAACATATTTACATAACTAAATGGATCAATTTTTGACTTCTAAAAACATAGACATTTTTAAACATTTCCAGTTATCATTAATGCCAGATTTGAAGGATTCTACAAATAGGAGGCATTATTAACGTTTTTTTATTTATCCTTTCTTTCATGCAGAGGACGATGGACTAATAAAAACGCATCTTTTTCGATATTTTTAATAATTTAATCGTAACGAAAAAAAAATCTGCAATTTAATGAATTAGCTTCCAATTCTTGAGATAATCTAAATTAAAAACTCTTTACGCGTCGATATATGCTTGTGAATGCTTATTTTCCAATATAAAACCTAAAAATCAAATATAGCAATAATTAAATTTTTTTTTTTTTTTTTTTCTTATATTGTTTATTTACAATCTGTCCTCGTGGACATTCAGTAAATTTGTGTGACATTTTTTAATGTGTTGACATTGTATTACTTTTTTCAGATAAACTTCCCATTGGAAGTTTTATCTATTTGGTTTGGCTGGGTTTGAACCCGAGAAACTCACATCCGTGAGCGGCGACTCTAACCTTTCGGCTACGAGTATATAATTAAATTAATAATAATTTGATTCTAGTAAAATTTTTAATTTATATATTAAAAAATTATGATGAATTAATATTTTCTTGTTTAAATATTAACCCTTATACTTGGCAAAATTCACGCTGAATTTCTGCATTTCTAAAAATTACTAATAATCCGTAAATATCCCAAAACCGGATTATTTGAGCATATTAAATCCCTATGTAATTAATAGTATAAACACATATAAAAGATAATCTGGTGTTATTTTTAATCTATTAGATGAGAATTATTAATAGATAAGAATGATTCTACAAGAAACGACAAAAACCATAATATATTCAAATTACGTATTTTATCTTATCAGCTACAAGAAATGTTTTGTACTATGCTTAAACTTATCTAAACATTGATGAAAACTTATATGAGTTTGAAATAGGAAACAATATTTCTTTTTAAGGGCGACGTGGTTTAGATCCGATCCGACGACTATAGGTTCTAGGAGACTACGTCCTTGCGATTGATCATCTCACTAGTCCGATAAGCTCCTTTGGGCGGCAAAAATTGGACCATAGGGATGAAGAAAATATTATTATTGTTGAACATTTCAACTGTAGTATTTCATCAATATTACGCTATTTCAACATTCATAATAAATAATATTTAGGTGCCCTTTGCAAAATATATTTTTTTAATGTTACTCTATATTACGTCTATAGCTAATAATAATAACATTTATTGCAGCAATCATAAAGTTACATAAATAACATGGTGAATTGGGTATTTGTAAAATTATTAGTAATAATAAATAAATAATAAAATAATTTATTGCAAGTATATAAAATTTTATTAAACAATTAATTAAAATATTACTAAATTGATATTCACATGAGCGGAAAAACTGCGTTCAATAACCCTTTGTGTGTAAACGTATGTAGAAATACAATAAATTTCGTCTATTATTATTTTTGTTTATTAATATTAATAATTCCTCAATAAAAATGATTGAAAATTTCATTTTAATTGCATAATATTTATTATGTAATAATACTTAATTTAAGAATACAAAACGTTTATGCGATCATTCTCCAAATTATATCGAATATAGACAATATTTGTGCCGTAACAAGATTTAGGTTACACAATTTGACATAATGTTTATCTACGGAAGTTGTAAAATGTAAAATATTTTGAGAAATGTCGTAAAATTAATTAACAATGTGATAAAATTGCATTTGTGATAATTTTAGTAGGTTTAGTGTTAAAAAATAATTTTAGATCAATTTATATAAGAAATTTCAGTGGAAATAAAAATGGATTGTTCTTGAATTTGAATGTCCAATTTAGGGATTCAAATATTAAATAATCAAGAAATATATTTAATTTATTTTCATTTCATGTGCCAATTGATAAATTAATATTTTTAACAATAAAATAATAAACATCTATACTTACCATAATTTAGAATCAATCTGTTTTCAAAAATATACTAATTTACAAAGTTTTTTAATAATTTATATAGATTATTAAATTATATATTCAACATTATCTTCTTTATTTTTATGGAAGTCTATTTTGCTTCGTAAAAAAAATTAGTTTTATAAAAAATACTCACATTTTTATATCAAAATTATATTTTTTAATTATAAAATCTGCTTAAAACTAATCTGCTTTGAAGAATTTCGTGTTATTATCGGATCATAATTTAAAAATCTCTGCTTTTAAGATTACATTTAAAAATAATTTATTAAAACTAATCTAATATTATGAAATGAATTATTATAAAATTAAATATGTTTATTTTATACTAATAATTATGTTGTTTTAATTTACCCCTTTAGACACTGCACATTAGTTCGTATCGGAACTTTATTTTTTTTATTAATTTTTAGGAGATAATTGTAATAATATTGAGAAAAAGTTAAATATGTAATGGTATAGTATACAAAAATAAAAATTGACCGCAGTCTTTTGATACTGAGACAAAATTATAAGTTCACAAAATAATGTAGGAATTTATTCAAGCTGCTGTTTTCTTCAAGATTGTCTTCAGACTGATTTTTGGCTCTTGAAATACAAACCGATAAAATTTTGAAAATTAATCGAAAATACATTTAAAAAAAAATCAGCGTAATATTTGTTTCATTATATAATAATAATTCAATAAGTTGGAAATAATGTTTAAAATTTTACTTTTTTCTTAAATTTTATTTTTTATTAAATTAATAACAACATAAATTAACATTAACAAAAAAGTATTTAATTGATTACTTGTTTAATAAATAACCTTTTGCAAGCGAAAAACTATCAATTAACATTTAGAAGAAAATGCAAAAATGCTTGTGACTTCAATTTCGTAATGATTTTTTTTCTAAATTAGCGTGAAATCCTGCTTCGATTTTTTAAACTTTGGTTTTATGAATCTTTAATTTTGGGACTCCAAGCAAATTTGAATTGAAATATTAAGACAAATTTGAATTTCATGGCTGCAAAAGCATTTTTTTATTTAGACTGCTCATATTGGTGTATATTTGAATTTTATTTCGTAAAAATTGTTGTTTAGGCTTGTGTATTAAAAAATATATTAAATTCCTAAAAAAAGTGATGAAGTTACAAAATCATTAAGATGTGTAAAATATATATTTTATCGCATAATTTTTTTAATATTATGAATAAAAATATTTTAGTATAATTAGATCCATTAAAAATATAATTTTAATAATTATAATCAATATATTATAAATTAATTTATGTAATTTGCATAATAACAATTCGTGCTTAATTATTT
This sequence comes from Nicrophorus investigator, assembly GCA_963457615.1. Classification (NCBI taxonomy): domain Eukaryota; kingdom Metazoa; phylum Arthropoda; class Insecta; order Coleoptera; family Silphidae; genus Nicrophorus; species Nicrophorus investigator. The sequence continues at coordinate 19,011,755 of OY735140.1, read as the reverse complement.
AATGTATTAATCTATTAATGTATTTAGTTTTATGCAATAAAATATGTTATTACATTAATTTTATTTCTGCATTGCACATTTATATGCTAATGCATCCATAAAATGAGGATTGGGACGCAGATATTTAGATGTGCGCATGCGACAATTGAATATATAATTAAAAATATTTAATAATTAAATAATGATGATTGCACTTTAAACTACAAAGTTAATATTATAATAAAATATAATTAAGAATGTAATAGAAAAAAATACCAATTTGTATATTTTATGGATACACGTCATTTTTATACTTTATGTTTAAATTTATAATTGGAAGTTGACAGTTGGACATTACCCACCACATTCACGAGAAAACTGAGAAAAGTTTTGAAAACAATACAACACATGCAAATAACATTTTCTTAATAGATTATCTTGAGAAAGGTAAAATAATTATACAAATCTGTTAGACCAATTGAATAGAAAAAATCGTGCAAAAATACCTGATTTTTTTTTCATTCACGTTTCAAACTGTCTTCGTATTGTTCTACTTTTTAATCGATTTAAACAATGTGTAGCGCTAAGTAAAGAACCAAATCTATTATTCAATCCTTTAATTAGATTATTTGTGCGTGGTATGCTTTGTATCAATTTGTTTACATATAAGATGTTGAGGTATATTTACGATTATTAAACGTCAAAATGAGAAAAATATTGAAAATTTGTTGTACTTATAATTTCCAAATAAAGACATAAAACCAGAAAATTGATTTGTATTTTTTTAACAATAAAACTATCTCTATTTTTTTGTTTATAAGCACTGGCAGATTAATTATGGACGCAATGAGGCACATGTCTAGCCTGAGAACTTTAGACATTTTCTTATAGTGCTTTAAAATATTTTTTTCTTTAATAATTATTAAGAACTGTATAGAATCACTTGTTTATGATCCTTAATTTAGTATTGGAAACATTAAGTACAAATTTTTAACATTATTTTATGGAATTTTTTTAAGAATACATCTGAGTAAGCTTAAGTTAGAGAATAGAACCTGAATTAAGATTATTCACTTTATAATCTAGTATTTCTAAAATGTATATTTTGTAAATATTTTTTTACGAAACTAATAGTCTATAAATATTCTACATATTGTTTTTCTTTATAGAAAGTAGGAGCGATTGAGAACTTTAGATTTAATGAAATTTTAATTTTTAATCATTTACCGAAGAAACTTCAAGCTCGAGTGCGAACTACATAAAAAAAAAGAGTTCATAAAACTTTATAAAGAAGTATATGTACTTAAGAAAATAGATTTTTTTTTAAGATAGAAAAAAAAGGAAAGGATAATTGAAATAATATTTCATGGAACGATCGAGATTTTAGCATATAATCTTAGCTAAGTCTCATTTATGCATTGATACAGATGTGGAAGAGTCCCGTATAAGCTTTCCTTTGTTAGCATCGGTCCGTTTATATCGCTGCGGCTTTCCTCTGGTCCAACACGGCCATAATAACGTCGTTAAACATTGAGACCAGTTTATACGTGAATGTTGCCAACCAATAAACCAGGCCTAAGCTTTACTACACGTTTAATTTATATTGCATAATCAATATTTGTGCTGGCTGCAGCGCAGCATCTCGTAAAATCTTATTTATTAAATGTAACGGCGGAAGCGATAAAAAACAATATATTATTATTATATAACCTAAACAACGGGGCAAAGCCACAATATTAATTTAGCGAAAAGCGGGAGCAATAAATTGCGTAATTCTATAATATACGTTATCTAATTTTGCGCTTACGTGCAACTAATATAGTGAACTGTGCAACGATTCGTCTAAATAGAATTATTATTATTATTATATAATATAAATATTTAGGCTTTATTTTATATTTATAATCAAAATTATGTCTTTTATAAATGTTACGATAGAGAATGGTTATATATTTGGATTGGTGAATAGGAATTATATCTATTTCAAATTAGTGATAATTATTTGTGAAGCAATGGTTCAATTCATGAATTTCAACATTATATACAATTATATTGCAATGCAGTATATTTGATTATAATTTGATGGAAGGAAAATGTTTGGTTTCGCAGAAATTCAATTAATGTATTAATTTATTTGCAATTGCACAGAGCAATTAATAATTTAGTATTAATTATTTTATGCTTAATGCGTGTAGCGGTATTGACAAAATAGCAAAATAATATTGCACTAATAATATATAGCCTATATAAATCCTATAGAACGGCGCCTCTGCTCATTTAATTTGCTTTCGAAAAATACATATCAAATCGCATAAATTCGAATCAATTACTATGACACTTTGAATTTACATTTTGTACCAATACCATTAAACTGGTTTCAATCAAAATCACATTAAACTAACATTTTCCCTAGTTAATATAATTACAATACAATTGTTTATATCCTTTGTAATTTTAGTGGAAAAATATAAATTTTCATATTTTATACTTGAGTTGAATAAATATGTTATTTATATGAATTGTAATTTTAATGATAGTATCGTTAGTAGTAAAGAGCTTTATTTTGGAATACATGATACAGTCAACACAGAGAAAGATGTTGAGTTCCCGATGTCCAAGGGATTTGCCGCTACTGGACAGTCACGTCGACGATGTATCGCCGTGAAGGGATTTTCCGTGTATGCACGGATATGATCACCTGGAGAAGGTTGTTGACGTCAAGGGGAATCGCTGGATAGTCACGTCGGTGATAATGTGTATATCGCCGCGTTTAAATCATTTGGTCGCGTGTTACATGTAGATGTTGTAGATGATGTTGGTGATGTAGAGAGATTATAGGTTAAAGTGATCCCGATTTTGGCGGGACTGTCCCGCTTTTTAGAAGACATTCCCGCGCCCCGCTGATTTTAAAAAATGTCCCGCTTTTTATAAAATATCTACATTTCTTATTTTAAATGTAATGTAAAAATATATTACCTATTATTTATTAATTATTATAGTGAAGCATAGAAGATTTTTGAATAATGCCGCTTCCTTGTCTAAAATGGAACAGTTTTTTCATAGTGCTCTAGCTTTGGCAACACGGAGGAACAGCTAGCATTAGCTGAAGAGCTATTTGATTTCCACACCATAAACCACAATCGAAGTTTCAAATTAATGAATTGTACGCCGCAAATGATTATAACATTGTACGACAAAAAATTTGCATGTGCAAGGACAAAAACCATTTTCCGAAAAATAATATTTGCGAAAATGATCTTTTCGATGAGATGCAATTGGTTTCTGATGAAAAATTAAATGTTGGATGTCTGCAAATGTGGAAATAGACAAAAAATGGACGGGGTTATTCCTTCATTTTAAACAGAATAATATTCATTATAAAAATATTTTGAAAATTGTATAATACGCGCTCTCCCTTCCAGGAACAAAAGCTGTAACAGAACGTGTTTTTTTAGTATCAATAAAATATGGACAACTGAAAAAACGCAGTTGAACATTAAAACTTAAAAATCTATATTTAGCGTAAAATATAATTTGAACAATTCATGTGTGAAATTTCACGACCTTTAATGAATGATCAGAATTATTGCAAACACTCGGATAAAAAATATTAATTATTAATTATTTTTATAGATTACCAATAATTATTAATAAATACATTTTTGTATATTTATAGACAAGTATATGAATGTATACAATTAAATATATTTATTTGAATTATTGGTCTGCTTTCATACCTAAATTATAATTATGATTTCATCCCATTTCTCCCGAGTTTTCTCTATAAAAATGTGGTCACTTTATTATAAGAAGGTTCGTAGATGTTGAGTCGAAAGTTTGTTTGTTGTAAAAATGATATTGAATGTGGTTAAGTAAGGTTTTGAACATATATGAAGATGATGGAAAATAGGATAGAGAAAGGAAGAGGATGGACGAATGACGTCGGGTCTAGGAGATACTAGAGAGTGGGAAACTGGGAAAGATTCAGACTGAAAAAGAGGAAGATGCTGCTTTGGTTTGCGCTTTTATAGTGGTATTAATTGACCAGAGTTCCCAGAAGGAAAAGAAAGATTCAACAAATATTATGGACATAATATTAGTTTCATTAAATTGAATTTATAGAATTATTGTAACACTTGAAAAGTTTAAGATATAAAAAAAATCAAAATTTATTAAAGGTCGGTTAATTGGGCATATATTGGTGGTTATTTAATTGTTCTTTAATCAAGGAAAGTGACTTTCCACTATCAACAACAGGTATCAGGGCCTATCATGTGGTCCTTTAAGAACCAATACAACAACCCATCTTTACATCAATTTATGTTAACTAGTCTGTAGGGCTCCCTTCCAAATTGTTAGGGCCATAAAAATCAAATGTATTTTAAATATATTTAGTTTTATAATTTTTATAGAAAAATGTTAGAATTCGAATAATATTTTGCGAGAGTCAAATTTAAATTTCCGCCACTGCACAATATATATCTTGTTTTATTCACTACATATTTATGTTCAAGGCCTTAAAAAACGAAACATAAATTGGAAATAATAAAATTACATCCATTTTAATGAAAGACCATTTATTATTATATAGTTTTTTAATATAGAATAATTATTATTTTTATGATTTAAGGGTATTATTGTTAATTTAAATTATATATCATTTTCCATTCATATTTTTTTCTTTTCGGAATTTAAAGTTGATTGGCCATCAAATTATGATTATTATTATTAAAAAAAATAAAGTTAAGAAAACTATAAACATTAATTATTTTGATATTTCTGAATTTTTGCTAAAACTATTTTATTTACTTACAACTTTCCAATAAGAAATCATAAATTCCTTTAGTTTATAAAAAAAAATTCAAAGGAAAATTTAATTTACATTTCAGATTGTTTATTTTTATTTTCTAGTTAATATTAATATAGACGTTAAAACGAGGACGATTTCAGTAGCAATTTCTATGGATGATTGGAACGGCCTTATTGCTATATTCAGTGCCAGTCAATCCGTATTTATGTTACGCAATAATAGCTTGTTGACCGATTTGCGACTCGAATCAGTCGATTCAAATAAAGTTTACAATGACGAGAAAATGCGTTTGATAAAATAAAATTCAATAACGTTCAGTTAGTACAGATTTAATATTATTGCTAAACTACAATTATAATTATTTAGAACAAAGATTTTGCAGAGTTCAGTAAAAGTTCATTAATGTAGTAATTAATATACAACTATAATATTTATTATTTAACTATTATTTATTAGCCAGAAAATTTAACATTACATAATTTATAATAACAAATTCTTCATATGTAAATATTATAATTATTTAAACTTTTGAAAAACATAGCATATTTATTTTTTCAAATTGTGCATTATGATAAGAATTTTTAACATATTAATAAATATTGTTTACTTTGTTTTTTATGTGGTACTTTCAATATATTATCAAGAAATGTCTGCTTTTTTAAATTAATGTAATTTTCTATATTCGATTTGATCTTGAATAGCACTAATAATCTTATTTAATATAGTTATAGTAAAACCTACTTAAAAAAAGGGTTTTTGAATCTCTATTTGTTATAAAAATGTAAATAAAAGATATTTATACTTAATTTTAAACTTTTCAATTTATTTAGAAAATAAAGAACGTCTTTAGATTTATTGTTTAACAATTTCCTTGTCTTGCATACAGATATAGTAAGAATACTGGCTTCCTACTAAGCTCCCAATGTTCTCATTCTATTAAAGAGATGTTTTTGTGTCAAAATGACGATCTTTTTAATCTAATAAATAATTATCTCAAATATTCTAAGTAAATTTCAAAAATCAGTTTTAGATAAAGAAAAAACGGTTATTGTCATTTTTTTAGTTGAATATAGTGACGGAATTAGGCTTGTCCCACATTCAATCGAGGAATTTTCTTTGTCAAAAAATAAAAATAAAGATAACTAACCTAAACTTGATGAAGAAGAACCCAAACTTGGTTAAATTGTGACAGTGTTATCCTAGGACTAATAAATAGTTAACAGTTCTATCATAGAATCTGGATGTTGTTGAAGAAGAGGAGAGGTTTTTAGTGAGTAAGAATCCCACAGTACCACGTGGTCCCTATGTAAGGTTTTCCTCTCTTCGGTCAAAAAAAAAGTTAACAGTTCTATACTGGTTTTATATAACTTTATAAGTATTTTTTTTTTAGTTTTATGTATTTTTATTTCAGTTTTTGCAGTCTGCAGTTTTTCTGTGTTTAATTCGAAGCTAATCGACCTCTATTAGCGAGGAGATGCCATGACCTTATGATTTTGTTCTATCATGGGTTTATTATTTTTATACTTGAAAACAAAGAAAATAGGCTTTTTCACTTAGTTTCACAAAAAATCTTGTATATATTCAATTTTGAGAAAATAGCAACAATAAGATAAATAGTTTAAAGAGGATTTTGTAATAATATACATTACTAAACAAATGAAAATAATAGTCTGTTAATATTTATTAATTTGATATCCACTTGAAAAGATAAATAATAATATAATTTAAGAAGTAATGGACATTATATAAAAAGTAAAAATATAACACGTTAACTAACTTTTAGCTTAGTAACTTAGAAAAACTGTAGACCAGTTTAAAATTAGTTTGTTGTTGAACTGTGCATAAGTTATTAGTTTTACTTTCCCAAAAGTATTTATGTTAAAAGTTTTTCTTAAACGCCCTAATTACTTTCGCATTAATACAATTGCCAAAGAAATGATGCAAACTCAAATTATCATCGCATTCTACGCCTCTTTACGCTTTCCCATAAAAACGGGTATCTTTTTATGAACACTGGTCTTAAAAAATGCAACATGATACAATTAGCTTGTTCCATTCAGTCATTGTATTCTTGTTGTGCCTCGTTTGGCGCTCATCCGCATTTCGGCTCTGATTTTTTTGTTTTGTTTTTGGTAATTATTCGTGCAATTCTTTCCTCGCTGAATATTTAAACGTGCAATTCGTGGTTTCTGGTATTTTTTGTACATTAGGCTGGAACGCCAGAAATGCTACACGCAAGTTTATTAATTTTAGATTATGCGCGCTCGGTGAATTTACAAAACCAATCATGCATGTATTCCATGGCACAGAAGCTTAATTAATTTTGTAATATTGAATATTTGCAATAATTTCATGTATTTTACATAGATGAAAAATAAACATGTATTTAATTTTTAAGATTCAAATATATTCAATAATTTTTTTAAAAAATATTAAGAGGGCAGTTTGAAAAAGTTTTGAAAGCGAAAAGGAAGAATTCAAATCTTTTTTTATCCAATTGATACAACAGGCTAATATAATATTCTGAGTTCATTCTACTACCCTTCTCAAGATAATCTATTAACAAAATTTTTCTTGCATCTTAAAAAACTGATGCCATAATCTTGATTTGATCCCATCACGTTTCTTCCTGGTTGAAAATATGCTTCGGTAACCTCATATTATCGACATGTTACTAATATAACAATACAAATTCTGCTCAGAGCCGCTTTCAGTGTATACCTTTGATCTGACTGCATTATTTTATCCTATTGAATAGCGAGATTTCAAACGCATTGTGCATTGTACTCTACCCTATGTTTCTAGTATTTCGAATTTGCTTCAAATATATTTAGGAATCAAACAGATTAAAAACTACGACTAGAAATTCTGTTATTTAATTTATTATATAGGTGGATGTGCAGCAGTTCTAGTAACATTTAAAACTAATTGAGACATTAGGTTAGAGAATTCTCCGGTTTGTGTTTGTTTGTTCCGAATTGTTTATACTTTTCTAAATCTAATGACTGAGCTATTTAGATAGCTTTATTATGGCCATACTTTTTAACAAACTTCTTACTTACTTCTTTAAAAGTACTATTAATGTTTACGAATAATAACAGATTTCGTTCTATAGAAGCTTCGTGATTAAATGTAACATTAACCGAAATATAATGACAGTACATTAACGTTTTCTTTCTATGGTCCTAACCAGGACTGCATTAACGTTATTTATATTTAATATTGATCAATGATACTACTTGTTAAGAATGATATATTTAAAATATTTCTAATCAGTACTTTTAGAATTTGCAAATAAAATACTTACATCATTAATAATAATTAAGTATAAAATTTAAATATACTTCTTGTTTAGGTAATTAAAGCTTAGTACAACTAATTAGCAACAATTTATTATAACATTTAACATACATCAAAATTTTGATGAGGTGTAATAATAAATAAAAGGTAGTTGTAGTCCTTATAAATCCATAACACATTAAGGTAAGTGGAAAATTAAAAAAGTAAAATTATTAAGTTTTTAGCAATAAAAGAGACAAAATCAAAAATAAAGAATAAGTAAATTTGTATTACACTAAGCCTAAGTGCTAGAACTAAAATGATTTATTAATAAATACTATTTTTTGAAATTATTTTTTTTCTTAAATTCCAGCAATCTATCCCTGTGATGATAATAAGCTGCAGTACTGGCAATTCATGGATTGGTCCAGTAACCATCCCTCACTTCGAACAGACTTCTCACTCATTTCAACCACTTTTTGAAACCTATTTTGCAGGTCTTTAGGCTTGAAACATTTCATAATAAAAAATGAAGTGGAAAAATTTGACGCTTACAGATTTTTGTACACTACATACTAATTTTTATTACTATTATTTAGACTGTATTGGGTACTACAAAATATTAATAATAACAATAAAATAAATTATTTTTAAGTGCACATACATATACCGTATTACATCAATTATAAGACGTACATGTTACTAATATATTATATAATAAAAATTCTGCTCCTAGTCTTAATCCTATTGAAAAGCGAGACTTCAAACGCATGATACACTATAATCTGTATTTCCATATGACTTTCTTATATTTAGGAATCAAATAGATTAAAAACTTTGACTGTGTTTTACTTTGGAAATCTACCATATAATTTTTTATAAAAGTTGATGTGTAGAAGTTTTAGTTTCATTTAAAACATTTACCATTCTTCGATTTTTGTTTAGTTGTTGTGATTTTTTACACTTTTCTAAATCTATTAACTGACGTATAACTTAATTCTAGCCATACGTTCTTCCACACTCTATTTAAACATTCCTTACTCACTTATAAGAATTTTCAATATTTATAAATATTTACAGACTTGGTTCTATAAAAGATTAGTTATTAGAGGTAATGTTAACCAAAGTATAACAGTAAATTAATGTTTACTGTTAGTGATATCTTAAACAGAGTCGCATTAGTTGCTGTTAGCTCTAATTAAGTATATTGAACACTTATACTATTTAATGTATATTTATTTTATTTGTAATTCTGCCTAAAGTACCTAATGGATAAGACGGCTCTAATCCTAAAAATATTGATTAGTGATTCTGCTTATTAAGAGAAATATATCTATGAATTTCCTAGTCAGTATTTGTAAAATTTGCAAAATTAACACTTTCAAAAGTATGATACATCATAATAATTAATTATATCATTACAATATCCTTCTTGGTTATGTAATTATATTTTAGTATAAATAATTAGCTAAAATGTATTATAACATTTAACACATTTCAAAATTTGGATCAGATTTAATATTAAATAGATTGTAATAATATGTATTTTTTGTAAATCCATAATAGAGAAAGCTAAATTGAAAATGATGAAAGTGATAATTATGAAATTTTGAACAATAAAAGAAAAATAAATAGTAAGTGATTTTGTATTACTATAGAGTACGATCTTCCTAGTCAGTACTTGTAGAATTAAAAAAAATAACATTTTAAAAAGAATGGTACATCATTAATAATAATTAAGTATTTCATTTCGTTTGTAATATATTTTAGTATAAATAATTAGCTAAAAATTATTATAAGATTTAACACATTTCAAAATTTGGATCAGATTTAATATTAAATAGATTGTATTTGTAATAATATGTAATTTTTATATATTCATAGAACAGAGAGCTTAGGTAAAAAATGATGAAAGTTATAATTATCAAATTTTGAACAATAAAAAAACAAGAAATACTAAGTGATTTTGTTTATGACTAAAAATATTGATATTAATTAAAAATAGCTTTTTTTTTAATCTATTTTTTTAAAATTAAAATGTACAGGTAAAACTTTTGTAAATTTCTTCTACAATTATAACAATTTTGATTACTATTATATACATTCTTTATAAGATGATTTATATCGATGATTGTTCTATTTTAATAAAAATATATAAGATATATCTGGCTCCACCAGTATATTTTTGATTGTTTTAATTAAATCTGACAATTATAATTAATAATTCGTATTAGAGGTAATTATAAGACACCTTTTACTTTGATTAGCAAGAAATAACACCAAAAATAAAAAATACGTAATATTCTTGTTGTAATATCGTTTTTTATTTTTTGAAAATCGTTTGATGAACGTTAATATTTTCTGTAGGACTGGATCGAAGGTGATTGCATTTGATTAGAGAATTGTGATAGAATTCCAATCGTTCAGCGATCGTGACCGGTATACGCTACAACTGGTCTTCATGTTCGTTAAGGTCTCCTACACTTCCACTTTTATATGCAACTCATTCGTTGGAATTTAATGCGATACGGACATTTAATTGCAACGAAAGAACACTCGCCGATAAATTGCAAAATGAATACAAAGTGGTTTTTAATTTGCTCGTCGGCTTTAAATTTTAATTGGATATTTTCTGTTTGTCGTCAAAATATAATCAATATTGTAGATTTTCAACCAGAAGACGGATGCGAACGTGAGAAAGAGCAGCAAGAAAGGTTGTGTGTGTTTGGGAAGTAGAGGAGAGAAATAGAAATAGTGAGATAAATAAAACTGGATTCGGAAGCGGCTGGTCTGGGAAGGTTGCCATATTCCGTCCGGTCTGTCTCTATTGTTTATATACGAATGCGAAACTCCTTTCATGCCGTCGGATGAAAGATGCATATCTACTTGCTGCTAGCAAACGCAAACAATTCACACGTACGCTTTTTACGGAGGATTTTCCACCATTGTTTCTCTGAAAATAAACTCAAAAATGCTGTGCAAAAAGCACAAAGTGGAAAAGGGTTTCTGCTATAAAAACAATAACTATACCTCGGATTAGAGCAAACAGGGTTAACCTTATAAATTCATTTGCTCCCTTCGAATTCGTTACTATTCCATCATATGACTTCATACTACAAAATAGAATAAATGCAAAAGTGGAAATGGAATTTACAGAATAATAATTTCTCAAAACAAATTTTTATATTAATTTTTTTTATTTTTATTTGCTACAACAATTTATAAGACTATTATTTTTTTTTATGTATAATTAGTATTTCTATTCAGAATACGTAATAATTGTAAATATCCTTGCAATATCCAGATTCGGTTAATTATTCTAAAATTATTTAATAAAAATTTGTTGCACAGCTATAGATTTTTATACTGGGCAATTATTTCACAATTATCCTGTTATTCCAGGTGCTTTTTTGAGTAAAAAACTTTTTCTAAATTATATTCGTTATAAAATGGAGCTGTACGTAATGATGAGCAATTAATGATCCGCGTGTTGGACAAAAGAATCAAGTTTTAATCCTTGCTAAATCTTAAATCAATAAACATTAATTATTATATATGTTTCGACATTTCGTATTCATTTGAAGTAGCAAATGCTTCCGTATAAATGTTACCTATCCTTTGAAGTTCTAAATTATAAAGTTTAAAGCTTCAGCAAGGATTCAGTTTAATTTATTCTAAGACGGATTTACTTTAGATTTCAACTGCATGCAGTATTATATAAAATTACTTATAATAAATTTGTATAAACAAAACTAATTATATATTACGTAACTTTCAAGCAACAGCTTCGACTTCTTATTGACTAAATAGTTTTAAGACGTAACTAATAACATTTATTTTATTAAAGTTGTAATTATATATAATTTCATTAAAAATATTATTGTGATTATTTTTAATTAAATTAATCTATATAACTTATAATACTAAATTTTAATTCAAAGTGTATTATTACTTTGAATAAAAATTCAGTAAGTAAATTACAATGTGTATTCTAACTGTTTAATTATATAATATTCGTAATTGTAGTAAAATATAAGCAGCAGTTGATTTACTTTTATTTTTATAATCTATCTACTTTTGTAATCTATTGCAATAAAAATTGTTATTATTTTAAAATTAAATTAGAACATAATAATATAAAAGAAATTTTATTAAATGAATAGTTTATTGAAATTTGAACTTTTTTTTACTCTGAAAGCAACTTTTTAAGGAAAGTGTCTGAATTGTTAATTATCATGACGTAATAATATTTACCAACATAAAATATTGTCCATTGGCTTGATATTTCAGATGTTACAAAAGTTAAACAACTCTGAGTAAATATGACTCTAGTTGCAAGAGTAACAAGTCCTAACATAAACACATTCATGTAATATAAATGTGTAAAGGAACATGTGGTCAATAGTTCATTGTAGCAGAAGTCTCCTAACGGAACCACGTACATATTTGTTCATTAACAGAAATAAACAATAAATATACGAAAATTTAGCAAAAAGAAAAACTATTCAATACTTTTTAGATATGTAAGATATATTAGTTACCCATTAGTTTGCATCAAGAAGCACTTGTTACAAAATATTAGCCAACAGAATTGAAAATAGTTCAGGTACAATGTGTTAAAATGGTTAATTATATAAAATCAAGACCATTAAAAAGTTGCTTATTTAGTAATTTATGCCAAGCTATAGAAGCTATAGAAAATTTTTCATTTATCCAATTGTGATAACGAATACTTCTGTATTTGAATTAACTTTGAATGAAGAGGAAAGACTAATTACGCTTTCTAATAATTAAAATATTTGGAAGAATCAATTAATTCATTTTGGATTAACATTAGATGCGATTATTTCATGATAGCCAAAAAAGTAAAAAAAAAAATACAATTTTCTACATCTTATTTGCGTAAATTCGGATTTTCAATATTAACCAATAAAAAATGAAAAAAATATCGAGACTGTTAAATGTAGAAGACGATATGAGATTAGCATTGTCGTTTTACGAGCAAATATAAATGAAATTATCAAAAAACATCAAGCTCAAATTTCTCATTAAAAGTATATTTATTATTAATTTGTAATTAATTCTTTAATAAACGTTCTTTTTGTAGTATATATTATTTTATTTTACATTCAAAATTATTAACATCAACTATTTTACACAGCGTATTATAGGTAAGTAAACAACTTTTAAACTTTTCTTTTCTTTGTGTGCCGTCAAATTTTGAAATCATTAAAAGTGTGCCGCGACAAGAAAAAGATTGAGAATCACTGACTTGTAATATAAGTTATTTCCAAACAAACCAAATCAATGTAGATTTTATTTATAAGTTAGTTCTGAAATAAATTAAATAAAATTTTAAATAATTTATTGTTTGTTATGGAAGTTTCTTTGATGCTTATGTTTCATATATATATTGCATTTACGACTAAACTTGTTGGAAATGTGTAGGTATTACAATGGAAGATCAATGAAAAGTTCAGTCGAGAGCAATAAAGCTTGCTAACTTTCCTTTAATCCCAATGGACTCGGAACGGTAGACCCTAATTTTCTGTCCGAATCCAGTTTTAACAAGCTGGTGTAATATTTCTCGTTAAAATTTCCATTTGCCGTCTACCCAACTTATTTGTTAAAGAAATTTGTTGCAAACGCTAAATTTCAGAAGTGAGTATTATGTAACTGACGAATCAGCAACAATTATATTACTTGAGATGTGCAGGTTGGTCCAATATCATGTGGTAATATAAAAAATATAAATCATATTTAAGATTCAAATTTGATTCAAAAGCTGACGGAGATCGATTAATATATAACCGATGAATCAGCAATTATTAAAATACTTGAGATTTAATTGTATTATAATCAATAGGATTACCTTAGGTGGTCACACTTATATACAATGCAGTAATTAGACTTGGAATATTTCCAGCTCAATGGAAGGTGGCATAAATAATACTGATCTCCAAACCTGGAAAACCGTTGGATGCAGCGTCTTCCTACAGACCTATCAGCCTTCTGCCAGCCCTGTCCAAACTGTTCGAAAGACTTCTGCTTCGGAGACTTCAGCCCTGGTTGCTAGACAATAGACTTATACCAGAACATCTGTTTGGATTTCGAGAACGTCATGGTATTGTGGAGCAGGTCCATCGTGTTGTGGATATTATTGGCAGGAGTCTTGAGGAGAAGAGGTACTGCTCCGCCGCTTTTCTCGATATCTCGCATGCGTTCGATAGAGTATGGCATGAAGGTTTGCTGTATAAACTGAAGAAGTGTCTTCCACATGAATATTTCATCTTATTCAAGTCTTATCTGACTGCGAGGCTTTTTTAGGTCAAATATAAGGATGAAGTGACTTCGCTGCGCCCAATCCTCTCTGGTGTTCCGCAGGGAAGTGTCTCTGGACCCTTGCTGTACCTAATATTCACGGCTGACCTTCCAACTGCTCAGCACGTCACTGTGGCCACATTTGCTGATGATACTGTAGTTATGGCATCTGATGAAAACCCAACGATAGCTTCACAGACTCTCCAAAGAAGCCTAAATTACATCGCCCACTGGTTCAAAAAGTGGAGAATCAAAGCCAATGAAACCACCTCTGTTGATAACAAATTGTTGTTATACAAAACAATTATTAAACCCATATGGACCTATGGTATCCAACTATGGGGATCTGCCTGCAATACAAGCATCGATATTATCCAGAGGTTTCAATTAAAAACGCTGAGGGAAATCACCAATGCTCCTTGGTTCTCTACAAATGAACACATGCACTATTACGCGAACATCGGATATGTAAGGGATGAGATAACCAAACACAGCACAAAATATCTACATCGGTTAGAGGACCATCCAAACCAACTCGCCACTGAGCTTACAATTACAGAAACACATCGACGTAGACTGAAACGCTTCAAATCACACGATCTTCCAAATCGCTTTTGTGATGTGTGAGTTGTGATATTTTTTATTTGTATTGTTATTTTTTTTGTATCCTCTATTAAGTTATCAGTGGAGTTTGGTCGCTGGACCAATCTCCAATATACATATTTATTTTATTTTTCTCCAGTTCCTTATTGTCAAATTTAGAGCCTATTATCTGTTTTTTTTGTAGATAGATTGCTTTAAAAAAAAAAAAAAAAAAATAGGAATGTGTTGCAAAATCTATTCATCCGGTAAAAAATTATTAACGTTGCTGCCGTCTAACTTCCAACTAAATTATAATTATGGAAATTTCGTTGCAATTGGAATTAACTTTCCAACACCGCACTTTCCGAATGTACACTCGGAAACACTTCCCATTATGGTGTTCTGCGATCCGCTGGCTTTAAGAACTTTTTAATACCCGAAACCGGAACTTTCCGGTATACAAACGACCTGCTTAAATCAAATTCGGATCACTTTTAACGCTATAATTCATGAAACACGTATAACACTTTTGACGAGCGGAATAATAAAATTATGCCGCATTAAAATACTATAAAAGCAAACATTGATTTTACCTCTTGTCTGCTAATTTTATTTTTCTCTTCCTCTTGGTTCCCCTTCGCGCAGCTTTTTTTGAAGAGAATTACCTTTATTTCAGCAAAATTGCATGCGAAACGATTTCGGCGAAAGCGTAAAACTTTTATGGCGAGTAATATATTAAAATAAGAAAAGAAAAGGAGAACCTCAACCTAAAAAAGGGAGATATTAAATATATAAAATTGTCATTCAAAGGAAAATAATAATAGAAATAGAAATGGTGAAATACTGTTCGGGATTAGGTGATCTATAAAAGCGCAAAGGCTTCCCTCGAGAGGAAAGGGCTTAAAAGAAAGAATAAAAAAATATGATGGAGCAAACGGCAGGATGCGGAAGAGGAAGAAGGTTAAGCTGTTGAGTATTTGAAATGTCATCAAAACGTTATACACCCTTCCACCAGCTAGCGTTTCCTTTTACGACTTCCGCTTGATTTATACCCATTAATTTTTTAATATCTCGTTCATATTAAATCGCATAAATTATTCCCGATATTACGAATGTCCGTTGATGTGTTAATGCCAGTACCAATCGGATTCAATTTCTATTGGCAACCAGAAATCCGTTGAATTATTGAGTTTATTGCAAACCGCGCCAACCTTTTCACCTTTTTCATCACCTCCCTTTGCTTATTTTGCATCTAATTTACTCACGTCAATGGACAAAATAAAATTTTAACCACTTTATATAATATAAAATCTAAAGTTCTTAAATGTAAGCGTATATATAGAATTTTCTAAAGAAAATATTTTCGCATAAAAACAAAACCATTAGAAATTAGTATTAATTTGTTTAAATTTTTGAAAGAAATTAATTATTATGTAATAATAAGAAGACACTTTAAAAAAGAACCAAAAAATAGTGTTATTACACGCAATTACGATTCAAAGACTTTTAAAAAATATACCACTTTTATTTTTATTATGAGATTACTTCTTCTCATATTTATTATTTATAATATTAAATCTAAGTTTCTTAAATGTAAGCGTATATATAGAATTTTCTAAATAAAATAATATACACGAAAGTTATGTATAGAAAACATTTGTCCATTAGGTATTAGTATTAATTATTTTAAAATTTTTAATAAAATTAATTATCATGTAATAATAAAAAGATACTTTCAGTTATGAAGTCAGTGGTAAAAAACTCTGGAAATTGTTCATAATAATAGAACAATCTAGGCAATGATAAAAAATAACCAAATAATAGTGCTATTACTTGCACTAACTTTTAAAATACCACAAAACATATTAATTAAAGTAAAGTCAGATTAAACTATTTGGGCCTCTAAAGGATTTAAAACGCTTTTTCGTTAAGTACCCGCAAAGCGATAATGAGAACATGAGTAGCTAAATCGTCTAAAAAATCCAATAAACCATAATAGAGACCAAATCCTGTTTTATACTTAAATCCAATTATACTAAGACTACTGTCTTTGCGTATCTGAAAAATATGCAGGAACGTGGTATAATGTCAAGCATCGCAGAGAGTAGACCTCGAAAAATACCTAAACATAATAACCAATACATGGCTCTTATATGTTACGATATACGATAGACTTGGACATCAGTTTTAAGAGCGATTGGCTCGCTAACCTTTAAGATACGGATCATCACTGGATGTGTGATTTACTACAAGAGATTTCTCCACGAAGTTCAGTCTGCTTTTCGGTAATTAAAAGCATCCAACCGGCTTTAATTCCTACACTTTGTGAGAATTATCAGGAATATACATACGCTACCGACGTTTATCCAAACAGCAGACAATTCTTAAAGTGCAAGGGTTCACATCCAACATACCGATGTACATCACCGCTGCATCCGAAATGAGTGTCCTGCAATTCCTAGGACCTTGCAGCATGGTCTGTGAAATGTTAAAAAGTTTTATATAACCAATTCCGAATGCCAAAATCAAAACTTGTAATAAGAGAACTACATAAAATTGCTGAAAATTTGTTGTTGATAGATTCAAGTAGGTTGAGAATAGAATCTTTTGAGTCGGCAATGCATGCCAGAACTGCAGGAGTTGTGGGATTTTGTATTTGGGTATTTTGAAAAGTGTATGAAAAGAGTATGAGGTGTATGAGGGATGATCAATATAGGAAATGCGGGTTGGAGTTTGCTGATGAAGTCAAGGTTTTTTGGTAAGGAGAAAAGATTATATAGGGTGGAGGAAGGTATTGGAGACGGTGGATTGTTCGGATGCATTTCTTTTCAACTCGGAGGATTATTTTGAGTTAATTAGAAGAGGCGATGGCATGAGAATAGAACATATGAATGCTTTGTAGGTATGGATGATGGTATTAAAGAAGCAATTTCTGGAGTCAGTTGGCTTTTTTGAGGAGCAGTTTGATGGTGTACTTAGTGTTGAAGGTTTGGGAGTTGAATTTCAAGGTAAAGGTTTCAGGAATAGTTGCGTCCCAAAGGAAAATTGAGAGAGCCCTCCTTGTTACTATGGTGGAAAGAAGCCACTGTCTGATCATCACCACATTATAAATATTTAACATAAAAAAAAATGAATTCACCAACGAACAATCATATTGCAGCGGTTGAAAAAAGCTCTCTTAAAAATATATGCTTTTCAGATAATTATGCGTACAAATTTAATGTTTGACTTAGACAAGCCTTATCTATGGAGCTGCGAGATCAATTGTGTTAATGGGTAGCCTGCTTCAACATACAATTTATTAATTTTTAAATTTATGTTTTTAAAGACAATTAATTTATTCAATAGCCTTTTGCATCAGTAGAATTTAATATAATTTAATTTTTGTTATATTGAGTATGGCTTTTTTATTTGTTAATATTTTTTTGTTGATTTATTGCAATAAGTATTATTATTGCTTTTTTTGTAATTGAAGATGCTGAAAGATCTCGGTCTTTGACCCAAGTTGTGACCAATAAATTTATTTAAATAAAAATAGGAATTATTGCCTCATTAACATTTTTTTTCTAATAATAACCATCGACCAGTAGGTCCTTCAATTTGTTATATTAATATTAGTTTTTTTGTATTCAGCTATTACCTCATAATAGCATAAATTATACATTGGAAGCTTTTCAAGGCTAAGACTATATTTGTAGAGGTACAACCCTCAAGAAGTAAATAAATAATGAATAATGCGTTGCGTGGATGGAGATAGAAATATAACGGAAGTTCGTAAAATATGTACTAGTTTATGAACATGTAAGTGGGTGTACAAGGAAAGGGTATAGCGAGGATTAACAAAGTAGATAGTAAATGATTTATAAATTTTTTAATAGTTTCAACAAGAGCCAATTATTACAGAGCGAATATCTTATGTGACTAACCTTTTGTATCGGTTGATTATTTTTTATTTTATACAGATTTAATTTATCATTTTTATTTATAATAACATCATTATGTATTGGCTGTTATAAATAATAATACAAACAATAATACAAAAAAAAAGACAAGGAAAAAGAAATTACTCTAAAAATAAAATTAAAAATAATTAAAATCCAAAAAAAATATTGCTATATAATTCAAACAAAAATATATTCTAAATTAAAAATAAATAAATTTGGCCAAAAGGCTATCGACCTAGCTTTCTGCCAGGGTAATTATAAAATATATGGATATACATATTTTTTACATAAATTATAAAAATAAAATTGGAATTATAATTTAAAAAATGCACATATAAGCAGCTACAGAAAGAAAAATGTACTTGCGGGATACTTGAACTTGGTAAGGACACGAGGGATACAAAATTTGGTAAGGGAAGAAACATTTTTGTCTTTAGAGATAAATTTAAGAGAGAGGATTGGCCAAAGGATTGGCCAAATTTTGGTTTTGCAATAAAGAAGATAATTGGGAGGGTTATGAAGAGGGTTATTTGGATGGCGGATCTTAGTAAGGATACGAGGGAAAAAAAGTTCTATACGGAAAGGCTTTTTAGGACAGGAGTTGGGCTATAGGAGAAGAGGAGAAAACCATAATCAAGGATAGGAGGCAAATGGATTTATATATGGAAGCTTGGGCATGGATGAATATTCCCATCTACAGAAGGTGGATGATTGGAAGTAACGGAATATAGTTTTTATTTTGGATTTATGATGTTTGGAGTATAAATTTAGGTTCAGTTTGGGTTCAAGAAGGAGTCGATGGGAATATTGGATGTTTTCGGAAAATAACATGGGTAACAGATGATGGAGAAATACGTTGGTAGGGAACAAGGAGTTTTGTTTTAGCAGGATTTAAATTCAGACGTAACCTTTAAACCAGTATAGAAATATGGAGAGGAGGTTTTGTAGATTTTGAATCGAAGATCGAAGGCTGGATGCATGGCAAATTAATGTGTTGTCATCCGAATATTAGAAGATATAAAAGGTATTGGGGAATTTTTATTTATTTAAAATTGTAATGATAAATATTATAAATTAATTATTATATTAATTGTAATAATCACACAAAATTATAACAAAATCAAAACATATTCATACAATCATAATGAAAAGGTTTATTGACCATAAGTTTTTCAGTCCAAATAAATATTATAAATCACATAAATATAAATAATATTTATTTCTTGGCTGAAAGACTGTAATAAAATAATTGTACTCTATAATCCTTTGTATAACTATTATAAAATTAATTTAGAAATTAATGAAAAAAAAATATGAAACATTGTTACCAGCTATTGATTAACTAGTATTAATTCACATTGGAAACACTAATTAGAATCTTGTTATTTAATAACTGAAATGTAATCTGATATATACTGTACATAATTTTGAAAGCAGCAGAGTGATGCTGTAATATCCTTTCATCGAGTTTAAACTCGTTTTACTTACGGTGTCTATATGTGTAAAACTAATATTATGTAAAATATATTAGAAAATAATATCAAAGGAGAGATGCAAATATAATAGAAAATATACTTGAAACGATATCAGTTATACATTGTTTGCAAAATATGTACAATATAAATTATAAATATGATTAAATTTAGGATAATTTTACAAAATAATTTTAAAACTATTTCAAATTTAAATAAATTCATTGATAATACTAAAATTAATTAAAACCAATTCATACAATCACAAGCTAATAAAATTTAATTAACAGATCATTAATCTCCACCCTTTGATTAATTATTTTTTCTATGTTCAAAATGAAAAAAAAAAAAAATTTTTAATTAAAGTATTTTTTTTACATATTTTTAAAAATTGTAGAAATATCTACATGATATATAAATATTTAAAATTTAAATAAATTCATTGATAATACTAAAATTAATTAAAACCAATTCATACAATCACAAGCTAATAAAATTTAATTAACAGATCATTAATCTCCACCCTTTGATTAATTATTTTTTCTATGTTCAAAATGAAAAAAAAAAAAATTATTTTTAATTAAAGTATTTTTTTTACATATTTTTAAAAATTGTAGAAATATCTACATGATATATCAAATATATCGTTTGCAATAAATGGTTATAAGAAAAACCTTTGGCTCAATTTTGGCCAATAAATTAGTTTAAATAAAAATAATAAAAATATATTTGTTTATTTCTGTATTACAAGAGAAAATATAAAAACAGATGTTATATTATTGAATATACTAATAATTAAGGTTCTGTGTATAAATTGTAATTATACTAATGAATTTGGTATGAGTATGAATTTATATGAAACAAAAAGAAAGGAAATAGGGCGGAAAGAAAATCAATGAATACACCTGATAAATTGCAACGTAATTAGCTTTGCACACCCTTGCCTAAATGTACGAATAATTTACTTTATGCGCCGAGAAAATTGGACACATGCAAATACACAATGCAAAGATGTAAACGTGTAATATATAAAATATGTATATGCACCATGTGTACTGTTTCTCTTTGTTTATTTATTAAATTATTGTTTTAAAAATATGATATGTAAATAATTCTGTTATGAATTTGTTGGGCGCTCGGAGAGCAAATTGCAAAGAAAATTGGAGTTCTAGAAATTAATTAGCTTTTATTCCTTTTTTTAATTAATCATTAAAATATATTAATTAACGCGTTGACGGAAAAATTTCAGTCTATATTTTTTAATCCAAATTAAGGCAATAATTTATTAATAAAAATTTAAATCTGATGACTTTTATACTTGATTTTAAAATTTTGTTCTTATCTATCCTAGGATTCTTAACAATGTATATTTTTTACGTATAATCATAAATGTTTTAAAATAATCTAAAATCTAGATAATATATAGAATTTAAATTGCATAATAAAGGATTATAGGAAGATAAAAACATGATGGTACATATCTGATACCTTGGTCAACGTTACAAATATTCGATATAACGAACTCCGCAATTGTCAGTAAACATTGATAAACACTAAGAAATGTTAAAATACAATTTGGCACAAAATATGAACTATAAGAAGAAAATAATGTCTAAGAAATGGAATTATCAATATAACTCAATCAATAGTGTTAAAAATTGTGGATGTAAAGAATGTATTGGGTGCAGAAGATAATGTTTTATTTCAGTTGAAGATTTCGAAAACCTTGTTAGTAATAAAGACTAAGAAAATTAAAGACGAAAAAATGTTAACTACCTAATATGTAAAAATGCTTAAGTGACATTAAAAACGAATTAGAGTGAAATATTGGATAATTGTTAAATGAAAGATATAAAAAGTACAATCAATGTGATATATTTATTTTAATAAAACTTTTCTTCGTTCGAATAAAAGCATTCGTATTCTGAAATTTCGTTTAAAAATCCTATTCGTTGAACGAGGTATGACTGCACTGTTATTACTAAAGCAGATTAATTCAAATTTCAACTTCAAACCGCAGTATTAAATCTTCCTTTCAAAGGTGAATATTTTGAGTGATATAAGCCTTATAAGATTTGCGATTTTACGTGCGAGGTATAAATATAATAAAAATGTATTTCTCAAAGAGCTTTATTCTTTTTCTTTCTATGCATTATAAGTATTTAAATATAGAAAGGAATTGCGTTTCTGCCCTTGTCATCTGCGACGAGCGAAGCTTTTCTTGTCACTTGAATTTCAAGAAAAAGAATCTCGATTTCGACAGAAAATACAAAATTAAGCAGATTAGCTGTAAATATTCGCAGCATTAAAACCATTTGAAAATAAGAAAAGATTAAAAATATTAATTTTTAAAAATAAGGGAATTTAAAGTAAACTCAATTGATATTCAAACTAATAATTTCGAAGAATTTCAATTTTGAAACAATGGTAATTTTAATTGATAATGATTGTCAATACCAGCATTATTAATATAAGAAATATTTCGAGGACCGGTTAATTTTTAATAAAGAAATACAAATCAATATATATTATAAAATATAAATGTTTTCATGTTTTAAATCATTTTTATTATATTTTATTATATATTTTTCAAAAATTTTGACCCAATTAAACTTTTTAGATTATTAATAAAATTGCTATATTTATTTTAATATTGTAATAATTTTATTTACAATCTATTTAAAGAGCACAATAAGCAAATTTTATGTATATACAATATATACATGTATATACTTTCCCACTACAATATTCTCCACTGATAATTCTGACCTTTACCCTAATAACCAGTATAGTTTACGAACATTATATCTAATTGTACCCTCTTAACCCAAATGAGATATTTTCAGATAAGTCTTCTCTCTAGATATATCCCTAAAAATTTCGTTTCGTTGATTTCAGAATATATTGGCCATTAAGTATTTCTCTTGAGCTGGTGTCTTGGCTTTAGTGTGAATGTGATATGATGCACGGATTTAATTTTGTTAACTAATTCTCTAGTAAATATTCTCCATTTTAAAATCATTTCTGTATCTTATCTAAAATTTCCTTCAGATTATAGAGGCGGATTCTCACGCGATGCTAAGATCTTCTGCGAATGTTGCAATCGTAGTATTACTAGTTTTAGAATGTCTGTATATAAATGGAGCACTATAGTAGAAGACCTACAAGACTTGCCTGTGGTACTCCTGATTTTATTGGATAAAAATTTGTCTTCAATTTTTACTTGAAAATATTTGAATTTTATTCTCGAGATATGATTTTTATTTATTTTGTACCAATTATATGGAACATTTTTCCTAATTATGTATAGTAGACCGAGTTACCATGCTTATCTCGTATTTCTTTTTTCCTAGATCTTGGTAGATGATGTTTACTATTCTATTAACTTATTTTATAGTGCAGTGTTTGCAACAAAAAACAAAATTAATGGTACAGTATCAGTTTATTTAACGCTATTATAGGTTGCAATCGGCTAGCATGAAGATTTTCAAAATAGGTAGTAGACTTATCGGTCTGTATGATTTGATTTCTTCTGAAGGTATTCTTGCCTGAAGAACGTAGTGTCATAGCTAATCTTGGTAAATTAATAGACCATACATCCTCATACAAATCTATTAGCCTCCTGTTAATCCTTTCTATGATGTCCAAGTGGTTTTTTATATGAAGACTAAGGTTCTAGCTACTGGATAACAGTGTAATAGCGGAATACCATTTGGTTTCAGAGAACGGTTTGGCACCGCAAAGTAGATGCATCGTGTGACTGATGTGATAAGCAGAAATCTTGAGGAAGATTCAGCTACTTTCCTAGACTTTTCATAAATGTTTGACGAAGGGCTGCTCTATCAGATTAAGCATAATCTTCTACACCCTTAATTATCCAGCATATTCAAATCATATCTGACTAGAAGGTACTTTCAGATCAGGTATAATGAATCAATACGACCAATACTTCTTAGAGTTTCACATGAAAGTACAGCTGATCTACTGCTATATCTGTTTTTAACTGCCGATGGTAAAAAACTGCATTAAATTCTAATTTAAATAGTTCATTATTAAAATATTTACAATAATTTTTGTATGTACAGTGTATTTATTTATTACCAATATGGGCCTTTGTCTCTTGCGGCTGTGAAAATCTGCATTGACTGCTGGACAGATCTAAAATTTCCTGAGAAAAAAAAGTTCTTAAATATAATGCAATCATAAAGTAGATATAGAATTACTGTATCCAACTTTGGGTATCTGTTTGCAAAAAACATCATACAAAGATTCCAATAAAAAATATTAATTCAAATAAACAATGCCCTTAGGTTCTCCACCAAAGATAATATTCATTAATGCACTGGTATCAGCTTTGTTAAAGAAGGGATCATCCGAATTAATTGGCTGCAGATCTGAGAAAAATTGGTACTTATCTACCAATACAGAAACGGTATTAACCGTAGAACCTTCCTACACGTTTTGTAGTTCCAATTAATTGAATGTCTTTGTGTGTCTGAATCAATCTTCAAAAATATTTATTTTATTTTATCTTATATACAAATTTTTAACTTATTTTTTATTAATAACAAAAAAAAATATTATTTATGCTTATTAATTCCAGAAGTTTAAAATGACATTCATAATAGCTTTCTTAAAATGCATTTTCTTTATTCAACCATCAACCATTAACCAAAATATGAAAAGCTCAGAAACTGCAAAAATATGTAATGTTTTGATTTAATAATTATAATCTGGACTTCAAATATTTTTTTCGCGGGGCACTTCCAGTCCTTTCACGTCATAATGTCTTCAAAGAAAATCGTATATAATTTAAATATTTATCCATAACTGATTTAAAATCCTATAATATGACACCACTCTGGTCTCACACGCTTCCTCTCTTCAATCCTCCATAATTAACCTCCAAACCCTCCTGTCCTCCACCGTGATATGGTTTCAGAAATGGCGCCTAAAAATAAACCCATCCAAAACAAAACTCCTTGCTCCTTTCCATCGCATATCTCCATCGTCTCCCCATGTCACATTAGAAAATCTTCCCATAAGCCCATCGCCTCTTGTCAAATACCTTGGAATCCTTCTTGATCCTAAACTTAACCTCAATTCCCACTCCAAACAACTCAAATCCAAAATTAAAACCAGATCCCGTCATTTCCGTTCCTTAACCTTCCGTAACTCCGAAATATCCATACGGTGCCAAACATCCATTTACAAATCCATTTGCCGTCCCATCCTGGACTACGGTTTCCCACTTCTTTCCCAATGCCGAAATCCCGTCTTAAAAAACCTCTCCGTATCCGAGCGTTCCGCCCTTCGTATCCTCACCAAAATACGACATCCTAATAATCCTCTACACAATCCTCCTAATGATCTCCTTTACTCCAAAACCAAAATAGTCCCTCTCCCTGACCGATACCATTCCCTCTCCTTGAAATTTAAATCCAAGGATTCCAACATCGCCTCCCTCTCTAAATATTGTGCCCCTCGAAATCCAAATATCCTTCCCAAATTTAAATATCCCACAATAACCCTTTTCCAATACCTAATGTCCCTTGATTGAAACCCCTCCTAATTCCCATGCTGCTTTTTTTTTTTTTTTTTTCTCGTTTTGACATATGTATATATTTGAATAATGTCCTATTGTTAATTTAAGTTCCCGGGCGGAAAGACCTCGGTCGATAGCCCTTTGGCCAGCATGTAGACTGTATATATATTTTTTTTTTTTGGTTTTCTTAATTTATGTTAGAATTTACTTAATTATTTTGAGAGTTGTTATTTTTATTTTGGTTGTTATTATTATGATTTGTATTTATCTATGGAATGTTTTTTTTTTTTGTTTTGTATGTTGCTGTCTGGCCAATAAATTATATATATTATTATTCCTATAATAATATTAATACATAAAAATTAATAAATAAAGGACTATTGACCAAAGGTTTTTCCACATTAAAATCTAATATGAATATTGATAAAAAAATATAGTTTGAGTTTGACATCCTTTATTCCAAGTCGAAAACAGGTTCTTTTCCCTATGGTCTTCTGGGAACATGTTTGTGATGTCTGGTTCGAATATTTATTCAGGCCATGGAGTTTATTGAGTCTAAAGACTAGAAAAAAATATAATCTATATACTCAAAACTAAATTAATTAAGATTATATATTTATGCTAGGTGTAAATAGAATTTACACAACAAATTTGTATAATATATATTTAATAATCCTAGACTCTGAATATGACAAACGGATATTGTACATATTTGTGTACACTATAGTTGTAATATTTACTTCAACATTTCCAGTTGAGCTTAAACGGTATATTTGCCTTTAACATGCAGCGCCCAATAAACACGTTAATTACACTACAAGTTCAGTTTCTCAAATGCCAAATGAAACTTCAATATATTGAATTGTTTATTGGAGAACTTAATTAATTCGTAATATAAATAAATCAAACATTTTATAATATTTTTAATTATTTCGATCCAAAGTTATAAAAATAATCTTTAATATTAATGATTGTTTATTAAGTGTATTTATAAATTTAGAGTATAAAACTTAATATTTCTTGATTCAATAATAAACTAGCAGTAATATCTATTGAGAAATTACAGAAATTTAACTAAATATAGTTCGTTCGTCTGTAAACTGTGGTAAACATAATTATATTCTTTACAATACTGCAGTAAATAACAATTATATTATTAAATAATACAACTGAATTTTATTTGTGATCCACACTGCACCAATGACCATTTTATTTCATTGTATTTTCAACCGAAATGGTTGGCTTTTTTGCGTCCCTTTTCCGTTACCGATCTGATTGCTATCGTGACGGGACTTTGAGATTGTATCAATGTCCATTAAATTTGCCATCTTTTGAAAGCTTCCTTTTCCGGAATTTTATGAGAATCAGACCGCGCCTGCGGTGCAACTTTTGTTATGTCCAATCCAATCACTGAGAACAGATGAAAAAGCAGAATGCAAAAAGATTATAATGTGTAATAAGTGGAAAGTTAAATTAATTATATAATTTTACAATTTTGATAATTAAAACTTCGATAAACTTATTTATTTTTTAAAAATTTTATTGAAAATAAAGATTATTGTAATTAGAGTAAATTATAAAAAAATACTTTTGATTTATTAATTAATACAGAAAGACCTCATTTAGTGCATCCTTGATGACTAAACGAAGTCATATTAAGTTATTGTAAATAGGTTACATCAAATCACTTTAATCGAAGATGCGCTAATAATATTATTGGCCATTATTTGTTAAGAAAATTGTTGCTTCGTTTTGTCCCAGGGGGTCAGGTTATTTTCTTTAGAACTTGTATTTTTTTATTGAAAATCTTCTAATTTGCTGGTAAAAATCAATTGGAACAAAGACTGAATCAACTTTTAAGATGTATAATGTTTTTATTTTTTTTAGTAAATAATTTATTGATATAAGCGTCAGCACAATTATCTTTGCTTTAATCTAATTAAATGCGTAAAATAGAAATTATGAATCTAACTTTGGTGTAATTATTTTTGGCAAGACACAAGTTTCTAAGAAATAAACGAAAAACACTTGAGACAGCGGCGGCGGCGGCGGCGACGAAGGCGGAACCTTTACGTAATCTTGTTTAATAATGAAATGCATGTTTAATAAGAGAGCACTTCGTTGGAGGAGTGGCGGCAATATTTCATGCAACTTTTCGGAAACACTACACTTGCCCTAAATACGGCGACATTCCTTTCAAGTTTTAACTGCATTTCTTTGGTATCTTCTGGTTTTAATGCCGTCGCCGTTTTAAAGCGGATTTTCTCCATAGTAGTTTTATGTTGCCGCATAGCTTTTATTGTGAGGAAATAAGGACTATTTGCATTGACCCACTATGCAGAAAATATGGCAACATCGCGGTCAAAATGGTGAATGGTAAATAATGTTCGACTATCAATTCCAACCGGATTTGGGTCAAAAAGTAAAATCTCGCGTTTTGTAACATTTTATTTCTGCGTAAAAAATGTGTGTTGATTCACCAATAATGGTTCGCTTTTAAGAGTAATGAATATGGAGAGAAGTAAAATAATTGAAAGGAGTGTCGTGGCCACTGTTCCGGTTTTGCCGGAGATCTTTGGGATGATTAAAAGTTTCCTTTTGTTGCGGAATGACAAACTTCGGAGAGAAACCTCCAAAGTGATTTCGCCAATTACAAATTCTTCCAAAGACTCACAGAAAATTATATTAGGAACGAAAGAATACCATTGTGCTCTTTTCTTGAGAACACATCCTCATTATCCGATATCCTGACAATGCTTAGTTACCGGTCATCCGTAAATGCGTTTTCGTGTATGTTGTAGGCAATATGGATGTAATTATATTTAGTCTGAACGGGCGAGCGTAAATAAGCTTTAAAAAACTTTCCGAAAGCTGGGAATTATTTTAATGTAAAAGTTGTATTTTCATCACTAAAAAACTTCTCAGACTAATTTATAGTCGGCAAAAATTCACCCGATGCTTTTTGCCGGGACGTAAAACCTCACTTCCAACTAATTTTAAGCTCCACGATGGGTCCGTTGTGCATTAATAATGTACCCATTCGCGTTGACAATGCCTTCTATTTATTGGGAATCCTGAGGATCCGTGGGAAATAGTTTATATTGCATTGTGTGTACCAAGGAAACCGGGAAGACACTTCGCAATTATTGTTTCCAATCCCTTTCTCTGTGTTTAAACCGTAGTAGTTGTGGACGTATATGTATTTAAGCAGTGTTTGTGGATGGAGGTGGCGGTGTAACGCATTGGATTTGCAATACGCGTTCCACAGATGTAATCACTTTGTTCACTACGCCGTTTCGAAATAGGCCATATGCACATGCCAAACTTAATTAATTTCGTAACATTGCACATCCAACCGCACATATCTACACACAAACGCGGACATGAATCATTTCATCGAATGATTTAAAGCCAGAATTTTAAGCTTCTCGTTAAAAGTTTATTACGTATCAAACAGACTTTTTGAAATTAAGTAAATTAACTTTTATTCAATATAGAAAGTGGTTATAAATTTTAAAATTATTATTTTAGAATTGAAATGCGGCTGTCATGATTCACATATATTTCGTTATAATTTAACAATTTTTATTAAACAATTTAAAACCAAGATAGTCTTTCCACTATATTATAATTCACATTTTGATTTAACTATTTTTTATTTAATTGTTATGTCACGTTAAATACTTCGAACATAAGTACATGACAATTAGATATTAAATTCTCATGTACGTATTATCGAACAGCAACAAAACGAATGAGCGGAGCATTCATATTACGTTTTGTATTTGTGTTTATGTCAGATTGTGACGTTATTTACATTTTTTTAACTTATTTCAGGAAATATTAATTAAGATAATAAATCTCTGCAACGATAAAGTGTACGTTCGTATAAAATTACAGTACATTCGTACGAACAAAGAGTCATGTTAATTTCTAATTATGTATGCAATTTTCTAAGACTTCATCATTTACTTAACAGAAATTGGCTTAGCTTTGTTTATGTACATTAATGAGTTTTCCATATTTTGCATGTAGAATTATCGTTTTTTAATCGTTTTCACAAGAATAAAACTGTTTTTGTTTGTCAATTTATAACTATGGATGAAACTTGAATTCACCACTACATACCAGAGCCAAAGCAACAATCTAAACCAGTGTTTCCCAACATTTTTGTGCTATGCCCCACCTCAACCTTTCTAAAATTCTTATGTGTTAGGGACATTTTTATTAAAAAATTGAAATGTTGACTAAAGAAACTTGAATGATATGTTTTAGGAAAAAATCAATAGGAAAATATTGAGAAAACACAGAACTGAAATTTAATTATAAAATAATTTGATAGAAAGATTTTTCTGTATTATTTTAATTATTTGTAATTATTTAAAATTATTGCTTCCTGCAAAGAGATTTTATGTCCGGTTCCAAATTAGTTAACTAACAGCAAATAGCAGCAAATCAATTATGGCACTAAATCTGCATTCAGATAAATTGCCGCGGTTAATTACATTGAAAAACACTGATCAAAACAATTTTTAAAAGCTGATTTAACTGCACTAAAGATGGCAAAGATTGTTGCATTAACAGGAAAAATGATGGCATCAGCGTTTTGGGATGCAAAGGGAATTAATAGATTGTCTTGAGAAAGGTAAGAATATTATATAAGCCTGTTGAATCAATAGCATAAAAAAATCGTCTTTTGTTAAAAAAAAATCAAACTAGCCTCGCATAATACTGGTTAATATATTTTTGTATATTATGTAAATATAAAATATAATTCGTACGTGTCTCATTACATTTGTATATGGAATTTGAATTCGTGACAAAATTATTTTTCTCGGCACGTACTTTGTTTTTTCAAATGGAAAACCATAATTACTTTAAAGAAATCTGATATTTCACGAATTCAGTTTCCATTATATTTTGTATAATATAAAATACTTATTTATATAAAATACTTGTTTTTATATATTTTTTTAATAATTGTCTTTCACCCTTTAAATACTAAATGAACCTCATCAATTATTTTCATTAATTTTTGTATTTTTCTATAAGTAAATATTTTGTAAATAAATAACATCTTCATTTTCATATGATATTTTTGAAAAGTAAATTCAGCTGGAAGTTTTACTAATAACGTAGAACATTATAATGTTCCTAGACGTATGTCAATTGAAGAGATTGTCATTCAAAAAGCATGTAAATTTAATATAATAATAATAATATTTATTGGCCAGAGATACAACAGGTAAGAATAATAATAATGAAAACATAAAAAACATAAATGGTATATCTGCTAAAAAGCTATCTACCTCAGTCTTTCTGCCCGTAAATATTAAATTACAAAAATAATATATAAACATAATAACAAACATAATAAAACATAATAGACATTTTCAGAATGGAAAGAAATAGCAGCAAATAGGATATTAAAACAGTTTATAAGGACAGAAGGATTTCAAAAAGTGTTTGTGCATTTACCATCAAATTACTGGAATTAATATCATAAACAGGCTAATGACGCAACACCAATTTTCTACTCGTCTAAAAATACAAAATATATTTCTTTCATTTGCATATAACCAGAAGAGATTACCAATAAGTTAACAATGAAGAATTCAAAGATTTGGTATTATTATTAGAGAAAATAAGAAAATTATTTTTGAGATCTATTAATTACCAAAATTTAAACAATATTTTTTTTAAATTATTTTAATCCTTTTTAACATTTTTATAAATGTCACAGCACAAAAATGATGTATCTGTATTTTATTGAACTTGTTTTTGTCACATTTACAAACAAAGGGGTTATGCAACTCGAGTACCCTAGTTTCTAATTTAAGAAGTACTTGGCGGTACTAGTTTTAAAATAAGATTTCACAATTCGCATTCCAAACTATATGTTTAATAAATTTAAGATACAATTAGAATTTTCATATAAACAGGAAAAAAAAACAAAGATTTTTTAAATAAAAGTTAACTAAGTTAATGAATATGATTAAAAAAAATTGTACATGCAATAAGAGGAAATATAAGATAATCATAACATCAAATTAATTAATCTGTTTAAAGTTTCAAGTTATTTTATTCCAAAGTTTTGCGTTCAATAGACTATTGATTGCAAGTTTCATCAACAATACATAATGTTTACAAACTCTAATATATAGATTCACATTCGTTTACAGAAGTTACCGTGTTCGAGTTCCGTACATGACACACTTTCTGACTGAACTTTCATAAGCTAATTTAAATATTTATAAAAATTTTGTTATCATCTATGCTTGCTAGACAACAGTAAAACCCACCACAGATTAAAAAGACACTACATCCTTGACCTCCACTATAGAAATTAAAATTATTTTTTATGTTAATATTTTTATGTGCTGTCAAAATTAACATTTTTTTGTAATAATTATTTATTTTGGTATATTTTAATTCGAAGATTTCCGATGGGAAATCATTCAGCTTAGTATAATTTTGTTTGTTTCATTTTTCTTTCAAAAAAATTTGTTTATTGCCGAAATGTGGCAGATTACAAATGCATCAAATTAATAATAAAAAATACATAAAGTATTTCTTTGGGGGTTAATGTCAATCATTTAGACCAGTGTTTTCCAACCTTTTTATGCTATTCCCCACCTAAGTCTTTCTAAAATTCTTATTAAACTAAACCCCCACCCCTAAAATATACAATAAAAAAACTTGCTGGTAGGTTTTGAGAAGAAATCACTAGAAAATTATTGATTAAACGCTTAGTAAATTTTCAAAATGTATAACGTAGAACTGAAATTCAAGTACAAAATAATTTGAATGAAAGATTTTTTTATATTATTTTAATTATTAGTAATTATTTATTATTTATAATTTAGTGAGATCCTTGTTCCTTGCTGCAAATAAATTTTATGTCAGGTTCCAATTTAGTTCAGTCTCAAGTTTCCCTGTTTTCTTATATCCAGCCGATATCTTTTTTTAGCAACAAATCATTTATGGCACTAATTCCGTATTTAGCTAAATTACAGCTTAACAATAAATTTGCCCCTTATGGGGCGTGGGATCTACGTTAGGAAACATTATTTTAGACTCTAACCATTTATCACTACAAATCTATTCTATTGCACATTACACATACAAAAATAGGTGTACATATCCAATATTTACAACAGATAAACGATCAATCATTCTACTCAGCAATTCCATTATCAGCAATATACCAATTATTGTACTATATACAAAACTAATAAAAGCCTTGGTCAATTGTAACATGTAATTGTAGACCAGAATATTCATTGATTGGTATTATTAGTTGAACTATTAAAGTAAGAAAAAATGTAAAGTAGTTTGTATACGAACATGATCAGTGGCGAAACTAAAATGTGTCTCAATAAAATATTCTTTTGTAAACTATTTCCTATTATGTGGATTTGTAAGGACTTCGACCAGCAAATATACGATCATCAACACTGAAATAAATAACAAACTATTCATTTGCAAAAAAGTCTGATAAGGGCACATAGATGTAAATAGACTAACCCTCTTTGTTGTTTATTTTTGATAAAAAAATTCTATTGAAATTTACTTTATTACTTCTTTCGACCAAAAGGGTTGTTGACAGAAGTGTTTATGATATTTTATATTTTACGTTTGTTAAAGAAAATCTAGTAAATTTTGTGCTTGAATATTAATTGTTAACATTTATTTTATTTGTGTGATTGTATTTTTATAGGATGATAATTATTTATAAAGTAAATAAAACCACATAGAAAACTATTTTTATTTTTTAAATTTATTTAAACAAATTTATTATCCAAAAGTTTATATTAATTTACTCTGGTAGTAAATTATAATTTTTATATATAAATACGGCTTTAATTAGTTTATTTTATATTTAATGAGAGCAGTTTGAAAAGTTTTGAAAGCAAATAAGAAAATTGACAGATCTTTTTCATGATTTTTTTCATGCAATTGATTTAACATACTTGCATAATATTCTGAGTGATTTTTCATCTTTCTTAAGCTAATAACAAAATTCACTTTGCATCAACAAAAAAATACTGATGCCATAAGCTTTTCTGCTGATGGAACAATCCTTGCCATCTTTGGTGCACATAAACCATCTTCTAAGCATTATTTATAGATTGTCGTCTCTCGTGTACAGTAGTGAAACCAAATTTTAGCCATAGTTATAAATCGACAAACAAAATCAGTTTTATTCTTGTTAAAACGTGAAAATGCGGTGCCCAAAGATTTTTCATCATTAATTTTACAAAATAATTAATTAATTTTGCAAAATAAGGAAAATTCGTTGTGTCCATCATCTAATACTAATAATTATATGTGTCTCTTTCAAAACTTTTCAAACTGCCTTCGTATTTTTTGATTTGGTATTTTTTTGTTTACATTTCTATATATTATATAATTATTTCCCGAGCGACAAGACCTATGTCAAATATTTCTATTATGTATAATATGTGGGTTGAGATCCTGTGTTAATTGGATCTTAGCACATGCGTAAATATGAAATAAGTTGGTTCTAATTCTTGTTTTTGAGTGAAAGCAGTTTGTTCTAAATTCGAAAAAATATGTGAATTGTCCAGGAAAGTACAAAAATCATTGTTTGGTAAGAAAAAGTGCGAAAAGTAATATACAAGTACCAGTAATATCTATTTACATAATTATTGAAAAATGATTATATTTTGGAATGCAAATTATTTTTTTTCTTTTAATAGCTACATTTAATGTACTTGTCAATATTATTTAATATATTTGACATATTAAATAAATACATTATTACAAAGTA
The DNA here is from genome assembly GCA_963457615.1 of Nicrophorus investigator. Classification (NCBI taxonomy): domain Eukaryota; kingdom Metazoa; phylum Arthropoda; class Insecta; order Coleoptera; family Silphidae; genus Nicrophorus; species Nicrophorus investigator. Next base: position 18,977,029 of record OY735140.1, on the reverse strand, counting down.
AGGAACTAATATTTAATAAGCTATATTAATAGTGCAATAAGCTTTGATAGCAGTAAGAAAACTATGTAATTATGGAATTAATAACATAAAATTGTTCTCGACGTGCTAAGCCGGTTTTATTATTAGTAGTGAAGGTAAAAATAGAAACCCTCACTAAAAAGTATATAGTCCATGAAATCGTTCTCCTCCAGTTCCACTCCCTTTGCCGCATTATTTTATTATCTAATATAAGCTCATTACAGTCTGCGGTTTACTTGTTACTATATTGCCTAAATAATAAAGTTCGAAGTAAGTGGCTACGAGGCAAACGTATAGAACCATAATATATAAATGTTCATCAATTACCCGACTATGGCGAAACGAAAACATTATTTTCTCATGTTAATCACTTCACGGCCGCACTGCGTTTGCAATTATGGCATATTCGAACACGAGACCCGTCCCCATCGATTTTATACATAATAATGTTTGCGAGCGATGCGAAAGTTAGTTTAATTCTGTAATGTTCTGGATCCGATCTGAACGTGAATTTCCGCATTAACGACTGCCACATCTACATATATGCTCATCTACATCTACAGCATATATAGATGTCCGGGCGCAGAAAGTTATCTCAAGTTTAGAATTTAATGCTAGATTAGTGCCGAACTTGTTTCAGCACTTACATATGATTTTGACATTGAATGCAATTGATTAATTAATTAATGGAATTCGCAACAAACAGATAATCCTCAAGATAAACAATCTCAATGTGTACGTAATTACAATTGGATTACGCAAATGGAAAATCAGCATATATAACGTCTAATCAAGTAAATGTACACAAACTTTTAAAATTAATTTAATATTTAAATAATCATACTGCGAAAGTTTGTCTCCATTAACGTATACATTAAAATGTAAATAACAATTACATTTTGGAGTGTATCTTGTAATTCGATTAGTTTTATTGACTGAAAAATACATTATTTTTATTTGTAAGTCATTATATCTTTTATTATTTATAGTTTCACATTGTTTCTAAACTCTGTTTTTCGTTTCGGTGTATTAGTTTTCTATATGCTTAAAAAAAACAATAACAACTAGACTCAGGAAATTGAGTTTTTTTTTTTAAGTTTTTGTTTACTTTTAACGAAAAACTTTTTGTTTTAAACTCAACCACGCTTTTAAAAGTACAGACTTTAAAAGCAGGATCAAGTTTTAAAACAATTTATTAAGCGAACCACATATAAATCTCAATATAAAAACTAAAGGAAAATAACGGACAAGGGCGTAATCGTATCGATCCCGGTTTCTGGAGGTCGAGCCGAAATGTCTAAATTAAACAGATCATTAATTTTAAGTCTACAACAGACGCAAAAACCGAATCAACAGTTTAGGCACACCGAATCGAGCGAACTTCCCGAATTTTAGCCAAAATTAATTGCGCAAAAATGATTCGCGTTCGCCCAATTTAAATTGAACTACCGTCATTTTTTGGAAACGAAATAACGAGACCGCAGTAAAGAACAATAGCCTCGTTAGAATAATAGCATAAAATTCATTAAGGTTTTGCTGGCATTAAGGTATTTCCTAATTAAATTTGAGCGCACAATATAAAATCATTTAACAGTTTCAATTATGATTTTATTTAATACTTTAATATATATTCTAGTCTAATTAACATAAAGGAATAACATTAAAACAAAAAAATATTAAATAAATAAAATAAATAAACAGAAACATAATAAAATGTATTTAATGAAAATATTTACCAATTAAAATATTGTAAAATTATTATTTTCATAATATTTTGTGTATGTGAATATATTATTAATCAAAGAATTACAACAATAAAAGTATGTATATAATTTCAGTTAAAAAAAAATATTTCTGCATCAAAGCTTTCATATTGCAGACAAAGCAGAGGTTAATTAGATTGTTTCACAAGGATACAGTTATAAGGTATCTAATCAAACTCATAGCGCGGTTCTCTAATTACTATTTAGATAATATACTAGTTAGTTTATAGACAGTTTAAATATGAAATTGCTGATGTACAAGAAGAACCACAAGGGTTGGTAATTGCACTACATGAATTTCGATCCAATAATGAAGCATGTATTAAATTTGAAAACAAAGCAAATCTGTAATATTTAAAACTACACATGAAGAGGCAGTAAATATTTGTTGCATTTTGCAATAAACTCCATTCGTGTACAAGAACTAAAGGACATAAAAATAAAATTAACTATATCGCGAAGATAATATACAAATTGTCCTGACATTAAAATGCAAGAAATTAAACATCTTTTCTCGTAAACTTGAACTTAAATAGTTTGTTCAATTTTTGTATTTATTAAACCTGACAACAAAGTTTATTAAAGTTAATAAAAAATAAATATAAGTATTGAAGGGTTGATCCAGCAACAAAACAACACATATAGTTTACAAATTTGTATGCGCACGCGCTCGAATAAACTAGCTATTGAATTTAGTTGGTAATAAATAGTTTGGGTTGTCATGTGACTTAAACCTCTTTAGATTATGAGGATGATTTGCTGTGTTCATCAGCTAGTTCATTTGAGGTGATACAAATTTATTTTATCGAATATATTTTATACTTTTTATTTTTACAATTATATTCTCAAATAAACCATTTGAATTTAAATAATCTATAATATATCTGCACTTCAAATATGTGGGCGTGGTGTCGTAATAGTTAGAAAAGTTCACCGACCACTATACGGTTAAGTAAATGGAAGGCGAACAGGAATTTCCCAGTTTGCTTTTGTGGAATCAAAATTCAGTTGGGAAACCGATGCTGTTTTTGTATCAGATTTATGTTCGGAAAACAAACTATTTGTAAACCAGTGATTTTAAACAAGAAGGTTTAAATACAAGCATTTATTTGTCTATTATCTAAATCTTAAAATTAGTAAAATTGGTAACCATAATTACCAATCCTGGAAGTAGTTTATTGGATATATAGTTGTAATTCAATTATTTAATTAAATATTATGTATTAATACCTGATGTAAAATTCATTATTGAAATTTATTGTGGTCAATGGCCGATTCGAATGTTTGTATTTATTAAACCTGATAACAATATTCATTAAAGTTAATAAAAAATAAGTATTGAAGAGTTGATCCAGTAACTAAACTACACATGTAGTTTTAAAAATTTATGCGCACGCGCACAAATCAACAGATAGTGTGTTGAATTTAGTTAATACTAAATGGTTTGTGTTATCATGTAGCATAAACCTCATCAGACTTCGAGGATAATTTTCTGTGTTTATCAGCTAGTTCATTTGAGGTGATACAAATTCATTTTATCGAATATATTTTATATTTTTTATATTTACAATTATATTCTCAAATAAACCATTTGAATTTAGATAATCTATAATATTTATGCACTTCAAATATGTTGGAGTAATGTCGTAATAGTTAAAAAAGTTCACCGACCACTATACCACACGGTTAAGTAAATGTAAGGCGAGCAGGAATTTCCCAGTTTGCTTTTGTGAAATCAAAATTCAGTTGGAAAACCGATGCTATTTTGTATCAGATTTATGTTCTGAAAAGAAACTATTTGTAAACCAGTGATTTTGAACAAGGAAGTTTATATACAAGTATTTATTTGTCTATTGTCTAAAGCTTACAATTAGTAAAATTGGTAACCATAATTGCCAATCCAGGAAGTAGTTCAATAGGTATATAGTCAAAATTCAATGATTTAATTGAATATTAAGTATTAATACCTGATGTAAAATACATGATTGGAATTTGTTGTGGTCAATGGCCGATTCGGAGCGAAACCTACCAAATGCAGATACAATTACTACTGGAGAAATTGAAAAACAGTGTGTGACCAATGTCGTTGTATCGTAAAGTGGATATACGTGTTTACAAGCTAATCTATTATTGATTCCCTATGGAATTGTAATCCAATCAAGTTTACAAGCTTAATTGATATTGAACTGTGTATCAATTGCTTTCGATTATATGATATTAATTATATTTTAATGAAATATTTCGAAAAATCTCCTACTTCAAAGCTATTAAAATATTCTAATAAATCCTATTATTTTCTCAAGTATATTTAAAAGGAAATGTTGGAAGTAATTTTATTATTATTAAAATATTACTGTCAAACAAATTCGTTTAATCTTAGTGCTTCTAAAGTGTTTTTCTGAACAGCTGCAAAGGAAAGATTTCCTTTGATCTTAACCTGAATATGAAAATAAGAGAACGTAGTTTACACTTACTGTAATATGAGCAGTATTAATTATATTCAATATTATTCTCACAATTTATTTTAAAATATGTAACATAAATAAAAATATTTTATTATTTATTTACACATTGATATACCAAGTTATTAGCGACATTTTTTTCGCCAAATATATTCAATTATTTTTATTTTTTATTAATAGAAAGCAAAATATTATAATTCAATTTCAAATATTTATCAATTATACAAAAAATATAAAAAAATCTTTTTAAAATATAAATTTACTAATAATATTTTACAATAAATTTTGTCTAATATTTCTATTTATAAGATATTTATAAGCATCAAGATATTTTTTATAATCAAAACTGTACTTTCATAAGCTGAAATATTCGTTTTATTTATTATTTATTATTAATTAGTACTAAAAAGAAAACTTATTAGTTATTACTATTTTAATTTTGAAATATTATGTTATTTCTTTTGGCTAATAAATTATTATTTCTTTAATTATAATTTAGTTTTTTAATTATTATGTTTTGATTATCTGTTATCTGTTTTGCACTACTTTATCAAGAACCACACTCTTCAAAACCCGTACTCTAAAATGAACACCTTTTGTAGATTGAGGCGTTGATATTTTGTTGTTCCTGAGATCATTATTTCTTCGTTGGAATATTCTATATTTTATAGTATACTCAGCCATAAATATTTTCACAAAATTTACAAGACGATAATATTTTTAAGTGATCGCTAATTAAAAAGAAAATAACTAACAATTTAAAAGAAATGAAATATTAGGACTTGAATATCTATATATTGAGAAAATGGTAGTCAACTATTGTGCATTAAATTATTTCTGGTTATTAGTGATTATTTTGTATTTGAAAAAAAATTAGTATATATATGCTTTTAAATTACTAAAGTGTCGTCTTTTATTCATATTATTTTTACATAAAATATTATATAGAGTTATTGAAGTTCTTCCAAATCAATCTAAAGTATGTTTGATGCTACTTTATTCGGCAATAGACAAGATTTGATCTGTAAATAACTTGAAAATGGCATAGCTTAAAAAATATCGACTTGGGATAATATAAATAAAATATTTTCATGATAATAGTTATAAGTTGTTATTTTTTTCTTTTAAGAACTAAATATATAAAGTATTATCTTAATGCAAAGATTTAAACTTTTGTTTGAAATATTAATAAAAACTAAATTACATTTGAATTATATATAATTATATAAGAAATATTGATTGTTTTCTCACACATTATCAGGTCTTTTTCAGTAGAATACTCGAACGGGTCCAGTTTTTAGTCTGTTCTATTTTTCTTTAATTTTCAAGGTTTAATAGATATTAGAACTATACATTAAAATAATATACTGTATTAATTAGAATTAATTTTACGCGTTCAAGTTGAAGTAAACATTTAACTGAATCTATCAATAATAAAACGGGTACTAAACTGAAGACCCAAATGTTTTAAATTAATCGTCTGAAAATCGTAGAAAAGTCATTGAAATAACACAACTTTCAATGAAAAACAGATCACATTTGGTCATTAAGCAACAAAAATAAAGAAATATCAAATACAATTTTCAGTATTTGCTAACATCTCAAACTTAAATAAATTTAAAAATAAATCGCCGTAATGAATAGTATATGATAATACTGGTTTTCAACCATCTTCTGGCAGTGAAACTCATGAGTATTGAGACAATATGAGTTTTTTTTTATTTGGATTGAAATATGTACAAAAATTTGAAACAAATAATTTTGTTTTATTTATGAAGAATTAATTATATTTTTGTTAATTATAATACTATACATAATATAAAAATATTGCTTTCTAACAAGAAGAATTAATAACACTCAAAAATTTACCGGTATTTTACCAGATAAAAGGTTTTTTTACTTAAAATATGTGTAGAAATACATACTAAGTATTTTTATATTATATATCATTTCATATTCTTTAATAATGCAAATTAATATATTTTACATTTACATAGATATAAAACTATTCAAAAAAGGCTATTTTTACTTCTTTAATTATCTCTTATATAATATTCATATTAATACATATTCATGATCGGTAGTAGCTTTGTATTTTCATATTATTGAATTGATCTAATAAATCGATAAATTTTATTTCAAAGTAAAAAAATATTAACACGTTTAATCATGTCTGGCAAAAATATATTTTGATCCATTAATATTTGATGCCCGTTTAGAATCTCACCACGACATATGAGCATAAATTTAACAGAGTGAATTGCTGTTAATCCCTATCTGGCTAAAATCCGGATTATTCCAGAGGCGGAGGTGGAATATAACAAAAGTTCCCCTCCATCCAATAACCAAATAAAACACGGCATCCCTTTTTTACCGGGGAAGCACTTTTGAATTTAATATTATTTCGCGAGAGAGCTCGCAAAAAAAAAACTTTTCTAAATAGAAAAATACAATCCCTGCTGTACAGTCACAGAGGGATACGGAGTAGCGAAAATTTTATTAACAAAATCGTGGATCATATTTTATTAACAACTCCACGGGGAATACCATCCCGATAAAATCAATTTCGGATACCTGAAAAAGGCAGTGTTCTGATACACGGATGTAAATATAAAATTCCCGTTCATTAAGGGCTGTAACGGTTCCGGGTTTCCGGCTTGAAATTTGTCGACCGTAATGATTGATGAAAGCGTAATTAACTCGAAAGAAACTTGGAGTTTATGAAAATTGCATATTTATAAAGTTACTTCGCAGCAACGTCACGTATTTGTTTTAATTTAATTATTCTTATATAAATTACGCTAGTTGCGGCAAAAATAAATTAAAACTATATTAGATGAAGAAGCACGGTATAATAATAATAAAATACATTTCTATTTAAATGAACCTCTAAGAACAATCTCTTTTTTATTATCATTGCCGCCATTTTCTTCTTCCTTTTTTTTTTATAGATCTTTGAGAAATTGTAGCTCCAGAAAAAAAGGAAATACAAACATTAGTCTTTCACTCATTGAGCAGCTTTTAAATGGAATGTTATAAGCTTAAGGGGTCGAAGCCTGAGACTCGTGTTCTCCTTTTATTTTCCGTCCGCATTTTATTTCTTTCGCCGATAAAAAAGCGATTTCTATTAGTCTCCGAAAGAAAAACCGACTCGCTCACGTCTTACTCCGGTTTAGTGTGGGTACCTACTGATACCTATTAGGGAAAATGAAGGGACGGGAAAGTAGGCGCTTTTTTGTGTTGCGAAATGAATGCAAGAGCATTTCCCGAAAGCGGAAAAATATAGTATGTATATAATATCTCGTCCACTTTCTTTAAAAGCAATTCAAATTTTAAATACATCTTTTAATTAAATAAAGTAACTCATCATTTAGAAACCCACCATCTTTTAATTACAGTATTTTATTTTTAGCTAATTAAATTTTGAATCATAAATTATGTATAAGAATTATATTATATTCAATGTTGATGTTAATTTTGCATAATAAAATATTTACCTATAATATGAAAAGTGAGTTTTACAATTTTTACTGATTGCTTTGTTAACCACTTTTACCCTGAAGTAAAACGTCTTTTTTCAGCAAATAAAGCACCATTTTAAGCTTATGCGACGAATATTAATGAATTTAATTAAACCAGAGTATAAAAAGGATTTTTTGTAGAAAAACTACACCATTGAAAACATTGATAGTTCTAAGAATGAAGTCACTAAGAAATGTTTAAATAGAGTTTGAGGCAATGAATAAAAATATCCAAAAAATTAGTAATCAATTTTGAAAATTACGATGTATTTCATTTCAAGATTTAGAAAAACTTTGGTAATCAAGGTATTGATTATAACTGAAATCAAGGTAATATTTTTATAAAAAAAAATGAAATATAGTTTAATATATTTTCTATTAACATTAATATAATTATTTATTACGCAATGTTTAAAGAGAGTTTGGGGTAAAATTGGTAACCACAAATAAAAATATTCAAGAAATTAATAATGATGGTTGAAATTTACTAGATGGTTCAATCAATTTTGATGTGTTTCATTGAAAGATTTGGTAATCAAGGAATTATATAGTTATAATACAACTGAAATCAAGGTAATATTATTCTTAAATTTCTTTAAAATCCTATAAATATAGTTCAATATATTTTCTATTAACATTAATATAATTATTCACCAATTCATTTAAAGAAAGTTGGTAACCACAAATAAAAATATCCAAGAAATTATTAATGAAGTTTTCCAGGTGGTTCATATAATCAATTTTGATAAGTTTAATTGAAAGATTTAGAAAAAACTTTGCTAATCGAGGTATTACTGTATATTATAACTAAAATGAAAGTAATATTATTATTAAATTTCTTTAAAATCCTATAAATATAGTTCAATATATTTTCTATTAACATTATATAATAATTATTTACTAAGCAATGTTTAAAAAGAGTTTGGAGTAAAATTGGTACCAAACAATAAAAATATCCAAGAAATTAGTAAGGAAGTTTTCCCGATGGTTCAATCAATCAATTTTAAAAATTTTGATGTTTCATTGAAAGATTTAGAAAAAAATTGGTAATCGAGGTATTACTATATATTATAACTGAAATCAAGGTAATATTATTATTAAATTTCTTTAAAATCCTATGAATATATTTTAATATATTTTCTATTGATATTAATATAATTATTCACTAAGCAATGTTTAAAGAGAGTTTGTAGTAAAATTGGTGACCACAAATAAAAATATACAAGAAATTAGTAAGGAAGTTTTCCAGATGGTCCAATTAATAGGTTTTGAAAATTTTGATGTGTTTCATTGAAAGATTTGGTAATCAAAATACAACTGAAATCAAGATAATATTATTCTTAAATTTCTTTAAAATCCTATAATTGTAGTGCAATATATTTTCTTAATATATTGACATTAATATAATTATGATGTGTTAATCTTGTGTTATATATTGATTATATAAATCGTAATATAAGCGTACATTCAGAAAATGTATACATTTATTAGTCAATATATACATGCACTAATTTGAAAAGAATGTGTATTGAGAATAAACCAAATGTAAACTTTGAAAGTTTTCATAAAATAAAATAATATATTTTTTTTTTGTTTTTAATATTATTTTCTTAGCTCATAGATGTATGAAAAAAAAAAACGGATTTTTCGAATAAGTTTTGACATTCGGAAGAATAGTAAAAAAAATAGTAATTTGAGATTTCAGTAAAAATATTAAAATCATAACTAGTCTATATTTACTAAGCTTTAAGCTTTTACTACAATATGTTCGAAGGTGTCAAATGTTATTTTAAAATTTTCTATTTACATCACGTATAAACTGTGTTTTATGTAAAAAAATCTATAACTTTACATATTTATAGCATTTAAAAAAATAAAATTGTTACTTACTTCAGAATGATTGATTTAAATATATTTTGTTTGTAAATAGTATAGACTAATTACAGAAAATGTATCGTAAGGTTGTGGAACATTTCTAATGGTAACTCGTTTGAGTTATTGGAATTAGCGTACTGTAATAGACTTATTTAGGACTAACTTCTTGCAACTACTAAGGGGCATACACGATTCTCCATGTGTTCTATTTTAGAGAGATTGTACACCAACGGCGATGAGAGGAGTTGCCGAAAGTAAATTAGCAACTAAAACAATTTAGTCCACACACATTATGTTCTTCATCTACGGAGTAAATACAATTGCGAAAGAGTTTAGAGCAAGCATAGTGGTGCTTCATCGGATGGGGTAAACCAAATGACCAAAGGGTGGACCGTTCACGTATTTATCCTCCTCGGTCTAAACTATGAATCAATTACGGGCACTCTCGGTGAACTCATTACACGTAAATATTCAATGGCGTACTAAAGCGTTTACATTCTCCGCCATACACAATGAAAATTGCTCTTCAGAATGCATAAAATAGTACTTAAATTCAATCTGAGTTTAAATAAATTTAAATTAGAATATAGAATAAGTACCCATATTTAGTTAAGGCCTAGCACTTGAAGGGACGTGGAAAAAAATATATACGAGGGGCGCAGAATTTAAAGGGCGCCGTGCCAAAGAAATAAAATAAATTCTTAGGAATGTGGCCATTAGTCTGGGTCCCCAACACTAAGGTCGTCCCATATCATCAATGTCAGATCTGGTATTTTTTTTTAAAGGACGTATAAAAGAACAGAAAGGGGAGAGAAATGAAATAAAAAAGCACGGAGAAGGGTGTGCGCTACATTTCGCTCAATATAAATCACAATAATTCTTTTAATTAGTAAACTTTTTTTTTAAATTTAATTAAATGAAATAAGAAAAAGAGTAACGATGACAATTATTGATAATTCAAATACGTTTTCTTTTTACAATTTTTTTTATGACAATCAGGTCGAAATATACAAATTAATTAAAATAATCAAAGAAAACCAACTTTTTGTTCCAATAAAAAAAACTAGCGAAACTGGAAGTTGCGCATTATATGTCAAGTGTATTGCAATGAAATGAAAATTTGCAGAATATTTGTACCTTGCTAAACTTTGATTTTTACTGCAGAAATGGGTCAAAATATATAAAACTAACTCGGTAACTCTTTCTATACGTTTTCTCTTTATAATTTTCTCTATGGAAAACAGGTCGAAAAATACAAATTAATTAAAATAATCAAATAATACCAACTTTTTGGTCCAATAAAACAAGCAAAACTGGAAGTTGCATTGTATGTCAATTGTATTGCAATGAAATGAAAATTTGCAGAATATTTGTACGTTGTCAAACTTTGATTTTTACTGCAGAAATAGGTTAAAATATATAAAACTAACTCTGTAAATCTTTCTATACGTTTTCTTTTTACAATTTTCTCTATGAAAAAGAGGTCGAAATATACAAATTAATTAAAATAATCAAAAAAAAACAAACTTTTTGGTCCAATAAAAAATCTACCAAAACTGGAAGTTACATTTTATGTCAAGTGTATTGCAATGAAATGAAAATTTGTAGAATATTTGTACGTTGCCAAACTTTGATTTTTACTGCAGAAATAGGTCAAATTATATAGAACTAACTCGGTTACTCTTTCTACATGTTTTCTTTTTATAATTTTCTCTATGAAAAACAGGTCGAAATATACAAATTAATTAAAATAATCAAAAATATCATCTTTTTGGTCCAACAAAAAAAATCTACCAAAACTGGAAGTTACATTTTATGTCAAGTGTATTGCAATGAAATGAAAATTTGTAGAATATTTGTACGTTGCCAAACTTTGATTTTTCTGCAGAAATAGGTTCAAATATATAAAACTAACTCGGTAAATCTTTACTCCAATACATTTTATGAATAAAAACATAATTGTGAACACGATTAAATCAGAAAATTACAATAATTACATACATTTTTTTTAATTTAAAAAACAAATATTAAAATCTCAACAAATTTAGAGTGAAATTGATTTATAATTACTTGTTATTAACTTTGTTATAAAAATCATTAAATCACAATTTTTTACCAAACCAAATTTATAAAGGTAAGTAATTAAGTTTATTGAAACCAAATTTCTGAATTAGACTCAATAGATTTCATGTAAGCTAATAAAATCAACATCGAAATATAATTAGGAAATACAACTGTTTTAAGAAAGAAATTATTATATAGAAAAAAACCTTTGCATTATTAAATATAATAGGTCTAAATTGTATTTGGGTTAAAGAAATATCATTAAAGAAAAAATGTCTAAATGAAAGAAGCTTTTATAACTAATATAAAGATATGTGCAACATAGCTAAAAATCTAATTAATTTAATACAGCAATTATTCTTTTTAATTATTAAACAGTTTCTACGATACATTTTTATTAGGATTTAATACAAATGAAATTGATTAATAATAAAATGAAAGTGTACTTAATAATATTGTCTCCAATCGTTTCTTCAAAAAATATGTAATTCCATTAAAATAAATCTAAATTGTTTGCTAATATATATTATAACTTATTTATATTGCAACAAAGACATATAAATATTTAATTAAAATATTTATATATGATTTTTTTATATAATATGTGATCACGTTGTTTTCAGTCGCAAATCGATATTGATGACAGCGCGAGGCGGGTTACAAAAATTGGTCTGGAGTAAGTATTCTTCGAAGGATAATTTGAGGTGTGAAGTAATTCGTTGATGTCAAAATCGATAAGGCCATTACCGTAATGTAATTGTGTTTCGTGCAGCGGAACTGCTTATGATTACATTAGTTTATTTATTTAGTTTGCTTTCGGAACAAATGTTGCTTTGGATTTGCGGTGATTTATCTTTGTTCGCTGAAAAGAAGTGAACGTGAACAAAAAGAAGAACTGTAGCGAAACTGGAAGTTGCATGTGCATAGTGGCTACAGTATGTCAAGTGTATTGCAATGAAAAGAAAATTTGCGGAATATTCGTACGTTGCCAAACTTTGATTTTTACTGCGGAAACTTTAACTGCAACAAAGAAAAAAAAAGAAGTTCACGGAAAGAAGTGGAATTTAAATCTACTTTTAGTGCTTGCTGTAATTGTAGTTTCATGTGCGTTGTCCCTTTATTTTGCTGTGTCCCGGTTTTGTTTGCGGTCGCCTCTTATTTCTGCAATTTTTTTCCTTTCCCATCCTTTCATTCCGTTTTTATTCTTACAAGAAACAACTATCGAAGTAATGTGAGAGTAAAATGTATCTTTTGTTCTTGTTCTCTGACCGCAAACAATAGTTCTGGAATATGTGTTTTGTTGTTTAAGCCGCAGCATAATAGGATACACGAGTGGTACGCACCTCGGTCTTGCTGTAGTTAGGAAGCCACTCACCATGAATTTGCTTGAGTAATTAGTAAAGGCTCATGATTTATGCTGTTAGTTTTACTAACTAATGGCATATGCGCCGAATAACATTATAATTCGCGGAAACGTTATCTAATCCTAATTTCAATCGCAGTTCCGTTCTCACATCCCATCCCTTATTTATCATAATTAAATATTTTTATTAATTATATTATTGTATTAAATATATAATTATTTTTCAATGAAAAATGTCTAACTTTATATAATATTTATGAAAGTTACAAAAATAAATAATTTTACCTCATATAAAAATATTGTTTACATTGACACGGTCAATTTGTGTGAATACGCCACTAATTCACACAAATTGGATTGATCGAAAGTTGGCGCCTTTAAATATATAAGAAAAATAATTATAAATATGTACTTTCATAGGAAAATAGACTATTTTTTTATTAAAAAGATTAAATTTGTAATATTTTGAATCTAAAACATACAATCAAATACAAAAATAACAGTTTATTGCATCAACAATTCGTTTATCTTTTCGTTGAATATTTTGTTGTAGTTTTTGTAAGTTTGGAATTTTAGATTTCAAAGAACATTCAACATGTAGATAACATACAAGGAAGTTTCCTTGATAATAAATTCCGATAACTATTCATGGTCATCAGAGGATTTGAATGGCTCGTGGGCACAGCTGAAGAGGAGAAAAAAGACCGTAAAAAAACTTCCGCCAATTCTACTGATAGCGATATCTCCGTCGTTTGAACAAAAAATACAACGACTTTCAAGACTGGTGATATACAAGCCATTCAACGCGGCCTCTGTAAAAACATCACTAAACATATCTCGTTGAGCACCTGTGAGGGTTCCAACTGTCCGATACCATAATGCAAAAGAAATGTGTATTAATTTTAAAAACCAACTCAGCAATGTTAGAAGTAATTTAATATCTTTAAAAGATGTTGGGTTGTAGACTATTGGAGATCTTCAGCGAGAGCATTAAGCCAGAAATAACTACAATTAATTCTTTTCATACATCACTCTCCTGCGTTTTAACGAAGGTGTATTTAGACATCACAGATCAGGAATTTAGCATAATAATTCCGATAAGAGTAACTGGTCTTCCAACGTTAAAATTAATAATCATCACAGAGTGTACATTTTTCGAAAAAATAATGCATTAATCAATATTTTATAAAAATAAACATTTTCCGACTGCACTGTGGTAAAGCCAAAAATAGACACATTAAATTCCCAACAATCTGAAATGCACCAAGTGTTAGGTCTTCATTATCCTCATATATACCTCAGCCTCCGAAATGTGCTTCATGCAATTTGGAGGTTCATGATAAATGCCCCAAACGACCAACACATTCGATCTGTGGTGTACCATATGCAAAAATTAAATCAATAAATAAATAAAACTAATGACATCACTAAGTTTATTACTAAGAACAATAAACTGCATCAGCCAATTACCATCCATGACCACAAAGTAAAGCATTGCTTCAAAGAGTTCAGTTAGTTAATGTACGAAATTGAACGTCTGACAAAAATTATTCATGGTCAATAGTAATGTACACATTGTAATATACACAAGTCTGCTTTTCGCACAACTTTACATGTATACTAATATACAATTGATGTCTAGAGCCGCCTGTAAAGGCCTACCTAGTCTTTATTTTCTCCATTTCAACATATTTCCATCCTTCCAATCCAATAATATCGAATACTATTTTTTTCTTTACTTAATTTTCTTTTTATAGAGGAATTTTGATTTGTTTAATTTTGCTAAAATTAAACAAACTTTATAATTTTACTTATTACAATGTTCGTATTTTTTTCAATTTAATTTATTTATTTGTGACAAAAATTAGTTTTTTATTGCATTTTCATCTATATATTTTTCTAATACGTTTTGTATACTCAATTGTAACTACATTCTCCATGGGCGGAATAACTACGATGAATAATTTTGGTTCTATTTTATTATTTAATATGTTTATTGCAACTATCGCAAATAAACAACTAAAAACATATTTATATAGATATAAAAGAAGAAAAATAAAAGTAAATAACGATTTTTTGTAGAAATTAATCAATGGTTTACAAACATTGAGATGATTAATAAAAACATGTTCTAAGAATTACGCGTATAACTTTATGCAATTTATCCTATTATCAGAGGTTTTAAACTGTGACTATTACTGAATATGATGTCCTCTTTCAGGTCTAGTATCCGTAAGGAAATGCACTTTATTTTATGGACCCATTAATCGCGATGTATACATAAATCTAGATAATAATGACTACATTGCCATAAAATGTTTCGAATTTAACATTAATGTTAAAACTTATAAGCGAACAGTAACTTTAAATAATAAAGAATTATTGTCCATCACTAACAAAGAAATTTCAAACAATCGTTGAATAACAATAAATTTATAAAAAAAAATATCGGCATTTCCCGCACAAGTACTATTAAAAATTTCCAATTATGAATTTTAGAATTTCGATAATTTTGTTTACAAATATGAATTTAATATTATGAACTGATATTGTATTTATATTGTGATATATAGCTTTAATGTACCACAGATTTAAAAATTTATTGTTAACGAATTGTCTAAGAATTATTTTTTTCTGGAATATATGTCAAGATGATGATTATAATTTTATTGGTTAAGTGAATGTATCATTATCAAAGCTATAAGAGAAAATAAATGTCTAAACTGGTGAAACAATATAACTGATAATGAAGGATAGATCGCATTTGATAATTAAGCAGAATATTTTTTTTATCGATTAACATACTAAATAACTAAACTTATGAGTATCGAGACAGAAAGGGCTGTTTTATCTACTATTATTATATAATCTATATGTTTCTTTTTTGTTTGTTAATTATAAAATATTACAAAATTAACCGGTTTTTACTTATATTTAATGTTTGTTTATCTATAAAATAAAATCTAGGTAATTTTGTATATCCTAATTATAACGAATAGAGATTGCGGAGCTTAAATATAGGAAACCTAATAATGTGTTATCAATAAATTTGGCATAACAAGTGCATCGGCCTCTTGAAGAACACGAAGAGTTTATGATTGCCCATAAAGTTTAATGCCAAAATACGCCTTTATGAGGCAGAAATGATAAGTTTGCAAGTACCCAAGCTAAGCGCACCTAATACAAAGATAATCTGAATATGTTTGTGGGCTATTACGAGACGTGGAAGCCGCTATATTTCCTTGCGAAATTGTTATTCGTTCTTTTATGCATTGTGTATCCTCGCAATTGGAAAGCAGTTTCTGTTCTAGAACGTTTATAACGATCAGATAAAAGTGCAATTATAATACAGGAAGCCGATTGCTGGAAAGACGGCAATGTCACGTTGTTATGTGGTTTTCGTATGGCTTTAACTGCAGATCACGCTCTGCCGACTAATAACAAGAAAACGATACGCTCGTCGCTGTCATAGCCACTTGGATATAACTGATACGTAGCTTTTCCACTCCGAATGATAAAATGCCCAGACGCAAAAAAAAAACGAGAACGGATAGGAAGAAAAGATGCATACAAAAAAAAGAGAAGT
Organism: Nicrophorus investigator; assembly: GCA_963457615.1. Lineage (NCBI taxonomy): Eukaryota > Metazoa > Arthropoda > Insecta > Coleoptera > Silphidae > Nicrophorus > Nicrophorus investigator. The sequence continues at coordinate 18,960,377 of OY735140.1, read as the reverse complement.
TCTTATAATTTTAATAACTCCAATCAATCATAATCCGTTTTTCTCTGTCTCTTCATCCCCCTCTCTATTTCACATGGGGCGGCAAAAAAATTATGTAAATTATTATATGAGAATGGTGTAGATGTAGATACAAGGGGAGGTGATTGATGCGAATTCGGCGGTTTTGTGGAAAACCTCGGTGGAGATGCGGCAGTGAAGAGGCGTCCGGGGCGGGATGAAAGGGCTCCGATTTGTTCCACTTTCGTGAAACTTTTTTAATGCCGTGCACATAACTACCCGGTGCAAGTTTTTCTTTTAAGGTAAAAGCATCAATTTGTTATGCAGCTTGGGCTGCTTTAATATTAATTAGCTGGTTATTACTTACGGGCCGAGAAATATAAACATGGGCGAAAAATACGGACCGCCGTAAATCAGCTATGAAAAGTAATATTCAATTATTTTTCGAAAGCTTCCACTACGAATAGTGCACTTTAGTTTTGAGAAAAAGGAAGTAAGTTGGATACGGATAGGGAATTTTATGTTCGTTATGTAGACATGATGGTATAGAACAGAAGTGAGCAACCTTTGTAATCAACGGGCCAATTTAAATTTTAAACATTTTTGGCGGGCCGCACATAAAGTATCACTTATTAATAAACAAAACTTTTTTATAATAAACAAAAATTTCATATGCAAATTTTAATGCAAAATAAAAACAAACAAGAAAAGAACAGAAAAACGAATTTTTAATGAGAAATTTGGCACTATTTTTCGATACAAGCTGATCAATATCAAACGGAATTGATGAGGTAGCTACACATACGCGGATTTCTAATCGTGCATCACTCAGTTTTGATCGGTGGTCATATTTGATTAATTTCATGGTTGAAAATAATTATTCGTAAACATACGTACTTCCGAACAGAGATGCTTTGCATTTTTCGTCAAAAGCGGAAATTTCTCAGGGCTCATATAAGATTTATACAAATTTTCGATGTTTACTGAGAAAAATACATTTTTTAAATCGGTATTACTCTGCATTTCAATTACTTCCATTTGAAAGTCTTCGGGAACTGTATCCACATTGATATTAAATGACGAAGAAAACATTTTCATAGAAACGTAATTGAAATTCGTTGATAAAATTTTTATATATTGTGCGTATTTTTGAGAAGTAGTAATGTTTTCTTTTTCTACATGTGGAAAGTGAGACACACTATTCTGCAAAAGATGCTGTTTCTACAATTTTAATTTGTCCTGAATTTTATCATACAAATTGTGAATAAACTGACCTTTGCCTTGAAGTTCCACATTAAGATCATTGAGATGCCAAAATCACACATCCACTCTTTATTACCAAAAATTGTTCCGGTTTAGTATGTACTACCATTTTATTATAATTATTTTATAATATAATTATTTTTATAATAATATATTGATGGGAGAAAGTCGATAAAATAAATTCAATTTTAGAAATGCTTGGCGGGCCGTATATACATGTTTAATGGGCCGCGTTTTGCTCATCCCTGGTATAGAACATAGTTATTACCTTAGTTGAAAGGAAATGGATAGAAATGAGGCGAAAATAATAATAAAGACTTCATGTAATAGAAATTGCTTTAAATATTTATGATACAAATTCGGAAGTTAATTTGTAAATAAAGCTATTAATATTTGAATAATATTTTTATTATTTATCTCAGTTAAATTAATAATAATATAATAACATTTATTGCAGCAATAAATCACAATAAAATATTAACAAAAAAGAACGCATACTCAATATAACAAAAATAAAATGAAATTTCACTGCGAAATTAATATTTACTATATTAAATTTTCAAATAAGTGAAATTGAAATAATTTTAATCCGATTTTCTTTTTGCAATATACTTGTAACTGTGTATATATTTGTATTTTATAATTATAATTTATAATTAATGGTTTATGCAAATTTATTTAAATCAATTGAAGAACTTCGTTATCAATAATAAGTAATAAATCACTAACAAATAGAGTAATAAATACAATAAAACGTTCATAATGTTATACATATAATTTAAATATATTATAACACATAAAAAAAAGTACTGTTTATTAAATTATAATACACTGAATCATCACGAAGAGTTCGTAAAATTCTATTACAGATGCTAAATTTTCATGTTTCGAAAATATAAGTTGCCTAATTTTTGAAGTAAATAAATATCTGAACTATGTTTGATAAATTTTATATTTAAAGATATATAATCAATTAAAAAAAGGATTTGCTACAAAATACTCATTTTTAACATTTTCAAAAACTAAGAGTGATTTTGTAAGCAATTTCACTTTAGTGACTTACATTTGTCATGTTTTGATAATATAAGTAGCTTAATTTCTGAAAAAAATAAATAATAATTTCTAAACAATGTTTGATAAAATATTATATTTAAAGATATATAATTAATTAAAAAAGGATTTGTTACAAGATACTTGTTTTTAACATTTTCATAAACTAAGAATGATCTTGCAAGCAATTTCACTTTTGTGACTTACAATTTTTCTGTAAAATATATTTCTTTCAGATATTTGTGGATTGATTTGATTTTAAATAAATCATTTTACAAGCTTGATCAGGTATTATCATTACTAAAATAAATATTTCCGTGTATTTTAGACGTGTAATTAATTTATTGTTGTTACAACATTTTTAGATTATTCATTATATTTTAGTGTCGTACATATTTTATAGTCGATCAGTTAAATTTAACTGTATTTTAATCCCGGGAATCAAAAGTGAAAGTTTGTAAAATCCTGAAATTTCTCGGGAATTGTATTTCTATATTAAACGTTTGATCGTATATTTAGAAAACTAGAAATGGAAGAAAACGCCTATAGTCAATATTGATTTGTATATACTTTTTATAGCATGTGTCCTAGTTCCTGTTATTTTATATAGTAATTCATTTTGAAATTGATTTTATTTTCTCGGGTTTTATGAATTATGATATATTCACTATTGGAAGTAAGTTTCTACCTTCACTTTTAATAAATACTTATTAACCTTGTGTATTATCAAAAAAAATATTAGTTAATCAAATATTTTTAATATTTAGTATTTTATATTATTTTTATTCCATTCCTAATAATCTCGAGATATAAAACATAAACCCTGGGATTATAAAAATCCCGAGCACCACTAGAATATTATTTTTTTAAACTATATGATATTTTTATGAATTGAAAAAGGTTTGACCCTTTATGTTTAATTTTGTAAAAATATTATAATAGACAAAAATTATGTATATTGATGAAATTATGTATATACATTATGATAATTTTATATTTAATATTACTATTTATCGACTTTTCGCCCTAAAACATTAATTATGCCGTTTTGTAATTTTTATTGTCGTTCAGTTAAATTTAAACGTGTTTTAATGCCGGAAATCTGGAGTGAAAGTTCGTAAAATCCTTTGTTCAAAACCGTATAAATCTACATTAATTTAACAGCAGAAAATAAAATATAAATATTTCTGATTAATTTTTATTATATAGTATATATTTTTTTAATTAATTAGTTACAATTCTAATATCTGTAAATATATATATATAAAAAAGTAATGATAAATGGAAGACGATTTTCAAATGGAATTAACAAAAATATATGTATAAATAATTTTGTTTTAAAAAATTGTGCGTGGAAATGAAATTCGCGTTTCCATGAAATTGCAAAAACAAATCCAATAACAAAATATAAATATATTCAAGCAAAAGCGCACAGCCGCTGAATGGAACCATACATATATATTTTTGAAACACAATAATTATATTTACTTCTGCATACACGAAACCTCCTCTATTATTTGTCAGCGATTTTCAATCATGATTACTCCAAACCAATTGTGTGTTTGCAGATATTTGAAATACGCTTTTTCAAAACTCTGTTTTGAATTGTTTTTTTTTTGGCGTTATCCATATTATTTCTTCATTAAACGAACGTTGTAACAAACATGGAAAAATTATATAAAAAATATTTTTTGAATTTGTTATTTAATCTAAAAAAAAAAACATCTACCACAAAATCTTTTAACAATACTTATTGTTTTTTTAAATACATATATTTTATGTAACTTAAATTTTAATAATAAAACTTGAATATTCGTGTATTTAAATATATTACGTAATTAATATTGATCTGCAACATGACGATTTTATTAGAGCGCACTAATAGCATAATCAATATGCAGGCATCGGCTAAATAGAGCATAGCTTGGATTAATTAATTTAATAGAATAATTAAACGAATAAATATATAATTAAATAATACGTTTTATAATGTGTGCTAACAAAGATATAATTTATATTTGCAAAGAACGATGGTCCTAGTTTTTTGAAAATTATTTTTTACAGAACACAATGTTTTAAAATGCAATACAGTCAGTGTCATTTTATTTTACTCAAGCGCAATTAGAATACGATCAATATTGAAATTCATGGTAATATATGTATGAAGGCTGTGTAATCGCTGACATAATTTTCATATTATGTTGCGTCGAAGCATAAATGTCAATAAAAAGGTTTGTATATAATCTATGAAAAATATTGAAACGTTATAAACTACAGCAATAATTCATATAGTACGGTTAATAATTTTCGTCTCAAAAAGATAGTAATAATATATTATTTATTTATTAAAAATATTGTATACTAAGTTGTTAGAATTTATTAATATTTTTGTCAATTAAAAAATAGTTTATTTTAAAATTTTAAACCGAAACTAGAGCAATACCTCGCGTAATGATTTGTAGTCACACCTAGTCACATTTTTTTTAAATTAGTATTTTTCTTAAAATTCAAGGGCAGTGTAGCTATTAATAGTTTAGACAACTTGAATAATAAACTATATTATTTTATATATAACGAAAACTACATCATTGTCACAATAATTTTGATTTCAGTATGAAATACTATTCAAATGTTCAATATTAATAATAATTAATAATTATATTTATTGCAACATACATAACCAAATAATAGCTGAAAATATGTAACAACTATAATAGAAACTGTTGACCAAAAGCCTTTTTGCCCGAGTTCAATATTATTATACCTAAATAAATTATTTAGCACTATACTATTATTATATTATTTTATTTATGGGGCGGAAATAACTATTTATTACAATAAATGTTATTAATATGTATAAACTTTGCATTTGATTAATAGAATTATGCTTTTTTGTTTCTTGTAGAATACATTTTTTATTTGTATTGAATAAAACATATTTAATAAACATGCATTTCTTCTTTTAACTTTCAGATCCTCATTATTGTCAGTATAAATCTTTATCGACCAATATGACCAACATGTTATACCAAACCACAATTTTAATTTAAAATTACGTACACACTTTCTGTTCTATTGTCAAGATAACTAATATTTTGTGCAATTTGTATATAAAATTACTATATTTAAAGAATATCATTTTTCCTGAATACCTTCGATACCAAACCCCATTATGCAATAGTAATATGAAAACCTAGACAACAATTAGTAATTGTTATATTATAATTTTGTTAATTATGTATATTCAGTTGCAATATTTTTTATTACTTCTTCATCTGGCTGTGATAAATAAATGTTAATAGCGATCATAATTTTTGATGTAATTTATTTTTTGAAAATTGATTTTAACAATTTTTTATCACATCTACGTGAGTTTACATTTTTTTAGTTTCATTAGGTGCTATTTATAAAACGTTCTGGTAAATCTTATGGCTTCAATCTGCGACAATGATTGAGAAGCTCAATTGCCAGCTAGCTTGGATGATGTTTTAATCGGTACTGGTACTTTGGATTTTTTCTTTCACAGGATTGATGTTGGTTTATCGGTGAATATTATATTTGTTTGCAATTCATTCAAAGATTGTTGTATTACATACATAGTTATATGCCGTTTGTCCAGATATATAGGAAGTATATAGGAAGTCCAATATATTTTTTCAAATATAATTCCTCTAATCTTTCACGTACTTGCCACAGGTTAGGCGTCGATCCAAATACACACCCATACACTTAATTTCCTCAGCATATGGCAGGTATCAGTCATTCAGTGTGGGTAAGTTTGTTGACGCGCATAAATGTAACATATACCGTACTTTAATTCTCACTTTCTGAGCGAGTACTCTATATGCATAAGAGCTTGCAGTAGATTTGAAGTTGTAGATGAATCAGCGTGAGATTTCAGCACTGCGGTATAATCGACATACGTGGCCACAGTTTGCATGCTACAATGTTTGTAGATCTACCGTAAATAGCAAATACAGCAATGGCCCAGGATAGTTTCCCAGATGGATTCCCAGATAGAAAGAATTAGGCGTAGAGATGTTAGTACGTTGTTAAGTTTGATTAGGAAATATACAATTTAAAGATACTGTGGTATATAGATTAATGCGGAAGGCATTTCTTAATTTTGTGGAGTAGAAATCTGACACATTTTATCTAATGACTGCGATCAACTACACCAACTTTACCATGCAACTCTCGATAGCCGAGCTGGTGGTCTGATGTATGGTAGTTATCTGGCAGACAAGGCACATTTTCTACGTTTTTCTGTTTTCCAAGTTTAACAAAAAGTATAATATGTATTATATGCCTTAAGCATAAGGCTGATTTATTAGCTATGTCCGCCGGTTTTCCAGGTTTAGTGAAAAATATAATTTGTGGTACATTCCACTGTGATGGGAAGAGTACAACTTGCAGGATGGTATTAAAGATAAGCGTGACCAGCCGGTAACGGTATATAGCCGGTAAGTTCCGCTGCATTTCTGCAGAAATCAGATCGTAGGCAGGTGATTTTCTTAGTTTTAGCACTCGTTGGATCATTAAGGATACGACAAAAGGCCCCACAGGAAGCAACATTTGAACCATTTCAGGTACTCCTGCATTGGGTATGAAAAGTGCTGGTACTGCGAACAGGACGACAGCCGGGAGCATACTATGTTCAAGTGCCGGAGATAAACAAGGATGAGATACAAAGCTAAAGCAAAACTTTGAAAAACGATGGAACCAGATACTCTCATCCAAATAACACTAGATAGTCCAGAGGGCATAGTGTCTTGATATGTGTAAAGGTTGTTCTTTGCGAAGCAGGAGTACGAGCGGAGCCTGAAAAAGGCAAATGCAGAGAATTATAGTGGAGACCATCAATGAAGAGATTAGCTTTATTGGCACAGACAACCAACATCACAGTGAAATACAAAAAAAAAGTGAGAGGTCCTGGAGGCGACTCCACTCGCGCGTCTCTTTTGAAGATACTCGTGCATATTCCTTGACAAGAAGCTCCGAAAGGCAAACATTTCGGATTTTTAAATAACCTTTATTATTGTAATAATTATATTTAATTAATTCATTGCATTTAATACTTGAACTAAATTGGGTATAATGGGAAACTTATGTAAAGTATGATAGTACAAACAAATTGTATATATAGAGCAACATTAAAAAATAAGTCTTGTTTTAGTGTGATCGTGATTACATAATAAATATAAATTTAAATGAAATATGTATGGGAATGTTAATAAGGGCATGTAATACACGTATAGAGACATAATGAAATCAGATTATTTTCTCGTCTGACCTCGTACATTCAATGCCAAAACACTTAATAGAGCATATTTTATCGATGGATGCTATACAGAAAATCAAATTGAGTAAATGTGTTTTTGATGTTTAACAAATAGTGAGCAAGTTGAAATAAAAAATACCGCTTGAATTATCGAATAACGCTTTTCCATTGTTGATGTTATTGATGGTATGAAATCTTAATAAGAGCGAAACGAAATCGGACGCCTGTCTGAAACCAACGCATGTGAGAGGAAAGTATAAAACGAAATATGTGAGCTTTTGTAGTAGCGATGATTAATAATATCTATATTATAATACTGTTTATGCAGGACAAGAACTCAGACGCTTTTTTGTTTCACTACGAGAAACATGAATAATTCCTTTCTAAATCAAGACCATATATATTTATGTATATATATATACGGGAGGATTGGATCACCAACATATTTTGTAATTAAAAGTGTATTCAATTAAAAAAAAATAGTAGAACACATTCCAAATTATATAATTTATTCATTACATGATTCAATTTCAAAAAAATACAATTGAGAATAGTAAAAATTGTTTCCCAGAATGGACCACTAATACAATTTTATATTCTCTTAATCTATACCATCTTTTCTTTCTTATATTCTTTACATAAAGTACAAATTTTTTTTTTGTTTTATTTATTTATAATATAATGATCTTTTAAACATTGTCAGTACTGCAGGTTATTATCCACCGGGATAGATTGCTGAAATTTAGGGAAAAAATATAACTCCTTTATCTGGTCCATTTATATCACTAATTTTCTCTAATATGTCAGGTCCAATTTAGGAAACTGTATATTGTGCAAAGAAAGACTTTTATAAATAATTATAAAATATTTCACCTAAGAATAATTTTGAACTGCATTATTAAAAGTAATATAATACATTGTAGTTACGTGAGTTTTAGACTGATAGTTTTAAGTTTCATGTTTATTTTTTAACTGCCGGTCGATAAAAACTGCTCTGTAATTTTACCAATATTGATTACTAAATAGAAAATTCATTGTACAGAGAAACTTATGATAGTAGTCTAACATAGATACCGATACCAAATTTGGCAACTCTTTCCTATACATATTTGTTTGTGTGTTCCGTTATTGTTGGCAGCATTTTGGGCATAAAGCTGGTCGGAATCCATGGATGCAAATGGGATGGATGTCTGGGACCGAACGTGGAGGACGTGGCCCCAACTAATTCCGATCGCGGCCTATTGAATAATTAGGTTCGCCATTATTAAATTGCGCAAATTAAATTACACTTGAGCGCTGGGAATGTATGCCGTCGGAATTACAATTTAACGTGTTTAATTCTTCATGTGACATACCGCGTTTCGACGTATAAATCTTACGGAATATTTTGCACCGCAACTTCCGCTTCATAAATTATGAATATCGGACAAACGAAATTGTATGTCCCTGAAAAAGAAATACACGACACAGAGACAATAATAAAAACAAGGGTTCAGAACAAACAAAAATATAGCTGCACATCTTCATAAAAAGCAATTTTTTATATTACTTCCATTCATTTTTATAAAATAAATACTTTAGGATTCGATATCTTATAATTATTTTATAGTTATAATAACTTCTGTCAAGATAGCAACATACATTAGTAATTAGTTTTATCGGCCAATATGATTACCCAAATTGTCATTAAATTTTAATAACAAATAATTTCAGTAATTTGATTTAAAATGAAGAAAACCAAAATGAAATCTCCAACTTTCACTATGAAACTCACCAGTATCTAAGCAGAAAGAAAGTTTTTTTGAACAAGTCTGAATGAGAACATATTTGCTACAATATGTTTACTGGATGCACTTTTTAATTCAGACGAAGAACTGAATCTGAGTTTTTTCGGTCATTTAAATTAAGAATTCATAATTGTTCTATTAATAGATAAAATTAGTATCATTGTTGCAAAAATAAAAAATAAAGTTAATACAATAACACATTAATAAAAAGAAAATTCAAAATTTTGCCATAAAACTTATATTTATAATTGTTATTTTATTTATTTTTTAATAAATTTTGTTATTATTAATTACTACTTTCTACATACTATGAAAAATATTGTTTGTTAATAAGTAGTAATATACTACTGATTACACGAATTTAAAATTAGTAAACTTATAACCTAAATATAAATGGAAAAAATTTGCTTCTTTTTTAATAGAAAATGTGATAAATAATAATATTAATGCCACAATTAACTAAGTAAAGCAAATAATAAACTAAATTTGAGCTTGGATCTAAGCAATATCAGTTTTAAATTACGAAAACATAATTTAAAACTGATATTGCTTGGAGTTATTTAGATGGGATTGATTATTTGGAGCCGTTAACCAAATCATAATATAAATAATGGGTTTGAATAATAATAAATGTAATAAATATTAATTTAAACCATTTATAATTGAATATAAATGTTTTCTATTATTTGAAGTGTAATATAAAAAATAAAAATACAAATACTCGATAATATACTTTTAACAATATAAATATAAATTCTATTTTGGAATAAATGGAATATGAATATAAAACATGACTCAATATACGACGAGATTGTTTGAAAACATAAAAATATCTCATAAAGTGTAAAACCGGAACACAATATTCAAATAAAAGTGTGAGATAAAGTGTTGTTGCGTGGAAGATGGCAGAAAGTACACGACCGCAAAGGATATTTTTCGTATTCCAGTTGGCACAAAAGATGCGGTGAAAGTCAATTCACGTGTCGCCAAAATAGCGAGAATGGGATTTCGCTTCCCCGGCAAGATTTTCAGATCAATCTGTGCTCCTGACGGTGAGCTCGCCCAGACATCAAAATAAAGGAGTACATTAAACCAGAAAATCGCTACCATACTCTGGAATTCCAGGAGCATAAAAATTGAATATCGTCATGAACATAATTAAAAGCTCCGTCCGTCCAATAAAGCTCATCTTAAAGGTCAATTGGACACGGTTATGAGTCAGGCGAATTAAGCGGATCGATTTCCAGTAAGCCAGGAAGATCCGAAGGGTCGTGCGTTTTAAGGGTGTCCCGGATCCTTCGATGAAAACACTGACGAGGACGGTCTCTGACTGTGTTGTTTGATCCGGTTAAATTAGTGAAATCGTAATAGAAAGAGCATTTAACTGTTCCACTAAAAGCTATTACTAGGAAGACCCACTCGAATTATGGTTACAAGCGGCTCTGGTCTGAACCTATTTGGACGCAAAACAACAAACTTATCGAATCCGGCGCCGGCACCGACCGGTCCAAAAACCGCCAAACCACACCGCCCGCCGCCTCTATTTGTTAATTTTGCAATTTTATTTGCTTAACGTGACTGGCATCCATATAAAAGCCACGCATCGTGTGTTTATTTACTGTCGTTTATGAACTCTGGCCCTTCACCACACATAAAACAGAGGGGTGTGTAAGGCTAATGTAATTTCAGCTTGTAATGAGGGTGAACAGCTCAATCCATATATGTGAATATCCGTGCGTGTGTGTATGTGTTTATATTTCTCTAGCGCGCCTCGCCACTACTGCTAAAGTTGGTCAGACATCTTTAGTCTTAATCTTAATTAATACCTAATATAGTTTATTATAAAAATAGTTCATTGTACACAAAAATAACTAGTTTTTACGTACAATTTAACTCCCTTATATTTAAAATAGAATTAATTTGACCAAAACCAAAATGAAATTATTCAGTATTCAAAATTATATGTTCATTATTATCACCTTAAAACATAATTTTGAAACAAAAACTATTTAGTTGAGAAGTTTAGGTTAGGTTGTTTAATGCTAGTGATTTCTTAAAGCGGTCTAGTCTCGCTCAAGGAGAAAGGCTGGTTCGGAAGGAGGTGATAAATGGATAAACTATGTAATGCACAAACCACTTATATTTTCATAAAATAAATATATACACATTTTTTTTGCGATTTTATTAAAAACCCAAAATCTATAATCCAAAACATACAAGATTAAATTTTCCTTATTTATTCATCACTCCAATGAATGAATGTATCACTCTTGAATGATATATTCATTCAAACGCTTCTCTAATATTTTGGTACCTTTCTTGTAGAATGATTTTTCGTTGGCCTCAAAATTCGCTTCAGTTTCGACAATCACTTTTTCATTTTGGCTTCAATCCCTTTTCCTTGAGCATTTGTTTTAGGGTTGCAAACAGGTATTAGTCGCTGTGAGCCAGATCTGGAGAATAGGGTAAATGAGGAAGCAATTCAAAGTGCAATTCGTGCATTTATACCATCGTTTTGATCGACTTGTGACACGGCGCATTGTCTAGGTGACAGAGCACTTTTTTCTTTTTCATTTGTAGTCGTTTTTTCGCAATGTCATCCTTCAAGCTCAACAATAATGCTATGTAATATTCGCTATTGATGGTTTTTCCGTTCTCAAGGTAATTAATAAATAAAATTCCGTGGGCATCCCAAAATACGGAGGTCAAAAACCTACCAGCTGACATTTGCGTTTTTGGCTGCTTTAGACGGCTTCAACCTTTGCTATCCACTCAGGTGACAACCGATTTGACTCTGGAGTTTAGTGGTGGATCATCAATTGTTACATACCGTATGAAAAATCATTTTTATTTCGTTTGAACAGCTCCAAACAGCGCTCGGAATTATCAACTCGTTATTGTGGTTTTTGGTCTACTGTAAGCAAACACGGTACCGATTTCGAACAAAGCTTTCTCATGATCAAATATTCATGCAAGATTGTAAATATACTGCCTTCTAATATCTTCAGTGTATCAGCTATCTCACGCAACTTCTATTTTTTATGTTTTCTGTACTAATTCTCGATTTTGGGCAACCAGAGCGTTCAACATCATTTGTGTCTGTACGACCGCGTTTAAAATCAGAAAACCACTTCGCTATAACACTTATCAAGCCTTTGCTTGAACGGTATTTTTTCCCATTAAAAAGATTTTTTTTTTATCAACACACTAAATTCAGATTTTTCCATTGTTTTGTAAATTACGAAAGTAGTGTCACTAAATCCACTGTAACTTATGAAATAAACGTATACAAATGCAATTTTGACAGGCGTCGTAGGAAGGTTGGTACTTCCTAAAAATCATATGGATTTATCGAGGCGTCATCTATATGTCATCATACGAACTTATCGAGTGAGGTGTTTTGTTGTACATCAGCTACTTCAATATGTTCTACTGCTGGTAAATTGATGGTGAATAATTCCAAACTAATAGTCAGTATGATACTTCATACACCAGAAAGGTAAGTCGTTGCGGTGTGATATTTCAATCGGAAAAAATACATCCGGCGATACAACATACCACGATCGTGTTTCATATAAATGAAGATCCACAGAGCAGGCTGGAAAGCGCAAGACGGGAAGAGTGAAACAAAACATTGGCAACAGTATAAATCTTAAATTATATGGTTTACCGGAAGTAATGCTTCCACGAATTTAGAATGCCCGGGAAGAAAGATGAAAGGTATTTATAGCTACTCAACTACTGCGCCACAGTTTTGACTCCATCACAAAAAGGTAAGTTGAAATTTAGGTTAGGTTACAATAAGTTATATTAGGTTAAGTCGTTTTTTTTTAATAATTACGGCCCTTCCTTTTTGGTAATTATCAGATATGTTAAGATTATAATCCATCCACTTTATCTGAAAATTAAATAATATAATAATAAAATTTCGCTGTTCTAATTAACCTAGAAATAAAATTTTTTTTTTTATATTGACGAACCAATGCTTTAAGTTGAATTTAAACTATAAAATTCTAAATTTTCATTCAATTAATGCAACAAGCTTGTATAATAATCTAAGTTAATTGTCTTACCTTTCTCAAGATAATAAAATTCCCTTTGTATACCAAAACATTTTTTTTGTAAATTAGTTATATTTTTTAATTAATGTAATTTATAAATGATAAGATATAATTCCGAAATAATTAAGCTTAATATATTTTCTGTTAATTTCAGTAGAAAATTAATATGTACATGGGTAATAATTACATAATACAGAGTTGCGGTTATGTTTGATCTAAGTTTCATAAGCTTGCCGTTATTTTTTATTATATACAATATTTAACAGACATGTATAAATCTGTGGTTGTGGCTTCGGAACAGAGGGATGAGTATATTAACTTTCGGGTCTCCAAGTAAGCCATGCTTTCGTATAATTAGTGCTGCTTATCTAATTAGTGCCATAGCTCTCCATCCCTGTGTTAACAAGGCCAAACCTCACTGGAAACCTAATTTAAACATATTCGTTGCTTGCTGTGGTCAACGCCGGATATAACCGAACAACATTACAAACGGATGCTCTGATGACCGAGACCAAACGTTTTTATTTTCGTGTTCGAGATGGAAATCGCAAAAGGCTTTTAAAAGCATAAAGAATTGTACGAGAGAGGTTGGAAAGAGGCAGTTAAGGCTTGAACATCTTTCAGGAACGATGAACGAGCAAAAGAAAAAGAAGAAAATGGTGGGTAAATTAGTTTCCGAATAGAACGCCCGAATAAATCGCTCTTGTATCTCGTGGGAGCCACTGGCAAGGTTATTCCAATAGTCTGATCATAATTATCTTGGCCACGGTCTGCATGCATTCCCTTTAATTCCCATAATTTCATTCTATTGTTTTATTGCCGCACCAAATATTATACGGCACGGTATAAGATATTATTACCATTTATCATTTCCATCCCGCCGTGGCCAATTAAATTTCGTGCTTCCATAATTGCGGGACACAGACATAAAACTCTGCTTCTACTTATTTCCATTCCAGGCGCAATCTCAACAGCCATATTATTTATAATTTTATAAAATATGCTTCAAGATGGTATCTTGAATCAGCATATATCATGAAAAACACTGAAATTAATTTATTTAAAGAATTTATTTCATTAAACCATATTTTTATTAAATTCTAATATTACAGACAGTACTTTATTATACAAGTCATGGACCAAGTAAATATTCTACTGTTTTTAATGTTTTTACTTAATTACCTGCTGGTTTTCAATTCATAATTATGTTTGATGTTGAATTCCTAAATAGCTTCTGTATTTAAAAGCAACTCACATCAACCGCTTATATAATAAGTATTTTATCAAATCTAACACCTATATAATTGAATTTAGTCTCATTCATAATTATAAACTGAGGTCTTACTTTATATTAATTAGTAAAATAGGTATAATTAAACTAAAAAACCTATGGTCAATGTTTGGTATTTAATTTATTGCTGCAATAAATATTATTATTAGGAATATTTTTATTTTGATCCATTCGTAAATATATGTGAATATTGATTGCTGTTATTTTATAAAATTGTTCGAACACCGAAACTACTACCGTAAATCGAAAATAAACGTTCCTGTTTTATATTCGAAAACCGAGTTTTTACTTTTACATTTTTAACTATTTATAAAAATGTTTAAATATCGAAATTAATATACTATATACAAGTGCTTTATATAATTGGCAGTTTCCTGTTGTATGTACGAAAACTGAGGTTCCATTGTATATGAATCGGTAAAACAGGAATTGCATTTATAAATTCTCAGTATTAAAACATATGTTATTTCAAAAGGGTTTTCAAATACTGTACATTCAATGTACATAAATGCCAGTTTCCTATTTTATGTTTGTAAACAAGGTCACAATGAAATGATTTCCGTATTTTGTGATAAATATGAGTTTTTAATGATGTAGAAAATAAACGCTACACATCTTCTGCTGATTGAATGAATATTTCAAACCCGGAAAAGCACTAGTATGTAATATTTTGATGTATCAAATGCGATGTGATGTGATAAATAACATTATGAAAGGAAATGTCGGTACATTTACTGTTAAGCCAGTGGTCTCAAACTGAAATTGCTGGTAAGCCTTTCGCACGAGCTGAAAGCAGCTGAAGAGTCGATTATTTTTAACAAAATAGCAGTTCCGCGCATAAGCTCACTCTATATCTATATGAGCACCTGATTTTTTTAAAGAATATATTATTATGTTTATAAAGATGTTTGCAAATTATTACACAATAATAATAACTTATGTTGTTAATAATATCTTTTGTATTACTTTTATCTTATTACCATACATCATATTACTTTTGTCGTATCTCCTAAATGACACGGGTATCATAATGTATTTTCTGCCTGTGATTACATACATGATGTACTTTATACTCTACATATCCCCTACCTTCACTGAGGTGTTGTACTAATTAAAACCAATGTATTCAGCAATTACAAAACTTGATGTCACATAGACACTATTAAGTGATTTTTAACTATACATAAATGCACATTATTTATATATAAAATATTTATGATGTACACTAATTTATTGAACTGCTACATTAAATATTTCAGTGAATTTAATTATAAATGTTACATACTACAAATTGAATGCTCATTTATGGATCTTATACATAACTCAAGATACTTTAATATAATTACATATACTTGTCGATATACCTATATGGAAAGATATTATAAAATTTTACATCCAAATGCAGATACACCTTACTTTCTATTTACTTATTTTCTTTATAAAAAAATAATGTAAATTAATATGGAATTAAGAAATGTGTAACTAAATTACCATTACATAATACTTTTGCTTCGTACTGATGTCCCAGTGCTGCAGTCTTTTTAAGCAATCATATGGACTTATTTTGCGAGTGAGCTGTCTAGCTTGTGTTCAATTTCTCTACACAAGTATACTCCTGTAAGTTACATTTCACTTTGTCCTAATATCGTCTTCTCTTCTTGTGGTAAGTGTTGAGTTTTTATTTGTTTGTTTACTATTTTGTGTATAATCATGCTATTTTGAAAATATATCATATAGATATAATTTTAAACTATAATTCTATGAAGTAAGAAACTTTTATTTGATTACATAATTGTTATGCTAACATTTCCTCAGTATTGCATCTCGGACTGCTGTATAAAATTAAGAAGATACTGCCATACACTTTTCTTCCAAATTATAAAATCTTATCTAACGGATAGATTGTTCCGGATAAAGTTGGAAGAAGGAAGCTCCAACCTATTTTCAATTGCATCTGGGGTACCGCAAGGAAGTGTACTCGGACCTATCCTTTATCTTATCTTTACGTCAGACCTCCCAACACCTAATAATATAACTATTGCTACGCATCGTCGCATCGCAAAATCTACAAAGTGCACTTAATCAGATTGAACACTGGATTAAAGAATGGCGTATAAAAGCCAACGAAACAAAATCGATACATGTCACCTTTGCGTTGAGGAAGAACATATGGATAAATAGGAAACAATTAGGTCTGAAATTCAGCAAGCTGTACTGGCTGCTTGGACGAAAATCAGTGCTAACACAAGACAACAAATTATTAATATATAAATCCATACTTAAACCCGTATGGTCAAATGTAATACAACTATGGGGTTCAGCAAGTACCTCTAACATCGAAATTCTACAGCGATTTCAATCAAAAACGTATAATTACAGATGCACCCTGATATGTCCCCAATTGTATTTTACATAGTTATTTTCCATTAAAAAAATAATAATACAAACAGCAATTGCATATTTTATTATAATGAAAATTGTTCAATTATTAATTATAATTATATATTTAATAAATTATAATTATTTCAAATTATTATTATATTCAGAGAAACACTTATAAAAGTTAGTTTTAATTAATTACTGGAAATTTAATTTAAATTATATGAATTTATATTTTATTTACATTCTAGAGCGGATAATATTTATTAGAAATAAAAAGTATGCAGTGATCGAAAATATATTTATTAACGACATCCGGTTCTAACAATATATAAAAGGCGACGGATCCCTTCAGAATGGAAGAATCTTAAGGACATCTTGTATTAAGTAATCTAGAAAAAAAAATGTTTGAAATATGATAGACATATGAATATATAAAATATTTAAAAAAGTAAATGATTATAAATTGTAGTAACATAAATATCTTTTATTTCTTTTCTATTTCACATCGCATCACATATTTTTTATTTTGTGTATAATAGAAATATTTCTAGTTCAGGTTGACATTTTCTGCCGTATATTTTTTTCTGGATAGCGTAGTGTACTTTTTTCAAAATATGAAGCAATCAAATTCTAATATATCTAAAGGATCATAATAAGTTTTAAGGAGGGTAGTTCTCTAAAATCACCCAAATACAATACACATGATAAATCATGTATACTAACTGAGATGGACAACACTTACGCGGAGATTAGTCAACAATATCATTAAAAAACTAGCTTCGGTTCTGAAGAGAATCATATCAATAGCTTACCTTCAAATTTCTGAGGATCTTTCTGCTAATTATCCGAATAGTTCCACAAAACCAATTTCAGGCATCCCGAATGCCAAAATAAATCCGAAAAATAGTGCAAGTTTCCTAAAACTATTGCCGTCTGCAACGATGCTTAAGCTCATAACCACACTTTAACACCAAGTGAACTCACCAAGGAATACAGATAATGCAATTTTTTGCAGCGGTTGAGGAAGCAATTTCTTGATAACTTCTATGTGTACCGATTTTCTCAGGTAATCAATTTTGACATTGTCGAAATGGGCCCATCCACAAGCTTACCTATGGAGCAGCGAAATTATTTATTTCAATTTGAACGAATATTTTATGGAAAGAAATCATATATGAAGTTTTGTACTTAAAATTGTTCTTTCTTTGCGAAAATAGTTTTATTCGATTGTCGAAATATTATTAATTTTATTATAAAATATAATAATACAAATTGTGTATTTAATGTCAATAAAAATTATACAATTATTAATTACAATTATATTTAATAAACTTTTTTAATAAATTACAATTATTTCAAATTATTTTTGTGTTCAGAAAAACACTTATAAAAAGCAGTTTTAATGAATTTTCTGGAAATTTAATTTAAATTATATGAATTCATATTTTATTTATATTCTAGAGATGATAATATTTATTTGAAATATAAAGTATGCAGTGACCTAAAATAGATTTGTTAACGATATCCGGTTCAAACACAATATAAAAGGCGAAGGATCACTTGAGAATGAAGGAATCTCCGGATTGTAATAAGGTAAAAATATCAAACGGAATATTCAAAATCCGCATTTCTCGAGTTTCGTAAAACTTACATAAAACATGAAAAATGACCACAACCACTTTGCCTATATCAAATTAATTACGTTCTGCCAATTTGTATTCACCAACATGGTAAATAAATATATTACATTGCATAACGAATAAAACTATACAGCAGGATTTCCGGTATACTTTCGTAATTTATTATATGAAATTGGACTCGCGAAATGATGATTAGACGTGATATAATAAAATGGGCTGAATTTTTGCGGATGCGCCGGGTTTTGAACGCGTCGGATCGCGAGAAATTGTACGCATAAAAATGCTGCATTCAAATTAACAAATAAATAAAGTTAATAATAAAAACAAAATAAAACGAATAAGCGTACGACCCATAAAGGCCATTTTGTTTATCTGAATCGCTTAAATTCCATAAAATGGCGATTGCGTTAAAGCGTTTAGCGACGTATAAAAAATGGAAGAAATTAAGCAAAATAACCGTTCGGAGCGCAGCAGTGGTAATAAATAATTTTCTTTTTTTTTTCTAGAAAAAAATCGAATTGCATGTTTTGTGCATATATTTTTTTTTTAGTTCCAGTTTTGTCTTTTGATTCACGACGGGGTTATTTTATTTTTACATTCGGTTAATGCAGCTGCTGAAAAATGCTGCAACAATAAAAAACACGTAATTTGATTTTGCGAATCGTTTCAATCAGCGCAAACACTAACGAACTGCTGAAGTGTAAATTTATCAGAAAATAGCCATTTATTCTCTCGCACGCAATCGGCTGTTATTTCCCGAAAGGAAAATATGCATTTCCATGCAGAAAGCCTACTGCTAATATGATAATAATCATACTGGGATGCTTTTGCCATTATTTTTTCCCATTCATTCTACTATATACATATTTTTTGTGCGTTTGGTGAATCCAGGAAGCGCTCCCTTCGTAATTGTACTTTCCGTGATAAATCTTTGATCTTTCGGATTAATATTCCGACGGGGGGTTGATGGAATAATGAAAATATAATCGAACCAGGGATGAAATGGGGATTTCATGACAATCGGTAACAGGATTAAATAATATAGCATGATAAAGAACGAAATGATCAAGAATGGGGAGTTAAAGGAGAAAAGAAACTGTGGGATGGGAAAATGAGAAATGGAACAAAGAAAAAGGAAATTGGTTCACTGTCAAGGGCGTGGTAAATTAAACCGGGAATGTTATTATATTTAATACGAATACCTAATTTATTTTCTTTTAAATTCTCAGAGTTTTTTGTAACATTGGTTCACCGATATTAACGAGGACATATTTCTAAAGAGGAAACTGTTATTATTTATGGATTTTTATATAATATGTTATGCAGTCGGATATGAAACAATGGGGTAAGTC
The DNA here is from genome assembly GCA_963457615.1 of Nicrophorus investigator. Classification (NCBI taxonomy): domain Eukaryota; kingdom Metazoa; phylum Arthropoda; class Insecta; order Coleoptera; family Silphidae; genus Nicrophorus; species Nicrophorus investigator. Next base: position 18,940,273 of record OY735140.1, on the reverse strand, counting down.
CTTTAGAGATTTTTGATATATTTTCTTAAAATATTTTTATATTCAATAATTTTATACAATCTCCAAAAAAATAATATTATTATATTTGTTATTATAAATAATACTATAATATTATTTAAGATTTAATATATTGTGATTAGGCTTAGATAACGAATTATTCATTTTACATTCATTTATATGTGAAAAATTATTTATATAGTAAAAATTTAGGATAAATAATAATAATAATAAACTATCGACAATTTTAGTTTACATAGTAATAGCAAATAATTCAACTCATACTTACAAGAGTAGTTTGAAAGGTTTTGAAAGCGACACATATAATTATAATTAGTATGAGATGAGTTATCCATATTTTGCATATAGAATTAAAGATGAAAAGGCTTAGTGCAAGATTGGTGCCTCATTTGCATCCGAATTTCTCCAGCATCATTTGGTCGTTTTAACAAGAATAATATTGATTTTGTTCGTCGATTTATAACTATAGATAAAATTTGGATTAATCACTGAAAAGGTTAAAAGCTGGTTCAAATGCACCAAAGAAGGTAATGACTATTCCATCAGCAGGAAATATATTGGAATCAGTTTTTTGGGATTCAAAGTAAATTTTGTTAAAATCTTAGGAAAAGTAAAATAATTAACTCAGAATATTATACAAGCCTGTTGAATCAATCGGATGGAAAAAAATCATAGAAAAACACCTTTTTTATTTTCCTGTTTAGGGTGCGGCAGAAATATTGCAGTTACAGATTTGTAATTTTTACGCCTTTCCTGGTAGAGACCAACTTTTTCGAAATATGGTGTAATATGGTAGTAATATCTACTGCACCTTGTATCTAAAGAAAACCTTCGAAAGAGTCATGTTAATTTAATAAAAAGAAAACATACTATCACAAAATAATCCAAATTAAAACAGTCTACTTTCTCAAAGAACATAAAATATAATTTATTGGATACGACGACTGCAATGCTACCCGTTACAAATGATCTCATGTCTCTTGGGTAGTGCTTGTAGGTGAAACAAGTTCGGAGTTATATAGGTCGAACATTCATTAGGATGCATATATGGTTTCCCGACAAACACACATGCGTATCGACATTGTAGATCTGAACAAATGTCCTATTTATTTTTTGCAAAATCCAAAAAATTCTCATAGTTGAGCCTATTTATATTAAAAAATACTTATGATTTGATCATGCAATGTCACAAGCCTATGTTTTCTGCAGCTGGTGTATGTTTCTGGTAGCTCCTTTGTCTTCCTATTAAGAGTTTTAATGATGGCATTTGAAATGATTGGTATTGATTATTGGGTCTTTTTGGAAATTTCGTTGACCACGCAGCAAGGTCCTCGGATTCACACACCTTATACTTCGGAGGAAGCTGCAATACACTTCGTTGAGTTTGGTGTGGGCTCTGGCAGTTAGCACATTTGATAGTGTTAGGACATGCATCCGTGGCGTGTGTAACATATATTCTTGACATCCCATATAAGATACAGAAATCGGATGTATAGTTATACTTTCAACTACCTAGAAGTAAAAATTTACTAAGCATCTGAAAACAGACTATAAGATTACCTTATGATAATTCGTAGCCTGAAGATCGGTTGACTAGTCGCTCTATATGTAATTATTTTGCAGAATCTGTGGTTAATTTCTGCTGATTTCAGTTGTTGACTTAGTTCTTCCTTGGTGATATCCTGTTCCATAAGAGAGCGACGTGTTGTGCGCATTTCTATTTGGTATTTTAGAAGGAATACTGCGCACGCATTTTAAGTAGTTTTTTTTGTCTAAGGAGATAAACTTTATCAACGATGCTTATACTATTTTTATATTAATTACTACTTATTATCAATTATGTTAAAAGATTTCTATGCAAATAATAAAAAAACATATTAAAACTGTAAATTAATTAATTCAAGACTTTAGAATAATCCGGTTTTAAATTTTCAAAACAAACCAAATTTTAATTGATAAAATAATTTAAAAAAAAACTAGCATATAAAATTATTGTTTTTTTTATGCAAATGTTCAGTTATTTCACTTTAAAGTCTCTTTTTGTATTCGATTTCAACAGTCAAAAATATTTACAATTTTAATACTTTTAAAATATTGTCGTCTTTGTATCTGGATTATTTGTAAAAATAAATGCACATGAATAAAACTAGTAAATAAAGACGACTAATGCAGAATGAGCTTTAGTCAATAGCGCTTGTAACAGTTATATTATTATTTTTTGTATCTATTATAGTAGTTATAATAATTATTATTAAAGGCTATTAATTATTATAATTTAGAAAATGTATCTCACAAAAAATATATTAAATAATGTTTATATTTAATTGTGTTCCTAATTAAATGTAATAACTTTAATTAAATTATTTTCTACTGTAGTTGTAATGATTTTATCTTGTATATAAAAAATATAAAGTTAGATTAAATGTTAATATTTGGATACAAACTGATAGCAATCAATCATTAAAATATTTTTTGTTAAAAAAGTTTGAACGTTATATACATTTGTTAAAGTTAGTTCCGAATCAGGAATATGGATATTGAGGTTATTTTTTTTTTACAGGATTTGATACAACGGGATGAAATTTTCCTGTGAGAGCAGTGTGGTTGGCAATCCAAGTTTCAAAAACAATATGCTGCTGCTTTGGTCGTCCGGGAGTAATATTGTTAACGACTAAAAAGTTATGAATCCGAAATAACTTATGAAACTGAAACTTGAAACGGGATCAGTTTTATATTTAATTTAATAAAAAAAATCTTTTTATTATATATTTATAACTTGACATAATTTTAAAAAAATAAATAAATACTGTTATACAATAAACACGATAGTTTTAGGTCTTTATAAAAAGGTGGATAATAAATATTTTATGATCATTATGTATATTTTCTTAAAATTTATTGAATTATGTAACCGTGTAAAATAACTATACTGTACGTTGTTATAGATTTTTTTTTTGTGGTTGAAATATGAATTAATTAATATACATGAAACGGAATAAGAAATAAAACTAGAGGGATACAAAGAAGTTCTTCTAAATATAAGCTATCAATCTTGCGATTCCAGGGAGCGAAAAGAAACGAATAGACGGCATCATTAATTTCATTACTGGAGGCTGCCGACTAGACGTGGTAGAATTCATCATGAATAGGCTACGCTTTCGCCTCGCTTGTGGATTATAAAAAAGAAGAAATATGGTTGAAATCAATTCAATATATAAAAGTAAAAAGGATAATTAAAAATTGAAGATCGAACTGTGTGTGTGTTCACGCTTGTCAGATGCAGTTTCTGTTTGGTTTCGGTCAGCTGCAACAGTTCTAGTTAGCGTTAATAAATTAATGGCGCATTAATATACTGACGTTGAATATTTATTGATTGCGCGAAACTACGTGAGCGTGAATAATAAATGGCTTGTAATAAACAACTCTATTTTGATGGGGTTTTATCGTGGCCGGGCGGATTTTGTGCCTGTATGTGTTTGGGTAATGTGCCGTATTCAGCGTTGATGTTTCATCGTTTGGTTTGGTTTGGTTTGGTTTGGTAGGTAGATAGGTAGACAGGGCGGTTTCGCACAGCATCCCCTCACAGAAATCGTGCCCTCCTAGTTTTAATACTGCACGTACGTAGATTGGGGCGAGATCTGTTTGTATAGAACACGTGATTTCGGCAATGCCTACCTAAACTGTGGCCTTAAGCTCTAATAAAATATTTATTTATGGATTGGAATTTGTTTTATGTTTGCGCTAGGATATGCGACTACTCCCTATTTCATCATCTCACGTTTACGTGTGCCGGCCCGGCCAGGCCCGGGTGAAACATGAGGGAATGCAACGCGAGTGGCGTTTACCTACTTTATAGGAATATGAAATATTTCCGGATGGATGCGCCGGGACCACCACCACCACCGATGAGTTGCTGCAGCAAAGCCCGAAGGAAGGAAGATACAGCATTCCATCGGTGCCGGGAAATGGCGGAATGGCGCCCGAAATTCCAATTTCGACCCTGCCGCTAAATTAAAACGCTTAATTATCGGGTGTGATACTTGGTCATCCGGGATATTAAAACCGGTTTTAAGTCTCAATTAATGAACACTCTATCGCGTTTGCACACCGGACCAGCGAGTTTTAATTAATTGTTTAAATACGAAAATTAGTCACCTGTTCATTTTATAATTTCTGAACCATGTAACCATATACAAATAACGGTATGTATCTACATTAATTAAAAGTATTATTACTTTCACAATTCCCAAAAATACAGTGTAATCGATATTCAGCTTTTCACCATCCTATTCGTAATTCCAATTATGCTATTGCATAACGGTTACTTCAATTAAACTAATATATGTATTTAAAACCTAAATTATAATAACGAGACTTAATTAACAAATTTGTATTTAATCAATAGTGTTTATAAAAAAAAATAATAAAAACAGTAACGTTTATCTGGAGTAACTGCATTTCCACCATTGAGAGAAGTCAGCAGTTAAGTTATAAGTATTTGAGCAAATCTTACGCAACCCATTTAATGCAGTGAGTTTAAATTATAAGAAAATTTCTGTTGAAGAAATGTTTGCTTTGTTACATGAAATTTAATTAAAGTATTTAAGTATTGTTAATATTAAAAAATACTAAAATCGTCAATTTATTATTTTTATAACAGAAAATGTTTTTTCTTTAAGGAATTTAAAATTTAAATCAATAAAAAATATTAAATTTAAAGTGATTTGATAAAAGTGTTCTGTCCTCTAGTTAGAATTAATACAAAACGTAAATTATTTTTGTTTAATAATAATATTTATAATTACTGTTAAACAAAATTCAAATGTTCAAGAATTAATGTTATAGACCAGGATTGGGCAAAGCTTGGATCGCAACATTAGTAAAACGAGACAAAAAATAGAAAATTCGATCTTTTAACAAACAAATTATATTTACTAAAGGAGATCAGAAGCTGATTTTTGTGTGGTCTTTAATTTAGGCTGCAACTTAGGGTCATTCAAAAGGTCGTTTTGTGCTCAAAAAATATAAGCAACAAACCCCTAGGTCCTCAAATAGTGTACGCCTAGTGCTCTTAAATATTATTAGGAGAGAGCCCAATTAGTTAACGGTCCGCCGCCCCTGTTGACCATAGGTATGTTAGCACTGTATAATTATTATGCAAAATATAAGGATATGCGACCGATATAAATATTGTCCAAATACAAATTACTTTAATTAGTTTACTACTCAAACGTATGGACCTAATACTCCAGGAAGACAATATATTTTGGAAACACCAGTTAGAATTCAGCATATTTCATCGTCGAACAAGTTTAACGGACTGCTAAAGTAATCACCACCGCTTTTTAAGAAAAATAATACTTCTCTACTGCATTAAATTCGATAAAATATATCATCATGATTTGATTTATAAATTAAGAATATTTCATACACTTTCTTCTAAATTATAAAATCTTATCTTATAGATAGATTGTTCCGAAAAAAGTCGTAAGAAGAAAAAATTATCTTATTTCAAGTCGAATCTGAGCTACCGCAAGGAAGTATACTCGGTCTATCCTATATCTTATACATCGGATTTCCCAAAACATAATAACTATTGCTTCTTTTACAGAATACACAGATTTAATGTCGTTACATCGCAAAACTTGCAAAGAAGTTAAATCAGATTTAATACAGGCTCAAGGAATGGCGTATTAAAGAAAATAAAACGAAATTTATTTATGTCACCTTTACTTTAAATAAACTACCGCAGGACCATGTAATATATCATGTCAACATTTGGATAGACGGCTTACTTGGAAGAAAACTGGCTGCTTTTAAGAAAATCATTGCTATTTCTAGACAATAAAGTATTAATATATAAATCTATTCTCAAACTAGTGGTCCTTTGGAATACTGTTGCAAGAACATCTTACAGCGATTTCAATCAAAAACATTATGTAGTATTTTGCACAGTGATCTTCAAGTGGAAACCGTTAAATTGTAATTACAAATTTTAGCGAAAAGTACAATTACAACCAAATGAAGTAGCGAAATATCTGCTAGTAAAAACATACAGCCTTAAAAAGTTCAACATACTAGACTTACCGCATAGATTCAATTAAATCAAACTATCTTAAATAATATACAGATGAATATTGTTGAGTTCTCCATCTATATGACAATTTTACCTTCAACAAATTTACTTAATGACCTTTTTATATGATAGATTGTAAATAAAAATAGATGTACAAAAAATACAGTCGAAATACAAATTTTATTAATTTGTTTGCGAGTAAAAGTTAGTCAATATAGAACAGTTTTCAATATAATTGATTTGTTAGTTTTCATTTAGTCCGGTATATTAGTGGAACCGAATACCCCAACTATTTGAGATATTACAGTATTTTTTTTGAGACTAACACACTAAAAAGTGAATGTTATATAAGTTATATTTCAGGAGTTTTTTTTATAATATTTTGTGTAATTTATAAATATTAATATTACTATATATAATTTTAACTCGCTACTAATAAATATATCACAATTAAGTAATTTGTAATTAATTACACTTAGAGTATTTTTAGCAAGAATTAAAAAAATCGTTTATATTTATTTTTATCAACAGTGTGATTTTTCATATTTTGTTTTTGATACAAAACACATGGTTTTATATTTTTTTAAGAACATTTATTTTATGATTTTTGATTCCATTTAAAATCATCAACATAATTTTACACTTATGTAACATAACATAAATGAAAGTATATAATTTTATAAATGTAACATGTGTAATTTTATTAAAAATTGTCCTTTATTTTACTTTTTCAAATGAGTAAAAATATATATTTTTTTAATTTGTTATAAATCTATCAATAAATATTATTATAATTAAGAAATATTCAATCTATTTGGCGCTGCAAATAGAGGTTAGGAGGAAGATTGGAAACTTATCGATAGAATGTTAAATTATTAATAATTGTATTGAACTTGGTGCTTGTGGAAGGAATAAACAATTAGGAAATTCCATAGAGTTTCGTATAAGTACGTGGAGCATGAAATATAAATTACATCAAAATAAAATTGAATTAGCCGCACCGTTTCCATATCTTAAACGCGGGCATAATTTAAATATTTATGTTTTCCAAAATGGAGATTGCAGTCTGCTTGGATTTGATGAATATTCATATTCACATATTTTGCTCTGAGAATGAACTCCACGAATGAATACATGCTATTTGTTTGAACAAACTTAATAAAACTTATTTTCGCTCGACGTCGAATAATATATCTGGGCCCTGTAAATGGAAATTAATTTAATTTCTGAATAATTCCATGTTGTCTGGGTATAAATTATATTTACCATAGGACCTTTTAAGCAATATGATTGAGAAATATAGTCAAATTAATTATTACTATTGTTTTTTGCATAATAAAGTTATATTTTTTAACCACTAACATAACTATAATTAATAATGTTGCAGATTTATGTTTACTTCTTTCAGAAGTTTTGTACTGATTTTTACTGTGAGGTTCTTTAATATTCAAATAAATTTTGAGTTGTCGATATTTTGCTTACTTCTCTATTTTGTTCAGTGCTATGCATATTTTGCCACAAAAAATATTTTTAAAAGCTTGATTTGATAATATATTTGTACTTCTAGTTTTATATAATAAACTAGCAATTTTTGAAGCTATCCTGGATGAAGGATGAATTTATAGAAGAAGATAAATATTTTTTATCAATGGACTAAGTCTTCAAGAATTTATAGTTTAGTTTTTTGTTATATAAAGTCAACACTTCAACGTAATGTCTCAAATAGAGATAGATTGAGGAAAAATAATTATATTGAGGATTGAGACCAAACTTTGATGAATTAAAGTGTTTCAATAAACTCTTTTCACGTAGAATGTAAGATGAAAACATTTTCTTTTATAGCTGGTTTTCTACTGAAACAACTGAAAAAAATCATGATAATTCAATTAGAATTACGTTTCAAAGTGAAATTAATCGATAGTAATTTATTATAATTAATTTGAATTTATACATAATTTATTAATTATAAACTTTGGCAATACCTATTTACATAAATTATATTATATTGTACAAAGTTTTATGAATTGAATAGAATGAAACAAATTGTATTCACAACCAAATAATTTGAAAATAAATTTGAATCTATTATTGAGTCCGGGTTTTAGTAAATACAATGAAAACATTATTCGTAGAAAGCAATGTTTGCAAATATTGTTGAATTTATTGTTGAATTCCAGAGGGATATTCTAATTTAATTAAACCAACACTGCGAAAATTTATTGACAAAACGTCTAGTAATAAAACTTTTGCAATTTTGAAGGAATTCTGGATTACAGATGAATTTCAAAAAGAAGATTAACATTTTTTATTTATTATCAATATATGGAAGAATGACACTCGACTTTGATGAATTAAAGTTTTTCAATGGACTATTTCAACGTCGAAAAATAGGATGAAAGATGTTTCTTCTATAGTTGGATTTGTACTGAAAGTACTGAACAAAAGTCATGACAATTTTATGTTTGAAGAAATACTGAAGGTGAATATGTTTTTAAATGAACAAATAAATTGCTGGATACTATTGACTATTTGTTATTGAACGAATTATGTCATTGAAATTGCGTTTCAAAGTGAAATTAGTCAATAGTATTTTCTTTGGGAATCAATTATGAATTTAGTAGAATTAAACAAATTTTATTTACAAATAAATTTGATTCTAGGGTTGATTCCGTTTCTTATAGTAAATACAATGAAAACAAACATCTGTAGAAAGCAATGTTTGCAAATATTGTTGCATTGTTTATAACGAATGCGATTTACGCAACAAAATGTACATTCCAGAAGGAATATTCCAATTTAATTAAACCAACATTGCGAAAATTTATTGACAAAATATCTAGTAATAAATCATTTGCAATTTTGAAGGAATTTTGTGAATTTCTAAAATATTATTTTTTATTTACTATCAATATATTAAATTTGATTGACTTTTTAATATAGAAAACAGGATGAAAAGAAGTTTCTTCCATAGTTGGTTTTGTACTGAAACAACCGTAAAAAAATATGACAATTTTATGTTCGAAATAATGCTCTGATAAGTAATATTTTGAAATGTTGCTACATTTATATAAATAACTATTGACCTTTCCGCCTGTAAATTGCGGTATTTACAAATATTGTTGAATGATTTATACCGAATGGTGAAATTTGTGAAACAAAAATAGGTAAATTTCAAAGGGAATATATTAATTAAATTAAACCAACATCGTGAAAACTTATTAACAAAATGCCTAATAACAAATAATTAGCAATTTTGAAGGAATCCTTGTTTAAGGATAAATTTCAAAAAGAAGAAAAATATTTTTTATTTACCATGTATATGGAGGAATGAGACTCAATTTTGATTAATTAAAGTTCTTCAATTGAAAATAGAAAATAGGATAAAAAAATATGTTTTTTATATTTGGATTTGTAATCAAATCATGATAATATTATGTTCAAAGAAATACACAGGCAAATATGTTTTGAAATGCTGCTGCATGCATACTAATAACTATTGAGTATTACCACCCATTAATCGTATCATTAAAATTGAGTTTAAAAGTGAATTTAATCAATAGTAATTAATTATAATTAATTCGAATTTATTGATAATTTCTGAATTATAAGCTTTGGATATCAATATCTATTTGCTTTTACAAAGTGAATTATGAATTGAGTAGAACGACATAAATTTTATGTACAACTAAATAAATAAATAAATAAATTATTCGTAGAAAATGATATTTGCAAATATTGTTGATTGTTGAATAATTTTACCAATGTTGAATAATTATGCGATTTACGTAAGAAATTGTAAATTTCATTAAACCAACATCGCGAAAACTTATCGACAAAACGCCTAACAATAAATAATTTGCAATTTTAAAGGAATCCTGAATAATGGATGAATTAATAAAAAGATAAACAATCATTATTTACTATCAATGTATTAAATATTGAGTATCAACATTGATGAATTAAAGTTCTTCAATTTAACTATTTTAACGTAGAAAATAGGATGAAAAATGTTTGATAGTCATGACAATTTTATGTTCGAAGAAATACTCTGATAAATGTATTTTAAAATGTCGGTACATTCATGCCCATTAAATGTGTCATTAGAATTGATTTAAAAGTTAAAATAATTTATTATAATTAATTTGACTTTATTCATAATTTATTAATTATAAGCTTTGGAAATCAAAATACACAAAGTGCAATGCTTGTTATAAAGTTTTATGAATTTAGTAGAATAAAACAAATTGTATTTACAACCAAACGAATTAAAAATAAATTTTACTCTACTATTGATTCCGGTTCTTTTAGTAAATACAGTAAAAACATTATCCGAAAATAGCTATATTTGCAAATATTGTTGAATGATTTATTCCGAATGCGATTTACGAAAAAAATAGGTAAATTCCAGAGGGAATATATTAATTTAATAAAACCAATATTGCGAAAACTTATCGACAAAACGCAAAAAAATAAATCATTTACAATTTTGAAAGAATCCTTGATTAAGGATGAATTTAAAAAAAAGAATAATATTTTTTATTTATCATCAATATATGGAGGAATGAAAGTCAAATTTGATAAATTAAATTGAACTCTTAACGTTGAAAATAGGACAAAAATATAATTATTTTATAATTGAATTGTACTAAAACAACTAAAAAAAAATCATGATCATTTTATGTTCAAAAAAATATTCTTGTAAATATGTTTTGAAATGCTGTTGCATGGAAGTCTTTCCACCCATTAATCGTATCATTAAAATTGAGTTCAAAATTGAATTTAATCAATAGTAATTTATTATAATTAATTCGAATTTATTCATATTTTTTGAATTATAAGCTTTGGAATTCAATATTTGTGAATTTAATAAAACGACATAAATTTTATGTACAACTAAATACATTTAAAATAAATTTGACTCTACTAGTGATTCCGATTCTTTTAGTAAATACAATGAAAACATCATTCGTAGAAAACGATGTTTGCAAATATTATTAAATAATTTTACCGTTGTTGAATAATTATGCGATTTACGTAATAAATTGTAAATTGCAGAGGTAATATATTAATTTAATTAAACCAACATAGAGAAAACTTATCAACAAAACGCCTAATAATAAATAATTTACAATTTTGAAGGAATCCTTGATTAAGGATGAATATATTAAGAAATGAGTCTCAACATTGATGAATTAAAGTGCTTCAATGGACTCTTTTAACGTAGAAAATAGGATGAAAAGATATTTCTTCTATAGTTGGATTTGTACTGAAACAACCAAACAAAAATCATAATAATTTTATGTTCGAAGAAATACTCTTGTAAATATGTTTTTAAATAAATTGTTGGATATTTCATTAATTGTATTATTATTGCTTTTAAAATTAATCAATATTTTTTTTTTGAGAATCTATACACATTAGCACAAAGTGTAATGCATTTTACAAAGATTTATGAATTTAGTAGAACGAAACAATTTGTATTTACAATCAAACAAATTGAAAATAAATTTTACACTACTATTGATTCCGGTTCTTTTAGTAAATATAGTGAACAGAAAAATAGCGATATTTGCAAATATTGTTGAATGATTTATACCGAATGCGGTTTACGAATATATTCTCTCTTTACAAATTGCAAAGAGAGAATATATTAATTTAATAAAACTAATATCGCCTAAACTTATTGGCAAAACTAATAGTAAATAATTAACAGAAAAATCGTTTTAAGCAATTAGTTGCAAGTAGGATTTTGAACGAAGATAAATATCAACCGTTGCGCTTTTGGTGTCTGTTATGTTATGCAAACGAGGAATTTAATATAGCTTTACAATAGTACTAGGGCTGAAATAGACATTCACAATAAACCTGAAGGCGTCATTATCCTCTTGTTGTTTGGGTAATACGTGCAACCCTTATCATATCTATAAATGTGGGATTTAATGAAGGCTCCTATTAATTGGGAAATACTGTCAACATAATTCAAACGATTTAATTAAGTAAAACTGGCCACCATGTAAACTATCCTATAGAATTTTCTTTCATTCCGTGATGTTTATTTTACATTTGAAGCAATTAATTTGTAAAAGTGAACGGGGCTGCATTTTCCATTAGTAAAGTAGTATTCATCAGTGTGAAATAGTCGGTTTTGCGGGTACACGGAAAAGATTGATTAATGAACGGGTTTAGGATTTGGGTTTCCTTTTTTTTCCTTCCCCTATCGCCTATAAATTAGTAATCCCCTTATATCGATCGGTGCACGAACCAGAACAACAACCAAAATAAATATATAGATTTACACGCTGTAAATAGTTTATGAGTAAAATATTGACCGACTCTGTATTCTTCCAGTTACATAACGGTGTGTAAAACAAATATGCTGTTTTTGGTAATTAAAATCTGAGTATATTTTGTAATTAAAAGCTAAATATTTCAGTAGGTTCTAATTAAATTTACGGTAAACAAGGGTAATTCATGTGAAACAATTGAATTCGACCCGTTTAAATAGCAATAGCCAAAGGTGTAAAAAATCTATATTAATACAGGACCGGAGGATGTGCTGTGTGGCGGAGATCCCCCACACCGAGGAATTGTTACCACGAAATTTCCAATTCTATATCTCCCTTTGTTTGGACCATCTATTGTGAATGTATCAAAGTAGCGGCTTGCCATTGTGCTCCGACCTACACTATACACTATATACGTTACATACTAATCACTGAATTTGTACTGGATACGTCACAAATGGTTTCGTTGTTTTCGTATTTTGGTGCACGATCAGTCTGCGAATAGCAACCTCGATTGTTCTGCACAATCGGTCACGATTTTCCGTAATCTTTTCTGTCCTCCGCTTCGCTTCTTCTAAACAAGTCGATTCACAACAATACATCACATATTAGCGACTGAAACCCAACGAAAACTAATGTAACAACCAGACCGAAACTGATTCACTTACTGACATCGACAACAAATGGAATATATTATAAACTCCAATTTCTGTAAGACAAAAGCATATAAGTCGAATTGCCCAATTGAACTGCAATTAACTTAAAACTGCTATAACTTTCGGACCGCTTCAACGCAGTGTCCATATTTTGCCTAATTAAATTTTTGGAATATGTCCATGATGAAATTCTATAGTGTGATAGCGTTAGAGCTCTTGAACAACTCAATGTATATAAATCTTTTTGTCTTAAAGCATAGCATTGGTGGTGATCGGAAAAAAACTGTATCTGTGGCAGAAGTGGTTTGAAAAGTTAAGGCATGAATTGAACGAAATCCGCGATGCAATTAAAGACAAATTGCTGTTTAGCTGAACATTTTGAAAACAACCATGCAACGAATACTCAAAAACGAACTGAAAGTGAGAAGCCTTATAAGTTCCAAAAAAGGCCAAGATCTCACCGATATTAAAAATACGTAACTGTCGATGGTTGCTCTCCGCTGTTTTTTTTTTGGACCGTGGCGTCAAGGCTGATACAAATGTCTACCACGAAAATATTTTGGAAGGTGGTCTGAAGCCGTGAGCAATCAAACATTTCGGTGAAACAAAGTGGACGTTTTAAAAAGATTCTGCACCGTCACACACAGCACGCGCCAAGGCTGAGAGACAACGTACTACACTTTATTTCGACCGCACAGTGGTCTCCACGGTCACTAATCTTCTTGGTATGGGCATTTTGCATGCCAAGGAAAATACTAAAAATATTAGAGTGTTGATTTGCTCAAAAATGAACTTCTTCGTGAATGGAGAAAAAATCTGCAGGTTCGCATTTGTGCAGCGTGGGAATTGTTTGTCGACCGACTCAGAGCCATAAAATTCGAAATGAATTCGAAAAATTACATTTAATAAATATCACTTTTAGCTTACTTTAGAAGTAAATTGCACTTAATTTTATATTATGTATGTAAATATAAGAAAGCTGCAACGGTTCACAAAGAGATATGTGAGATATTTAAAAAAATAGTTCTGATGATCAACATTTTGGTTATTTTTTTGCTGATGACCAATAGTTCTATAAGCGCGGAATCATGAAGCTGTCCGAAAGAAGCAACTCATCGGAAACATGGAAAGTATAAAGTTCAATTCTTTAAGTTTCAGAATTTATTTCATACTACAAAACCGTACAAAAAAATAATTTACTTTTTAGTCAACTCGATACTTAAAAAATTAAAAGTAAATATGAATTGGGATACACATTGTAAAAGAAACAAAAAATACTGCATCGTTTGGGGCCAATGTTTAGGGCGGCGTTCATGAGTGCTGTACTCTGTACTCTTTGTTCACCTCCAGTATAAGCTACATTCTGTCAGTATGAAGAGACACTACAAAGAAGAGCAAGCCAAGAAACAAAACTGAAAAATAATAATGTTTGAAAGAAACCATAACAAATATAGAGACACAAATATAAATTCATATAAACATATTCAATCCCAAATCGAATCCCAAAAGAATAAAACAAATATTCTTAATAGATATCCAAGAACACAACAATCTGGAAATTCCAAGAAGGAATGCACGAACACTATAAAATGAAAAGAACTATTCCAGTCCTAATAATATCAAAGGAATACAGAAAAGTAAAAACTCAAAACGGTATGTATTTTATGTAGTAATAATTTTGTTTACATGGATAAACTTTCTCCGAGGATTTACCATTATTATATTATTATGTATATTAATAATTTACTTAATTCTAATGGTTTATAACGCTTAAGCCTATTAGTTGATTTGCTATTATCAAACAGCCAGACAGAACGTTATGATATGATTCCAGTGTAACTTCGTATATGCTACTACCAATTTATTAAAAAAATTATATAGATAATATTCCTAATAATTATTTCTCAGAAATTGGCATTATTTACTAATTAAAATTACATAAATAATCATTAATAAATTATGAGTATCTATGTAATAGATCAATATACAATATATATTTGTTCTTTATAGGTTTTTGCCAAATGCAGTTCAAAAAATGTTGAATAATAATCCAGTAATAAAACTAACATTTCTCCGCTCTTTTAATATATCATCTGTTCTAAATACATAATAAAATCATCCGTTAAAAGTTGACGTTTCTGACGTTGAAAAATACGAGTTTATCGGCAACAGAAAGTCATAACAAGGTAGTAAAACTATTACAGCAATCTGTTCCTTAATTTCCAATAGTCCACAAATACACATGAGAATTTAAACTTTAAACTCTGCAACATTATCAGAAAAGGCATTTAGATATAACGAGTTTTCCATATTTTTGCTAACAAAAATTGATAACAAAATCAAATTTTTGAAGCGTCTTTGGATCGTTTTAATAAGAATAGAACTGGTTTTGTTCGTCGATTTAGTGGTCAATCCAAGTTTATTCTATAGTTATTATGAATGAAATTTAGATGCACCACTAAATACCAAAGATCAATGGTTAAAAGCCGGTTTAAGTGAACTAAATAAATCAAAAACTGTTTCATCAGCAGGAAACGTTATATCATTAGTTTTTGGAAAATTTTGTTAATAGATTATCTTAATTAACAAATAATATACTTTACTGGATGTTACAAGAAGATTCACATATTGTGAGACAAAACAAGCTTTTAATAATAGCATATTATCAACAATATAAAATATTTTATAAAAATAATCTAAAAATAATTATAAAATATAATCCAACTACAGTCTAATTAAGTCTAATTATAATTAAATTTCGAGAAAATTTCAATATTTTGTATGTTTATTTATATAACTGAAAAACGTTGCATATTGTAAGTATTAATTAATTCAAAGTAATTAAAATGGATATTTGTGGCTTGAAAGTTATCTAGCGGGCGAAAGTAACTAAGATGTAAAACTTTGTTTGGATTCTCGTAACTTGTAAATTCTCAATTTCATATAGCCGAGGTAACTCCTGTATACAAGTTTCGATCGTTTGTGAGGTAATTCTTAAAGAAATATAGAGTATTGTGAAACAATCATTTGAAAGTCTTTTTCCGGTAATTCATTCAGAGGAAATAAATAAGTAATTATGGATTATATATTCGAATAATGGAATTTAATTGTAAGCAGTTTTGCTGAAGTAATCAGCAGGTAATTGAAACACAAGAGAATTTTTAATAACATAATTACGCTGGAAAATGTAATTGAATGTAGTGCGTTTCCTATCTCAACCCTATTCGAATTTATATATCCGTGTAATGGGGGTGCTTTTAATACGGCGGCTCGTTTAACGTTCGTTAAATATACAAACTGAGACCGCCAAAAGGGCACCTTGGTTCGTGCAACCGATACCATAAGGTGTAATCATGTCATTTCGTAGGTAATTGATTGCCGCCCGACAACTAGTTGCTCGATCTTAATTTTTTTTCTACTCTCTGCAAACTCAACTCGAAATTCGATTTATTATAATTTCGAAAATCATTCGTCTAACAATTAGAACGGAGCGAGGACATTCATTAATGCGAACAAAATCCCATCGGCTGGGATCCATTCCAGGTGTAATTTGCACCGGAATACAATTAATTGCAACGGAACGGCGGCGAATTTGTCACGATTACACAATTGCGGAATAGCGATTTAACAGTCTAATTAATGGTAAAAATCATCTAATTGATGAACAAAACTTATTTACGCATTCACTAATTAACAATTCTGTTCGAACCTTAATCTGCTCTTTCCTCGTGCCTCCGTCACAGACAATTCAAGCTCCAAGTGCAAACATTAATCGATTGATAGAAGTTCTTCGAGTTGCAATCAATAAGCAATTAATAGATTTCAAAACTTTTTAATTGGTGATTAAAGAGCATCCGTGAGAGAATATCTAAGTAGAGGAACTAAATGCTGCATAGCTTTTAAGGAAGTACACCAATAGCACTTAAATTACATCTTAAACGTATCTAATATTAAGACGTAAAAATCAATGATTACAAGTTTATCTCTCTACCAACTGAGCTATCAAAAGCATATTTTTCGTTTTTAATACATGTAATATAAAAAAGGGCAACTCATAGCCGAATAGTTAGAGTCGCCGTCTCATGATCTGTGAATACGGGTTCGATCAAAGTCAAGCCAAAAAAGTATAGTATAGATAAAAATTGCTGCAGATACATAGAGAATGAGAATAGTCCCCGCAACGCATCAATTATGAATGACTATTAGCAAACATTCACGACAGGCAACCAACAAATTGAAATAATTTGTACAAAAAAGAAGAAATATCATAGAAAATAGTAAAATTTCCATTGAGAAAGTTTATCTAAAAAAAAAGTTAATCACCACCATATTTACTTAATGTTCAACGCGAATAGATTGTAAATAAAAATATAAGACAAAAAATAAGTAATATAAAAATAATAACTAATTAAACAATTGAGCGACTCATAGAGTCGCCCTCTCACGATCTATGAATACAGGTTCGATCAAAGACAGACTAAAAAGAGTTATGATACTTGCAATAGTATAGATAAGGATAGCAGCAGATACACAGAAAGAGAATAGTGGTCGCAGCTCATCAATTACTAATGACTATTATCATCAAAAATGGTGAAACTTCCATTGGGAAAGTTGATCTAAAAATAAAAAATGTCAAACCACCACCACTTAATTACTTAATTTTCAACACGAATAGATTGTAAATAAAAATATAAGACCAAAAAATAATTAACAATTGTGTTTACAAATAATGAAAAAAATGTATTTTTTACATTTTTTTGTCCCAAAACACTAGGTATTTATCAAATAAAATATATTACCATATTTTGTATAGTAAAGTTATGTTATTATTTAATAACTTCATAGAGTGTCTTCTTATAATATATATTATAAATCTAAGGGCAGAAAAACCTATGTAAGAAAAATACATTAATAGCTTAAACTTTTTTTAAATTATTTTTATATAAATATGTTTTAGCTGTTATCTAGATGTGTATTGCAGTAAATATAATTATTATATATCTAAAGAAAAGAACTTTTAATTTTTATTGACCCTTTTTTATCCAATAATTAGTAGTAATTTAGTATATAATTATTTATTAACAAATGCAAAATATTCGCCTAGATAAAAATAAATACGAAATAGAGACAACTTATTTATTTATTAATTCCCAAATTTCATTTTTACAAATATTATAAATTATTGTAATTTTTTGTGGAGGCCGATATAGAGACAACAAAGAATTTCATATTTTTAACACTTAAAATGTACAAGAAATGTATAGCTCCAGGTGAACACTAAAAATAATATTAATTTATGAAACATTTTTTAAGCTAAAAAATCTAAACAATTATTATTATGGGTTATCTGATTTTGGTAATCATTTATAATTGTTGATTAGATAGAAATCAATTATTTTGTAGTAGAAATGCTGATATCTACAGTATTTAGCTATACAAATACTCTTGAATTTTACAGGCATTTCGCAAAACATTATAATTTTGTAATATATATTTTTTTAAATATTATTTTTTCATTACTACACTGATAAAAAAAACTACTACTAATTTTTTTCTTATTTACTTATTTAATTCTGTTTCTATATTTTAACATTTTGTAGCTAAACTATAAAGTAAATATATGTTATTATAGAGTATATGTTATTATTTATTATTAAAGAATACAATGAAAAAAGAATTGGATAAATAAATAAAGTAAATAAAATGTGAAAAAAAATGTGGTGTCGTTTATTTGATGAGGATGAGCCTCCCTCGTGGTATATTGGATGTAATTTTTGCTGTAGCTGCACATTACGTTGCAGCAAGTGCAATTTATAACGTGGCCCTAGAGTTTTCTGGGTCGGAAGGGAGTTGCACGAAGGAACAGTGCCCGGAGTGGTTGCAAAGATGACCTCAAAGAGCTAATCACCCGGGAGAACGAGGGAGAATGGTTAAAGGGAGAAGCGGAGACACAGAAAGGAACATTGTCTGGTAATGTATATGTGAGTGAGAGAATCCGTATGCATGCGGCTTGAAAATGTAACGAATACAACAAAACGCGAATTTCTACGCTCTCGCATCGAACGCCATGAATACAATCGGGTTTTGTGTTTGTTAAATCTTCCGTGTTTATTTGGTGAGATTTGCTGGCTCGATAGGAATTCATAGCCGGCAGCGCGATTTTGAGCACTAAATATCTGCCCATTTTATATCCGGAAAGAGCTGGGCCGCACCGCTTCTGGTAAATATTCCTTGTGTATTTATCGCACTAATAAATTCTGTTAGATGGAATTTCAGCTGGATCATCTGGATGAATCAAATTCATGTATAATTAGTAAATAATGAACATAAAGATAAGTTCATATTTATAAGCTCAAATTATATTAAACAATCTGTTCGTAAATTAAATTTATTTTTAATCATTTCAATATAGATAGAATTATTATTTTAGGGCAGAAAGACCTTTAGTCAATAGCCCTTTGCAGCAGTGGAATTTCTTTTTACGTTTTTTAGTTCATATTTTTTTTTTTGTAATTTATTGCTGCAATAAATATTATTATTTTATTGTTGTTTAACAATTTACAGGTTATTTTACTTTCTTGCATTACTTTGAAACTAGTACTTTAGCGACTGTTATTAATCTTCCTATTTTGATATGTAGCCTATAGTAAAAATTAGAAAAATATATCATTTCTTTCAGCTTTATTTTGTATATATCTTCCTTTTCAGGATATTTTATAATCTATATTATTTAGTTTTATTTGCAAAAAATATAAAAGAAAACAAATAATTAAAGAAAAATAAGTTTAATATAAAAACACATAAATAGTAATCATATAAATAAGTGGAATTTCATTTTAAATTTTTTTATGTATTTTTTTTTGAATTTATTGTTACAATAAATATTATTATATTATTGAAGTTTAACAATTTATAGGTGATTGATTATTTATTTACATATATTAGGTAATGCCATTTTTTTGCGATACTCTAAAACCAGAATTTTACCGACTGTTATTAATCTTCCTATTTTGATCATTTTATTTTATGTAGCCTATAGTAAAAATTTAAAAAATATAATTTCTTTCATCTTTACCTTGTATATATCTTCCTTTTTATGATATTTTACATTATATATTTTTTTCGTTTTATTTGCAAAAAATATAAAAGAAAACAAATAATTAAAGAAAAATAAGTTTAATATGAAAACACATGAACAGTAAGTATATAAATAATTATATTATTACATAAATAATACAAAGCAAAATGTTATGTAATTAATTTCTATTAGACTCGATAATCCGAATTTTTATATCTACATCTGAAAACCAAATTATAATATATATTCTAATACATTTTTTTTTACTAATATAAACAAATTGTAAGAGTAGAAAGACCATTGGTCAATAACTCTTTGCAGAAGTTATATTTATATTTTATTGTTTCTATGATTTTGTTGCAATAAATACATTAATAATTATTATTACAAATTGTTATTTTTAAATATCTTAAAAAATATAACAAATAAACATAAACACTTTTTATATTTATAACATTTTATTAATTAACAAAAAACATAATCATATTATAAAAAAATCTTTGATTTTATACGATTATAATAAAATGAATGCGAAATATAAAATATTCAAATCTTAAATCAAAATATAAATATATTTGTCCTGTGTTTAATAGAATAATTAAGTTATCTGAATTAATTGTACAGCAAAATATTGAAGTTACGTGATAGGTGCAAACGACAAAAATCGCGTAAGTCAAAATCGGGATAATACTTTCTATACTAGGTGCAAGAGAATTAGATTTATTTTGTATGGAAGATATGGTTTCTAAGGGTTTAGAAAACAATTTTATTTTTTATCGATCGTAGAACAGCATAAAAATACTATGGTCAGAATGAGAAAATATTTCATCTTAAAAAAAAAGAAAAATTTTATTAAAGAAAAATCACATTTTTGTAATTAAATTGATTACTTTTTCTTTTGTTTCTATTTTATTTAACAATTTTCTCATACCAAGTTCCTATATAAACACTGATCGATTCACAATATTACTAACAATTTTTTTCTCTGAAAAAAAAAACCATTATTTTCTGCATATAGCAAGTTTCTAATATTTTCTTCATCAACATATTTAAAACTTCTTGAATAAGTCACCTGAATAAATTCATTAATAATATATTGGATGTATTTTTTTCTTTTAATCATATTTTGCGCCAAACTATAAGTATTTCTTAATGATTTTTTTCCACGAACTTAATGGCGTTGTTAATGGGGCTTCACATTACGGACTTCGTTATAATGATGATGTAACATTAACCGAGGTATGATAATAATATTATAACACACAATAGTAGAGTATAATAAAAAATGTATTAGTTAATTTAATTTTACTATTAATTAGAATTTGTGTGCAGAAATACCTAGATCGATAGCCCTTTGGCCAGGTATATTTATATAATATATTTTTGGTTTTATTATATATAGAATTTCTTTTATTGCAATTATTGTTAAATTTATTTATTTCTGAGTTATATTTCATTTCCTTGTTTTTTTTGTACTATTATACTGGCTAATAAATGATTTTATTATTATTATTAGATTTTGTTGATATAAGAATTTTTGTTAATATAATTCTCATTATTAAACGTAATGCATATATAAATAGTGGCAGTGTCAAGATATAAGTTGAAAGGAAGTACTTACGAAAATATAAAATACTTGGCCAGGTTATTTATGTTCGTCCCTAATGCAAAACACAATTAACTTGTTTAATTACCCTATTGCCCCAAATACGTTTGCAGGTGAGCATAATAAACCACAAGACAATTCTGCTGTTAGTTTCTGCTTATTACCCACAATTGTCATGCAATCAATTAACATATAAACTGCATATATATAAAAAAAACATTACTAATATTTGTTATTATTACTAAATTACAAAATGAGACGTCTCAAAAATAAATAGCATTGACAATATCCAACAAAAAAAGTGCAAGAATGCAATGTAAGCAGTTAAACGCACCAAATAAATTGTTAATAAAAAACAACGATGAACTGAAAGGAATTGATAAAACTGAATTCATAGTCTCAGGTGATGAGAGGAAGAAAAAGAAAAATCCGATTTACAAAATCAAGTTAAAATATAAAATGCAGAAAACATTACCACTTTTCAAATATTGAAGTACAAAATAAAAGAAAAGTAGCGAAAGAACTAGAGCAAAAATTAAGAAAAGCTCTACGACAAGAAAAACACAAATTAGTAAAAATATTTCAGAAACAAAGTGCAAAACTTAGCAGACAACAATTACATGAAAATGAAAAATATTAAGTAAGAAGCAAAAAAGATCTATCTCTTTTATTATCATATAATAAAATATAAATAATAAAAATTAATACAGATTCCTGACTAAAACTAGTTTATATAGAGACAAAGAATTAGAGAAACTTGTAACAATGAAAAATATAATAAAATACATTAATGAAAAATAACAAAATACTGGAAAATTCATCGAAATAGGACATTTCGGATTCTGTGATGAGCCACAGATACTGTATGAGAAGAGCGACAAGACAAATCACTAACATGATCAGAGTGATTATGATCCGGAAGACTACGACAAAATAATAGATGAGGGATTCTACTTCGATTATATGAGATACCCAACAATGCCTAATAGACCACCAGTGCCGACACCGAACAGCTGAGTTTCAAACTGCCTTTGTACAACAATTATACAAATCATTTACTATATACAATATGATTATCGACCTCTGCTAGGAAGAAGCCAAGAACTTTTGATTTTTTTTTTCCTAAATTCCAGTAATCTATCCCTGTGAATAATAAGTTGCAGTACTGGCAATGTTCAAAAGATAATTCAAGAATTGGTACAGCAACCATCCCTCACTTCGAACACACTTGTCACTCATTTCATCCACATATTGAAACAGATTTTACAAGTTTTCAGCCTTGACCCTGCTAATAAATAGGTGGTTAGGGTGAACTTCTAGTCATTTGTATTTGATTGAAAAATTTAGGACAAAATTTATAGAAAATAACAATTACGTTATGGAGACGTTTTCTGCAGACAATCTACAACTACATATAAAATATTTGTTCACTCGCAATATCAGCCTTAGAATTTCCGAAGGGACTACAGTAGAGTATCATCAATGAACGATGAGATTATATTATGTAATAAAAAATATTATTTTATATAGAAACATTAATTTTAATTATTTACTTAATAATAAGCATCAACATAGAATGCCTGAATATTTTTGTCATCATATATATTTACTTAATAATGCTCAAGTAAATCAGCTAAGTTTATTATATTTTGAAAACCCAGAAATCTGAAAGTAGTGTAATATAATATAAATTTTTAAACAATCACTTATAAATAGGAACTGGAAATGAATATCTTTGTTGTTCGAATATATTTTCTACGAATATAAAGTTTCACAATACATTAGCAAATACATGAAAAATAACTTTTATCTTAATAATACAATTAGTTGATGATATGTAAAAAATAATATTAACATGCGACAAAAGAATTGTACATGCAACGTGGAAATAATTGATTCGTAACATGTTATCGTTCCGGTCTTGTGTTGCATTCGAACAAAAAGCAAAATAAAGTTTCGTTGATAATTGAGGAATGATCAGTAGTTGGAAACTAGTTGGAGTTGACAATGGTTTTAATTAAATGCAACTGCAACTAGTAGAGCAGCTCATTAAATTAATATTAACGTGCAGCCGTTTGCGGGCCAAGTTTCAATTTATAATTTTTAATTGTGAAATATTAATTAAGATCGTGCAAAAATTAAATACGCCGAAGTAATATTTAACAGGAAGAACTGCGAGAATGACTAAATACAATATAACTGGCTTAAACGGAAGCGGATGTTATTTAGCTTCAACGTGGTATTGATTTCTATATTAATTACAATTTTCGTTGTAAAATCTATTATTGCCTACAAATAAAAAAAAACGTTTTGAATTGTATATTCTATATTATAAAAGTAAGTATAAAATATATATGAGTTAAAATCGCTGTGGAATATAATATATTTAAATTATAATAAATTATTTTGTTATTTATTGATTAATACTTTTAACTCAATTTATTGAATATTTAATTGGATTTTTATTTAATTCACTGAATTTGTAATATTATTATTTTATTTTAATTATGGTCGTAATATTGTTATATTTATATTTTTTTCCATTTACAATTATTTTATTATTAACGTCGATTAAATTTCAATAATTCAATATAAATATTGGCAAAAATATTGTTTGTAAATTTTCATATTTATTTATCTCGATTGAATTATAACAATTTTTAAATCAGAATATGTTTTGTACATTTTCCCATTAAGCAATTTTTGAAATAAATGCGGTGGAGTTGACTCATTTTGGAATAAAAAAAAATATAACATATAATAATATCTAGTAAAATAGTTATATGTTTATTATAGTATATATAAAATGATGCTAATAATAATAGATACTTATAGAAAACTGTTGTGTATATTAAAAATAGTACAATTATAATTGGATTGCTATAGAGAAACAGACCTTCATCCAAAAAAATAATATAAATATACATTTGTATGTACATAATCTAAAAATGATCTTATATGATTATATTATAGTTTTATATATTAAATTTTCATCTCCACTATAATCTTATTTAAGTTTTAGTTTTCGTAAAGTTTGAATAAGTTTATAAAATCATTGAGAAAATAAGTATAATTTTATGTTATAAGCAATGACGTATCATAAATTGATATTGTTTAGAATACCTGAAAAAGAAGGTTCCAAGTTTTTAATATCCTGTTGAATATGGAAATCGAATGAATGAAATGTCTTTATAAAATCTGGAGTAACTGTATCCCGTTTTTTTATGGATTGATGCTGAAGTGACAAAGATGTTTACGAAGTTGTTGTGTAACGGCAGATTCTAATAAATTAGGTGTGACTGTCAGGATACTTATTGATAGCAAATCAACCGGAGACAAGTCTACTATATAGGAAGAATCAATCCATTTTTGGATATTACTTTTGGTGGTGGAAATTAATAAATGTATTAATATTGCTAATGGAAATCCTGAAGTATAACTATAAATTTACCTGGAATTTGTTATAACTCTATTTAAAATGCAATATTAGCTGGGTTTCCTGTATTGAATGAAAAAGTAGGAACATTTTCTAGTATCTATTACAATCGGTTTAATAATCAAGTGTAAGATAGGTACCATATTTTTCGGACTATAAGACGATCCTCAAATTTATAAGATGATGTTTAGAAAAATTGATGATGATTGTTTTGCACAATTGATCACATTTAGTTTATACCTCACGTTGTATGAAAGTCTTTTTGTTTTACTCTCATTTTTTTTAATTTGAGTAAAAATTTTATAAAAGTAATTCAAATGAATCGTACTAAAGCGCACTAATACTAGCTATCGACGATCATAGGCAAAAAGTGTAGATAAGGGTGATTCCCCCGCTTATCTTGAGATAACTTGCGTCATACCTACCTTCAGTGGCGTGCCATATATTTCGGACTATAAGACGTACCTCAAATTTAGAAACGATTTATTGTAAAAATATTTTAATGTTACCTACGGACCATAAGACTCACCCAAAATTTGAGTCCAAATTCCTATATAAAAAGGTGCGTCTTATAATCCAAAAAATACGGTACATTATTTGCTCCATTACAGTCGACCGTGGTAGTTAACTTGTTGAGATTTATATCTGCTCTGTTGATTTTTATTTCAAAAGTATTATGTCCTAGCTTAGTACCTACTGTACCCTGTTGAAATAGCTAAAATAGCAACGTAAAGTTAGCTAATTATTCACTTAATAGTTGCCAAATATTGACGCAGAGAAACTCACATGTCGAAGGTCTAGTAATAGTCACTATATCAATATTAAATTTATTCAAGAAATAGGCCTTGAGTAACCTTCAATCATAATTTAGACCGAGACTTAACCATAACCATTTTTTCTAAAGTAGTGTTGTGTCCAAGCAATAATATTATTATATAAATAAACTATGTACAAGAGACCTCCAGAAATTCTTCTAATCGATGTTGGTGCCATAACCTTTCCTAATAATGGAACAGCATTTGCCTTTTTTCGTGCATTTAAACCTTTGCTAACCATTGTTTAGATTGTTTATACCTCTCTAGTATGTAGTGGTGAATTCTACTTTCATCGATAAATCAATAAACAAAAATAGTTTTATTCTAGCCAAAACGATTCGAAAACGTTTGAGAAATTCGAAGTTATTAGCAAATGTGGGACAAAGTTTTTCATGTTTAATTCTACTTACAAAATATCTAAAACTCGTTCTGTTGAAATGCTTATAGTATCAGCTATTTCACGCACTTTCATTCGCCGATCATCTAATACTAATAATTATAATAATAATATGTCTAGTTTTAAAAAATTTACAACTTGCTCTGGTATTTAATCAAGAAAGTTTTTAAATCAATCGAATTTAATTAATATTGCATAGTGTCCAGAATTACATATAAGAGACACAACAGCAGATTTCCGGTTTAAACCTTAGCTTTATATGCTCTACCTCTCTGTTTTTAATCATTATTCCTTTTGAGCACACGATGGAATGTGGCTATATTATGCCATTAAAAGAAAACACATGTATTTTCATCAATTATGAATCAAATCCATTGATGCTAATAATAACATAGAAAATGCTATTTATAATAGTATTATATGCACAATATAGTAATCAAGTAATCTCATAAATCATAGTTTAAAAAGATTGGAAAACATCAAAATTTACTGTCAATCTCTGCACATTTATATAACATGTAATAAAAAGAGTAACATATATTGTATATGAAAGAATAACACAAAAACTACCGTAAAAATGAACGAGAAGACCTTGCTGTCTCATAGACCCGTATTTAAACAGCTGAAACACCAATAACGTCACATGCATAAAGAAGTACTACAAGCACAATTCGGTTAAAATTACATTTCAATGCAAACAGTTAAACTTATGTTTTCTCAATATTATGTCATTTTTCCTGTCCATTTTTTTTTATCGTATGTATTTAGTACCAAGTTGAATACAGGGCAATGTTGTGCTATAATCGCCCTAAAATATAATTTGAATCATTCAATAATTAAAAATATTTAAGAAAAGTTTTTTGATTTTGGTCTATGTTATTCTGGTATTGATGTATGCTAATACTAAAACCATTGAATGCTATTAGGTAGTCGAGCAGAGCGTTAAAACCTGATTTTAACTTTGCGAAATTTATGATGCATTATTCCAAATAATTGAAAACGTGAACAAATATTAAAAATTACAATATTATTTGCAGTGAAATTCTTTAGCATGATATTTTATTTGAAATAAATACAGTCTCGTAGCTTTTATTAGAAGCCATACAAAAGTGAAAAGTTGGAGACAATCTGAATTTGATCAGATAAAAATTGTTACTAAAGAGATCATAGAGAATCTTTAATGAAGTACAGATTTTCATGCGAAACTGAAGTTAGTATTAGAACAAAAAAGAGTAAATAAAATATGTTCAAAATTTAAAAAACAATTATATTTTGGACATTATCCTTAATTAATATCTGACTGCACGATTTACGCTTCTGGAATCCCATAGAAAACATTTTCATTTTTTAAAAACTCAAGGATGTTGATGATAAAATACTAGAAAATTATTGTACCAATCTCCAGTCAATATTTTTGGATAAAAAAGAATCTGATATAAATGCAAATGATCTTTATGAATAATTTTGTGATATATTTCAAATGATATTTTATGAACTTTGAACGTTTAAATTATTTCTTCTAAAATAACTTTATTACTATTTATTCCAATACTGCTGTAGCTTTGAGAAAGTATCTGTAGCTAGTGGAAAAAGAAAATTAATAAAACACAACTTAAAAAGTTTCAAACAAATCATAGAAATATGTCATTAATTTCTATTGAATCATTATTGGCTGCCACTCTTGACTACATAGGGATATAATGAATTTACTAAAGTTAAGTTATTAGTTAATATTTTTAACATAAAAATATTATTCGTATTTTAAAGAAAAAAGCATTGAAAGGCCGGCATTTCAAAGACTTACAAAATGTTCATAGCTCTGTTTGAATATAATAGTTCTTTAATTAATTATATATTAATTATTTTCAAATGATAAATCAACACAATGTTATTATTATAAACTGTATATTTAAGCAG
Source organism: Nicrophorus investigator (assembly GCA_963457615.1). Taxonomy (NCBI): domain Eukaryota; kingdom Metazoa; phylum Arthropoda; class Insecta; order Coleoptera; family Silphidae; genus Nicrophorus; species Nicrophorus investigator. Next base: position 18,911,990 of record OY735140.1, on the reverse strand, counting down.
CATGTTGAATAACATCAAGAAGACAATTATAATGAGAACAGACCGTAAAGTATTATTTGTTTTCATCGAGTTCGTTCTGTGAGACCTCTTTATTTTACCTTTTAGGCAACAACAAACAAGTTTATATATTTTTTGTTCCCGCTAAGTACATTACGGGTCACGGCAGGCATACATGTAGCAAAAAATAAACTGGAGAGTTTGTTGGAAAATTTCAAGTATAAATACAGGTAGGTTCGGCACGTACACTTTTTCACTTTCAAAGCCTGCAAACATACTGTAATATTTACTTTCTCGTATATTTATCCATACTCGTCAATCTATGTAAAATAATGGTTGTGCGCCGTTAATTCCTTGCGCTTGTTGAATCCTCATTGAGCCGTGCAATTGTTATCGCACTGCAAATACACACAGTACATATAATTAATTGTTGTCAGTTTATGTTTTATGCAGATTTGATTGTGCCAGGCGACAGAGTTATAGTACTTAACGCACCTTGATACTGGAGTAAGGCAATTACATTAATTTAACATTAAATTGAAGCCATCCCGCAGACACCATCAGGGTTATTAAGCAACCATGCGTCCCTATAGGGGATGCATCCATTAATATGTGGAAATTACATTGGAATTAATTGCTGCAAACTTATAGTCAAAACTATATTTTGACTAAAAATTAAATTATTATCTAAAAATACTTTTTATTTTATTGTTGATAATTTAGTTAGTGAAAAATTAATCTTCTTAATCTTAAGATAAATTATTATTCTGTCTTCAAGTCCATAATCAATTTATTATATAAATATTACATAAATGAATTCATACAAGTAACTACTTATATAATTTACTTATATATAAGGCTTAATAGATTCATTGCAGTTAGCATGTGATTCAACAATTTGGATGTTAAAAATTAATTAGTTAGTCAGCAACACGAATGCGCTAACCTTGTTGAAATGGATCAAAAGCCGGATGCGACCCTTAGATTTCCGATATGTCATATCAACCAATATTTTTCAACATGTGTTAGCAGAACATTTTCTACCGGATTGCAACTATATGATTCAGGTTATATTTTTTTCTAAAAATGTTTATTGTCGATTAATTTTAATAATCATTATCTACATTGTTTTTTATATTTATATCTTTAAACGTTAACAGGTCCGCGAAATATTTCTAATGTTTTAACTGCTTTATAGATGCAAAAAGATCAAAGAACTATTCTCAGCTTAATTTACTTTTTTGATTATATTTATATTTTGCTGAAATGGATCAAAAGATGTAGAAAGTCGGATGCGGCCCTTGGATTTACGACATATGATATTAACCATTGTTTTTCAAAATACATTAGCAGAACATTTTTTACCGGATCACAACTATGTGATTTAGGTCATGTTTTTTTCGGATTTTTTTTATTGTTATACAATTATTAACATATTTTAATAATTATTGACTACATTGCTTACTATATCTATCTTGAACTTCAGCAGATCCGCAAAATATTTCTAATGTTTTAGCCGATTTATAGTTGCAAAAAGGTTGAAGAACTATTCTCAGCTTAATTTATTTTCTTGATTATATTTATACTTTGCTGAAATGAATCAAAAGAAGTAAAAAGTTGGATGCGGCCCTTGGATTAACGATATGTGATCTAAACCAGTGTTTTTCAAAATACATTAGCAGAACATTTTTTACCGGATCGCAACTATGTGATTTAGGTCATGTTCTTTTCGGAATTTTTTTATTGTTATACAATTATTGACTTATTTTAATAATTATTGACTACATTGCTTATTATATCTATCTTGAACGTCAGCAGATCCACAAAATATTTCTAATGTTTTAGCCGATTTATAGTTGCAAAAAGGTTGAAGAACTATTCTCAGCTTAATTTATTTTCTTGATTATATTTATACTTTGCTGAAATGAATCAAAAGAAGTAAAAAGTCCGATACAGCCCTTGGATTAACGATATGTGATCTAAACCATTGTTTTTCAACATACATTAGCAGAATTTTTTTTACCGGATCACAACTATGTGATTTAGGTCATGTTTTTTTCGGATTTTTTATTGACATATTTTAATAATTATTATTGCTTTCTATATCTATCTTGAACTTCAACAGATCAGATCATCTTTCTATATCTATCTTGAACTTCAACAGTTATGTGAGCAATTGATAAACGTCTTTGGATAGTTTAACAAGAATAAAACTAATTTTGTCAATTCATAACTATGGATGAAACTTGGATTCACTACTATACCAAAGACGAAAGCACATTCTAAAATGTAGAGCAAAATAATGGTTAGTGCACTAAAGTAGGCAAATACTGTTTCATCAGCAGGAAAGGTTATGGCATTAGTTTTTTTGAGATACAAAGTGATTTTTTTTTTAAAGATTATCTTAAGAAGAATATTATTGAAGGATTGAAAAAATTGTGAAAAAAGATTGTACGCTTTCCAAACTTTTCAAACTGCATTCGTACTTATATTACTATATGTTGATTCATAATATTGAATCATCGATCTGAATATTTCTAAATTGACATTATTATAAAATTATTCTATAGTTTAATTGAAAAAAATAATAAAATATACTCTATTTAAGTTTATTTTAAAAGTTTTATCAAAAATATCAACTTTTTAAACTCAATTGATGTACTTGCTTACTTACATAAAATAATATCGTAGCTGATTTATAAAAAATATTAGATTATTATACATTTTCTCAATTATAGTCATAAATTTTGTAATTTTGTAAAGTCGCTAGAATTTAAATTACTTATTTATAAAACTATTATAAAACCAATTTGGACCTATGGCATACAGCTTTGAGGATCAGCCTGCAATTCTAGCATTAATATAATCCAGCGATTCCAATCTAAAATACTCAGACAAATCGCCAATGCTCTATGATACGCTACTAACAACGAAATTCACCAACATACCAAAATCAATTTTGTTAGAGAGAAGATTGGTAAAACCAGCATCAGCTATCATCACAGGCTAGAATCCCAGTGACTGAAGAAATTCAAATCACAAGATCTGCTAAGTCGATTTGAATAGGTTGACTGTGTTATGTGTGCATAAGTGAATGCGTTCAAATGAACAAAATTTATATGAAGGCTAGTTAATGTTATGTCTTCAAGAAATTATATTTTTATTTTTTTTTTATTATATAAAGTTAAAACTTCAACTTAATGCCTCAAATAGATATAGATTGTGGAAATAAATAAAGAAAATACATGTAATTTATGTAATAAATTATGATATATTATTTATTATTAGGTGGTGGGTTCATTATAATATAATTTATTTATTATTACTTTAATAACTATGAGATGCGAGCAAATGAAGATTTCGCATTTATCTAATAGTATATCAAAATTATAAATGAGACAACTATAAATTTTAAAATGTATGAGGAACTTGTAAAGTTTTACACATTTTTTTACCTACGACACCAATCGAAAACGGAAATCTTCGCATTATATCAGCTTCATATATCCCTGTCTCACACAGGACATCAATATACCCGGAGGTTCCGAATGACGGTCGAGGTCAATTGAGATGGTCTGGTTCTTAAGCTGATAGTTTCGAAGGGAGTGAGAGTACGGCGATTGTATGAAGAGAATGGGGAAGTTTGGGTCACGATAATCGATACCAAATATAAACGGTACTGACCCAAACCAACATGCGATACCACTAGTCAACACTACTGATCCCCGCGACGGATTTAGACGGTACACAGGAAGTTTCTAAATAAACACAATAAATCAATGATAAATTAAATTTCCTATTCAATTAAACGGATGCAAAGTTTCAACGTAAATTGAGGATGTAATATTATGTTTACAAGTGAAACCGTGAATAACACATATCAAATGGAATCATGGCATATTTACAGCAAAAAATAAACAAAAATAAAATTATTTATATTTATTAATTGCTCTTTCTATTGATGATACTTCTCTGCTGTAGTCTTTTTAGAAATTGTAGCAGCTGAAAAACCATGTGAGCAGTATTGTTTTTTATGTATTTATTTATTTATTCTGGATATTTTATTTTATTTATTCTGTTTTCTTGCTTACTTTGAATCAACTTTATAACTAATTTAATATCTGAAAAATGTGTAAATAAATTATTTTATATTAAAAAACTATTATTTTTATATTCATGAAATGCAAGAACTAATGAAATTGTTTGTGGGTGTAAAAGATAAAGAGCAATAAAATGCTCTAAGAATTAATGTCTTCGCAAAGTCGTAAATATATTAACAAGTTCATTCCAGTTGCATTTATTTTCTTTTAATTTCTCTCTTATGAAAATAGCGTTTAATGAAACGTAACTACCCTTAGTTTACTGCTGAATTTTATGGGTCCGCTATTATTCCAGTTTTATTTGTACTTGCACAATCATTCCTTTTTCCCTTAGATTGATTGAATAATATTTCAATTTATTGATAAATCTGGGTTACGTTTTATTACGATATTAAAATATTTATGCAACCGACACAAGAGGTACATCAGAATTTATTTCTGCCCGGAGTGCATTGCATTTTTAATATATTATCTTTTATCTCCGCGCACAACATCATCACTGACTAGAATTCCACTTTATTTGATAATAATTTACATTTATAGCCATGATATATTATAGTTTTATTATGTGATAATTTTTTTAAATATAAATAATTTTAATAAATATAAGGCGGAAAGATTTAGGTTGATAGCCCTTTAGTTACATATTATGTGATTAATAAATTTTGTTATTATTATTAATAAATATAAATAAAAAATATTGAAATATTAGTAATTAAAGCAATAAAAAAAATAATTTTGAAAAATTACTATACTTATTTCTTTTCTTTTTTTATAGCCTTTTAATGATTTTAAAGTCTTCGATTAGTCCGATTTCTAACAGCTGAGATACTGGTGGAACCTGCACTATATAAAGTATTCCTGCTCACTGCATAGTAAAATTTCATAATTTAAATGGATTGACGATTTTTTTTTATATAATTACTTATTAATTACATTAATTGTATAAAATAAATTATATTCTCAGATTTATAATAAACATCAGTTTTTAACTAAAAATTAAATCATATATGTTTATTTTTACTTAGTTTCAATTTCCATTTTTATAGCACCAATTTGAGTTTTTTGAAATATATCCTTTTATTAATTAATTAATTATTCTACATTAATATTACTAGTTAAGGTAAGTAATTATATAAGTTTGTATTAGTCGAAACCAATCAATATGATTTATAAATTATTTATGAAGAAAAACAAATAAATCACTAATATATAGAATTTTTTGTTACAAAAGTTACACAACAAAATGGTGATTTGTCAGCAATATCTTATATAAATTGAATCTCCTTTTTGTATTTATTTATTTAAATATATTAAATATCAATATATTATGAACAAATTTACTTGTTCAGAAATTTCCTTTAATTGTGATACTAAGGGTATTCTATTTGAACATCAAGAGACGAAAGAGATACTTGGACGAAGACTACTAATAACAAATCTCAATTTCTCTGCAGAAAATATCGTCCTTGAGTGAATAATTCATTGGAGAATAAAACAACCAAACAACCTGACGTACACTTCCAATAACTTTGTTGCACGCAAACCACAAAGATCGTCTTACAAAAAGTAGCATTTTGGAAAAGTTCATAAATACTGTCGCTTTATTATTTACTTCAAGAATTTATATTTTATTTGCTGATTCACTTAGAGAACATTATAAATGATAATGGTGAAATGCATTATTAACAAATTCTAAATTTCTCATAAAATTGAATCTGCAAATAAAAATATATAATTTTGATAAAAAGTTTTGTAATCGAAGTTCCATAATTTTATTATAAGTTTCAGCAATTAAAGCGAAATGGAAATATTTTGCATTTTATATGTAATTTTCTACAAATTACTGATTTGCATTCAGAGTTTGATATGTGTTTTGATGAAAACTATTATAACTAATACAGAGACAACTAATAGATGATGCCTTTGTATCAAGTTATTGATAATATTATAATTTACATTTATAGTCATGATATATTAGAGTTTTATCATGTGATAAGTTTTCAATTCTATAATATTAATAAATATCAATAAAACATATTAAAACAGCGTTACTACATGACACGATTTGTTTTAGTGTCCTAAGTATATATAAACCAATACGACGTATAGTGTGGATTCACTAATAAAAGATAATAATTTGGAAAAATTAGTATACAAAATTATACTTATTAATTTTCTTTGATATCTTCTTTTTGTGCTATTTATTTTTATGTGGTTTTAAAGTCTTCGATTAGTCCGATTTCTAACAGTTTGAAATACTTGTGCAACCGCACTATGCGAAGAATTCCTGTACACTATAGTAGAATATCATAATTTGATATGACTTATTTATTATATTATTTTATACAATCAAATTCCCAGATTTATAATAAATTTCAGTTAAATCTCTACATTAAATCATATATATATATATATTTTTACTTAATTATTATTCTATTTCCATTTGTATTGTTACAAATTGTTTTTTTTTAATATATCTTATTATTAATTAATTAATGATTTTACATAAATATTAATACTTAAGGTAAATTATTTGATAATTTTACATTAGTCGAAATGATTGATTGGTTTGTAAATTATTAATGAAGGACAAATTACTTTATAAATTACTTTTATGTTACTAACAAACCGGAGATTTGTCAGCAATAGCTTATGAAAATTGAAACTTTAATTTGTATTTATTTATTTTAATATATTAAATATAAATATATTATGAAAAAAAACATGTTCAGAAATTGATTTTAATTGTTATACAAAGCAGTATCTTATTTAATCACAGACGAAAGGGATACTTGGACGAAGACTACCAACAACAAATCTCAATTTCTCTGCAGAAATAACGTCCTTCCTCCATTCCTTGAGTGAATAATTCATTGGAGAAATAAAAGAACCAAACCTGACGTACACTTCCAAAAACTTTATTTCACGCAAACCACGGAGATCGCCAAATGCGCAGTCTCACAAAAAGTAGCCTTTTTGAATTTAAAAGTTCATAAATGCTGTCGCTTTATTATTTACTTCGTGAATTTACATTTTACTTGCCGATTCGCTTAGACAATATTATGAATGATAATGCTGAAATGCAATATTGATAGATTCTAAATTTCTATCAAAATTGAATCTGCAAATAAAAATATTTAATTTTTATAAAAAGTTTTTTAATCAAAGTTCCATAATTTTGTTATAAGTTTCAGCAATTAAAGCGAAATAGAAATATTTTGTATTTTATATGTAATAAACTAACTAATATATGCCTTTGTATAAATTTATTGATAATATTACAATTTACATTTATAGTCATGATATGTTAGAGTTTTATCATGTGATAATATTTTAATTCTATAATTTTAATAAATATCAATAAGTAGTATTACTTCATGATCCGATATGTTTTAATGTCCTAAGTATATATAAATTAATACGTCGTATAGTGTAGATTCAGGAATAAAAAAATAATAATTAAAAAAAAATAGTATACAAAATTATACTTATAATTATTAATTTTCTTTTATATAGTCTTTTTGTGCTGTTAATTTTTATGTGGTTTTAAAGTCTTCAATTAGTCCGATTTCTAACAGTTTGAAATGTTTGTGCAACCGATTACCCACACGATGCAAAGTATTCCTGTACACTATAGTAGAAGTTCATAATTTACATGAATTGACCAAATGTTATTACTTATTTATAATATTATTTTATACAATGAAATTCCCAGATTTATAATAAACTTCAGTTAAATCTCAAAATTATATCATATATGTATATTTTTACTTAGTTATTTTTATATATCCATTTTTATTGAACCAATTTGGGTCTTTTTGAAATTTTTCCTATTATTAATTAATTAATGATTCTATATAAATATTAATACTTAATTTAAATTATTTGATAATTTTACATTAGTCGAAATGATTGATTGCTTTGTAAATTATTTATGAAGAATAACAAATTAATGCAATATTTATTTTAAGTAATTTCGCATATTATCACTAATATAAATTACTTTTGTGCTACTAACAAAATGTTGATTATGAAACTCCCATTTGTATTTATTTATTTTAATATATTTAATATCAATATATTATTTTAAAAATTATTTGTTCATAAGTTTCCTTAAATTGTGATATAAAGCAGTATCCTATTTAATCATCAAGGGAAAAAGGATATTTAGACAAAGACTACCAACAACAACACTTTCAAAAACTTTGTTGGACGCAAACCACGGAGATCGCAAAACGCGCAGTCTTACAAAAAGTAGCCTTTTTGAATTGAAAAGTTCACAAATTTTGTCGCTTTATTATTTACTTTAATTTATATTTTATTTGTAGATTCACTTAGAGAATATTATGAATGATAATGGTGAAATGCATTAGTAATAAATTCTAAATTTCTCTTAAAATTGAATCTGCAAATAAAAATATATAATTTTTATAAAAAGTTTTGAAATTGAAGTTCCGTAATTTTGTAATAAATTATAGTTTCAGTAATGGAGCAATCAAAGCAGTTGAAATATTTCATATGTAATTTCCTACAAATTGCTGGTTTGCTTTCTGAGTTTGATATGTGTTTTGATGAAAAATAACTAATACATGCCTTTATAGTCATGATATTTTAGGGTTTTATTATGTGATAATTTTTATAATTTTAATAAATATCAATAAAATATATTTCGTATTTTTGTGCTGTTTATTTTTATGTGGTTTCAAAGTCTTCTATTAGTCCGATTTCTAACAGTTTGAGATATTGGCGCAACCCATTACCCGCACTATGCAAAGTATTCCTGTGCACTATAGTAGAAATTCGTAATTTACATGGGATTGACCAAATGTTATGACTTATTTATTATATTATTTTATACAATGAAATTCCCAGATTTATAATAAAGTTCAGTTAAATCTCAAAATTATATCATATATGTATATTTTTACTTAGTTACTATTCTATTTCAATTTTTATTGTCCCAAAATGGATCTTTTTGAAATATATCCTATTATTAATTAATTAATGATTATACATTAATATTATTATGTAAATTATTTGATAAAGATTGATTGGTTTGCGAATTATATATAAATAAATAACGTTTTGTTACTAAAACTTATAAAACAAAACGGTGATTTGTCAGCAATAGCTTATGAACATTGAATCTCTTATTTGTATTGATTTATTTTAATATATTAAATATCAATATATTATAAGCAAATTTACTTGTTCAGAAGTTGTTTAATTGTGATACAAATCAGTATCCCATTTGATCGACAAAAGACAAAAGTATTCTTGGACGAAAACTACCAACAACAAATCTCAATTTCTCTGCATAAAATATTGTCCTTCCTCCATTCCTTGAATGAATAATTCATTAGAAAATAAAAGAACCAAACGTGACGTACACTTCCAAAAGCTTTGTTGCACGCAAACCACGGAGATCGCCAAACACACATTCCTGCAGTTCTGTCTGAAAAATGAGTATACAAAATTATACTTATACTTACTATTTTTATATTATATAATCATTTTGTGTTGTTTATTTTTATGTGGTTTTAAAGTCTTCTATTAGTCCGATTTCTAACAGTTTGAGATATTGGCGCAACCCATTACCCGCACTATGCGAAGTATTCCTGTGCACTATAGTAGAAGTTCATAATTTAAATGAAATATCAATATATTATGAATAAATTTACTTATTCAGAAGATGTTTTTAATTGTTATATAAAGCATTATTTATATTTGATCATCAAGAGACAAAAGAGATACGTGGACAAAGACTACCAACAACAAATCTCAATTTCTCTGCAGAAAATATCGTCCTCCACTCCTTGAGTGAATAATTCATTGGAAAATAAAAGAACCACACCTGACGTACACTTCCAAAAACTTTGTTGCACGCAAACCACGGAAATCGCCAAACGCGCAGTCTTACAAAAAGTAACCTTTTGGAACAATTAAATAAACTAATTGTACTATTATTTTACTTGTTGATTAACTTAGAGAATGTTATAATTAATATTGGTGGAATTCAATCTGCAAATACAATTATATATAATTATATTATAATTTAAAATCGAAGTTCTATAATTTTGATATAAATTGTAGTTTCAGCTATTAAAGCGAAATGGAAATATTTTGCTTTTAATTTGTAATTTCCTACAAATTGCTGGTTTGGTTTGCATTCAGAGTTTGATATGTGTTTTGATGAAAGCTAACTAATACATGCCTTTGTATCAAGTTATTGTTTCATTGAAGTAAAGCTAACCACGTCCTGTTAAAGAGTGAATTGTATATTAACAACTAAATACCGTCGTTCTAATAACTGTGTAATTAAACATTTATTGGTGCATGTAAAGCACGTACAATCTGTCGGTCAGTTAATTTATTCTCCAGTACCAAACACAACCATTGTATAATTAATATATCAATTAATATGTAATAGAAAATAAATTCGTCCCATGCGCATAGAACCGCTAATAAATTCTGCAACGCAGAGCATTATTTCCAAAGTTATATCCAAATCCCACCTGAATTAGCAATCTGATATTAATGGATTGCACTACGTTTATAAGTTATCAAAAAAAACTATCTTCCAACTGAAATATACGTAAGATAGGTTTATTGATTAAATTATATTTCCGAAACGAAAATGCGGAAAATATGGAGGAAGAAAAAAAAAACGGTGGCAAAGTTTGTGCAAACCGAACATAACGTTGCGATCATGAAACTTTTAAGGGCTCCGTCTTTCGTTAAATGACTTGAAATTTAAGGCTTCTGATAAAGAGGTTCGAGCTTTCGCAACAAGCGCACTTTAAAACTCAGTATCGACACTCAATTTTATGGTAATAATGTAATAATCAATCGTGATAAGCGATATTTGCTGCATCAAAGATAACTGTAAAAAATGTTCAAAAAGTTTTTACACTTATAAATTTAGCTTTCCAATCTAATAAATGAAATGTATCATAGGATGAAAATATATTTAAGTAAAACATAGTTTTCATTTTTGGACAAATTGTTTTTGATAATCGGTATTTCAGTATAATTTAAATAATATTGGAATACTATGTTACAACAAAGTATTCAAATAGTTATTTACCTATAGAGACTGTGAAATTCCCAAAATGCGGCTCGGGGAATTGCATTCGAATAAAATGCTGTATTTTCAATTTAAAAATAAGCTTTAACTAATTCGATTCGCAACTGGAGTGGATCCGAGCATATAAACAACTATAAATAAAACGCTAAACTCGAAAGTAGCTAATATAATATAGAGAATAGGAGGTGGAAAACTTTTATAAAGATTACACCGAAAAAGGTTGGGATAACAACAACAAGTGTCTTCATGGTTGATTTATAGAAGACACTAAAAACGATGTTAATTAATAATATTAGTTCGAAGTTGAAATGGCTTTTTGTTGCAGCATGGGTCTATTGTGTAGGTCAGGGAATGATGACTTTTTCTGGCGTTTCATCTTCGTCTTTGCTTAGTTCACTGTGGGAACTGTTAATGTAATACCACGAATAAGCAAAAAGTTGTTGTAGAACATTGTAACTTTTGTATAAATTAACCCAGGGATTAAATGTATCGTGCAAATCACCCTATTAGTAAGTATCACTTAGATTAAGTCAGGGACCGTTGGGAAAATTCCCCTGAGGTCAGAGCAAACAAGAGGACTGCCGTACATATTCATTAGTTTGTGCAGTTTCAGTTTTAATTGTAGTGCGTAAACAAGGCGACCAATAAAACCGGCGGCGGGGTTTTATTCAATTCCCAATCGCTTCCATTTCCATACCATTCATAAATTATTGACGCCAATATTTAATAGGTTTGCCATAAATCAATAACAATAGTATTAGACTGAATAGAGTCGTGCACAATGGAATGCCACCACTGGCGATGTAATATCACCATTAAACAACCGTTAATACTTGTAAACTGCTACAAGCGCCATTTACCCACTATTTTACCTCCAACTGGTTACGCTCACTGCCCACACACTTGGTACTTCGTTACGTTCGTGCGGCTTTGTTATTTTTTCTGAAAAAAATGATTATTCTTTGCTGAAACCGAGCAAAATTCTAGGCGAAATCTCGTCCAGTCTTTATATCGTATTTTATTCAGACACCTTTGGCACCGACGGGACTCAAAGTACATTAAAGTTGATTATTTTTGCCAGGAAATTGCGTTCCTGATTTATTAAAATTTCGTTACGGTTGCTCCGCTTTAATTAGACAATAATTAAACGAAGTTAGCCAGTTTTATATTACGTATCTCCTCCGAAATTCAATTTTAATTTCGTAATTAGTGCCAGCGTGAACTTTCCTCGACAATAATCGGTAAACACTACAGGTTTATGCATCTGGCACCGTATCAATTCCCGGCTGTCCATCAAAATTGCTCTTTGCTAATCTCAATGTAATTTTACGCTTGATTAACTTACAATTAATACTTGCTGGTGAACATACCATCATTTCCATAATAAATTGGATTTCTAGTACAAATATACATGTACATATGAGCCATTTATTTTAATAATCGTGTAAATATTGTACAGTGGAACCTCGCTTAACGAGTGTTTCAGAATTTTTGCATTTTTACTCGTATAGTGAAACAATTTTCCCCATATAAATTAATGTAAAAAAAAACGTATTAACAGAAAATTATATAAACTTTCGTAAGGTGATTCATCCGAATTCGATTTTCAGGAAACAAATATTTAATTTATTTTATTTTTTTGCCATTTTGAAGCGAAATGTAGTATTAATGCGACATATCATTAGAGTTAAAAAAAATGTAGCCCTTTTAGTTACTGTCTTATTAGGGTGATGCTCTTAATATAAGTTGCAACTATTTCCCATGATTTTTGTTACCTCTTCCTCTTCTTACAAACTCTTCTCCATAACTTCTTTCTGTAAGATACATAGATGACAAAAAAATGTATATGGTTAATATATTCAAAAAAAATACATAATATGTGTACACTTTTTGAAAATGATATAATAGACGAACAATCCGGGACTTCCCTTCTCCTTGTTATACAAAACGTCGCTCGTTAAGCGAGTCATTTTTGTTACAACTTATTTTATTTGTTAAGCGAATACTGTATTGATATATTCATATTTTTTAGTGATAAACAACGTAAATAAAATATGTTGGAATTACTTGAAGAATGAAGATTTTGTAAACACTTATATATTTAATTCCTAAAAAATTTATATTTTATTTCCAAAAATTTAAATATTTGATTGATGTTTTCCGAAGCAGAATTACATATAATATTATTTATAATATGGTCGACAGATGGAATATAACACAATAAATCTAATCTCTCATAAATTTATTTTCAGCCTAGGTTATTAAAATATTTTGGTTTTCCTCATCATGAATACAGTTACAAAGTTTTAAATTCTCCTGTTGATTCGTAGAAGTTTTATAAAATGCTTTGCTATTTAATTATTTATTGTTTTTTTTTGGATCTTTTAAAAACATTTTTTTTAAAGTTTTTTATTGCAATACAGTTTTCACGTTTTATCCTATTAAATACAAATATCGGCACTGTTCAATTATTTTATATTAATCTTCTGGGACATGCATGACTTTCTTACTGTTATTTCAATAACTTCAAAATCAATATTTTTCTGTAAATATTGTATATTTAAACAAAGTAATTGTATCATTATTACTAGTTTCGCTTTGTGAAGTGTTGTTATTATCACACATGTTAAATACATAATATTAATCATATTTTTAAAATTTGTACATTTGTAAAAATCTGAGATTAACCAGGAGTTGAAGAAAGAAAAATATTATTAACAGCGTCAAAGAAGGTAATAACTAGATACTCATTTATGTCGTTTTAGAATATTTATTTTAAAATTTTATATAATCAACCGACATAAAATGGAATTAAAGCTCTATAAAGATAAATATTTATTATAATAAGTGAATAATCTTTAATTCCTCCAATAATAATGAATTATATTTTGGATTGTTTATGGTAAGATTTAATTACATGTTTTACGTGCAATTCATGCAAAATCTTAATTTTCTAAATAATAAACTAATATCACTATTAAAATGAACTGCTCGTGTATAGTTTTAAAATGAAATGAATGCAACTAATTTAAATTTTATTTGTATTAACTAATTAGATTTTCGTTTTAATTTGATATTGATGTTGATTTTTATAAATGAACAGAAACTTTCAAATTACTTATTTATACAAAATCTTTTTTTTTTCAATTGTTCATAATATTACTTATTTACAGAAAATGTTCTGTAATGTAAATGTAATAGCGTATTTTTATAAGGTTTACCAAAAATGTTTAAGAAAGATAACTGTTATAGCCTGATTTTATTCATTATTCCAGTTTTCCAAGACTGATAGAAGCAGCGGCCTTATACAAGGTGTCTGCAACAATGGACCATATATAGATGCATTGTATAGAAGAGAGTAACAAAATAAAAAAGCATATAATAAATTTTAGTGCAATTTTTATGGTTATAAATATTCAAAAAGTATCCATATTAGTTACGATAAATATTGGTAACCAAATTCATCTTCAAATTTATTATATTTTAATTTTTTACATATTTAAAAAAAAATAGATTAGATTAGATTTTGTTAGAATATTGTTGCTTCCATGTAATTTTTTGTAATTATACATGGCAGGATGATCTCTTTGATCCAAATTTTGGCCAATAAATTTGTTTTATTAAAATATTAGGTATGTTGCATTAGATTTTATAGAAATTATTATATTTTTACAAATATTTATTTGTCTTCATTTCAGACAAATGCTTATCCAGTATTTATATCCAAAAATGTTAATTTATAATTAAGTATTACATAAAGCTGTATTTTTTTATTACTTTAAATAAAAAACATATTCATCATAAAAGTCACATAAAAAAAAAACATATTTAATCATAATAATAAAGGGCGTTTGAATTATTATTCTAATAATACTTATTATATTTATTACAACTGATACATAACCAGATAACCACTAAGAATATATTTATGTCACAATAATAATAGAAAAAAAAACTATTACAAAAGGCAATTGAGCAATTTCCTTTCTGCCCCTGTTATTACTTAAATTACTTTATTTTTACTAGATTCTACTTATATTACTTAAACTAATTTAATAAATGCTTAAATTTGGTTTACTGTCAAACTCGGAGTAGGTTTATGTAAAAATCACTTTGGCAAAAGTACATTATACTGTTTAACTTATTTATACACGGAATACGTAATGATTATAAACTGATGAAGGGTTATACGGAGCTTTGACGACCATAGGACTTTTGGTCCCTTAAGCATAATATTCAAAAAATATGCATTAATAATACTTTACTAAAACATATTTTCAGAATTATGTAAATTAGACTCGAGAGGATTGCCGTAACATCACAAATTAGGTCCCAAAAATATAATATGAGTAATTAACTTTGGGAATTTGACATATTTTATTATTTCATATGCTTTTTCAACCCAGTAATAGCATCATAAAATCTAAAAATAAAACCAGAAGCAAACCAGTTAATAAATTACGGCTTCTAACCCGGAAGGAATTTATTTTATAAGTTATAATCATCAAATATAATACATCTAGATTAGATGTAAATATTTCATTGAATAACAAATTATAAAATATATAATAACTTAAGTTTAAAGGTGTAGCATACAAATTTATTGCACAAACAAAAATGTTATATAATAATGTTTGCAACAATATCTCACAAAATCAAGAATATTAATTAAACAAACTATCAAAATCGGTTGAATTAGATTTTTCTTATTTGTTTATTAATACAAAAATATAATTTTATAATAACAGATGTTCCTCATGTTATTTTGAAAATTATAATGATTCATTATATAACGACAAAATTCTAAATTAAATAGTCTTATTCTAACTAATCTAATACATGAATTATAGTAGATTACCTTCTTATCTAAACCACTTTGGTTGGTTCATCTCTCCGTTGATGTTATACTAAAAATATAAAATATTATAAGCAGTAAATAATATTTATTTTTATGAATTAATTTAGATTAATTTTCTTATTAAAAATTATTTATTATTTATTAAAAACCGGACTAATTTATTTAATTCTTTGACATAGAAAAAATATACCACAGGAAAAGAGACTTGTTTTGTTTACTATTTTTGTTTAGAATTTATTTTTATTTTTGTCGATTTAGTTTGGGAATTTTAATTATCTTAGAAAAAAGAAATAATTTTGCTGTATGTAACGTCATTTTTTATAGTTATGTAATCAAGATTATTATATACTTTATTTGAAATCTATGTAAATGTTTTATATGTTTGTAGGAGCATACACGCAATATATTATGTTGATTGTTTTTACTGTTCTTGCTTCAATTATTTATTAATGTTATATCATTTATTTTGGAAGTTTCTTCTGAATTTTTTAACAAAATTTCAATTATATCAAATAAATACATAACAAAGCTATTCTTTCGCATAACCTTTCAACATTTTTAAGATGCAAATAATAAACAACTTTATATATTTAATTTAAAAATAAAACTATAGTTATCGCTAGAAAAAAAAACTATAGCTATTCTAGTAGAACACATAAAATTCATGTCGTTTTTGAAAAGCATTTCTCTTCTAATTCAATATATCTGTGTTGTATAAAATCTAAATCGAATTTCATTAATCACACATACTTCACTACAATATGACATAATTATCATTATTGATCTGTTAGGGGTTTGGTTGATGACTATAATTACTTTAAATGATTAAATATAGTTCTTTGTAATAGAAAACACGTTTGAATCATATGTTTAGTAAATATACATTTCCCACTAAAAGTAAGAACACGTTAAAGTGTTTCCTTGATGGAATCTATATAACCCCAGTGTATGCCGGAAATAATTCGTGACGAAATGTCGGTCGGGATTTAATTTAATATCTTTATTCACGCAAGCGAATAAATTCTATAAGCGCCGGCGTTGGAGGCGGTCTTTATTTTTTTTCCATATTATTTCCGTGCTGCAAGAGTTCCAAGCACAAGCAGTCCCCTTTCGAAGCCACTTACATTTCAGGCTTAGGTACTTCAACCCCCTCCGTTTGAACGCCTGAAGCGTGTAGCTCGAAGCGATGGTAAAAATGCAGCATCAATTATTTTCAGTCTCAATTGACAACTGCCTGAAGGTAATACCTTTTTCCTTCCCTGCAAATTTCGCATGCATAAAGTGCAGTCGGTCGTAAAACAATGCGCCTGATTTAGTGCAGTTTAAGAATTTTCTTGCAGCTACAAAGTATTTTACAATATTAGCTTCTTGGAGGCTTCCGGAAATTTGGGCGCGAATCCCCATCTCGAATCCCTCTCACTCTTTGTCTGATGGAGGAGATAAAAATTCCCGAGCTCTTGAATGGCATTTTATACATTTTATATATCCACCCCTACTCTCATATTCCTCTTTTTGTCTCGGTTCTGCAGCCACCGCCATCTCATCCCTCAGTCATTGTTCGCCGATAAAATCTTTCATCGGGTTTCCTGGATGCGTTTGATCTCTTATTTATGACTGTTTGATTTGCAGAATGCCCTCAGTGCGCGCGAGGTCTCCCGATGATCCGCATCATCATTTTTTTAGTCTTCTTCTATTTCTTTGTACAATGCATCATTCAACAGGTAAACATGATGGGCCGCAATTTACTTCGCAACGCCTATTATAATAAAGCGCTAAATCATCTTTGATAGAGATTAAGCTGAGGATCTGTACGCGATAGGCCGGATCGTTACGCAAATTCATTATCCTGTCAATTGCGATAAGCTTCGCAAGTTCTCATTAAAGAACTAATTTCGTAGGATTGACATGTCGATCGATATTGGCTTTGCGTAGTAATAAAATATGGAGCTACATTTAGGCACATATATTTTCATTTCTCAACGGTATAATAAAATTTGGCTACAAAAAACCATTAGCTGGAATATATTTTATTGTATATTATATTATGTATAACATGCAAGGCAGAGTAGCGTGAAGTAAAAAGAATGCTCGGGGAATGCGACGTACAAAGTACGTTTCCGGTCTCGATTTCACGAAAACATTGGTATCCTTAGAATCCCAGGTATAAATGTTACATAAAATTTAGCATTTTTCAGCAATATTTCGCAAAGCCTGAGCGGAAAAAGCGCTGAGGAGATGCTTCAAAAAGTACTTACACATAATCAGATGTATTTGATACATTTAATAAATACTGCATCTGTCGAAAATTTTGTTAAATTTGTATAATATATTCTTATTATTGATATGCAAATATTATTATTTACTGCCGTGATTAGTTAGAACGAGTACAATCTTAATATTTGGATGTTATTCTAAAATATTTTTTAAATATGTGAATGAAATTGAATACAATTGAATACAAAAAAATGTTATATTAATATTTTATAATTTATAATTTTATAAATAAAATTTCTTAGTATTTTGATTAACAAAATATTTATATCTTTATTTATCTACTGAAAAATACTTCTCAGATTTCATGGATTCGATATAGAAAGATTTCTCATACTTGCCACGTCGACACTAAAATTTCGAGTTTAATAATTAAAATAAACAAATTTAAAATCATATTTTTTTTTCCACATTTGTGGATTTATAATACAATATTTTTTGTATTTTTTAAACTAAACCATATTTTTCAAGTAAAACAAGATTGAAAGCATTTGTGTATTTAAAACGCAATAATTGCTGCAGGTAGATATATTATTATAATAAGTATTTTATTATTGAACGTAACTTTTGACTTAATTCCATTATAAGAATATTTAATAAGCTTCTTTCAAGACTTGTGTAAATTATTTTAGTGGAAGGAAATATCTCATAAAAAATTAAGTCTATAAACATGTTTTAATCTTTTATTAAATAAGATATAAAGGAACCAGGATTTCTGAACAATCATATTTCTGAGATACCTTGAAATAATAGTTTTATAATGGTTTCGGTTTTAGAACAGTTTTTATGATTAAATTATGTTCAACAACCGTTAGTTAGTTTTACTAGCAAGAACACATTATTTTTGTATTTTTATTATAGCTGTAGCTTGAAGCCATCAAAAATATTAAAATAAAATTGAACAAATTCCTTATGCAATACGTTTTAGCTCAACATATACTTCACGTAACACAAATGACTGAAAGATCAGAGTCCCAAGAGTACGGAATAAAAATATTTTTAAACGAAAAGTAGAGCTGAGCCATAACACAAACAAATCTAGCGAGGAAGGAGACTGCTGAAATCATTTTATTTTATACTTCTTGAAGTAAAAAAAAACAAACTTCCTCAACGAGTTGACTGAAAGCAAGATTAAAACTATGTAAACACTCGATGGGATTGTTTTGCAGCGAGCGGCGCCTTCGGATAAAAACTTTATTACCACAAACCAAAATCTCCGCTAAATGTAGAATTTTGTAAAATATGAGTTTTATTCGAAAGGCAAAGTCGAAAGAGAGGAGAGGAAAGTTCGCACTCACGTATAGAACTTTTTCTATTATACTTTCGGAAGTAAACGTTTCGCGGCTTATGGAATTGATTAATATTTTGGCCCAGGGGATTGCATTTCGATAATGAAATCATCGGATTGTGAATAGAGATGGACTCTTCTGAGTCTGACGCTCAGGTAAATGTTTGTATAATTAATACTACGGTTTAAGGAATTATGTTTGTCATCGTTTTGTTCTTTCAGAGCCCATTGTCAAATATTGGAACAAGAGCGAACGAATAAAACTAAATGCGGATAAAAAGAATGGTGCAAAGGGAGTTTACATTGGACGTCCCCTAAATTTAGAACACCGGAATAATTGGGCATCGATTTGTTATTAGATTATCCATGATTTACTCCCGCTGCCCCTTGGAGAGTTTGCCAACTGGACCGGGAGACTAACAAATTTTATCCACATATTTGTCCAATAAAATCAAACAAATGTAAACAGTCCACTATAAACTACATGATTTATTGAAACTAAGATATATTTTTCATTAAATTGAACAAAAATTATCACTTTCATTTCTAGTACAATACATACAATAATCAATAACATAAAATGTATATTTATATTTCTAGATTGTCGACAACTCATAATATACTAGTAAAAACTACATTTACATATTATATTTATATAATCATTATAATTATTGGCCTTTTCGCCCAGAGAGAATAATGTTAATTACAAAACATCATATACTTTAAAATCAGCAAAGATACACAAAAGCAAAACAAATTAAAGTATTTTATACTAAAACATAAAAGAATAAATCAAAAATGGTGTCGCGCCTCCATGGGCTCCATAGGGCTTCTGACTATCTCCAGTTCGGGGTTGTCCACATAAAACATTAATATGTACGCATAATTACTTAAAAATAAACATAAGCGTTAATATAGAAGTTATCAAGAAATGGTTTACTCAATAGGCAAATAAATTAAATAATCAATGTTATTTGGTAATTTCAATTTATTGATGTAGGTGTTAACGATGTGGTAATGAACAAAAAAATGGCTAATCCGGATTTAGAACTTAGACTGATCAGTTGCTCTTGGTATGATTATCTAGCAAGATTTATAATGATTTCAAATGTTGACGGTGTTGATGCATGAGTGATATCGAGGTACTGAGTAACACACAAGAGAGTAATACTACTATCTCCTTGAAGTTTGTTAAGAGAACACGTCCTTGCATATACTTCAGATACGATAGACCAATGTTATTGGTTGTTAGATTTTATTATAAAAACTAATTTATGAATAGTATTCTTTGACCATAAATTGCATTTTGGTTGTCTCTTCGCAGATACTTAATGAAAATATGTTTTCATAATTTGTAGTTACCCGAGTAGATTTATTTGATGTAATTTTATTGTAATTGGACACAAAATATAAGCAGTGACGTAGTTAGAAATATCGCCATGCTCCCTTCGTTGTTCTTCATAGTTTACTCGTCCAATGGGGAGGATGAATGCTATGAGTATCTGCATTTATTAAACTTAACAAAAAAAAGTTTTTCTGTATTCTAATTCAAATCTTTATTCCAAGACCCTGGTCCCACAGTTGTGGGCCTTTTCACATTAAATACTCTTGCTATACAAAACCAAATTATTCCATAATTTCGTGAAAGATTCTTCAACAAAAATTATCATCTTTGATCTATTTAAGACATAAATATCCTGTATCAAAGAAATAAAATGATCAAATAAACATCCTTTAATATTAATTATTATATTTATTCTAGCAATTTATCCGTCCGATAGATTGTTGAAAATTCCGCATTGTAATAGAATTCAGAGCACGCAATGTTTAATGAAATAATTATTGCATATAAATTATAAAATTAATTAAAATTGTATTGTTGTTTCGTCGGAATTGTGCTTGTTTGTAATCCAGAAAATTAATTCTTTTACAAAAAAAATATCCATTTTTTAATACGTACATTAATTAAATACCGCACCAAAACCATAACAATTAACACAATTTTTATTTCATTATTTTGATACCATTCATTTTGTTTATATAATAAATGTGTATAAGAAATATAAAAAATCTGTAAATAATATATTTTGATAGTGATCGTGTTTATTTCCATTTTTAAAATATTTATTGTGAAATGTACATAATTGCTTAATGTTGATATATGGATATGTTACTCATTTTTTTTTACATTTATTTACATGAAATAATTTATTGATTTGTTATAGCTTTTATTGAATTAAAATAATATTTAGAATATGTCAATCTTTCAAAAGTAAACTCGCCATTATTGCTAATTATTGAAATTAAATGTTGAAAAGTAATTTCACTCTTAAGCTGCAATATCATTAGTTTGACATCTGCTATTGTTTGCTTGGAAAAAGTTTGATTGATTCTACGCAGTAGTTTTTGGTTGGTACACTTTCAAATATGGAAAGTGAAGAGCAGCATTTTCGGCATATTTTACTTTTTTTACCATCAAAAAGGTAAAAATGATGTTCAAGCAAGAAAAAAGTATCCGATGTGTATGGAGAACAACAGTGGCAAAACTGGTTTGCAAAATTTTGATGTTGAAGCTTCTCCACGTTCTGGAAGGGCAGTTGAAGCGGATGAAGAAACAATAAAGGCATTAATGAGAGATTGTGAGATCGCTGAGACATTAAATTTATCGAATTCGACCGTTCATGATCATTTGAAACGCCTAGGTTTAATCTCAAAGCTTGACATATGTGTTCCTCATGTTCTTACGGAAAGAAAATGTGTGCCGTCGCGTTGACGTTTATGATTTGCTTCCCAAACATCAATAAAATGATCCAGCACATCATCACTGGAGATAAAACATAGTTTGTCTACAACAATGTTAAACGCAAGAGATAATGGAGTAAAAAAGATAAACCGGCTTGAAGCACTTCGAAAGCCGATATCAAGAAAGGTGATGCTATCTGGTGGGATTTCAAAGAAATCGTTTTTTTTGTAGCTTCTACCGGACAACACAACAGTCAATTCTGAAGGGTACTGTTATCTGCTGGACAAATTTAATGATTCACTTGAACAGAAAATGCAGAATTGATCAATAGAAAAGTTTTATTATTCCACTAAGATAATGCGAGACCTCATACAATTTTGTTAACTCGCCAAAAACTGTTACAGCTTGGATGGGATTTACTGCCATACCCACCATATTTTCCAGATCTGACACATTCTAATTACTTTTTGTTCCGGTCTCAACACAAATTTTGGACGGTTATAGCTTAACTTCAAATGAGGAGGTCAAAAATAATCTGGATCAGTTTTTTGCCAGCAAAGAACAAAAACTTTGTGAGCGTAGATTCATGCTACTGCCAGAAAGATGACAAAAGGTATTGGATCAGAATGGATAATATATAATTCAATAAAATATAATATTTATTCACTATAAGAAAATCGTCTTACAATTTTATAACGAAATTACTTTCCCAACAACCCAATATTTTTGTCATTACATTGGGTGATCGCTTAACAAATATAATCTGTGTTCGTTAAGCGATCATCGATTTAAGAAGATTCATATCATTACGAGCGCAAACACCAAAAAGTAATGTCAATCAACTGGTAATATGTTTGTTATCCGAATATGTGTATTTTGTGAATCCAACAATCTTTTGTGAAAGTGTTTGTTATCCAATTTGTTCGCAGTATAGAACTGTTCGTTAACCGATCACCTAGTGTGCAACACGCCCAATTGAACTGAAACTTTTCAGAACGCTATATATTTTTATTTAAAATAGCATTTTATTAAATCACAAGAAAAAGATGTTGGAAAACAACACAAATTTTCGAATTTTTGATATAGCCATCTTTAGCGCAAACTATGGCTTTGAATCGGTCGGCAAACGAGTTACGCGCTGCATGATTGCAGAATCTTCCTCCATTAACGAAGAAGAGCGTTCATAAACATATCAACACTGGTATTCTTTAGTGCTCACGTTTGCCTGTATACTAAAAACTCAAAATGAAGTAAGGGAAGTGGTCTCTCAGTCATTGTAGGTTGGCGCGTGATTTGTATGACGGTGCAGAATCTTGTTGAAACGTTGACTTTCTCTCAACGAAATATTTGGTTGTCCACGGCTTCAAAATACCTTCCAAAACTTTTTCACGGAAGACATTCGCAGTAACGCCACGGTCCAAAAACATCAACGTAGAGCTATCATAGACCATGCAGTTTTTTTTTTACCACCACCACAGCGTTTTGCAATACTGCCAGATTCGTTACAACGTGCTATGGTACGAGTCACGAATGATTTATTCACATTGAGGTGGCTCTAACACTAGCCACTTGTGGTTTTCTGCTCAAATATAGCGCTAATAGTGTGTAATAGTGTGACGTTTGAATTCCATCACGGACAATTAAAAAAAACTGAAGATTTAGTTTAAAGGCAGTTATATTGTGCATCTGGATAGAAGTCTGTTCAATATTTTTATCACTAAAGTTTTCGAACTTTGGGTTACAATTTATTTTATTACTTTTCCTAAATGATGCATGCTATAATTTATTTTGCTGTTATTATTTATTTTCTGAGAGAAATATCTTAGCTAATTTCTCGGTTGAATATATTGATATTTATTATATTAAAATTATTTATTTCTAATAATTTATGAAACAAATAGGCTCAATTATATGTGCAAGTATTTATACTTTAATTTCAGCTTTCAGTTTGGTAATACAGTAAATTCATATAGCATTCAATTATAAATTATATATTATAATCAAAATTAAAGTTATTCGAAAAATAAATAAGGTATACATAAAGTGTGCCTTATACATTGAAAAGGCACTTTACGAAACAAATTTGTATACAACCGACAAATATGAGTACTCATACATTTATAATGAGATGAAATTATTTTAAATAATGGTAGAATAGATTTTTATTGAATTCTGAGTTAATTAAAGTTTTAAAAGTGCTGCTAAAGTATGCATATTTTTTTTCTAATGTATGTCGTAACACAGTTTTTTTTTATCTATAGACATTTTTTTTATAAAATTTGTATTATTTTATTTCTAACTATGTACTTTTTGAAAGTAGAACTTTTTGAATAAATTAAAAAATAATTTCCAAATATATTGCAATATTATTATTTTTAATTATTGAATAATACTATTTTCATATAAATTATAAAATAGAAAGCATCGATTGGAATAAAATATTTAAATGTATAACAATTTAAAAAGTTAGTTAAACATGAACGAACAAAACGAATGTGTACTTTTTTATGTATACAATAAATGTTATATATGTGATTTAATATTTGAAGTAAATCTGCTGAATTTTGAATTACGAAGTGATAATCCCCATCCACGAATTTATTTATCGTCCTTTTGGTAAAAGATTTCATAAATGAAATTTTATAAAAATACAGTTTTTTGGTGTAAACAATGCATAATAAAGTAACCTAAATTGAGGCTTAATAATATACTGTTAAAATAAAAATAGTTGATTTATTTATTAAATTGGGTAGCGCTTAAATAAAAGCAATTATTTTAGCGTAAATGAATGAAATTACGAGTAAATATTTATATGTTATAATGACATTGAATATTTATCAATAAACTAAATAAAACAAATATTAAATAACGCGTGGATTTTTTAATGATAATTATTAATTGATTAAAATTAGTGGACGAAATGCATTGGAACTTGTATTCGGTTATTGTTTCACGTCCGTGTCCATTTATTTTGTCTCACAAAGCCAATATTTGCGCTGGTCGCAATCAAAATATTGTTGTTAAATTCAGCAGAGTTCAAAGTTGAAAGGAAATGGATTTGAGGATCAATAGGACTGACCGTTTTTTTTATTATTCGCTACTCAAATTATTACTGTTATTGTTCTGATGTGCATTCTCGTTTGATTTTTGGTGGATTCCAATTTTTCAGGATTTTAATTCGTATTAAATTCTGTCGGGTGCACGCCATTATGGAGTGCTGCGGTAACCTCATTGTTGCGGACCCCGATGATGTAATAAAAACGCGTGCAGCAACGGCGGCTCCAATAGTGTGAGAGAGTCCGTGAAAAAATGTTAAATAAAAGTCATGTTACATGCCCATCCCCAACAAAAAGCGACAATGAATATATGTAAATTGGAAGCAGTTGACGGTTAAGTATTAACGATTGTAATTACATGCTATTATTGATGATTTGTTAAATTTAGATATTACGAAATTAAATGTAATTATGTAAATAATGGAATGTTGAGTGGAAATATTATGATCAATAGTATTCTGGTCATAATAATGAAATATAAAATATTATATAATATTTTTTTTTGGTAACAATTAATTTATTATATTTATAATTTTTTTGTCTTATATTTTTATTTACAATCTATTCGTGTTGAACATTAAGTAAATCGCGAGGCGGTAGATATTTTAGATAAACTTTCCCAATGGAAAAATGGTAATTTGATGATATATTTTTTTTTGTACAAATTATTTCAATTTGTTGGTTTGGCTGTTGTGTATGATTGCTAATAGTCATTCGTATTTGATGCGCTGCGATCACCATTTTCTTTCTCTGTGTATCTGCTGCTATCCTTAACTATGCTATTGCAACCATCAAACATATCTTTTTTGGCCCAAAGGGCCTGGCTTGCCTGGGATCGCACCCGTACTCACAAGATCGTGAGGGGGCGACTCTAACCATTCACCCATATTACAAATAATTTTCATTTTATAAAATATCAAATATGCTTCCCACCCTTTACATCTTCAAATATACTGTTAATACCACATGGTTTTCCACCTCCTGGTGTCGTGTCCTGGGATGAAATATTTCTGGACACCGGGGAATATCTCATAGTTATTGTGGAATCAATGTTTTTATTAATAAGTGTTGATCTCTTGGATTATCAATTAAGAGTAATCATTAATTAATCTGTCTCTTAAGTTAATAAATAAGAATTGTGAAATTTGACTCACCAATTAAGAATAAGTTATTCTCTTGACCCTCAAACTAAGCCTAAATTATATTATGTAATAATCTACCCAATTAAATATATGCATAAGTGGGAGTATGTGGATTCCTAACCATTTTAAAAGCAAAAAACTCCAAGGGATGTAAATTTAGCAATTCACAATTCTTTTGGTAATTCCAAATCTTTGTACTAAAACCTGAATCATTTGTGATAATAATGTACCTGTATTAAGTCATCTTGAACAATAAAGAAATAATATATTCAAAAATAGATAGAAACTCAATATAGATTTAACTTTTATTAGATAAAAAAATATAGGAATATTGCTTATTTATATTTTGAAAAATCAAATTACAAAAAAAATACATAAAAATATATCAGAAACTACAAATTTCACTTATGCAATAGGATCATTAACGAATATTATACAATTGTAATCAATTTCATAACTTTAAATAGAATTACTATTTTTTTAATCTGTTAAAATGCTTAATAATGTTAATGCTTAGTTGAATTAAACGTATATTATTTGTTTGCTTGAATTTTTAAATTTTCAATACTTATTTTATGCAGATAATAATTCACATTTATGCTTACATACACAAAAACACATTTCGTGGAAATACATTTGATTTAGGTTTGAAGATAATATTCTTTAAACTATTTTACTACACGGCGATTGTGTTTTGCAGTATACAGTTAACATTTGGGAATCTGCAAGGGTGGAGTTTTTATTATCGACCGCTCTTTACACTAGTTTTAAATCTAATACACAAATATGTTTATCTATATTTTTAAATTTCGCGGCACGTCTGGTATCTCTTGTGGCATACGTACTTACTTATTTAATTTATTAATTATAAAAAAAATACGTTTTATAATAACCGATGCTCCATCGGTACTCGAAAGTTATACTAATTAATGATTAATGGATACAATACTAGATAATAGATACAGTCTTGCTCTGACTTACCAAGTACCTATAACTATCTTAAATTAACTTAATATATAAACTACCTATGTTGGTGGTAGGTTTCCTTCTTCTGGATTTCTTCTATGTTGGTCCATTCGTCTCCTATTGTTCCTTCCTAGTATCAATTTATTGTGATCGAATTTTTGAAGCTGTTTAGTTTATTGACCAAACTCTTTCCATCAACTCGCAATATTACTCTGGCAGTTCTTGTGGCATACTACTTTAAATAGTCATAATTTATTAACTAGTAGCTTACTTTTCCTAATGTATCTACCACATCTACCTGTCGTAATGTTTCAAAGTTTATTCCATTAATTTCTTCTCGGATGTTAGCTTTCCATTGGTGAATGGACCGAGGAAGTTTGTGCTATATTCTTTTTTTAATACACCCGCAAGAAGAAGTCGAGACCGATGAAATTAGGTGAACTTACTAGTCAGTTGATTTCAAAATTTTGCTTTATTATTCCCTGTCGATGTTAGAACAAGGTTTGCTAAAGTAATCTACAGCGCACTCGAAGAAAAACAATAATGCTCTGCTGCTTTTTTAGATATCTCGCAGACCTTCAATCGCATCCTGGACTGCTCTACAAAATTAAATAATAAAGTCTTATTTAACGGATGGACTGTTTCGGATAAAGTTGCAAAAATAAAGCTCCAACCTATTTCAAATTGGATCTCGATTCTTTATATCATTTTCATATCAGATACCCCAGCATATGAAATAACACTAATGTCATCTGACAATAATCCGAAAGTTGCTTCGCAAAACTTGCAAACAGGATTGAATCAACGAATCGCGTATTCAAGCCAATGAATGTTACCTTTATTATGTGAAAGAAAATATATCCACCAGTAACTTTAAATAACATAATACTACTTTAGAAAATATTTGGATAGTAGACTTAAATAGAAAAAACATATATGGATAAAGAGAAGCAACTCTAACATTGAAATATTCCAGCAATCCAATCAAAAACAATTCGTACAATTACCAACACATCTTGGTATATTCCCAAAAGTATTATACACAGGAATTTACAAATGGAGACAGTTAAGAGTGTAATTATTCGTAAAAAGTGAAAGTTACTAAAAAAGACTACTATCACACTTAAATAAACTAGCTGAAAATCTATTAATTAATCAAACATATAGACTTAAAAAGTACAACATACTAGACTTACCACATATATTTAATTAATTAAATAATTATGTATAAATAATAAAACAATTGTATCGTCAACAAATTTAATTAATGATATAAAAAATATAAATTATTATTCTTCTTAAAATTTGCAATACCTCTGGTGTGGCCTCGACTGCAAGACGCCCAAAATTCTCGAGCATGTTTCAATTTCTTTGTCATGTGACGGTTAGTACATTTTCTTCCTCATCTTCAAAGAAGTAAGGACCAATAACTCTTCTCGCATTTACACCACACCAAACCTTGGGATTTCTGTCTCTTAAAATAGAATATTTTATTTATTACGAAAAGCTCTTTGCGTTAACACAATTGATCGTTGATTTAATAAAATTTTATTAATTTTACGTAAATTTCTCCATATTTAATTTCCATGAAATACATTTTAATCTGAAAGAAAAAAATGAAAATTTATTAATTGTAAAAATAAATTCAATTAACTAATTTATTTGCTACTCTATGTTTTATAATGCAAAATAATTGATGTATTTTGAATAAATGCAATTTATGTATTTATAAATACTAATAAAGTAAGAAAAGGGATGGAATTCAATACGAAAGTTTTATTCTTCGTTTCCTAAAAAAGTGTAAAAAAATATGTTAGTTTATGATTGCAAAGTAAAGCATCTGGAATAGTTTAGAGTGGTGCAGGTCCGATATGCATTATTGAATAATCCCAGAGCGCAAGAGACTGTCGCTACGGAATCGTGTGGATTGCTCGCCTTTCAAACAGCTATCTGGAAATGGTTCTGATTCAATGCCACCCCCAAACTGGGGATGACCGAAGTTAGAATAAACTGCGGCGCTTGTTTTAATAAAAATTCAATGAGGGGAGGCTGTGATATTATAAATTTGCATCGGCTTAAGTGTCCCGGTCTGTCAGGATCAGACGGCGGGGGGTTGAAATATGAAAATTCGAGGGCATCGACATCCACTTAGCGCGGCCCCCGCAGATCAGCATTCTTATTGCAGCCCTCTCGAGGGGGTGGAACGTACCAGGTTATATAACGTAATCGCCTTCGGGGCACCAGCGTCATCGTTTTAGGTGGGCTGAGTGCACTCGCCGTTGCTTCTTACGAAGCCGAAGTGCGCTAAAGAGAGCTGCGACGGTGTGGCAACCACCGGGGGTTATAATTATCTTTCGAGTGGCAGCAGACTCTTCCCTTTCATATTCCACCACACATGCCTATCGAGACTGATCAACGTCGCACACCCCTCTAATCCTCCATCACTTTCCCATTAGGGTCACTGTATTTTGCAGTGTCTTTAAAAAACTGCTAGCTCTCAACAATATCGATTTATTTACTTATTATTCATATAAAATTGTTGGTATATCCATTCCACTTAAATTTTTCATTAAAGGCAAAACAAAACTTAATAACATTATTTAATATAAAAAATTTAAAATTCTTACTTTTTTATTTGTTGCAATTATGTAACTGTTACATTATAATTACTTTAACCATTTTCTGTTATTGTTAATTACTTTTACTCTCTATTTATAGTCGATCTATTTCAGCAAATTTAATATTTCGAGCACCGGCTTCAGCATATCTAACTACATTTTTTTTATTATTGTAGTTGGGCTATATTACAAATTATGCTGTTCGGAATTTCTCAAATCTATATATTCCTTGAATATCTCCTGCAAGAGTTTTTGAAGAGATTTCTACTCGCATTTCTCATTTTCCGCGTACTTTCAAATACTAGATCATTATTTATTTCATATTTTTATTCTTTAAAATCTTCCAATATGTATTAAATCTTATATCAGATCCATCAATTACGTTTTTTTTCTATATTTCTAAATTTGTAATTGATTCATTCACAATATTTTCATCTTTTTCAACATTAAAGTATCTTCACTGTATGAAATAAAAAATATTATATTTACTGTAACATTTAGACATAAATAAATAAAAAATATATTAATTATTTTTATTTTTTTTACATTATAATTAATTATAAAAATTAAAATACTGCAAGGGTCTATTGACCATAGCTCTATTAATTATATTTTTTATTGATATATAATTAGAAGAAATATACATTAATACCTCGAATAGTCCGGAAATAAATAAATTAGTAATAAACCACACACTAGCAGACTTAATTTGAAAACCTAGTAGTACACAAAATGCATTGTAGTTTATATACAAAGGGCCATTGACCGCAGTATTTCCGCTCTGGAAAACCTATTTTATATTTTTTTGAAATAAAATTTTGTTAATTTAAAAAAAAAATCCATTATATATTTTCAACATAAAAATAAATTAAACTAAATAGACAGTATCTATAAATATCGTAATCGTTATATTAAAATACAATAAATGTATATATATATATATTTCGAAATTCTGTATAAGCTTTGCATCATATAGAATGGATGCATTACATTGCAATTTAAGCCCCTTACAACTCGAATCACAACTATAATACTGTTTGCATCCTTGCAAGTTTGCAATGTGGTCAATATTGCTTTGAATTAATATGTAATCAATTGAGGTGTATGAGACACAAGCATTATTTGTATATAGTTGTATACTATTTCATTATTTTCGTATTAATTAGAAGAAATATTGATTTCTATTTTTTTTGTCCTTTATTCTAATTATAGCAGAAAAGTTTGAAAAGTTTTGAAAGCAAAAGAGAAAACAAGGATTTTTGCCATCTAATTGATCTAACAATATAATATCCTGAGTAAATTATTTTATCTTTTTCAAGATAATCATTTTGCATCACAAAAAACTTATACCATAACCTTGTGTCGCTTTCAAAACTTTCCAAACTCTCATGGAATATATTTTTTTAATTAATGAATATGTTCTCCGCAATGAAAAGATTTTTTGTGATTTATGTAACACTCGATCTAACGGTTTGTTTTTGCCCTCATTCTTTCTCATTTATCTCAAAGGCTTAATTTCGTTAATGACTGCCAACGCTTTTATTTTATTTTTTATATTTGTATTTTTCAAGCATAATAAATTGCAATATCTGTTTCATGTTTAATTAAAGCTGAATATGAAACTGGAATGTTTTTTTTTAACCTTATTTACCGAAAGTTATAATAAGCAAATAGTTCCAAGTTTAAAACAATATAATATCCTGAGTAAATTATTTTATCTTTTTCAAGATAATCATTTTGCATCACAAAAAACTTATACCATAACCTTGTGTCGCTTTCAAAACTTTCCAAACTCTCATGGAATATATTTTTTAATATTTTATTTTAATTAAGAATCTTAAATATTTGTGATAAATTAAAATTTAAAAAAAGGATGATTATTCAATCTATCTTGGCGTAGTGCAGTAGTCTATTTCTTTCGATAACGTCGTCTGGCACTTACCACGAAATTTGAACATTTCTTCAAAGATACTCTGATTGGAACCGTTGAAGGATTTGGGTGTTTGAGGTACATGCTGTTCCCCCAGTGTTGGATGCCATAAGTCTAAATAGGTTTTTAACTACGTTATTGAATAGTTTGTTTTCTAATTAAAGCTTTGATCTTCTCTCTATCGACAATATAGTTTAGTTAATTTTATTGCCAGTTGTCGGAAGATCAAAGTATTTCGCATCTTCATTTTCGGAAAAATTTTATTGTTTAAAGTCGTTGTTCAAGGTAAAAGTTTCTAATTTAAATTCAGGTTATTTAGTAGTTCCATGTTACAACTACAAAATATTTATTAGGTGTTTAGACGGTGTCATTAGCATATGTGGCAACTGTGGTTTGCATGATTGTCGGCAAATTAGACGTGGATATGGGGTATATAATAGACCCCAAGATACATTCATACATCTGATTCGATAGGTTATAGTTGCGTTACCTCAATTTCTATCTATAATTAGTAAAATCTATCGCATAAGTACGACTTTAGTATATTGTAAAATGTGTAATTAATTTTGTACAGTAAACCGGTATGCTATACTTTCTTTTCAAAAGATTGCCTTAGACCAAATCGAACGTATTTTTTGGAGCAACAACTTCTCAAATAATTTAGCTATACATGTAGTAAACACGGTATTTTTACCAGACTTGAAATTGAATATAGTTGTTAGAAGAATAATTATTTCCTCTAACCCAGTGATTCCCAAAGTGGCGCCGCGGCTCTCCGACGCCGCGAAATATTCAATTAAAAAAATTCGGCAATTTTTTTAAAATTTCCAATTCTCAAATTTCTCAACAATCGTGTATGCTAAAATTCTACGAATTTAGCAACTTTCGAGTCTTGTTTTTTTCTTTCCAAACGCAAAACCGAAAAAGATTGGGAACCTCTGTTCTAACCGATATTAGATCATAACTAGGAACCTTGTATGTTTGTAAATAGTTGATAATTGTTTACAATAAATTGTAATGCAACATCATTTATTTTTTTAGAGTAATTTGCGTTTTTGCGGTTATTGAGCTATCAAGAGAGATTTTAATATTAGTATTAGCATAGTGATGATATTAGTTCTTTGATAATCAAAGTACATTCCAAGTCTGTCATGGATGCAATTTTGTTGGATTAAACGGCTTTCTGCACGACTTGTTAGTCCGACATGATGCAAATCACGGTATTTGCATACCATAATTTGAGCAATGCATGTGCTCATGATTGTTTTAAACTTGAAACTATTTGCTTATTATAACTTTTGGTAAATAAGGTTTAAAAAAAACATTCCAGTTTCATATTCAGCTTTAATTAAACATGAAACAGATATTGCAATTTATTATGCTTGAAAAATACAAATGTAAAAAATAAAAGCGTTGGCAGTCATTAACGAAATTAAGCCTTTGAGATAAATGAGAAAGAATGAGGGCAAAAACAAACCGTTAGATCGAGTGTTACATAAATCACAAAAAATCTTTTCATTGCGGAGAACATATTCATTAATTAAAAATGAACTTCTGCAATACGCTATTTTATACTGATATGAAACTCTTGGTGGTGGATAAAAAATATTTTGAAGATATCCATTAATCATAAACATAAAATTCAATACGAATCTCGACGATTCACTATAATAGACCTCGATATTACGCCCTGTTCGCAGTTATTATTATGAGTATAAAATTTTAAATCGATTTATGTTATCTGAAAAGTACTATTATTATTCGTTTTCTTTTCAATTAGTTTTTATACAAAATGGAAAAACAGTATAAAATGGGAAATTTTACATTATGCATTGATTAGAATCTATTCTATTTATTAGAACATTTAGTAAATTAGCTGAATTCCTGGGCTTTTATACATCTCTTTAATTAAACCTAAATTGAAGATCCAAGGCGATTCAAACACTAAAATTATATTGTTGTCTCGCTGTTGTTCAGAAGATTTACCGCCAATACGGCTACCTCTTCTACTATCATCATTACAAAAATTTATGCAATCTTATTTTGGCGATATAACATGATGCATCTGCGATTCTTCTAAGGCTTGTTACTTTTGCTAATCGCCCGTTTATCAGATTTGTACACATCTCTAATGCCAGCACCACAACGTGCGACAAAGACTTTTCTTACGATCACTAAATACTTACGATGTTAGTAGACCGCAGCCAATAATTTAAAAAACAGGTCGCCCGTAGTGATCAAAAGTTACAGTGGTAGCCAAACAAAATTATTTATATTGGAATATTCGAATATTTTATGTGCTTGCAGTTCCTAATGAATACCATATGTCTAAACTGGTTTTAGTATAACTTTGAACACTAGTAACTCATTATTCATAATCAATTTCGAATTTTTCGAAGAAAGCAATACAACTTTCTAAATTTGATTTCCATTTGCGTTTTGTCTGAATATTGTCATTCCAAGTCAGTCTTGTGTCCAAGTGCATACCCAGATATCTCATCTTTGAAGGTGATGGACTTACTTTGTTGTTGAGTCTGATTGGAAGACATGAATCTCGCATTAAAGTGAAAGTAACATGTACCGATTTCGATTGATTTATTCCAATTCGCCATTTCATAAACCATATCTCAAGCAAATTAAGCTCTTTTTTAAGAAAGAAGTTCAAAAACGATTATGGGGCTTTCATTTGATGCCATGACGGTGCAAATGTTGCAACGTTTGTATTGTCTGTCGTTGGAATATCAATTGTACATAAAACAGCATAAAACAGGACGCAGCACACTTCCCCGTAGAACTCCCGATTCGATGGGGCTCAGCTTAGTTTATACTTCCTCCAATTTAATAATTTCTGTTATTTAGATAGGATTTCAATATATCATAAGAATTATGTAGAAAATTCATTTTTAACTTGTATAGCAAAAGACTTATATGCTCCACACTTTATCAAAAGCCTGTGGAATATAGTTGAACACTATCTCTTCTTTTCCAGATTCTGCACGTTAACATAAAATAATTGATTAACCTGTTCTATCGAGCCCTTTTTTTCACAAAATCCAAACTGTTGATCCGGTAGTCTCCTTAGGAAAAAATTTTCAATCACTTTTACTATTCACCATTACTATGGTAAACTTATCGGTCTATACGATGTAGGTTCCTCTTGGGGTTTTCCTAGTTAAATAGTATGTAAATATACTTTAGTCATAGCTATAAATATTATAAATAATCAATTCAAATCAGAGATATCTTCAATAAATTTCTACTATTCTTGTTTTCTAATGTAATTTATTTTCGTTCAATTTAGTTAGCAAATCCTTAAAGTACATATATTTAGATGATATACTAAATTATATAATTGATGTTATGTTGCCAGAACTTAAAATATTTTCATTTCTCAATTTTCTATAATTC
The DNA here is from genome assembly GCA_963457615.1 of Nicrophorus investigator. Lineage (NCBI taxonomy): Eukaryota > Metazoa > Arthropoda > Insecta > Coleoptera > Silphidae > Nicrophorus > Nicrophorus investigator. The sequence continues at coordinate 18,876,523 of OY735140.1, read as the reverse complement.
ATTTCTTCATTTAATTAATAAGACTTTTAGGTTTACATGAGATTTGAATTATTTTCTCATATACTTGAATTAGTTATAGGAATTGAATAAGAGTCATAAAAATGAAAATTTCATTACATTTGAATAAAATTAGAAAATGTTACTGAAACATTAACATATTGTATTGATTTAATAATTATTGCTTTTATTAGAACACTTGCGCTTGTCTGATAACATGATTTTATATCTTTTCATCAAGTATTTTATGCATAATGAATAGCCTGGGCCGTTAATGCGCTATGAAAATTTTAACAGCTCACGACGTGCATCTAGGAAAATATTGTACAGGGTATTCCCATTACACGGATGCAATATATTTAACCATTAGGTTTTATGAATCCGCAGCCACTTAAAACAAATTACACCGTAACTATCTCTCTTCCACACCGTCCTTGTTGAATGTAAAAAGCGCACATACAAATATATTTTCATATTTACGGAACGAATAAATGAAAAATGTGAAAATAAATTTTAATATATATTGTCATGAAGTGAAGTAGTAAATATTGAAAAATTCATATTTACTCTAACTTGCCAATAACTCGTTTCTAATCTTTTCATTTAAATTCCCAGCACGACGATTTCAGTAACAAATATGACAATTTTTATTTTGTGCCATCTTCAATTTAAACCTGAAATAATATCTCATAAGCTTTAAGTCCCCCTTCCTTCTATAGCAGTTCCATGTATTGAACGGGAAATTTTATTGTATTCTCTAATTGGAACGATAAGTCTCGTTTTATTTTCAAAGTTTTTGCACTGCATTTCTTCCAACAGCATTTCAAATTATTAACAACTTTTACGATATTTTCAATTTGTTCATTTTTACACAATATGGTGTATAATAAATTATATTCGAGTATTTTTAATTTAAAATATTTATTTTATTTACACATTTTTATTGACCAAACTTTTTCTGCTTTAATTTAAAATATTAATTTATTAATTTAATTATTAATTCATATAAAAGTTCTGGAAAAAAATCATATGATTATAGAGTTTCTATTATAAACCTAATACGGTACTTTCTGATTAAAAAAAACTTTATTTATATTTAAGTAACATAAGTTCTTAATAATAATAAATACGTATTGTGTAACTTCAATGATAAATATAATAAAATTTTAAACTATATTTAGCTTCCGAACATTATTTAGTTAATATTAAATAATTATATTCCATTTAATTATCCTTAATGTTGAAAACTATATATTTTTTTAATATTTCATGTAAATATTTTTTTTTTTCAAATAATTAACTATAGTTATCTGAAGTTGCAATGCATTCCCAATCAACTATTTTCGATTACAAGAATGCGCCAGGTAATCATAAAAGTCCAGAATTCCTGAATATCTCAGCCGCTACTCATCGAAAATACCTGCGGATTCCGATCAGAGTTATTTTAAAAATATTTTAATAATGCTTCCGTGCTAAAAAAAAATAATAATAATTCTACTTTCAGCATTACACAAATATTCCGAATATTTTCGAATTGTTTTTGGAAATCATGCAGTATATTTATTTATTTTTATTTTTTGTCTTATATTTTATTTACAATCTATTCATGTAGAACATTTAGTAAATCTGGTGTCGGTGTCGGTTGACATTTTTATTTATTTGTTAGATAAACTTTCCCAATGGAAGTTTTACCTATTTGGCTTGGCTGGGAATCGAACCCGTACTCATAAGATCGCGAGGGGGCAAAAAAGTCAAACTTGAACTTTATTTATACATACAAACTTATTTCACCTTTTTACAATCTTGAGAGGGTACATACATTTAATATTTACAAATTTCACAACCCTAATTGGTTTTTAGTTTGTGGTGATTAGTATTTCTACACTTTATATCAAGATGATAATTGTCTAGGCAATTATTTACATTCTTGAAGTGTTTGGATCATTGTGATTATTCAACTTATAGATTATAGTTAGTTTAAAGGTATAATGCGTTGGAAATACCATTTGTTTCATTATTTGGGGTTCGAACCCGTACTCACACAATCGTGAGGGGGCGACTCTAACCATTGGGCTATGAGGATCTTTACCATTACTATGATTATGAACATAAATAATTTATTGCGGGCAATTGCCCTTTGTACAGGTATGTAAATATGAAGCCGGAATTTTTCCACATATGTTGCCCTAGCAGTCAATGTACTAGTCAAACCGCGTCGCCGTTTCCATGTCGACATCATACAAATATTTTCTGTTACCATTTGAAGAAATCGTCTGCAGAATCGCATCGAATGCTTGCCGAAGCTGATGTTGAGCATGCTCTTGTTAAATCCCAGTGTTTTTAGTGTTTTAAAAATTTCAAAAGTGGAGATTTTAAAGTGAGAAACGAAGAATGTAGAAGACCACCGAAAAAGGTGTGATCTATTAAGACCAGCTAGAACCTGGCGAAACCGTTAATTCTGAACGCTACCAACAAAAAATGATGAATTTGTATGTCAGAATATCAAAAAAGGCAACACAACGAGATTTTGCTTCATGATAATGCACCAGCATACACTGCAAAACTGGTCAAGAAAACGATTAAGGCGTTTAGTTGGGAAATACTTTTGCAAGCTTATTTACATCGATGGGACATGTACTTACTGAGCAGTGCTTTACTTCTTACAAAAATGTATGAAAATGGCTCGATAACTGGTTTGCCTCAAAAGAGCAACAGTTTTTTTAGTATGGCATACACAAATTGTCAGATAAGTGGAAAATGTATAGCTAGTTACAACTGATAGCAATATTTGGCCCATTTTGCATACAATAAACGTATATTTTTCTATATAAAAATTTCGGTTTCGATTTCCGGTTTCATATTTACATTCCTGGTATGTAGATATATTATATATTTTTGTCTATTATTATTAATTTATATAAATGTCTATTTTTTCCTGTCTGTCAGTTGTAATTATAATTCTGAGACATTATGATTGAAAGCTTTGGATAATTTATATTTTCCTCTTGTTGATTTTGGCAGATCTTTTTCATTAAATATTACTCTTGGGCAGATTTTTGAGCCATGTAGCCTATACAAATTTTTCTACTGAGAAGCGATTATTGCAATCGTAGTATTACTATTTTTAAAATTGTCTGACGTATATAGAAGGTATTGCAGATGAATAAAATAGCCCAGATTCTATTAGATATATTCGTATAGATTTAAAAAAAAATAGTACACAAAGTTATTTTCTATACATGCGGTTTTAAATTTCTGGATTATCCAGACTTAGCAATGTATATTACTGCACCTGCATTAATATATAGTGTTTTAGTAAATTAACAGAATTTAAATTTGGCGCCTTTTTTTAAGGTTGTCAGCTCTAAAAATTACATGTTGAACTTCTGGTTAATAAATATGGAATGATACACAAAATAGCAAATCGTTATTATTGTTTATATTTAATTTATAATTGATAAAGTTTTACAGTTTGCGAATTTCGTGGAATTTTTAGTTCAAATAATTATCCAAATTCTAAAATAAATATTAATACTTGTAGTTTACAACAAAATAAAAATATTATCACTTTTTGAATAAATAATGTGTTTAATTCAAACATTTAATCTGGTGATCTTAAGATACTTTATACAAGTTGGAAATACGCGTGTGAAACGGTAATTAGTAAAGAACACCCTATAAAAGTTTTAAGAAGTTGTAAACCGATACGATCAAAAAATATAACCGAGAATTATCTTTTTTTTTCTAGATCTTGGTTGACGATATTTGTACCAATTTATTAGACGCTATATGTTAAATCAGTTAGCAAGAAGTATTCCATATTATAATTATACAACTGGAAGTTCCTTCAACAATTTTCCTCTTATTAATCATTGCCTGGCATTTATTTTTTAGTATTATTTGAATAAAATGTATATTTTTGGTAAATGTAATGTACAATTTTGACGTGTGATCAGTATTATTTACTGATAATAATAAATGTAACATTATTTAAAAGTTTATATATTTATATAAATTGGGCCAATTTAGTATTTTTGTAGTAAATATAAAATATATTTTCTAGGAATATAAAATACGCATGTCAGTTATTTCACACATGTTCACGCAATTCACTGTTGAAGCATATAGTTAGTAGTCATGGGTTAGATATTACTTTTAAGTTGTTATGTTCTATTTTTTGGGTTTTCTCAGTTATAAAAATAATAAAGCTGTAGTATATAAAATATCCAGAAATACAAGAATAAAGACGAAAATATGAGCAAGAAGCAAACAAATATAAAATAAAACCGTGTAACATATAAAAGATATGTTTGCACTTTTTAAAGGTTGTTCATATATTTCCCATTTTATTCTCTTTGCAGCAAACAAAAATGCGGAAGCAACGGTTATACCGGAAATATCACATTGTGCCGCCGCCGTTTCTGCGTTCGTTAAATTTGGAATACAATATTTGGCAACGGATTCGTACCGAAAAGAAAAGAGCGAACGCTGCTTTTCAAGGTGCATATAGTATGCAAAGTTCTCAATGCGGACTTTGTGTGCAGCACCCGAATAATGGTGAAAGCAACCCAGAGATAGCATTTATAAAAAAGGATGAGAGATTGAAGGGGAACGGCATGCCGAGAAAGAGAACGAGAGGAAGAGCTTCGTGCACTTCAAAAGAAGATGGAGGGCTCATGAGGGTACTGAGTGAATACTATATGATGCACGCGTGTCTCCTTGCCGCAGGAAAAGCCGCAGGACGAAATAGAATTTCGAATTTTAATCACAGCGCCGCTCTGCGTCTAAGCCCCACACGCAACGCCCTTGCACTAAATCAAACTTAGGTAATTGATTATGCCGTGTTTATCTTAATACTGTCTAAATATTTATGTTGGCAAGTGCGTAAACCGCTTATACAATCCAAGATGATAATTAGCTGATTAATTAATTTATGCATATTAACAACACATATAATGGATATATAATCTATTCGCAGTTATCTCTTAATACTAATTATATAATAAAGTTTTAAATTACAATAACTAAAATTAAAAATCAACTAATATTTTGTTAAAAAACGTACATAATAATGTAAACCTTCAACTAATTAATTAACTAGTAGTTCAATTATTTACAATATTAATGGATTGGCTGTTTTCACTGTGCACACAAAAGCAATCGGTGTAAAGCTTTATTAATATGTGCATACCAGAATCGCTTGTTTGAAATTTATTAAACTAATATGTTCTATAGTTACTTTCCGGCATATTAACACATTTATTTTTCATTTTAAAATTATGTTTAATTATAATTATACTGCCTTTAATACAATTTACATAAGTATCTAAAGAATGCAATTACATAATATATGATATGCTAATTACTTTTTTTCTAATACAACCAAATAGTCTAATTCAATCAACAAAAAAGTAAAATTATTTTAAAATTATTTACTTATCAACATTTTACTTTGAAAAGTTGAATTTCTACACATTTATTTTAATGTCAGTTTCAATATAAGTTTGAAAAACTGCTTCTCTATGTTTTAATGATAGGATATATCGTTTCTATTCAGAGAATTATTTGGGACTAATAAGTTTTCTGAAATATGGTTTCAAGTATATCCAACATATTTCGAACTTGAAGATAATAATCTTAAAAAATCTATTGTAATCTTTATCTTTATTTAATGGAAGAATACATAATATGTGTAAAACTAGCTTGTGATGTTTGGACTATGATATCGTCTTTTCTGGAGTGCATTTCTACCATTCAAACATTTTAGAAAGTAATGGCTTGATGTTCTCTTCCACTACAACCACTTGCATTACAACAAAGATGATTATATGTTTTCTGTCATGATTGTAACGTCATTTTGTTCATATTTGCACTTGAGTGAAGTATTCTCGACTTTACCTTTTACAGAAATAGACTCAAATATTCTCTACTACTTTATTTTGTTGGTATTTCTTGAATATGCATGCAAATAATTTGGTTTGGAGGATAGGTGTGTTGGAGATTTTAATTTTAAACATTTCTTTATCCTTGCTGTACTGTTACTAAATTAAGTTTTAGTAGTTTTGCTATAGTTTTTATTCAGTAACTCTTAAAATCCTTTGTGACAAAAAAAATTGAATAAAGCAATGTAGGATTTTATAATATAACGACTGCAAAAATTAGAAAGGATAGACTAGATCTAACATTCAACATTGTCTTAGTGATAGAATTTTTAAATATTAGTTGGTATGTAGGAAGAATAATAAAGATTCATTATTTTCAAGAAACGTTTATTTCTAATTTTAATGGAAATTTCACGATTTATCACCACGCGTGATAAATTTAATAAAATGTTTTTAAACTCCAAAAAAATTATTTAATTTTTCAGCAGAGGTTATTGAAAGAATGCAAAAAGAATTCCGTATCACAGGTGTCTTATTGTAATTGTTTACTGCGGGTGGCAATTACAATAATTCTGTTTTTCTGATATATTATTCCGATGGAAGATTTGTTTTGTCCAATACACAAAAGTTGTAGTAAAAAAGCACCCCAACATAATAAAATCTACAGATTCTAAACTATAAAAAATGTCAGCATCCCCATTTTTTGGTAAATATAAATAATAAATTCCAATGATTATATTTATAGAAAATTCTTAATAATTACTGGTGTAGTTTGGTAAATTTAATAAAAATATTATTTTGCTATATATTCTTATATTTTTGAAAATGTATAATATTTTTTTAACATGGTTATAAATTATTTCTTTAATTTTGCACAAATACAAATTTAAATAAAATATTTTTATTAGCAAAACTATACAGAAAATAAAACATTTTTTATAAATCATAAAAACAATATATTTACCAGTTTTTTTTACAAAAAGATAATTATATATATTTCGTTAGGGAATAATGTATAATTTGCCGGCAAATGTATAATGCTATTATGTGACAAATGTACATTTTCCAAATTAAACTTAGGAAAAAGTACATTGTAGACACTTTGAACGTAGTTGGTTGGCAAATGTATGAACGCAGTCATATTTTATATATATAACCAAACTTGAAGAAACTAAAATAATTTTTTAATTCTTATTTTCGTTTTTATTATTTTTGTAGGTAAGTTCTACCATATTTATTGATTTGCACGTTATATTTCATACAATCTACTTTTACTTTAGTTGTAAGCAATTCTATATATTTGCCGGGCAATGTGCACATCATCCCACTATGTACCTATGTATAACATATATAAAATATTACCAAATAAAAATTGTATATTTTATCAGATTATATTAATAATTACTTATATAATAAATTCTTACAAATTAATGATTTTGACCGTATAACAAAAAGAAGTATATATAAAAGATGAGGAAAGTGTATACAAAAAAGGTGTAGTTTTATATATATCTTGATTTCTTGGATCGTCCTCTTGTCATCTAACCTTTACTTTTATTATTTCTTAAGAAAGTAATGATTCAACTAGTTTATTTTTTTTTTGTTGTAGAATTGAAAATAGATATTTACAAATATAAAGTATTGATTCAACGACTATTGTTCTTGAAATATATCTGGTTCAAAGGACAAATGTTGAATTCTACACACTAATTTGAATGTCAGTTTCAATGTAACTGCGGTAGACTGCTTCTCTATAACTTAATGATAGGTTGACTATGGACAGATCGTTTCTATTCAGTGTTGTATTCGAGACTAGTAAAAATACATACATAGAAAAATTATTGGAAGTTTATCCAACGAAAGTAGAATATTGTATTATAACCATTTATGGATATTTATAATAGTTTCACTTCACAATCAATCAGTTCTAAAGCAAACTAGTTTATCTCTTAAAAACATTTATTATAAAGTATATCCAATATCTCTCTTTAAATTCTGCATATTATTTATTATATTTTGAGACATTAAATTAAAAAAATTATAATAGTTATTGCAACAATAAATTACAAAAATTTAATTTAAAAAAACTTAACATAACACCATAATCATTCTGCCCGTTAAATTATTATGTAATAAAAGTTTATTAATGAAAACTAGATTTTTATTGGCTAAATTTACTCATTGATAATATTTAAAATAATAAAATAGTTTCTCTCTGATAATTATTAAATGAATACAAGGCTAATCTATAAAAAAGAAAATCCGTAAAGCAAGTGTTGTTGTTTTAAATGCATGAAACTGAATTAGCTGCTAGATGCATAGTTGGATAATAAAATACAAATCAATGTGGTGGCACGGAATATAGTTTTGAGGTTTAGTAAACAATTTCAATATTGAATTACTTGTGAAAACTGTATAAAATAAAGGGCCGGAAATAAATCCTCTTTTTGGGATTTGTTATTTTTAGTGATCATTAACTTTATTTTTTGATACATAACTTTTCATTAAGTAGTTAAATGTCGAAGTCCAGTCGTTGTTGACGAAGAGAATATTAGTTAAGTTATGCTCCTTTTTTTCAATCGGGGTATATAAAACTGTTTCTTCTTCGTAAATTTAAAGCTGCAGATAGGAACCTGTAGAGTCCTCAAGATCCGGAAGACCATCAAATTTTGATGATAATATTTTGAAGTTACTGGTCGAAAGTGTTTTAATTTGAACAGTGCAAGAACATTTAAAAAAAGAATGGGAATTTGGACATTGCATGAATTGTCAGCCGATAGGTGATGTTTTTATACTGTGTTGTAACTGAGGATAATAACATAAAGTGAAAAAGGTAATAGCACTTTTGGCAAAAAATGTCAAAATTTAATCGATGTGGTTTTGCACAATGATTTCTTTAATTCATACATTTTTTAATAGAGGATTTATTAAATAAGTCACTAATTGGGAAACTGTCCCAGGAGAACAAGGAAACTATATTTTGTATTAATATTTTACAATTTATATGAAATAATACAGCTTTTTCTTAAAATAAAATAATCCTTAATCTAGAATTACATAATATGTATAATAGTTACGAGACTAGTAATCCTGGAACTTTAATAAAATATATTAAGGAAATAAATAATATATAAATATAAAAATATCATAAACAATCTCGAAAGAAAAGATCAAAATTGATAGCTCTTTGGCCATTTACATTTTTTTTAAGTTTAAGTTTTAGAGTAATTTTATGTTTCTTTTCAGGGTTTTTATTTTTGACCTTTCTTTTATATATACTTTTGGATAAAAAAAATGATGATATGTGGTTATGTTTTTATAATAAAATCATATTCTCGGTTATTAGACATTTGACAAATTGTTTTTGTTATTGTTTATAAATATTTAATGATTTATTAACCAAAGTTTTTCTTGGTTTTAATGCTAATAATATTTATGTTTGTAACAGACACACAATCAGATAATAACTACTACAAAGCTTCTATCATATTCTGAGTTAATTATTTTTTCTTTCTCAATATAATATATTAAGAAAATTTAAAAAAAAACTGATTCCATAACCTTTCCTGCTGCTGGAACATTATTGACCTTCGTTGGTATACTTCTAACCATTGTTTATATTGTTCTTTCGTCTCTGGTGTGTAGTGATCAATCTTAGTATTATCAATAGTTACACAATCAATTTTGTTCTTGTTAAAATGAACGAAAGAATCTTGAGAACTTCGCACCCATCCTGCACACAAATTTTTCATCTTTAATTCTACATGCACTTTATGCACTCTGATTTCTTCACTGCTTTTTATAATTATTTAAAAAGTTAAATTATCAGCTTGGTGAGGATTTTTGGTAGTGCGCTAATAAAATACACTTTTAATTATTTTCTATGGATCATCCTGGGTGGACTTAATCGAAACCATACCCTTATACCAAACACATATATTTATTACATTTTTTTTTTGTTTGTTTTTGTTGCTGTAGCCCTCTGGCAGAGTTGTTGTTTGTTCATGTCGCCGTTGCCTTAATCAACTGCCAGCTCTGAGGCGTTCGCTTCCTTACCTAATTATCTCCAGGCCACATTCAGGCCGGTTTTCCACCGCCTCGTATTAACCCAAACTCATCTCGGAATTATTACGAATAAACTTGATTATGCTAATGCAATCATATTAAGGCGAACATTAAAATACTACCACCTCAAATATTGTGTTTCGCTAATATACCCACTGCTGGTAACATTAACCCATATTAATGGCTTTATTACGAATAGTAATTAAACATTTTGCAATAGCAAATTATCAATTTATTTTAGTTAGTGAAACTTTGCATTGTATTTATAAAATTAAAGATTGTTATTCAGAAATCATATTTGACAAAATAAATGTTGATTAATTTTCACAAAAATAACATTTGATATTTCAAACAATTTTTTATTGAAATTTTATTATGGGTTCCGCCAATATCTCGGACTGTTAAATCGGTCTAATCCAGAACTTTAAAAGTGAAAAAAAATAGACTTATCGCTTTTTTTGCAATATTTTTTAGAATTTATTGTTATTTTACTTTGAAATCTTTAAACCATACTATATTGAATGCGAATTGATCAAAGCCTGACTATATGAGTAATATGAGCTATAATAGTATTTAAGAAATATTAAGTAATACAAGTTTGTTTCAGTTGCTGTAGGTGGGCTACAAGGAAGCATGTAACAGAAACAAATCTCGGTGTTGCACTAGTCCCGCAGAATTTTGTCAGCGAATTGCTGAAAAGCAGCGATAACTGGTAATTAATTACAAGATACGTGACATACGTACTCTCTACCAAGGAAGAAGATCAGCACAGCATGGAGAGAGCAATTAAAGAAAATGGCAGTGGAAGCAAATATTATATTTCAGATTATTTTTAAAGTCATCCCCTTTGAAGAAAATAATTGATTTTTAATCAAGAAATTTTTGTTATATTTATTAATTATTTCTTGAACCAAGCAAGATTTTAAAATTCTTTATACGCCGTAATGCTCGGATTGCTCATAGAAGTATCCATTTAAAGTTTCATCGAAATTGCTTCACGCATTCAAAAGATATAATTAATTCCTGAACGAAGAGAATGATAAATTAAAAAGTCTCTAAACGAACGTTTCAGCTCTAAATAGACGCAATTTGCACACATATTTCTGCGCTGTAACTACTGTTCTACTGATCCGATTTTAAAAAACGAACATTCATATTAATTTTTAGCGTCTAGTGAGTTATATGCTGAACTCAGATTATTTTTAAAATTATCCCCTGTGAAGAAAATAATTGATTTTTAATGAAGAAATTTTTGTTATTTTTATTAATTATTTCTTGAACCAAGAAGTAGTACCAATTTCAGAGTAGTACCAATATTTTGAACCTGGATGTTGACAAAGAAGAGGAGAAAAACATCTCTGATTGGGTAAGAATCCCATAGTACCACAATTCCACCGTGGTCCCTATGCAAGGTTTTCGTCTTCTCGGACAAAAAAAATAATAAAACCTTGCATTTACTTAGGATATTTATATAAATATTTTGTTCCTCTACCACGCTGATCCACACATACAAAACATTCATCCGCCCCGTTCTCAACTACTCGTCCACCATCTTAACAATAACCTTCCGTTCCGTCAGCTCTAAACTAGACAGATTCGAAAGACATGCAATTAGGAAACGTCTTTACTACCTCCACCCCAGGAACAACCTTCACGAACTAGCCTCCCTTCCAAAAATTGCAGACCAAATCAAGAAAATCCAATCCCTACAGACTACCAAGATATTCTCCCAAAATTACCACACACTCTCATTATGTAAAAGTCCTCCCATCCTCGCCACACCCAGCAGTGCTTGCTTTCAGCGCTCCTTCAGACGTACCAGAAATTTCCAACTTCTTGCTAACAATAATCCCCAAATTTAACCCCCAAAAAATCAATCGTTTTTTCTTCATTCAATTCTAACATTCTTGGCTAAAGAGCTGCAGCTCGCAATCGCCGACACATATATTTGTAAAAACATGAAACAACAATTCAATAAAGAGAATTTAAAACTAGGAAATTATTCTTTAAATTTTGTTTTACTTTTAGAATCTGTATTTATGAAAGTAATTGCAATAATTATTAAACAATTTCATCAAATCTTCCCAAATATAATGTTGGTAATTAAAAAACCATTAGTTAGTATTTAAATAATGTAGTAATAACCTTCCACCCTTTAGATATTACCAAACTCCACATTATCGAATGTGAGCGTGAATTATTCAATAGAAATACAAATGACATGTCACGGTATTTCGTTAGTGAAAAACAGATGGTTTGATAACTGTTATAAATATTTTCACGTAACGCCGGTGACGCTAATTGCGACTCTGTACTGCCAATATTTTCTCCCTATAATTATCACGGAATAATTATATATCGATTTGTATAATTGCTACCTGCATGTGCATAATTTATGCGCATTGTCATTCTTTTGTTGCTCCATTCAATCTGCAACTTACAGTTTTGCTTGCATGAAAAAAGTTTATCACGTTTTATTAATAATGTAACGTCCGTTTCTTCCCTATTACAAGCACTTGATTATGTAGATAACATTTTTTCTCTACATTTTTACATTGATGAATAAATTTGCGTGCAGACGTGTCATAAATGTTTCATTTTTATTTATACATATAATTTAAAAAAATACTTCTTACGTGTAAAATACGTGCTACAATATTGAAATATTAAACACTATTTTATAAAATATAATGCAAGTTTCAATCTATATGAATTATTTAAGTTCCCAAACTATTTCGGGCCTCCGCCCATTTTATAAGACAAACTTTTTGTATCGACTTCCATTACAATAATTTTGTTTATTAATTATTAAATAGCTACTAAACATCGGTAAAATACCTTCGAATTCTTACGTTAAATACAGTACATCAACAAAATTAATCGCTCAAAAACTAAACTCCTGGTTGCCTATCATCTTCCTGTGTCACTGTTTGAAACCTGCCCTTATTCCCTCCGCCCTCGTTAAAAAACACCTTGGAATCCCCCTAGATTCAAAGCTGAACATCAACCCCTATTCCAAACATCTCAAATTTAGAATAAAATCTGGCATTTCCGATCCTTGAACTTTCGCATCTCAGAAATATCCATCTATTGTCAAAATTTCATACAAAAGTCCATTTGTCGTCCAATTGTTGACTACGGTTTCCCTTGTGTTTCCCAATACCAAAATCTAATCCTAACAAAACCTATCCGTGTCAGAACGTTCTGTCCTTTGTATCTTCACAATTATCTGCTTTATTGTAAAACCAAACTTATTGATAGATACCAGCCACTTTACCTTAAATTCATGTTCAAAGTGACCAACATACCTTCTCTTTTCAAGTTCTGTATCACTCGAAACCCAACTATACATTCTAAATTTAAGTATCCTTAGCCCTTTGACCAGTTTAATATGTTTTTTTTTATTCTGGAATTGTTTTTTTATTTAGATTTTTTTTGTTGCTTTTTGTGCTATGTCAATAAACATTGTTTATTATTATTATTAGTAAAAAAGGTCTACTGCTTTTGTGTTTTTCTTGACCATAATTATTGCTATATCAATTGTGAGAAACATTACCCAAAACATAATGCATACTTTCATATAATCGTTTAAATATGAAGATTGTAAATATATATTGGGAGATTACATTATATTAGCAAGATTCTTATTGTAATAATTATAACATCATCAAGTATATTATAAAATTGTTTATTTAGAATTTACTGAGTAAAAATGCAAAGAACAAATAACAAATTAACTTTAAGGATGAGCCTGATCCATTTTACATATAACGCTCAGTTATATGTAATCGGTTCCTTTCTTTAGATAGTAAATTTGTATAGTACTAAACCCAATGCACTATTTTATGTAATCCAGAGTACAGTATCGGTACTAATGTCTGAAGCCAAAACTCCACTTTTAAATTTTACTTTTAGTTGTTGCTGTGTTTACATATAGGAAAGGATCTGGAATACAATTTGATATATTCATGTTTAGAATATCCTTTAATCGCTTATTGAAATTAGTATTGGCAGTTTGAATTTAATCTTCTTTTTTGAGAGACATTATTGAGAAATTTGAAAAGTAGCTATATTCTCCTCAGCCTAGATTTCTCTAGAACACATAAATATTCCCTACAAAAGTGGCAATAATGTTTTTTATTTTAATTAAATTCAAATCCTCACCTTTTAATGAAGCATCTATGTTTTTAAATGTTATAAGTTTGGTCCGCAAACTGTCGTTTCTAATTTCTAGGAACTCTGGTGTTGAATCAAAGAAATTGTAATATTCAGATAAATACTTTTTTGAAAGCCAACAAACTAGTCTGAAAAGCATCAAACAATTAAAATATTGTTATTCTAATTACAAATTTGTCTTAACAATCTATCAATCAATGATTTACTTCAAATCTTGATGACGTAAAGGAGCAACGTGTTCAGGAATGCACTTAAATTATTTTCATCTAAATGTTGAAGAAATCTAGAAGAACACGTACATATGATACTGCTTGTAATAAATAAAATCCTTGTGGCGGGTTGTCATTGCTGGAACACCGTCAATAATAGCAGGAAAAATATATCTAATATAAAATAAATTGATATTTTTTTTTTTTTTTTTATTATTATAATTCCAGCAATCTATCCCTGTGGATAATGAGCTGCATGACTGACAATATTCAGCAGGTAATTCAAGGATTGATTCAGCAACCATCCCTCACTTCGGACACCCTTTTCTCACTCATTTCATTCACTTATTGAAACCGGTTTTGCAGATCTTCAGGCTTGTAACGCTTCAGTGGGTGGTTTGGGTGATCTTCAAGTCTATGATAGTATTTTGTGCTTGATTTTTTGATTTCATTCTTAACCAGGTTGGTGTCTGTAAATAAGTGGATTTCTGCATTCGTAGAGTACCATGATGCGTTCATGATCGACCTCAGTGTCTTTGATTGGTATCTTTGAATTAACTCAATTGTCGTGTTGCAGGCTGACCCCCACAATTGAATACCATACGTCCATATTGGCTTTAGGATGGCTTTATATATCAGGATTTTATTTTCAATGGACAACTCCGAGTTTCTTCCCAATAACCAGTACATATTACTGTATTGGAGTGCCAGTTGTTTCCTCTTTGTCTTCACATGTTTTTTCCAAGTGAGGCGATTGATATTAAATATAGATATTCCAAACTTTTAGCAAATAAACGTATTATTTGGGAGAGTTGATTAATCAAGGTGAATGAAAAATTAACATTTTCTTCTGTCAGTCATGTTTAATAAATCTTTAAATGATTACATTTTCGAAATATAAAATTAATGAAAATATTGATTGTGTAAGACGTAAGCATAATATTAATTAATATTAGAAAATTACGAAAATAATTAATTTTGAAACACATTCTAAATCCACTACCTCTCCCTTCTAGAAAGAATCAACTCCTATTGGAAACCTATGGTTTAGTTCAATATATTTTAAATACATTTGTATTAACTTTATCTGAAATAAAATATAAATTAATTTGTCAAATTATTTAAAAAAACTGGAAACGTTTTGATTTAATTAATTCAAATTCCGATTAAATTTGAACATCAATGCGTCATATTTCCAAGGACAGTACCGTAACTAGGGCGTGACGACAGAGGCATCTGACATGGTCGCAACAAATTAAGGCGCACAAAATTTTACTTTTTCATCTAAATTTGTCATTTTTTTTAAATTTTGGATTAGGGAGCGCAAATTGGACATTTAACATGAATACTTCATACCCTCGTTATGGCTTTGATGAAGGAAATATTTTTAAATAAATGATTATATCTATTTTTTCTTATAAGATTATTTTTTGATAACATAAATAATACGTACTAATATATTTTGTTTTAAAATAATTTAAATAGAAGTTTTAAATCTGATATAATCATCGTGGACAATTATTAAATCGTTGATAAATGTTTCGACTGATACAAAAAAACAAAATCAATGATTTATATTAAAGTTGTGCATGCAAAGTGGATATGACAAGTAAAATATTGAATTAATATGCTGTTAATAAACACGTCGACGGAAATGTGCATTTGTCGAAGGGGAACCCTAATGAATTTAAATAAACATATCGGCTCCCATCAATTTATGCCGTGTAAAGCGAATAATAAAATATGCCGCCACTTTTTAACCGATTTATGCGGCAAAATCAATTTGTCCATGGAAATGTTGCATACAATTTGCGTCACCAATTAATCAATATATAAACTGGCTTCAATCCGAAATATACATGCACGTTATTATATAATATTTAGATTGTTCTCCAAACTGCATGTTACATGTTCCGATCTCGAAATCTGTCCAAAGAGAGACTTCAAAACAATACGAAGATATTGAAATCCCAGTTGAGAAGGGTCATCATTTAAATGTTATTAATATTTACTCGATTTTAATATAACAATACTGTAGAATAAAAACCTAAGCTAAATTGACTGAAAGGAAGCTATGCGCATTCTGCTAATTAACATTTGTCGACCGACGTATTTAACCGGAGAAGAGCTTTAATTAGCACGATTTCAATTAAGAGGAAAATGTGCTTAGCTCGACAGGATTTTCCGAGATGCAGAAAGTTGAGAATTTGCTTGAATGGAAAAAAATTACCAATGTTTAAAAATGAAAACGTTGTCGAAAGCAACTTAAATTTGTGTTACGAAATCAGAAGCTTCCAGTCTTTAAATTAATTTCTGCCTAAATATGCAGTCACAATATTTTCATTATTTAATATTATGTACACAACATAGAGATGTTGTGTTTCGAAATGTATGCAAAATATAAACCATGTTTGTTTTATATTAGAATATTATTACTGAACAACGTGGTTTCGTCTATTTTTTAATTAACTTTAGCTGCTATATTCTATATAAGAAAATATTATATGATAAAATGCTCTTTTAGCGTAAACGATTAAATTACTTATAATGATCTGGATCAACTAAAGTTTTAAAAAAAATGTATTCTTAGAGCACCTTAGGATTTTTTTTCTAATTAGTAAATAACTGAAGAAATAGTGGAAACTTCTTTTTTTATGCATATTTCTTTTTTCATTATTATTTCAATATTTATAATTATTTTTTAGAAGTTGACTACAAAGAATAATTAGTTACACGAGATTACACTAAATTAATTCTTCCTCAATTTCTGACAAATTTAATTCATCGCATCTATTTTTTTAATAAAATTACAGAAATTTTACTTGAACTACTTATAAGAAATTTATTGAAAAAATACTTACCAGCATAGTTTTTTTATTTTTGAAAATTCAAATAAATTATTTTTAACTAATCTAAATAAATATTTAAAAGTTACATTTATAATTTATTTTCGAAAGTCGTTTTTTGTAAATTATATTTGGGCCCCCCAAAAATATGATTAAAAAGATAAATGTTTGCTAAAAATAATTATTTTTATGATGTTTCCTGAAAATCTTTAAATATTTTAAAAAGCCTATCCATTTTCATTTAATATTGATCTGAGTTCCTTAAATTTTATTATGGCGAGAGCACGATTCGTACGCCACTGATTTTTGTATGAACCGCGAAATAACGGAACAAATTTATGTCGATTTTAATGTTAAATGGAAAATGTATTAACATGTTTTAAAGCACACTTTATGGAGCATTTGTTAAATTAATAAAACTCTGTAATAAACTGATTGAATTGGAATTGCATTGAAAAAATAAACTGCAGGCTTTTGAGATTGAAGTACTTCAATTAAACGCAACAATTGCGAATTTTTCTACAAATTACAATGGAACAAATATCTCCTGTGCTGCGATAAATTACTCCAACGGAAAGGTGCCCGAAAGTTTTTAATTAGGTTCCGTATGAAGCAATTAGCCGCTCCGGTGACATATAACTTTCCAGAGCTCTTTTCGTCGTCAACTCTCCACTTGATGTATTTTTTGTGTGTTCATTTTCCACGTAGTGTACAGTCAATGTTTGTGAAGGGAGTGTAGAAATCAAATATTTGTTGAGGATACCTTCAGTCATCGGCGCAAACGTGTATCTGTGAATAATTCAGACCCAAAACCAAATGAACTCTATGCAAATATTTTCGATTACAGGTGGTCGATTAACTCTACTGTGTTCCGTTAAATGCACTCCAGGTTTTATACACCAAGAGAACATGCACTTTGTGTAAAACAGAAAATAGAAATTCAATTATTTATTCACTTTAAACAAATATGTGCAATTGCGGCATACAAAATGTAATGCTACTGTTATTTTCTTATATTTATATTTAGGGTAGAAAACGGCGTATATCTTATTTTTATTTATACAATCTATTTTAGTTATTATTATGAAGCTTAATATTTAATATAAATGTATTTGATTGTTATAGTATAAAATGTATACTGTTTTAAGAGACTTACTAACATTTTGTGGATAATGAATGACTTATAGAAAAATAACATAATTATAATTTAATTATTTGATTACAATACAATATTCAACAAAATTAATGAATATACTATTACTAGCACAAAGACAGTTTGAAAAGTTTTAAAAGCAACACAGTGGCATTATATTTTTGGGATGCAAAATAAATTTTATTATTTGGAGAAAAATTGTTGGATCAACTGAAAAATTTGTGAAAAAGACCTTTCGCTTTCAAAACTATTCAAACTGCTCTCATATGGATATGATTCAAGTGGAGAACGGACAAGTGGACGATGGTCAAATTCTCTTAAAGTTGAAATAATAATAATTTATTGGTATAAAAATATTTTTTTTGTCATGTATTTTTATATACAATCTATTCGTGTTGAATTTGGTGGCGCTTGACATTTTTATTTTTTAGATAAACTTTCCCAATGGTAATAGTTATTCCTATATTGATGAGATTCGATCCACTATTCTCTTTCTCTGTGTATCTGCTGCTATCCTTAACTATACTAGTGCAACCATCACAACTTTTGGCCCAAACAGCCTGGCTAACAAATTAGCTCTTCCCTATCATAAAAATTTATATTCCTTATGAGTGATTGGAATCTAGAAATCATTTTTTTATAGACAAATGATCTTTTTTTCTAAGTTTTTTTTAAGTATTCTATATATAAAATACAAAAAATAATAATTAAGTGATTTATTTACCTAATATTTAATAATTGGAACATAAAGACCTTTGTAACAGTTACATTATTATTTTTTGTTTTTATTATTGTTGTTACATAAATATTTCTTAGTTATTATCACGTTATGTATAAATTGCAATAAATACTATTATTTAATAATTAATTAACTCACATTTTGTTGACTAAATTTTTAATGTATGCTTAAGCCAGAATTTATTTATAATCTTTTAATGTATTTATTAAGTGCAAAATGTAGAATTTGGAAAAGTATACAAAATTAATGATTACAAGCAATACATGCATATGGAGGTATTAATTTATTTACTAAGTTATGTTACTAAATTACGGAAGTTCAAGTACTACAATGGCATTATACAAAATATCTAAACCAATGTTTCTCTACCTATTTGTACTCTTTATCAATGTTCTTTAATTAGAAGTCCTCGGATCTATGCTGGTCTTTAGAAATTACCACCAGTCCATCATAACATGAAACTGTCAATTGGACTTATTTTTTTCAGTCCAAAGAGGTTGAAAAAAACATGATAGATCACATTCAAGACAACTAACACATATTCTTTAAGCTGAATTAATTGGATCCGGCTGCTGCCAAGATAACCATCCTTACGTTTCATAGTAGAATAGCGGCAAGCACTCACAAGTTGAACGACGGGCGCAGTATTGGGAACCTCTGGTTAAAACGATGTGGATAATTATAAAATATTCCTAATAATTATAGTCACACGTGTATATCAAAATTTTGTCATTATTTTTTATTCAACTTAAATCAAAATATATACATTATAACAGGTATTGGCAGACTATAATGCTTATTAATAAAATAAATAGTTTAAAAGTTGTTCAATTTTATTAACTAAATAATTAAATTTAATGTTAAATAGTTGATAAGGAAGTATGATAAAGCAATTTTGGTTGTAAGATTTAATATGTTCGTTGAGCGTGAGAACAGATTTAAATAATTGAAGAATGCAAACTTGGCTTTTTTTTCACGTTGCTTCTTTCCATTTCGAGGCATATCCATAAAATGAAAAGGTAATTATTTCTCGCGACCGCAGAATAGAAAAGAAAAGAAGAGTGGAAGTAAGAAAGAGGAAGGTGAAGCCCTGCCGCTGTTCACCGGCAATTTCCCTTCTAATGTACGGCGAATGAAAATTTTATAAATGCCCGTTTTCCCTTTATGGAAATAATTTCGCCGCCGCCTAAAGTGGCACAATATAAAAATGTTTTGCTGCTTCGACCGTGTTGAATATGTAATGCGAAGGAAAATACGAAAAGAGACCAGAATCCATTTGGCCCTTTTTGATTAAGACGCCATCGTCTGCCGTAGTTCCAGATAAAAGTGCAATTTAACAAATTGAAGAGCGTTTAAATGTCCGCTCACTTTATGTATGTTATCTACGAAGTATTCATAAAGTTAATCGCAAAAGTTTTATAACAGAAGAAAACCTATATATGTGTAGGAGGGCGTAAAATATCAGAAAAACTTTGAAGAACTATTGGTTTTCCGAACTTCAGCAGAGTCAATCAATGTAATGCAATGACACGGCTAGGTTATGTAACGTGTTTTAATTCTGCGCTGTTTTATTATTATTTTGGGGTGTGTGCGGACGAGAGGTGTTTCCTTGTTATTTTTATGTGGTTTCAAGATAAGAGGTCGCTAATTAATGAAGTCCTCGCTGCATGCATAAGAATTGTAATTAAGCTATACAAGTAAAGTAGAAGGAGCGGAATCGTGGGTGGATGTGGGTGTGTTTTGGAGAAATAGAGGTCAAGTGTAAACCCGGACTTATTTGGGTAGGATCTCGGAGCGTTTAAGTAATTTATTGTCCCGCGATGATACTAGAATTTATGGCGAGGCCGCTTTAAGCAGGTAGATAATATTCAGTTCACATGGCGAAGCAAGATCGTCGTGTCGTTTTTGGATGTATAAACACCTCCTCCTCTCCATATTTGCATCCCCTTTAATTAGATCCATGCGACGGAGAATAAATTAATTGTCCAATCGTAAATTAGTCTCCGGATTTTGCCACCTAGGTCGTCCTGCCACCTCTACCCGGCGACCTGCGTGCACCGTCCATATCGATCTTTCATATTTTTACATAACAATTAACGTCGTATCAGCCGCCTAGGCCAAAACAGTCATAGTGCGTTTCGTGCATGAATACATATAGGTCAACTTTTATATCCTCTTATTTTATATATAAATCTAAAATACATTACGTTACTAAATATTAAGATAAATTATTATCAACATGCTCTATATAATATAATGTTGCCACCTGTCAAAACCATTTAATAATGTACGGATAATTTATCCTAATTAGAAAATTATGGTGCAAAACTTCATGATTTCATTTTCTTCAGGATAGTTCAGGATTCTTCATTAATTCAGCACAGCGCCATCATATTAATGTAAAATTAGAATTTGTAAGTTGTTAAATAAACGATGAACCCGATTATATTATTATTCTATTCACATTATCAGTATTTGATGAGGCCATCACCATTTTTTCATTAACAATTTTTTTTTTGGTATAACATCTATTTTAAATTACAAAAGTAAATTAAGTAAATTTGTTGCCGGTATAATTGTCATGTAGATGGGGATATCAACAGTATCCATCTGTATATTATTTTACAAAGTATTGTTTTTTTTATTAACTTTAATTAAATTTATGTGGTAGTCTATATTTTGGGTTTGAAGAATTTCCGCTAGTTTATTTGAATGTAATTGTAGTTGGTGTAGTTGCTTGCTGAACCCTACAACTGTATTTCATATGAGGATGGATTTACATATTTATACTTTGCTATCTATCGATAGCACTGATTTTCTTAAACAGCATATTTTTCTGAATATCAGACCGAATTGTTTCCTCTTTATCCATATGTACTTCTTGCAGATGAATTGTCTGTCCAAATGCATGTCAAGATATTTTACATGATCCTTCTTTGGTAGTACTTTATTATTTAAAGTAACTTGTGGACATGTTTTCTTTTTTATCGTAAAGCTGTGTCATCTGCGAATGTAGCAATAATTATTAGGTGTTGGAAGGTTCGATTTAAAAATAAGATAAAGGTTAGGTCCGAGTACACTTCCTTGCGGTACCGCGGATAGATTTGAAAATATGTTGGAACTTTCTTCTTGCAACTTTATCCGGAACAATCTATGACATACTTTTTCAAAAGCCTGTGAGATATGCAAAAAAGCAATATTATTTTTCTTCAAGAGAGCGAAGATGATAACTTTAACAACACGGTGAACTTGTTCCATGGTGGAATGTCCCTTGCGTAATCCAAGCTGGTGTTCCGGGAGCATGTTGTTTTCATGGAAAATTGAGTTTTAGTAGTAGTTTTTTGAATAAATTAGATGCAGTTGGTAGTAGACTGATTGGTCTGTATGATGTTCGTTCTTCTAGTGGTTTTTCGGGTTTGGAGTTATTACTATGAGTTGAGCTACTTTCCATTGAGCGGGATATATCGTCGTTATTAGTTTAACGCCTTTTGGTGGACATCTTTCCGTTATCCTGGTGCTTTCTTCAATTTTATATTTTTGTGTATCATAAATTGAACATCGCTGCAGTTAAATGTTCTAATTGGACGATCCATATGGAATGCCGCCAGTAGGATCATTGACAATAATGTTCTTTTTGAATTCAAACGTTTCTCAATAGTTTAGGACTAAAAATTGTAATGAATAAACAGGTTTGCATTAAGGTTGCCATAAGCCCTAAATATCAATCTACTAACTAGCCATTAACTTACTTGATAGTAGTTAAACCACCATAAACTAAAAATACACAATTATCTCGAAATATAACAATATTTGAGTTTTTGTGATTAAAACAAATATTTATTTATATTATAGTTTTGTGAAAATATAAGGTTTCCAATTTTTGTGTTGTGTTTTCTTGTGATATCAAAAATACTTGCTCATTACCAGTATGTGGCAGATAGTAAATAATAAATTTAATAATAAAATATAACAAAAAGCTCTAATATTTTTTCGTGGGTCCCAAAAAATATAGTAAGCACTAAAAAAATCTCATAAGTTCTAAGCACTATGCATAATGGACAAGATAACCTTGCGCATACAATGTTTAATGGGTCGCGAAATGATAACTGTAATCTAGTGTCAAAGTGAGAAACTCTTTGTAGCAATTGCCTGTTTTTTTGAATGTGAAATGCATTCTAAACTACGAAATATCAAATATTCAATTAATTATATTTGTTTAGAAGAAATAATACTTTTGTGCAAAATTATGAACTTAACGTTATAAGTAATGCTATACATAAATAATATATAAAGAGAGTGAAATATTTAAAGCTAATCAGTAAAATATATTTAATATTAAAAATCAATTCGTTTAGTATTATAATTTTGTAATTATGAAGATTACAAATTATAATTAACACTGAAAGCGCTATCGATCATTTCTTTAAAAATAAAACGTAATTTTAAGCCGAATATCCTCATATATATGCTAACTTGTATCAGTAATAAAAAAAATCTAAATTGATTCTTTTCAGAATTGCCAGTTGTTCCTATTATGCATTGAGATTTGTGAATGGATGAAATGGCTCTGTCAAAGAGAGTGCGAGATTTCTTAAGTAGTTCATTTACATATCTATGAGAGGGTGAGTTTTGTCTGCTGTTTACGTCTCTCTTCAGTAAATCCAAACAGTTTTCATAGCTCCACACTTCTAACCATTTCCTTTTTATTGCTCCTAAACTTACATCATTTGCGCCTAGTGTCTACCAGATTACCATTTAACTCCGCAAGTATCCATTAAATTTATTAAATTATAGCAGGAAAAATGGTTTAAAAAAATTACACTGAATTGAATTTCAAGAAAATAAAATACAATTTAAATAAAATTTATGTTTTTATTTATTTGATTATATTACGGATATTGTAAAATTTATTATTAATATAAATAATTTACATATTATATTACATATTAATATTGATAAATGTATGTTCATTTTCAGAAAAGAAGTGCTGCTCTATTAAATATTAAATAAGAAGCTTTCCAAGTACGTCGAGCTTTGAAGATTTAGGTATTATTTCTTATGATAAGAACATGTATAAGCACTTTTTGTCATACATTAGGTAACATCAAAACCAGAGGTTTTCAACATGTTTGTCCCAAGACTTTCTTGACTCTATAGTTCAATTTATGTGACATACTTGAACTTATTGTAGGATTTACTATGTTTTGGACTTGAATAATTGAATTTAGAATAAAGAAAATGTGTTACTTCGTAAAATAATGTAAAAAACATGGGAATCCCATTTATTAATCCTTGTATGTTAGATGTGCTATTAAAATAACTTGAATACAACATAAAATATACCAATCAAAAGTGAAAAAAAATTCTATTTCGTTATGATAATAAAAAATATTAATTGAATATTCTTGATTTTAAGTAAATAATATAAATTATAAGATATTATTAAGAGTCGGTCAATAGCCCTTTGTATGAAAACTTCAATAAATCTAGTCTAGTACTACTATTAGACATTTTCTTGTACTTATATTATATTACATTTTCAGTCTCGTCAATATCCCAGATTGTTTTAAACCGGACTAATTGAGGAATTAAAAGAAATAACAGTATAAAAAGTGTTGACTGTATAACAGTAAAAACCAATCAGTTATGTATAAAATTAATTCATTGAAAAATACAATATATTCAAAAACATAAGCAAGTTATACTTAATTGGATGACACGAAATGTCAAATACAATATAGAGTAAAGAAAAAATGGAAACTTGAAAGTTATTAATATACAAAAAGCAAACAATTTGCAAGTTTTAAAGAAAGTTGTCCGTTTAGCATTGAATTATTTAATGCGTTCGAGGGATAATGTCGGGTACGTTTTTTTTTTCTGATGGAAATTTAAGGCCTTGTAGCCTTTTGGTGGTGGGTATGTAAAAAGTTTTTAATAAAGTTGCGAAATTTATGTTATTCCCGGAGAAAAATGCGCGGCCGAGCGCGTAATAAAAGTGAAAATTAAAAATAAATATGGGAAATATATAAATTCCAAGGTGCGTCACGGGCGAAATTTGCAGATATAAAAATTTATACACACACATACTATCTGTTTCAATTTGGACAGTTTTTATAAATGTTCATGCAAGTATCATGATACTTTCATTGTATTATTTTTCTTTTCGATGCTCCCCTTCCTAAAAAGTCATCCTTTCATCATCATCATCGTCTTCTTCCTTTTTCCGTTGCACCTCTTTAATATTAATTTATGTGCCGCGAGCTGCCTGAAACCGGAAAGAAAAACTCGAGAAATGGAAGCAAAAAGGAAAGATATGCCCGTCGGGGACTAAAACGAATCTTGTGTTTTATCTCATTGACAATTCAAATTCGCGCGGGTAAACAATAAAGGGAAACTTTCTGCTCCCGTGAAATTCAAATGCTTGCACACCACGCATGTGCTTCAATGGCCATTGTTTATCTTTGCCGAACATCAAGTACATAGTTACAGTTTAATGGTTACATACGTTACATTTGAATTAAATACAATAAATAGTTAAACGAAAATACAGCTACAGAACTAAATATAAATTACAGATAATAAAATTTCTAAACATCTTTTTCGAAATAATTAATAATAAATTATATAGAAAGACTAATTATAATAGTTATTATAGACTTGGCGTGAAGTATTTTTAGCCCAGTGGAAATAATATTAATTAATAAACCTGGTAAACCAACAAATGTGGTTTCCTTCTACAGTCCAATAAACCTCTTACCTGTTCTAGGTATTCGAGAATCTCCTTCTGCAAAGTCTGAGGCCCTGGCTTTTGAATAACCATATAATACTAGAACACTAGTTCGGCATGGCACTGGAGCAGGTGCATTGTGTGGTGAATATGATTGAAAGGAGCTTTGAAGAGAAATAGTACTGCTCCGCCGCTTTCCTCGACATTTTACAGGTGTTTGATTAAGTATGGCATGCAGGATTGCTCTACAAAATCAAAAAGTATCTTCCGTATTAGTAATATTTGACTGGGAGGTTTTTTCAAGTCAAATATAAAGATGAAAAAACTTTGTTATATTCAATCCTCTCTGGAGTTCCTCAAGAAAATGTCTCTGGACCACTATCGAAATCATCCAGAGTTTTCAATCGAAAACTTTCAGAGAAATTACCAATATTGAAAGCCAGGATCATCCAAACCAACTGACGATAGAACTGACAAATATCTAAAGTCATTGACGAAGACTGAAGAGGTTTAAA
Source organism: Nicrophorus investigator (assembly GCA_963457615.1). NCBI lineage: Eukaryota > Metazoa > Arthropoda > Insecta > Coleoptera > Silphidae > Nicrophorus > Nicrophorus investigator. Next base: position 18,850,214 of record OY735140.1, on the reverse strand, counting down.
CCAAAAGAAGTCCTAACTCAATTGAAATATTTTTTGTAATCTGTGGAGTCTGGACTTTGGACTCTCCAATATTTTATTATTGTTATTTTTGTTTATTATAATTTTGTCTTATTTAATTTTGTTTAATATTTATTTTTTTCTGTAATTTATTGCTGCAATAAATATTATTATTGTTATAGAATTGTATTTGTTTATAATATATCAGTGGTTTTTATTATGAAAGTAAAATTTCTCCACGAAAATAATGATAGTTTTATTAGAAAGTACCAATCTATATTATAGATCAATTCGGGAAGCTGTCGAATTTTGTATGATATTGTTATTAAAAATAATGGATGTAAATAACATTAGTGTCTACGTGAATGATAAATGTCTAGTCTACATGTTGTTTTTGAAGTTTGGCGAATTTAAGCATATAACACAGACATATATTTTATATCGTATGGGACGTGAATTATAGAGAACGAGGCAAGAACCTAATTTAGGTGCATGGTATAATGGAAGGCTTTCTTTCTCGCGTAAAAAAAGAATATAAAATGTTTCCGCATGCAAGTTCTCATTACGCGTGAATGTAATAAGAAAGCGAACGACATGAAAGTTGCACGGTATAATAAAAGTGGGCTTTGATATGGGCGGCAGTAGTCGGAGGTGGCAAAAACTGGAGGCGGTTGAAATGCGTTTGCCGCCTTAGTCGCGCAGCGCAGCGCAGGCTGGAATAAATGGAAGAACGGAAGTCGACGGGATTCCGCCTGGCCTGACATACAACAAATTAATTCAAGTTACCGTGATGAGTGGAAATTGGGAATATTTTTCTTTCCGCAAAATGTCCGCTCGCAATTTCCCTGCGGGTTAATATCAGCACATACCGCTCCTGACTTGATCTAATTAAATCCTCGTACTGCATAGTTCTGCCACCCCCTTCAATCCCACGCCCTGCCACACCACCCACTCACACCCCCCTCCCCAACACATACACGTCCATCCGTCGCCCGCACCCTCCGCATTACACTTTTTGCCTATTAATTAAACACTCTCGCCGTGCGACCGCGAGATACCGACGCCGCCTCCAGAAAGATGAACTCCGCCGGGAAAATTTCGCATTTTTATGTAAATAAGGTTACCGTTTCAATTTTGCGGCCACATATTTTTTACGATGCCGGGAAAAGGTTATTTTTCGTCTGCAATGCAGCTTCTATTATCGCCAGCTTCCCAGATTCAGCCCCCCCCCCCCAGTTTAATTCATTTCCGTATAATATAAATATATGCAATATCGATATCCATTCCAGCGAAGATCCACTTAGAGACAACCGACGACGATAAGATGACACACTTCAACCTTCAAATATACCACTAGAATTCAATATGAATCAAGTCTCAATGACGTTTAATACCAATTTATTCTACATGATAGCATCAGCTTTCCTGAATTAGGAATTAGCTAAGCCTTCAACATCTCTTATACAAAAAAAAAATCATATTTTTTTATCATTAATTATTTATATACTTGTTATTTCGTTAAGTATTATTGGTAATATTTACATAATTGCAAAGAAAAAACACAATGATTGACTAATATTAAATTACTACAAAAATTAATAAATGATCACCAAATTCAGTACAAACATACCAATAGTTTTTATTTGAAGGCTGTCAAAATAAATATTTAAATTAAAATAAGGTTATTATTCTGCTCTTAATATTATATCTAAGTGCCACCACAAAAAAAAATCAATCTAATCTCCATAATTCCAACATATCTTCATAATTTTACTTACCACAGCGAATCTTTCCAAAACCTAAGTCACTTCAGTATACAACAAAAACAAGTGTCGTTAAATTGTTTATATGCATGTTTTAAAATAAAACAAATTGAAAAACCTAAGGCACTATAGTGAATATGGAAATACATATTTCTGCAAATTGTTTATATTATATTTTTAAATTATGTAGTAATATATATTGAACATTGAATGTATATAAATTTAATGTACAACCAATACTCATGTACAAAATGTTATGATATTGATACATGAATTTAACGTGTTTCAAACTTGAATGGTTTTGAAATGATTTAATACAAACTGATTACATTCGCACAAAGCGGGATGTCAAAATATCATGAAGAGTACAGATGAGCAAAATGTGTATTTATATACATCATATACATACACGTATACATCATAAATTATAATTTGACTTTTTTGAACCTTAAATATTTATTTTGACTCATGCGATCATGATATTTAATTACTTTTTTTAATTTTTTAGGTTGAAAAATATTATATATTTCTATATATTTATAAATAAATAATAAAATAGATCTCGCAAATAATAATACATAATATTTATTGTAGTTTACATACAGAGCTCTATGGACCATATATAGTCTTTACGCCCTGATACAACTAATTATATAAATGTTTTAAAAAACTTATTAATTAAGTAATTGTTTCTATTCTACATAGCTTTCAAAACAATATATTTGTATATAATTTTAATTAATTCGATATAAATAATTCAAATTATTATTGATTTTCATATTTCAACGAATTTAATAATAATTATATACAAAATGTATAATATGTATACATACAAAGGGCTATTGAACAATAAATATATTAATTACTATATTAAAAAAAATAATCATATCTATATAATAATTATTATTTATAGCAACAGATACACAACCAGATAACAACTAAAAACATATTAATGTAACAACAATGTTGGAAAGGGCTACTGACCTTTCTGTCGTATATATTTAGTTAGATTATTAAAAACTATACTCGTATATGTTACGGTTGATATAAATATTAAATTGAAATAATTATTTTCCACTATTTAAAAATATATTTATACCAAATATTTTATCGAGGTTGAAAATTATTTCTTTATTTTTGTTTAGTTTCACAAAATAATGTCTCCATTTCACAAATATATATAAAATATACAATTTAGAAAAGTGTACATTATAAGCAGCCATAAATGAAAAGAATTTATATGTATATAGAAATGAATATAGAAAGACATATTGAAAACGATTATAAACACTATTTTCTTCATTATTAAATTTATAGGTAGGTTCTATTTAGTATAATTATTCATTTTTCCCCTATTAATTTCACATCCTTCAATGCAGTGAAGTTTTGCAGCACATTTTCCGGATAATGTGAATACAGTTTATATTTTATTACTTAAATCTACTTTTACTTCAATTGTAAGCAAACGTATGATTGCTTTATAAAAAATTTTTTTTTTTGCTGGTTATATGAATATGCATGGCATTTTTCAATGAATGAAAAAGTACTTTACATTTACCGAATATAACACCTCACTCAATATGTTCGTAGGATGATATATTATTGAAGGCGCCTCTATCGACAAATATGATTTTTGGGAAGTACCAACCTTCAGACAACGCCTGTCAAAATTTCATAGCAATCTGACTTTCAGTTCACAACTTACAGTGGTTTTAGTTCCGCTACTTTTGTCATTATCAAAACAATGTAAAATCTGAATTTGATAAAATTGTTGATAAAACATTGCTTTTTGATGGTAAAATTCAAGAAAACTTGAGTCGAGATAAATGGTGGAGTAGTGGTTTGCTGAAATTCAGATTGTTTTGAAAATTAGAAAAGTAGTATCACTAAAACCACTGTAACTTGTGAACTAAAAGTCAGATTTCCATGAAATGTTGACAGCCATCGTCTGAAGGTTTGTACTTCGTACAAATCATATGGATTTATCGATAGAGGCACCACCTATATATCATCCTACCAACTTATTGAGTAAAGTGTTAATTGTGATTTATTAATAATTACTGCTTTGTGTTATAAATTCTCACAAATTAATTATTTTCACCTTTTAATTAATTACTTAAACCGTAACATAAACTTAAACTTAAACATTTCCATTAGATATAAGATAATAATGAGAAATTATATTTAAGAAAACCAATTTAACAAAAAAAATGTAACGTTTAAATAAATATAATATATCTCAATATTTGTCCTTAAATGAAATTTAATTTTCCGCTTAAACTCCTTGTGCAGATATTTGAGAAGCTGCAGAAAATGATTTTATGCGGAAAATTAAGTTTCGTTGAAAAACCAAAAGTAAAATTGAATTTATGCTAATTTGCTTCGTTGCAACCTATTGGAATTTTGAATGTGGCGAGCGGGGGCGCTCTTGAAACTGTTCCCAGTGGAATGCAAATTTCATCTTAAATTATGTGACCTTCCATTTTATACTTTTGCATTGCGGATGAAATTGCCTTTTTGATTACAACTGTTATTTCTATTTTTATTTTGTATTTCATTCTATATTCATAGTGAGTTCACATATAAAAAAAAATAAAGATTTTATATACTTTTTCTTATTTTTCAAATATTTGAAATTAATAATATTAATAATAAATGGATATTTTGCTATTGATTTCAGTTTTTTCACACTATTTTAATATATGTTTAAAATTAATAATAAATAAATTTATAAATTATTAATAATAAATATTGTATACTGTGCGATATGTTAAATAAATATATTTTTTGATTGGAAATAAATTTTCAGAGAAAACCAACTTCATTAAAATATGGAAACAATTACGAGGGCGTTTAAAAAGTTTGGATTCTAAGGGAATTTTGATAAAAAATTAACTCAAAATATTATATCAATTAGAAAGGAAAAAAATCATGAAAAAAGACCTACGTTTTACCTTTTGCTTTCAAAACTTTTCAAGCCATAGTCATATTATTTTCAAGCTTACACACATATTCTTGATTATGGTATAGTAGAAGTCATAAAGCGTAAAGACGTATGGTCATTATTGTAATAGTTTTTTTTATTACTACACAAATTTGTTGTTTCTTCCTTCGCCTGATGTAATCGAGTGTGAATTTCCATCGATCTTAATTTGAATTTGAATTTACTTTTCAAACTTGTAAAATTTAAATCCAAATATCGTCACATCCGTTCGGCAAATCTGTCCTTGCGCTGCCCAATCCTTGAATATGATTCCTCGTCCAATGTCGTTCCGACTGTTCAGTTTTCCGCATCCTTTAAATCCAACTTCACAAAGTTCGAAATGAATTACTCTATTTCAAATCAATAAATCTACTTTAACCGGATATTCTTTTCTACACCTCTCAAATATACTTGTTTTTACAGTTTAATTATAAAATTTTAATAGCGAAAGAAAAATATAACAGACTATTAAATAAATATAAATAAACGGTATGCATAGATTGTTGCATAATTCAATATGTATGCCTTCAGAAATGATGCATCGATTTTTCAATTAAATTCTTGTATATCAAGTTTATGCTGGAGGTGCATTAAAAAGTACTCAACGAGTAAACAAATACCGCGTTGCCACTGTATACAGCTATCTTTATGTGAAAAGGAATTAGTTTTCCCGGGTCACGATAATAGCTGGAAAAAACGATGGAAATAGCAGAGAACAGGACCGTTGTGCAGCCGCCAGCCTGTATTTTTCATCCTAAAAATTGCACATATACAAATTGCCTCTCGTACAAGTCTAGACTCTACGTTTACATTTGTTTTCGTAAGTAAAACACGAAGCCTCTAATTTTGATTTACAGTCACGTCCCGGAATGAAGAACGAGACTTAATGAAATTTATTATAATCGAGTTAAAAAAAATAATTTAAAATTGTTGAAGCTTACAATTTTATATCCTCATATTTAATTAAATCGAAGCAGAAAAGCATTTCTGTTAGATGATCGCAATGCGAGACATTATATATGAAATATGTTCTCATATAATGCTACTAGTAGCAGAGCAATATTTGAACACATCGACCAAACAGAATCGCTGATACTAACGACAAACACGGTTTAGCAAAGGGGTTCACACATTTGTCCATCGTCGCTATTCTCAATCGGAGATAAACCACTCTCTGTAGGAAACTATCCAAAAACTATGTTCAATCAAAGTGAAATTTCAGTAGCGGCTTAAATCATCACGATTGAGTTGGTATCAAACGCTCGATATCCAATTTAACCTCTTTAGATCTTTTTAACGCACTATTTATACAACATCAGAATCGAATTTGCAAAGTTTGCATTTTAAATGTATGTAAAATTGTTTAACACCTCACTCAATACGTTCGTATTATTATATAGATCGCACATCTATCGACAAATCCATATAATTTTTAGGAAGTACCAAATCAGATTTTTCCATTGTTTTGAAAAAGTAACGTCACTAAAACCACTGTAACTTGTGAACTGAACGTCAGATTGCTATGAATTTTTGACAGGCGTCGTCTGAAGGTTGGTACTTCCTAATATCGATAGAAGTGCCATCTATATGTCATCCTACAAACTTAGTGAGTGAGATCATATTTTATAGAAAATACTGATATACTAGTTAATTTTTGATTCTTAGAACTAACTGTTACGTTAAGAAATTATTAATGTTCTGTTAATAAATTAAACTTTTTTTCTATCGCGGAACTACAATGCGTCAAAAGACCATGCAACGCGGAGACGCCAAAGCAAATTAAATTTTATACCAAAGATCTTTAAATAAAATTTTGTTTAGACAGTGGTGACTATTTAACAGGTCTTAAAAATAGAAATTCTACATAGACTATGATTTTCTATGTTAAAATTTTTGAATGCGTGAAACTACCAATTTAATCTGGGATCACTAATTATAAAGAACCAGGCAATTCTATCAATTTTAAATTGATTTAAGTGTATTTTGAAAGCAACATCAGAAAACTGACTATATTAAAAAATATACTAGAAAACAGAGCAAATACATTATACGTTCATACATACAACTAATTCAACTTTAGAATTAAAAAGTAGTTTATTTGTTCAGAAAAAAGTTATAAATTTTCTTTACAAATGGCCATATAATTTTTACCTCTGAATCTGAATTTTACCAAACATAGTTGTTTCAAAAAATAAATAACTACGTTATCTTATTTGATATTAATATTTATAAATAGATTGTGTAACATCTTAATGTTTAAATCATTTATTTTCGAATTTGTTGAAAATGATTACGGTTATGTTAAATATGCATAAAGGGCAAAAAAGACTTCAGTCAATAACGTATATGTATTTTCTTTAAATGGACAAAATAATTTTATTATTATCGCAAGCGTATATTAATTTTATTAATAAGTTACTAAAATTTAATTTAATAAATCTATTAAATACTGTTAATGTGTATTTACTAGATTTATATGTTCTAAGTTAAAAAAAAACATTGCAATATATTAGAAGTACTGTTCATAATGTTAGTCAATATTCAAAGAAAATATATTATATTGACTTTCTTTCAAATCGTATTGTTCCGGATGAAGTTGCAGGAAGAAAGCTTTAACCTATTTCCAATTGGATTTGAGGTACGCAAAAAAGTGTAGGTGTACTTATTCTTAATAACACTTAATAAAATAACTGTTGCTACATTCGCACATGACAGCATTAATGTTTTTTGATAGTAATCTAGAAATTGCATCTCAAAACTTATAAAGAGGACTAAAACAGAATATACACTGGTTCTATTAATGTCAACGAAACGAAATAGACTTATGTTACGTTTACGATGAGAAAGAAAACATGTCCACCAGTAATTTTAAACTATAAAATATTATTGCAGGATCATGTAAAATATATTGGTACGACTCACTTTGGGGAAACGTATCAAAAGAAAACAATTCGGTCTGAAATTCAGCAATCTATTCTGGCTACTTGAAAAAAAAAATAGTACTATCTACTATAAATATATCACCAAACCACTGTCGTCATATGGAATATAGTTGAGAAGTTTAACTACCAAAAACATTTCTTACAGTTACATCACCAATAGTATTTTACACAGTTACTTATATATGGAAACACTAAATAAATTAACGGAAATCTACTAGAAAATCAAATCCATTCACGTACTGAAAAGTTTAACAAGACTTATCACATACATTTAATTTAATAATTAAAATCATGTAGATGCAAATTATTGAATTATTCATCTGTGTGACAATTCTACAAATGTCCTTTTTATGAAAGATTATAAATAAAAATAAATATTATGCAAAAAAAATGTAGAATCATCGTCAATTTCGACATATTAAAAATTTTCTATATTTTATTAAAAAAAAGGTATTACTTGTAATTTATTCACGTCATATGGGAACTGTTATAAATATTGGTTGAAATGTTTTATAAAAATGTCATTTTAACCCGAAGATTTTCTGTTTTGAAATCATTTATCGTATGTAATTTTGTAAGTATATGATTAAATTAATTATTAATTTTATGATATTATTACTATCAATATGTTATAATTATATTATTTTTGCAGTTAATAAATTATTCGCCAAAAGAAAAAAAAATCAAAGTCAATTATTATAAACTTGGAAAATCATTATTCAATTGGCGGAATTCGCGTTCGTTTTTTAGCGGTACGATTCCATTTGATCCTGCGGGTCGTCGGGATCGATCTTTAATTAAAATATCTAATCAGGAAAGGCTTGGGTTTACAATGAAGGGGAAACTTCCGTTTGGAGAAAATTACTCCGATTGCGCCCGACCGTTAATCCAAAGAACATCGGAATAAAATTTAAACTTGCTCCCGAAAACTTCCGCATTTCCCACACACATAAATCTCAATTTATAACAATCCCATGCGGTTTTTGCTCCTTCGATTCAATCCAAGCAGTATATATATTTATGTATTATTATATTCCTTTCGATGTCTACTTCTACTGCTCGTCCTATTTCCCAGATTTGAGTTCATCTAATTTTGATTCGGGGTTTTTGTTTTTCACGAGTTTTCCCCTTGTTGACGGATTCTTTTATTAGTTTGTTTTCTTGCGTGTTTTATTTTGGCGAGGAGAACGCCTAGGGGGCCATAAAGAAACAACGGCAAGAATAAAAACAAAAAAAAACGAGAAGTGGTGGAACGCAGATAAACCCGAGGGCCTATTATGACGTGTGCCGGAAATAATTTTAATATTGCACCGAAAAAAAAGTATATAGAGAGAGAGAGAGTGAGAGAGAATGGCAGAGGGGAAAAAATGAAAACAGCAAAACTAAAGCTGGGTTTAATTAAAATTGCATAAAATCACGAATCCCAACCCCGACCTCACATAGTCTCTCTGACCCGTCGCGGAACGACGTTATTCAAATGCAGCAATGCAAAATAAATTCGGCCCAAATTGTGTGCAGTTTGCTTTAAATGAAACCTGATAAAAAATGCAGTTCTATATACCATAACGCTATGATATGAAATATAAATGAACGCAAACATTAAAACGTGGTTTGCGTTTGTGAACATATTTCTTTACTCCTTTACTATTAGCATTTTATATTAAAAAAACTAAACCACCTATATTGACTTTCTAATTTGAACATATTGATTAACATTTTTCTGTGTTTCAAAATTATAATTTTGGCTATTAAAAGTGTAAAAATCCATTCATTCACTAATAACATTACTTGCCTTTGAAATATAAATCCTTATTTAATTAAAGCTCAGTAAAATATTGATTTTTGCATTAATTTGGTGTATTTAATGACTCGATACTTGTAAATCTTTATAAAGAGTAAAGTAACTTTAGATCTTCACAGAGTTAATACATTTTATTGAATGTTAATTTCAGTTATGATATAATTTGTTCTTATTACATATTTATAAAGATACATCTTGTTTGTATTTAAATCTGTATCAACAAAACTTGTAAATGATTTACTGAAAGAACCTTTGATATTCTAAAGTAATAATCCTGTAGTCTCTGGATTATAAAAAGAAGTTCACTTCCCGGGAAAAACTTAGTGAAATAATGTACATAATAATATTTATTGCAATAGCTGTACAAAATATAAAAAGTGGATTTATGATCACGTTTATTAACTGTAATTTTCAGGGTACAGAAATCTATATTTTATTATCAATTATTAAGATTTAGTTAAAAATACTACGATTTAACGAAAAGTTAATGAAAATTGATGTTTACTCAAAGTAAATATAAGAGTAAATGTGTGGTTCAGGTAATTTCCTTGTATAAATAGAGAATTTATCTCACGTTAAGGACCTCAATTCTTCAGACTACAGCGAGCGAATGCCCTTTTTCCATTATTTGCCGAAGGCGAAAGTGGTTCATTTTAAATCCGGGTAATGGAGCTATTCCAATTAAAAATATATAAAAATAACTTTCTACCGCTTTCGAGACAAATTGAAATATTTTGTTGCAGGGCTGCAGAAGTGAGATAAAATGCGTGAAATCTACAAACCGTGGCAAAGGGGAGATCGCAATTAAATGTGGAAATGGGCGAGCGCTCGTCGTTATGAAAGGGAGTTATATGACATGTTCAGATGATAAGACAGAGTTGCCTCCTGGATGTTACGCATTAATGTATATCTCCGAATAGCCGAAGCTAAATTATTCATTTCGATCTGTATGAAAATAACCACTCGTCCGTGCGATGTATGTACATAAAAGCTGGATTAAGTCTTGTCGAAATTATATTTTAGCTTAGTCACGACTTTATTATTCTACGAGATATTTAATAATCAAGTTTTGAATATAAAGTAATTTATTTATTTATATCAATACTGTTAAGTACTTCATAATATATTTTACAGGCAGGTATAGTAAATACGAATATACGAGCTTAGGTTAGTACATTAACGTCACATATACATTAGAGCTTCGATCTTGAAACATGTATACAATACGGGATCGGTACTTAACCATGAATCGCAATTAGTTTAATGTTAACATCAACGTTAACAAGGGGTATCTGTATACTGTACCTAAAAATAACAACAAAATTTATCACAGTTTTAAGCAATATAAAACATTAAACTTTTAGTTTTTCTTCGATAAATTTATAAAAACCGTCCATAATTGAGGCAACATATAAATATATACATAAAAGGCCAATAAAAGAATATTTTGCATATTGCAGAAAATGACATCACTTAAAAATACAAAATGAATTAGATAAATACATAAAGAAATTAGATAATTAATCACAACAAGTATAAAATAAAAATACGTTGCCTAAATGTACCTTTAGTAAATTGAAACTATATCCTATATTTTTTTTTTGTAAAGTAATTTGTGTTTATATAAATTCTCGATATAACTAAATACAACTTATGTCTATGTAAAACTCCTACAGGAAGATAATATTTAGTTATTCGATCTATTTTATCTCATATACTTGTTTTCATTATACAGCAATTATTTAATGATAATAAAATGTTGTATAATATCATTTTATTTAAATACAAATAATGTATACAGCAGATTTGCTAGTTTTTTTCTAACTTACCTTGTAATATTCCCAAGAAAGCAACTTCATATAGACCAATAAACTACTAGAGATGTTAAAATTATTTCAAAAGCTGTTGCTCCAAAGGATCAATTTTGACCGAGGAAACCATAATCCAATATCAGTTAGGGTTTCTTGAAAATCATACCAGAAGAAAATCTTGGAAGAGAAAATGTATTAGCTTTTTACACATTATTCCGATACTCCATAAACTATGGCATATATATTTATTATCTAAGATAAAACAATTATTTCCACAACCATTTCATTACATCTTAAAATCATACTTATGCGATACATTTTATCAAATTAAAATAGAAAATAAAGTAACACACATCATATTGAAAATGGCTAAAATATGGCATATAAAGCATAAAAAAAAGAAGTCTAGTCGTGTTACATTCAACCTAAAAAATGGAATCTGCTACCAACAAAAAATTTCCAAAAGTTGATACACATGAAAACGCCGATTCACATGAAAAAGATATAAAGACCAAAGCTGTCACTTCAAAATATAGAACTGATATATAGATAGTGTTAAAACTTCTGTGGACCTACGGTATTCAAGTTTGTCGAACTGCAGGCAACTCATACATTGAGGTTCTACAAAGATTCTAGTGCAATCTCCCTCGTGTGTGCTACCAGGTATGTAAATATGAAACCAGATTTTGCCCATAGATGTTGCACTAGCTGTCAATGTACCTAGATACTGTCCATTTCCTTGTTGATATTATACAAAAAATTTCCACTCATAGAAATACAAGTTTCATACAACAGCTGGTAATTTGAAATAGCGTTGAATATGACGAATTGTGTGCCTGGAAACTACGATTTGCGGACAGCATTTAATTTTCTGTTACCTACAGAATCGCATTGAATACATGTCGTAGCTTAAGGTGAGTATGGTCTTGGTTGCGTTGAATGATTTAAAAATTAAAAAGTAGTTTTTAATGTGAGGAATGAAGAACGTGCAAGTCCACCAAAAAAGTGTGTCTTTTATTATAAGCTGCTAAAACCTGGCTAAACCATTAATACTGAAAGTTACCTACAACAAATGTTCGATTAAAATCAAGATTTTCGTGAAAAACGACCAGAATATTATTTTGCTTTATGATACTGCACCAGCACACACAGTAAAACTAATCAAGAAAACGATTGAGGCGTTTAATTGGGAAATACTTTCGCATGCGTTTTACTCACCAGACTTAACTCCATCTGATTATTACTTATTTGTATCGATAGAACTGGTACTTGCTGAGCAGCGCTCCAATTCTTACGAAAATGTACGAAAATGGCTTGCTGACTGCTTTGCTTTAGAAGAGATTTTTTGGCATGGCATCTAGAAACTGTCAAACAAATGGGAAAATATATAGGTTGGCAATACTTCGAATAAAATATTTTCATCATTTTTCATACAATAAACGTATATTTTCTATACAAAAATTCCGGTTCCATATTTACATATCTACTACATTATACACAACAATCTCCACCTCAACTATAAAAAGTGAAATCGCGATCAAATTACTTGACAATAGTGAAACCATCAAATTAAAAAGACTTAATAGCCTTGATCACCCATTTAGATTGTAAATACAACAACAATTTAGTTAATATGACTTTTGAATTATTAGTATTTATTTATACTATAGTTTTGTTATTTTGTTATATTTTTGTTATTTCTTACTTATATCAAAACTATCTACTCATTGCCAATATGTGACAAATAGTAAATAATATATTTATTAATAAAAAAATATTATATTGAAATTAGTATAATAATCTTAATTGTAGAACCATATTCTTGATTGTTAAATAATTATTAGTACAATTTTAAGTTGGAAATATGTAATAAACAGTATATATTTAATCTCAATTCACATTTATGGACTAAAATAAATGAAAACAAATTTACTAAATGATTCACACGATCGTAGCGAAAATAAATGAATGTAAAAAAAATAGTGTAGAGCTGAATTGGTATTTGCTGTTCGTTCAATTGCCATAAATCAAGAGTACCGCGCATTATTAGCAAGTTCAACATAAATGAAAATGCGGGACAGGTATGCCCTGTGAAATGATAGTAGTAAATATAAATCACCACAGTAACAGGAAAACTAAATAAAATGTTGATTTATCTTTATATGTGTTAATTAGAATGTCAAACTAATGCTTGCAATATATTTAAACAAACTGCTATATTATACCTAAATTACATTTTTTTTTAAATATAAAATAAACACTTTTTATAAAATTTTTCTTTAATTTATTTTTTTCTGTGCTATTTTGTACGTAATTATTTGAAATAATTTATAATAGTAAATATTTTTGTTAATTAATTAAATTAGTTTTAGTTTTACTCATCATTATATCGTCCTGAAATATATTTTTTGTAATTTATTGGTGCAATATATATTATAATATTTTACTTTTGTTACCAATACTAATTACACAACCCGAATTATTCTGTAATCGATCATCTATTTAAGAAGCGGCTTAAACTTAATAGCACCACCAGCGTTAGTTACCAAAAGTAAGTTGTTAAGTTGTTCGTTATCCAAAGATAAAAATCGTCCGCGAAAGTGTTCATTATCGGATTTGTTCACAATCTGAACCAAATAAAAAGTTCAATGCAATTAATTTGTATGAATTTATCTTATAAACCGGTAATTCTTAATAATTCACAATTATCTACTGTAAATGTAAGGAAATGAATAGACATTTGTCTATGTCTTGCACATTCCGCACCAATCTATTGATTTGCTTAAAGTAAATAGATTGTAAATAATACTTATAAACTATATCCATATTATTGGGATGAGGTGAACATTTGTAACTTCACTGCTTTCAAAAATATTAAATTAATGGGGGAAAAGAATAAGTAGACTTAAGTAGACAACTATTTTCAATATGTATTTCACTCTAGTGCCTTAAGTTCTTCATGTTTGGTTTGGTTGTATATTATAAATGCATATAAGTGACTACAATCTACTTTTTTCTAATTTCCAGAGGCAAATGTGTATTGAACATACATTTACTAAATGGAGTAATATACATTTACCTGAAAATGTCATATATGTTTCTTTTTAGATTTTTTTTGTCAAATCTTCTTTTTGTAGAATTAAATAAGTAATATATCAAAAATGTCCTATTTTCTGTGGTAGAGTTTTGCCAATTAAAAAATATTTCTGTATAAAAATATTGAAATGATTTATAATCACGTTAAAAAAATTTAGTATAAAGTTGTCCATAAATACGACAAAATAGGACAAGTACACAAGTAATTATTAATAATTATTGGTAAATATAATTATTGCAATTCATTATTTACATTTACGAAAGGACTGATATTATTATATAATCCATAACATGTGTATTGTTACTTATTAAGCTATTTTTAATCTATGTATTTTCTCAAATATAAATATAATATTTTTTTAAGAAAATGTATTTTTAATTTATTATAATGTAGTATAGATATTTAGAGACATATTTTTACTTATATTGAAGTTGCCTTCATCTTACATATTTAAATAATAAATTTAAAAAGTCTTCAGAATTTGCCAAATTTCTAACATAATTAGATAAACTTCTTATTTCATTACACAACCAATTGAGAAACCTGAGAGAATAATGGATAATATTTAACTAAAAGATGCCGAAGAAGTGGATACATTTCAAACTACTCGTGAATTAGCAGTTCGAAAATGGATAATATTTCAAAGTTTTGGACTTTATTATAATTTAATTAAGTCTATTTATTATATAGAATTAATTTTTGGTTGTATTATATTTATATATAATTGTTTTTTCTTTTATTGCAATTATTGTTTAATTCATTTATTTCTTAATTATATAATTTCTTTATTTTCCTTGTATTTTTATTGTATTATACTGGCCAATAAATAATGTTATTATTATTATTATATTTTATATTCTTTTTATTCTGTTTCATGTTAATTATAAAAATAATTATATAAAAACATAATTAATGATGCGTACACAATATATTTATGATAAATGCAGGTGTGTCCAATTAGTTACGACAAATCAATGGCAGTCTTAATAATTTACATAAAAAAGTAAGGGTGGAAAAAGATTTATTGCAATGATAAATTCTGCGGGAAAAGGAGCAAAACGAAGTAACTGGTGGTGAACGGAAAATCAATGGAAAAGTATTTAATCCTTGTAGATATATCCGACCGCGAAAGTATAGCGGATGCGAAACAATAGTCCCGGATTTATTAATCTTCTCCGACCAGACATTTCATGTCACGTTTGTATATTAAAAGTTGTATACATCTTCGATTCTCGTTTCAAAGTTTATGTATTGTATTGCAGGCGGAGCACAATATATTATATATTATGTTAGTCTGATGGAACCGTTTGTATGGATGGGACGGGATAGGATCAATCATGTCTGCCTATTTTGGAGGCAAAACCTCGCCGAAGTTAATCAATTTAATTTGATAGCTGTCGATTGTGCGAATTTGCTACGGGAGAATTTAATCGCGAGCGCATTTGGTTTCTGTTCCAGACATAAATTGCCGTCGAAAAAGGCTTTAATTGAGTGTACGAAAGAGGTGCAGATGACGTTTGCCAAATCGGAAACTTATACGATATAAAATCGAATCAAATAAAAATAAATATATAAACATTTACGTATAGATATTTTAACGAATAAACTTGAATATAAATGGAACGTTAATTAAACGGCATTCTTATTCGAGTACGGGATTTTAAAGGGAAGCTCGGAAATGTGGGACATGTGGAATATGCGTGGATGGGTTGTGTTTTTAATGCGCCCAGGAATGTATGTATGTGGTGTGGAATTAACCGGGCAACGTTTACTTTCCGTTGGAATTATTGCTATGTAGTTTAATTGTAGTTTACGGATGAGTTGTGCGGTTTTTCGTAATCCGCAAATGTGTTTTATTTGATGGTAGTTTATCCCTGTTAATAGGTTGATGCTTGCGGGTCTTTATAACATATATTACTTTTAATGCAAATTTAATAAATATATTATTATCTCAGACGTTATATAATATATCATAATAACTGACATTTTTTTAATATAATGATATAAATATTTTAATTTCATTACTATGTGGCTTTTACAATAAATATTATAAAATTTCATTAAAAAATAAAATATATACGAAAAATGTAATTCTTTTTATCTGTGACACTTAGTAACTTACAAGGAAATTAAATTCTGAAGTTCTGATTTGTTTATTCGGAAACCGAATTATTCAATAACGAATTGAAATACACAAAAATGCGTACATATATTGTATTATACTTAAAAGAACATTTTAAGATAGGAAGATATGTAGATTAATGAGTAAAATCATCAGTGTAGTAAATATTTGATGTTCTTCAAAGTGAAGTTTAGCAAATGCATAAAGTAAATACTATATTAATTAGTTTATATCATGTTTCAAAGATGTACTAAGTACATTTTATATTACTCTTAAATTAATTTATTAAAATATTTACATCTGTTTTATTCGAAATAGAAAGAACAATTTATAACATTTTTAAATGGAAGTATCAAAATGCAAAGTTATATTTCAATCTTGTAATAAAATAATTTTGTTGTCATTCTTAAATGAAAGATTGGAATAAAATGAAATGAAATAATTTTCAATGAAAATAATATAAATTCAGTTACATTATTAAATGTGTGAAGAAATTTAAGAAAATAATCTATTATATTTTATTTGATAATCATGTTTTTTAAGCTTCATATAGAAGTTTCTTTCAATTATAGAAATAGCATTGACATAATTTATAAAACAGAATTTTCTATTGTAAGAGATAGAAAGTTTGTCGGAGAAAAATCAATTGTATACAACGGAAACGATTTAAAAATAATCTCGCTTTGTTTTCGCTGCCGTTAATAAGAAACATTCTCCTAAAAGCACAGCAGATTCATTGTACTTATTTTAAGGTTTATTTAAAGTATTAACAGATTAAGTGTCCTACTTTTAGCTTCGACTAATTAACTAGTTTAAAAAAGAGTCTCGTATGCAAGGAAGGAAGAAATGAAGTCTTCAAAATTTAATTTAATTAATTAAACAGATCTCTTGAAAAATATCATAAGCCATGATTACTATGTGAATCTTTACTACGAATCTAAAGAGACCTCATTGCCTCGTCCTCGCCCGCACTCTATCAGTGAGATTTGTGTCCATTCCAGATAAATGTGCATTCGACGCAGCGAATTACGTAATTTATTTTCTGTGCATTCAGTGCTGATTAGCGGGTGCGATTTTCGCACATTCTCTCCAGTTTCGATTAAAGTTATCTGGAAAATTGGCACTTCCTTTGCATTCTTATTTAACTGGGACACCCACCTCCTGCCATCAGCTCAGGGGCTGCCCGGTTACGAATTTTCTTGTTAGACCTTCATCTAATTTCTACGGTTGAATTACCTAACGGAAATTGCATGCTTCTTCCTGCGATTCCATTTACAAAAAAAATCTTTAAACTTATCCGACCAGACGCTTACATAATAATTAAATCAATTAATTGGATAATTTTAAACTATTAGATTGAGAATGATTTTCATCTAATAAATTTAGAATTCTTGGATTTGGTTTGTACAATTCCCGGAATGTTATACGGTTTATGCTTGGTCGATTATACACAAGTAATTGAGATAGTCAAAACATGATTGTTGGACTTTCGAACTCTTTGAAATTCGAACAACAAACAATACTCGTCAGGAAGTTAGAAACCAATGCGATTCGTTTGCGAGGCTTTGTGTTCACTTCGACGGTATTCGCTGGAAATGCAGCCCGAATCGTTCGAATGTAATTCCGCATCCTTGAAATTTTATCCAGCAGCAAGATTTATCGATTGCTCTTTTAACTACACTTTAAGGAGCGACCAGCAAAATATTGTTTCAGAATATATAAAAACAAAACATTTTTAAATAAATTACTTTATAAGAACGATTGTACAAATATATCTTATATAAAATTGTAAAATAAACTCTGTAAACATGCATTTAGATTTTATATAATATTATAAAGTAATAAATTATCTACATGTTAAAAGTGAAGTTTCGGGTTTGAAATTAATAAAAGTTTGAATTTTGTTAAACACAATATTTAAATTAGTTTGATGTTAAATAACATAACTTTTTATAATACATTTTTTTTTAAAGTTTTGACTTCCGGAATGTAAATAAACTAGCATTTTGGAGGAGCAAACAGACCGAACTATTATTCGATATGTTTACAATTCGTTAGGAACGACGTCAACTTGGGACTGGAACTGGTCGAACAGAGGAAACGATACCAAAAATAAACTCGGAAATACACATGATTTATAGCGCTGATATTGTTGGGTGTTGAGCCAAATGCATGCATACATAGAGAGAGATACAAATACATATGCATGCTGACTTCTATGAGGCCCGAGGGTAGTCCTTCTTGTTTGCCAGATTTAATATCAGGTGCATTGAACGTTTAATGTTGATGAATATTGTGAAGTTTGCTTAATATCCAGCTTTTGGCAGATGTAATTAACAAAGTAAAATTTAATTAAAAGTTTGGTAAGGTAACAATTTCAATTTATGATCCATACGAAGTAATAAACTATACTTGCACACGCCCACACACTCATTGGATTAAAGTGGAGGCGAGTTCAACATACCGGAACTACATGTCTCTAAGACTAAATACAATTATGTATTGCAGATCTGAAAGAAGTGAGCTCAAACCAGCTGTTCGTATTTATTTTCTCGGCTTCTTTTTCTTCTCTCCTACCACTTCCACTGCCTGAGAGCTATTTTCAGCCAGCGAACGTATTATCCCGTGGATAATTACAACTATCCTTCTTTTGGGAACGCGTAAACAATCCCATTTGTTTTCTGAGCGGCGTTAAAATAAGATTAATTAAAATTTTCACTTTACCCGTACAGCTTGAATCTACTTTATTATTTTACAAGAAGAAAAAAAAAACTGTGGGCGAAGCAGAAGAAAAAGAACGAAGGTGAAATGGAAGCCTTTTTCCATCCGGGGGGGCATATATTCGAATTTATATTTAAACGGTTGGCGGTTTATGTGCGGCCCCCGTGAGTTTTTCATTCACTTTCACGCCCTGTTTTATGTGGCCTAGCTACAAATTCGATTACTATACACAAGTAATTTTTTTGCCGAAACAATTTATTTTATTACAATCTGAGGGGAGGCCAAATGTTATATGCTTTACTGCCGGAGCAGGTAATTGCTTAAATCTCAATGCAAATGGGCCCTTATAAATGGGAGAAAATCAATTTTCCAATCGCCGCAGGATAACCTGCATTATGCATTCCATCCATGGCTCTCTATATATATTTTATTTACGCCTCGCTCTTTATATTTATAATGCTTTATATAATTCAAAATCATTGGTTTCACGGTTTCCTTATTATTTAAGCAATGAAGTTAGGGTATCGGTTACTCAATAAAATCTAATAGATTTAATAATACAAACATCATGTACACATATAAAAAACTGCAATATAAGACACAGCAGCTTCGATCAGTCCGGGTTTACTATAGTCCGGTTAGAAAATTTCAATACAAAGTAGTTTTTTTTATTTAGTTCCTCTATTAGTCCAGTTTCAAACAGTCCAAGCTATTGGTGGTAATAATGCAAATTATAACTGTATATATAATTTGTCTAATTGTTTGAAGACTTCACTAATTAGCTGAAATAGAATTAATACTGGGAGTTGCGTAAAATTAACTACATTTTATTTGAACAAAAGCCAAATACTGGCAATACCACGTTTGATGAACTGTGAATAAGGGAAGTAAATGTGCAGTTTCAATATATATGAATGGAAGCACTAGGTACAGTTAACATTTTCAAAGTCTGAAAGCAATGTTATACAAGAATAGATGACGATGGTAGATGCATAAACCTGTGATGTATAATAATGCTATTAATGGACAATCTGTTAATGGTTGATTGAAAGCTACGGTTTTGTATATATGATTGATGTATTTTAACTCTGCGCTAATTACTACTACCTATAATACCTCATTCAATAAGTTCGTAGGATGACAGATTGATGGCGCCTCAATTTACAAATCCATATGATTTTTAGGAACTACTAACCTTCAGATGATGCCTGTCAACATTTCATGGCAATCTGATGTTTAGTTTAAATGTTATAAAGCAATGGTTTTAGTGACGATACTTTTGTAATTTTCAAAAGAATAGAAAAATCAGAATTTCATAAATTTGTTGACAAAACTTTGCTTTTTGATGAAAAATAAGCAAAGCATCATGAGGACCCTTCTGCGTCGAAGCAAATGGTAGAGAAGTGGATTGAAGGTTAGGACTTCTTAAAAATCATATGGATTTGTTGATAGAGACACCATCTATACCTCATCCTACAAACTTAATGAATAAGGCGTCATTAGCTAATAAATAAACAACTAAAATATGTAAATCCATGAATATAATTGTATATATAAAAAAATATTGGATGGAAAGTCTTATGGTTTTTATAGATATTTTTGTTCAATTGTTTTTGAATGTTTTAATTTTTAATTTGTTTATGTTATTTACAAGCATAATCAGAAGTTGTGAAATTTTGATGCTCATTATGACAAAATATATTGATTTATTAGAAAAAATTAATAACTACTATTTGTTCAATTTGTTCGAAAAATAATTTTGTATTTCACAACGCTATTATTGCAGGATAGCTTTATTATTTATATTTGTTTTTATTATGTAATCTCATAACAACTTAGTATATTTCTCTTTCAAAGGATACCTGAACTGATCATTGTGTAATGAAGATTCTTAATCACTAAATAAAGACTATTATTATGTTAATAAGACATATTAAAAACACTATTATGTAAGAATTTCTATCACTGAAGAAATCTAATTTTTCATTTTTATTTTATTTCGAAAAAATGAAGTTTGTATTAAATAAATTCTAGTAATACGCAAAGTAATTATACTCCCGTTTTCAACATGACATGTTTACAAACTTTATTTGCATATTCTACGAAGACATAACGTTGCCACTGACTTATATATGGTTATGGAATAATAATACGAACATTTTACATTATGTAAACTTTTACATATAAATTTTTCAATTTCTTCAATGTTTACTTAATAAACAGAAATTTTTAAATTAATTTTTGTCAAGTTCTTGATAAGCCAAGTTATGTAAGAGTTTTTGTAATGTGAAATACTATGCTATAAATTTGAAAATCATTAAAGGCAATAATATAATCAATAATAACACGTTAAAAATCAATATCTTCAAGTAGCCTTTAGTAAACTGAAAGTAATTTGAAATTTTATTATTTATTTATATAATGGCTATATTGTCGCTTAAATCATATCTTCATTTAGTAATTTATTTACTTATAATATAACTGAAAAACATGCGTTTGTTAAAATACTAGTAAATTTCAATAATTTTCTATATTGTATACTATTATAATTGGAAAGACCAAACTTTTTTGTATTAAATTTCTTAAATATATCCGTAAAACATTTAAATTCCGAACTATAGATACAATGATTTTTACTTCTAGTATTATTTCCTATTTTACTTTAACTACCGAGATTTGGTTAAAAAATTGTCAAAATGTATTCTTCTAAAATTAAATAAATACAAAGCAAACATATATAGCTTTATTAAGGTTTATGTAACAAAGAGACTCAAAAATATTCTTATAATGTCAAAACAATTATCAGTACTAAGATACATGAGATTTAGAGAAGTATGAGATGGAGATTGCTATTGAGTGATGTAGAAGTACAACATATCGACATTGGTTAGTTTTCCATTCTGAAAAAGTAATTAATAAAATTTTTGGCAAATATTAGATGTGAAAGCATATAAACGACGTATTGAGAAGGGAATGAAACAACTTAAAAAAATTACTTGTTTTAAGGTTTGGTCATTTTGACGCAGTCACAGTCATTACATGAAATGTCTGTACCTTTATAATTAATAAACATTTGAAATGATTCATTAATTTAATTACATATTTTATAATATAAAATAATTCTTATTTTCAGGGTTTATTTTTTAATTTATATTATATAATATTTTTCTCTCTGGAATTTAAAGTTATCTGTATATAACTCTGGTTAATAAATTATGATGATTATTATTATATTTAAACTTATTTAACTGATAAATGTTGTGTAGCTCATCAGAGTTATTAAATTTGCTTGTTATTATATAATATAGTATATTATATTTCTCTTATGTTTTAAATAATAATACATATAATATTTAAATTACTTTCGTATTTTTAAAGCTTAGTGATGTATATATGTGCATAGGGGATGTAATACTTGAAAAAAAATATTTTCACTTTACGTATAATGAAAAGTAAGACTTTCAAAGGAATACATTAAAGGAGATACATCAAGTAAAAGTATAAAAAAAAACGTGAAAGGGAATCTAATGATAAGTCACTCTCCAGCAAAAAGAACTCGTTTATTTCGATTTTCTTCGCAGCAATTCCAAAAACTTTTCTGTAAAGCGATGGAGTAAAAGAAAACAAGTTTACAGGAAATGTCCTTATTTTAATTAATTTACTTCTTCCAGTATCCAGGAATGGTGAATATTCATTAAGTATAATTTAAATATAATTAAATTGAAATCTACAAGTTCGATAAGAATGATTTATGTTTGTACGTGTAATCATTTGCATATAGTGTGTATGCAGTGCGAGGGATAGAAAGTTCGGCGAAGGCGAGTGGCAGGATGTATTTTATCGATCATCGAATAGGGTTCATCAATAAACTGATTCACATAGGAAATCTTCAATTGATCCCGAAATTTGGTAATTAATAGTTTATGAAATTAATATTCCATTAGTAGCGTTGCATGTCCGTATAGCGCGCGTGTGTGTTAGTCTGCATTAGTTTTTGCATGTGAGAAATTGTGTGCAAATGATTTTGTGAAATATAGCTGAGCCAAAATAACTCTCGGTAATCGGCTTTATGCTCCAAAGCCACAACGCAACCACCCACATTGTAAATAAAGGTAAACGTAACATGTAACAAATAATTAACTAAGATTGATGAAACTCAATATGTATATACCTTGAATAGACTTTGCATGATAATGCCTCACGTACACACATTGAATACATAATATTCGATACAGCAAGCAACTTTGAACCACAGTTTTCAAGCGATGCTTCCATTCTCTCTCTATACGTACAATATTTTTTAATATGTAATGACAAGATGCGATGCGATGCTGCATTTCAGACGTAATAAATTGAACATTGCTGGAATGTCACTTAAAACTAGATAAATTGTCGTAGTGCGAAATAAAAGCAAAGCAAATAGGGCTGTCAACATTGAGTTATTTAAAAATTCCTTGCTAGTAGTTTATCATTTTTATTTTCATCCAGGATACAAATCGCTCCAGCAAAACTGTCCAGAATTGCAATTTTCATAAATGAATGACTGTGTCACAACGTTCATATTCCACATGTGTAAATTCTTATTTGTATTTACACAACTAGATGCATATACTCATATATATATAAACATTTTTATTAGTTCCAAGAGGCTTTTTGTGCGCAATATTTAATTTGTATTTTTTTTGTACGAGTAACTTGTGAATATTGGTTATACAAAAAATTATATATTAAGACCGGAAAGAAATCCATTATTTTTAATCTAAAAAAAAAATTATATGAATTTAAAATATTATTTCCTTATTCTCAAAGACACTTTTCCATTAAAAAATTCGATGCCGAATAATTTATTTTTGTCACGAATTTTATTGCCTATTTAGCTTTGTGTTATCAAATTATAAACACAGTGTAAAAATGGTTAATTTTTAGATCTTCTCAGAAAATCATTGAAAATTATTTTTCTCTGTTCCTTATTATCGGCTAGCAATTTTATCAATACGTTTTTATTTAGCTTTCCTGATATTTTGCCAATAGTTAAGCTTTGATCACCTTCGACCAATTTCTTCAAAATTCGAAGGTATTGTTAATCTTGACACATCCTGTAGATTCCTGCGGCCAGATTTAAATTTTAGAAATCACAGTTGATATATGTTTACCGTTAAATCACTGCCGTAAAGATGAATAATTACCTCCGTTGCTTTAGTACCATTAAAAAAAAGCAGCATACAATGTCTGATATGCACTTTGTCAATAACGGGCTTCGGCATTTTGGACCTTAACGAAAAATTACAGTTATGTCCTAACAAATATAGTTAATCAATACTAAAAGATAACATATCCTAAAAAGAGTTAGCGTAGATTGTATAAAAGTATAAAATATAATACATTTCTTTCTGCTATAAGAAATATTAGACCAAATTGTTGTAGACCCAGCAGATTTGTTTAAATAAAACAAGATAAAAGGGATATATATATTTTAAATCAATATGATTATAAGTGGTTAATGCATTTCAGAATATTTGTGTGAAAACTTCAGGAAACCTCAATCGCTTCGAATATGCTACACAAAATCAATAACATCCCTGCCACACAAAAATTCTAATACGACGCGGCATTTGCCATTATCATATTGAATTATCTTTACAAATTAAATCACATATGCAGATTCACAAGAAAATCCTTTGAGAGAACTAATTATATTTATAATAAAAATATTTTAAAACTTTTGAACATTTTTTGTATTATCTATATTAGCATTAATATTGTTTTTTTCTTAGCAATTTAGTTATAATTATAATAAGTGCTTGTTTAATTTTTATTGTTATAAATTATTCTAATAATTACATAAAATTTAATAGAAATAGCAAAATATATATTGAATATTTACAAATAATGAAAAAAGTCACTTAAAACAAACTTTCATAATTTATCAATAAAATGTCTGTGACTAAAAATAATAGGTTGCATCAACCAATTACCATTCATGACCTCATAGTCAATAAGTACATTTATAAGTTGAACTCCTTGAAACCATCTGATAAAGGAAGCAGCTTTGATCCAGCGTCTGAAGACACGTTTCATAGTTATAATATCAATACATATATTTGCTTTTCAGGAAAGTTCGCGTACATGTTGATGGTTGACCTAAACAGTCAAGATTTGGACTTGCCAATAAGATAAACACCAAAAACGTTACCGTTAACACTGTTATAGTTGGCGTGGTTGACCAATAAAAGTAACAACTAATTAATAAAGTAATGTATTCAACTAAAGTACGATATGAACATGTGAAACAATGCTTAACAGATCTTAGACTGATCTTATATTTTGATATAGGATTCTGTATTACCGACTTAGGTAGAATGTGATGTGTGGCGGGTAGAATGGTGGCCGTTCCAGAATTACTCCCTTCCATACATTCCATCCCATGCAATAAAATTCTATACTATTCAAAATAAAATATCCCATCCTTCCTACAATAACAATACTTACGTTCTTAAGTTTAAACCCACATCAAACTTTCCTTTCTTTTATTTAATATTTAAACAGGCTATTTTTTGTTGTTGGTTATATTATATATTACTTATATATTTTACTCTCAGTGTTTCAGTTTTTAGTAAAGAATTTTTGTATTTTTTTGTACTAGAATTGCATAATGATTTTATATAAATTTATTATAAACAATTGTAACTAGATACTTCCCGGGAAAAAAGCATTTCGAAGTATTATTATTTATTGCAGCAATAGATTACAACTTAATACAATAAAAATAAAATATTTGTATTTGTCTTTATATTTAAAATATAATTTATTTTTTGGTTATAATAAAAAAAAGCTATAAATCATAGCATTTTATACGGTGAAAGTTGCATGTAATGGGGAAATAAATTTAAAATGCTATAATTAATATCAGAATGTAAATTCGGAATACAAATGACCGCGGGGTGGGACCGTCTGGAATTGTGATTTTAATGAATGGGTAATAGAGGAGGTCCCCGGTATAATATAATCGCGGCATTATCACAATGACTAATTGCGTTCTAAGTAGTTAACAATGATTTAAAGTCGGTGTTTATCTTGGCCGGTGTCTTATGTTGGAGGGCATCGGTGCGTTCAGAGATAGGAGCGTTCGGTGTTTGAATATATGGTCCGTGGGAGTTGATGATGCCTTCCCGCCGTTTGCGAAGGATGTGGAAGGATTCGCGCCTTCATTAGCCGCGCAACACCACGCGTCACTTAACACAGAGCTATTAGACATCCTGTCACGCTGATGAAAATTGATTTCACCCTTCTGATCTCCCATAATGTTATCTCGTCCCACTCGGCACAATGATTCGAGTGGAGAGCTAGCAGCCACCCCCGTTTCATGATCCATCCGACGGAGCGCAGCCTTACAGCTGCAATGCGTCAGCCAACGTCAGACAACGTCAGCCCCTAACTTGGATTTCATCAAAGACCCGTTATCCGTTATCGCTGGTGAAATTGGCGGGCATAAACAGTCATTCATAGGCGCACTGCGGTTTCCCTTCGAAAATGCAATCTGTCACTGCGAACACTATTACCAGTCACCAGAGTTTATGCCCTCGACACCATCACTTCGTTTGTGCAAGAAATAAATTACTCATTCGCGCAGTTAGCAAATCCAATTAAGGAGTGTCGCTTTCAAGTTTATCCGCGACAAAAACTATAACTCTTCTTCACTTCCTTCACTTTTGAAACAGGTCCAGTCTGAATTAAGAACAGCAAAACTCTAAATTGCTGACAATATGAAAGTTGGACCCCTAAATATTTTGATGAATGGTTGATTGAAGCGCGACATTTCATTGTATTTTCTTCCTTAGTTTCTTCATAATAATAATATAGCAACTTAAAATAAGTGATACCATTCAGACAACTAATAACATTTTTAATAATTTAATAGCCCTAATCTTGAATTTATTACAAAAACTACTATAGTAAATTGTAACTAAATTATCACAAGCGATTTTTCATCAATTAGTAAAACTTGACAAGAACTTCATTTCAATAAATCAGGAGAACTGACTATTCCATATCTTTTTATAAATACAAATTATGTAAAAAGGTAAAAAAGTTACGTTTGTAGTCTAGCCATAGCATAGGTCCGATTTTAAAACATAATTTTCATATAATGTTGCAGAAAATATGACAATCTTTTTTAAATAAAATTCATTTTTAAATGAATCTTGTGAGTACGGGTTCGATTCCCAACCAAGCCAGGCCCTTCGGGCCAAAAAATGTTGTGATGGTTGCAATAGCATAGTAAAGAATAGCAGCAGATACACAGAGAAAGAGAATGGTGATCGCAGCGCTTCAATTACGAATGACTATTAGCCATACATACACAACAGCCAAACCAACAAATTAAAATAATTTGTACAAAAAAATATTTCATCAAAAATGGTAAAACTTCCATTTACTTAATGTTCAACTCGAATTGATTGTAAATAAAAATATAAGACAAAAAATTTAGTTAACTTTTATTGAAACTTATATCGTTATATATAATAATATATAATAATATATAATGATATATAATAATATATAATAATATATAATAATATATAATAATATATAATAATATATAATAATATATAATAATATATAATAATATATAATAATATATAATAATATATAATAATATATAATAATATATAATAATATATAATAATATATAATAATATATAATAATATATAATAATATATAATAATATATAATACTATACTATACATACTATACATACTATACATACTATACATACTATACATACTATACATACTATACATACTATACATACTATACATACTATACATACTATACATACTATACATACTATACATACTATACATACTATACATACTATACATACTATACATACTATACATACTATACATACTATACATACTATACATACTATACATACTATACATACTATACATACTATACATACTATACATACTATACATACTATACATACTATACATACTATACATACTATACATACTATACATACTATACATACTATACATACTATACATACTATACATACTATACATACTATACATACTATACATACTATACATACTATACATACTATACATACTATACATACTATACATACTATACATACTATACATACTATACATACTATACATACTATACATA
This sequence comes from Nicrophorus investigator, assembly GCA_963457615.1. Taxonomy (NCBI): domain Eukaryota; kingdom Metazoa; phylum Arthropoda; class Insecta; order Coleoptera; family Silphidae; genus Nicrophorus; species Nicrophorus investigator. Next base: position 18,821,796 of record OY735140.1, on the reverse strand, counting down.
CTATACATACTATACATACTATACATACTATACATACTATACATACTATACATACTATACATACTATACATACTATACATACTATACATACTATACATACTATACATACTATACATACTATACATACTATACATACTATACATACTATACATACTATACATACTATACATACTATACATACTATACATACTATACATACTATACATACTATACATACTATACATACTATACATACTATACATACTATACATACTATACATACTATACATACTATACATACTATACATACTATACATACTATACATACTATACATACTATACATACTATACATACTATACATACTATACATACTATACAAATATTGCTTGCCAATAAGTATTATACTATCATACAAAATTTTAAAAAAATACCGGTAATTTCCTGGTTTACCGGTATTTGTTTAAATTATGATGCATATCCTAATTCGAATTAAATCTAGTATTAAAATAAGAAAAAAACTCGAAAAAGCAACAAATAATCACGTGCTAACCTTTTACCTAACACGCACAATTGCAATTATGAACAACGACCTGTTGAAAGATAATGTAATGCAACAATTTTGTAAATTGAAGAAAACAAACAAAAACTAATGATAGGCAAGTTAAATATAAATATCATGTTATTTATTGATTTTTTACACTTTTTTTCAATATAAATTACATATTAAAATCAGATTTATTGAATTTATATATAATTTCGTATAGGATATTAATTTTATAATTATTTGTCAACACGATTATTTTCAGATTCCTGTTTATTTCATAAAGAGAATTTTATCTTGGGAATTGAGCAAGTTAAAATTCAAACCATATCGTAGAATGAATTGTATTCGATGTTCGATGGTTCAATGTATATAGGATAAACGTACATTTAGAGAATTGAGAAATATGCAATTTGAATACGCTATTCGTAAAAAAGAAATATTGTACATGTTCTCCAGGCTTTTTTATATGTACCCATCGATATGTTTATATACAATATATTTTAATTAAAAAAAATGTATAAAATAAATATGAAAGTTCGAAGGAAAGCAAGAGAGAAAGAGGGAGTTAGAGCGATTCCCTTAGGGAAATACATTTGTATATCGATTTCTTTCTCTCCGCCCCCAATGCGTTTGCCATTACCAAGCTGAGCGATTGTACTACGCCTGTTGCTGTAAGACCGGAATATAAAGAGATAACGCGCTTAGTCTCCGCGCTTTTCACGCTTCCTCATTACATATTTGACACGCACGCATCCATGAAAATGATTTATGATAACCCCATAGACCCCAGTTCGACCGCCTGTCAATATCGAAAATATTTTCATACTTCAATGGGCTTAACGCAAATAAATACCTAAATGTCACAACATGTCCCATCCCGTTCTACAGGATACCACCGCAAGGCTACAAAAAAAATGGGAACACATTAAGCTTGAGTATAGAAAACGCGTGCGTCTTTCTTTCTCATATTTTTTCTTTCCTTTTATCCTCGTCGTATCGCTCTTTTCATGTGTACGAAACGAATCAGGTATTATGCAAAACGTTTTAAAATTCGTTTTTAAAGACTTTTCCACCTACATCCAGTATTACCGTAAAATATATTTTAATTATACATTACATGGTATTTAACAATAAGTGATATGTAAAATGATATAATTAGATATATTTGCGGTATGCATATAAATTTATAATGAAATAAATAAATAAAAAAATAATTACATTTATTGCAGCAGATTACAATTCAAAATATATTCATGTAACAACAGTAATAGAAAATATATAACGTGTACAATTGACTATTGGACAATGGTCGTAAAATAATAAAACTTATAACCTATAACCATAAATCATTATAGTACACATTAGTTATAGAATCTTTATCTGAAAGTTAAAATGAATAAAATAGGGAATTTTAGAACAAACTAAGAACTTGATAAAAATAATTAAATATCAAGTTATTCATTATCACTATAAACGAAAACAAGGAACGAAGACAACAAAAAAATGCAGAACATTTCGTTCCTTATTAAGACAATAAATTATTTTGCTATAAGAAAAATTGAATTAACATAAAATGTAAGTTCAAATATGAAAAGAAACACATTTTATTATTGCTTATATTTTTGTTTAAAGAAATAGCCAAGGAAATTTTTGTAAAAATATTTGCATAATCGTATGAGTTTACTTAAATCATTACACTACTTTTTTGCTGGTAATCTTTAGCCTCAGCTCGCCTTTTTTCTTGATGGAGAGAACCTGGCACATATTTGGAAACAATATTCCACTTGTTTGGCTTCTTCAATATTTCATCAAGTAGTATCTTCGTTTCCATATTTTTTTCCAAGATCTACCTCGCCTTCGTGTTTTTTCTTTGCAGTACCAGCATCTCCCGATAAAGAGCAGGTACTTTTCCGTGTCCAGAATGAGTCAGGTGGAATGTTGTTTCTCCATGCTTTCTGTTTATCCATGGCTCAATTACTGGTACTAGTTGCCGAAATTAACACTTGCCTAACTGCTGCGTAGAATGAAAAGTAAATAGTCCATATTTTATGCATTTATTCATTACTCGTCGGTCTGGTGAGACAAAGGAATTCAATATATTCAAACAGTTTTGTTATTGATATCTGGATTAGGATTAATGTTTATATTCCTATAATTTCAGAAGACAAATTGAAGAATTTGTTGTGATCTAGAGGATAAGATATAATTTCACATTGGAATACCAGAGGAGAGTATGCAACATCAAATATAATATAATATATAATTATACAAACTTAATTCTTTACTTCTTGTTATGGCATTAACTTCATTACAGAATATATACTGTATATTTCATTTACGAACAACTATAAATTATAATATTTGAAAAATATCATATACGAAAGAAGTTTTGAAAAACAGGTCTTTTGTCACGAATTTGTACATCTAATTGATCCATCATTACTAGTGGTAAATCCAAGATTCATCCATAATTATAAATTGACAAACAAAACCATTTTCTTCTTATTGATACTTTGCATCCTTAAGAAATTCCTATTCACACGCAAATGCGGCACCATTCTTGCACAAATCTTTTTCAAATTTAATTTTACATGCAAAATCTTCTAATATTCATAAAACAATACATACATGTTTTAAAAACTTATGAAATTTCCATCGTATGTTACAAAATGATATAAACATATTCTTCAATATATATATAAAAAAAATCTAATACTTATATATGATTGAGTATGTGATTTTTTATACGAAGATATTATATATTTTTTATAATTAACAATTTTGATAAGCTATTGGCTTGGCAATAGTAGTAAATTACGTAGATAATAACAAGTTGACGTATAGCTAAGATTCGTTCCAGAAAGGTTACTATGAGGTGATTGCAGTAAATTTTGGCCATTTTTCTTGCAACTGTCCATATAATCATTTCCCACATCGCAATAACTCTCGTACATATCTACTTTCTACCGAGTTATTGATATTATATATACATTTATTAAATTTAAATCTGTATATTATTTTTTATTTTATAAATAATTAATTAAATTAGAACGTAAATAATCTTCAATATTTTTATAAATAAAAAATCCAATAATGAAGCGAAAGAAAATACAGCTTATTTGGAATTTAATCATTAACGTTTCTGAAACGAATATAAGCTTTTACGGTCATTATTGTGAGATTTTAAAATACTGATTTCAAAATAAAATAAACATATTCTATTCAGATAACAGACAGAAACGTTAGAAGTACATAATATGTTTTGAAAATATATAGTTTATATTCATCGTGAAGGACTATTTTACTTTTGACATTTATTTTGATACATAATCGATACAGCATTTGACATATTTTATTCAAAATATGGCATTGTGTTCGCGTGTGCATCTGGGCAAAAATTCACACAAAAGGTTCGTTCATAAATACACCACACCGCGCGCTCATACCTATACACCATCCATGCAAGCCATCGTTTATCATTGACATTTTTCCATATGAAGTTTTATCAAGCCAACACCACTCGTAAATAAATGCATCAAAGGTTTAAAATGGCAGGTGATTTATCGGCAATTTCCAATTTGTACATTAATTTATCTTCTTAGCGTCACGGCTCTATCAGTACCCTGCTTCCCTCAGGCTCATATGGAATTGGATATCCATACTTCCGGTATTTAAGCGCTTTATCAACCAAACCAATGCTGAGATAACGATATTCTGTAAGTGCATCAATAAATTCTAAACGCATTTTATAATTAAAAACTGGATCAGTTGACATTTTTGTATCACAAAATACAATATGAATTGTACGAAACACATTGTATTTCGATAATCATCGAAAGGATGACAAAAGTATGGATGTGAAAAAATATGAATCTATTAAATTCAAATCATAATAAAAATATAAAACCTCGATTACTGAATTGGATGTGTTCTATGAAATTAATAGCGAAACTTAGTATTCATAAGTAAAAAAGTACTATGATCAGGATGGATATTTGCGAAAAGAAAATGAAAAGCTATTTGAAAACAATAAAGAAAAGTTTTATTAAATAAATAGTCAACTTATGTACAAAACAAAATCACGTCTTAAAATGAGTCTATTGATTATTTGTACTTTATTCCTTTGAGATTTAACAATTTTATACGAAGTTATTGAATTGATCTTTTAATAACACTTCTACCATTTTTACAAAAAAAAAACATCATTTTCTTTGTCATCGTTGTTATCAAGGTTTTCTAAAGCTTCTATTGAAAAATCATCTTCTGCATTCAATAAATTTATAATATCTTTTTTTTCGTCATTTTCAAAACTTATCAATATTTTTTGTCTAATTTCTTATGATGAATGTTCTATTCTTCTGTTAGATATAATTTTTGCCATATTTTGTGCCTAGGGATTTGATGACATATTAACTATTAATACTTTTTGACAATTGCTTACTTTGTTATGTCCAAGCTTTATTACCAGAGGTAAAGTTAACCAAGATATAACTGCACTTGGACGTAGAGGGTAATTGGGGAAAAATTCAATACAACATGACGGGCAGCATTTAAAAAAATCTAATAGTTCTAATCTAATTTTCTTGAAATAAAATATAAAATCACAAAAAAAACACATTATTTGTTCAAAAACCTTGATGTGATCAAATTTAACTTAAATAGTCTATTTATATTTGTAACTGTTTTGAAAGGTTTTACATCAAATATTACTGTATATTTGGACGCACGTCTATTGGAAAAATAGACATATGTAATATTTAATTATAACTTTTTTTTAATATTTTTTATTTACAATCTGTCCGTGTGGACATTCAATAAATCTGATGTGACATTTTAATCTGTGTTGACATTTGTATTATTTTTAAGATAAACTTTACCAATGAAAGTTTTACCTATTTGGCTTGACTGGGATTTGAACCCAAACTCACAATATCGTGAGGTGGCGACTCTAACCATGCGGCTATGAGTCGCCTTAATTATAATTAAAAACGGGAAACATTTTTTATTAAATAAATAAATATGGTCACGTCCAATTAGTATGCCTCCAATTGTAATGCATATACAATATGTATTGATAAATGTTTAGAATAGACTTTAATATTTAATAATATCATTACAATTATTATAGTAAATTTCTTAAGGAATGTATAAAAAAATAAAAATTCAGGAATATGTAACATATTTAATATTTTTGAACAAACACTGTGTGTAGAATCATATAATTAAACAATTTAGAGTTGTATTTTATACAATTATGCAATAAAAGTTTAATTAAACTTAAATATTTTAATTAAATATTTATATATGTCAGAAATATTTTTTTCATTAGAAATAATTGCTACATGATTTCGTTTATTCTATACAATGAATAACAGTTACTTCTCCCATTACAAAAATGTCTAAAATGGTTACAAAAACAGCGTTATTGATATTTTACTTTTTCAATTAACAAACATTCACAACAATAAAAAATACAGTGGAACAACAAAAAAATGTATACAGCGAACGAGCAATGTTTCCAAAATATTCAGCAAATGTAGGCCGTGCATGTTTACGTGTAATAAATAATAAAAAAAACTTGGCCGATCCTGCGGAGAAAAATGTATAATTATTAAGTTAAGGTTTAATCAACTATGGTTGAAAATTATATTTTTATTTAAAATATTTTTTTAAATACTGTTTGAATAGGCTGAAACCTTTTTTAAAAAAATAAAAGCTGGAATAAAAAAATATTATACTGCCCGAGGTCTAAACCTAATTCACTTCATGACTCAATGATTCCGCACCGCTAAAATTTGCTTTGATTGATGGATTATTCTTCTCTTTTCCGGTCGGTATATGTTTGCGAATTATAATCATTATTATATTGTATTACAACAAACAGCATCAAAGGTATTCGTAAAGCATTAAAAATACGTTCATTGAAAATTCATGGTTTTATAAATAAAATCATATTTGGATGGTATGGTCCAAGCCAATTATTTCATTTATTCATTTTTGTATTGTAATTTTGTACCACAATTACGTATTGTCTCATATTACAACATATAACTTTCTACGAATATTTTAGATTCGACTATGATATTTTTATCTAAGCAATTGGGCTCCAAACTATTTTAAAATGAAGTAACTTACACTAAAAGCATAATATTTAAAATATATATTAGTAACAGATGTACAAAATGAATATCTCTAATTTAAACAAATTAGAAAAAGTAATAATTTAATTTTGTTCTTCTCATGAACCGCGTGCCTCATATTACAACATATTATTGTCTACAAATATTTTAGATTCAACTATGATCTTTTTATCTAACGAGCAGTTTTATCCTTATTTTCAAATGAAGTAAGTTACATTGAAACTAGCATAATATTTAAGATATAGTTACAGATATAAAAAATAAAGTTCTGAAATTTAAACAGATTAAAAAAAGTATAGCATATAAATAATGATAAAATAAATATGAAGAAAAATACAAATATTTTAGATTCGACTATGATATTTTTATCTAAAAAGCAGTTTAAACCCTATTTTCAAATGTACTAACTTTCACTGAAAGAAGCATAATAATTGAAATATAATTAAGATGTAGTTACAGATATACAAAATAAAGTTCTGAAATTTAAACAAATTAAAAAAAGTATAGCATATAAATAATGATAAAATAAATCTGAAGAAAAATACAAATATTTTAGATTCGACTATGATATTTTTATCTAAAAAGCAGTTTAAACCCTATTTTCAAATGTACTAACTTTCAATGAAAGAAGCATAATAATTGAGATATAATTAAGATGTAGTTACAGATAAACAAAATAAAGTTCTAAAATTTAAACAGATTAAAAAAAAAGTATAGCATATAAATAATGATGAAATCAGTTCGATTCGAGACGCGCTATAGTACGGACGTGTTCTGCGAAGAAATTTTGATAAAATTAATCTGCCTTTTTTTGGCTTTTTTGGGTATCAGGTGTGCAATACAGTGTACGCTTGTGGCCATGGAGCCTGAAATGATTGCCTCAGATACTTCTTCCTGCTATTCGGAGGCCTCGGGTTCCGGATGGGAGCAGAGAAAACGGAAACGTGGAAGACCAAGGAAGGAAACTTCCAAAAAAACAACTGCTCCAACAACCTTCAAAACGCCACAAATTCCAACAACGACCCGAACAGATAAGCCAACGGATAAAAAAGTTACAAACAAAAAATTCGACACCATTTTCAACATAAAAGTGCGAGATGCATTGACTCGCTCGCAGCTATCTACCTTGTGGTCTAGGGGCCCGGGCAACCGACAAGACATCATACTGGAAACCAAGACAGGATTCCTCCTGAAATCGCATAACCCGAAAGCAATTGTTCTTGCATACCTGGCGGATCTGCAGGGTCGGGGCCATATCTCCTCATACGCCGAGAGTGTTCCTCGAAAGGAGCCTAAAACACACAGCCACAACGCGTCACTATCCTGTGTCCTCACAAGGATGGACCTGGATATAAAGGACGCAGATATTAGTTTACACTTAAAGACCTCTGGCATCGAGCATAGGTTCTGCAAGAGGATCATCTCCAGGGCAACAGGACAGCCAACATTCAAGGTGCGCATCATCGCTGGGTGCGCATCTTCCTTCCAGAGACTCCTGCACGAGGGCTTGTTCTACATGAACAAGCACTTCCCTGCAGTCGAGAGTATACCACCGCCTCCGATACCTGTGCCTTGCGCTAGGTGTCTTGAGTTCACACATGCAACGGACGTTTGTCCGAACAAGACCAAGTGTTCAAAATGCCAAGGACCACATCCGACCCACCGTTGCACGTCGCCACTTCCTCCAAAATGCAGGGCATGTGACTCTGAGGACCATGCTGCATGGTCATCAAAATGTCCCAAGAGACCAACCAAACCCATCCCGGGTGTGCCAAATGCGAGGATAAGATCAATAAATAAAAAATCGAGCGAGCTGTCTGAGGATCTTACGAGCAGCAGAATTCACAAACCTCTAACGATCCACGACCATATAATTAACACTTATATAAACAAAATAAATTCTACGAAACATTCTGAGGGTCGTGCTGAGTTGCTTCAGCGGTTGAAGAAACGATTCATCAGAAACTTTAATGTAGACACACACGTCTGCTTTTCGGGAAACCACGTTTATGTGCTGATGTTTGACCTGGATGATCTGGAGCTGGAGTCACCTACGGGTCTGGTTCAGGGGACTTCCGGGTCTTTCGTCGTGAAGGAAGCTTAGCCATCGATCCGTGTCCGGTCGAATTGATAGTTCTTCAACCGAATACGAAGAGATTTGATAATATTTTTTTTGTTTTACATTTTTCTATATTTTCATTTATTTGGTATTTTTGTTATGGTCTTTCTTTTTTTTTTATCACATTATTCCGAATACATCTATTTTTTCTTTTTTTTTGTATGATTTATTGTAAGGCAATTTATATGTTTGATTGTATCACTGGGCGGAAAGACTTAGGTCGATAGCCCTTTGGTTACATTTAATGTGTGATCAATAAATATTGTTATTATTATTATAATGATGAAATAAATATGAAGAAAAATACAAATATTTTTGATTCGACGATGTTATTTTTACTGAAAGAAGCTTAATATTTGAGATATAATTAAGATGTAGTTACAGATATACAAAATAAAATTCTGAAATTCAAATAATTAACAAAATATAGCATATAAATAATGATGAAATAAATCTGAGGAAAAATACAAATATTTTAAATTCGACTATGATATTTTTATCTGAAGAGCAGTTTTATCCCTATTATCAAATGTAGTAACTTTCACTGAAAGAAGCATAATATTTGAGATATAATTAATATGTAGTTACAGATATACAAAATAAATTTCTGAAAATTAAACAGATTAAAAAAGTATTGCATATAAATAATGATAAAATAAATATGAAGAAAAATACAAATATTTTTGATTGGACTATGTTATTTTTACTGAAAGAAGCTTAATATTTGAGATATAATTAAGATGTAGTTACAGATATACAAAATAAAATTCTGAAATTCAAATAATTAACAAAATATAGCATATAAATAATGATGAAATAAATCTGAGGAAAAATACAAATATTTTAAATTCGACTATGATATTTTTATCTGAAGAGCAGTTTTATCCCTATTATCAAATGTAGTAACTTTCACTGAAAGAAGCATAATATTTGAGATATAATTAATATGTAGTTACAGATATACAAAATAAATTTCTGAAAATTAAACAGATTAAAAAAGTATAATAATGAAGAATATTTTTCACAAGTAAACGCATTTTTGTTGTGGTAAAGATGAAGAAATTTGAAAATATCTAAGTGTAATAATAATTAATATTTGGTACCTTACCTTGTTTTTGTACTATTTCTATAACAACCTGAAAATTATTATGTATTAAGATAACTTGTATTAAACTTTTTTTTCTAAAATTTAATTCAGTAAGTCGATATTTCATATAAATGACGAAAGAAATATATAGAACGGTTTAAATCATATTTTATTTTAAATATATGTAAATATTCTGTAAAAGGTATATGCATAGTACAGTTACTGAAATTAGTTCCTGGATAAGATAACTCATATATGTATGCATAAGGTGTAGCCCAATCTCATACACTCTATACATGTATCATATAAATCTAATAATTTGGACATGCAATTTCGTGAATATCCAATTTCAAGTTTAATCACATTACATGCTTTAAATTCATAATGATAACATAATAAACAAGAAGAATATTCATGTTATATTTTTATATTTCGTTAATTAAATAAAATACTTAGTTAAAAGCAAGGTAAATTTACGTAAATGTAGACAATATGTGTTTACTGTTGCAAATCTGCATATCCAGGATTCATGGTTTAAAGTAAATTGCTTGCGCTAATGAAATCCATTTACTTGCTGCAACTTAGATGCTGTAAATTAACCACAACATTAACTAAATAGTGTTTGATTACTCTCTGCGTTAGGATTCCAGTAAGTGTTAAATATCTTATATCACCGCGTCTCCAATTGTTTTACTACATATAAATTGATATTAATAAATTCACATTTTTTCTATTCATTTCGTTCACTGTTAAAGAAAATGGTGCTTAGTGCAATAGAGCTTGTATTCCAATTAAAGCTGATTCTCGTAGCAATGGAACTAGTATAATAATTAGATTAAATTTCGCTAAAACTTGACAGTATCAAAGAAACTTTTAATGAAGTTGGAATATGGGAATCAAATGAATTCTGTACACATCTTTCACTTGTACTACCATTATAGTTGATTTTAATCCAATTTAAATTTTAATTAAAGAATTAATTAATGGCATGTTATAAAGTTTGTTATGTTTATAAGTTTTGTTAAGTTTATAATCTTATAAAGTTTGTTTATAGAAATATCTTTTTGAATCTGATTATAGTTTTAGCGCTAATAAGTAATATTAGTCTTCGTTTTTATTAACAGATTTATATTTATTTTAATATCTTCTTCATTATATTTTGTATAATATTATAATATTTTTTATAATATTAATAATAATAACTATATAATGTATAGAATAAATCGATAAATTATGTAATAATATAAATATAAAAGCAATAAGTAAAGGATTTCTATATTAAAACATCCAAGAGACACTGAATATCTGATCTCTCAACACCAGTTCTTGGGATGCCAGAGATATTGTGCAATTATCTTTTAATATAATTGAAGAAGTATTATTTATTATTATTTTCTCATATTTTGATATAAAAATTTAGTTTTTTGGTATTTTTATTTATGAAAAAGTATATTAAATTATGGCGCCACCTCGTTTATTAATATGAACTATTTTCTGTAAGTGACATTCACATTATGAGTAATGGGAGACATAAATTTGTTTCAGGTGTACCAACTTTTTATTATGCAATTCGATTACATTGATAATTAAATATTAATTATATGTCAGTAGCGAATAAAAATTTTCAAAAAATTTCATAATGTACAAAGTCTACGGATAAATTACCTTTTTCAGTTCACAGATGAGATTGAATATTTACATAATAAACATTTACAAATTAATTGTGGAAAATTAGGAATTGAGCTGTAAATATAAAATCACCAAATATAGCACGTAGTGCAATCCTAATTAATAGATTCTGCAGTTTAATTGGTGGTGTTGTGATTGTTAAGGGATTTATTGATCTGCAAAATTGGTTGCTCTTCTATTTCATTCGAACAATTATTTGTTTTAGAATGTATGAATGTTTGTATAACATTATGTTTACAGTTCATGTTCATTATTATTACATGACGGCAGAACAATTTTACGATGAAGTCTGTTCACATATTTTATTAATGAATGAAACCGAAAATTAGCTACGTCAGTGAAACACCGATGCGAGAATACTTTTGAAATGGTGCTTTAGTTGAATTACAGTGAATGTGATAGTGTGTAACTATAGCCGAGAGCAACGTTACGTGTCGGTGTCAAGTTAAAACTGTTCAGGGAGTTATTTGATTCTTGACGGAAATAACTGTATAGTGTCAGTCTTTTATGTACGGATTGTAGGTTCACTCTATAATGGATTATTGAATTGAAAATCGCTGAAGAGAAATTAAAACTCGTACCTATCTATAGAAAAATATTAAATTAAAGATATAACATGTATATGAGTTATGAATTTAAATATCATTATTTGATCAAATCAAATATTAAGAAGAAAAAGACTATTCAAGAATATTTGAAATAATTAATTTATATTTATACAGATATTCAAATAGCTACTGACCCCTGTTTTTCCTTTGTTACATTTAATGAAGTTTTTCATTCCCATTATAACATTTTTTATAAGGTATTAAAAAAAACTATTCTTGGTGTTTTTAGAAACTTATATATTGTAACGGTTTATGTATTCAAGAATTATAAAACGTTATTTGATGGCGGTTTTGGATACTTGATACTTGATTAAAGGTTTTGATTTCATTAGTCTTTATGGGTGCAATCATCAGTTTTAAATTTAACGAATAAAAGTTCTTTCAACCAATTCAAGTTTTCCATAAACAACATTTATTTATTAATTTTCAAGTCATTAGTTTGTAACATTTCTGATATATTTAGGTACAACCCAATACTTGAAGAATATATATTACATTACAAATATTTTTATTGAAAGTATGTGTTAAATCTAAAAAAATATATGTATTTCATAAATTATTTAGTCAATACTCTATGTTTTAATTTGGAGAAGGATAACGATCACTGCTTCTTTCCTAATTATTTATCTAAATAAATATATAAATATTTTCTACGGAAATAAATTATAAGAATAGTATAAATACTTCTCTTTATGTTGTGCACGCCTATCAATGACACGTAACTCATCACTCAATAAGTCACCGGTCTAACTAAGAAAAACATTTTTTTTAGAAATTCGACTTTATTCATTAACATATTCTCCTTCAAGAGTGATTAATTTATTCCAAACGTTCCTTTAACTTTTCGATGCATTTTTTATCTTTGCTCTCAAACTAGGACTCAGTTTCAGCAATCACTTTTTCATTTCTGCCAAATTTCTTTCTCTGGAACATATTTTTGATTCAGGTGTATGCTAATGGATCCATGTTTCATCCATTGTCACATACCGACGCAAGAATTCCTTTTTATCTTGCTTGAATATCTGAATAATCGACGTGTTGTTATTTTAGGTCCGGTGTGATCAAACGCGGCACCCACTTCGAAAACAACTTACTCATGCTAAAATTTTTGTGTAAAATTGTAAATTTACCACCTGCTGATATCTTTAAGGTGTCACTTTACGGTCTTTCAAAACTATTTTGTGGACGTTTTTTAATGTTTTCCGCAACATCTGCCGATTTTGGAACACCAGAGCATTCAGCATCATCGGTGTTTGTACGATCGCGTGTAACTTCAGGATACCAGTCAATAATAGGTACTTTCCCTGGCACAAAGTCTCCATAATGGTTATAAAGCCACTGTTTGGCTTCAACAGTATTTTACCCCATCCAAAAACAATGTTGAATTAACACAATAAAACCACTGTAATCTGTATACTAGCAGTCAGAATGTCATGAAATTTTGATGCGTATCGTTTGAAAGTTGGTATGGTCCAGAAATCATATGGATCTATCAATAGTATAGTTATATATGTTGTGGGGCCAAAAACAGATTACGTTGCTGAAAAATTCTATAGACAAACAGACAAACCCCATTGCTGAAAAATTCCTTATACAGATAAGGAATAACGGTAACGCTTCTCTAAGGTATATAAGGGATATTCTCTATCATTTTCCACCTCTTATTTGCTTGTCTCATTCACTTGGCTCATTTGTCTCATTTGAATTTTTTGTACCTCTCTACCCGAAGATTCCTCTCACACACCTTATCCTCGACCACCGCCACAATGTATTAGATTGGAGACTTATTGAGTGATGTGTTACATTTTTGGATTTCGGGGGAATCTCGTTGCCTAGCGAGGAAGACTAGAGTAACTGGATGACTTGACGTTCTGGATGGATTGCTGAATATAAAATAAACTCTTTACTATTAATCAATAATTAACATATGCATTTTCACTCTATCGTTTTAATCTTAATTACTTTCACAAATATATAATTATAAATTGATTTATTAAATATCCAATATAAATTACTTTTTAATAAAATTTACGATTTTTAGCAGTGATTGTATGTAAACACATATATTTATATATTGCATAAGTGTCAATCATTTTGTAATAAGTTAGCAAATATTATCAGTTAGAGTAAATACCTATAAGTATGTATTGAGATATATTATACTGAATTTCTTCCCTCTTCAAATTCTGTAATTCTATAAATTCTATTATCTATCCCAAATTCGAATATGTCACAATCCAATTTCCTTATGTCCTTTCTCCTAATCGTTTTTGTTTAACAAGTAATACTTATTTTCTAGGTATATTTTTGTAAATTTATATCGAATTGTTATTTTTATTTATCTCTTCATTAATTTTTGTAATAATATATATTTTGTTGTTTATTTATGCATAGATTTATTCTTTGTTGTAATGGTTTATAGTAAATTTTAATATAAAAGGTTATTTTATTGATGCTTGAAAGTATTTAGTAATCTTGTAAAAGGCGTAAGAAAATAAATATGAAAATAGAAAAAAAAGACGTACTACTTTACCGGTGAATCTATGTATAAATGCACGAAAGTTTGAAAGAGTTTGAATTTGAAGGATGCCTGTGAAGATTTGCTATAGTCAGGGTGTGAATCTCCGAGGCGCCTTTAAATACTGAGTGAAATGCCGAACGAATGGAACATCGGCTGTAAGACAGAACTTTTATATCCCCGTCAAAGCGAAACCAAACGGGGGTTTTTACATTAAATGCAAAGTACTGCGGGATTAAGAATCCCCCGTTTGATTTAACGCTTCGGAGAGGACGGATGTTGAGGGAGGGCGAAGCGAGGACTACGGTATCCAGGGCAATGTGCAGGGAGGGATGGCCTGGATGCAAACTTGGATATTATCGAGCATTCAATTTAGAAAGTGGCGGACAAAAGTGTCAGCGATGTAAGAATGGATCAGAGTTATGGACGAACTTGCCGGCAGACTGAACATTCAAAAGTTGCAACAAAAGGTCATTCCGGCTAGATAGCGAGCCCGAGAGGAGTGAGCTATTGTCTGGAAAGCTTCCCACACTCTCGCACACACATCCAGACTATGTAAATCGGGCAGTTCTTTTGGAACCAACCACCCTTGCGTTAGGTGTCACCCATCGGTCGGAGAAGAGCTAAAACAGAACCCAATTAATTACGACGACCACACATTGTTACAATCCACCGCAGTTGGAATCTGGAAATGAATATTCCGGATCAATTAAAAATAACGTCCTACTAATTCCACTCCTCTCACTCATTCTCTCTTTGCTTGAATTTACAGACACAATTAAAACTTTAACGGCAGAACTAACGAATCCGCGAAAGTTTTCTAGTTACCAGCACTATATATCACTACTCGCAAAACCAAAAATCCACGACATTATTTCATAATCACAAATGTATACACGACCGGAAAGGCAAATAATAATTTAATTACTGCTTTGTCTCCAGTTTAAATTAAATCAAATTTCTTACTTACACAGCTTTCACATTATACAATTATTTTATTATTCTCATATTAATTACAAGTTTAAGACAAAGCGAGTATGTTTTATACATTACTTACATTGACAATAATTATAATTAAAAAAAAAATATATAAAAAAAGTGTATTCATTTTCTGATTTATTAATACATTCTCTCATATTTTTAATTATCTACGTAATTAATAGGAAATAATTGATATTTATTGTTATAAAATCATTAATTAACATACATTAAACAAAATAGTATTAGAAACATACAGATTTGAATTTGATGTATTTATGTAAAATGAAAAAATATAATTGTTATTAAATATTAATTAAAATTATCTACATCTATTATTTTATAGCAATTTCAATTAATATTGATATTATTTATTGCAATAATATAATATAATTAAAGCAATTTTTGCCGCAGATTTTAAGTAAATATAAATAAAATTTATTATTTATTTAATACGTATTTATATAATATTGTAAATTTTATAAAAAGTAGTAGACAGATAAATTACATATTTATTTTAATAAATAAATTTTAGTTTGGTAAAAACAACATCAAAATACTCTACTCATTAATTGGACAATTTATCCAGTTGTTATTTGCATCCGACAGCTGAGCTAAAATAAAAATAATCTCAAATTATTTCCGCATTTCATCTGCATTAAACAATTTATTCATAGTTAAATGGGCTTAATGTTTGTATATTTTCTGTTTGAAAATATTTAAACGTATTTTTAATATTGTTATACTTTTTTTGTACGTGTTTAATGAATTTTAGTTACTAGCATTTATCTATGTTAAATCTGTTGAATTTATGCTCACGTCGGACCGATTTGATCTGATAATATTTACGTATGATTCAATAACTTGTAACGGTATAAATGTAAAAAAAATCTTGAGAATAGTAAGCTATAAGAAGACGTTGGTGCTTGCTCTTGGGAGAGAACAAGGAGTAGTAATTGGCGGCGGTTTTGCGCTCTTGAGGAGGACAGTTCGAGGTAGTGCTTACTCTTGAGTATAGTGAGGGAAAGTTTGGATTTGGTTTTCCAAAGGTATCGTGCGCTTTCGAGGAGAGCAGAAGAAAATAATTCTTCTTCTCGCAAAAAGAAGTGGCGCACAGTTACATTCACACGTCAAGGACCCCACGCCCAACTGGATGTTGAAGATTTCGATAGTGCACGATCGTACACCCCCGACGTGTTGAAAACTATTTCATGCGATTTCAACTAATGCTATATATGACTTCCAAGAAAACTTTAATTTTATAAAGGCTATCGAATTATAAACACAATGAAATTGATCAAGTTTCATTGAAAAAGATATCATGTTCAATAGTTATAGTAAATAAAACAATAATAATCATCCCTGGTTTTAAAACGTAAATCCCGGCAGCTAATTTCCCGGGATTTTTCAATAAAAAATAGTTAATATATAATCTTTCTTTTTAATTTATTAGACAAATCTGTTTTTACATATATTATTTTTGTAGCTAAAGTAAGTTACGACTACAATAGTACATAAATAATATCATATTTTTGTAATTGATCAGACTGTGTAAAATACACTCGAACTAGTTTTTACATGGATTATTTTTAAAACTAATATTTCACTAATATCATTCAACATATATGGAATTTCCTTAAATATTACTTATTTATATGGTATTTAATTTATTTTGCGAAGATTTTTGAAAAATTATAATTGTTTTAACCAAATTTTTTTAAATATAATTTATTATATATGAAATACGAAATTATAATTATTTAAACAAAAAATGGGGAAATATAAGTAATACTTTATTATTTAAGATATACTGACTGAAATATTACATATTTCTTGTAATTATAAATTTTTGAACACAATGTTAAATACAACTTATTTTTTATTATTTATGAAATACTGACTGATATATTACAGATTTTTTTATAAAATTATAGATGTTTGAACAAAACATTATGAAATGTATCTTATTTTATTTTCATTATCTATAAAATGTTGACAGAAAAAATAACGAATTTTTAGAAAAGTGTTGAACAAAATATTGAAAAATATAAATTATTTTTTAATACTTATGAAATACTAGAAGTATATAAGTAAATACATCAAAATGACAAGTCTGTTTAGAAACAATAATTAGTCGATAAAATATTATAATTTTAAAACTATTAGTAAATCTATTTTCAAGTTATTCTTCATTACTTATGAAATTTTCATTGAATTATTATATATACTTTTAAAATTATAATTGCTTGAACAAAATATTGGAAAACTTATATTTTGTTATGTAATTTGTTTATGTAATTTTTATGGAATACTAATAAAAATATTACAGATTTTTTGGAAATTATCAATTATTTATGAAAAATTACTGATTTTTTTAAAAAATTATGCATGTTTGAACAAACCTTTATTAAATATAATTTATTACTTTTTATTTATGAAATATTGACTGCAAAAATAAGGACTTTTTCGAAATTATAAATATTTTGACAAAATATTGATAATATTAGCTTAAGATTAATAAAAAACATAAGTATGTTTAGGAAAAAAAATAGTTGATAAATATTGAGGCAAAGTACATCATATCATTCCTAATGTGTAATTTCTTTAAAGTAAAACTATTTTCAAGTATTTCTTTATTATTTATGAGATTCTAACTGAAATATTACATTTTTTAAAATTATAATTGTTTGAACCAAAAATTATAACAAATAAGTTATTCTTAATTGTTTAAAAAATAGAAAAAATATAGTTATATAAATATAAATAGTTGAAAAAATATTGAAAAATATAAGTTATTCTTTATTGCTTATGATATATCATTGCTTGGTCTTTTAAGTATACTTATACAAAGCAGGCTTTTCAGAAAACACAAGTGCCTTTCGAATTTCTTAGACTTATCTTGAAATTGGTAAATTTCTTAATACAAATAAATGAACTATTAGTTTTAGAAGATAAATTGTATATAGCAGAACATTTTTGACGTAGTCAGACCGCTGCCATTACAAAACCCATAAGTTGAGAAACACTGTATTATAGTATTCATTGATAGATCATAACAAGGATATTAGAGTTTTGAAGATCTTGTAGGATAGATATTTGTCATTATTAAATGAAAGGAACAGGAAAGGGATATTTAAAGGAAAAATGATATCCGAAGTAATTATATTTGGTGCCGCATTAATCTTCAGTTATTTATACATAGTGGAGGCGGACAGAAAGTTGAAAGAAGGCAAAAAAAATGAATAAAGAGTAGGAGCATAGAATGTTTAAGAGAAAAGCAAAATGAAAGTAATCGATTTTTAAATATATCAGAGGGTGCTAACGAGATAAATTGACATTGAAAAATAGGCTTCCTACAGTGGAGCGCAGTATTCGCCCCGCCGCGAAGCCAAAGCGTCCATTTTTAATAAACCGCCAAACCGAATGGTTAATGATCATCTTCCAAATTTAATTTATGTTCGCCGTCCTCGGCTCATCGGGTCTCTTTTATTATTAATAATTTATTATCCGATCGTTCGCTTTTAAATTTAATTCCAACGAAAACGGTGCAACGTCCAATTGGAAATTCAATTGGAAATGGCGATACATGGCACGACGCTTGAACCAATTTGCTTTTGGTTATGCGTGGATGCTCATCCCATTACACTTTCCATTAGACTTTTATTTATGCAAAACACTGGGCGATTTTTCAAGCGCGTCCCATCCGCTGCACGAAAATTAAAAAAAACAAAAAAGGAGGAAAAAAATACAGCGGGGGAGCGGTAAACCTGGCGAGGAGTAAAAATAGGAAGTGAAAAAGGAAACACGAAACAATACCCTCGATATCAAACGGATTTATTCGCAGTTGCAATTTACAGCTGTACTGCAAACTGCGGCTTCTGATTCGGATTCATTAAAATTTCCGCCGAATATGCAATAATAGATCGATATTTTTGAAAGGGCAATGCAAGAAATTTCTTACGGAACCGGGGATCATCAATTATCCTTGCGAAAGTATGAATTATATTCGGGCTTTGATTAATAGTTAAAGTTTGTGTACACCTAGAAATAATAGGTTGGTTGGAGGATTTGGGTGGGAACGATAGAGAGAGATAGAAAGAGAGGGTGATAGAAAGACTGAGATATAGGTATAAAAAATAGAGAGAAGGCAGACACCGAAACTACATAGAAAAGGGGGTGCCCAAGTTAAATTAAAAAACGAGACGAGTTAAGCAGAATTTCTTCTCCATCGTGTCGTGCCCGACCTGCACGAATCTTTAAGCAATTTGTCAAAGACCATTTCAAAATGAATGGAATGAGGGACAGACTAGACTATTGTTTTTTTCGCTTCAGCTACAATGTTTCAACGTGCAAACTGATAGGTATTAAAAAAGGATGTAATTACATAGTGATTTAATGTTTATAAATTTTAATAAATAATTAAAAATAATAAAAACCTTCACCATTTTATTTATGAAATTTTTAAAATCGTTTAATGGAATTTGTATTTTTCAGGTAAATATTCTCTATCCAGATAACAAACTTAATCGGAGGACATTATTATATATCTTGTTGGGACAATCTTGTGGACCGGACTCATTTCTCATTGCAAACATGAAAATTTATATCTATGATTAATGTTTCAATATATACTGGAACTTAAGTTATATAACATAATTTATTACGTAATAATATTCGAAAATCATTCAAATTTAAAGTTATCAAAATTGTTTATTCTTCTAATTTTGTGTTAATAATGTTTACGTTTATATTATTAATTAATTTTGTTGCAACATTTGATAATCATTTAAAAAATAAATTAATAAATTTGGTGTTTTTGTTTGTTATAATAATATTATACTTTACTAAGTTTAGTAATTAACTAGTTCAGGTCATCAAAATAATTTATACTTTAAATTGTTACTTTCTAAGTTAAATTATTATTAAATTAGTAAGTATTTGAAACATTACTCTTACAATTAGTATAACAGTATATTTTCTCCTAATTCGCAAATATTTCACCCACGCAACCATAATATACGTTGTTAAATGTTATGTACAACTGTTATAAGTGAATATCTTTGGATTAACTGTAAAAGACGCAGAGTGGACATCTCATCCAGAGCAGCAACCGATCTCGGAATAAGATAATAAATTCTAAACTTGTAGGAAACGCTTATGTAATAAATTATATATAAAATGCTTCTCCCAAATCACAACTCCCACCCTGCAATAATAATAGTTAACTTTGCAAGTAGAATAAGATTTTTTGAAGTGTACAACATATTTTAAACGAAAGATTTATATTTATCAATAAAGTTATTGAAACAAATCCTTGACATCAGCAGACTACAATATTTCACAGTATCCATATTCTATCCCTGCGAGACGATAACATATTCTATTGGCGTACACTAAGTGGACGGTGAATTTCTATATAAATACATTATTTATGATTGTATGGTACAAGCGTTCGCATTAACGTACTTTAAATTTACAATTTAACATGTGATTACATATGCATTTGCTATTAATATTTTCTGAAAGTCACTTTTATTTATATAATTTTATTTAAGTTTATTTCAAAAATAAATTTTAGTAATTGCATCGATTTGAACCGAAGTCACTTGCTGCGAGAATAATCCGACATAGGTTAATATCAAGTGTACGTTAAACGGATGTACTTTAAGCGGTGCTTTTATATACCTGCACTTATGTATTATTACCATTATTTTGAAATGAGTCAGCTAGAAACGCAGAGGTCCAAAAGGCGGCGAATAAGTCCGGGCATTATACGCCAAAATCTCCTTACATAACGAGGGTAGCTCGGAGACGAGGGAGCAGCCGTAATGTTGTAATTCCTACTTGGAGAAATGGAGAAATCGATGCAGCAATGAAATACGAGAAAGATAAAAACACGAACAAGATGGATGCCAAATAAATACGCGTCTAAGATACACATTGCTGCACTTCAGATTTAACTTTCTTTCGAATATGAACAACCCAAGGTAAGAGCATTTGAGAATTAAAAAAAAATTACATAGTAATAAAAATACGACTGATGTTTAATTTTTTTAACTTAATTTTCTACGGAGTTAGAGCACTTACCGTTCTTAATTTATTTAATTACACAAGTTTGCCTTTGATGCACGTTTTTAATGGTAACGCGTGGACATAAATCATATGGAAATTAGCTATAATAAAAGCGAACTAGGTTAAAAGTTTTCCCAAAAATGAAATATAAATCGCACTATTCATTTTTATGTTCATTGAAAGTATAAAAATGGAAACATGTTTTGATAAATATTTATATCCTGTTTTTTTTGTTCTTTTATTATTATGTATTTTTTTTTTACAATTATACGAGCGCTGTTGTTCAAAATTAAAATTAAACATAAACCGCGATATTTCTGTCGGGCTTTGGATACTATTACATGGCTTTGAAGAAATTTGGATGTTGTTCGTTAGCTCGCAATTTGTGTACCATGCATAAATAAGTGTGCCGGGAGGATGTTTATTCAATTAATTGTTAGGCTGGAGGTAAATTTGCTTTCCATAAATTACTTAAAATGAGGAATAATGAAAATCCTTAAGGCGTTCCTGGTGAAGGTTTATCCCATCACTTAACGCATACTATGAATACATAGTTACACAATCTCTGCAATTAGCATGCTAGTTGATTACTATTTATTCAACACTTAATTCGCACATTTTTCTTACTTAACGCTTCTTCCAATTTACTCAGTTCTTTTTTTAGTCCTTTTCTCTCTCCTTTTTAAGAATGTCAATTTACCGAGCAAATTGCTACGACAAAATGAAATTATATTGCGCAAATACAGAAAAGCTGGAATTATCTCCCTTCCTGTTAATTAGCTAGATAAATACGAAGTGCCTCTGAACATAATGAAAAATGATTTGAAAAATTGTCGGAAAATATATAACGGTGATCAATACCATTATTTTTTTGTACATTTTTTTTTTTAAATATTCATTTTTAAGAAATATTAGGGTATTTGTTTTTTTAATATTTTAATTCAGAACTTGTTACTTTAACTTCCAAAGTTCAATCGACTGTGTCTGGGATTAAAAGCATTTCCCGGTTCTTGTTTAAAAACTTTTTTCGCGCTTCAGTGCAGTCGATAATCAAATCTTAATTAAAGAAGAAACATAACTTATTTATAACTAAATTTATTATATTTATTTTATATAAGCGCAACAATCTGTACAATATATACATATTTTTTATTATTTTTTTTATAAATTAATCATAAATATAATCAAAATTAAATTATTTTATAAAGGCAAAAACAAATAATCCATTATAGAAGTATTAGAGTAAGTTATATCAACATAGTTTATATAAAATAATAATATATTCCATACATGAGTTACGTATAATTAGTTTATAAATATTATAGATTTACAAACTTATGTTACATATCTAATTGAAATATATAATTTAAAAAATAATAATTACTTAAAAAAAATTCTAAAAAACATTGTCCTTAAATCTTTTAAAAGTTGTTTCTAGAAATAATTTATTAATTAATTGCCTAGATTATAAATTCCAAAAAAAAAATCGGGCCAGCGTTCATTTTGCACGACATATATTTTTATTTGTTCAAAGTTGATAGAATTTTTTTTTAATTTAACTACTATTATGTCAGCTATACCTATTTTGATGAAACGAAGCCCTATTTATACAATGGTTAAAATATGAATATCGAAATACATATTAGTAAGAATCTTATTGTAATAATTAAAATCCTATTAAATATATTACAAAATTGTTTATTGTGAACTTACAAGAAAAAATAACAAATTAATATATTTGTCTGTTGTATTTTGTAAGTTTTGTTAAAAACATACTTAAATCGCCAAACTCAGTTATAACAGTCTGTTCTTTTTCTTATATAGAAAATTCGTTACAGGAAAATGAGCAAAATCAGCCGCATAAGAAGATGAAAATGCAATAAAAAAAACTGTACTATCGGTATTGACTTCTGAAGCCAGAACTGATGGTATCCATTTTTTAATTTTATTTTTATTTCTTCATTTACAGTCAGTAACATTTATAGATTTGTTGGTACTGCTGTATTTACATGTGAGGAAGTAGAATCCACTGAAAAAAGAAGTTTTGCTTACATAATTCTATCATTTGGTATATAATTTTTATAATATCCATAAATCGTTTGCAGTATGTAAGTAAAACTTCGTTTTTGAGAGACACTGCTGATAAAGATAAAGATATGTTATTTTTGGATCAGGATGAATAGGAATGCCTTTCTCTTTTTCATCGTATTAAATATAATTCTTTTTTTAAATTTTGCTTTTTCGATTGGTGTGATAATAATAATAGTGCTGAATGGAAAATTGACATCTATTTCTGTCAAACATGGTCAATTTTCAAATGATTAAATAATGGAAATAGAAAGTTGATGAAAAAATTGATCATGCAAGATTAGAATAACATGAATTTAAATACAGAATTTAAATTTTAAATGATTATCCAATCGCAAAATCACCAAAAAAAAAAGATTTTTAAATATATATTATTTTCTGTCACCGACCTAAGTAATTCTTGATAAAAAGGGCTATTTGGTTTAAATATAATTATTATTTAGTTTAAATAAATTATTAATATCACTTTTTCAAAACTTTTCGTTTTACTTAACTGATCATTTTTTTATATTGATAAATTGAAAGATATAAAATATATATGGTAAATCATTTCATCATTGTTTAATTAGTGTAAAGTATTTATAAGGCGATTAACTTATAAAATGTTTTAAAATTGAATTTGCTGTTTATTGTGTGCAACGTTTATATATTTTTTATTCGCAACTTTTTCAATGGTTGCGAGTCGCTACAACCGTACTCTCGCCTTTTTCCCTTTTATATTTTATTTCTCGAATACGGTGGTAAATTTTTATAAGCAGACAAAAGAATCGCCTGAGCATTATCATTGCGGTTGCTTTTGTGCGATTCAATCCATTTTCCAGCCAGGCCCCCTCGTTTTCGCTCGCGCTTCTTTGAACCTAGGTTGGAAATTAGCGCCGGAACGGCTCAAAATCCCAGGGACATGGAGGCACATCGGAGGGTGGTCTGCGCCTCCCTCGCGGCCGCTGCTAAGAAAATTATGAATTACTTCATTAATCTGAGTTATTAACGCAGAAACTCAAATAATTAATGATAATTACGTGCAGGCCTCGACCGATATTACGTATTTAATTACAATTTGATTACTTCTTAATACAATCCGAAACTCCCGTGGGTGGTTGGGGAGAGAGGAGAGAACTGCGGCGCAGCGGTTTTGGGGGACCACCCCGCCAGTTATATAATTTGCCGACATAAATTTCTACTCACCGGCTGAGCACCTAGGAAATCATATGTAACTGATACCTAATTGAACTGTTCCCTTCCCCACAACAAATGGATTTACTTCAATTGCGTTTAGCATTACAAATCTACTTACGTCTCGGAATACAGAACAAGATTCCGCAGATCCTCATAACAATTCGCATTAATGAACACCCTGATGGGATTCCACTGTCTGACGTCATTTTTCCAAGACGCTATTTAGATGAAATTTAATCTTTTCAAGCTCCACGGCTTTATAATTATAATTGTGCACTTAGATCTGTCTGATATCATCTTTCAGTTATATTATTTCTCTCTGGATGCTTCTTTATAAATAAACTACAGACGTTACAAAACCGAGTTAAAGTCATAAAATAGACATAATTACGTATCACTTTATTTAAACGCAGTATAAAACATGATAATCTGGAAATAAATTTATCAAATTACTCTAATTATAATTTCATTTTAGCAAAAAAGACGAATGATACATATTTTATCGCAATAGTTTAAATTCCTGATTATAACTTTATTTTACAATAAACAATATTTGTCATTAACAAAAAATGTATTTCTGGTAGTTTACATGACGAACAACATTATTTACTGAATTTTGTGGGACATTTAAAATATAATAATTACAGTCAAAACTTAATATTACATATGTATCTGAATATATTGATGCAAATATGCTAGGAGAAAAATAACATCAAATAATTGACAAATTAACTAATAGGTTTTACAGGTTTCTAAAATATTACCTGTTAACAATTTATTGAAGAAACTGAAAACCTAATGGAAAATTTAGAAAACCTTGCTAGCAATGATGACATAAAAAATGAACAAGAAATTATAGAATTTTTTTCTAAAATACATAAAAAAGTACTTTTTAAATCGTTTTTTAGTGTAACTTTAGATTTCACTTTGTTTATAGTTTAATAAAACTTTTCTTTATTTTATGAATGCCATATAATTTTTATCTCTAAAAATGAAGTTTTCTTAACAAAGTAATGGAATACATATTTTTTGTTAGTTGTCTACATTTTCTTTGTTATGAAGTAACTATGTTTGACTGAATATGTATTGAAAAGTATTTTGCTTGGTAATGGACAAACATATGGTTTATTTCAATTGCAAAATATTTTACTTAACTTTAGAAAGTTATCAAACATTAATCGGTCTAGGAAAGAAAGTTATTAAACTACTATTTTCATGTAGGGAATGAAATTACGGGTTATTCGACTGGAATTTATTGGGTTTTGAGTTATATAGAAACTTTACTTGATTTGGAATTAAATTGTACAATTCAATTAGCTTAATCTCTAAGTAAGTTATTGATCTATGTGCGACATAACATTCCATTTCGTACAAAGGACCATTTTTTCTTTACTCCTAGCCTGAGAACGGGATGCGATATGGGCCATGTAAATAAGATCCGGTTAGATAGGGACAATGAGTTTGCTGGGAACCCGAGATTTTTCGTACCGGAAGGAAAGCCGTGCTCCAAAGGTAAGGTTTGCCAGAGTCCTGCCGTAATCGACGTAAACTTCTACTTTTTTTTGCTTCAACGCACATATATTCTTTCTCCTACATTTTTTTTCTGCTGAGCTCCTTTGCAGAAGTGTCCTTCAGCTCGATTCCCCGCAGGCTTTCCACGGAAATTTCGTTACTCTCTTTTGTATATTTATGGGAAACGAACGTGTTACTTCTCGCCGTGTAATCCTCATCGCCCCAACCAAAAATTCGTATCTCTTTATTTGATAACCATCATCATCACCAAATCCTCCATATTTCTATATAATGTAACAGAGTCGACGGAGTTAACTAGGCGGATCACGGAACGAGCGAAACGGATCAAAAATGAGATTAAATGTTAATCTGGAGAATTAATTAAACGCCACGCGGAGCTGATTTAATAAGTAATATGTCATATAAAAGAATTTCATATAAAAATATACACACAATTACATAGAACACGTTATATACTTTTTAATCAAATAAGAAAACAAACTATTGTTTTATTTTGGTTCTTGCATAATCGCTATAAGGTAATATTAATAGAGTTCATGAATATATACATTTTTTTCGTAAAAATGTATGCTATGAATACTTCAATAACGTAAATCGATTCCGCATATAAGTAACTCAGAATTAGTACCAATTAAATAAAGTATATAAATTTTTTAAAACTATATTTTCAGTTATTCAGAAAACCAAGTAATTATTTTAATTTGAAAATGCTCGTGGCTAAAAAGACTAATACAAACAATATGTGTGAATGAAGCGTCAAAAGCTTGAATTTAGCTTATTTTACAGAAGCTCTTTTAGCTCGACTGCAGCCGTTTAGGATCAGAGAAGAACACTGACAAACTGAATTAGGTTTTAAACATTTTTATCATAACCGCAAATGTGCAGCTTAGTTTATACCTCACTTCAGATTCAGTTAGGTGAATGTGTAACTTTTGCAACTGAAAGCAATGAAAACCTTTCCGAAGAAAATTGGATAAGTAATTTCAATAAAATATTACAGTTATTATAATCTTTTTTTAGTAGAAAATAATAAATTTATAAGGTATATAATCTTCATTAAATTTTAATATATAATTGAATCATTTAATAATAAAATTATTAGAATTATAAATTAACGGTCAAAATTAATACTTTACTATTTAATTCATAAATCCACAAATGTAGATAAATATGCTTAATCCGATAATTAATTTAGAATAATTGTATAAATATGTGAATGTTATTGTAGAAATTATTAAAATTATCTGATATCATTTTGGAATTTCATTTTATTTTTGTTATATTGAGTATGATTTTTTGTTCATATTTTTTTTTAAATTATTGCTGCAATAAATGTTATTTTTCTTAAAAATAAAACAAAAATAACATAAAAAGAATCATTAATTTTTTGAAATGCAGATATTCTAAAATAGTGAAAAGTGGAAACTTGAACTTTCTCTAATTCTCAACTCAGAAATTAGAGAGAGTTAGAACAAATAATTTCAATATTTTTTTGTATAAATAAAATATATGACTGAGAAAATATTTTATACTAGTTTACCAACTTTTACATATTACAATTTATCGATTACAATAAAAGAAAAAGCAAAATAATATCTAACAAATACTAAAATTTAGTTATTGGAAGTAAAAAACGTATATTATAATTATAGTTGTCTAGTATAAAAGATTATATAACAAAATAGATATTGTTCATAATAGTGCACGAAGCAAAAGTATCATTATGGTAGTTGTGCTACATGTCTACATACAAAGAACCATTTACCGCAATATTTCCGCTCATATATAAATTAACAATAATCTTATATAATAATTTAAAATCAAAATACATACATAAATCACTCTTTCCATCAATAAATGCAATTAATTTTCATAAAAGTCTTTTTTTTAATATTATATTTGAAATAAATATTTACTCTAAACGTAGCATTTTTAGAGGTTTCGCGGGAATGATCGAAGAGAAGAAATCATAGAAATAGACTTTTGCAGCAGTGGAATTTCATTTTATTTTTGTTATATTGAGTATGTTTTTATGTTCATATTTTTTTTTAAAATTATTGCTGCAATAAATGTTATTTTTATTAAAAATAATACAAAAATAACATAAAAAGAATCATTAATTTTTTGAAATGGAGATATTCTAAAATAGTGAAAACTGGAAACTTCAACTTTCTGTAATTCTCAACTCAGGAATTACAGAGAGTTAGAACAAATAATTTCAATATTTTTTTGTATAAATAAAATATATGACTGAGAAAATATTTTATACTAGTATACCAACTTTTACATATTACAATTTATCGATTGCAATAAAAGAAAAAGCAAAATAATATCTAACAAATACTAAAATTTAGTTATTGGAAGTAAAAAAACGTATATTATAATTATTTATTTAAAAAAGGATCATTCATATTTAATAATACCATTTATTAAAATTTAACCGAGTTTTATGTCGAAGTTATAAATACTTGTTTTTAATTCTTATTTATTTTTAATTGCTGGCTAAAACGCAAAAAAATATTTAAAATAAAAAGTAGGAGTTACAAATACTGTGGAAAGACAAACTTCAAAAGAAATCTAATATTAGATAATATTGATAGATAATCCCTAATAAGTATACATATAATAATTTAGCTTAGAAAACTTGCCTTGACTTATTGTATATGCAGTGTAATTAGTTCTCAAGTATCAAAATAAAATAAATAATACAAGATAGTTGTAATATTATATGCTCCTCGTCTACAGGATTGCAATCCTTTGGTATACCAGATAATAAACATTTTCAACTGACTAAAATACAAGTTTCATCAATCAAGATTTTTGTAAACAAAAAAATTACCAGAATATAAAATAAGACAACACAAAGTGATTTTGCTTCATGATAATGCACAAGCACACACAGCAAAACTTGTCAAGAAAACGATTGAGGCGTTTACTTGGGAAATACTTTTTCATGTGGTTTACTCACCATACTTGGCTTCGTTCGATTACTACTTATTTTCATCGAAGGAATATGCTGTTGATGTGCAGCGCTTCACTTTTTACAAAAATGTACGAAAATGGCTCGCTGACTGGTTTGCCTTAAGCAACAATTTATTTGGCGTGGCATCCACTAATTCTCAGGCAGGTAGGAAAATTATATAGCTTAGTTATGGCGAATATTTAGAATAAAATATTTTCATACATTAAACGTATATTTTCTATATAAAAATTCCTGTTTCATACTTACATACCTGGCTGGTATTGCTAGCTTTGTTTTTTCTGTACTCTATAATTTTTTAAAGTTGTCTCACTTTGACAAATTCTTGGCTATAGAACAATTCGGTTACTAAACATAATAAATCAATTAATATTAATGATTAGTTTTATTCAATATATAACTAAAATAATTAAAAAAGATGAATAGATAGAATTTTACCTTTTAACAAATTGCAACTATTTTAATTAATTTTCCTGACTATACTTGTAATGTTAAAAAAATATGATATATCTGTGAGAATAATATATGAAATCTTTTGTAATAGGTATGTCGATGGGGCAACGCTGGATTTTAATTATTTTTTTAATTAACTTTCAGGAACTGACTCTATACGCTTTTGTTATTTTTTTTTGTTCGTTATCGGTCTATGGGATATTAATAAAATGTACGAGTATGTATGAAACTGAAAACGGCTGAATGGACTTGAATAATTTGAAAAGTTTGCAAGCTGTGCACATGTCATCGCAATGCGGGTCACTATTTCAGTCAATCATATTGAATTTAAAACAGTGACACGTGGAATCAGCTGGAAAACCGGCATGAAAAAAGCGTTCATATACATACACATATACAGATGCAAACACACAATGAGAGGAAAAAGAGCGACAATATTTCATCGTAAATAATTTATAAATGGCCGGTTTTATTGTTGCCGTTTTGCATAAAATTATTGATTCGTTTATTTGTGCATGTTGCATTTTGATACCTTTTGTTCCGGTAATGTATACTGTCCATAATGTTACAGTTCATGCAGCTATTTTCAAAACTCAACAACGTACAATTTAATTTTCAAATAAATAAATAAATAATTTGTTTCCACAAATTATAATTTATGGAAAACTTGGTTCGAAACATTGAAATATTTTTAAATAGTCTGCTACATTTAATAAAATTTATTTTAATTTATTTTATATTGTACAGATAAATTTAAATTAGATTGTTAAAAATAAAAAGATAAGATTGTTTGAGGAGGGTTTAGGCTCAATTAAAAGAGTGGACAATTACCATCAATTTGAAGCTGATCTCGGACTGAACAATATCCTTATCGAGTGTATAAAAATAAATGAAAGGGCTTACGCTGCGGGAACCAAACGTTGAAGAGAAATGCGAGCTTCAACAAAGAGCATTGTTACCTTTAAGCAATCTTCCTGTTACAAACGTGAACGTTTCAAGTCCCCGAGCGTAAATTTAATTGCCAATAAATGAAACTACTTGAAAAAAGTAGAAAATTACAAAAAATGCTTTTTAGTTCATGTTCATGATTAAATGCAATTAATAATAGAAGACTGAATGTGTTGTATGTCTACATATTTACATACCAAGGGTTATCGACTGTACATTTTCCACGTATAAATACGATTAATTTTCATAAAAGTACTTTTTTTTTAATAATACATGAAAAATAAACATTTACCCTTTCTTATTATTTTCAATATATGTGTTATTAAAAGTTGGGAGCAGAGGCGTAGTATTGAAGAAATGATAGAAAATTAAGAAAAATTGTCTTGAAATTCTAATTCAAATTTTTTTTTCGTAAATAATTAATTGATGCGATGAGGAAAGCATATTTTATGAATTGATGTTTGAGGTTCAAATTTTCAAGGTTGGGGTTAGACATTGTAGAGCCTTGATTATGTTTTAAAATTTAAAAATAATCTAAATTTTAATTGACAAAATATAAATAAATTTAAAAAAAAATATTCACAGTACAATACCCATTGTCAATAGAAGAACTTCTGTATTATTTTATTTTTATTGATTATTAACATTTTTTTAAATTATTTTTATAATTTATTACTCCAATAAATATTATTATTATTATTAATACACACATTTTTGTATACATAATTAAATTTTTTAAATAATATGCAATTTCAAACAGTCCGAGATGAATTGGTTTAATATTGCAGTGTTAACTTTTTAAGAGATAAACAAAGCATTTCAGCAAAATAATTGTATTGTATTTAATTGAAAATGCATGCAAAAATTAATTCAATACAATAAATATACCTGGCCAAAGGGCTATCGTCCTAAGTCTTTCTGCCCGGTTATTTACTTAATTTATTTGTTTTATACATAATTACTTTTCTCTAATTAGAGTACTTTCTAACATTTTCTTTTATTATAAAATTGAACTTTTTATACGAAAACTATAAAATAAAGACTCAAATTATTATAAATAAATTAATTAAATCACGTGTGATATTTAATTATTTTTTCAACAATTATTTTATATAACATCAAAATCTTCCTAACATCTCTGCTTAGTTATTTATATAAAACCAAACATCTAATTTCTACCAATTTCGTACATAATCAATTTGTTTGTCTTAATTTTAGAACTTGAATGTTTATTTGTATTAGCAATGTATAATTTAGTTACATTGTTGTTATAAACAAGGACTTTAATTGTAATTTAGTTATAAAGTGTGCAGCTTCATAACTTTTTAAAAGTCGTGCAAGTTTTAATTTTAAATTACTGTTTATTCAGATTCATATCTCCCAAGAAACCGTTTTAATCTTGGAGATATTTTCCGTGCAATTATTTTATTTTAATACTTTTTTTTTTGTTTGCTATATTTACTTACTGAAAAATTAATAAGTTTCGACTTTATAATGATTTATCAACAAATCAAAATAAAATGTTTTTTTATAAAGTTATTTTTATTATATAACTAATAAGAAATAATTGTTTTATATCAGAATTTCCCAAACTTTAAAACATTGCGATTCAAGTCCTATCTAAAGCGACCTAATTCCTTCCAAATCTATACATACTTTTTCTTTGAAATACTTTAGTAGCTAGAAAAAAGATATATCAACAAAAAAAAACTTTTGTATTTTTTTATTTCATTTTCTAAACTAAAGAACATCTCAACAAAATGCACACGTTCATGCCGAAGGAGGTTTTACAGGTAAAAAATAAATTTATTATCAAATATAATTATACAAACAATATTTATGATAATAAGTTGTGTATTTTTATTGCTGTTGGTGATGGCAGTAAAGTTCTGATCAATTTGAGTTATTTTTAGATTCAAGGATTTGCCATTGCCGAAAATCCAACTTTATAAAAGATGAAATAGGATAGTAATTGGAAAAGGTAATTGAATAGGTAGCCAGAATTATGTTAATTTGCTATAATTAAATTCAGTTTTGATGATATATTTTCATAGAACTTATTAACTCTTCATCTTATTTCGATGAAATGTCTAACTCTTTTCCTGACAGTTTTTCATTTCAGTTTTCAAAGCAATAATCAAAATTTTGTTAACAGAATCGTTCACATTATTTTTCATAAACGTTAGAAATCTTAAAAAGATCTTGTAACTCACCAAAAATCGCCTCGCGACCTACAGTTTATATAATAATAGTTTTTTTGTTGTTAACTATTAGAGTTTGATATTTTTTTTATTATATGAATATTTCAGAATATATTTCAAAAGATGAAAAAGGAAGTAATACCTTCAAAGATAAAGTAGAAATAATTGGAAAAAGTTGTTGAATAGATAGCCAGAATTCTGTTTTTTTTTGCTATTAATAAATTCAGTTTTAATGATACATTTTCATAGAACTTATTAACTCTTCATCTTCAATACCTTCATAGATAAAGTAGAAATAATTGGAAAAAGTTGTTGAATAGGTAGCCAGAATTCTGTTTTTTTTTTTCTATTAATAAATTCAGTTTTAATGATACATTTTCAGAGAACTTATTAACTCTTCATCTTCAATACCTTCATAGATAAAGTAGAAATAATTAGAAAAAGTTGTTGAATAGGTAGCCAGAATTCTGTTTTTTTTTTGCTATTAATAAATTCAGTTTTAATGATACATTTTCATAGAACTTATTAACTCTTCATCTTCAATACCTTCATAGATAAAGTAGAAATAATTGGAAAAAGTTGTTGAATAGGTAGCCAGAATTCTGTTTTTTTTTTCTATTAATAAATTCAGTTTTAATGATACATTTTCAGAGAACTTATTATTTCATTTCAGTTTTCAAAGCAATAATCAAAATTTTGTTAACAGAATCGTTCACATTATTTTTCATAAACGTTAGAAATCTTAAAAAGATCTTGTAACTCACCAAAAATCGCCTTACGACCCACAGTTTATATAATAATAGCTTTTTTTTTGTTGTTAACTATTAGAGTTTCATATTTTTTTTTATATATGAATATTTCAGGTTAAATTTCAAAAGATGAAAAAGGAAGTAATACCTTCATAGATAAAGTAGAAATAATTGGAAAAAGTTGTTGAATAGGTAGCCAGAATTCTGTTTTTTCTTCTATTAATAAATTCAGTTTTAATAATACATTTTCAGAGAACTTATTAACTCTTCATCTTATTTCGACTAAATATCTAACTCTTTTCCTGACAGTTTTCAAAGCAATAATCAAAATTTTGTCATTTACATTATTTTTTATGAACGTTAGAAATCTTAAAAAGATCTTTTAACTCACCAAAAATCATCTCGCGACCTACAGTTTATATAATAATAGTTTTTTTTTTGTTGTTAACAGAGTTTCATAATTTTTTAATATATGAATATTAAATATATAAATTTCAATCGAGATATTTATCAGTATAAGTACCGACATTTAAAAGAATAAATATTGACAAGCTTTTAACTCATTAAATTGACCACCAATATAAGAAACCAATTTGGAGAATTAAATACTAAAAAAGTCATTGGATGAATACTTTAAGAAAAGTTATAAAAGATAATAGTGATGTGTTATAATGTTAATTTTGAGAAATTTTACAACTAAATTCGAAATTGCTTTGTAAGATAATTTTACTGTTATTTATTATGTCATATATTATTTTATATTGTGTAATTAAAAGTTTGCTATAAATTGAGTATATGAAAAAAAAATCTAAAATATATTGAACTTATTTACAGAATATTCATTATAATCCTTTATGTTAGTAGATTAAAACAACAATCAATTGAATTAAGTTTAAATTATTTATTAGAAAGTCTAGGTATTTTATATTAATTATGATTAAATAAATTAAAAAGAAATGCAAGCATCCCATATTTTTGTAAGATCTTCTTTAATAATTTAGTCATCTCAAGTATGTGCTCAGACCAAAGGAGTATTTTTAGAAAAATTCGCGTATTCTCTGGCGCTTTTTATAAATCCACTTTTACGACTACCATTATTTTACCAGACATGTATGGGTTTCATAAAAGAAAGGCAGCAAACAACGTCGACAAAGCATTAACCCTTACGTGTAACAATTTCAGCTGGAAAGCCACTTGAATTTTCTTTTAACATCATTTCATAATGGTGCTGCATAACATTAAATGAAAGTGGAACGTCAACTGTACAAATTGTATGAAAGCTTCACAAATAGATTTTCATTTAACTATTTGTTTTACACAAACGTGTTATGAATATTATATTTAATTCTTTAATTAACGCGTTTGGCTAAAATTACTTGTATAATTATTAAATCGGGATTAAAGAAATTGAACTACAATATTGTGAAATGATAATTTATTATTAGCATCTACTTGTAATAAAATAAATTATCTAAAATATTAAATTTCCGTGTTAAATAATATAATACTCGTGAATTGTACATTGTTAAATCTTTGAAGTAATTAATATGTTTTTACTGTAGAATGCGCATTTGATTTTGTTGGAACTTTTGGCTCATTGTGTCAAGTATACTTATTAAAGTTTTTTTCTTATTTTAGAATCCCGAAGAGGAAATAATGTATGGTATAAAATAATAATGTATGCCGAATGTTCTGGGCTGCGAGTGAATATTTTATAAACATACAGCAGTTTCCTTACAAAAGGAGAGCGAAGAACGGCGAAGGACATTTGTTCCTCTTTAGAAACCCGCCACAAGACAAAACTGATTTTCCTCCCCTTTGTGTAGTGTATATATATACTGGTTATATATAAACTCATTCCGTATATATTCGCTGTGCTATTAGTCTGATTTTTGTACGGCCAGGGGAAGCCCCGAAATAAATGACCAGAAAGTCGTAAACACACAGGGGACAGACCGAAAACCGTGTGCAGCTCCCCGAATAATTTATCAGTTGAAGCAAACCCCCCACAAGACTTGCACTTATTATATTATGCGGAATGCCCTCTGCCGCATTTCCTATACGATTTCGTTCCCATAACAAGCTCATGTTTTTCATGCAGCCTGAAAAATCGCTGGGGCGACAACCTGAAGGAAATTAATGAGCCCATTTTTCAGCGACACTTCAACCGACGAGACCATTAATTACGACGCACGTTTTAAAATTTTTATTACAACTTCTACAATCCTTGATGAAAGATTAACTGGAAACTTATGCTATTCAAATGAACATTTGCTCTAAGCCACGATATAAAAAAAAAATAAGTGTTAACAAGCAGCGTTATTTGTAATTTTCGTAAATTCACGCATTATTAAATTATTTAATGAAAGTTTTAAAAATATTTATCACCAAATAGATGAAATTATTAATTTTATTTCAAAAAATCATTCATAAAATTATGTAAAATTTTGATATAAAAAGACAAAAATAATCTCTATAGATAATTTATAAATTAAATACTGATAAATAATTAGATATACAAAAATATCAATATTAACTACTTAATTCTATAATATATTTTTAACACGAATATATGAATAAAGTGTTTTCACTAAAATATAAAAATAGCCTGGACTACGGTTTCCCACTTCTTTCCCAATGCCGAAATCCCGTCTTAAAAAACCTCTCCGTATCCGAGCGTTCCGCCCTTCGTATCCTCACCAAAATACGACATCCTAATAATCCTCTACACAATCCTCCTAATGATCTTCTTTACTCCAAAACCAAAATAGTCCCTCTCCTTGACCGATACCATTCCCTCTCCTTGAAATTTAAATCCAAGGATTCCAACATCGCCTCCCTCTCTAAATTTTGTGCCCCTCGAAATCCAAATATCCTTCCCAAATTTAAATATCCCACATTAACCCTTTTCCAATACCTAATGTCCCTTGATTGAAACCCCTCCTAATTCCTAATGTGCTGCCTTTTTTTTTTTTTTTTTTTTTTCTCTCGTTTTGTATATATATATATATTTAAATGATGTATGTATTTAGTTAATGACCTATTGTTAATTTAAGTTCCCGGGCGGAAAGACCTCGGTCGATAGCCCTTTGGCCAGTATGTAGACTGTATTTTTTTTTTTTTTTTTGGTTTTCTTAATTTATGTTAGAATTTACTTAATTATTTTGAGAGTTGTTATTTTTATTTTGGTTGTTATTATTATGATTTGTATTATCTATGGAATGTTTTTTTTTTGTTTTGTATGTTGCTGTCTGGCCAATAAATTATATATATTATTATATTATTATTATAAAAATAGCTATATTTTAGTTTATTTGATTTATATTGTAAATATTAAGATATTTAGAAGTAGTTATAATGTAGTAGTTTTTATTAAAAAATAATCTTATCGTTTATATATATTTTTTTTAAATTTTTACACTTAAGTTTTCCTTAAATTATTAGAAATAATTCGAATATAATAACATAAAAGGTAATAACTTTTTTATGGTTTTGTTAATTTTGGAAAAATAGTTCTTTTATTCAAAATTTATAATAAAAATTATGACCTTTTAGGAATAGATCAGGTCTATAAAAAATAATTTAGTGAACGGTTTTTAGCATTACTATCGCTATTTTTTACTACTGACATGTTTTTTCTAACGTAACTACCACAGACATTAACTATTGTATTAGCTGGGAACCGCAATTTCCCAATAATAGAGCAGCATGCAGCTCGGGAATCCGGGAAGATGAAAATTATACGACTTTTAGTGATATTTAATATAAATCCAATTCAATTTAATTAATTTTACAGATATCTTTTAAGAAAATAATGTAGATTAATTACTTACGTTTATATAAATATCTATAAAATATGTAATAACATCGGAAAATCATGCTTTAAAAATATTAAAATAATAATAAAAAAAATACAATTAATAATATTTTTTTTTAATTAAGAATTAAATATTTGTATTGTCATTTTTAATATATTTTTTTCTTATAAAATAAGAATATATCAATATAGTTATTACGATACGCTAGTTTTTGGAAAATTTAGAAAACCTTATTGGAAATGCAATATGAAATGGTTTCTAATAAGGTTCATATCATGTTTTATGTTAATAACCAAATATTTAAAAAAGGTCCTCTATCATTTAAATTGATATAATTTTTCAGTAAACATTATCCTGTTTAAGGAGGAAATGCTAAGCAAAATATATTAAATGAAATTTCATAGGCCATTGATAAATGAAAACTAGAAAAAATGAAAAATCAACTTTATAATCATATTTTAAAATGTGATTCCTGAGTCTTTTCACCTTTGAGAGCAAAGTTTCGCTTAATCGAGTTATGATTCTTGTTCATGATTGCATTTTATTTTTCAATTTTTTCAGAGTAATATTTTGTACATATTTATTTTTTATTTTTATTGCAAATAATTAATATTTATTTTTAATTTATGTGTAAAATTTACTAAAATTAAAATATAACTTTTGAAAAATATGTCCAAAATGTTTCATGTCGTTTACATTGTAAGGTACTTCTTCCAGTTTTAAGACTTATATGTCAACTTCAATATTTAGCATATATATATTTAGGTATGTAAACATGAAACCGGAATTTTTGTATTGAAAATACTAGTTTATAATATGAAAATTGCTGAAAATAATTTATTATTTATTACTATTTATTGCCTAAAACTAGCTATATATTTTTCCCACCTGTCTGACAATTTGTGGATGATATGCCCAAAAAACTGTTGCTCTGTTGGGACAAACCAATCATCGTGCCATTTTCGTACAATTTCGTAAAAAGTGATGCGCTGCTCAGCAAGTGCGTGTTCCATCGATGCAAATAAGTAGTAATCGGATGAAGCCAAGTCTGATGAGCAAGCCATATGCGAAAGTATTTCCCAATTAAAAGCCTCAATCGTTTTCTTCACCAGTTTTTCTATGTGTGCTGGTGCATTATCATGAAGTATAATCAATTCGTGTTCAGTATTAACGGTTTTTTCAGGTTTTAGCAGCTCATAATAGATCACACCCTTCTAATCCCACCAAACATAGAGCATTGTCTTTTGTTCATAGAGATTTGGCCTTGCTGTCGATAGTTTGCCTGGAATTACCTATAATGTTTATGCTTAGGATGCTGAAAATATATCCATTCGATGGAGAAATGACTTGGTTTTGTACCTAGCGAGTAGCATTTCACAAATGGTTTTTCGGTTTTCCTGTTGTTTTTGATTCAGTTCATGTAAACCCATTTTCGTATCTTTTGGATCTTTCCCGAGATTTTCAGACGTATGGAGACGGCTTCTCCTGTCACATTTAATTGATTTGCGAGTTGTTGCATTTGAGCGTCATCCTCATCCAACAATGTTTGCAAATCGCTGTCTTCAAACTTTTTCAGTGGTCTTTCACGTTCTTCAGTTTTCACGTTTTAATCTCCACTTTGAATTTTTGAAATCACTCAAAGCATTGTGATTTACCAAGAGCATGCTCAACGTAAGCTTCGACAAGCATTAGAAGCGATTCTGCTGCCGTTTTCCTCAAATGATAACAGAAAATCAATGCTGTCCGCAAATCGTAGTTTCCAAGCACAACATTGTACATGTTCAATGCCATTACAAACTGCCATACTGTATGAAACTTGTATTGCTGTGAGTTAATCATTGACAGCTAGGGCAACATCTATTGGCAAATTCCGGTTTCATATTTACACACCTGGTAATAATAATTTTATAAAAAAGTAAAATAAATCCAATAAATTATTATTTTTATAGAGTATTAAGTAATATAAGAAATTCATATATTTTAATTGTAATTTAAAATTATATAAAAGTAATTATTATGATGTGCGAGTTTCATAAAGTGAATTTAATTAAAGGTTGTAGTTATGCTTTAAAATTAGTCTTATTCATTATGCGTGCGGATGCAAAGATAATAACGTCTTACAAAGCCAGCAACCCCTGTTTTATTAATGGAGGGATAGTGCGGTTTCCGTTGTTAATATAACTCATGTAAACAAGTATACATTATTTAATGACACCGTATATAAACCCTGCACGGTCGGATGGTGATGATCAATTTTTCACAGGTTCCTGTATTCATATAAATTCTCATTGCTAATTGTGTTCATGTGCAAAGTAGAATTGCCGTTCTCTAAACTTTGATGGGATTTGTGGTTTGGCTTGTGCACCGATGGAGTGAATATAACGTTTTTGCTTTCGATTTACTATGAGCAAACTAGTTCTATACAGTATGCAAACATATCCACGAACTTTGTAATGAATATTTTATGCAATCGCAGAGAGGGTTTCCGATAAATACCTTTGCACACGGATTTTCCACAGGAAGATCAAACTCAGTATTTGCGCTCCAACATTCACCACCAACAAAGCAGCCCTAAAAATTCAAACCTAATATAGGAAACGAGTATTGATTTACTAATAGATTAATACACAGGAAATGGAACGGAAATAATAAGTGAGACCATCTCGAATCGTGCTGTAATTAATTCGTTATTGGGGAGTTTCTCTTTGGCAAAAATAATTGCGCTTTTTGTCAGGGCGCTGGTGAAAAGCAAATATTGGTTTAAAAGTCTTCAGAAAGAAAATGATTGTGGCAAAATTGGATTTGTTCGGGGCTCCGGAGTTATCAAGATTTCATGAAAGTCAATTTAAGTTTACGAACGAAAATATGGAAATTGATTAAGATTGCTTTTAAATATGAATAAATTACTTTCTCGATTATTATTTTTTTCAAATCCTACATAGGTACAAGCATAAAAAACTGCACAAAGTATTCACACCGATTACGTAAATCGAATTGCAGCGGACGAATGATTTCCAGAGCATTGTGAATTTGACAGCCATTTTTGGTGCTTTTCTATGCAAATGGACTGTGCTGTTAATATTTGCAATTTCATATTTCCGACCTTATTCAATATTTTAATTTGTATTTGCATTTTACACATTTTAATTTCAACAAAACACAAATACACAATCGGACCGAACGATATAACAAAAAAAATAAAATCATGCGGAACTGAATTGTTCGCATCTATTTGCCCGAATGGAATTTCATTGTAAATTTTATTCAAAGTAATAGATAGAGCAATTGAATTAAATTATTTTATGCAAAAAAAATGGAAATACTATTTACTCGTAACGTTATAAGCTTCCAATTTTAGCAATTTTTTAATTGAAAAATTTTAAACTGAATATTTAAACAAATATCAATATTATTTTGTTCAATATAAAAATATTTATCGAATCTTTATTTAAATGAATTTATAATTTATCTAGTTCAGTCATACCTAGGTTAACGATACCTCTAATAACGAAGCTTCGATATGACAAAATCCGCAATTACGAGCTCCATTTAACATAAGAATATACTAATTATAATAAAATACCTACACTCTAGAAACATTCAACATATGGCCAGAAGTATAAGAAGATTTTTTTTTATTATTTCGATTTATTTGTAATTTGCCACATTCTGGCAATAAACAAATATTTGTGAATAAAAATAAAACAAAAAATATACTGAGTGGAATGATTTGTCATCGGTAATCTTCCAATTAACGAAGAAAAATACATAGACTAAATTAGAAATTAAATTATCTAATACAGATGATGCATTTTTAGTGGAAGATCTAGAAAAACTTATTTCAAATAAAGATAAAATAAATATTTGGTTCATAACATTTTTTACATTAATAACAAAATATTTTAAAACATGATTTACATTCATAATATTTTTGAGTAAACATTATCCTGATTTAGGAAGAAATGTTAACCAATCAGTATTAAATGTAATAATTCTTAGGCTATTGTTAAATAAAAGATTGAAAAAAAAAGAAGAATCATATATTAAAATTTCTTTACTTAAGAACGTATCCAAATTTTTGCCATATTTTCGGAAAATAACTGCACTTCATCGCGAAGAAGGAGGATGAACAGTGTTGGTATTGCAAAGAAAATGAGAGTCCAGAGCATACATTTTTTCTGATGTTGCAGACGGTCGAAGAGGAAGCACGCGGCGGAAGCTAGCTGACATTGGGATAGTGCTTGAACCAAAAAAAGCTGAAATGCTGAAAAATGAAGAAAACTATAATGTGATAACAAACTATGTTTCTGTGGTGTTTTCCGTTAAGCGTAGGCAGAAGAGAACCAACAAAGATAGCGGTGAAAGTGAGAGTAGAATCCAGTAGTGAAGTGAAAAAGGGCAATCAGAATTGCAGTGCTAATACAATTTTGTGCTATGCAAGGTTTCCTATCTTCTCTCACCTTTAAATTATTTTTCTATTTTCATTGCTAATAATTAATATTTAATTTCTTTTCTTTCTAATTTTTAGCTACTAAATTATTTAATAAAAATAAAATAAAAATAGATACTACAGATACATAGCCTCTAAAGAAAATATTGCGCAATTTGTTCATGTCGTATGAATTGTAAGGTACTTTTTTATTGTTAAGGCCTATATGTCAACTGCAGTATTTTCATAATCTTCATTTTTGTTTGCTTCCTTTCATTAGTGTTATCACAAAAAACTCTTCAAATATAAAATTTGCTTTGAAGATATCGTACCCTTAATAAAATAATCTACCAGCTTAACTCTTTATTCCTACGGTTAATTGTTGTAGCATCAACAACTATTATTTGAGGCTACAGAAAATAACCGCAAGAATAAAAAGTTATAAGAAAAATAGGTAAAAATGTATAAAATCAACTAAAATATAATAATTTAACAATAATAACTAAAGAGTATAACTGTTAAAAAGGGTTATTGACTTTCTGTCTACGTTGATATTTTAAAATAAATCAGATTTATACATTTATTAAACATAAAATTGTTTCTCATTGGTTGATGGAATATTTAATGTAATTATGCAGTGAAGCTTAATTTCAGGGCTTTACGCACTAATTAATTATTAACGGAATAATACAAATTAGATCAGCAAACTCGAAATATGCACATATTATTTAGTTAAATATTAGAAAGTAAATCGAATATGATTTTGATTTATAGAATTTTGTTACTGAAAATATCGTATTAAATTATATATAATATATTTTATTGGCCAGGAAAATCAATATGAAAAATTACAGCCAGAATCCAAGAAATCAATAAAATAAATATAAATTTAAAGAAAATATATTAAAAAAATCAAAAGAAATAGAACTGGCAAAAAGCCTGTCGACCTAGGCCTTTCTGGAAAGATTATGAAAATTGATGGTTTAACAAATCAGAATCAAATTTTAAAGAATGCAGCCAATAAATGAAATGAAATAATTGTAGGTACATCAGGAATACAATATGTTATGTGTGGGTTATTTGAATCTAGGATGAATATTTGAATTCAGAATTTGGAGAAGGAAGAAATATTGGAAATTATTTTAAAAGAAAGCGTGAGCAGAGGAACAATTTTAAGATGTGAAATTTTGGTGAGAATGTGAAGAGGAGAGGTTTTGTAAGATTGGATGTTGGCATTATCAAAGAATAGAGAAACTGTAATCAATAATTGGATAGCAAATTGACTTACAGATGGAAGGTTGTCATTAGATGGACATTTCTGAACTAAGGAACGTCAGGGATCGGAATTTTATCAGAATGTAGATTTTATTTGTTTGGAATAGGAATTCAGATTTAGTTATGAAACTAGAAGGATTCCTAGGTATTTTATAAATTATTATCAACCGAGATCTTTTTGCCTGAAGAGTACAGATTCAATACGTCCAATTGTATTATGTCATGTACATAATACAAGGCAAAAGCATTAAAAACAATAAAAAGATAATCAAATTCAGTGCAATTATAGGAATTCTATAAAATATTCAAATTAATCTTTTCTAAACACAAAAAAGAAAAAAATAAATTATATTAAATTGGTTTATGAAATTGTCTAATTCAACCAACTGCCTAATAATAATTTATCTTGCGGCTGTATGAGTAGGGCAAAATATTGTATTTATCTTTTTTATATAAATAATATTAAAATCTATAACTTATATTTACTTGATAATCTCTCACTCTCAATGAAAAATGATGATATTAATAATAAAATATAAATCAAATAGACAGCAAGTCATGGAAGAGTGAGCAAGAAACTTTGAACAATGAATACAATAAATATGTAAATGATGCCAATCTTGCGATATAATTTTTGCGTTGCGCAACGTGGTTCAGGAAGATTAAAGTATTTAATCAGTCGACGGCCAAAAATGTTATTGTACCGCAAAATTTATTGCCAGTTATACCGAAATGATATTCCTGCTGGGATCTATTGGAATGAATAAAGAGGGCCGAGAGGGATGGGGGATGAGGACTAGAGGGGGATGCGTTGAGGGAAGGCTGGGGCTTTAAGGGCTGCGGATGGGATAGGAAATAATAATTTTTGCACCTGAGCAATTGAATGGTGAGCGCGGCCGCAGCGTCCCACTTGGAAGTATAATTTATTTAACTGCCGTTTGCGAATTTCCGCGGCATTTTCCCCTTTTTCACACACACACACAGCCACAATAAGGAAATTAATTAAATTCGCGATTTATAGAACGCCAAATGCTGGCCCCTCGATCCAGCAACTATTATGACACATCGGAATTTTAATTCAACGTCTCCAGAATTAATTTTGCGATATTTGTTGTTAGCAATTCACGTTGTGCAAGGGTGAAAATGCCATTTTCTGTCGAACAATTCAATTATACTTCTCTTTCCACTTGTTCGACCGGAATTCTAATTAGCGACTATTCCAATTCACCATCTATTCAAATATACATTCGTTACATTTGTTTCTCACCCAAACACACAAAACCAGACGTTTCATAATGACCGTCATGAATAATGCCGCAATTTCTTACTATTAAACGCAGATCACATTTTGCAATTGCCATTATTTCATTCTAACATTATTCCATTTCAGAATATAAATTTATTTAACAATAGATTAATTAATTTGAAATATGAACTGATTGAAATATAAAATGATTTAGTATGTGAATTCTATACAATATTGCAAGAAAC
The DNA here is from genome assembly GCA_963457615.1 of Nicrophorus investigator. Classification (NCBI taxonomy): domain Eukaryota; kingdom Metazoa; phylum Arthropoda; class Insecta; order Coleoptera; family Silphidae; genus Nicrophorus; species Nicrophorus investigator. The sequence continues at coordinate 18,776,920 of OY735140.1, read as the reverse complement.
CTATATAGAATATTAGTAACTGAAAAGTTGAAAGGATTTATTGGGTCGTTTGAAAAGTAATTTCCTTATAGTGGATACTTATTTTATAGAATTATAGAATGTCCAATACCTTTTGCCATATTTCTGACAGTAGCATAATTCAATGCTCATAAAATTGTTATTCTTTGCAGGCCAAAAGGTGATTTTTGACTTCCACATTTGAAGTAAAGTTTTTACCGTCTAAAAAAATTTGTAGAGATTGAAACAAATAATAATCATTAGGTCTCCAATCTCAAGAATATGTTGGGTGTGGCAGTATATACCATCCAAGCTGTAAAATCTTCTGGTGAGTTAACATACATAACAGTATACTTCAGAATTGATCGTTGTGTTGTCCGGTAGAATCTAAAAAAAAATCGATTCCTTTAAATAAAAACGAAATTACTTTGCGAACAACTCTATATATCTCATAATATATAAGATATTGAAGAGACTAAGATTTTAATAAATATTAAATAATTATTATATTTCATTCTAACGTTTTCCATATTTGGAAAACAGTGGCGAAACTTAAAATGTTAACAATTTCCTCTCCAGCCTTAGCGATTATTATTATAGTTTGTATAGGAAAATATGTTGTAAGATAATATTTATATATTAATAAAAGCGCTTCGACAGATATTTAAATTTAATATTCTTCCATTTCTGCTAATTTTATTGATATTATTAATACAAATAATTTTGTAATATTTGAATCAGAACGTAAAATTTAGCGGACTTTTTAATTACCGAAAACATTTTAAAACAGTTATTTATTTGGTTGATAATTATTATAATTTGAATTTGCCACTGACAAATTAGAATTGAAGTTGAATTGCAAAGCGAAGCATTGAAAATAATATACTGTGACATATTTCACGATAACTATTAAAGAAATTTTAAATAAGTGTTTCCACTTGAAACAAATTAAGTATGATTCAATAAAATACATAAACTAATACCCAAGAAAAAAATGCTGTTCTACTTAACATTAATGATATAAATTCATTAAAAATGTTCTTAGAAAAAAAAATCATTTGTATTTCAGATTAATTAGTTTATTATAATACCTAAAATTGAATCTTTATTTTAACAATAATATTTGTTCAAAAACAAATAAGAAATCTAAATATATTCATTTAACGGTAATACTAGTAGTGAAACAGAAAGAAAATATAACTGTTACAAAGGGCTATTGACCAAAGTTATTCCTGGAAATAATTGCATAGAAAAATCATATTTTCAAGCTGTCAGTTTATGCTTGTACAGAGAAATAATGCAGGAAATCTGACTACAGAACGATCTCCGCTTCTTAAATTGCAACAACGGTAAAGTGAATCGAGTATGAAGCAAAATTTAGTTGGAGACTTGACAAGTGATATACAAAATTGAGACGTAGTCGATCAATTCATTTTATAAATATATACCTGGGTTTTAACATTCAAACCAAGACTTAATTAATATTATTTTTATTTATCTTTGTTTAAGCAATGTATATAAATTATATTTTAATATTATATATTTAATAGATTTAACTATAAGCTTTATTACCTACAAAATAAAATAATTATTTATCTGACACTTTACGTTAATTATAATTATATCTTTTTTATAATTGTATCTTTTTTGGATGATCAAAAATAAACCGGTTAATATCAATAGTTACAGATTCAACATTTTTTTAAAAAACTATCAATACACTCTGACGACTGAAAATTGTAATATGTTCGCTACCTAATTAAACTTACAGCTTTTTAAGAGTTATTTCTGCCACACCCTGTATTTTACATAGTTTTTTTTAAATTTCTTAATTTGATTCAATTGAATTATTGCAAAATTTATTTAACGAGGTATTAATGGAATTATGGCAAATTTGAATGATAATGACAAAATCTGCTGGGACATCGTCGAAATAGATTTATACCCCCTTCATCACATTTGTGCGAAAAGCCATTATCCGCAGTGTCCAAAGCGATTCGCTGTATTCAATAGGCGACGACGGTAGTTGCGGGAAACCCTCGCGCCTTTTAAAGCACATTTAAATAGATTCATGATGTATTACCGAACCGGAGGCAACGCGAAAAACGTCTGAAGCGGGAAAATCAATTCTCCAAAACAAAAACAAGAAAAATCGAACAAAGCATTCAGTCTGTGGGTGAGCATTGAACAAACAGTGACGCTTTTAGCGCAGACACACCCCATAAAGCACGAATGTGCATTGCTTAATATCTCTACTGAGGTCAGATGAAGACATTCATTCGACCCTTTCCGCTGCGTCCTAAGTAAAAGCAATTGCATTTTATTGCACTAAAATGAAATTTAAAGTAATGTCGAAAACTCAACATTCTGCAACAATGTTATCAAATGATACTCTTTCACTACTTTCGATAAAGCTTTTAGTATCAAATATTTAGAGAGCTTTTATTTTATATAATCTCTTAGATAGTTTAACCATTACAGAGAAAAATAAATTAAAATTAAAGCCCAGAATGCGCGTATTGATAATAATTTATTATAAACAATACCCCAAAGAATATTTGAATTATTTGGTTAATGTTAATTAATAATGAGTAGCAAATAGTCTCTTTTATATTGTCACATCCCGGGATATATTGAGTTTTATCGATGTGGAGTCCCAGCAGTGTTTGTAGGATGAGGGCTAGTTAAAAGTCACTATTCAAATTTAATAATATATTTCAACACTTACATAAGAGTTGGTAACATAAATAAGTTTCTCAAAAGAAGTAAAACTAACTTAAAAATATAAAAGTGTTAGCTTCTATGCTATCAATATAAAATTTGAAATGGTTGTAACCGTAACAATATTCTTAGCATGGGGGTACAATAAATTAAATTATTATCTGAACATGAGATTATATAATCTAAAATTGAAAATATAATCCTAATAATCTTATAACATATCTTCACGTTCCTACAACCTAAATTCCCACTCCAAACATCTTAAATCCAAATTAAAAACTAGATACTTGACCGTAGTTCAGAAATATCTATCCGTGTCAAATCTTTAATAAATAAACCCATTTTCCATCCCATACTTGAATATGGTTTTCTCCTCTTATTCCTATGTCGTAATCCAGTCCAGAAGAATCTCTCCTTCTCGTTCTTCCTTTCATATCCTTACTAGGATCCGCCATCCAAATAACCCTCTTCATATATTGATCTTCATATAATGATCTCTTCAATTCCAAAACCAAAATTTGTCTAATCCTTGACAGATAATTGTTCCTCTCTCTTAAATTTATGTCAAAAGACAAAAATGTTTTTTCCATTACCAAATTTTGTATCCCTCGAAAACCAGATGTGGCTCCCAAGCTCAAGTATCCCACGTTTTCCCAATTTTTAATTTCCTTATAATCGTGCAGAAATACCTAGGTCGATAGCGTTTTGGCAAGGTATATTTATATTTAATTTAGAAGGTATTTTTGGTTAAATTATAAAGAATTTATTGTTGGATTTTGGAATTACTTTCAAATTAATTTATCTTTTTTTTTTCAGAGTAATATTTCTTTTTCCTTGTCTTTTTTTATATTATAGTTAATATTATTATTTATACTGGCCTATAAACAATGTTATTTCTTAACTAGAAATTTGTAAGAGCATTTTATTTATTATAATGAGGAATATATTTATTTTTTCTAATCCGTAACAGCAAATGTTATATTTTTAATATTTATTATATAAGTGCACATAAAATTATATTCAAAATATAAAAAATAAATAATAATATTTATTGCAACAATTAAATACCAAAATAAAACTAATACAATACATTAATACAAAGACTATAACATAGGTATTTCGGACTGGTCAAAATATAATATTAATAAGCTTTTAGTTTGTTACATAACATATGTAAACTGATCATGGTACATTCAATGAATTTGCATATTGCATAATGTATGTTCCAAATAGTTGTTCATTGATTTAGTCATGTACCATTATTTTGATGTGAATAGCAAAGAGTGAAAAATGTTACTCTGATTTTTAATTAATAATACATAATATAAATTCTATAATTCTAATATTATAATATTTGAAATAGGAAGAATATATAAATGTAAAAAATATGTTTTTTTTTTAATTATTGATTTATTTGTAATCTGCCACACTCTGGCAATAAACAAATATGTATGAGAAAATTAAACAAATAAAAATAACCTGAGCGGAAAGATTTTCCATCGGCAATCTTCCAAATTAAAATATATCCAATTATAACAAAATAATTTTTACAGCACATAAAATATTAATACAAAAAAATAATTTTAATTCCTATAGGGGAGAACAAGGGTGTTGTGTCTTTTTAGTCTTTGGTGGATAACACTGTTATCTAGCAAACATAAAGCTAAATTGTTGGAGTGATTTTCCAGTCTTTTCTGGTAACGGGCACTAAAATTTTGTATTTCACTTTTCACGGTGTTTATGTGGAGGTCGTTATAAATATTGTCATTTGTCGAATACCAGGGGGTTTGTACAAGGGTGCGCAGGCACTTGGATTGGAAACGTTGTAAAATCTCAACGTTGGAGATGCTGGCCGTTCCCCAAAGTTGGATTCCATAGGTACACACAGGTTTTAAAATTGTCTTGTATATTAAGAGTTTATTATTTAAGGATAACTGTGACTTTCTTCCGATCAGCCAGTACAGCTTGGATAATTTGATGCCTAGTTGTTTGCGTTTATCTTTTATGTTTCTGCTCCAGGTGAGTCGGCAGTCTAAGAACATCCCCAAGTATTTGGCGTCATCTGCTTGTGGAACTATTTTACCATTTAATGTGACAGAAGAGCAGGTTCCCTTTTTAAGGGTGAACGTGACGTGATGTGACTTGATTTGTTTTCGTTCACTTTTATTCTCCACATCTTTAACCATTTTTGGTACTCGATCACTTGACTTTGCAAATTCCGCACGGCAAGAACCGGATCCTCGTTGGACGACAAGACTACGGTGTCGTCAGCGTAAGTAGCGACTGTGGTTTCCGGGGTTGTCGGCAGATCGTAAGTATAGATGTTGTATAGTGCGGGTCCCAAGATTCTTCCTTGCGGTACGCCCGACGCTATTGAGTGCAACTGGGTCACCTCACCCTTGATAGTATCTATTGGACAGAAAAGATTTTAGTATACAGAAGTATGGATGAGGGAGCAACAATTTAATTTTGTACAACAATCCTGCGTGCCACACTTTATCGAAGGCCTGTCTTATGTTCAGAAACACTGCCGTGCAATATTTTTTTTCTTCAAGTGATAAAAAATATGTAAAAGTAAATTTTTAGCTTAAATGAAGAACATTTTATATTTTGTACAGAAATATGTAATAATATAATACATTGTCTAAATAAGGGTATTTAGACATTAAATTATTATTTGGGCGCAAAAACTGCAGTCAACTTCCCATTAAATGAAAATTATTATAATTATTAATTATAAATAATATGATTAGCAATTTATTTATAATATTAAATCCAAATAAAGTAGCAGATCTAGCTATAAATATTAATTATATAATATTCGAATTCGGCATCATAGACCTCAATGAAGTGCGCTATTCATATTTATATCTATTTACTCTATGTTTAATTGAAAGCAATCCAATTATTTATAATTTACGTTTGACTCCGGTATAGAAGCAAGCCGAATAATTATCATATAAATTAATTCAATTTTAATAACATAACATTGGCAATTGATATTTGAAATTACACACATTGGCATCGGGCCTACGTGCAAAATCCTGCTGGCTTTGCTAATTGATATTAAAATGTTAAATTTGTTCCCGTTGCTACATGCATGATCCCTCGATATCCATAACCCATTGTTATTTACGCATCATGGGAAAATGCATCTATGTCAAAAGTAACATTATCCTAAAAACTGACCTAAAAACTGACCCTATCATAAAAATGACTAAAACAAAGCAACAACAATAAAAACATTGCACGATTCGTTATATTTTATTTAAGCTTGTTTTATTTCCTCGTGAAAACGTTTCATTATAGCTTGTTGCAAGTTCCGTTTGTTTTAAATTCTACTGGAGTTTTTATCCAAAAATTAGAAGAGAAGTTTCGATGCCAAGAGAGTTGGCAAGTGAACCCAAGGAATAAGAAAGCAGCGGGCTTATCAAAGGGAAATATTTTAAATTTGTAAGATATCTAAATAAATAGTGTTTCAAATGAGGATGTGGAAAGTGTCCTTCACTGACCGCAGTAACTAATTTTGCAGGAAGTTATTAATACCAATAATTACGTTATCGAAGGTCAATGGCTTTCCGAACCAATTTGGTTTTAATTACTTAGTACCAGCGGCGGCAAATATAATTAAATTACTTTAGAAGGATTACGGTGAAAATCGTTACACACTGCATGCGATACTAATGGAAAACGAGAACCACAATCACACTACATGCACACTATTTTACCAGCCGCTGCCATTAAGTTTATAACAGCTAGGCTCCACGTTATACTACCATAAGCCGCATTTCTTATGACCATTTATACATATTTTCATTCACGGTAATTTAAATTAGCGTTAATTATGTAATAAATTATTAATCATAGTCGCATGAATTATTAATCTTAGCAATTTTCAACCTGAATTTTCGTTAGATACTTTAGTCTTTAAGTATTGGAATTAAGATGAACTGCGAAATGTAGTTAATTGTTAATTTTTTAATTGAAAATTTACTATATTTATAATAAATAATATATAATTAAGTAAAAATAAAATCATTTGCGTTTTTTTTGTAATGGTTTAAGGTAATAAAGTAGGGTTTATTAAAACGTTTGAATACGTCCACCTTTGAATTCTGACATGAAATATTAATTAACCTTCCTCCCCTACAAAGGATTTATCATTTTCGGAAACATGGTGATTTAATTAAATAAAACAAAATGCTTTTGAATGATTTAAGAGGGGGAGGTCCATCAAGCTGAATGTAATAATAACTCGTTGCTAGAGGTTATAATCCATTTTACTTTGATCGCAATAATTGTTCATTGTCTCTTTTATTTAATATATTTATATCATTAATACAGATTTAAATATGTCATCTACTATAACACATTTAATAAAGTTATCGTTAAATATTTTATGCGAATAATTTTATATTTTGGTTGTGTGTAATCTTACTTCACTTAACCAGACATACATTTTGGCCACTAGCTTCCTGCCCAGGTTGGTTTATCTTCACACTCTTATTCCGCATTTGTTCAGCTAATTAGGATGTACTTGCCATCATCACCCAGCTTCGCCATACACTAATTCGTCTTTCTCCTTGGTGGTCATTACTAATTTCACGAAACCCAATACTACGTTTCATCTTTCCTAACTTTTCAGCATTACTTTCACTATGCTGTCCGGCTCCAGTGACTCACCCAGTTTTGCCTCTGCTTCATGCTTCCATGTCGCCCAACTATTTCATCTGGATATGGTGTGCTCTAGATCAGCGGTCGCCAAACTTTTTCACTTCACGGACCAGTTAATTCATAATTTAAATCCCGCTGACCACTAATAGGATTTTTCAAGTGTTAAATATATTTATAGAAAATACTCAAGCGAGATCCTTGAGGACTGATGTGGAGAAGGCTTTCGTGGGAACAGCTGTTGCACACGAAATTTTCCACCACTTTGGCAACCGCTGCTCTAGATCATCATCCTCCGTGCAGTAACAGCACTTTCGGTCACTTTTCTTCTTTATAAAGTAGAGGTACTTGCTAAAGCACCCATGTCCTGATAGTACTAGCATCAGATAAATGTTCACTTCGCCGAACTTTCTTCCCGTTCACTGCTTAATTTCAAGTATTAGTTTTAAAGTCCATCTCCTTTTTGTTAATATTCTTTTCAGCTTTTCTGCCATCTCTACATGATTTTTTCCAGAGCCATTTTCTTCGTTGTCACTTCTTCCTTTCATCTTTCTTTTATCAGCAGTTTGATGTGTCTGAGATAACTTGTACTGGAGCATATTCTCTTTACCGTCTTTGTTTGGACCCTCTCCTGATCTGTCTTGTATTTTCCACTTGCATGGCGTTTTCACTGTTCCAGCAAATTTCTCTTGTTGAATTTTGGTCCACCAATATTTGGCATTAGCCTGCTTTTTAAAGCAGTAACCAGTACCGCTGGTTATGTGTTGTCGATACGAAAGGCATCCTCAGTTCAAGGTACTTTACAACTTTTTGGAGTATTATATCATCTTCACTCCGAGGTACTTTACTATTTTCTGAAGTACTATATCCACTTCGGAGACTCAGAAGATGAGCTTGTCTTGTATTCCTTCTTCCAGCCAGTAATACAACTTTTGATTATTTCTATATTCTATATTCATCATAGCAAAAAATGTAATACTATAATTATGCTACTGTATCAATAAATAAATTTATTATTAAATTATTTCGAATTATTTAAATGTTGAACAATTTTTACTTCTACATATTTCAAAAGTATCTTTGTTATATTGACCATAAAATATATAATTAATATAATAATATTTTTAATGAATGTCTTATCATTGGAGTTATTATAAGGAAAATTTATTTTTTAGAATTAATAATAAAATTAAATGACAAAAATATTATCTTATTGTAGAAAAATAAATACATAAAGAAGGGATTTTTATTAACGAGTATGTAAGATATACATTTTTCGATTTTTGTCCAAAAAATATATTCTGCTGAATGTATATATAAATTAGACTACAAAGAGAATTTTATTCATCATACATTTTCTAGAATAAATTTGAAACTACTTTTCATTAATGGTTTAGCTAAAAAAATATATTTTAAAGAACTGTAAAATTTCTTATACAAACATAACTTTAATAAATGTATAAAAAAACTGTAAATTGGAAGAATGCAATGAGAATCTTAATTAAGACGCATACAATTTGTGTTACATTAAACATAAGCAAATATTTCAAGTTGTTACAAAGCGAACATACTTAAACATTAATTTTTCCAAACAAAATTTGATTTAATTTCGTCAAGTATTTAAACTTCAAATATAATTAATTCCGTTATTTCAAGATATATTTGATAATAAGCAGCGAACTGAAAAATGAAAAGGACGAGCGATGAAATATTGCAATTATTGGGAATTAGTCGCGATATTTAATAACAGGATGATTCCTTTATGAACGCTCGAGATATTATTGCTTTCATATTTCCAATTCAATAAACACGAAATAATAATGCCAGCTAAACGCACGTTGACAACCGTGTGTTTTTTTTTCTGTTGGAATAAAATCGTTAGTATCATTTTTTGAGTGAATGATAAACGAGACGGGGATTAAAACTTTATTATATTTGTATAACTTCGTATACCAAAACATTATTCTTCTCGGATGAATAAGGGGGTGAGGGTGAAAGAGCAGAATGAAAAAAAGTGCTAAAGCTTCATCGATAATTTCCACTCGAGAAAGCTTGTTGTCAGAGGTAATGTAGTAAACATCTAAATCAGCAGTTAAAGAACTATCGGAAAAACTCGTAGCGATGTTTTCGGATTCAGATCAATACTTCTAATGTAATCCATTTAAAATTAATTAAATTTGAAATTGTTTTGTTCGTTTTCATTAGTTCATCGATGTAATTATATATCATTGCGTATGTGTTGACGATAGACAAACGACCTCTAAGAGCATGTAATTTGTAAAATTATTCAATTGCACGTCACTATTAGCAGGGTCTTCGCAAATGTAATTTTTGTAACGCTAATGTAGTAATCCTATGCACTTAGATGATTAAATTGCATAAACATCAGTAAGTTACGGACCGAAATTACAACCACATATATAATAGCATGCCGGCGGTTTGGCATGGATGACGTTCTCGCCAAGTCGGAAACCACTCCATCCATCCTGGGCCCGTTCTCCCCTTTTAAAACTACATAATTAATTCGTATGCAATTAGAACAGATGAAATGCAATTAAACTGTTCGCTACAATACATTACACTATTGTCATGTACGAACAAATGCTATTTACTACTAACATTAAAATACAATTAACCACATCTGATGCATGCATTTCATATAGTAATCGTATTTGTATCTATTTCCTGTATTTTAGCTGCTAATTGCCTATCGATTATGTAATATTTCAACACTGCAGACATTTATAAATACAGCTCTGATTTGCTCTAAGTTAAAAAATATTATTTTATTATGTTCAATTAACATACTTTTATTATATAGTATATAAACTAATAATATAATTTATACTTGTGATATTCCTGTTACTAATATTAATAGTTTCAAATAAACAAATAATAAAAACATATTAAAAAGTTTCAAAATCACTTTGACTTTGACGTTCTGTACTTCAGTAGATCGAATACACAGTTTGTTTCCTTTTGATGATCTAGAAATATGTCATTGATTGTTGATGTGAATGTATATTTAGTCGGTGTGTTTGTGCGAGCTGTTACCTCAGCCCACAAAGGCTCGTGCACTATTGTAAATGATTTTTGATTGCCATCAGAGGTTTTGCATTTTGTTTGGCAGAGGCAAAGGCTACTTTGTAAATGACCTCAGTGACGAATGAAACGTTAGCTTTTTTCTTGACCTGCATTTTATTGCTGTGCAAAAGAACTGTATGGCCCTTTACAGGAGATATATACAACATCATAGGTATGATGTTGATCTTGTACACAATAACCTTGTTCGATTATACCAATCGCATAGCTTTACTCCTCCTATAATTGATATGTGACTTCAAGTGCAAACCAACATCGAATATCAAGAGCTTATTATCAAAAATTGATGTTTTACTGACAAAACACGAAAAACTAAGATGCCATAATGGCGTTTTTAAATATTGAATGTAAATTAAATTAAAATCTATATTTATCCGAATGATTTGGTCTTATTTTTTATTAATAAATAATATTATCATATATTTTTGAAATATTTTTTTTACTTCATTATATTCAATAATGGCAATTTACACCATACAATAACCATTATAGGTAGAACAAAAGTACACAGATTATTTTATATAAAAACCGGTTATTATTTTATAATAACTTATTTAATTAAAAATTTAATGTGATAATACTACAAAATATTTAAAGTAATATTTTTATAGTATATGTAAAAGGCAATACACAATATAAAGTTTTAATTCAAATTTCATACATTAACAAATAAATAATAAACACATCATTTCTTAATAAACGAAGCAAAATTAATTTGAAATGACAATTAATTATTACAAAGAGTTGATTTGCAATAAAAAAAAGTAGATATAAGCTGAATACATTAATAAATAATTTGTAAAGTAATGTAAAAGACTAGACCCGGCAAAATACTTTTTCGAATATTCAAAACCTGTTCTTTCCAAAAATGAATGTTTACCTAGACACATCGTATGTAATGTTTTATAACTCATACTTGTTTCAATTTTCGTATATAATACAGTATATAATGCTACCTTGGCACTCGTGGGTTTCACAGTGAGAAGGTATTATTAGCGAATATCATTAACTATTTTAAAGAAATTACTGGTATTTTATTCTATAATAGAAGGTTTCGTGGTAGTTAGTGAGCAGTAGATGGTTACTTTTCTATTACTCTTGGAAATGGGAAATTTATAATAAAATTCCAGATAATCACGAGGTTTTTAAAAAATGAATAGGTAAAATAATTGATTTTGCAATTTGTCATATTCTTTCCATACGGAAAATCATTTATATATACAGATTAGATAAAAAAGAAAAACGTAAAATATTTTAATTACATTTCTAGTTCCACTTTTTCGCCTTTTATTTATATTACTAAGATAGTTTAATAATTATATAAAATATATTTTTATATTAACCCATGCTCCGCAAGGAAATATAAAATTAAAATGTTTTATCTTAACTAACATAATTGTACATTCTGGTTTTTCTCTATCTTGGTTTGTTCGATTCATAGCATTTCTACTTGGAATTGACGTATTGTGTTGTTTAACTTATCGAGAAAATATAGGTAAAAAATAGAATAGCTGGCAAGTAAAAGTAAAAAGTTCTGAGCGTTTTTTCTCTTTATTTTGACGATGAAATTAACAAAGTCGGAATTTTCGGATTTAGATCAAATATGCGCCATTTCGTTCGATATCTTTTATCCATTTTTGAAGCAATTTCATAAATCCGAGATCGAAGAAGTAGAAGTCCTCGTCGTTATTGGTAGAAAAATTTGACTAGCTCATTTTCACAAGCCTCTCTTGAGGCCAGTTTTTTACCATCAATTTTTTTTACAAATACTTCAAAATGTGATAATCGCTTGGTGCCAGGTCTAGGCTATACAACGGGTGCGATATAACCTCCCATCCAAGCTCTCGGGGCTTCTGGCGCGTCGTTAAAGATGTGTGCGGCCTGGCATTGTATTGATGGAACACAACACCCTTCCATTGGCCAATTCTGGTATGATATGGTCAGATTTTGACAGTATAGGTCATAGTACAGGATTCCCTTCCAATCCCACCAAACACGCAGTAAAACCTTGTTGGTCGTTATTCCGTGCTTACCGCGCTTGGACCACGATCTTTTTGCCTGTTGTTTTCGTATGTGACCCATTTTTCATCGCCAGTCACCATCCGCTTCAAAAATGGGTCAATTACGTTACGCTTCAGCAAAGAATCGCAGGCATCAATTTGCTCCAAAAGATTCTTTTGCATCAGATCGTGTGGCACCCATACATCGAGCTTCTTCTTAAGACCAGCCTTATGCAAATGGTTCCAAACGATTTTCTGGATATTCTTCAGTTCATGGACAATGGAATAAGTGCTTCCATTCCGGTCCGTCTCGACGATTTCCAACATTTTCGACGATTAGCTTACCAGAGCGTGTTTCATCTTCGACGTCCATATTACCAGAACAGAAGCTTTGCTGTTGCATTCGATACTGTATTGGGCCGCCAGCTTTATGTCGCAGTATAGAATGACAAGATGGAACGTACACATCGTGAGATATGGCTCACTAAAGCAATCTTGCGAAAAACGCTCACAACTTTTTACTTCACCCAATATATATTTCTGTCGGTCCGTTAAATATTTATCATATATTGTGTAAAAAGGTTGAAGAACGCTGCTTTAGAATATTGAAAACGTATTTTTTTTTAATATTGCACACAATTATTAAAATATTCTTGTTCATAATTTGATTTTTTCCCAACAATTTTTTTGGTCGAGAAAACGATGAATATGAATGTTAAACACACTCTAGTAAGCATCTAATAACAAAAGAGAAGTTAGCTAAAATAGAAATAAATATGGTTTTAAAATATTACAATTTATGATTTAATATCAAATTAATTAATGAAAATATTACAATTTAATATCTGTAGCATTTCATAAAAATAAAGTTAAAAATGAAGCAGGAAAATATAAAGAGGTAAAATTAATTATTATTAATTATAAAACATAATGCTTGATGTCAAATAGTTAGTATCATATCCAATTTGGTTTTAGAAATGTTGTTTCAATGTTTGCATTTATCCGATTTCGCAATCAAATCGTACCTATAATACAAGCATAATCATACGCACATACACAAATATAAGCCATAATAATTTGTACATCCATTTGTGTATAAAAAAATCGTTTACCATATTTGCGCAAACTATTGGTGGTAATCTGCTTGGAATCGGGTGGGCTATGGCTTTACGCTCGCAATTAATATAATGGAGCCATTTAATTTAATTCCCCGCTATGATTAATGACAGTGTGTATATGTGATTCATTACTACACCGTACCTATACCATTTTTGTTGCATCGCATTTCGAACGGCAAAAGAAAAAATAAACACGCGCCCGCCCAAAATAGTTTCTCCATTCATCCAGAAAATGAAAATAAATTATTACGCCATGTTGCGTAATTGATCCAAATTCGCTTTCTGTGTTTTAATCCAATTTATCATATACCCGCATACATATAAGCGAATTTAATAATACAAGTATTCAGAAATTTCATTAAGCTCCGTCGGATAATAATTTTAATTAAATTAACCCCGTCCTAATTGACTTTATACTTTTTAATTAAGATTGCCATGTCTTGCGTCGTTTGTTTCTTTTTCATTTTCTCTGGTTTTACACTCTGCACTTGTTAGGATGGAAATTGGCTTTAATTTATTACCATTTTAATATTGATTCCCGTTTCAGGTGGAAACAGGAATGGATTTCAGAAATATGACAATATGCGTATCGTTTTCAGGGTAATTGGGTTTCAATTAAAATTTTATTATATGCCCACACGTTGTTCCACGTCCAACGTTCATAGCATCTAATTAATCGCCAGCCGTAAAAGCATTTACGGATTTATCCAACCAGAAAGAACTTTCAATTATATTAGGGCCAGATTAATTTAAGACCATTACGTCGGATTATCATTATTTTATTTCACTATTAAGGTAATCCAACGTTTCAGTCTTTTTTTTTATATTTATATGTCTGAATCTCAAAATACTTTTCTACTCACGTGAAATAACTGTGGTTTTTGCTCCATTGTTGTGCATAAAATTGATTAAATGAGCAATTCTGTTTGGTTTACGAGAGAATATTCCATTCTCGGCGTTACATTGTGATGGCGTACTCCTTTCAACAATGGGACGAGTCAGATTTATATTTCCATTCCAAAGGAAAACCTGCCAGCGATTTTCTTTTACCGCATAAATCCACTAATTAGAACCCCCAAATTCTCATTCTGCTCCTTAATTAAGCAGCCGTCTACTATTATCTTATACTATTAGAAATCCTACATCTCCGCAATTGAATAATTAAATATTAGTACACTTACTTTTTTAATGAACAAAATACAATGTTTGTTAATGTTTGCCATTTTTCGTTTCATTCCACCAAACACATATCGAGATATATTCAATCAAACAAAATACGAATCTGGAGTGTACTTTCTATATTTATCTAGTCCTAGGGAAACTCAGAAGTCAAAGGAATCAAAGGGAAATCGAGTTAAGTGTTTGTGGGTTTATTTTCTTCTATTGAAATATTTATACTGTGGTTTTTCCGGAATTGCAACAACATCTTTTTCTTTCAATATCCTTGAAAGCTGTGTTTCTTCAAACATTCCTCTCCGTATTATTGCTATAATTCAATATACATAATTCAAATTAAACGGTCGCACATATTTTTGTATTTCTTATTGATTTATTAAACAAAATAATTTTGGGTTCTTGTAAAAATAAAATAGACTTACTGCGGTTAATATATCCTCAAGGGATTATTTGAAATTTATCTGGGAATAGAAATCAAACAGATTGAATTCACCGGGGAATGAGCAAATGAATTAAATATCGTATAGGATCTAAAAGGAACTGCAAATAAAGCACACAAACATAATCTAATTCAAACAGAAAACGACGTGGTTTGTTTGGAAAATGCTGTGCGCTGCAAGAATGCGAATCAATTGTGTTGTAAACCAATATATTACGGTTCTTACAAATGCTGCTGTTATTTTATATATTACTTTCCTGAATTAAAATATCCCTAATTAATTAAAAATATTATTAATTATTGTTATAAGTATCGTAATTTAATAAATTGTATAATGCTTAGTTAACTTTAAATATGTAGATCTGTAGTAACTGGAATGATGGATTGATTCTGAATTTTGAATTTCGGTATGACTATGTTTAATAGTAGTGGCGTTGAATGCATCAATAATTAATAGCCGTAATCAATGACGTGGGAACGCTCGCAAACTTAATTATAGTAAGATTTGACCGTTTCGACACCGTACAATGATTAATGGGTTTCAAGCCGTTAGCTTTTCATCGCAATAATCGGGGGAGAGAGCTTTGCCCTCGAAGCATACTACCTGTTTCGCAGGATTAATATTGTTTGGATGAGAGATTTGTGTAACGACTAAACTTGTTCGTTAAGCTTCAATAATAGATGACAGGCCGGGCGCATCCGTTCATTGTTTCAGAAGGGTGAAGAAATAAATAATCGAAGCAAAATGAAAAAAAGATTTATTTAATATGTTTTTCGTATGATTTGTAGATATAAATATATTTAAATTATAGCAACATAAATTCAAAATATTGATTTATTTTATTATATATTGAAAACTTTTTTGCATTCAAGTATTTAAGTAAACTTAATATTTGAACAATAATTCTTAAATTCTGACAATTAAAATATCGTTAATGAATGGTCGTATAGTAAAAAACTAGATGACTAATTAAATAATTAATTATTTTTTAATAATCAACGTAAAAAATATTCATTACTTTTATTATGTTTGTTTGTTTCTACTTATATAATTAGGTATATAGCGTATGAAGATATTTCAATCAATTTTTAATCCTAATTTTTCATACAAGTTTTGGTTAAATTAAATATATAGTCTAATAGTATGAATACTTTTGAAACCTCCTAACAAAGATAAATGTTATTAATATTTTATTAAAGAGTGGAAAGACTGCGGTTAATATAGCCTTTTGTAAATGTGTTGGATCATGTGTACACTTATCTTATATTTACTATTCATTAAATATTACTAATTTATTATTAATTACATTATGTTACTTATTTTAGTTATCAATTCTGATGTCTATATAATTATAGGGTTTATTAGTATGTATATTTGATATAATGATATATAACTAGATTACAGAACTTAATACTAAAAATAAGATTCAGGCCTTCAACACCTTGGTTTTCCTTGTACCGCAGTATAGCTTTGGAGTCGTTAACTGGTTGCAAACTGAGTTCCGGTAGATAGACAGGAGAACCAGGAAGTTGCTCAAAATTTACGGATGCCATCACCCGAAAACTGAATTCTATATCCCGAGAAACACTACTATCGCAAAATTGTTGGCCTATCCGAATACATTAAGAAGGAAAAGATAGATATACTTGATTAGGAGACATGCGGATACCAAAGCTAAAGTACGCTCGCTCACCAAACAGGGAAAAGACATAAACAACAAGTACCTCAAGCTTGACTCCGTAAGTCAACAAAACATCAAAGGAAGATTTAAATCAGCTCTCGCCGAAGAAAATTCTGAAAGAGTCTTATCAAAGCACTACCATGGGAAATTTCTCCAAACTTTAAAGATTAACTGGGTGGATAAGGAAAAAACTGTCATATGGCTCAGAAGCGCTGGACTCAAAGGTAAGACAGAGAGTCTTATAGTGGCAGCATAACACCCGCTATTATCAGAAGAAAATATTTGACCTTGACGTTGACAGCAAGTGCATCGGAGCGAACCAACCAGACATCATTATCCACAGCAGGAAGGAGATGCGATGCATTCTCATGGACGTGGCGGTACCTGCTGTCGAAAACATCACGCTCATGGAGGTCGAGAAGAGGAGCAAATACAAACACCTGGAAATTGAGATTGCACAAATGTAGAAAACAAAGACTAAAGTTGTTCCGGTTGTGGTTGGTGCTCTTGGAACCCAGAAGACATTGTTCCTGTTCGAAAAACATCTCGATGAGCTGCCATGTGGGTGTCGGGCAGATACAAAAAATCGTGCTGCTGGGAAATTCCCACATACTCAGAAAGATCTTATCCATCGGCCAATGAACGCCCTAAAATCCATGTAGGACTCCGGCAATAAAAAGCTTCTGGCCTAAAATGCTAAGTAAAAATTAAAAAAATAATAATATTTATTGCAACAATAAATTACAAAAAAATCTTAACAAAAAAACGCATACTCAATATAACAAAAATAAAATGAAATTCTACTGCTGTAAAGGGCAATTGACCATAGCAAAAAATAATATATATAATGTACAAAATATCATGAAAAAACTACACTAAAATTATAACGGAGTACTTCTCTAATTGCCGATATCTGCTCGTAAAGAGCAGGAAACCTAATCACAGTATACTAATATACTGCATCAAGATTGGAAGATCTGGAGCAAAATTTTGTGAAAGTGTGCCAATGCGTTCTAAAATGGGTGTAACATTAGAATAATCATAAAGTAGTTCATTGGGAGGATTATGTATTGGATTATCTAGGTGTGTAAGTCTAGTGATCGCTCGGAGGGCCATTCGCCCTTGAGATAAAAGTAATTAATATTTTATACATTAATATTAATTATTTTTATTTTGTTTGTTTTTTTTTTTTCTAATGTAATTTATATATACCTAGCCACTTCGTATGAAGATTTACTAACTATATAGTATCTACTTATTTTCTTCAATTAAGCAAAAGCAAAACATCCTATGAAACTAATTTTTAATTATAATTCTTAATAGATGTTACGGTTAAATTATACATAGATAGTCTAGGAGTATGAATTCTTTTGAAACCTAACAAAGATAAATATTAGTAATATTTTATTAAAGAGAGAAAAGACTGCGGGTAAAACTATTTTGTATGTGTATTATTATTCATTAAATCTTAATTAATTTATTATTAATAATATTATGTTACTTAATAAATTAAAAAATATTGTTTACATTTAATGCAAAACATATCCATCACTCCGTGACTCATTTTATAATAGTTATCTATTCTAACGTCCATATTATTATAGGATTTATTAATATGTAACGTATTTTTTTGTCGTATAAATGATATCATGCTAATAATAATATTTATTGCATTAATAAATTATAAAAATTATACAAAAAATATACAATACCCAATAATAAAAATTAAATATAATTCAACTGCTGCCCTATATAATACAATTTTTTTTTAAATTGCTTCACAAATTTATAATCCAATATTGTTATTTTACTCTTAATTAATATCTAGAATATTATAAGAATATTTTTTATTTATGAAATTGATGTTTTTTTTTATGAAAATATATTATTTTTTTTATAATGGAAGTTTAAAATCTTTAATATTATATTCAATTAGTCAAAATAGGTTATATATATAGATGTCATATTATATAACAATATATAATTATTATGTTCTTGAAAAAGCAGCTTTATTGTCCATTAGGTTTATGAAAGATTAGGGTTTTTCAAGAGCGAAAGAACTTTTTATTTCTATTTAGCGTACCCTTAAATACACTGAAGAAGCTGGGGGAAGGTTTCGAATTGTCCATTATTTTCTTAATACCGTGATCGGGATTGCCGATAATGGCAATAAGACTTAAAGAAAGTATATTGCATCTTAAATTGATCTCTAATGTAGTCATTAGACTGGCGCACATCAATTTATGAAGATTTTCGGGAAATTCCATGTACTTCCTTTAGCTGGCTCTGCATATATTTTTTTTTCCATTCTATTATTGGCAACGGCGAGCGCTGGAACCTTGCCAGGTGGGCATAAAGTGGGTCGGCTTTCGATTGCAACCCTACGAAACTATTCAGTTGCAGCCCTGCCAGTCCACCGAGACGCGTTTATTGGCATTCCGCATTCGCCAAGCGATCCAGTGTTTTGGTTTTTCATGAGGTGAATGAAACGGAATTGTTACTTAGCAAACGGAGGCGCCGGGATTATCTTGCCTCCCCTTTTTCCATCCGCCCATTCGATTTGTGTAAAACGCCGCGCGGAAAGAGAATTCTTAAAATTTCATCAAATATTTTATGTACTGAAATTTAACACACAAATTACATTTCTTATTGCGAAAAGCATTGTGATTGGGATGCAAAGTCACTCTCATTAGGAGTATGTTTACCAGAATGGGTACGTTGTGCTAGTTTTGAAAATAGCAACCAAGTCTCCAGTGAATTGAGGGGGGTTGTTTCAAATTGAATACCGATAAAATAATGCACTTATCGGACCGTTGCACGTTCCTAAGCACTTCAGCAGCCCATCCACAAGCTAGGAATCCTCTTACAACAGTTTAACAAAAATTAATCGAAAACAACATAAGCCGCTCTATGATCACGAGCATTATGAAAGAGATTACCTTCAGTATCTGATGTGTTGGAATGTTACAAATTCTACAACAGTTTGCATTAAGCACCGAAGTTGTACCAAGCGCAATGTGTTGTTATATTTATATATTAATGCGATAGTTTTAAACTTGCTGCAGGAATGGGCGTCCCAGAAAATGCAGACTCATCTATATGCAGCTCATTCTTATCTCAGCGGAATTGTAACATTAATTACAGCAAAGCAAATTCCATCTTCAAAGTTGAAGAAACAATTTATCATTTATTTATTCACATAGTATAAGAAAACTTTTTTGATATTAAAACTCATTTAAATGTTACTTATAACGTTTTTTTGTTGTATTGCATCGACTACTACACATAATAGGCAGTATATCTAATAACTACATCTATTACAAGGCTAATTTGAAATATTTTTAAAGTAAATCAAGTCTTTTTTGTATCAAATTATATAATAATTCAGAGTTAATTATTTTACTTTTGTCAAGAAGAGAATTCACTTTAAATCTTAACAATTTCTTATTCTTAAATACAACGAGATTATTGCTCCTTGTAGGACATTATTATTTCAAAAATATTATTAGCCGAAGAGCATAGTATATTTTTATATTTTCACACCAAACTATAACAAATAAATTAAAAAAAAAACTACACAAATTACTTTTTTATTATAAAATATCGTTTTCTACAAACTTGTGGAAGACTGTTTATTTTTTCTGTTTCTAAGGATAATAAAATGCTATATACTTTATTTGAGACTAATTAAAACATAAATTTTGTTTTTATGTTGTTTATTTCTATGGAAATTAAAAATTCTCGATTAGTTGGGTTTCAAACTGTCCGGGTTGAACAATAAATAAGAAATATATAATTTCTGATGTTATTTATTAATAAACTTCTAAAATTATTGCAATAAATATTATTATTAGGATAGAAAAACCTTTGGATTATATTATTTATTTTTATTAATTCATACAATAATAATATTTTATTCTACGTTTGTGACAGTTACAATAAAAATAATTATTATATTTTGTTAATGTAATTTTAACAGTTACTTCCTATTACATAAATCAATACGATTCATTAATTTTGCATTTATTCTGAAGTTAATACAAAAAAAAAGTAATTATGTTCCTTCTGTTTCTAATTTACCTGACGTACCTTCGCGACATCAAAGGAAAATAATGCAATTAAAATTTGAATTTTGTCACTTTGACGCAACCAACATTTTAATGAACTTTGGGATATTTTTTCCTTCTCAATCTCCTAATATGGTTAAGGGCTTTTTAAGTTATGGAGTATGCTATTTTCAGTCTAGAACATGCAAAAGTGCTTTTGAGGATTTGAAGGTAATTCGGGTAATTGCTAATTATTGATTATCCATTTTTCTTATACATTTACATTTTTAATAATAAAGGATAAATATAAAAGGGTTAATATTTTCCATTAATAATTATGTAAATATCATTAATTCAAATTAGTTTTGTTGGAAAGGTTATTTTATCTAAGGTTATTTTTATGATCTTATTATTATGTATTTATGTATATCTATTATTTATGTATAATTGTTGCAATCAATAAATTTCTTAATATTATGTTTCTATTAATAATTTTGTAATAATAATTGACTACGAAATATTACAACACATTCACTTAAATCGAAAACGAGCTTAATCTTATTTCCCTATTTTACATTAACGGATAGTCAATTATTTAGAGAGGTTTTTCCTTACGGCATCAGCCAAGTAATCGTCTGTGAAAGTCTACCAAATTTATCAATAGAAATTAATTTGGTTTTTAAATAATGCTTATTTTGGTAATTTTAAATTGTACTTCTCAAGAAAAAAAACTCCTTAGCCCTTTGGCCTTTATGACAAATAGAAATGTGTAAATCATTATTTAAATATAAATAAATCTCACCAAATATCATCTTGTCAAACGATATTTTCGATTTTGTTGTTTTATTCTTCATGAAAATGTTGACAAAAAAAAACTTTAAATTACTTAAATTTGTACATCCTGTGTAAATCTTGTTTAGATTTATATTATTATTTTTATTATACATGTAAGACTATATAATCAGTGAAAGTTATATGTTATTTAACAACTATAAGAATTCGATTATTAAAAAAAAACTTGAATAAAAATGCCGAGAATGGGCGAATTTCTTTTTGAAGTTTGTATATTTCTCTCAATATTTGGGGAAATAAAAAGGAAAACATGTATTTTGTCGAGCTAGAAAGCTTATGAAAATGCTGGAATGTAACATTTTTCTTTAGACATAAAGTGAGCGCACGCTATTGCGATCAGAATATACAACAGTTGGGCACCGAACGGAATATTTATTGGATAAATTGAAAGTATAACAATATTTCCAAACCAAACCTATTTTCACTGAAAATGCTATTTTCCATTAGTAAATATTTGCAAAATAAAATATTGCAATCCAAAATCAAATACAACTGTATAAACATTTTGTTGTTAATAAAAATATTTCAAATTTAATTATCTTTTATTATGGAAACGAAAATCTAAATTATAAACTTAAATCAAAGTTTAATTATATAAAATAATATTAACAATCAAATTTAGAACCCAAATAATTAACAAATCCAAGAAATATTTAAAAAAAAATCTAAAATTTAAAAATAATAAATTTTTATTTTTTCATTTGATTCTTTTCAGAATATATTGCAATATATAACTTTCATTTTTCTTATCGGGAATAGGTAAAACCTTAAGTTTTGTATTTATTATTGTAATTTCAAATACTAAAGTATTGTATCAATTTGCTGTAGTTAATTTATCATAGAAAATAATCCATAAGGCTAATGCTTCAATATAATTCGATAAAATATGATCAGCAGGAAAAAGAAAATGATAAAAAAAAATTATAAATAAATTTATTCACATGGCTCAATCAACAAAATTTGAAAATGTCGATTAAAAAGATGTTAGAAATTTAATCAATGCAAAAGATGATGTTTCGCAATGGAAAAATTTTCAGCCAAATAAACCAAGAAGTGTATTTGTTGTGTTATGATTAACTCCATAGAAGCAATTGCTAAATAAAAGAAGAAAAAAATACAAAGAATCAACTTATATTTTAAAATGAAATTTCACTTTGATTTTCATTTGCTTTAACGAATTTTCACTTAACAAAGTAATAACTTTAATATGACTGTAATTTAAACTTGAATGTTGATCTTTATATTGATTTTATTCTTTATATAATCTCAGTATTTCAAATGTTATATAATAATATAACATTATTTATTGGCCAGTATACAATACATATAAAAATACAAGAAAAATAAATGTAACTCTGAAAAAACACAAATAATTTTAAAAAAAATTCTAAATATAAAACAACCAAAAATTAATTTAATACAATGAATATTCCTGGCCAAAGGGTTATCGACCAAGGTCTTTCTGCGCGGGGAAATAAATTTATATGGATAACAGTATCAAAGTATTATTACAGTATAAGAGTAAATAGTAAAATATTTAAAAAAAAAACAAGCAGCCACAAGAAGAGTGATACAATTATAGGGACGTCAAAAATTGAAAAAGAGTATAAGCATGATGCCAGTACTTGGGACGGACATCTGGATTTCGAGGAATACAAAATTTGGTCAGGGAAAAACATTTTTGTCTTTTGACATAAATTTAAGGGAGAGGTCAAGGATCGGACAAATTTTTGTTTTGGAATAAAAAAGATCATTGAAAGGGTTATGAAGAGGGTTATTGGGATGGCGAATCCTGGTAAGGATACGAAGGGAAGAGTGTTCAGATACGGAAAGACTTTTTAGGACTGGATTTCGACAATGGGAGTCAAATGTTATATTTTTTTGGTATTACATCATATATTATTTGTACATGTGCACCGTTCATATTTATAGTATACCATAATTTAATTACATAAGTAATTGTATATTTGTTTGAATATTTAAAATATTAAATATAAATTAATGTACTTCAGATTGTTACCGTTATATTCACAGCTTATTTTTGTAAACTTTCATCATGTATAACTTGGTGAGAACGATAGAGTATAGAGTTTTTTGTAAATCTTAAATTTATTATTAAATATATGAAGATGTATATTATATGTTTATGAAAAAAAAGGGAATATTTTGACTTATAGAAAACAATAGAATTGGAGTTTCTGTTTTATCCGTATGTTTTGATTCGCAAACAGAGGATTCGTGCTGGGATTTTTTTGTGATTTATGTGCAATATTCCCTTCGCATTTCAATTCGAATAAAATATATTTGCAGTATATTATGGCGATTCGACAGTTCTCAAATATTGAGTGTACAGAAGGAAGAAAAAAGTACAGCAGAAAAGACAGCGAAGAAAATAACTATATACACAGAGATCAGCGACAGGAAATCATTTGCGCACACGTTTCTTGAAATATTTATAACCTTTGTGATTTGGAATGAAGAATATAGGGGATGCATCGTGCATCTGTAAGAAGGGAACCCTCAACCCTCCTGCTCCCCATAAAAACATCCACTTATGTCCATAAAACTTGTTCGCAATACGGCCACATGCGGGAAGCCCTTCTTCTTTGAGGGCGAAGGGCGTTGTGTGTGTGTGTGGTCGTATGGTCGGTATGTGTGTGCGCGCTTCGACGATCCAATATTAAGTTATATGTATCGAAGCTGGGGCGAAATGCGTGATATCGTTGCATGCCCTTCCCATTTTCTCGCATGGAAAAACATAACATTTTTAGTACAGACAGTGAAACAGCCAAGCGCCCTATCTCAAACGTTCCAAAACTGAAAAACCTAAAATAAAATTTAATGCTTCCATTATCCTGGCTCAACTGGGCCCACCTACTCAGACGACCCCCCCGATCCGATATGAAATTGAAATGTTTCCAAAACACTTACGATCTTTAATAAACATTTGCACTGTAGCGCTAAAACTAATTTTATTATTTAGATAACCTTAAAGTTAACACTACTTCCTATAATCGAAAAAATAAAAACGTTTACTTTGTATCTGAACGCTTACATTTTTTTATTTACATACTTATACCTACATACTACAAAATCTTTCTCCTCATTCACCGTTTAAGAATTCTCGTGAATTTTTATGATTTCTATTTTCCACTTTTCTAGAAAAAAATCTGAAAAAAAAATACTACAACAATTTCAACTACAACATCGGAAACCATAATACATACTTAGATAGTAGACAAAATGTATTGTAATTTACATACAAAGTGCTATTAACCGCATTCTTTCCGCCAAATACTTATGTTTTTTTTGCGAATAATAATATTTATTGCAATAATAAATTACAAAAAAAAAATTAATGCAATAACACAATAAAAAGAAAATAAAATTCAACTGCTGCAACGGACTATTGACCGAAAGTCTTTCTGCTAGTATTTTACGATTAATGACAACCTTGGAGGCCCTTGGTAAAATAATTTAATAATTAATAAACGATTGCCAGGAACGGGAATATGTAATTATAAGATTTGGTAATTCTTCTCACAATTCTATATATGATTATTATTTTCCGAATAGAACTTTTTCATTATCTTTTTCAGTAGCCAATGCTATTGTTTTAAAGGTAATTTTTGATCGAAGCTTGGATAATATTAAATTGTTCTGATTATATTAAATTAATCGCAGGTTTAATTTGTAATGTTTTTCATCATTTATATTCATTTTCGTTTAGTTTTTCTGTATCAAAATACATATTATTTTTTATACGTCTGTATGGAATATATTTAGTAGTATTTTATACTAATAATTGGTACAAATATGTATATCCATATTCACTCTAGGAGAGTCCGAAGAGTTTGGTCTTGGTTGCATATTAAAAATAGATTTCTATAATTTCTACGATTATGTATTTCCATATTAACTCTACTGCTGTATATTCTAAGATTGCTAAATTTTAATCATTTTTATTGTTAACGCACTAGTGCGCATGCGCTTGACCAAATATTCATATTTCCCGCTTAATTAAAACATGACGATGCGTGGAGCTAACGAAAGGTTCATACTAAATGCTTTACTCACTGAATACTTTATGCAATCAGATATTCATGATAGTAAGTGAACATTTACAGTTAATCAATATGACAAAAACCTATACATAAATTATACAAATATGCACTAAATGAAAGTACATTTGGATAGAAGATCTAATTTGAACTGTGCTACCTGACGCCATACACATTTCTGTTTTCTCTGGAATTATCACTTTCGTGAGCCAGGACTAAAGCTCATCATAACATACAATACTTGCCGAAAGCCCTCCTTGCCGTGCCGTAATCCCTTATGCAAACACATGCCGGCACAAAAAGTCATAAGTTTTAATTAAAAATGAGAACCTACATAACTCAAACTAAATAATCCACACTACACGGTGATTAATTAAACTTAAACAATAATTAATTAAGTCACGTAAAAATGCAGCCGAAAAGTTTTGGCTCCCATCTGCACCCGACAATAACTTACTCTTTATTCCCGGCCGCTTTAAAAAATGTTACATTAATTTTGTTAATTTTTTTAAAAGATACATTAAAATACATTATAAATTAATTAATTTTGTAAATATGTTCAATTAATAACTAAAATTTAGAGTTATTTTGGTATTTCATTAACATTATTGTAAGTAACTGCATGTAAATATCTAAAATATAACTATTGATTATTTAATCTAATTATTATTAACGTTTAGATTGAATTATTCATAGTACAGGTCTTTTTCATGTATAAATTACGCAACAATAATCCAAATTATCTAAATAATTATAAAAGAAGTTTACTCAAGAAAAAAAAAATTATAATAAGTATTTCCAGGAAAACAAAAATATAAATAAAAATAACATAAATATAGACATAAATTTTTCTTCGTCCTGGATTTTTTTCTGTTTAAATAAAATAAATAACAATTATCCAATAGTTACAATTATTTCAAGTAATAACCACAGTTGCGAGAAAGAGAGATGAAAATGTAATTAAT
The DNA here is from genome assembly GCA_963457615.1 of Nicrophorus investigator. Lineage (NCBI taxonomy): Eukaryota > Metazoa > Arthropoda > Insecta > Coleoptera > Silphidae > Nicrophorus > Nicrophorus investigator. The sequence goes on along the minus strand of OY735140.1, from coordinate 18,750,090 downwards.
TATAGGGATATTATTTATTTTAATATTATTTGATTGAAAAACAATTAATTAGAATATAAAATATATAAATAGTGTAAATAATACTTGTATACACTACTTTGTTTTGTAAACATAATATTTTACTATCGGCATTTTATCCCAATTTAATATTAATTAATATATGATTCAAGTGCAGTAATTATAAGTATTTATTGTATACACGTTTGTGCTAAATTTAATTAATTTTGATATTCTTTTATATTTATTTCCAATTCCCTGTCTCGATTTGTGAGTACGGACACTGCCAAGCCAGACCCTTTATACGAATGAGTATTAGCAACATACACGACAAACAACTAAAAAAATGAAATAAAATTGGGAAAGTTTATTAATTTAAATAAAAATGTTAACCGTCATCACATTTGAACAATAAGTAAATATAAATATGAATAAATTGTAAATAAAAAAATATAAGACAAAAAAAATACAATTCAGTTCTAGAAAAATTGTCCCAAGTAAATTTATTATATTTTGCATTTGCGAATTAAAATATAAATTCCCCGGGCAGAAAGACCTTGGTCGATAGCCCTTTGGCCAGGTATATTTATTGTATTGGATTTAATTTTCAGTTGTTTTATAATTAGATTTTTTTTTAAATTGTTTGTGTTTTTTCAGAGTTACATTTATTTTCCCTGTATTTTTATATTTATTGTATACTAGCCAATAAATTATGTTATTATTATAAACAAATTTAAAAAGGCCTTTTAATTATATTTTATTTTATTTAAAATCGGTGTGATATTATGAAATTAATACATCGTATATTTGCTAAATCTACATTAAATCAATTTGATTCACAGCGAAAAATGTTATTATATTATTTATTAAATTCACCATCGAAGGTATTCATAGGTTTTCTGCATAAAACTTGGATATAGCTTTATTAGCATTCAGCAATATGACATGTATTATATTAAAATTCTATTTTCAAATATACTAAATGTTAAAGTTATACAAAAAGAAAATACTTTTTTTTAAATTTTATTTAAAAATCGTATAAAATATTGTATATTTATAACTGTTTCTTAGATATATGATTCGATTAATTTTTCAAATTCTAATTTTTGGCATACATGTATTTATTACCTTTAGTAGTTTATAAATTAACTACTGAGAAAGTGTATTTCATAAAATATACCTAGGTATTATTAATTGATTACCATATTCTACGAGTATTCTAAATACTAACAGTTAATTCATTTTCAATTTTAGTTTCATGATTTTAACAATTTCGGGTAAGGTTTTATGCGAGTTATAAACCGAGAAATTAATAGAGATTTAATTATTATAAATATATTTGTTTTGAATTGAATTAGACTAAGTAAGTTATTACTTTTATTAATAAATGATTGATTTGTTCAATAAAATAAATATAGATTTTTGTTTCCTGAAATGTTATAGAAACATATGATTTATATATTTATTGAATGCAAGTAAATGCTTATATTGTGTGATGGTTTTTCTGGCAATAAAGTCCAAACATAATAAAAGGAGAAAGTTGAAAACCGAAATTGATAGATACCAATGTAATCTCTGGAATGAATGGCGGGATAAAAAAATATACGTGTAAAAGTTTGTGGTCGACCTGGGGAAAAGGGCTATAAATTAGCGCTTAAGTTTTCCTAGGATATATAACCCATGTGGAAGTTTACTACGTGACAAAACCAAGTTTTCGATCTTGGTGCTGTTCCTCTCGCCACGTCTCCGAGACTCACTGCGACCCACCCATACCTCATCCAACCGTTTGCCAACATCCTCCGCCTTTTTGACGTTTGCATCGTCCTTGAGTGAATAATACACTTCTGCCGAGACTAATCGATTGCGCAATAATTAGAATAATATCTGCTTGTATTATGATAACGCAATACATGTTTTAATGCTAATACGGCAATGAATGAGCAAATAACCGTCAGTAACATAAGGCTGAACAGCGATGTTGATGAATAAACATCGAATATGTTTACATAGCTATACATATGATTTACCGAGCAATTATTGACATCCACTTTATTCTGCGGTATTCGACGTAGATCCAAGATGATTGCCGAGCTTCGGGTGACAGAGTGAGGGGATGAAATCGTTTTTCAGAGAATCTGCTCGGCTTATTATGACGACTTTGAAATAGAATCGAACCTGACATTGGTTTTGTGCGGCTCGAATACTTATGCGCTCCATTCTGAGTGTAACAAGGATATACTTTCACCATCTTCCCTCGGCCTCAGCGCGTCCCATTCTCTTTCCTCTTATATATTGATAGCCTCAAAGAAAGCCCGGGATTCGGGTCGGTTGGTTTGCAAAATAAATGTAGCTTCAATGAAGGTGTTCGAGCGTTCCGCATTAACGTGTGCATATCTTTCCTACCATATTAAGTTCCAGTTATTAGAGACATTTTAGTCTGCGAATTCAATTTATTATCAAAGGCAGCGGAGCGTTGGCGGTGATGTATGGCGCGGTGCGGCTTTTGTTAAAGTCAAAGCTCCCAATCCAACACCCCGGAAAATGCATAAAGCGGAACACAATTTCTAGGAGGAGAACGAGGCTCGGGGGGACGATTTGAGGAACGATGCGTATGCCCTCCAACAGGTCAGAAGGCCCCTTTCACCGTCATCAGACCCATCTTCGGGAAACCGCCATTCAACTGTGATCACGAATTCTGGCGTCTTTGTGCTCCCGGCTTAAATGGTGATTATCACTGTGGTCGCCATCGATCAGCAAGTCTTAAACGCTTCGCTAAATCTCGGTATTATCTTTATCTCTAGATGAATATAATGTTTTAAAATGATATAATATTTCATTGATATGAAACATTGAATAAAATAGAAGCTTAGACATTAATTACTGTAACCACATTTAATTATTTAATATTATTTTTAAGCCTAAAAAACTTGAATTAGTTGTAAGAATATTTAAACTTTTATACAGTTCCTAAAACTTTTATTTTTTCACCAGTCCATTAACAAATAATTAATATAATTTCTTTGGTCGGAAGAATCTTCCGTTAATAATTTTCATCCCTCTAAACCTTAGCTTTTTTCACATTTGCTAATGTCTATGTTTAGATAAAATAAAGCACAATAATTATGTTATGGTATAGATTGTTTGTATTTCAGTGGGATTATCAGATGAATCGTGGATATGTAAATTGATTTCAGCTGAAATTTAATCACTACTTAATACATTATTTATTTTTAAGTATAATATCATTATCAATATTCTTATAATTGATACCTACATTTTGCTTAAGTATTACAAAATCGAGGCTTTTCATCAGAATATAATAATAAACAATGAGATAGCTCATTTTGGTAATGAGTATATTATTTCGAGAGTAATCACCAGTTAAGTGCGAGGCAAACAAATACGCATGTAGACATCGATCAATGGGCATTAAAACCCTCAGACTGAAAGCCACAGACAAATGACCGAGAATTCCTTCGACTTAAGTCTAATCTAGGGAAGGAGCGGCGAATCTTAAGCGGCAAACAATGTAGTCTCTCCTTTCGCCCGCCCCCAAGATTTATATAGGAGCTGCGTAGCAATCTTTTGAATACTCACAATGTTTCAACGTTATAGAAGAGATAAAACAATGCTACTTGAACAATGATAAATCGTTGGAAGCGGAGAAGTTGCGAGCAAGAATGCGACTCGGCCGTTTAATCTGTGAGAGGTGTGGGACTTGGCGTAGGTGGCAGAGGCGGTGGCGGCGGCGACCTAGGTTGTGGCATTTCGGTCGATATAGACGAGTCGCTCTGCTGGATGGAAAGGAATGGGATGGGATGAGATTCGAAGGGTATGCGTGTACAGGTGGGGCAGAAGTTGCTTTTGTAAACGGAAGAGAACGCTGCTAAGCCAAACAGACCAGTGGCTTAACACTCGTCATAGGGCTCACAAAAGGGTCGCCCTTTCAATGTCCTCCCCCGCATCTATCAGTGTCAGTTACTAGGCGCGCGCGGAAACCGCGATTAATGGAACTTACATGAATGCCAAGGACGCAGCATAAACAACCCTAATGGAAAACAAACCTGCACCATCGGGGTTATTAAAAACAAAACGAGCCATTATTTCGATTTGCTCGCCCTATACACACAAACACACATGTATACATTTTTGTTTTATTTTTAATTTCTCCTTTTTCCTGCGCCGCGTATTTCCCCTTCGCTTCGTCCTTCTGTGCAACCGCCCCCCGCCACTCCTGTTTTATTTATAAATACGGCGAAATGACGCCGCCGCATTCAATAACCGTAGCATAAATCACGGGTCCCAGAACCGCCTCCACGTTCACTCGTTAAATTAAAAAACCGCATTCGAAAAATACCCACACTTGTATCTGATAAAGCCATTTTATTACTTTAATAGCTTCATTAATAACTCTCTCGCTCTCGCAACCACAACTTCTATGCCTTGCTTCCTATGTAACGGAAGTTGAACATAGGTTTACGAATAATGCATCACATTTTTTAATAACTGACTTTGGTCCGCATCGATCGCTCCTCGCAATTTTATTCAATACAAAACAGATTAACCAAAATTTGATATATTTTAATATAATAATTTTAGATATCCAATATACATTTATATGTAGACATACTATACATTTTCTCTTTTAATAAATATAACAATTTTGTTGAAACTTATTTTTATTAGTTTATAATTTTCTGCTACTGCTATAGCTTAATAATAATAACCATAAACATAATTTATTCGATATACATATATACATAACACCTTACTCAATAAGTTCGTAAGATGACATATAGATGTCGCCTCTACAACAAATCCATATGATTTTTAGGAAGTACCTACCTTGTTAGGCACTTCCAAAACAATAAAAAAATCTGAATTTGATAAATTTGTTGATAAAACATTGCTTGTTGATGGGAAAAAAATACCGTTCAAGAAAAACAATGGCTTGATAAGTGTTATGGAAACTCTTCTTCGTTGAGACAAATGCTAGAGAAGTGGTTTGCTGAAATTCAGATTTTTCCATTGTTTTAAGAATTACAAAAATAGCGTTACTAAAACCACTTTAACTTATAAACTAAACGTCAGATAGCCATGAAATTTTGACAGGTGTCGTCTGAAGGTTGGTATTTCCTAAGAATTATATGTCATCCTACTAACTTATTGAGTGAAGTGTTATAATGTTTCTATTGAACGCAGTATTTTCACCCTGCAAGTGGCTACTAATATAAAATTAAAACAGATAAAGTTTTTAATAATGTATAGAAATAACATATTACAAATATGTACACTATTAATGTAAAAAAAAACATAAAAATTGAAAATAATACAAAAATATATTTAAATGCGAATGTAGAAACTTTAAGTATTTTGTTTTATTTTGCATATTTAATATTTATCTAGTAGAAAAAAATATAATTATAAGTTGATATCTTAAAATTGTTGAAGTGTATGTTGTGTACTTGTTTTGTATGAAGTCTTTATTAAATTTTAATATTATTATGGTAGAATGGATTATAATTTATCTTTAGAAAACTTTAAATGTTAAACATTGTTGATAATCAATCTAATAGAAGTTGTTTACTATACGATAAAACATTGTTAAAGTAAAAAAAATATGATAGTATCCATAGTATCAACGGACATGAAGCTACACCCCTTTCAGGTGGTTCAAGAACTAACTAATTGTATATTGCTTAAATATGTTAACTGCAGAAACATCTGTGTTTGAGTTTCGATTAAATGATTAAAGTTATAATGCTAATGTTTCGACAAATTATAGAAATTTGTAATTGCGTTGTAATAATATTTATATACCTGAGAAGAAATGATTATATTGATTTGTTAAAAATGATAATAATATATAATTAGTAATCTGCAACTACGTTATGCAAATAAACCACTTCCGTGCATTATTTTCGACTGATATAGTTCTTTATATTGATGTCATTAACTATTATTTGTTGTATTGAATGTATGAAATTAAATATAAGTATTAAAAAAATAATGTAGTTTTTGTACACTTGTTCCTATTGCATACCGGTTATCATCATACTCCTTTTCAAATCATTGGGATAATCATGTCTAATCTTCTGTGTTGATAGAACTTATTTTTATAATGTACAACTAATGAAACAGTCTAATTGAATTAAGGAAAACAGTGTATGAATTCTCATTAAAGAAGAAGAATATATTTTGGGGAAATAGTTAAAACAAACTTTCCCGACCGCTGATGTAAAATTAAAACTTTTTAATTGTATGTAATTATCGTTTATTTACATAAATTATTGTAAACTACACACAATCACTCTCGATGGAAGAATTCGAGGGCAGTTTGAAAAGATTTGTAAGCGACACAAGGTTATTACATACGTTTTTTTAGTATTTAAAGAATATTTTGTTAAAAGGTTATTGTGAGAATTGAAAAATAATTAACTGAAATTTATTAAAAAGTTTTTAAATATTATTATTAATATTAGAAGTTAATTTCACAAATCTGCCTTCTTTATCAATTTACATTTAATTGTTTTCTTCTTCCCATTTATTATTATTCAAAAAGATAAAACTTTTATATAATTCATAAAATTGTTATTTGTTCTCTCTCATTCGCTGAATTACATTCGCATTTTCACTAACTAACTTTACATTGAATAAGTATAAAAAAAACAATAATTTTCAATTAAACTTATAATTATCTTAATCACTTAATATGGTATATAAAACTTAACTTAATGCAGTAATCTACAAGTTAATCTGGTATTTAGTTGATTTATACTATTTTAGAGTTAATGTGCGGTACTTACGCATATATTTTTTTATAATATTTTTTGTTGTATTATGTTACATACAAGGAAAGTATTATGATTTGCTTCTTTGTCTACTTTCCACTTGAAATATCTTGGTTTTAGTCAAATGAAGTTATGTGTGTGTACTGTGTAAGTGTTCTGTGAAATATTATTTATTTTATAAGGTTTCCTGGTTAGATTGCAGTTGCGGGAATACGGGTTGCCACGACCATGATGAATGTGTAAAGCAGAACGGCGATGTATCTTCAGGCTGTTAAATTATCCTAGTGCGTTGTGGTCGACCTAGGAGAACGAACATCCGCACAAGCGCTTCTGCTCCGAGCTGTAGCAAATACATTGGCCATCGATAAATGCACTACTTTTCAATATGTACACAAAGCAACAATTCATCTACTTCTATTGTATGGATGCATTTCTTTACGAAACACTAAAGATTGTATTTTCACCACTACATACATTTATTTTGAAGCGTATTTGATTAATAGATTCTACCTCTATTTGTAGTAAGTTTTCTTTCAGTTAAATATTGACATCGAGGTTGTTCAGCTGCGATTTAATTACTGGGAAAAAAAATCAGCTCTATTACATTTAATTAATTAAATGAAAGTTTTGTTAAAATTCCATTAAAATAATTATGTAATAGTATGCTTGAGTGATATAATTGTTTGTGTTTTGCAATTTAATTTATTTAAGGTAATTGAAAGCAACAAATTAATAATATTAAAATTTGCTTCGTGTTGCAAAATGTCTAAATTTGTTTCATACTGTTTGCTGTATAATATAGAAAGAGAGAATAAAAGAGATAGAGAGAGATGAAAATAGAAAGGAAAGCAGGAGGCCAAACTTTGTGCTATTCCGCATATATAGAATATACATTAGGTACAGTTGCGAAATTTATAACAGTAAAATCTACATATAAAGTTTTCCGTTGGGACTGGCTCTCGGGGTTTTACCAAAAACTGTTTCAATTACATTAATTTGAATTATTATTTTTAATATTACACCAAAACCATTTTCGTTTGCGCGATATTACAAATCTTGAATATTTTGTTTCAGGTACGACTTTAATAAGCAACAATGATTGTCTAATTAGTGCTCATAATACATACGCATACACACTTTGCGGATTTATATTGTGCGAAGTTTGCACGTAAGCCATTGAAAAGTTTAGAACAAAGTTCCAGAATTTAAGGCTGGGCCCGATGTTTTGTTACAAGTCGGCTATAAATTTCGCTCAAAGGTATTAACCAAAAATTAACCACAAAATCGTGCCGGCGTCCGGGAATTGGAAATTAAGCTTTACTCTGAAATACTGCCGCTTCTGACTTGGGTAATAACGAGCATTTATCCATGATGATGATGATGTGATGGCCGACGTCGGCGACAATAATAAAAGGATACAACTTTCCAATTTATCGGATTGAATTCGGGGAAAACTGGAGCTTTGGCGAGGACGTGTTTTATTTTCTTCCATAACTTCCCTTTTTTATATCCATCCCCGTCGCTCTGAAGTTTAATGGCCGGTTCGGCTATAAAGAATGCGTGGAATGAATGGAGGGATATGGCAAATAAAGAGTGCATGATGTGTGAGTGTGTATGTATGTTCAGATGCGTGACACCAGTGACAAAAATTCAGGTTTGGGAGCGAAGGGCATTTACGCCCTTCAATTTGGAATTGAATTCGCGAGCCGAGGGCCCATTAGAATAATTTTACATATGTAGAATTGTCGATTTATGTCCAATATCCGGGACATCGAGGGATGACTTTCAGGCTCTGCAATATTCGGTCAACAAATATCGATAACCCTATCAGATCGGTATTAATGTCGCGTATTGTTACATATTTTGACTACAACTATCCGAGTGTATTTACACGCACGTGGAAGAGCACCGAGCGGAGGGGAAATTACCGTACGTAATTGAATATTATGTAACTGGTCTCGTATTTATTTATTATATATTTATGTGACGCGCAACTGCAATCCAGCTAAATTATAGCATCTGTGATAATTGGCTAATGAAGAGTTTTGGGGCTAGCAATTTGCATATACACACCGCGGCATTAAATTACGATCATTATACCTGATTTATATTGCATTTGACCGGCTACGCCGCCATCGTTTCTTGTTTAATACATTTTCTACGGTCCAATTAACACCATTTTCATTACACTCCACTCCAATAATATTTCGACTTTTATAATGACCTAAATAAAATTTGCAGATTTCCGCATTCCATAATATAGCATTCGCAGAAAATTACAATCTTCTTTACTCTCATCTAGGATTTCCATTACCGGTTCCGTTTTTACTGTCAGATATAATTTTCGAATTTGCTGGTAAATTATTTCAAGGCAATTTCTTAATAAAGGCAGAAAAAAAATCTTGATTTAAATATTGTTGTATTGTTTTTAGAATATGAATGTAATATTAATAGAAATTGGCTACAAAAGCTTTATTTTACTGCTGATTATTATCCATGATTTTAATATGGACCAAGTATGTAAAATATAACAAATAATTAATTAAATACCGGTATTTAAAAAAAAAAAGAACAGAAATGCTGTATTAAATAATGAGGTTCCGTTTCTAGAACATGAAATTAAAATTATGGTAATATCAACATTTTTATTATTTTAAATTGTCTGCAAAAGCTTTATTTTACTGCTTATTGTTATCCGTCAATTTAATGTGGACCAAGTATTTATAAAATATTACTTAAAGCAAAGAATTAAGTAAATACCGGTATTTTTTAAAAAAGGACAGAAATGTTCTTTGAAATATTGATGTTTTCTTTCTAGAACATGAAATTTATATTATGGTAATATCAACATTTCTATCTACAAAATTGGCTGTCAAAACTTTATTTTATTGTTATCCGTCAATTTAATGTGGACCAAGTATGTATAATAAGTACTTTAAGCAAAGAATTATGTAAATACCCATATTTTTTAAAAAGAACATAAATGTTGTTTTAAATATTGAAGTTTCTTGTTTTCTAGAACATAAAATTAATATGATGGTAATATTAACATTTCTATCTACAAAATTGACTGCAAAACTTTATTTTACTGCTGATTGTTATCTATAAATTTAATGTGGAACAAATATATAAAAAATAGTAAAGAAATGTTGTCAGAAATATTGAAGTTTCGTTGAAATTAATATTATGTTAATACCAACATTTCTACCTATAAAATAGGCTGCAGAAGCTTTATTTTACTGCTGATTGATATCCGTCAATTTATTTTGGACCAAGTATGTATAATAGTACTTTAAGCAAGGAAATAAGTTAACATATTCAAGAACTATAAAGCAGACAAATTAAGAAAAAATAAATAACATATTTTTTAATAAATCCGTAAATTAAATGAAACTTAGAAATTAAATCACTGCTATTGAATTCTACTAGCAATTTTTATCTTAGTACGTTCTTCTTAATTATAATACTATTATACTTTTAAAAAATTTATAAAACAAACCGGTTTTTACTTAAAATATTTACAGTTTACCGCTATAAAAAAATCTCTGTACATGTTGAAGCTCTACTCACATCCAATGACTAAATCAAATATTACAAGTGTGAACATCAAAAACTTATTTAAATACGTACGATTTTTTTTTAAATCATCTTCGATTTTTGCCTTTAAATGTAAAATGATATTTTTCTTTCAATTAATGTAAATATTGAAATACTATCCGTAAATGTATATCCAATTTCGTTCGAAATGAAACAAAATCCACTTGCGAGAGGATATTGTCAATTGTTGGAGTGATCTTATACTGTTAGGCTTTTTACAAACGCTTCAACACTCAGAAATCCTCCAGCAACAGTTTATAGGTTATATATTGAGCCATATACGGAATCGAAAAGTGCTCGGCTATCAGATTACGTGTCAATCTTCTTTTTGCGGAGTGGTGCCTTATAAAACTGGATGTAGCTGGATTTTGGGGATTAACAATATGACTTTTTTACTTCTTTCATTCCTTCCATCAGGAAACTTACTTTATATATTATATGAATAGTGTAGTATTTGATAAATAATATAATTTAACATCAGTTTTTTTTATATAAATTAGCTATAAATTAATAACATAGCTAGAAATTTGTTTTTTGTGAAAATTGGGTTCCTCAATTTAATCTCTATTTCCAAAGAGGTTTTTATTTGGACTTCACATTTATGAAAAAAATACAATATGGATATTTTTTATGCATGAAATACCTATTTTCATATAGTATTGATAACATTCACACAATTCTAAAAATATTTTATTATGCAAACTTATTAAGTTCGGTACGGTTTTATTTATTCAAGATATGTGAAAATAGTAACCTTAATTTTATAACACAATAAGGGAATTACGTCTCGGAGATGTATTGTTTAACTCTATTGATCTAAAATTAGATGTAACAAAAGAGCTATTAGTTTTGGAAGTTTGACGAAATCTATGCAGTTGATATACCCTAGTTAGATAGCGAGAGTCATTATGTATGCTTATAAAGGAGTGAATGCTGCATTAAAACGTTTTATGTTACTAACTAGGCTGGTGGAAACAAATTGAATATACCATGGGAATATTTACAGGAAACTGATAGCATAGTGTTTATAAAACAAAGCAAACAATGCCGCTCGAGGTGTACATGCGACCCATTTTGCAATACTTCTCTAAAATGATAAGGAAATTAGGTCTTGTTTGAATTTTCGCTGTTTATCTTGTGCATAGCTGGAGCATTAAGCGTATTGTCTCGTGAAAGACGACGACGGAGCAAGGAAATTAAATGGTTTGCACGTTCGTTTCTTTTTTCCTCTCCTTCTTATTAGTATTATTATTATTATTTACACCCTACGCTCTCCTTTGTACCCTTACAATCATTATTACTATAATACTAATAATATTGTTGATTAATAGTCGCCGAAAGGATGGCAAGAGGCAGGCCTAACCAATTTAAATTTAAACGTGTTTTAGATTACGGCTAAGGAGCAACGAATTTATAGGATAATAAAACGCATTATAATCATAACTTATGCCCGGCGAACAGACCGAGCCCATGCAACGCCACCCACCCATTACGTAACGAACGCATTACGTAGGCGGAGGAGGCGTGTGTAAGTATGTACAGCGGCGGTGCTGAAATCGCCCTCTCACCCTCGCTCCCTCCCGCAATATCCTTAATATTTTACGTAATGCGTATAAATTTGTCCCAAATTGGACCGCATACAATTTCATAACACCGACAATCGAGTTTTAAGTGTAATTGGTTTTTGCTGGAACATCGCATAAGAGATTGATCCGGTCTTCCCTGGGAAAACGTCCTTGGCCTAGCTGCCGGTCCGTCCACGTTGATGGATGTAAGTAAGAACAGAAAAGTTTCCTTCCACAAACTAACTCCAATTCAGATAACTTTTACATTAACTACTCGTACGATTTTCAAAAGTTTACTTTACATTTCATTATTATATCTTTTGTTTGAATATTACTTTTAATGTATCCATAAAATATTGTTGAATTGCACGAAAATACTGCACATTATATATGTAATTACTTAAAAAAATATAAAATATTTTTTAAATTTAGTAAAATGATTTTCATGACTTAATTAGTTACATCCAAAATATGATAAAGATATTTAATATTTGCTGTATGAATGTTACAGAACTAAATGAAATCTTATATCTTTTAATCAAACAAGACTCTTTATTTTTTAAATTTACATTAACTTATTTCTTTAGTATTTGTTCGAACTTATCTTATTACTATTTTACGTTTTGTTATCCATCAATTTAATGTGGACCAAGTATGTATATTTTTAAAAAAGGACAGAAATGTTGTTTTAAATATTGAAGTTTAATTTCCAGAACATGAAATTAATATTATGGTAATATCAACATTTCTACCTATAAAATTGTCTTCAAAAACTTCATTTTACTGCTGTTTATTATCCGTCAATTTAATGTGGATCAAGTATTTATAAAATAGTACTTTAAGCAAAGAATTAAGTAAAACCGGTATTTTAAAAAAGGATAGAAATATTTTTTTTTTAATATTGAATATCAACATTTTTATTATTTTAAATTGGCTGCAAAAGCTTTATTTTACTGCTGCTTATTATCCGTCAATTTAATGTGGATCAAGTATTTATAAAATAGTACTTTAAGCAAAGAATTAAGTAAAACCGGTATTTTAAAAAAGGATAGAAATGTTTTTTTTTTTAATATTGAAGTTTCGTTTCTAGAACATGAAATTAATGTTATGGTATTATCAATATTTCTACTTATAAAATTGGATGTAGAAGCTTTATTTTGCAGCAGATTGTTATCCTTCAATTCAAAGAGTACCAAGTCTGTATAAAATATGACTTTAAACAAAGAAATAAGTGAACATATTGAAGAGCGACTCATATATTTGTCATATGTTGTCAAATATTTACATAATCCTCTAGATTTTAGGACTATCCCATTATCAAAACGATTAAACATTTTATTACTATTTTCCGTTACTTTTGCAAAATATATAGTTTTATTAAAAAAAAGAGGTCATGGTCAAAAGTATTTTTCTCAAAAAATGTTCAAGTTATTACTGAAAGTGAATTTTAGAAGAAATAAAAATATAGGCCAATTACACACTTCGTTATAATTAAAAACGATACTGATTACGTGATCATAAGCCCGTAATGTGTCCTCGGAGAAAATAAAAAGTGGCGTATTCTTTGGCAAATTACAAAAATAAAAATGCCGACCTAATTAGTTTAGGGTCGAGTGAAATTAATGCAAAAACATGTAAAGGACGTTCGATAAATGACACAAATAAATAAATGTCTTTATTTTTTAATATATAATTGGATGCTTTTTTAAAAATTATTATAAGTAAACCGTGTTGACTTTGATGTTTCTAGTGCGAACGTGCGAACAGAAGGAATCCCGTGAAAACTAATTATACCTGCGCTGTTAATTAATTGGCCTTTTGAGTGGATGATATTGATTTCTTTCGAATATAATTGGAAATTTAATTATAACTTTTATGTGTTTGGTCCACAGCGTAAGGTACGTATATCGGGCAATGAAAATGTAAGGCGAGACGTTCCCCAATCAGAGGAGTTCGACGCAAACGTGACAATTAAACGTGAAGTTTATTGGCTTGCGGCTATTTTATTATGGCGTGGAACTCGGCTACCGATCGCTCTTAGCCCTTTTATTCGATCAGAACTTTGGATTGAGGGACATTGTAAACTTCGTGGTGGATAAGCTTAATGTAAATAATGGTCTCGAAGTGTGCCGACGAGTAAACCAGAAAAGATGATTACTTTTATTGGATATAAGACAATAATGCGATCGAATTGAATGCAAACATTGATCGCAGACATTCAATTACGTGTGTTTTCTTTGTCTTCTCAATCGAATCGGTTACGGTTTGCGGCAACGCATGTGATTTTTTGCACGGAAAAAAATAAAAATATAGATTTATAAAAACAGCACTTTGCAGTAAACGGTTGCTGACTTGTGTCTTGGTTGGACCAGTCTAGTCTTAACATTTTCAATCAAACAATAGAACATAAATACAAGAACCGACATTTAAAAAACCTCAACTTTTCGACGATACCGGTTTCCAAATTTTCACAAAATATGGAAATAGAAAACATCAATATAATTTCGAACTTTTTAATTAATTTAATATTTATAAAATTTTAAAAATATTGCAATATAAAATCGATTAATCTCTATATAAAACTATACTTCAAAAATGTTAGAATATCACATACAAATATAGAAAATGACCTAAATGAAATTTACTCCATAAAAAACCATAAATATAAACATAGAATTATAGCTATTTGCTCAAAAAATATTATTTTAACAGGTTAAACTTATTTTAAATGATTTTTTCAAAGATTGTCCATATTTTTCCATTTTTTTTTTGCTGTATTTTAATCTTTATTATGAAGATAGATTATTGCAAATAGTAATTTTACTAATTTGGTATTTATTCAAGGAAGGTTATATTAAAATCCCGAGTATACTCATTACTATTTTACATGATTGGGGTAGATCTTTGTATTCATCATCAAATTTTGTACTTCATACAAATTGTAGGTCTTCATCCCAAACATTGCTATATTTAGTGGTAGATACTGAATCCAACCTAATGTCACTTTATATAATGTTCTCATCAATGGTAATATATTTCTCTGGAGTGCAAAAAGATTTTTGAATTTTTTATTTAAATATTCTAAAAAAGGCCAGATTTTGTTTAGCAGGATCATATATAGAATTATCTAAAAAAATAAGTCACTTTTTCAGTATCAAAAATCTGTTATAGCTAAGTAACTGGCGATATTTAGACCAATATATTTGGTAGCTTGGTTTCTTTATAATACTTTGCAATAGTATTATGTTAAAGTATTACACGGTTTTTTTAAGTTTAGCGGTTAAGAAGCAAAGAACGTCTATAAATCTATTGCTAAACCTTGTCCTTATTTTGCACATAAAATTACCAGAAATAGAAAAAATATATCTTACTTGCTATTGCGCTAGATTTAATTTAATATTTAACAAAATTACTGTCACAAACGATTTAGTGTAAAAATGTTTATATTATTATTAAAATAAATGAAAGTTTAAAATCTTTTTTTCAGTTCATAAAAAAAAACAGTTTTTCCAACTGACTTCAGTTCAGTTCTTGCAGTTAATAATTAAATATTTTACTATAAGACTGATACTCCTTATTATGTAATAGTTTATTATTATACTAATAGTGTGCAATATATTCGATTAGCTACATTTTAATATGTAAGTTTTAATACTATTGTTGGCTTATGCGAAATATTTTTAAACAGTAAAAATTATCTAATTTGGAAAGCTATAAATTCCTTAAGTTGGACCGGTCATAATGAATGAAAAGACAAATATTTTTACTATAAATATAAATTGGAATAAGCTAATAATCATATAAAATTATTAGATTCTTCAAGAAAAAGACAAAGGACAAAAAGAGACTTTGTTGTTTTTTTATTTCATTCATTATAATAACTCATATGTTGTAGTTACAGAAAATTCTAAAAATAGTTATAATTAAATTTTACCAAAAAAAATTAAATTAAGCTTGTGGTCCATCCTGGGACACTAACTTTTCGATTGTTCGCTTATCTTTTAAAATTGTACTATTTTAATTCTAAACGATACAATTCTGAAAGTATTACATGTCTTCTTGCACTTTCTTTTTTTAAACAAATTTTATTGAAAAATATTTATTAACTTATTAATTTTAATGTTTTTTTTTTTGATACAACTATTCTGTAAACTATAATTTAAAATTCATAATAATATACAAATATGTTGCAAATATTTGAAATAACCTGACGGGAAATGTTTTTCTGTATTATGTAATTTATTGTTATATTTGCCTTTATAATCGACTCAATGTATTATATATAATTATCCCATAATTTCAAGCCCATAAAACTTGAATACCATGTAGTAATTATAAAAAAAAACGTATGGTATAAATATGGAGAATACTATTCTATATAAAATAATTATACAGCAATGTTTACATGAATACATAGCAATACCTCACATTGTACAGCTTAAATCCTTATTCATTACAGTCTAGTTAGAAAATTTGAAGACACTAAATTTTAATTCAGCAATAAACATATATTCTAATAGTACACACATTTTTTTTATTATACAAAAATATATATTTTTACCATATATTGGCAGAAATAAAAAAAATATTTTACTTGCTATTGCGCTTGATTTAATTTAATATTTAACAAAATTACCTTTTTATGACACATATAATTTTATGTCAAAATATTGATATTTTTAATAAAATAAGTGCACGTTTACAATATTTTTGTTCGTTCCTAAAAAAACAGTTTTCCAAACCGACAAACCTTAGTAAACAAAATAAATTGTTGATTGATTACCTTCTTGCAGTTAACAATTAAATATTTTGCTATAAAACTGATACTACTTAATATGTAATAAATATGTTTTTAATATAAAAGTTTTAAAACTATTGTTAGATTATACAAAATATTTTCAAGTAGTAAAAATTACCTAATTTGGAAAGCAATCAATTTCCTGAGTTGGACTGGTCCATTTGAATGATTATATAAATTATCAAATTCTTCAAGAAAAAGGCAAAAAGAGACTTTGTTTGATATTGTACTTCATACATTTTTATATAGTATACTCATATCGTGCTGTAGTTAGTGTAAATTCTAAAAATAGTTATAGTTAAATTTAACCAAACTGAAATTAAGGAAATGTAATAACATAGAAATGTGTTGAAAATATTTCAAATAACATGATGAGAGATATTTATCTGTATTATGTAATTTTATAATCAATTCAATGTATTATATACATTTATATTATCTTAATAACCCAAAAGTAGCAATAAATATCCCATAATTTCAAGTCCATAAAACTTGAATACTATGTAGTAATTATGAAAAATGTATAGTTATAAATATGAGTAATACTATTAAATATATAAAATAATTATGCTTTGTAATGGAGTAAAAATTCCAATAAATATTTAAATTAAAAAAATACTGCAGCACAGTTTAGCACAACAATACCTCACATAGTACGGCTTAAATTAGTCCGGATTCACTATAGTCTACTGAGAAAATTTTAATTCAGCAACAAACATATATTTTAAAATATAGTACAAACATTTTTTTATTATACAAAAATATATATTTTTTCCGTATATTTAAACTTTATTAAATTCATCGATTAGTCCGGTTGATGGACCATTGTCCAGGCTATTATATTTATTTTCATTAAATTAAATTAATAAAAAAAAATAACGTATTTATAGTTTCATTGCATGAAATAAAAAATAAATTTAATTAAAAGAAACTTGAATATTATCCAATTTAAATAATTACACGCATGCAGCAAATATGCTACTATAATTGTAACTCGACAATCTCATTATATAATTGGAATTCCGCAACTGCGGATATTTAATTTTGCTTTTTAACGAACTAACAGGAAACAGGAATTTATATAATGAATGGCATAAATAATAATCTAACAATTTTATTCCTTTATACAATAAAAATATTTTATTAAAATTCAATTTACAGAGCGTTTAAACAAGGGAATAACAATATTTTATTGCAAATAAATCCCTAATGTAATATATTAATGAATTGTTGTAATTTAGTCATACGCTTGATACATATTTATTCGTGTTTTTGTTATTTTATTTTTATATAATTTCTGACCTGCTAAATGGATTTTTTTTAGTAATAGTATTTATATATTTGTGCGTGTGTGTATCAATGTATACGGGTCAGTTAGACTGTAATATATTACTGTTTTTCCGGTGACGTTGATTAATTTAATGCTATCCTCCGTAAGTCAGTATAGACTAATATGCTGGACAAAAACGCTATTTCATGAATGGCGAGAATAAGCCAGTTTTTCGACGGTTATAAAGTACAATCTGGTCCCACATTTATTTTCTATACGCGTCGTCTGGTTTTGTTATATAAAGACAGTAATGGAATATGTTCAACATCTAATCTAAGAAAATATTGGTTTGCTACAACATTTCCGTTTTATTTAACTTTCCAGACATTTTTTAACTTTGTTCACTAATGACAAACAAAGTATACTAAAATTAATAACCTATATTAAAATAATATTATAATTTATAATCAATATTTACTATTTCATAATATTTAATTATGAAATATTCTATTATTATTATTATTCGAACTTTTTAAATAATTTAATCTTTCAGTTAAAATAAATACTAATATAATTGAATATAGTTTATCCTATAAAGATAAAAAGTTATAGGGTTGTGAGCAAAATATTTTCATGTTTTTGTAGCTTGTTTACCAAAATATACAAACAAAAGTATATAAGTTTCTCCATTATAAATCTTCTTAAGTGTAACTTCTAAACAAGTGTAATTTATCTTGTTGCATTAATCAAATCTAATCTATTTTTCATATTCATATTTTATAAGCAAAATTGTACATTTATGAATGCTATTTATTTACTTAAATAAAATTATAAATAATTTAAAAAATGTAATTAAAATTTAGAAAAAAATAATTTTTAATTAATTCATATTTTAAGGTTGAATATATATTGTAAGTTAATATTTTTTTAATATACAGTAAAAGTTAATATATTTTTTTGGTTTCATTCACCCATGACAGGCTCAGAGATAAAACTTATTCCTTTTAATTGTAAGTTGTTGGTGGTATTGTTCAAAATATTTAGTTGTATCGGAATATCTTTCCTAGTACCATTGTTTACGATTTATGAACAAAAAACTTGAAAAATGGTAATTGAATTTGGACACATCAGTTTTCGATTTAGTGAAAAAGAACTTAAAAAGTCATAATTATTATCAAAATTGTTACTATCATATAGCATTCCATTTATTTACAAAAAAAAATGAAAAATGTAAAAGTGAATTGTTGGGGAAAATGATGACGTTTAGCAATTCAAATTTTACTTACTTCTCACTCATCACCTATGTATCCACTTAAAATATTTGAAATTACACTTTGGCTTATAAACGGTCGTAATGTATAAATGAAATCATTTAAATATTTTTTTTGTAGAATTCAATTTGTATATTTTATTATAATTTTATTTGTTACAAATGTGTGTAGTTTTTCGTTCATATTGCGTAGTTAGTTTTGATCAGATAACCAGCTATATTTTTATTTTTTCTTCCTCATTCTCATTTCTACTCATCTTAGCCCAATTTACTACAGTTTTGTCATGTAATAGTTTTTTGTCTTTTTAGACATAGCATTTTATAATATAGTGATAGTATTTAGTTCATGAAATGTTTTCATTTATGATGTTTCTTATTAGTTTACATTGAGATATTGTTATTGTTGATATTGTTATTTTTAGTTGTTTATTGTTATGTTGTTTTACTGATGACGTGGCATTCCTTAGAGCTATTCCGATTCCTTAATACAACATATTTCTTTGTAGTTATTTTATAAACTAATTACTAATAACAAGTTTTCACTTTGACATGAGGTGACAGCAGTCAATTTTAAGTGTCATCGTTGTTTGACAACCGCTGCCTCAGTAGTTGCTGTAGTTCATGCAGTTCTTACCTTCTTTGTTGTAGCTTTTTTAGCACATGAAATACCGCCACTGTCACTACTGCTGTTTCCTGTGTCGACTCTACTGTTTGTATTTTACCTCGTGTTTGTTTTTAATGTTTTACCTTGCTTTTATGAATCTACTTTTTATGGTTTCCTTCTTCTTGATCGTAAATTCTGTTTCATCGATTTCCGTGATATTGTTTTCTTTAATTTTCCTGTGATCCACAAAAGAAAAAGTGATTTATATTCTTACTTTATTTAACTGCTTGCCTATATATGTAAGTTTGCACTTTAAACTTAGCAGTTTTTTAATTTGAGGCAATCATTTTTTTTTATATTTGAAAACATGGTTAATTTATAAATTTTTGTATATAAAATTCATGTGTTTCAGAAAATTAATAATAAATATACATAATAAAATTCAATAGTATCAACGAAACCTTCCTGACGGAAGCAACAGTTAAATTCAAGTTTACGAGCTCTTATTTAATAAATCAAAACTTTTATTAAAACCGGCACTTATAAAATTCACCTTCACCTAGAAACTATTTCGTGTGCATCAGAATATGTAAACAAAAACTTGTATTTTAGAGGAGAAACCAACTGTATTTTTGTAGTCCTATTTTGTATGCAGTGTACACTAACATCACTAATACAGTATGCATCATTCGTGTAATGTGTACTCCGCTGCATATTTTAGCACTTCGCAAACCTAGCAATTTTCAGCGAATTTAAATGTTTTTCAGACTTTAATTGAAACTCATTTATATTCTTCACTTAAATATTGCAAATATTTATTAACATTATATTTAAATATTATATAATAATAATTATTATTGCAGCAATAAATTACAATATTTAAAAAAAAAGTCAATACAATAAAAATAAAATTCCACAGCTGCAAAGGGCTATCGACCATAGGTCTTTCTTCAATATTATATAATTATTATAATAATTTTTATACGCAAATATTTATTATGAATTGTTAATAAAAACCTTTCTATTTATATAATAAAATGAAAATAAATATCATTTATAAAAAAATAATAGTGCCGCATGTGGCTCTTTTGATGTAAAAATGCGGCTCCTAAGTTTGCCGACTAATGCAAGTATTCACACTTCATCTTTCAAAATTTAAAACTCTTCACTTTATCATGTAGTACAAAGATTATTCTTAATGTAATAAAAAATATACACAAATTTTCATACCTATAATATTTATCATTACTTTATTTAAGTACTTTGAATGAATGTTATTAATAAAATTTAAAAGTTGATGTTTTTATTCTTATAAAAAATAAATAAATATGTATATAATGTCAATAATATTCATTTATATTTTGCTTATGTATTAGTTACAGAAAACATTCAAAATTTGTTGAAAATCTATATAATGAGTAATCGATTAATGATATAAAGTTATTGAAATTTTCTATAATATTGAAATATTCCATTTTATTTAATAAAATATATTTATGTTTTCTTCCTTTAAGTTTTCGTAAGTTCGTTACTTAACATACTTTTGTAGTTAATCTTCTATCAAGGATAATTTTCATTTTTATATTATGTCATTATTATAATATCACAAAATTACTTGGATTTATGTTATTCTGAAGAAAAGATTTGTACAGTTTACTATATAGTAACTATTTTGAACAATGACTTTATGTTTCACTTAACTTTTATTTCTAGTTTATTTTCCATGAAGTGTAATTTCACAACCTTATTTTTATATTATGTCATTATGACAATATTATAAGATTCCTTAGATTTAGATTATTGAGAAAAAAAATCTCTACTTTTCATACTAATAAATAATTAATACTTAACTAAGTGTGTCGAGTAATTGTTAATACATCCATCTTAGTTGTTACTTCGTTTAAGTTACTTTTCTAGTTAATTTTCTAACAAAAACAATTTGACAATGTCATTTTTATATTATGTCATTATGACAATATCACAAGATTCCTTAGATTTAGACTATTGAGAAAAAAAACTCTACTTTCCATACTGCTAAATAATTAATAGTTAACTAAGTGTTTCGAGCAATTATTAATACATCCATCTAGTTATTACTTCGTTTAAGTTACTTTTCTAGTTAATTTTCTAACAAAAATAATTTGACAATGTCATTTTTATATTATGTCATTATGACAAATCTTTGGATTTAGGTTAATGTCCAGAAAGTAAATAACTCAATTGTCGTGGCCGACCAGTTTATCAACATCTATTTGGTTATTACACCGATTGTATTATTAATATTATTATGTCTAGACGTACAAGACGCATTGTCGGCGTCACTAGACGAATGTTATCCATTTCGAATAGGCATATCCTTTGTATATTTTTATTACCACCCTTACTAAGAAGTGCATCTGTTTAGCATTTACGACTACCCGAAATGCTTATCTTAAGGCGTGGGACTTTGTACACCCACGTAGTCAAAACTTACTTCCTTTCCCCACTCATCCCCTTTTTGAAATGAACAGATTTTTGTATAATATAAGTTAGTCTTAGTTTGAGGGCCAACTGAAGAAGTAGTCTTAGTTGGAGGGCCAACAGAAGAGGTTAGTCTTAGTACTACCTAATTATTAACTTTAAGAGACGAATTACCTCTTAGTTGATATACCTTGAGATCAACACTTGTCTAGTTGACTTCTCAATAAAAACCCTACTTTAAACAATAAAGTTATTTTAGAATATTTGTATTTAATATTCATAAACCCCTCTAAGACTCCACAACTACGTAATTACGAAATAATCCACGGTGTCCAGAGATTATTTAATCCCGGGACACGACATATTGAAAAATGGTGGCAGCGGCGTACGAACTCTCAGCGTGACCTAGCACCGTCATAAGTCAACTTTAAAAACCAGGATTGAAGCCAAATCATCAGGAATCAACTCCAGGCGACAGAGCGGTCGAGTTACACATCCTTGGTCGAAGCCTACAACAGACGATTCAACCTCAGTTTCCGGTTCCTCCGAGTCTATTTTGCAGCAGAGGGCAAATCAACTCCAGAAGCTACGTTGGTACAGAAATCGACGGCGTAAACCGACGGGAAGGAAAATAAATATAAACAAATGTAAGTGGAATTTTTATTTCTAGTTATTGTAGTTGTGTTTGGCCAATTTTTTGTTAAATAAAAACAGTTTTCTGTAGAAATTTACTAGAAAATATAAAACAAAAGCTATAATTGAAACGTAAGAATATAAATTTAGTTTCGAAAAATAGAAATTTTTTTTTTTGGTCAGAATAAAAATAAAATTTAATTTAAATTAAAATGGAGACACAAAATTTACAATTTTTCGTTCAAAAACTCAAATTAGAGAAAATATTAAATCATCAATATGATGGAAATTATGATACGATTGATAAATTCATTGAAGATTGTGAAATTTTATTTAAAGACAAGTCAATTTTAAACATCGAAGAACAACTTATTGTAAGTATATGTTCAAGCTTAAGAAATGAGGCAGAAATTTTAGTTAGAGGAAAAAAATATAAAACTTGGAATGAATTAAAACATTCATTATTATTTAAATTTGGACCAGTGATAGATATAGCCCATTGGAGAATTAAACTATATTTGTGTCATCAACAAGAAAACGAATCTGTATTTTCATATTACTACAGAATATATACAATTGCTGAAAATGTTAAAAATAGTATAAATCACACATTTAATTCGGACATAGCAGATAGGCATGATGAATTACTAAAATTAGAATTGTTGGAGTATTTTAAATTAGGACTTTTACCTCAAATAAGGGAATTTCTAACGGATAAAAATCCCGATTCAATAGAGATGGCATTAAAATTTGCAGAATATAAAGAAG
Organism: Nicrophorus investigator; assembly: GCA_963457615.1. Lineage (NCBI taxonomy): Eukaryota > Metazoa > Arthropoda > Insecta > Coleoptera > Silphidae > Nicrophorus > Nicrophorus investigator. The sequence goes on along the minus strand of OY735140.1, from coordinate 18,726,337 downwards.
ATTTAATTAAAAAATATATTCGCCAGGACCAATTGTATATGGAATCAAGAACGTTTGAAAATATGTTTAATAAACCTAACAAAAACTTTTATCAGGAAGAATCAATTAATGATAATTATTATGAAGAAGAATTGATGAAGGAAAATGATTATCAGGAAGACTATATAAATACAAATAGAAATCAAAAGTATTGTCAAGTACATTTTATAAATAAAGAAAGGAATATTAAAAAAGTTAAATGTTTTATTTGTGGTAAAACAAACCATAAAAGTAAAAACTGTTATTTTAGACACAATTTTAATATGTTAATTAAAAATAAAAATGATTGTGAAACTCATGATAGGAAAAATATTAAGAAATATATTCCAAGAAATTTTAAAATTAAAGATAATAACAGTAAGAGACCATTTGTAAGACTTAAATTAAATATAAGCAATAAAAAGAAAAACAATTTTCTAATCGACACAGGATCCGACTTAACTTTAATCAAGGAAAGTATATTAAATAAGTCATGTGAAATTAATAAAGATATTACTTCAACTGATAGCATGATAGGAAAATTTGAAACTATTGGCAGTTGTCAAGGTAATATACAAATAAATGGAAAATTATTTAAACACAATTTTATAGTAGTGCCAGATTCTATAAATTTAGAACAAGACGCGATATTAGGAATAGATTTTATGAATAAATATAACGGATATTTGAATTTTAAAGATAATTTACTTTTAATAAATGAACACAGAATAAAAATGAATTTTTAAATTATAAATCTAGATAAAATGTATAAAAATTTATCGCCAAAATGAACACATCTACTATGAATAGAAATTGAGATTTCACATATGTGTATTTTATTGTATTATTGTTTTTTTGTGTTAGCGACGAGGAACTACTATTGATAATTTAACCCAAAATAATGTTATGTGAATTTCAGGTGAAATAACTACAAACCATGTATTATGTTTTTTGACGAGAAAAATACTTATTCTTCGCATTTTTCTCTACTTTAAGGAAGGAGGTGTCGTGGCCGACCAGTTTATCAACATCTATTTGGTTATTACACCGATTGTATTATTAATATTATTATGTCTAGACGTACAAGACGCATTGTCGGCGTCACTAGACGAATGTTATCCATTTCGAATAGGCATATCCTTTGTATATTTTTATTACCACCCTTACTAAGAAGTGCATCTGTTTAGCATTTACGACTACCCGAAATGCTTATCTTAAGGCGTGGGACTTTGTACACCCACGTAGTCAAAACTTACTTCCTTTCCCCACTCATCCCCTTTTTGAAATGAACAGATTTTTGTATAATATAAGTTAGTCTTAGTTTGAGGGCCAACTGAAGAAGTAGTCTTAGTTGGAGGGCCAACAGAAGAGGTTAGTCTTAGTACTACCTAATTATTAACTTTAAGAGACGAATTACCTCTTAGTTGATATACCTTGAGATCAACACTTGTCTAGTTGACTTCTCAATAAAAACCCTACTTTAAACAATAAAGTTATTTTAGAATATTTGTATTTAATATTCATAAACCCCTCTAAGACTCCACAACTACGTAATTACGAAATAATCCACGGTGTCCAGAGATTATTTAATCCCGGGACACGACACAATTTTCCATATTGTTAACTAAGTCATAGTTTGAAAAATTTTATATTGTTATTAATACATTTATAACGTTGTTACTTCTTCACTTAACTTAATATTTTTATCAAGAGTAATTTTATGATGTCATAAGAAAAAAAAATAAATATATATCTATTAAATAAACTAAATAATTAAAATTTTGATATTATGATCTAAACTTTTACTATTTTTAATATTATTTTAATTTTATTAAAAACAAGCTATTAAAATAACATATTCACACTACGTAACTAAAACATCAACTCAAAATTGCTTCCATTATTATAAAAAAAAACTAAAATTTGTTTCACTATGATTATAATATTTTACATCTATAAGTGAAAAGTTCATTTTTAAATACATAACTGTAAAATTAAATAAAAAATTGTTAATTTTAAATCTATTAAAAAATACAAATAACTCATATTATTGTCAGAAGTAACAATTAAGTCGTCGAAGACAACATTTTCGAACTATGATTTAATGTAGAAATGATAATATATGTCGGAGCACGCGTACACACCTGATCAAACATCTTATGTGTTGGTACACAAAGAGACAATACTATTGAAACCAAATATTATAATTACTTTCAAATTATTTGCGGACCTCAGCGCGAGACAATACCATCGTTGTCAAACATCATTGTCTTCGCGCTGGGTCACGTTGATATTCCATCAGGATCACGTGAATATTTAGATCTGTCCAAACACCAGATATTTGCTTATTTGCTGTTCTTTTATAATAAATGCGACCCGATTGGGTCGCAGCTCAAGACAATAGGACGAGGATAGAAAGAACACTATTGTCTTCATTATTTGTTTATTATAACTACACGTGTCGAGGACACGCACACATTCGGGAATCTTCTAGAAGGTAGGGGATTCCTCTGGAATGGGTGTGAGGGAAACAAGGCAGCAGAAGGACGGGCATAGAGACATTCAGATAGAGACATTGAGAGAAGAATGATCGGAGAGTTGCCAGAAGGGTCGCTGGGCTTGGATCTCTAGTCCTAAATTTGTAACAATGACTTCTCCACACGCCTAAATCGGAATCTAATCCTGACGCTCCGACATCAGAAGTGGGATATACCGGAGAGGATGTTACAATTGACCCTTTGGAGCGGCCCAAAAATTTCTACAAGTTTTATTAAAGAACAATTGTGATCAAACCATGGGAGGTTTGTTAGTGCAGTTACCACGCTTCAACCCATCTTCGAAGATAGCTGATTCAGAGGGGTGCGTGCGCGTTAGCAGACGATTTTATCAAAGTGAAGCCGACCTATGGACAAGAGTTGAAAATCTAGAGAAACTGACGAAGAACTAAGTAATTAGAGTGAAGTATTGAAGAGGAAATCACAAGGTGATGTGACGAAGGATTTAAAAAGTTTCTGGGTTGGATTGCGGGGACAATAAGCAAACGGCCTGCGCTATTTCGTCTCGATCATCAAATTGGGCCGAAGCGCCGAGCTGTTGCTGTGATGGGTGAAAATCGTTTTGTGAAATATCATCAGCGTGGAAAATTTGGAAATGGATCACACCAGTGTGAAGCAAGACGGAATCCACATGTCACCCAGAATCCCGAGGAACCAATGCAGCGGAATACTACCAGTTCAATAGTTTGTTAAATGTATTGAGAAGGCCAGGAGTGGCACTGCCAATAGGGTTGAGAGGGTTATCAATGTGTGAGCTAAGCACAAAGGCTGCAAGATGGTAAGAGAATTCCATTTATTTCTGACACGTGCTCCGACTGTGAAAAACAAATTTGCTGGTGAAAAACAAATTTTTGGTTACTTTAAGGAGGGACAAATGTTAGCCAGGGTGTAATTCGAAAATATAAATGTTGAACTAAACTTTCACTTCATTGTTGATGACATTATTTAAAATGAAGTAATAATTGGCCGAGATTAGATCTCACAAAATATTAATTTTAGTAATAAGTGTTTGTCATTTACTTGTGAAGGTTTTGTTCATGTTTACGAAAACACCATGGTTGATTTTGAGAATATTATCGTATCCTGAGATGAGACACCGTGGAGTTATTTGTTGTTTTGTCTATATGGAGTCTCAGTGGGTTTTTGGGGAGATGCTAGTTAGAGGTCGGTGTTTGAAGTTGCTTATTTGTTTAGCGTATTAGATGTAAAGAGGCGGGCTGAATACAGAATTATATTAGAAAAATAGAAAAGGGCGGACTTGAATTTAATTATTAATTGGGTTCAGAGTTCAGCGGGGTCGTTTAGTTAAAAACCAAACTTAAAGTTCTGATGAGATACAAAATTAGTAACTTTATACCTTATAAACTCATTAACAAGAAAATAGGTAATGCAATTTTTATTTTATTATTTATTTTTTTTATTTTACTTATTTTTTTGGTTTTGTTTTATTTTATTTTCTCTCGGACACTGTTGAATAATCTCAGATCAGGGAAAGTGTTTTACTAATTGTGAGTTTAAAGAGGTTTTGTTTGGAGCATATATTAATTTACATTTTATGCACAATGCAAGCAGATTAAATAGTTCGGTCGAGAGAATTATGCAAACTTAAAGAAAAATGTTTTGCTTACCATTAAAGCAGAAAATAATAAAACATAGGTATTCAGTCTTGCCAAATTACTATTTGGTACAGATATAAAATCATTTGAATTCAATGAAATTGTACACTCAGGTATTAATAAACACATAAACTTAAATGAGATCAGCGAACTAGCTAGTGAAAATATCCCCAAAAATGCACAAAAGGACAATAATAGTTTTAATATTGGGAAAGCCTTAGTACAGCCGTACGTTGTGGGTGATTTTGTTTACGATAAATGTAATAAAAGAACGTTTTCACAGTTGGACAAGTGCACAAGTTTACTTTATTGTTGGTTAACTCATACAAATATTAAACCGCCACGCTAATCTATTTGTTGGGATGTTTCTAAACAGTTTGTAATCTGAGCAAAGTCTGAGCAAAATGTCACGTGAAAAAGCGATGATAGTCTATTGGTGTAAATAGGCTGGTCTATCGGGTAGGATAGACCCAGTTGGGGTAAACTGATCTGTATATCGCAGTAAAATCCTGTTGTAGCAGGTTGAAAAAGTGATGATAGTCTATTGGTGTAGATAGGCTGGTCTATCGGGGAGGATAGACCCAGTTGGTGTAAACTGATCTGTATATCACATTGAAATCCTGTTGTAGCAGGTTGAAAAAGCGATGATAGTCTATTGGTGTAGATAGGCTGGTCTATCGGGGAGGATAGACCCAGTTGGTGTAAACTGATCTGTATATCGCAGCGAAATCCTGTTGTAGCAGGTTGAAAAAGTGATGATAGTCTATTGGTGTAGATAGGCTGGTCTATCGGGGAGGATAGACCCAGTTGGTGTAAACTGATCTGTATATCACATTGAAATCCTGTTGTAGCAGGTTGAAAAAGTGATGATAGTCTATTGGTGTATATAGGCTGGTCTATCGGGGAGGATAGACCCAGTTGGTGTAAACTGATCTGTATATCGCAGCAAAATCCTGTTGTAGCAGGTTGAAAAAGTGATGATAGTCTATTGGGGTAAATAGGCTGGTCTATCGGGTAGGATAGACCCAGTTGGTGTAAACTGATCTGTATATCACAAGAAAATCCTGTTGTAGCAGGTTATTGCTAGTTGGTGTAAACTAGTCAATAAGTGACAATGGTAATCTATTGGTGTAGATTATCCATTACTTGACAGATTTGCTTTAGTTTATAGGTTTAATAAACCGCTGTTCTGATGGCCCGATGATCAGACTGTGTAGTGGCAATGGTTTATTTATTTGTGAATAATTGTTGATAAGTCAGAATGGACGAATGAAATTATATTATTTTTTGTTTGTTTTTATTTGTTGATATGTCAGGATGGACGAATGATTTTTGTTTTTCTTTGTTCTTATTTGGTGACAAATAGTACAGAATTATAATAACGCACGAGGACGTGCGCATTGTCAGGATGGCCGTGTCGGAGCACGCGTACACACCTGATCAAACATCTTATGTGTTGGTACACAAAGAGACAATACTATTGAAACCAAATATTATAATTACTTTCAAATTATTTGCGGACCTCAGCGCGAGACAATACCATCGTTGTCAAACATCATTGTCTTCGCGCTGGGTCACGTTGATATTCCATCAGGATCACGTGAATATTTAGATCTGTCCAAACACCAGATATTTGCTTATTTGCTGTTCTTTTATAATAAATGCGACCCGATTGGGTCGCAGCTCAAGACAATAGGACGAGGATAGAAAGAACACTATTGTCTTCATTATTTGTTTATTATAACTACACGTGTCGAGGACACGCACACATTCGGGAATCTTCTAGAAGGTAGGGGATTCCTCTGGAATGGGTGTGAGGGAAACAAGGCAGCAGAAGGACGGGCATAGAGACATTCAGATAGAGACATTGAGAGAAGAATGATCGGAGAGTTGCCAGAAGGGTCGCTGGGCTTGGATCTCTAGTCCTAAATTTGTAACAATGACTTCTCCACACGCCTAAATCGGAATCTAATCCTGACGCTCCGACATATATTATTTGGAATAATTTAATTTTAGTAGAAATATATTAGCACATATTAATTATAATTTGATATATTTTTAATTTCAATTTTTTTATGTATATTATTTTCTAAATTCATATTTTATAAATTAAATTGTAGCTATACTTCGATAATTGCTAATAAATATATGGGATTATAAAATTACATAAAAGTCTGCGTATTTTTAGTTTCAAATTAAGGTAATGGAATTATAATTAAACAGCTTTTGCACAAAGCCGAATTTACGTTTGAATAATTTGCTTTGTTTGCGCTATTCACATATTTATGAAAAGCACATGTAGTAGTTATTAGCAAGGGCTGCATGAAAATTGTATATACCAGCTTAGTTTATGTCGTTTTATCGATAATTATTAAATGTGATTAGAAGCCAGCTTTGCAAAACTGAAAGCAATTTCTTTACTGTAGCGATAAAGGGGATTTAGTTAATGTTGTTTATTATTTATTTAATTTCGTTGTATCTCATTAAAAATGGAATTAAAACGAAACCATTAGCCAGTAGTCTGCTAAGCGTCGAATAAAGAGCTTAAGTAGTTTTCGGAGAGACCGTGTGACAACATTTACGAAGTGGCATTTACATTTTTGCCGCATTAACCCCTACGAGAATTAAGTGTGCAGCATGTTGATAATATGTAAATAGAATGAAAATATAATTTCGAGCCGGATTTTGCGGAATGGCTGGGATAAAATCTATCCGGCTCGAACATCAACATTAAGTTAATCTTTTGACGTCGGTCGCATCATATGAAGCCACAAAATTGCATTGGTAGGTCGCTCGTTGCATGCATACATACAGAACAACGAAACTGCCAGCAAAAAAGAGTAGCCACCGACAAACTTTATGTATATTTTATGGCTCCATATATCATCACAGGGGAAAATGCAAACGTACATTCGTGTGTGTGTGTGTGTTGACTGAAATATAATTTGAAACGCAAAATGGATATTGAACAATCGTTGTTTCGTTCATTTGCAACAAACATACATATCAATTTGCAACTAATAGTTATTTTTGTTTGTCATTGAAAGCATATGTCAACGCAGTCACATGAAATATAAATTAGTATGCTTTTTTTCCAAATTCTCTATCGAGGATTTCCGGTCTGCATTTGTATTTTGTTAAATTTATTTATTTAATATTTAGCAAATATATGGAGTCCCAAAAAAATTAATCATATTTTTTATTTGAAAATTGATCATATTTGTTGTAAAATACAAATGCAGCGATTTTGTATGGTCCGTTGGTTTGAGTTCATGGATCAGTCAGATCTTGCAAGCAAACAAATCCTAAAATACAAGATATATTCGATAACCCTTCAATTTACTCGTTGACCTTAGTATCAGATTGAAAAACATGAAATAAAAAAATACCAAAGTCTAATGTTATAAATGCTTTTATTTCATGACTTATTGAATTAGTACATCATAAATACCTATTCTGATTAGTACATTTCTATATTTCATTTTCTTATTATCAAAATTTGTTTATTTCTTTACTCATTTATGGTCTTGATGATCCTCAATGTGTGCTCAGGTTTCACTTGTGCATCATAATATAAATAAAAATGATATAAGGTGCTAATTCTTGTTATGCTATGTTTTCCAATTAACTTTCACTACAAAGATGCATGGTTGACTTATTGCCCAAAACCTATATAGTTTCGATTTTGATATTTTATATTCCACTGGATTTTTTTAGATTTCAAATTATTTTGAATGGATAAAAATTATTCCAGTTGTACTAAAATGTCTTTAATTTGACAAATTCACTACATTTAGACTACTATTATTTATTAAAAAAATGACAGTTTGTCTATTATATTAAAAAAAAACTTAGTTTTAAAGCATTCCCATACTTAATGGCCTTTACCTAATCATATTTTGAATACTGGAATACATTTGATATAAGTTTGAGTTTGCACTGTTTTTTTATTAACTGTTCATTTTTAAAAACACTTACTTCAAAAGTACTATTTTACTTTATTTTGAAATAATCAAAAATCCTACCTATTTAATTATAATCTTATTTTTTTGAAATAAACTAATAACTTTGGATGATTCCGGTTCTGGAAGTAAATACCAAATTTCTGTAATATATTGAGGTGTACGAGGATCTTCAACTTAAGTGGAGGAATCTCTTATAAAATACTGTAGCCGATACCAAAACATCCAAAAATATGAGCTATCAATCTTCTTCCTATAGTTAATTATATAACTACTGAAGCGATAATAGCTAGTGAGAATTAACAACTAAGTGAAAATTTCCAACAGAATTTTGTCAAACATTAGTTTCCTTAACGATTTTATTATAAAATAAATTTAAATAATCGTTAAATAAAAATATATGTATTGAGAAATGGTTACCCAAGTTATCTGAATTAAATTGTTTGCTGTAGAATTATTTAAAGTGAAAGACAGAAAGGAAAAAATATAATTTTCCAAAAATATAATTATATAACAAAAAATATCCCTAATTGAAATGATTATAAAATTTATGATTAAATTCTAATATGAGATGAGCAATAGAATACTACTACATTTATCTATTTTGTCGCAATCCCTATCCCCTATATGTAAAACAATTTAATTATGTACTTTGTAAAAAAATAGTTAAAAATCAAACATTTACAGAAATAAAACGATTGTTGGAATGTAAAAAATACCAGAAGCTGTATTTTAGTCAAGAAGACTGTAATCACAGTTACATAGTCTATATATTCTATGTATTTTTTAAAATAAATATTTACATAAAAATTTCAAATAATTTTTGTCGTTAAAATAATCAGTTTTATATGTTTATTTTACACAGCGTAACTAATAAAATCATAATATTAATAACAAATATTGCTCGTGTGATCTTTTCTTTAGATGCGTAATAGTGTATTGTAGCCTTTCGGAGAATCGGTTATTATAAAGTGTATAATTTTATAATTAATAAACAAAATAAGAAGTAGTGTATAGTATAGATGTGTATTGTGTCTTAAAATATGTACATTTATAAATATTTATTTCATATACTTGCTTTGTCTTAAGTTATAAGTATTTTATACTTAACTTTTGGATCATGCTGTTTAGTTTTTTTTTTTTCGTTCATGTTTCCTTTTTACTCGAAATTAATTGGAACGAAAAGATTTGTTGTGCAAACCTACGAGTCCTTAACGAGTCAAGAACTTCGCTCATCTCTTTCGCGTCAAGTAAAATTGCTTTTATGGAAACACACAGATTTTGCGTTTTTCTTAATTGAAGAGTCTTTTTCTTAATTGTCACGTAGTACCATTATTTATTTATTATTTTTTATACCATTGCAGAAAATATCTAATATTTATTTATTTAGAAAATGCTCTTTAATTAGGCATCAATGTGGGTTTCAATCAAATGTTAATGGATCCTAAAAACTTCAGTCTGTGGGTTGTTAAGCTTTCGATCCTATTTTAGTATATTGTTTTAGCTTTCTCTACCGTTTCTATTTGGAGGAATAATATTTTATTTTCTCAAGTTTGTTCAAAAATTCTTATATTCTTTATAACGTTTTACCACTTTGCCTACTAGGGATTATTATGTTCAGATAATCGATTCGTTCTTTGTTTTGGATATGTACTGAAAAGCCGGATTGCTTGAGAACCGATAAGTTCCAACAATTTAATTTTATTAATAATTTTGTTTCAAACAATCACTAATGATCATCTTAATAAAACTAGTATTATATAAGGAAACATTGGTATAGTTAATAATACTAACAAATATTTAGTAAAGCATTTTTAATAACTAGATTTTTAGCTAAGAAATTTGTTTGGCTTTCGAGTCTATTTTAGTATATAACTAATACTTATTGTTTTAGCTTCCTGTACCATTTCTGTTTGGAGGAATAGTAACTTATTTTATAAAGGTTGTTCGAAAATCATTATACTCTTTATAATCTCATACCAATTTACATTCTAGGGATTATTATGCCCTGAAAACCATCCATTAAATTTTATTATTAATCTATTTTCAAATAAATATTCACTAGCAATATTTTTTAATAAAACTAATATTAAATTGTAAATATTATTATAGTTAAAAAAACAACAAATATTTACTAAAGCATCTTTCTTGAGAAGATTTGTCGCGAAGATTTATAGCTAACTAATTTGTTTGGCTTTCGATCCTATTTTTGAATATACTGCTTATTGTTTTAGCTTTCTGTACCATTTCTATTTGGAGGAAAAGTACTTTATTTTCTATAAGTTTGTCGAAAATCTTTATACTATTTATAACCTTCACCACTTTGCCTACAAGGGATTATTATGTATTATGATCTGAAATCGATGCGTTCTTTGTTTTTGATGTGTAATGAATAGCGGAATTATTTGAGAATCGATAATTTCGAATAATTTTATTTTATTATAAATCTATTATTTCTTTGAAAATAGATTTATAATAAAATTAAATTATTCACTAATAATCATTTTAAATATAACCAATATTAAGATGAAATATTGGTAGAATTAAAAATAATAAAAAATATTTAGTAAAGCATCTTTCATGGGAAGATTTATAATTAACAAATTTGTTTGGCTTTCGATTCTTTTTTAATGTATACTATTACTAATTATTTTAGTTTTCTGTATCGTTTCTATTTGGTGGTTTAAGTTTCATCACTCAAGCATTCTGTATTAGATTTTTTCATAAAATACAGAATCACGTCGTTTTTATTCATTTTTTTTGTAAATAATTTCATGATTGTACCTTGATTTTTTATTTTTACAATTAGCACATTTTTTTAGTAGATGAATTATGAATTTTGAAAGGTCCTTCAGTACTAAAGCAAAAAAAAATTATCTGGTATTCACATATTGCTCGCTTGCATCTGTAAATGTTACGTCTCAATGAACTATGTTGTTTACTAAATGTAGTAATTCCTTTTTCAAGTCATGTTACATTAGTGGTCCAATATAGGCATCGCTGGGTATTCCAAAACCCTTTTATGTAATAAGCAATTGCTAACTTTTGAGTGACACTTTCTATTTGGAAAGCAACATGTTATATATCTAATCTCGTAGGTGGAAATAATGTTTTGTTATGTTTAAACGGATAAATCAATCCGTTCTTTATTTTGGATAAAATGCCGAATCGTTAGTGATTATTTATTTTCAAATAATCGTTATAATAATCGTTAGTGATTATTTATTTTCAAATAAATAATCACTAACGATCATTCTTAATAAAACCAATATTATATTGGAAATATTGGTACAGTTAAAAATAATAACATGTATTTAGTAAAGCATGTTTTTAAGAAAATTTGTCGAGAAGATTTACAGCTAACAATTTTTTTTTCAATTTTAATATATACTATTACTTATTGTTTTAGTTTTCTGTACCGTTTTTATTTGGAGGGATATTTTCTGTATTTTCATGTTAGCAACATGTTATATATCTAATCTCGTAGGTGGACATGATGTTTCGATATGTAGTACGGATAAATCGATCCGTTCTTTATTTTGGATGAAATGCCCAATCGTTAGTGATTATTTATTTTCAAATATCATTTTTTTTTCTATTTTAATATATCATTACTTATTGTTTTAGTTTTTTGTACCGTTTTTATTTGGAGCGATATTTTCTGTATTTTTTCTCATCACTCCAGCATTTTGTATTACTTTTTTTTATAAAATACAGAATCACGTCGTTCTGATTCATTTTTTTGTAAATAATTTGACGATTGTACCTTGATTTTTTATTTTTACAATTAGCGCCTTTTTTTGTATATGAATTATAAATTTTGAATATATTCAGTCCTTCAGTACTAAAGCAAAAAAAAAGTGCTCGCTTGCATCTGCAAATGTTAAGTCTAGATAAACTATATTGTATACTAAATGTTGTAATTCCTTTTTCAATGTTACATTAGAGGTCCAATATAGGCGCCAGAACCCTTTTATGTAATATGCGATTGCTAACTTTTGAGTGACACTTTCTATTTGGAAAGCAACATGTTATATATCTAATCTCGTAGGTGGACATGATGTTTCGTTATGTATTATTAAACGGATAATTTGATTAATTTGTGATTCATTTGTTTGGAGGGTTATATGTACGTGTAAATGGATGTGTGTGTGTGTAGTTGTATGTGTGTAGAGCCTCGACACGAGCCGAGCGGTATTCAAAACTTTATCCCCCTATACGACATGTGACATTTGTTCATGACGGTTCTGCATTTGAATATCCAGCCAGCCAACCAGCCAAAATACATCACAAATAGTAAAGCGCGTATTTGCATAAAGATTTTATCGCCGACTTCCACTTTTACACGCCGACAGGATACAGGAGGAAAAAACCAAAAAAGTAATAATAAAAAAGCCTTGCAGAGGAGGAAGAGGGCTCTGAAAATGAGAAAAAACGAGAGTTCGCACCATAAAGCCGGCAGTTTTTCAGCGTAAAAATTTTGAATTCCGAGCACAATGGCGGCCTGCTGCATCCCCAGCAGTCATCGGGCACGTTTCCAATATATGCTTAAATTAAAATTGATTTGCCGCTTTAATAGTTGGCCGCTTATAACAAATAAAAAAATAAACCGAAAAATAAAATAAAACACATACATGGGGCAGACGCACACACTATATTTCGTGGGATTACGATTTTGTTTTATTTCAGTTCTCGCCGGTTCTGTTTTCATTTTTATTATTTAGTGTGCAGATGGCATTCGTGGCGCAAATAAAAGTATGCATACATGCAACGCACAAACAAAAACATAAAAATTTATTCCGAAATTGACTTTTTATTTGTTCCCATTTAATTGACATACATTCACAGAACACAAATTAACTCGAATTCTCAGGTACGAAGATCATTGAAGACTTGAGCGGATGGAAGCTGACTGGTTTAGCCACCCGCATTTAAATTATTCACATGCTATTACAAAAGTTCGTAGACATCGCGAACAAAATGAATCCCTGCAGTTTATCCGCTGCGTAATGACCATTAAAAATGATTTATCTCTGTATTTTGCCCAGCAGGTAGAACGAACGTAACATAAAATAAACGAAATGATATTGGGTATTCTCGTTGCATAATAAAACCATCACGTATAGTTTTATCATTATTGCTACAATCAACTAAATTTTTGTTTTCTGTTACAGAAACAACAATTTCCATACAATGACATTATATAATAGAAAATGCAAATTTAAGATTATTATTATCAAATATATAACTTATTTTATTGCCTGAAGATAATCACAAATATCTGTATAAACGTTCTCAGTAAAAACGATTATAGTATTTAAAGTCAAGCTTTTTTTTTTTTTTTTTTTTTTTTTTTTGTGGAGGAGTGGAAACCTTCAAAAGGGACCACGATTGGAACGGAGTCGTGGTACTGTGTGATTCTTACACACTAAAACCACTCCCCCCTCGGCCAGATATGCAGGACCCGGAGTTATCCATTTGCTTTCTGCACATGCTGGCCTTTCGTCGTGCTATCGTTCCGCACTTGCTCAGCTGTTTTGTCTGGATTTACTGTACTGCCTCGCTGTACAGCCTTTCATCTTTCTCCTTTGTGGACATGACTGATTCCACGTATCCAGACACTACGTTCCACTGCCTTTGGCTTTTCAGCATCACTTGCACTATGTTTTCCGGCTCTAGAGGCTCGCCCAACTCTGCCTCCGCCGCATGCTTTAGTGTTACCCACCGGTTGCATCTAAATAGGGTATGCTCTGGATCGTCTTCCTCCGGGCAGTACCAGCACGTTGGATCCCTCTTCTTCTGAATGAAGTGGAGATACTTCCCAAAGCATCCGTGCCCCGACAGTGCCTGTGTCAAGTGGAAGTTTACGTCGCCGTGTTTTCTACCCGTCCACTGCTCGATGTCCGGAATGAGTTTTCGGGTCCAGTCCCCCTTCGTTGAAGTTTGCCAACTTTCCTGCCATCTTGCCATCGTTTTTACCCGGGCTTCTCTCCACCTTCTTTCTACGTTGGTAGCTTTCCTCTTGTGCAATTCGGATCTTTCTTTTACCAGAAGTTCGATAGGAGGAATTCCAGCGATAACCTGCACCGCATCGCGTGAAATTGTGCGGTATGCGCTGCACACTCGAATTGCCGCCTTTCTTTGAACCCTCCCCAGTGTTTTTCTATATTTTGCCACGTCCATGGCCTTTTCCCACACTGGTGCAGCGTACAACATAACCGATTGCACGACTGATCCAAGTAGCTTCCTCTTGCTGGGTTTTGGACCTCCCATGTTTGGCATGATTCTGCTTACTGCAGATGTGACCGCTGCCGCGCGTTCTGCCACGCTGGTTATGTGTTGTCCATAGGAAAGGCAGTTATCGATCCACACTCCAAGGTACTTTATTGCTCTCTGTGGTATAACATCTACGTCGGATACACGGAAAGTTATTTGTTGTATTTTTCTTCTTCCAGTCAGTAGTACTGCTTCCGTCTTGCTAGGGGCTAGGCTGAGACCCCTCTTTTCCATCCATACTTGTATGTTTTTGACCGCTAGGTTTGTGACTTCAACCAACTCGTTCTCGGTTTTTGCCACCGCTATCACTGCGAGGTCATCAGCATAACCTATCACCGTTATACCTGCGGGCTGACTTATTTCTAGCACACCGTCATAGGCCAGATTCCACAAGGTAGGTCCTAATACTGATCCCTGCGGTACACCGCTCGTGATGTTCATTTCAAACTCTGAAAGTGACGTTTTTATCATAATTTTCCTCTCACTGAGGTAGCTCCGGATTAGTTTGATTACTGATGGCTCTATTTCCCTTCTTCCCATTTCGTAGAGGATATCCTTCCAGGATACCGAGTTGAATGCATTTCGTACATCAAGGGTTAGCATGGCACACAGTTTCCTATTGCTCCGACTGCCGGCTTTTGCTTCAGTGGCAACCTTGATTGCTGCTTGAACTGCGTCTGTTGTGGACCTGCCTTCCCTGAAGCCGTATTGTCTGTCAGACAATCCCCCGCATCTCAATATTTCGGCTTTCAGTCGGCTTAGTATCATCTGCTCGTACAGCTTTCCCATAATGTCGATCATGCACAGCGGCCTATATGATGATGGGCTGTCGAGTGGTTTTCCCGGCTTTCTTATGAGGACTAAATTCGCGGTCTTCCATCTTTTAGGAAAGCATCCTCTTCCCGCAGCATCATTTAGTGCAGCCAGCACAGCACATGGGAACTTTTTGACTAGGAGCTGTACGACTTCAGGAGGCACTCCGTCTGGCCCCGGGGCCTTGCCGATTCTGATTCTGTCGCCGGCAACATCTAGTTCGTTCTTTGAGAACTGTAGCCATTCTGAACATTCCTCTGTTTCGTCGTGGGAGTCTGGTTCTTCGTGCTTAGGGAATAAAGCTTCTGCCACTGACCGTGCTCTTTCGGCCGACATGCCAGCCATCGGTTCGCTGGGTTTCAACTTCTTTTTGACGATTTTATAGGCATCTCCCCATATGTCTTCATTTGCCTCCTCGCAGAGTTTCTTCCAGCACATCTTCTGGCTTTCTTTGATAGCTGCTTTTAGACTGCTCTTTGTTGTTTTTAGAGTCTCTTTTTCGCTATCGCAGTCTGTTCCCGTTCTGCGCCTTTGTCGTTGATATTTCCTTCTGGCCGAGTGGCAATTCCTTCTTAGTTCCGCAATCTCGTCTGTCCACCAGTAGGCTTGTTTCCGGCTGTTGCTGTTTTTCTTTTTGCGTGGCATTGATGCGTCGCACGCTCCTTCCAGCGACTCCATTAACTTTTCCACCGTTGGTCTGACGCCAAGAGTGTCGGTTAGCGATTTGATCAGCTTCAGCTTGTCCAATTTTCTGGTTGCCCACCCAGCTGTCACCGCTTGATACTGCATCCTGGCCCTACTTTCAATGCTGAACTCTATATAGCGGTGGTCGCTGAGTGATTCCTTATCCAGTACCTTCCAGCTGCAGATCTTTCTCGCTATTCCAGAGGTAGCCATTGTTATATCCAGTATGGAAGTGCTGTTTCCACGCTGGAAAGTTGGTTCAGATCCTCTGTTTAGCACGATCAGGTCCAAGCCTGCAGCCCATTCCATCAGCATCTCTCCTCTTGCGTCTGTGCGTGTTTCGCCCCATTCGGGACTCTTTCCATTTAGGTCGCCCGCTATAATGATTTGTCCTCCAAGTGTTCTTGCATCCGTTGCTATATTTATCAGTATAGCAGCACACTCAGTTCTATTGATGTTTGGCGATATGTAGCATGAAAAGATCGTGAATTCCCTAGTCTTTACCCATACATATCCGTGCCCTTGTCCTACTTTTTCTATTTCTATCCTGCTGCTTAGGATTTTGATGGCAGCGTCTCCTGCTTGATCCCGGTACCAGCCGGTGCTTGTTTGGGCTCTATTTGGTTCGCTGACTACTAATATATCTACCTTTTCCTCGCTTGCTGTGACATAGATTATGTCATGTGCAGCTCTACATCTGTTTGCGTTCAGCTGCAGGATTTTAGTGGCCATTTCTGTGTCTAGAAACTCGCTGCTGTTCGCTTAGCGCTCTGCTGAAAATCGGGCAACGGTTGTTGCCTGCCTGGTGTCCCGCTTGGCAGCATAGCGGGCAGAATGGTGTTGATGTACACTCTTTGGCTTTGTGGCCTTCTTTGCTGCACTTCAGACAGAACCTAGTCCTGTCGGTCCCTGAGCAGTTTTGAGCTCTGTGTCCAACACCCCAGCATCTGTAGCATCGTAGCAGATCCACGTGCTCCCTGACTCTGCAGGTGACCAGTCCTACTCTTACTTTGCCAACTTGCACAAGTTTCCTTCCTTCATCTAATGGGAGTAAGGCTGTAGCCACTTGCTTCCTTCCATGTGCAGGTCTCAAGTTTTTGACGAAAATATCGTCCGACCCTGTGGTATCTCTTAATACTTTCTCGACCTCGCTTTTTGTAGCTTCTTCGTCCACATCTTTAATGCAGACGGTCATTTTGCTCTGCAGCACTTTGACGCTGCTTTCGTCACCCAGTTTCTTTGCTAGTTCTGCTCTAAGTGGCTCCGCCTTGCCTTTACCTTTTTCGACTTCCATAAGTAGGTCTCCTTTCTTGGTTGCTTTTATGGAGGTGATGACAACATCGATTTCCTCTATGTTGATGTTGCTCTTTACCTTCCTCAGTATCTCGGCATAACTCCTTCCTTCTGCTTTTATTAATACAGCCTCTGCCATATTCTTTCTTCTGTTGCGTGCGGTTGGTTTCTGCGAGATATTTTTCGCATTGTTTCCTCTCTTTTTCCTCTGCACTGTCTTCCATTGGTCCTCTGTGTACTCATCGCTGACCGTTTTTAGTTCTGCTTTATCTGTTTCCCCATTTTGTTCCGCCTGTGTTTCTGTAGTGGTATTTTTGTCCTGGTGATTTGCATCGCCGAGAACGTGTACGTTCGTGTGCACTGGCACTGCATCTTCGGTGGTTTTGGATTTTCCCGCACATTCGGAATTTTCCTGTGCGCCTCCTGGCGGGAATGTTGTGGCACTTCCTACGCTCTTCTTTTTTGAGGTTATGCCCTCGTACATTTGTTCGACGATGTGTTTTATGTCGTTTGATGTTCTCGGATATTTCCTCATCAACTTTTTAAGCTGTATGGTCCATCTTATATGCTTGTCCATGTCTCTGACTCCCCCTACACGACCTTCCATCTTTGAAAAAACACAAAAATTCTTCCACTGATTTGCACGCACCTTTGCCTTCGGCTGTCAAACGAAAAACTCATTTAAAGTCAAGCTATTTACAGTTAACTTCTAATTGAATCTACAATTTGTTGTCATTCTATTATTTAACGAGTTAAATAGTTTGAAAGTCGATACTTGATTAAAATCAGTTGTCGAACGTAATTCGTTTCTAAAGGTTCTTCGAAAATCATTATACGCAACGCGAATCTATAGAAGGTATTATGTATTATGTTTTGAAATCGATACGTTATTTGTGTTGAATGTATAATAAAAAGTCGGATTGTTTGAAAACCAATGATTTTGATTAGTTTAGTTTTATTATTAATTTATTTTCAAATAAATAAACACTAACTATTATTCTATTATTATTAATTATTTGCTACAGTTTAAAATAACAACAAATATTTACTAAAGTATCTTTCATGATATAATTTTTTTTGTAGTAACAAGTTTAAATATAAATTAGAATATTTAGAATTTAAAGATATACTTAGTGTGACGCACATGCTTATTTTGGTATTTTCTACTGTTTACTTTGATTACTTCCTCTACTGTTTCTATTTATAGGTCATCCTATTTCTCTTTCCTGAAATATAATCTATGAATTATACTTCTTGGTTATTTCCTATTTTTTATTAAATATATTAAAATAAATTTTGAAAAAAATCGCGTAATTTAAATTAATCATTGAATGTAATTTTATTTTTTTAGTAAATTCTCGCGTAACTATTTTTTTATTAAGTTATTTATAACAATTATATGGAATATACAATTATTTTATATTTAATTGGATATAATTTTGTAATAATATTGAAACTGTTTTTCATTTGTCTTCTAAATTTAAGATTAACGTATGAAGATTATACATTGAAATAAAGGTATACATGTACAAACTTGAAATTTGATATAAAATTGTTTACAGTATTTGGAAATCCAAAAATATGAGATATGATGTTTCACAAAAATTATTATAAAAGTTATTAAAATGTACTAATTTATTTCAATTCACAACAGGTAATATATTAATCTAAAAAATTGTTATTATATAAGTATACATTCTTCACAGACGCTAAATAATTTTAAGAACCTTTTTGTTCTTGTAAGAAGTTTGAATATCGCCGAATTGAATAAACGTATAATATAAGTTTTTTGAGTGACGTCAAAAAACTATTTTTTATTAAGTTGTCTATAATAATTATAGGGAATATACAAGAATATTATATTAACATATACTTATGCAAAAGATATGATTTTATTGGATTCAAATTTGTAATAATATTGAAACTTTTATTCATCTGTCATCTAAATTTAATTATAAAATAAAATTGAAAGATTAGCTGATGAAGACTGGTATGCACTAACTTCTAATTCCGTATCAAATTGTTTACAGTATTTCGCAATTCATATATATTGTTACGGAACTTCGGACCTCTGTCTAGTTCGATCGCTAAATTGTTTAATAATTCTCAATTTTACTATACTAACATCTTTTTATTTTGTCATCTCTCCAAAAACATACAATAACCAACTGTTTTTTACTCAAACTTAACCTCAACTTAAACAATAACATAACATCCACGGCTGCCACGATAACATCTCGAACATCCCCCCGATGTTCTCCGGACAGTCCCGAATCTTCCCGAGAGCGCCAGCCAATAATCGTTACAATATGATATGTGATTTCTTACAAATATTAATATAGAAGTTAAATATTTTTTTATACTTGATTTTGTTTGATTACAGTCTACTAGTATGTTATAGTGCAAGGGCCTTTTTGTGGGATTTGTTCTTTTTCATTAACTTTATTTCATAGGACATAAATGTAATATTACATTAAGCTCCGGAATATCAAAATACAGGTATTTATAAACTGATTATCAGGTACTGTTTTTTTTTCGATCTGGGTATGAGTACTTTTATAGCAACTGTAGTTTCAAAAACTTAAATTTGACATAAGCCCATAAGATCCGGAAAACCATTAAATTTTTAGGGCGAAATTTTGAAGTGACTGGACGAAATATTGAAATATTCTTGTTGATCAACAGTGCAAGATCATTTAATACTCATTGCCAAAATAAACTAAAAGAGAACTTAGACACCACATAAATTGTCTATAAGTATAAGTAGCAGAAGAAAACAATTTGCAAATCTTTGATGACAAGAAAATTACCAACCCCATGATTTTTTTTAATTCAAAACCCATATACTTTTTCAAAGTGTATTAGCAAAATATTTCTTAATTATATATTGAATTAATATTTATAAATTTATTTGAAACAATAAAGCTTTTTATTAATATTGTCATTTTTTATAAGAATTCATTAGAAACTTGATATAGTTATACATTCACTATATTCACATTTTATTTTAGATATTTTATATCTAACTATTGTGTGTTTGT
Source organism: Nicrophorus investigator (assembly GCA_963457615.1). Classification (NCBI taxonomy): domain Eukaryota; kingdom Metazoa; phylum Arthropoda; class Insecta; order Coleoptera; family Silphidae; genus Nicrophorus; species Nicrophorus investigator. The sequence goes on along the minus strand of OY735140.1, from coordinate 18,706,079 downwards.
CCATCGAATGACTTTTGTTACACTAAATTAACGTTTCAAAGTGAGTGCGGGCTCCATTATGGTAAAAGGTACAAGTTTTATTATGAAACATAAAATTTCATTTTACCTTGCAGGATACACGCAGAGTTAAAATCCAATGCAATAATGGACTTACTCAATCGGAACCGAACAACCGCTTTAGGGGCCTTCCACAAATCACAGTGTATGTATTTTGTGTGTGTGTGTGAGTATTGCTCCGTATTTTTTGCTTTTATTATATTTTTTTTTCATTCGTTTTCAAACATTTGTTTCAGAACAAAACTGCTTTTACGACCATTTTGTTTATTAGATTTTCCATCATCAATTCTTGTTTGGTGATAATCCAGCTAGGGATCGGATGCTCGGGATGTACCGAGTTGTGTAATTTGTATTATATATTATTTTTTTATTTGTTTCTTTGCGTGTAAAGAGCTTTCTTTGTAAGGGCCTATCCAGCCATAGGTTGGGGACATAAACAAAGCTGTAAAATGCAATGGCGCGCCATCGAAATTCGTAACGGTTTAGTTGTTACGTAATGCCTGCACAAACCATCGCCATCCAGGCTGTACGGCCCTTTGCACGCTGCTTAATGCCGCCTTTGTGTGTATCCGTGTGTGTATGGGATGGTAACGTTATTAAAGAAATTTGCATACGAATGCACACATTTTATTAAGCACGCAGTGTATTTTGATTACGGGGTTGTTGTTGTTCTAAGACAATCACCTTGCATCTTGCACATATTTAATTTGTTTAATTTCAATTGCCGTGTTATTGAAATATATACAGAAACCATGCATATACATCATAAACTAAAACTGGGCGATAAGTCTATTGGACGATAGACTATATTTGCCAATAATTATAACAATATTTTTATTAGCATAAATTTACTATATAAAAAAATAAATATAGAGCAGAAATAACATTATTTTTTTTTTTATTATTAATATTTTGTAATTATTATTATTAAATAAATATTAAAAGTATCTATCATTATAAATATAAATAGTTAACCATTACGTATTAATAATTTAAATTAACAGAAACAAAATGGACTTTTCTCATAATTTTTTATAATTTTGTGTCACAAAGTAGAAAATTTAAAACTTCGTTCACAATTAAGACGTATTAGTTTATAAATTCAATCAATTGTGAAAACTAAATACAGAAAATATTTATCTCAATTAACTCTTTAATTAAACTCTTGTTTACACTATCTTCAGTCTTCTATAAATTTTAATTTTTAGATATATTAATTTATTCACATTTATTCACACACATTCTTCGCAAAGGCTTACTAACTTTAACAACCTGTTTGTTTTCGTGAGAAATTTAATTATTTGTTGCAAATTTATTTTGCATTTTGTTTTTTTTTTTTGTATGAATATAAGTTAGATGATGAGATCAATCTATATTCGATATACTTCGATATTAAAAATAATAATAAACTTTAGTTCTGACTATAAAATAATATTGTAATAGATTGTTTTATAATACAAACAAAAGTTTTACATTATTATTTTATATATACAATCTATTACAAAAATTGTTTGTCAGTATCCATTTGTTTAAGTATAATTTTTATTATTACATTTAATTATGTTAAAATTAAAAAGTATTTTGTATGGTTGGGTTTGATTTATTAGCAGATTTTCCAATAAGTTTGTAATTACTTTTTTTTAACTATTTTTATTTGTAGGTGACTGCATAAAATTGAAACCGCTACAGTATTTTTCAGCTGAATATTATAACTGTATTCCATATAATCACACCAGTTTGAGGATTTGGAGATGTTTTTCATTATGCAAAAATCTATATCATCTTTAATGTTCCTTCTATCCGTTGGTCGGTACCGTTTTACATAAGATAATATTTTTTTATTGGAAAGACTGACTGCTTTTTATGTATGTGTACAATAAATTATGTTTAATTCGAGAAATTATGTTTATATATATTTTTTTATGATTTTTATAAATATGTACATATTACAAATTTCAAAAATAAAAAATTATAATAAAAGTAGAAAATAAAGACAAATATGATGTCTTATGATCTTAATGTATTTTATTTTAATTTGCAATTTTAATATTTATTTCAATTATTAGTAAATATATTAAATTTGTACTATGTTTTAATTTTCAAATTATAAGTAAATTTCATAAATTTTATTTTGAAATGTCTGTCGTCCAGTTGACCATCGTCTAGTTCAGTTTAATTTAATTTTAAAGGTACGACATGATTATTTTCATTCATAAAGAAATATGTGTTCAAGCTATTTATAGAATAAAATATTGAGTAATAATAAATTGTTTGGTATATAAGATATTTTCTAGAGTAAATAATAATAAAAATATTATGTGAAAACTATATAGCAATGAATTATTTGCATCTAAATATTCTATAAAATTTCATTTTTTTTTTCCATTTATATATGTAAAAGCAGTTTCAAAAAGTTTGAAAGCGATAATAATTATTATTAGTTGATCGACTAATGAAAGTGCGTAAAATAGCTGATGCTATAGTCATTTCAACAGAACGAGTTTTCCATATTTTGTAGAATTAACGTTGAAAAAACTGTATGCAAAGTGGTAACATTTGCTAACAATTTTTTGATCATTTTAATAAGAATTGATTTTGTTTGTTGATTTATAAGTATACTTGAAATTTGGATTCACCACTAATCACCAGAGATAAAAGATCAGTCTAAACCAGGGATGAGCAACACAAGGCCCGCGGGCCGCTTACGGCTCATTAAACATGTTTATGCGGCCCGCCAAGCATTTCTAAAATTGAATTTATTTTCTCCCATCAATATATTGTTATAAAATTAATTATAATAAAATGGTAGTACATACTAAACCAAAACAATTTATAGACATTTTAATCAACAAATTTCAATTACGATTCCAAATGTTCAAAGCTGAGAAGACAGCTGTTTCCCTGAAAATATTTTCCTTGCCATTTAATATCGATGTGGATACAGTCAGTTCCCGAAGACTTTCAAATGGAAGTGATTGATATGCAGAATAATACCGATTAAAAAAATGTATTTTTCTTAGTAAACATCGAAAATTTTTATAAATCTTTTGACGAAAAATGCAAAGCAAATGATGTCTTTGTTCGGAAGTACGTATGTTTGCGAACAATTATTTTCAACCATAAAATTAATCAAAAATGACCACCGATCAAGCTTGAGTGATGCACGATTAGAAAACTGCGTACATGTAGCTACCTCATCAATTCCGGCTGATATTGATCAGCTTGTATTGAAAAAACAGTGCCAAATTTCTCTAAATTCGTTTTTCTGTTCTTGTTTGTTTTTATTTTGCATTAAAATTTGTATATGAAATCTTTACTTTTTTTTTAAATTTTATATTTTTTTATTCTAATGGTTATTATAAATAAAGTTATGAAAATGATTAATAATTGTTACTTTATGTCCGGCCATTCAAAAAATTTAAAAATTTAAATTGACCCGTTGATTAAAAAGGTTGCTCACCCCTGGTCTAAACAATGGTTATAAGTTGTTGTTTCAAGAGCACCAAAGAAGGAAGAAACTGTTCCATCAACAAGAAAGTTTGTGGCATCGGCTTATTAGGATGTTGTTAATAGATTATCTAGAGAAACGTAAAACAATTCACTTAGAATATTATACAATCGTATTGGATCAATTACAAGGAAAAATCGTATTGTTTTTTAATTTTTCATACTGCTTTCGTTTGCTAACCAATAAATTATGATTAATAAAAAAAGATTTTATTTGTTGAATCAAGATTGACGAAATGTAAAAAATATATTTTACCAATCACAAATTTAAGGTACTTGAAGGGCATTAAAAACTTTTTATTTTGTATGAAAATTATCCTAATTTACGATGAAGTGTTGTTAAATGGTAAATGTTAAATCCAATAACTTCGCGTTATAGGCAATTCTTATATGAAATAGAAATAAGAACAAACAAATAACTTTTTCATGTTTTAAAATTTTATGTAAATCCAATTCTGTTCATGCTATTTTTACGATTTAAATTAATTGAATATAATTTCACTAGTTGGAAAAATTATGAAAATGTATGTGTATATACAAGAAATTATGTTAATTATTATTAATTTTACTTTAATTAAGAGACATTGTAATTATTAATATGAAATAACACTTGCCCCCTTGAATAGTCTGTGAAATATAAACATTTTTTTATATCATTTTAATTTAAGAACAGTGCAAAGTAGTAAATAATTTGATGGAATTATGAAAGTTTAGAGTGAGTCTAAAATTTTCGGTTTAATGTTTAGCTGTGAACCATAATAATAAAGGCATTTCGTTAATGTGCCGCCTTACATTTGATGGCTGTTCGTGACTAGTTCAAATCCGTGAGGAGTGTTATATCAGTGGCACTTTGTTGCCGAGATTTCATCTTGAGACACGCCATGTGGTTGAGAGTTGTGTGACCAACATAAGCAACGAAAGGCCATTGTGTCAGGATGTGTACGTGTCACTGAATTATCTAAATCCCATCCGCAGTTATATCATAATAATACACTACACTATAATTGCTTACAGATCAGTAAAATAATTGTTAAAATTATATTCAAAATACATAAATAAATTAAAAAAATGTATTAAGAGAAGAATATATGAGTTATCACATTATATAATAATGAGTTATCACAACTTATTAAATTTATAGTTAGAAAAGTAGATAATTAATTTATTAGAACTAGCTGTTTTTTTTAATTAATAACATATACTGTAATAAGAATGAATAAACAAAGTTGCGTAATAATAATAGGGCAGTTTGAAATTTTCATTTTCTTTACTGTGCAAAATAAATATAAATTGTAGAAAAAATATTACAGAAACTGAGCAGAACGAGCTTCAAAAAAAGGGGTATTTTTTTAAAAGTTATATTTTTTGTATTGTTATTGTTATATAAATATATTTTGTATCAAGTTGCTTTCAAAATATTATGTGAGCTCTAATTGAATTATTTGCATCTAAATATTATATAAAATTTCAATTTTGTAAATAATATTTTCCGCCTTTTTTTTCCATTTTTACATGCAAAGGCAGTTTCAAAAGTTTTGAAAGCGATACCTATAATAATAATTATTATTAGTTATAATAGTTGATGCTATAGGCATTTAAAAAGAACGAGTTTTGCATATTTTGTAGAATTAAAGTTAAAAAAACTTTGTCCAAGATGATAACATTTGCTAACAATTTTGAATTTTTGGATCGTTTTAACAAGAATACAATTGATTTTGTTTGTTGATTTATAAATAGTCATGAAACTTCGATTCACCACTAACAGGCTTCCATTAGTGCGTATTAATAATAGTGCGGTTTGAAAATTTCATTTTTTTTACTTTGCGACATAAATATAAATTGTAAAAAAAAATATACAAAATCAGCAGAAAGAGCTTAAATCAATAGCCCTTTTAAAAGTTATATTTTTCGTATTATTGTTGTTATATAAATATGTTTATAGTTGTTATATAAATATGTTTATGGTTGTTAATGATCAGTTTTATCCTATACCAGTGATATCGAAACTATGCAGCTCGACGTTTCAAAATTCCTGACTTCACTTGACTTCGTATGACTATCAATAATATTGTGCAAAAAAATGTTAGGCGCCTTCAAAAACGGAAATCATTTTTGGGTGATTTCCCAAACTTTTTCATATTTAATGAGCTGGAGACGATTTCCAAATATTTTCATATGTGATAAACGACGACTAAAATGAAAATAACTATTTAAATGAGGGGATTTCCAAATCATCACAGCTTTGTACAGTCAAGTTTTTTATGCTGTTTACTTTCATACAGTTTTAATGATCTGGAACAGTGCAGGATAATTGCGAAACTGCATATTTTTTTGCGAGAAATTGCTGTATTCATAATTTTAAAGAAATGTGGTAAAATAATTTAGAATGATGCTAACAGTATTTCCAACTTGATTATCAATTATAATATAAAAAGATTGTGTTGTGTATTAAAATTATTTACTTTAATATTTTGATATAACCATCAATAAATATTGGAATAGAAAGTTGCATACATCACATTAGACAGTAACCAATAAGTGATGACATGTTATTAATCAATATATAATATAATTTTGGTTTAGGTATGAATAAAAATACATTTATTGTATTTTGAAAAATATTATTACTTATATAATAAAAATATTAAATAAGAAAATGTAAATATATTTCAAATGTGAATTAAATCTATCAACAGTGTCTGAGAACCATGCTACATCTTTGTTTATAAATGATATTCGAAAAATATCAGAAAATTTGAATGTATCAGTTTATATAAAAGTTTGAAACTTAATATATCAATTCAAACAATTTATGTGAATAGTACTTATGGTTGTGCTGGGTACTTGTCTACTTGATACAAACAGAATGGTATACAGAATGTTATATACAGGGGCGAATCTAGACATGGGCCATCCAATCAAGGCACCTAAGGATTTTAGCCCAGAAAATTATTTAAATTCACCCATCATTATTTTTTTTCCAAGAATTCAGCATCCACACAAATCATTACCTTTTTATCCATGAAGATTAAAAAAAATAGATCAATTTATTCAACAAATAATGTTAGCCCATAATATCAAAGTTATTGGTCCGCCACTGGTTGTATATATAGTTATACAAACTATACATGTCGTTGCGCTTGAAATACTAGAGAATCAACATTTATTTTTGGAATATTTGTATCGCGTTTTCATGGATTTAACCATACAAATATGTGTAATTGATGAAATGATGCACAATGTTAAGTGGGCGGATGCGTGGATAAAAAATATCGTACACAGCATTCAGCGTGCAAACAAATGATAGCGAGCTTTACGTGTTGTAAAACAAATTCCCATTGGGGAGTTTTGAAGTGCATTGAATAAAAGTGGCGAGGGATTCTGCATTATGCATTGGTTTAATGTCTCGAAAATCTTTATGAAATATTATCCTTGTATCCGGCATATATTTAAATTCGAAGGCAACCGCAAGTGAGCCCGGTCTGATGCGCTACAATATCTGCATTGCAACAGTTGTTTAACTAAATACCCGAGCGTTCGGAAATTTCAAATTATTCAAGCGGAATTCAGAATCCTACATACCAGACGTTCTACATTTATTCAGAGCGTAATTGAATCATCGAAGAAAATATAGAAGCAAATAGAAAATCATGATGTCAAGTTAAGCCTTTATACTATTTCTAGTCGCTATATAGATATTAGTCTCTTAGCAGATTTTATAAAGTCAAATATATATGACGTTTTATTTGTTTTTATATTTGCACATGGTTCTCATTATTATTATTGAAAATATCAATAAATTATATATAAATGAAAGATGAAGGCATAATTTATTAATAAGCCTAGAAATATATAAAAATAATAAATAAAAAAGCATTTATTATAAGAAATGGTTTTTGTATTATTTCATTGCATAATTTACCAAGAAGTATTATGCTGAAACGTAATTAATTTTCAGCTTATTATATTAGGTGGACAGGAAAATAATGTCGTTTTTTACATAGATATATTATTAACAAGTTCTTATTTTAATCAATAATGTAAACATTTATTCGTTATCAACAACCTTTTGCCATCTAATATGCAAATTTTCAATACCGGATCGATAAAAATCAATTGGTTTTTAACCAAAATATCTGGAGATGGCATTTTGGACATCATCCAAATTTATTGCTAACGATCAAAAAACGCTTCTGAATTGTGCCGCTGATTTAGATTTGTCTAAAGTTGTTGGTTCTCCTGATCTATACCAGTCGGAAAGATCAAAATTACCGGATATGAACTTAGAAAACTACCTTTGGCATTAAGTAACGTGTAATGCAAATATTGCATTACTACCCTTGAGAAACTCAAAAAGCATTTAATGCCGGATATGTATCTCTTCAGATATATTTGGCTGGCCATTTCACCAAAAATTGCAAGTCACTCTAACATAAAAATGTTTTTGACGATACTTTGAAGTATATAATGAGCTGATAAATGACAAGTTATTATAGACATGCGCAGAAACGACATTACTTTCCGGTATCACTAATACCTAATCACCCTAACAGTAACAAGAGTGATAAATTCAGTAAAAACAGCGTAAATATAACACAAATTGATTAAAATAAGATAATATCACACAAACAGGGTGTCTCAGTAGAGGAAAGTTTCTTGAAAGTTTATTTCAGCAAATTAAATATTTTCTACTTTTCACGAATGTTCATTAAGAATTAGATCAAAAACCTTGGTTAATTGATAACTGATTGCATTTATATTTGATTTTATGGTAAAATAGAAAGAATTAAATTTGAAACTACATGGTAGAAATAATTATATTACTTTATAAATAGCATGAAAATGCTATCACCCAATAGTGTGTCAAACATTTTAATTTCTTATTGGAAGAATTTAATACCAGATATGTATAATTTTACAAATTGGAGGCATTACTAAAGTTTTTTTTATTAATCCTCTCATTAATACAAAGGACGATGTGATTAATAAAATTATGTTACAATTTTTCGTAGAAATGAAAATATCTTCTCATTGTTCAGGAAATGTGTTCTAAAATTAAACTGTCTTTGCTTATGAATGTTCATTTTCCAATATAATATATTTAAAATAAAAATACCAATAAAGCCTTAATGACCCTCATTTAGACCAATGTCTGAGAACTGGGAGTTCAACTTTTGTGCCACATTACAAAGAGTTGATAACAGTTTGTAAAGTCAAATATTGCATAATTATCAATTTTTAGATTTTGAAGCAATTTTCACGACTCACGAATAAATTTCAATAATGGTATGTTACTTACAGTTTTAAAAACATAGAGATATTTACTGAGCTAATGTACACGTCTGATATTGAAGGAAAAAATATGGAGAAAGTACGGTACAATATATGAACTCATATTTAGTTAAAAAAACATCGTCCAGTCAGCTTCTTTCATAGCGTGAATTTGGTCTGCATAATATTTTAGTTTGAGACCACTGGTCTGAAAGACATAGTGAAATTATTTTATTAACAATAATTGATCAAATCAAATATATTTGAACTATTTAGCAATATATAAAATTGCAAAAATATGTAAACTTTAAGTACAAAACTATAAACTTTTATCACAAAACATCGATTAATAAATATATCTTAAACATAAAATTAAACAGATATTGAAATAAATATTTGTTTAATTGTTTCAAAAAGATAGTGAAAGTACGGTACAACATATTCACTTACATTTACTTAAAAAAATTGTGTAAATATTATATTGATAATAATTGTTAAAATTAATTTCTTGATTGAATCAAATATATTTTAACAATAGATAAAGTTTCAAAAATATGTAAACTCTAAATACAAAACTGTAAACTTTTATCTCAAAACATCCATTAATAAACTTATCTAAAATATAAAAGTACAAAGATATTGCAAAAATATGTTTTTCATTGTTTCAAAAACATAGAGAAAGTACGATACAATATAATTACTCATAATTAGTTAAAAAAAAATGTATGTAAATCATATATTGATTATAATTGTTAGACTTAATTTCTTGATGATATCAAATATATTTTAATTATATGATAATATATAAAGTTTGTACAGAAAGATGAATAGATTTTTGAAAATATAGAATGCTTTTTAGATATTGCAAAAATAAAATATCGGAAAACATCGATGGATAAATATCAAATTGCAAAAATATTATCTGACAATCAGAGTCGTGATGAAGGTAAGTTGTCTAAAAAATATTAAAATTTTAAAGGTACAAAGTTTATTGTTGCGTCCCTAATCTAGTTGCGTCCATAGCCACTTAGTCGACACGCCCTAGTTACGACACTAATGAAGATATAATAGTTGTGTTAATAAATGAAAATTCTAGAAAAAATTTCATTGTTTTCTGAATCTATGTTGAGTAATTATTGAATTGATTTGTTTTCAATTAATTCAAGTTTGTCCATATTTACAAACTTATTGATAAATTTATAATTGTATTTACAGACAACTCAATTTGATGTGGTTAGTTGTTTGTATTAAATATATTTTATTTAATAAAATTTAACTTGAATGAAAAATTGAAAATTTAATATGTTTTATGATGATTAATTTTCGACCATTTCGCTATAATGTTAAATAGTTGCGTAAATAAATTTATAAAGTTTATGTTCCACTATCAAATTATATCACCGAACATCCAATGGTCTATAAAGTATTTAATCGTTATGATGAAGCATATAATTTAATTTTTTAAGTGCATTTATCAAGAATTTTTTATGATCAGTTATTAACATGTTTACCTACCATTTCCTAATAATAACTAACATATAATAAATTAACGAAATTACTTATCAACACACTTTTATTCACAGTCAAAAATATTTCAGTCAGATATTGTTGGATGAAATTAATTTTAATTTTGCAGACTTTTAACAAACTGTTACTTTAAACTGTTAATCTTTCTGTTATAAATTTTGAGGGAATGAATAAAAATTGTAAAATCTTCAATTATCCATTTAATTTTATATAATTGTGTATTTTTTGGTCTATAGGCTTTTGTAAGAGTTTATTATTTGTTAATATATTATGATTTAATTTATAAATACGTAATATTTAAATTTTAATTCTGTTTTTAACAAAAGACACAAAGAATGTTGTCAGACAGATATTTTCAAATTATTTTAATTATGAAACTAAATAAACGTGTAAGATGAAGAAAGAATACGTGTAATACTATCAACATTTTCTTTTCATCTATCTAGTTCTTTGTCAAGTGTAACAAACATGAAAGTTTTTTTTTCTGTGTGAGCTTGACCCTGATACAAAGTTTTTCTTTCATTTTTGACATAGTCTAGGGTTAGAAGAAATTACGTGGAAACATTTTTCACCTACCGCGTTTTATGTCGACGTCGCCGCCTCCGCTTTTATCATTCCATCTAGTTCCAGTTTGCCACTGCACGGTTTCTAATTCACCCAGATTGTAATTCATTATTTCTGTTTGGCTGATTCTATTGAAGGAATAGATCAAAGGGTTGTTTTAACGTTCCGCTACGAAAGTTACCAACACAACCAGAACTTTATTAAATCCAGAATTTACCCACAACGGTGATATTAAAATTTATTTTAATTACACGGCGTAAAACTTTGAAGGTCTATATCTAGCAAACATGTTTCGCATCTTTAGATCATCTAGTTATTCTTGTTAATCCTTACATTAGATCTTAATTCTGAAGATTATTAAAAAAAATATGATAATTATAATCTATAATAGTCAAAAAGGATATTTATTGATAATTCAGTGTATAGTGCTAGTAAAAAACTATTGATTGAAGAGAACTTTATAACTATGAATCAGTAACGTTCTACGGTCGATCAACCGAGGATTAGTCATAATATCAGTTGTGGAACTACAATGTATCGGACCACGCAATGTGGAGGCATCTAAGCCATAGGAAGCGGTTCACAAATCTTAAAATTTATACTGTACCACTCCGTTATAACTTATATAACTAGTGTCTATCAGATCCGGTAGCAGTTTTGTAAACTTATATGACTACTTAAAAAAATCCAACCAGGATTTATTGTGTATTTAGAAAATTTATTTATATTATATAATCTCTTTTTCTCATATTCGAAAGTGCCGCACTTTTATAAATACACATAACTAAGAAAAATTATCAGTAGTCCCAACAGTTGATATTTTTTGTTTAATTATTATATTTGTATGAGTATGTTTTGATTTTTGTATATGCTTATGTAATTGTTATAATAAACTAATTAATAAGCAGAAAGACCTTTGATAAATAGCTTTTTATAAGAGTTATATGTTTTGGCTTTTATCTGTTTTTGTGGCTGTTACAATAAATAAACTTATTAACATATAACAATTATGTTTTAAAGTTAAAAATATAATAAAATGTTAATAAATTGTATCAAAATATTTGATAACTATTTTATTTGCTATACTGTAGGGTGGACCAGCTGCACTAACTCTGGGAGCAAATTTTCGGAATGAATTAATTTATTCAAATTATTCTAGCTGCTACCTCTTGTAAAAAGGAAACATTCAGTATTACTTGAAAAAAAATATAACACAAAAGATTATCGTAGTTCTGAACATAAATTATATAGAAGATACAGGGTGATCTACTTTACTGGTCCGTAACTACTTTGTATTGAGTTTTGTAGGCCCCGCTCGCTTATATCGTATGCTTCACATAACAATATTTTAATGTATATTTTTTCATTATTATTTTTTCAGCTAGTAATTATATAGATTTTCAAATTTGCTTTATATTTTTAATTTATTTTTGAAGTTTTTTTTTAAATGTTGATTGGTGTTAGTTTTTTTTTGTATGACATTTATTTTTATTAACAATTTATCACGAAAAAGATATTAAGTAAATTTGTGTGTGGTACAATTCTCACGTAGTCATTGTCATTGATATAAATCAATTTAATTAAATTTATCTGGTAAGTCTAGTATCTTGAACTTTTTAATTCAACATGTTTTGGTTTGATATACTAGCAGATTTTCCGCTAGTTTATTTGGGTGTGATTGTAGTTTTCGCTAAAATTTGTAATTACACTTTTAACTGCTTCATTTGTAAGTCACTAAGTAAAATACTATTAATCGGTAATTATACATAGTTTACAACCGTTGCTAAACTGTATTCTATATAACCACACAGGGTTGAGTATTTATATATTAATAGTTTGTTGTCTAGCGATATCAATTAATTTCTTCCAAACTGCCGCTAAAATTTCGATCTATTTTATTCCTTTTTATCATATATTTTTCTTCAAAGTGAATTGTTTGTCCAAACGCATGCCAATAAATTTTACATGTTCCTCCCGCGGTAGTACTATATAGTTTAAAGTTACTAATGGACATATTTTCTTTCTCAACTTAAAGGTGACATGAGTCGATTTCATTTCATTGAATTTAATACGCCATTCTTTAAGCCAGTATTCAATCTGTCTGAGTCTTCTTTGCAAGTTTTACACAGAACATTAATGCTGTGTCATGTGCAAATGTAACAACAGTTATTTTATTAGGTGTTAAAATATGGTGTTAGATAATTTACTGTATAAACATAACACATATAAATATTTATTAATATTTTATATTAAGTTAAAATAACTTTATACAGTAGTGCCTAGTATGACTATTTTTGTCATAATTTATTTTGCTGGATTCAACTGTATTAAAATTTTTAAACCGTACTATAGTGAATCCGGACTGATCTAAGACTCACTATGCGAAGTATTGCTGTACATTAAAAGTTTAATTTATTTCGATACTTATTTATTTTATTGATAGTAGAATTTATACAACTTAAATTTAAGTTATTTCTTCTTTTTATTGATACTTGCAACTTTATCTTTATTTTAAGTTCTCATCAATTTATACCTCTTCGTCTAGTTTATTATTAATTCTATGAAATTTACGAAAGAAAAAAAAGATTTTATGTATATTTTTTTACTTAAACATTTTTATTGGTTTAAGGACTATCGACCTCAGTCTTTATGCCCGGAGACAGATTACATTACATATTTAAAGTACAATTTCAATTTACAACTTATCAAATATTATACAAAATTATAAAAAAATGCTTTCTGTAACATCAATGTTAATTGAATAAAAAAAACACTTTATATAATCAAATTCAAATTACATTAATTTTTTTAAACAATGTAAAAAAAAAATATTTGTAGAATCATCAAATTTGTATTTTTTTAATATAAAATAATTATTAATTAGTCTATTTTAGTGGTGATAAGTATTTAATATTATTTGTTTATTCATGTTTTAACTACTTTTTTGTTACTAGTTTTGGTTGATAAACATGCATTTTGCTAGTGCTTAATTATTACCCATACCTCGTTTTACGGCCTAGATACGTTCCACGAAACTTGGCCGCAAAGCGAAAAGCCGTATAAAGAATCAATTATTCTGATACAAATTCATACAAATTCCAAATTTGTTAAATATGTAACATGGTTTATCATTCAAAATGCATTTTATCTTTTTATTTCATTTAAATCAAAAATACATATATAACAAATACATACATTTGTACATAAAATAATAACAGACTCCAAAAACCAACAATAATCTATAAACAAAAATGAAACAACTTCAACAACAACTTTTAAAATGGCTTTAATCTGAAGATGATGAAGAAATGGTAACCTGCAGATCACTGTCGTCATCATTTTTCGCTGGTAAGGATGGGCCTGGTTTAAAAAAATTGTCCAACGTTGTTTGTCTTGCCTTCTTGTCTATTTCGTTCTTCAGTGATTTATAACAGCTAATGGCTGAGTTAATTCCTTGAGAAACTTTAGCCCTACGTTCGACGTCAGGATCGTTTTGAAGGAGGATGTTTATTCCTTCGAAATAGGAAAAAGCTTTCGACACATTTTTTGATGTTAGCTGTTTGGATACAACAAGTTCTGTCTTTTCATCAAATGCCGGTTGAAAAAAATCGAAAATAGTTTTTTTTTGTCGTTATAATGAAACATTTTAGGGCCGTTTTAACGAAATGCCGCATAAAAAGCGGCCGTAAAGCAAGGTATGGGTGTATTGTATCTTGGAATGCAAAAAATTATTATAATTTTAATGAAACTATATCAAAACTACAAAAAAACTAAAGGAGTTATTAAAGGAGATTATAGTTTTAAAATTATATTGTATTATCGTAAATACCCTTTAAAAATAGCACTATGGAAACTATTAAATATTTGATAATTTTTTGAGTTTTTAACACATTTTACAGACTTGTAAGTTTTGGTTATATTTGTGTGTGCGTTTTATAACAGCTCGATAGGTATTGAGTTTTTGGACATATCGAAGTCAAATCTGTACATTTAATTTCAATTAAATCTAGCCATAATATAAAGGATTTAATTTTCAATAGATTTTAAACAATGCGCCATACTTCCATTTACGAGAAATTCAAATTCCATTTGAACGGTTTTAGTTATATATTATATTTATGTATGTATATTTAAATATATACATAAATATAAAAAAGCGGACTATATATATAATATATATTGTAGATAGGAAGCGGTTCACGGCCTCCGAGTTTAATCCATCATTCACGTATCACGTAACAAGGCTCGGTTTTCGTTAAATGTACGATGATAAACCGATCGGTAATCCCCGGGATGATAATATAAAGATAACCAACATATGTATATTGGAGGAAGCCGGAAGGAGGACAGGAGATGGTGCCTGTTTAGTAGCTGACCCAATTTCCGGTGTCAGGATAACCGGAAGAACTCACTCTGTTTTCCACTCCGGCCATTGGTCATTCGGTTTACCAAATCTATTACCGTCCAGCGGAAAATAAAAACATCCAAGCGATATTTTTATTTATATGCCCTCGCAACCCGGACAATAAAAAAATATAACTACCGAAAGCCGAAATGAAAAGTCCCAAAACTCGTTTCCGTTTCCAGTTTCGTTTCAGTTTTCTCCCGCTTTATTTTATTTTTTTATTATTATTGTTGTTTTCCTCGTTGCGCATTCAAATGTGCAAACTTGCATCAATTCCGTTAATTGTCAAGATGCCATTTTGACATCGTAACAAATGGGCAGCAATAAGCCACCCGTGTTGATTCTGCCTTCGTACGAGTGGTTTGTTTCAGGTTTCCCCTCTTGAATATAAATTTTCTTCACATCCAGAGCACAAACAGCTGCGTTCGATCCAACAATGCCTCGAACCGCAAACACAATCTCCTTATATATTTATACATATTTAAATAATTGATTATTCCGCACGAACGATTTATTTGCTGGGATTTCATTTCATTTAATTCACATTGACTTTGATATTATATTAAATTCTAATAAAAGCGCTTTAATGTATAATACTTAGCAGATCAAATTCAATATTAAATATATTTATCAATGATAATTGACACTTTAAGCATTATTTTGTTCATTAGAAATTATATTCACGAATTATCAGTTTAGTAAAAATATATATTTTTATAAATAAAATAATAATTGTAAAATTCACATATTCTATTTAACATCTACAATGTACAAATAATGCTTTTCTAACAGTTATTATTTTGTGTTTGTTTTATGAATAAGTTTTTAGTTATTAATTGTTTGTTTTAATAAATATAATAATTATTACTTTAATATTTTTACAAGGTACTAAATATTTTTAAACACTAATAATTTTACAACGCTATAACTTTTAAACTTTTCCTAAAATATGCTTACAAAGATTTTTTCAATATTTACTTCTCTAACTGTTTTAAATTTTCTAACAAAAATGTATAACTACGATTATTTTAACCGGTTGAAAACTTGTCTATAATAATTATTTTTCTATTAAAAAATCAATACAAAAAAAGCAGCTTGAGCTTTATATTGATTTATAAAATATGAGCTTATTTATGATATGCATTGTTATTACAAGTTTTAGGTGGATGACACAGTACTACATCTGATAACAATTCTGTAATATTTCTTTGAATTTCAACTTATTTTTTCTTCCTTCTACTATATATTTAGTTAGTGTCTATAGACACTATTTCACCAGTCACTCATTTCTGTTTAATTGTCAAGTGATTCATCTTTTTAATGCACATACATGTTTTCGGTTATTCCCAGAAGAAAATAAATCATAACACTTATAACATTAGATTTTATAAGTGTTATTTCTCAAAAATGTTAATTGAAAAATACAATTTCCTAGTAGGATAAACATGTACATTGTAATACAAATTGTTATATAACTGATAAATGTAAGTCTTCGTACACGAATATGAATTTATTTTGAATAAACGATGTTATTTCACATAGTTTTGAGATAGATTTCTGGGTGATGGGGAAGACTAACTCAGCGAAACTGTTACTGATAAAATAAATTCAAACCATTAAAAATATTTTTGGGAATTATGATGTCTAATAAGATGTGCTAATTTCCATATTATGAAAATAATTTAAATGTACTTCGATGAACTTGACTCGTTAGATTTCTTTTTATGTCATTTTAAAATTTCAATTTGTTTTATAACATATTCATTCCAGATGATTTCAAAAACAACGATTAAAATAATTTACCATCATTTTCATATTACAAATATATTAATTATTTCTACATAATTAAATTTCATACAGTAAATTAAAAAAAATAATTATTTTGTGTTTATATTAATATTAAATATTTTGTATTTATTAATAATCATTATCATTTCATATATATATTTTAATTTTATCTTCAATTTATTTAAACAAACTTTCTCGTTTAACTCAATTTTATGTTCGTGATTCACTTTCACACATTTTCAATATCGGCAAGTCATTCTTGAAAAAATGTTATAATTAAATTTTAATTTATTAGCATACGACTTATTTGAACGTTTAGAATGATTTAGTTATTTGCTAGAAATACCAAATTATTGGAATTACCAATTTACTATTCGGATGGTGCAATAGCTGTAAACCAAAATTAAACAATAATCAAAGCAAGGTTATATAATACATCTGAAGCGAGTTTAACTTATGTATAATTATTTATAATATCTCTGAACTTCTCCAACAATGTCGATTACATTTGAGGACTTGAGTATTAGTGATATTGATTGAAATGTCCTTAACGAGAAACTATTAACTTTACAAAGTTTACGATTACGTTACGAATATTGAACTAAAATACATTATAAGTATTTTAAAATATTTTAATTGTTATATTATTTGAATATGATGTGTTACATGAAATTACTTTGTAGAGCAAAACTGAATTTTCAGAGGTAAATATACAAGTTTTTTGGGACGCACAGTGATTTTTTAATAGATTATCTTGAGAAAAATTCATGAAAATAAACTTGTTTCTTTTCCATTTACTTTCACTTGCACTTTTCTAACTCCCCTAGTACATTCCTGCATAAAGTAAAAACAAAAGTAAAATTTTATTCAGGATTATTTTCACAGAAAAATAATCAAAAATATAAAAAAATTGTTTAAATAAATATAAAAATATTAAATACTATTTAAATATTTTATTTGTCTTTATATTTTTTGCCTTTGTAGCTAAAAAATTCCTAAAATTCGCACTAAAAATGTATCAATAAATTTTTAACATTTTCTTCATCGATATTTTCGAAACCTATTAAGTGAGCCATTTGGATAACATTAGTTTTTATTTTCTTACAATATAACATGCATACATTTTCTTACACAAAATTCCATTTAAGTATTTGTTATTAATTTCATTTTTCATTGCAATAGTTTTTGTCAAAAAGTTTATAATTAAAATATTTTTTTATGTTAAATGGAGCTTGCGTTTTTTTAAAATTATTATCATTATTTTGATATATATTATAATTGTGTTTATTGATATAATTATGAAACTATGATTATGGTTTTTAAAAATGGATTATAATATAGAAAGACGATTATAAAGACGATATATTTTATCATTGTGATTTTATACTGTATTCAGAAGTTCACAATCTTTTTGAATCATACAATGATAAACATGTTTAGTTAATATAAAATAATTTTACATAATGCTTCACAAAAAAAAATGAAATTTTAAGCAATTTTGTTTAAATATTATTCAAATATTAAATTTATTTGATTTCATTTTTAAGATGTGAATAATATTATTTTATACATCAAAATTAATTGTATAATATTTTCTTTGAAAACATGTATTTTTAATAAATACAGATATCTAGAAATACCTCTAAAATTATTGTATATTCCGTGATTACGTTGCTTACCAGAAAATTTGGAATTATATAACCAGAATATCATAAAATGTTGACGAATGTAATTATTGCAATATAAATGATATCATATTCATAATACAATATATAATCCCAATGTATCAAATACATTTTGTGATAACTGATATTAATCATAAAGTTCTGAAGTCAATATGAAGATGTGCTCTGAAAAATATTAATATTAATACAAAAACATTCTCATTATTATATTTGTATTACGTTTGGAGGTGGTTGAATTGATACAATGTTAAAATCAAATACAAAATTTCATCGCCTAAAATAAAACACTTTTACTAATTAGTAATACATTATAATTTTATACGCACTGTTCATATAAAAATATCTTTTTCCTGTCTTTTATATAAGTTGTAAATAATTACCCATTTGCACCAATCTAAGATTTATGCTTAGATACAGGTTTAATGTAAAATTATTGTCATAACAAAATATTTGATATTCAAGAAAATCTTCTTGGAAAGATCCACAAATTAATTTGTTTCTTTTTATATCATCCGTGCCAAAATCAGTAACGTCGATAAAAAAGTACATGGTATCATAACAGTTATGTAATATAAAACATATTAATAAATATTTAAATTTTATATTTTCAGCTTTCAAAAATTAATTTCATATATTTCTTATAGGGCATTCTTTATTGAAATAAGATTAATCATGATATAAACTAACATATCAACTATTTTACAATATGTTGAAAAACTATATTAGCAAAATGTATTAAATATGTTGGCGCAACTCAATTTAAAGTAAGTATAATGAGGAAATTTCAATTTACATTAAAGTAATTTTATATGAAAGAAGGTTATTCAAATTTCTATTACTAAAGTTTGTTCCCAGCTAATTTAGTATTCGAAAGTCTAAGGTGGTCTGTTTGATGAAGTTGAAGGATCTTACTAACAGATCCTCGATTTGGAATGTGCTATAAACTAAAAGGTCGGAATATTATTTTTGGAAATAATTTGAATATCTTCTTAACTTGAGGTATCTGTCAACTGTAAGAAGTATTTAAATTAATGCCCCTCATAGTGTTGGTAATCACCAATGTCTCTAGATATTTTAAATTGGATGGTTAGATTGATTATAATTGTTGGAAATATTTAATTATTCTCGATTTAGTAAACGGATGGTGCAGCTGTAAACTCAAATTAATTGTATTGATGGTGCAGCTGTAAACTGAAGCAAATTTTAGTTCTGAACAATTATTTATAATATCTCCAAAGTTCTCCAACAATGTCGATTATATTTAAGGACTTGGGTATAAGTGATTTTAATAGCAATGTCCTTAACGACAAACTCTTAACTTTACAAAGTTTAAAATGATTGCATCATGATTATTGAATTTCTTATATGAAAATACATTATAAGTTTTTTAATGTTTTAATTTTATTATTATATTATTTGAATAGGATGTTGTGCTTTGTAGATCGAAATATAATTTTCAGAGGTAAATATAATATGGAAAGATTACAAGTTTTTTGGGACGCACATGGAATATTACCTTAAGCAAAATAAAATATTTAACTCAGAATTTTATACAAGGAAAGAAAAAATCGTGAAAAAAAACTTTTCGCTATTGCTTTCAAAAGTTTTTAAACTGTCATCGTATATTTCTATTTAAAGTAAATAAAATACAAATTAAAATTACTTCAAACACTTAAATCTAGTTCTTTTTAAATTTGTTTAAATATTTTTTTTTAATAAGTTCTTTGTTTTCGTAGGTTTTTAAATTTCCCACTGAAAACCCATCATCTTCTCCATTCAATAAATTTATCACATTCTCTTCATCTACATTTTCGAAATTTATTGATTGAGCCATTTGGCTAACATTAGTTCTAATTTTTTAAACTTTATTACAATACAACATACATTTTTTTGCGCAAAAATTCCATTTAAGTATTAGTTATTAATTTCCTTTTTCATTGGTATAAAAAATGAATTTGATGAAATTATAAATAAAGCTTTTATGACTTTATTAATAATTTTTATCAATTATAATAAGTATTTTGATGTATAATATAATTGTGTTTTTTGATATAATTATGAAACTAATATTATAGTTTTTCCTTCAACAAAAAAACTGAACTGAAAGAAGTATTTATTTACAATCTTTTTAAATCATACAACAATAAACATTATTACAATTAAATCATACTCAACAAAAAAATTGTGCTCAAGAAATGTAAATCCTTTTTTTTTTTAAATAAGATAAATATTATTAAAATAATTGATTTCTAATTGATTTCATTTTTATGATGTATATAAAATTATTCTGTAGATCAGAATTACTTGTGTTATTTTTTTAAATACAGATATCTAGAAATATCTCTAAAATTATTGTATCCCGTGATTATGTTGCTTACCAGAAATTTGAGATAAAATAATCTTTTTATTATATAACCACACAGTATCATAAAATGTAGATAATTACAATTACTTTTTTTTGACTATTTTACAATATAAATTATATCATATGTATAATATTAGAAATAACAGTGCATATTGAAAAATATAAAGCAAATAAAAAAAGTTTATATAATAAGCTGATTTACAATTTTACAAATAATAATAAACATTAATAAAGAACTCGTGCAAAAATACTCTGCAATATTTTTTCCATGGAGAATATCAGTTCTTATTTTTTTAAATAACAAGTTGTACAAATATACTGTTGTTTTGAATCCCCATTTATCAAATATATCTTGTAAAAACTCATCTCGATAAAAATCTAAAGTTAACATGAAGAAGTGCTCTGCAAAATATTAATATAAATACAAAAACATTCTCATTTTTTATATTTGTATTACGTTTGGAGGTGGTTGAATTGATCATTGTACAATTGAATAAAATAAAATAGTTTGGGTTACTGTCCAATGTTAAAACTGAGTATAAAGTTTCATTACCTCAAAAAAAACATTTTTATTAATTACTATTATGTTATAGGTTTATACTCACTGTTCACATAAAAAGTTGTTTTTTCTGAATCCTGATTATGTTGTAAATACCGTAATCCTAAATATTCATGATTACCTATTTGCACCAATCTAATATGCATATCTAAATATATGATTGCTGTAAAGTTTTGATCACAATATATTTGAAATTCAAGGAAATCGTCTTGAATATATCCAAAAATTATTGATTTCTTTATTTTTATAATTTCAGTGCTAAAATTAATAACATCGGTAAAAACGTACTTGATAACTGAATTATACATTTTCTATAATATAAAATACATATTAGTAAATATTTAATGAAATTCTAATTTTATATTTACATTTCTTAAAAACTCAGTTGAAATATTTCTGTTTAGGTTTGTAGGACATTTTTCATTGAAATAAGTTTGAGCTTTTGTTAGCGGAACACAAAGAGATACTACTATTATCAACGAAATCATGTTGTAAACTAACATATCCAATAGCTTACAATATGTTTATTGGAAATTTCCATTAAATAAATGCATTTTGTACGTTGGCGCAACTCCTGATTCAATTGAATTTTAAGTAATTATAATGAAGCAATTTCAGTTTTCATTAAAGTAATTTTATATGAAACAAGGTTATTCAAATTTCTATTACTAAAGTTTCTTCCCGGCTAATTTAGTATTCGAAAGTCTAAGGTGGTCTGTTTGATGAAGTTTAAGGATCTTACTAACATATTCTCAGTTTGGAATGTGCTATAAACTTAAAGGTCAGAATATTATTTTTGGAAATAATTTGAATATTCTCTTAACTTCAGGTATCTGTCAACGGTAAGAAGTATGTAGATCAATACCTCACAATAAACCGAATTAATTTAAAACTATATTAAAATAAACAAAACAATATTTTTTTAAATATATTGAATTAAAATTTATATAATATTAATATTTTAGAACCTAATTAAAGCTTATCAAATACAACTATTATTAGAAATTATGTAATATTGGTATTGTGCGTTGGTAGGTTGGATGGGACGTAATGAAACCGTGGGTAACGTTAACGCAATTTGTATTTGCCGATGGGTTGACAATGTGACCACAGCCGCATTTGGATATCCGTGTCCTAACAAGATTTTAATTTCCACATTTTAATTTGTTTCAAAACCACAAATATTTGAACTTCGGATACAGCAAATATTAAACAATTTATTTATTTTGGTTTAGCTAACCGGTATTTACCAATTCAAATAGTGCAAACGTGCTGCATTTATAAACATTACATTAATTTCTATTACCTGAAATAATTGGAATGTTATTACATTAGCATAAATGCAATTTAACTTACGTATATGAAGATATTGGTTTTCAAGTAATTTTCTGTTCTTAAAAATAAGATACATTTTTCAGTTTTTACATCGTCGGTTCTGACTCTTCTCAAAAATATTACGAACTTTTTATACAACCGATAAATATAAATTTTGATTCATGAATATAGAATATGTTAAGAGCAAGTTTTCTTTATTTTTTAATCTATTTTATAAGAAAATATTCAGTAAATTATTTAATGTTGATAGAATTGAATTGGAGATTGTATTATTTGAATAGAATGTTTTGCATGAAATTACTTTGTAGACCGAAACTTAGTTTTCGGAGGTAAATATAATATGGAAAGAGTACAAGTGTTTTAAGATGCGCAGCAAATATTACCTTGAGCAAAATAAAATAATTACTCAGAATTTTAGACAAGGAAGGTTAAATATTATTAAGTTACAATTAAGCCAATAGAAACGCAAATCCCAAAAGAAGAAGAAGAAGAAGAAATAGTAAACTTCTTATCCACACCTCACCAGATGACCCTTCCTATTGAACCAATAACACCAGCAGAAATTGTAACACATATACAACAGCACATTAAGCCAAAGAAAACACCCGGATATGACCTGATTCGTGGAAAAATTCTTAAAGAATTATCAAAGAAAGGTATAATTTTACTGACACAAATATTTAACGCCATTCTTAGGACAGCTCACTTCCCATCGCAATGGAAAGTCGCACAAATTATAATGATACCGAAACCAGGAAAACCCACAGAAGAACCTACGTCCTACAGGCCGATAAGTTTATTACCATTACTTTCGAAAGTATTTGAAAAACTATTTCTTAAGAGACTACAAGACATAATCCACGAAAAGGAACTCATACCGGATCACCAGTTTGGATTTCGCAGAGAGCACAGTACGATAGAGCAAGTTAATCGACTAGTTGATGCCATCGGTCAGGATTTAGAAGAGAAAAGATACTGTTCAGCTGTATTCCTTGACGTGTCACAGGCTTTCGATAAAGTTTGGCATACAGGTTTACTCTACAAACTAAAACTGCAACTTCCACATAATTTCTATGAAGTGTTGAAATCCTACCTAAATAATCGAAAGTTTTTTATCAAATTGGAGGAAGCACAAACCGAGCTGAGTCCCATTGAATCAGGCGTTCCACAAGGTAGTGTCTTGGGGCCAATCTTATATCTCCTATACACTGCAGATATACCAACAACAGAGAAAACAAGCATAGCAACATTTGCAGATGACACAGCAATCATGGCATCAGACGAAAGTCCCATAATTGCATCTCAACGCCTCCAAGAAGAGCTTAACCTGCTCGAGATATGGTTCAGGAGATGGCGAATTGGTATAAACCAGTCGAAATCGGTGCATGTTACTTTCACCTTAAAACGAGACACCTGTCCTCCAGTCAAACTCAACAACAAAGTAGTTCCAGCATCTACTAGGGTGAGATACTTGGGAATGCACCTGGACACAAGACTGACTTGGAAGGACCATATCCAGGCAAAACGTGAACAACTAGAAATAAAATTTAGAAAGATGTATTGGCTGCTGCGCGCAAACTCGCAGTTGACTTTGGAGAACAAGTTGCTAGTGTACAAAGTCATATTGAAACCAGTCTGGACATATGGTATCCAATTATGGGGAACAGCAAGTTCAACTAATATTAAAAAAAAAACAAGTTTTCCAATCCAAATGTATCAGATGACTCGCGGGTGCGCCATGGTACATCACCAATAAAAGACTGCACCAGGACCTTGGAATAAAAACAGTGGAAGAGGTTGCCAAAGATCTCTCCAAAAAATACACGAACAGACTTGATTCGCATACGAACCCGTTTGCGGTCAATCTTCTCGACAACGGCACGACAACAAGAAGATTAAAGCGCTTCAAGCCCTTGGATCTTCAATTTAGATTTAAGTAACAAATAAATAATCCAATATTATATTATGGAATGGTGCCACTGGGCAGCAACTTCCGAATGTCAACAGCGAACCGATTTAATAAATATTCAGCTGAATAGATTGTAAATAAAAACTGACAATAAAAAAAAAAAAAAAAAGTTACAAGAGTGAGTTCTGTTTAATGTAGAAGACATCGAATCTGCAACGGATGTAGAAGATGGTATCAAAACATGTTTGTGAAGTTTTAGATATGCATTTTTTTTAAATCTATATTATAAGAAATTATTCAGTAAATTATTTAATGTTGACAGAATGTCAATGTTGTTAAGTCTCAATAGTAGATCCAGGGCCTTAGATAAAATTAGTTAATTTGCTGCGATGTTAAACTGTTTTCAAGAAGATTGTTTTTTCATAAATGATTTATTTTCTATTTCTATTTGAAGATCCGCGTGCTTGTAATATACAAAAGATCCAATAAACCTTATGCTCTTCTATTAGAGTCTTTGTAAAATAGCAATGTTAAGCCTGCTGCTTCTTCCATATAACTGTATTCTGTATAGGTCCAGACTGATTTTAAAATTACCTTATATATTAGCAACATGTTTTCTTTCTAAATTGGCAATTTTTATCTTAATAACCAGTACAGTTATCTGAATTTAGTAAATTGAGTCAATCTTCTATCTAGATGCATACCCAGATATGTTTTCTTTCCAAATTGGCAATTTTCCCCTTAATAACCAGTAGAGTTTCCTGAATTTGGTAAATATGGTCAATCTTCTATCTAGATGCATACCCAGATATTTAAGTTTGTTAGTTGACGGTACACTGATGAACATGAGTCCTTTTTCATGGTGAAGGTGACACTAATTTTGGCACTAATTTTGATTAATTTATCTTGATTCTTCATTTTTGTAGTCATTCCTGTAATTCCTTAAATCCAGATTTTTTGCGGTGTGATGCACGTGCTAGTCAAACATTGCAGCTATTGTTTTGTCGGTTAAGAACATATCATAGTACTAGGTCAGTTTGAAAAGTTTTGAAAGCGACACATATAATGATTATTTGTATTAGATGATCGATGATTAAAAATGCGTCACATAGCTCATGTCATAGGCATTTTAAAAAAAATATGTTTTCCATATTTTGCATCTTGAATTAAAGATGAAAAGGCTTTCTGCAAAATGGTTGCAAAATTTACTAACAATTGATAATAAACTCATATTTATTTGGATTATTCTAACAAGAATAAAACTGATTTTGTTTGTCAATTTATAGCAATTGACAAAACATGGACACAGTAGTTAAAAGCTGAATTTTACTTTGAGAAAAGTAAAAGAATTAACTCAGAATATTATGAATATATGGAAGTATGAAAAATTCTATATAAGGTTTCTATTACAGGTAAACAATTAACAGGTTTTAAAGTAAAAAGAAGCTTTAGTTAAATAAGTTTATTATTGAAAAATTGTCTGGATAAAATACTACTTTAAGCAAAGAATTAAAATGAAAATTAAATTATTGCAAAATCATCTTAAATTGAGGATTATGCATTAATAGAAATATTAGTTGAATAAATCTACTATTACCAAAACTTGTATGTCTGTCATTAAACAATTAGAGACTTGATGGTAGCGAAACTATAAAGTAAATTGTCGTAAATTAATCATTTAAAGATATTATAGCTCATGTTCAAATAACACAACTGACAATAAGAATAAGATCGCATTATATGAAAAAATTCATGAAAAATATGGACATCTAACATTAAATAATTTTATTATTTTATAATTATTATGTGGTAGTCTTATTTAATTTATAGTGCAATTATGTGTGCCCGACTTTGTAGAACTTCTGAAATACATCTAAATTAGTATATGTTAAATAATATATGAAATGGAATAAAGAATTCAAAAATATTGTTTTTAAGGTAATGTATTTTTAAGGTGATCTATTTAGGTATACACATAATATTGGAATTTTTAGAGTCATATAGCAATATGTTCATGTAATATTTGAGAAATTTAAGAATGTTTGAGATCATTAATTAAATTAACTTCATAAAAGTTCAAAGTAAAAGCACAAATCAAAATAAAAAATAAATTAATTTAATGTTACGCCGAAGTTTCACTATAGATTCAATCAGGTTGTGAGATATTATCAAAACATTGATCTATAGGAACATTTGATGTTCGATAATTTGGGTTCTACTATATACAAAAATCTGTGTGTATTATATATATTTCTGATATATATTTTTTCATCCCTAAATTGAGTTATAATTTGGAAGCACTGGCTGCGGTTATATATTGCTATATATTTATTTTTATCTGCGGAATTTTCTCTCCAAGCAACCTCGCTTTGATCATTCCTTGCTTTCCCCCCCGTGGAGTGTATTTCATTGTTTGATATTCAGGACCTTTTCCACGCTTTGATTTATATATAGATATAGTCAGCCGCATTCAAGGATTAACTGCAAAACGAACAACGGTTGCTGATTTATTTCCGGAGTTCTTGCAACTAAAAACAAATTGCATAAACATACAGAAAGGATCCTACATATTATCATTATAACAAAATAGTACACTACATTATAATATAAGAAATAAATATTTTCATTTAATACTAATTTTATGTGCTAATTTTTAGAATTCATTTAAAATTTAGTATGTTTTGAAATCTATAGTGAATCTTGTAGGAAACTAACGTATCTTCTGATAAGTCGATTTATGTACGTAAAAATGTGCGTGTTTCAGTTTAAAAAAATATGTTTTAATAGAATAACTTCAAGAATATTAAAACAATAACAAACTGTGCTAAAATGACAGCATCATAGTTGATCTAAATCAAAATAAAAAATAATAATTATGAATTAGAAATAATTATCTGTTTAATGAACTATTATTAATTGAATTATTTGTTGATTTCAGGAGGTCCCCCAATCGAGAAAATATAATCCAGGATAATCAATACAGATTGAACTACAAATATTATAAGGACGAGATGTAATGCGAATCCGAGGGAGATAGTGAAGAATGATTTATGTGCGGATGTTATACTAAGATTTATAATCAGATATGCTGGGAGAACCGTTGCATATTCAATATTGTATACACAATTGGAGCGTATAACAAATAAATCCAATAAATGGAAATGCTTGGCCCCATTTGCATGAGGCGGGTCCTGGTGTTGTGTTGCCGTTTAAATGAAGGAAGGATGAAAACGGAAAGGACGGAACGAAAAGTTGTTCGGAAAGAAGAACACGGCAAAAAGTAGATATTTACAATCGTAAACGCATCAACTCTCTGCCTTATCGTCGTCCCTTAATGTATACGCTTTTTTCTCGCCAACTTTCCTGCTGTGTATTTGGTAGAAAGAGGATGAGGGAGAGGCTGAAATAAAGAAGAAAAAACATGGCCAGGATCGCATCCCTCCTGCAGGCTTCCATTTATGTGATTTATATTTTGCAGATACACATTTTAAATCCTGACATCCTGGAATGAACCAAAAAACAACCGACGGCGTCTAGTTAAATACCGGACCAAACGAAGGACGAGTTGTAAATGCGCATCAGGGACGATTCATGCAAATTAACGGAGCACGGAATCAAAGTAAACTCAATCAATACGGTTATAAGTGATGAGCACGATTTAGTATTAATATCAAAGTTTCTAAGCAATCACTCTAGTATCTTCCTCAATCAATAAAATGTATGTAATGGTATCAAAGCATTTACAACGTTAATAATTCAGATAATTTCTAGATAGTCGGACAATATTAATAGACGTACAACTCACGTTTATATCTAAATAATAATGTCAATTAGGATATACTTCCAAAATCAATAATCGACAGTAATTGCTTTCTTGTATGCATAATATATAAGTATTTATCTGTTTATTGCATGTTTTATGTTTCCATTACAAAATGAAATTATATATTTTAATGTGCTCAATAATTATTATTAATTCATGAGAAACATTTACAATAGACTTTATCTATTTATTATTTTATATATTAACTACTTAATGCAATTTTGAAATAAAATTACATTATAATTGTCTATAAAAATAAGATCATAAATTTTATAAATTCATGATTTTATTTATAAAACTGAGTAGATATTTTTGACTTAAAAATAATGTGTATGGACAATTTTCTATTGTAAAGTAAGTCATAATATTGGGATGATTTTTTAAACTATTTTGGTAACACACAGTAACCTTTTTACTTTGTTTATTTGGAGGTCATTGTGTATAATATCGCTTTTATACAGTGGTATGTACAGTGATAGGAATTATCGAAGAATTTCAATATTTTAGTTGCTGGCTTTTTACCAAAGTTGAATACCGTACGTCCACACAGGTTTCAATACTTCCTTTGACTACACTAGGCTTTGATCTTTTCTTAGGCAACCAATATAATTTTGAATATTTCATATCCAATTGTTTACGTCTTGTTGTAATGCATTTTTTTGTGTGATTCGGCGATTTAAAATTATACCTTAATATTTCATCATCAGCTTCTGACTACTGGATAGGTTTCTTTTTAGGATGAATGTAACATAACCTTACATCTTTTTATTAGGTTTTATACGCCATTTTATTAGTTATTTTCCAATTTTACAGTGCAACTACAAAATGATGGTATCTTCAACATAAGTGGCAACTGTTGTTTGTGCAGTTGTCGGTAGGTAGGTTTAACATATAAATTATATATAGAATGGATAGATATATGGATAGCTAGTGGAAGAATAACTTAATAATAGAATGAATACATAAATTTCAATAATTTATAACTATCAACGATAATATTCATTATTTAATGTGTTTTATTTTTTTTATATTTTGGAACATGTTTTTATCATTGATATAGTAATGTATTTACAATTATATTTTTAATTGTAATTTTATTGATTTTCACTTTATTCAGTTCATAGATATAGTGAAATAATATTTTTAATAACTTTCTTCCCGGAAACAATCTGAAAATGTAATATTAGCTTTGATGAATTATTAAGCAGGAAGATGACTTTCCAATTTCTTCTAATTTACTATAATATTTTCATAGACATTTAATTTCTCAATTGCGTATTGTTTGTATGTTAATTACAAAACTGAGTTGTATCTGTCATTTATTATGTGACATAATAAAAATATACATTTTTGTTGTCATTTGATCATCAATAAAACTTCAAAATTCTTCAGTAATCATGAGTTTTAATTCATTTGAGCCTGCTTGCAAGGAATATTGCAGAGGTTTAAGTCCTCAAGGGAAAGCTGCTATACAAAAGAGAAAAGAACAAGCTGCTGCGGCTGCAGCTGCTGCCGGTGCTAATGCAGGTAAACCAGATACATCAGCTCCATCAGATACACCAGCTCCATCAGATACACCAGCTCCACCAGCATCCGCAGCTGAAGATGTATCGGCGACAGGTGCTGGTGTTTTGCCTACACAATCTGCGGGAAGTGTGCCTACCACCAAATCAGCAGGAGGAGTATCAGAAACGAAATCAGCTGGAGATAATGCAGCAGCAAAATCTGTTGGTAGTAATCGATCTGGACCTGGAGGAGCTACCGCTCATGAAGGTGCAACAGCTGAGGGAGGACCAACAACAAGCCCTTCTAAATCTGCTAAGGGAGGAGATCCAACCGCTACGGAAAGTCACATGCAAGGAGCCGATAGCATAATTAGCAATTCGTATGTTTTCGTGGAAGGTGAAGATGAATTAGATTTGAATACAATGTTTACGGATTTGCTAAAACATCCCTATACGAAGAAGATTTTGGCAGCGGCAGCTTTGTTCATACTTGGCGTTAAGCTTGCAAGGGAATTGGATTTCTTGTACATGCCTTTACGGATATACGATCCTTTAAAGTCAGGTGCCTTAGGAAAAATGCTGTAATTTAATAATGAAAGCTTGTGCTGATTAATGCTTCTGTAACCGGACCCAAATGATCAAATGAATATCATAATGGCGCCGAGGGAGATATAATCGGCGCAATCTAATAATCCTCGATTATATAAATGTTAGCACATTAGAGCAAAATGATTAATTTATTATCGTCTTCGCAATCCCTCGTCGAACGTCTGGGACTGTGAAACCAACTTTGTCCCGAGGATTAAATCACATTATCATTACAATATTATTCTGAGAATTATCGTTCACTAACAGCTTACCATATTTTAACAAATTGCTTAAACGTACATTTACAATAAAAAATAAAAATAATACTAACTATAATTTATTCTATACAAATAAATTGTTCAAAATTTTTATTTAAAATATATATTAGACCAGACTTGTATAATTTTTTAACCATTCTCAAAATAATCTATTAACATAATTCCCTTTGAATCCCAAAAAACTGTTGCCACAACCTTGTATCTCTTTTAAAACTGCTCTCGTATATATGTTTCAAAGATTAACAAGTGGCTAAGTTTTAGATTTGATAATTATAATTGAAGTAAAAGTACTTTTACACTATCTAGCCCACTGAATTCACATGTAGTATCGTATCTTCTTTTTTAATTTTTAACAACTGATTGTAGTTTAAAATTATTCAAATTGTACAAATAATTGAAAATAATTTAAATTACCTAATTATGAATTATGTTATAGGAATAAATATAAACATTGCAAAACACTACTAAATACGTAAACATATGTCGTTTTTATCGTTTATATTATGTTTTATCATTTGATAAGGTAAATTATTCTTATAATTAAAAGTAAATACCTTAAAATTGTATTTTGATGTATCTATAGTCCAGTTGACGGTCGCCCAGTTGTTGCTTACTAGATGGTATTAAAGAGAAGTGAAAGGTAGAGAGGCGTCAAAAATGAGGAGCTTACAGTCAGACAGCTGCAAAAATGGTTAGCAAAATGGAGAAATGAGTCCAGACTTGACTCTAATCCCACAAATAGAGCCATGGATAAGCAGGAAACACGAGGATATAACTTTTTGCCTGAGGTAGGTCCTTTCTGGTTACAGATGCTTTGGCAAGTACATGCATTTTATATCGAAGACGGAAAATAAAATATGATGGTTCTATGACAGCATAGAGCATACTTTTATTACATGCTGCAGATGGGTCAGGTTGAAGTATGAGGCAGAGTCAGAACTAAGGATCATGCTAAAACCAGAAAATTTTATCGGTGAAATGCTGAATGGTGCAGAAAACTTGAAGATAGTATCTACGTATGTAGCAGATTTTCTATCGGCTGAAGAAGACGAGTGGAGGCTGCAGAGGTGCTACGATAGGTGCAGTAAAAGCCAGCACTGATACAAGTGAATCAAGGAAAGTGTCAGACATGCAAAGAAAATCAACATTGTAGATATACAAGTCCTGCATGTTGACCAAGAAGGGGAGTGGTTTTAGTGGGTATGAATCCCACAGTACCACTATGTAAGGATTTCTTTCCACAAA
This sequence comes from Nicrophorus investigator, assembly GCA_963457615.1. Taxonomy (NCBI): domain Eukaryota; kingdom Metazoa; phylum Arthropoda; class Insecta; order Coleoptera; family Silphidae; genus Nicrophorus; species Nicrophorus investigator. The sequence continues at coordinate 18,673,668 of OY735140.1, read as the reverse complement.
ACAAAGATGACTTAAAAAACGATAAAAAATATATTTTATAAGCAGATAATGAATAATTAAAATATTTTCTAAAATTCCGCTTTATCTTATTTATATCTAAGTAATCTATTATAGTTACCAAATGGTGCAAATTACCTTCCCAGTTATGAGAGCGATTCACCTCAGCGCAGGTTCAAATTCAGTAAAGTTCCGTTATACATATATAGGTATTCGTCGCCCTGGATTATTCAAATCTTTATAAAATAATCATATAAAGTTTAATAAAAATATAACTTAAGTATAACTATAAACGTAAAAGTAATTTAAAGTAATGTACTAAGGTTCTTTTGTTTAGTTTTAATTTCAATACGTACTTTTATGAATGGAATTGAGATAAGTAAAGTAAGTTTCTGCATCGGCGATTTTCACAATGTCGTGTTTTTTTTTCTCCTTAGATTGTTGTGTGTTAATTTTCGAGTGTCTGCGGGCTGAAATTGTGTCGGCCGGTTGCGCCAGTGCCCAACAATTTCTCAGACGGTCCGTGAGTTGTATAGTAAAAAGTAATTAAGTTTCTTTACATTCAGTTAAATAATTGCTTACATTAAGGATAAAAGGAAAGCATAAAAGTAATTACCAAGTATACGGAATGCAAAAAAAAAACGGAATAGGAGAGAAAATTTAAGAAGAAAAAAAGAACGCATTAACAACAAATGTATATTTCTGCGTGTTTTTGTAAACGAGTCAAAAGGAATAAGCAGAGAAGAAAATTTCGTATATTAGTGTGCTTCCTTTCCTGCAGAAAGGCTGCAGGTAATTAAGATAAGTAAGTCTGCATAAAAATTAAATTCCAAACCTTTTTATAGCGCATTGCCAGATTTTTTTTCTTAATTAAAAAACATTGTTGGAATGACTGTGTTTATGTGCCGTGCCCGAGTACTAATTACAAATTCCCCGCGTACTCTCCTAATGGAAATATGGAGCAAAAAAATAAAAGCAAGTGAAAAACGTGGCACGTTCGGTTTGGTTTCTTCCTTACATTAGGCATAATACGTAAAACAGATATTTCTAGGCTTTTCTCCGATACCAGCAAATGCAATATCGTCATGTTTATTTAATATTTAAAATAGGGGACGGCGACATCCCCTTATCGTTCTCCCCAGTTATTAGGACCCACTTTCAAATTCTGTAATAACACGACATGTTGCAGTGCCGCTGCTTTGACTACATAAAAATACATATCTTTTTCCATCTCCGCAATGTTATATTCCCTTATTTCTCGACGCATCAACCAACATACACTCACCGCGCCTCTATCTCTATCTGTATATTATTGATTTTGCAATTTTCTCCTATAAATTTCGCCTTTCTCTGCGCCATCTCGCTTGCAATTGAAACAAACATCTATTAAGAAAGTGCTATCTGCGAAGCACACCGCATCATTTAGAAAATATTAGTTATCATTTTTTAAATTAGCTTCCATACGCTATCAATTATCATTATTATTTCATATTTATTAACCACACAATCTGCTTGAAAACATATTTCATATTTATAAATAATTGAGTGTACAATAATATAAATATTTCAATTTCTATATTAATTATAAATAGCAACAATTATATAAATAATTACAATCAATCTTTGGAATTTGTGTGCAATTCTTTGCAGATATATTTTTAATTGATTTAAACAATTAATTCAACTGCATTATTTGTGTGTAATCAGTTTGATTACATATTGGTTATTCAGATAAATTTAGATACATTTACAATTATTATTAACGTATAACGGGGAAAATTACACAAGACGAAAATGTGCTTATTAATTAAATAAATGTTGTCACTACTAATTGGACGCATGTCTAATTGTCTCACGTCTAAATATCGGTGCGTCCAAATATTCGCGTCATTTTTACGTACAAAAATTAGAAATTTGATCTGCATATTTTATCAATTTTAGCGTGGATGGAATCGTTGATAATAAATAGGATTTTGCTCAGATTCGATATTTGCAAACGTTGAGTATTCAATTACAGAACTAATGGAACTATTAGATTTAGTTTGTAGATTATATATATTTCTGAAATAAGTTTGAGTATTTTATAATCAAAAATAATATGATATATTTATATAAATAAATAAAAAATAATTAAAAATCTTATATGCTCCTAATAGAAAGAGGGTTTATTTACTTATGTCTTTATTCCCGAAATTAACTACTTTCTTCTCCCACACAGGATTTTATAAAATTAATAAAACATATTTATGTTCCATCTATCAAATAAAAAATAAAATAATAATTTATATATTTATCTATAAATATATGCGTTAACTATAAATAATTTATAGCCTGGTGGTAAATGTTTTTTTTGTAAACTCATAATTAACGTATATAATGTAATTATCTCGACCTGTTTAAAACACAAAAATTGATTTAGTGATTCCAATTAAATATATTATGAACAGCTAACAAGGATTTTTAACAAAATGCAAGTGAATATACAGTTTTCTTTCAATAGAAGCAACATAACCTCTAAGTCTATATGTCTATGTTTGAAACTATAAGCACTGTACTTACAACAAATACATGTTTCATTTTGAGACCACTGACCTAAGGGATATAAATTGCGCAAATCGTCACTCTACATAGTGACATGGTTTTGCTCAAAAAATTATTAATAGCACTGTAAAAGTCTAAATTACATACTATAGGCACAATACAAATATATATACAGAGTTGCCCAATTAAACTGCAACTAACATGAAACTGCAATAACATTCAAAACGCTGGTAATGCTGTGTTCATATAAAGAGAGCAAATTTTATTGATTACAAGCGTGCGGAAGAATTTGGGTCTCAGTTTATTAAAAAAATATATTTAAGCGAAAAAAATATATTTGCCGAATATTGTAAAAATTTATCAACTGAGCAATTAGTAAACAAACAAAATGATCGAGTTTACTTAACCGAGGTTAAACGAAAATTAAGACATTCGAATAGCCACAAGAAGTCAAGCAGTCGCTTTCCGTTGGTGGTTTTGGTCCGTACCGTCAAAGTTAGTGCGAATGTTCATGGCGAAAAAGTTTGGAAGGTACTCTGAAGCCATGGGCAAGCAAACATTTCGGTGAGAGAGAGTGGACATTTCAACAAGATTATATACCATAACACAAAGCATGCGACTTCCAACAAATAGCTGAGAGACAACCTTTCACACTTCATTTCGACAGCACAGTGGCCTCCACGGTTACCAGATGCTAACTTGTTAAACTTCTCGGTTATTCTAAGAAATACCAGAGTATTTATGTGCTCAAGAAAGCTCTTCTTCATAAATGGAGAAAGATTCTGCAGGTTTACATTCATACTCATTTGTTGACCGACTCAGAGCCATAGTAGCAATAAAGGCGGCCATACCGAAAATTCGAAACGAATTCGAAAAATTTGATTATTTTCCTACATTTTTTTTTTCTTGTGGTTCAATAAAACTCAATTTCAAATAAAAAATGTAGCATTCTGACAACTTGCATTTTAATTGGGCCACCCTGTATACAATACCAAAATGACTACTCGGAATTATGAAAAAAAATGTTATATATTGTTTTTATCAAATTTTGAAAAACATGCTCTTCTTTATATACTGGGTTTATAGTTTCACACAACACGGAATTATATAAAATTCTATCTACAGTGTTATAGTGTTACCTGTACAAGCTTTCCTATAAATAAATTGAAATGGAATTTGAAAACAGTGTTTATTGATTTGTTTGATTGTAAATATATTTTATTTACAGATAATTTGCTTTATTATACGTTCGTAAAGTAAATAACGGTTTTGTACGGAGATAAATTCAATTAAATTGCTACACGCTAGTTAAAAATATTATTAATATACAGCGTACCGTTTCTCTTACACTTTAATTTCCAATTTCATTGTTCATTATGCGATTCTGTTGAATTCGATATTGTTCAATTAATTTGTTCGACCAATAATATATTAATAGAATTTCGTATATATTTTTAATTAAATAAAATGAAACACGTTAAATTTGTGCAATAAATATATTCTTCATTAAATTTCGATTTGAACTATATTTATTTATTTAATTTTTACAAAAAATAAATAAATTTCATAATAATTTTAGATAATCTTTTGAGAAAAGATTGAAAATAAATATCTTTCGGAAATTAAAACGTCGATTGATTTAAATTAGGTAAACCCAGGAAAACAATTCATTCAAAAACTAAACCGTTTTAATTACTTTGACCCAAGACTAATCGATTAAAAGGGATGCCCCGTTCGGAAATGAAAATTACGTTAACCCTTGTAACACTCGTAGCAATATCAATTGTGTCAAAGGCTCCAATTTACAAATGAAACTCTAAAGAGACCAAATCTATTTACTTGAATAACATATTTATCAGAATGAATTCGCTTTAACGTTCAGTTTCTCTTAACGTACAAACATTTGTTAACATATCATTTTATCAATTGGACTTTGAAATATTTTATTTTTAGTACGTAATTATTGAGAAATATTTATATTAATAATTTTGATTCCAGTTGTTCAGAATTATACTTCTTTCTATTTATAAAAAAAAATATTTTTGTTATTGATTGTTAAATAAAATTATTATTATTAATATATGTATATAAATACTGTATATATATAAAACGATGTATTACATCATAACGAGATAATTCAGATATTGAAACTGTATTTCAAACAGAATTTATATGGCACTCCAGTAAAAGAGAAATAGCCTAGGGCTTTTCGTCTGTAGTGAATTCTTTCTAGGATGACGCCGCTAGCAACAAAGGAAGCCTGGTCCCTCAGAGCTCGCTTTTCAAGTTTTACTTTTCTCGCTGATGAAAGCAGCCTTTATTTTGAAACAAGTTTCCAGAAATAATCAAAAAGGCACAAGCAATTTTTTAATTTGTTTGTCTTTATTTTCGTGAAAGGCCACCTGAATTAAAAATAATTAAATACAAAGTGTTTATACTTTAAAAGTTTTAAACTTTTTCATGAAACTGTTTTGAAATTATTATTAAAACACAAAATTGTAAAGTTATATCTTTCCTTAAGTAAGCATCTTCTCTAAAAATAGAAAATCATACTACGTTTTATGAAAAAATAATTATATTTATTCGAAGATTTTTATTTTGAAAATCAGTTACTACTAGTAAAAAAACTAAAAAAAAGTTAAAAGTTAAAAAGGTAAAAGTTAAAAGAAAAATAACAATAATTATTAGTCAATAAAATCGTTTTGTGGTTCTCATTTAACCTAAAGTTTGTTATAGTATGGTTATTGTGAAACAAAAAATGAATGAATTCTGTCGAATAAAAGTATTATTATTGAATTAAACATTAAAAAAAACTTAGTTTAATTTTAAATTAATTAGAATATATTAATAATATTAATAATATATCTAAATTATAATAGAAATATAATGTTATTAATTTTGTAAAATGTATAAAATATAATTCTGTTTATAAAATTGTTATTAAAACACAAAATTATAAAGTTTTATGTTTCCTTAAGAAAACATTTTCTCTAAAAATAGAAAAACATACTACGTTTTATGCAAAAATAATTATATTTATTCGAACTTCTTGCTTTTGAATTTCATTCAGGAACGATTAGGAAAGTACACATTTTCAAAAGTTAAAAAAAGAATAACAAAAATTATTAGGAGTTCAATAAAATCATTTTGTTATACCTTGAGTTATGAAGTTTGTTATAGTATGGTTTTTGTGAATCCAAAAATGTATGAATTGTCTCGAATAAAAGTATTATTATTGAATTAGCAGGCATTACAAGAACTTAATAAAATTTAAAACTTATTAGAATATATTAATAATGTTTTTAAATTATAATGGAAATATTATATTATTATTTTTGTAAAATTTATAAAATAAAATGCTGTTTGTAAAATTATTATGAAAACATAAAATTATAAAGTTTTATGTTTCCTTAAGAAAACATTTTCTCTAAAAATAGAAAAAACATACTACGTTTTATGCAAAAATAATTATATTTATTCGAACATTTTTCTTTTGAATTTCATTAACTACTAGTAAAAAACGATTAGGAAAGTACACCTACATTTTCAAAAGTTAAAAAAGGAATAACAAAAATTATTAGGAGTTCAATAAAATCATTTTGTTATAACTTGAGTTATGAAGTTTGTTATAGTATGGTTTTTGTGAATCCAAAAATGTATGAATTGTCTCGAATAAAAGTATTATTATTGAATTAGCAGGCATTAAAAGAACTTAGTAAAATTTAAAACTTATTAGAATATATTAATAATGTTTTTAAATTATAATGGAAATATTATATTATTAATTTTGTAAAATTTATAAAATAAAATGCTGTTTATAAAATTATTATTAAAACACAAAATTATAAAGTTTTATGTTTCCTTAAGAAAACATTTTCTCTAAAAATAGAAAAAAAATACTACGTTTTATGCAAAATAATTATATTTTGCTTTTGAAAATCAGTAACTACTAGTAAGAAACTATTTGGAAAGTACACCTACGTCTTCAAAAGTTAAAAGAAGAATAACAACAATTATTAGAAGTTCTATAAAATCATTTTGTGATCCATTGAATTATAAAGTTTGTTATAGTATGGTTTTTGTGAATCCAAAAATTAATAAATTCTGTCGAATAAAAGTATTATTTCGGAATTAGCAGACATTAAAGAACTTAGTTAAATTTTAAACTTATTAGAATATATTAATAACGTATCAAAATTATAATGTAAATATTATGTTATTAATTTTATAAAATGTATAAAATAAAATGCTGTTTATAAAATTATTATTAAAACACAAAATTATAAAGATATATATTTCCGTAAGAAAGCACCTTCTCAAAAAATAGAAAAACATATTACGTTTTTTTGCAAAAATAATTATATTTATTCGAAAATTTTGCTTTTGAAAATCAGTAACTACTAGTAAGTAACTTTTAGAAAAGTACACCTACATCTTCAAAAGTTAAAAGAAGAATAACAACAATTATTAGGAGTTCAATAAAATAATTTTGTGATCCATTGAGTTATGAAGTTTGTTATAGTATAGAATTTGTGAATCCAAAAATTAATGAATTCTGTTGAATAAAAGTATTATTTCGGAATTAGCAGACATTGAAAGAACTTATTCAAATTTGATACTTCGGGCAGAAAGACCTTGGTCGATAACCCTTTGGACCCCTTTTAATTCATTTATTTCTTAATTATTTATGTTTTTCAGAGTCATATTTCTATTCCTTGCATTTTTCTATTTTTATTGTATTATACTGGTCAATAAATGATGATGTTATTATTGAAACTTATTGGAATATATTAATAATGTATCTAAATTATAATTGAAATATAATGTTATTAATTTTGTAGAATGGTATAAAATGAAATGCTTTTATATTGAAGGTGACTGAAGTTCAAGGTGTCTTCTCGTTAAAGAGAAAAAAGCAGACGATGTGAAGTTGATGAGAGTTAATTAGAGATAAATGGGATAAATAAATATCTTGTTCGATTTGTAAATGCGTAGAGAGGCAATTAACGGCTAAGAGAAATACGTTTAGTGGAGAGGAGAAAAGTTTTTGAGTAAATATACTGGGTTACAAATGAGCGTGAAAAAGTTCCAGCTGTAGGCGTGCAACTAGACGGTCGCATTTGTCAAGGATACAAGGGATGAGGCGGAGGAGAGCCAGAAAACGGTGACTAATGTCACGAAATTAATTAATTAAAAAGAGTAAATGGATGCGAGTCGAGTGGTTAAGGCCTTAAGGTTGAGACCAAGAAGAACTCTGGCGGTAAATTAGAAATAAACTTTTAATGTTTGCAATTCTGGCCTAGGAAAATGAAGAGAAATCGGCGTGTCGGTCTGGAAAGAAACTCAACATATAGTAATCACTGAAATAATCATATAGAAGCAAACATAAAATATGTACAAGCTTTGATGCTTTTTTATTGTTGAATAATATTCGTTTTACATGCATACAAAAGCTCATATTCATTCTGATATATCTGGTTGTAAATGCAGCGTATACTATATATTCTACTTCTCTTTCGCACTACATGAATAATGTAGATAACTGCATTTACGATACCGTCACAAAGAGTGCTGAATTTATCATTCCTACTCCACACTTTCTTCCTTTATTTCTCTTTCCGAAGATTTTTATTATTAACAAACCTCCGCAAACCGAAATCATTCTGCTGTATTATTACTCACAAAAATCCTCTAATATAATTCTCATAAAACCAACGACCGATACTTATACGTTATTTTCTCACAAATATTAAATATTTACGACAGAAAAGAACGCTGCTAACATTGACAACCGATACGATATTTTTCCTATATTTCTACTTCATTTTTATTCAATTGATGCAGTTTGACCTTGTTATGCGAAAAATTATGTAATGGGTTAATTAAAATACTCTTCAAAAAATTTGCATATAATCTTAAGATTACGCAAGTGTCACTTTCCGATTGAAATAACCAGAACCAGATCGATTGAACAAATAACCAGAACGGTTTTGATTTAACCAAAATAGGGATAAATCTTAAAAAATCGGTTACCCTACTCATACAATTTCACCTAATAACTTAGAAGAATAATAAATATATTTGCTTTATATTTTATTATAAAAAATAATAATTAGAGACGGCGAGAAGATCTTTGATAATTTTTTTTTTATATTTAGTTCTTACAATAATTATTATTTATATTATAAATAAAACAGAAAAATCTTAACGAATTACTCTTTGTAAAATATAATTGCAATATTTGTTCTATCGTATTTGTAAATAACTTATGTAATTCAATAGTCAATGGGATAATGCTTATATTACTCTCATAGTATAAAGTTGCGTAACTCGATGTTGAATTATACCGGTGAATCAAATTAAATGCTGGCTGGGGTTGAGGTGAAGCAGGGAGGAATTTATTAGACCTAGGTTCTAGTGGAGAAAGACCAAAGATTCATAAACTGAGTTATGCGAGTTACTAATTTATTTTTGACCTTTCTCATAAAACTGTTAGCTAATAGTAATTAATTTTAACCCCCCATTTCTTTCTCTCTATTACATTCCACGTAAAACTACTTTGTTCCAGATTGTGATTCGTTCTTATTGTAGTATTCAGACTGGAGATACTATTATTGAGATTCTCTGTCGCCTGTCTCCTTTTATGAAGATGAATCATTTTGATATTATACAGAGTATAAAGGTGAAAAATATTTATAAAAATAGGTGCAAAATATTTATATATATAAATTGAAACAAAAATCAATAAAAATATAATAATGAACTGTTTTCTGCATATATTCTAGTTGTACAGATACAGAAGGCATTTCATCTTTATTACTCTATGATATTTGTAGTTTCCATTAAAGGATTCCTCTATATTCACTATTCCAAACCAAATTACGCTTTCCATATATGGACCACTAATTTCCGTTGTTCCTATGAAACGAAGAGCCGCTTAATATTTTACGACTCACGTGTTGTGCGAATAGAATTATTATTGATTTCCTGAACGTGAGGGAGTTTTATTTAATTATTTAATAAATGTTTAGTGTACTGCCGAGTAGAACGTTTACGAGCTGAACTGCACTGTTAAGAATTACAGCACATAAAATGTAATTAAACTTGTGGATATTGCTTAGTTCAACAACATCAGTTTTTGTTTTGTTTCACCATTTTACGAGTCTCTATTAACTTTATGAAATTTCGCGAATAATTTAGCTATTTAAGTATTTTTGCCTTTCGCAGTATTCCCTCATTTTCTAACATAAACCAAGATCAAGTGTTTTAAATTCTTTTACAAAAAAACATTTCTGTAGAGAGATTTTAATTATTTTTTTCAAGCCATATTAATAAAAGGATAATTATGAATATACAGTAAAGATGCAAAATAAGAAATCTTCAATTTTACATTCATTATCAAAAATGTATTTTCTATTGGTGCGGTTATTATTTTATATTCAATTACTTTTACATAAAAAATAAATTGTAATAGTAGTACGCAAAATGTATTGTAGTTTATTTAAATTATATATTTTTGTAATTTATAGTAATTATATAATTTTCTATTTTTTAAATATTTATAAGTTTCCAGAAAAACACATTAGCGACAGTTTTAAATTTAGCTATATTATAAAAATCGTTACTGCATTGATCAAAAAATATGTTTTTTTTAATAAATAGATAGTTCGGATAAAATTTCATACAAAATCACTTGAATCATTTTATAATCAGACATTATGGGGTTTCTATTGAAAACACCATTTGGCATAAGTCGTTTACATCAGTGTTTCTCAACCGAAAATTTACTGAGGATTGAAAAGGATCCAAGGATCCAGTAGCTATATTTTTAATTAATTACCAAGAAAAGAAATATTATAAAAAATAGCTGTTAAAATATTTGAAGTAGATTTCTTCGTGTAGACTATTCTTGTAATGTGGTCCTAAAAATGATATAAATAGATACATTTACTAAAATAAATGAAAATAAATAAAATGTCCAAATAAACTTATAAATATACAGGTTTTTGAATGTCAAGTCATATAATTAATATTATTATTATAAGTTGTCATTTTTAGTATTATCATTTAATTCAAATTTTATATGAGAATTCTCTACAGATTTTTATTGTAATTCTATATAATTAAGATGTAACTATAAAAAGTACGTATTGAGAGTTACTCATATAATAAATAGAGGGGTTACATCCTACTCAATACAAACAATCCTTGCGGTGATGATATAATAATTCATCTAATAATATTAGTTATTTTGTGATTCTTGAATATACTGGTCTTTCATATGTATCAACCTGACTCCGTATATACACTTGTATTATTAAATATTACTATAAACATAATTACTCTTATTTATTAGGTAAAACGGTAAAAGAGGACAAAAAAATATCCTCGTCCATAGAATAGAAATATTTTTTTAATACCTCTTTCGTATTTTTTTTTTTGTGGATTTTCATTAATATATGACTCCAAGAGACTTCTTCAACATTTGCAACTTTTTTATATCTCAAAGCAAATATTCTATGAACTTATACAGGTAATAATTCGAATATTGGGTAAATAAGGTAGATATTGCAGAATTTTAATATCTAGGACTTATTTTATCATGCGTGTGATCTTACGTTATCATGCGTTACTTAAATTCCTTGTCTATTTTTTCTCTAACCATTTAAAATAATCCTTTACTGTTGACTACGGACAACCGATGTGACAATTCCTTGATAATTTTACTTTGATCAAACTACACCAATGAGTTTAGATTATCATCACCAATTTTGAGAGGTTTCGCTGATAGTAGTTTATCCTTTAAATCCATATCATCATTTTTAAACTTTTGAAACCATTTGTAGCACTTTCCAGAATTTAAGATGTCAAAAAATCAGTATATTACTTATAGATCTTCAAAACAATACCAATCCCAAAATGTTGATTCAACGTCAGCAGGTGACAAACTAGCTTCAAAGTAAAGCAAGAAAAAATAGGTATAATAGGTAATAATTACATTATTTGTTTAAATAAATTAATTTTCCAAAATTTAGACTAGCGACAGAGATCTTTCTGTTCGGGTAATAATAATATTATTTCACTAATATTTCCAAACTCACGCTTGTATTCTATTTTTTGCTTTGATGGAAATAAGCTTAGCATAAGATTACATAAACACATATGCAAAACGTAATAATAATAAAATTTATTAAAACAGTTACATAATAAATAATAAAATATAATAGAGTAAAATGAATAATTATTACAAAGAGATGTATCCACCCAAAAGTAATGATTGTGTATATTCAGAACTATAAGATTGCAATACTTAATATTATTGAGGGATTAAAATAATCTTAGTTAATTCTAAACACAAAAGTTAAACGACAATTTAATAATAATTTAGTATTGGATTAGCGCTGGATCTAATGATGATAAGTTGCGCGAGTTGATAGTCCTAAATCTGAGTTAATTTGGAGATTCAAATCGGAATTTGGAAGCGATTACCGCATGAGAGCTGGCACAGAGAGGTTCTCGAAAATTCGCATACATCTCTGATAAGCCTATATGCGCTATATATGCAGACACATTCACACTGAGGGTGGCGACCATCTAATAGCCTGAATATTCAGTAACAACTATAGAGGCATATATAAGAGGTCCTTGAATAGGGCATGACAAAGCCCGTTCATTGTACGAAACTTCCCCTGGCTACTTGAATGCGGTACTACAACGTCAGCACTTTTAGTGCTATTTCGAAAGATTGATTTGATAAAGGCGTTCTCCAGGCTAACTTGAAAGCGGAGCTCTCGGGGGCCGAGAGAGCACAACTTTTAGCATAAAAGAAAATTTTCACACGGACCATAACCCCGTTTGTTTGTATGCACCGTACACTCACACACGTACATCCAACCAGAACCCATACATACATGTATACATATATGTACGTGCATGCTTGCATACACTGAAAGGAAGAATGTTCGAAACCCAGCACGGTAACTGGATTGCCGCACTGCTTTCTTTCGTTAACATTAAACCCCATTCAGTCAACAAACACATTGAGCCAAACTGAATGATCACGTTTTCAGATAAACATATATATTTGTAGGTATGTTTGTGTATGTGTGTCTACATGTATGGGGATATGTAAGAAAGAAACAGAAACGAGCAAATATAGCAAAGTTCAAGCAACTCAGATAAATTTCGCGAACCTTTTTATTTCATTTTATCTGAATTCCCACCCGAAAGCAAAGTTATTCGCTGAATAAAGTTCAATTCGCTCGATATAAATCTGTTTACATTTATATCAAACGAACGCTGATTTTTAAGTCATGACACTTTTAACTCTAATAATAATAATACAAATCTATTTCCGACAATTATATAAACTTCATATGTATCATCTTCCATTTGTATTATCTGTTTGCACTAATTGTATTATTATATGCGTTAAATTATACATAATAATATTCTAATTCATAACCATCATCATTAATTTTAACTCACACATCACAAAAGCGATTTAGGAGATCGTGTGGCTTGAAGCGTTTCAGTCTTCGTCGATGTGTTTCAGTAATTGTAAGCTCAGTGGCGAGTTGGTTTGGATGGTCCTCTAGCCGATGTAGATATTTTGTGCTGTGTTTGGTTATCTCATCCCTTACATATCCGATGTTCGTGTAATGGTGTATGTAGAGAACCAAGGAACATTGGTGATTTCTCTTAGCGTTTTTAATTGAAACATCTGGATAATATCGATGCTTGTATTGCAGGCAGATCCCTATAGTTGGATGCCATAGGTTCATATAAGTTTAATAATTGTTTTGTATAACAACAATTTGTTATCAACAGAGGTGGACGAGTATCTGCAAAACAGCCAATGCAATTTTTTTACTGTCAAACCCAGCTGCTTTCTTTTTGTTCTTATAAGTTTTTTCCACGTGAGACGTCTATCCACATGTATGCCAAGGTATTTGGCATCTTCTGCTTGTGGTAGAACACAACTATTGAGATAACGAAATTAAAAGAGAATTGCTTGTAAACTTCTTATTTTAGTAAATAACTCCGGTCAATTAAAATAAATGTACGTGTGTTGTATAATGGTAGACCAAATAATATTTTCCAATTATTTTCAGTTAGATTAGAGTATTTGTTTAGTAAGAAAATTATGAAAATAGGAATTCAATTTCCTTAAAATAATAATTTGATTATATTAAAAAGAATATTTATTACAAATTGAACACACAATAGATTGTCGGAAAATAATTTATAAAATTCATTTTGAAGAAAATATTACAAGTCATGGGTGGAAATGATTGATAGATTTTTGTGATGCAAACTAATTTTAAATTTAAGGAAACAGATTGTTTAAAGAATAGTGTTTTAATTATCTTATGTAAATTTAATTATAATGTTCTTTATAATAAATCAAATGATTAATATAAAACTACTCACCCTCCTAGAGAAAGGTCCAACCATTGAGTGGAATCTTCGTTCAAGTATAAAAAGGCTATCTGTTGAATGCCAATACTCCAGATAGGAAGTCAGTCAAGAAGCCTATTGTAATGTACATTTGCAAAAAAACTTATTATATCATAGTAGTTACATAATACTATTTGAAAGACCTCAGATAGTCTTTTAGCTTAATTACGTCTAATAAATTTCTTTAAATAGATTAAGAAAATTAAGATGAAAGACCTATCTATGGTGAATATAATATCGCTTTATAGCAGTTGATTATTTTTATATTATTGTAATAAGTTTTTTTTATTATTTTTATAATTTTTTTCTGCAATAATAATTATTATTTAAGAAAATTATTAGCAGTGTCCTTTACGATATCAATTTTGTATAAGATAATAATACGAAGTATACTATTATGTATTAATATATTGTTTTTGTTAAGATAAAAAAATGCGGCGGGCTATCAAAGCGAAATAATTAAGTAAAAACTTGTTGGCTCCGCTTAGCAACAAATTAGCGAGATTACGATGCACTTAGGTGTAATAGTGTTAGAAGATTTTAGCCCTCCGTAGAATGGGAAAACTTTGTGCGCCGCATAGACATAAAATTTCGCATGCACTCCACATGGCTCGCAAAGTTATTGGATACCTGGAGATGGAAGATATCGTTGGAGGGAATGGAAATGAAGACACCGCATAATTATTCGGTTTGCACGTGCTTGCACCGTGATTTATTTATATAAAAATGATTTTAATTCAGTATATGAAATATCAATACTAAGTTTAAGTAATTTAATTTTTTAATTAAATATTTTAGTTTTTTCTTATTATATGCATAATATGGAATATTAATTATTTAGTATTAGTAATGTTTGTAAACAATGACAGTTACGCAAAATTAAGTACACAATAATATTAAATTACAGAATGAACACCAAATTGATATATTACAAAAATATAACTGCAGTTTTATAAAACTGGTTAAAGCATATAATTCAGGTATTCCATGAATTAAATAGTTATTTCACAAAATAACTTTTTACTGTAATTAAATTATGGAATAGTTTTGTCATTTGATACTAGTTTATATATTACTTAGTTATTCTGTATAATAAAATACAAAATAAAGAGTAGAAAGACCTTTTTCATTATATATGTTTTTTTTATAGGAAATAAATATACGTTAATTAAAAATAACAAATTGTTACAAAAACATAATTCTTTTAGAATAAACATTTTCTGAATAATTTTTTTTTGTGGAAGTAATATTGATAATAAATAGAAATATTTTTAAACATACAGTCAATAACATCGTATTATAATATTGTTGCTATTTAGTATGAGAGTTCATTAAAGACTTAAAATTAAATGACAAATAAATACTACAATTTAATCGTAGATCGGTATTTTATTGAATATATTATATTTTAATTGTTAATAGATTATCTTGAGAAAGGTAAAAAAAATAACGCAGAATATTATACAAACTTTAAATCAGGAGTTGTTAATCTCCGGTGCCGAAACCGCATGCGGCTCTTTTAATGAAATATAGCTGACCCCTGCTCTTAAAGCAAGAGCTATTTCTAGATGCATTGGAAATATAATTACGGTAGTAAAAATAGCAATAACGACATTTTTTGATTGTTATAAAATTATTCATTGCTCCAAAAATGTTGCTTCAGATTTTGATAATTTACTAATATATTCCAAACCTCCGCACTAAACATTTATATTTCACTTTTCACCGTATTCATTTGAAGGTTTTTGTGAATTATGTCATTTGAGAAATATTACATTAATACACGCAAAAAGTTTAATTGTTTAAACAAATATTTAATAACAAATAATTGCAACTATATAGTAGGTTATATATTTTAAGATAAACATTTTAAAAATACTAGTTACCATGATTTATTTACACGTTAATAGAACAATATATAAATATATGAAATGAAAGTTTTTTAACGTTTATAGAAAATGTAAACTCATATAGCAGTGAGCGTTATTTCAGTTTGCATTTCTTTTGAAGTTTCGTTCCATTTCGACGTTTTATTTAAATTTTCATATTTCACAAATTGCTTCGTTCGATGTTTGAATTTATAAAGAGATCAAAACTTGCTGTAACTAATTCTATCTCCAATTGATAAGCAAAAAAATAAATACTTTCACTTCCACTTTTATCATCTATAAGCTTGCATCTGATTTAACATAGAATTTGTCTATTTTCATAGTTATTGCAATTATTTATTAATTTATTAGAGATTATTAAATTAATTAAAAACGTCGTTGCAATATTAATAATGTAATAAATAATTAATATTGCTAAATATAATTAATGTTGCATTAAATATTGTTATG
This sequence comes from Nicrophorus investigator, assembly GCA_963457615.1. NCBI lineage: Eukaryota > Metazoa > Arthropoda > Insecta > Coleoptera > Silphidae > Nicrophorus > Nicrophorus investigator. Next base: position 18,657,331 of record OY735140.1, on the reverse strand, counting down.
TTAATAATTCAAATAGTTTTTTTTAACTGTACATCAATGTAAAACATTTCGTGATATATAACAAGATTTAGTAGCAAATAAAATGAATTACGCTTTCAAGAAAAACATTTCATATTGCGAGCGCAAGATTTCCTCCATTTTATTGTTGCAATAAAATTATAAGGAATATTACACAGTGTAGTACACAAACACAATGTAATAAATGCAATTGCGATGAAGTTAGCGGAAAGAAATGGGTTTGCTAATGCAATCTCTGGTTTCGATAACCGAATGAAAATCGGGTTTCGTAACAGACCTGAGACTCTCCTCCCCACGTCCAGACGCTGTGCCATTGTCACAATCGCATTTCGATGTTTCGGGCAGACCCAGAGGCTCTTGACGTGCGTCGTGCTTCGAATACCCAGCACGATCTGTCCAAAAGCCTTTCTGTATATGTACGTAATGCCTGGCTGCTCTCTCTTTTTCTGGCGTAACGCACTAATATGGTCAATAAAAAGTGACCCTTTTCTTGTCCGATATTAACCGACGTACAAAATATGAAGTGCTTTCTAGTAAATCTAATGTCCGTACGGGATTGTTTTTATGTAAGCCATATAAACAGCACTCAAAGCATTGCCCGTAATAAATTTTATTTATCATTATTGCAACTTCCGTATGTGTTCGTCAGATCGATCTCCATTATTATTTCATTAAATGAATCACAGGAAGCTAGCGGACTTTCCGAATCCCATCGGAAAATATAACATTACCAGTCGATGTCTACATATAACATACAGTACGCGGTCTACTATTAATGTGACTTCATTTAACGCTGCTTCGTTTAACATTTTTCATCCTAAGTATTAGATGAGCTCTTATTGTAGTTTACAAGAATGGTGTTATTATTTCAAAATCAAAATCAGTCAATTGGTAAAAAGAATTAAGAAATGTATTATGTTATGTTTTTTTGTCAATAAATGATTATTATTATTAATAAATAATAAATATTTTTATTAATTAATTAGTATTTTCGCCCGGAGACTACAATTTCAATTTTCTTAGCAAATATTAAGCCTTACCAAAAATTAAGAAAAATACAATTTGGATTAATTAAAGTAAGAGAGAAAATAAAATAAATTATATAATATACACCATGAGTAGAGCTAAACGATTGGACACGGCGCCAGCTTAATCAAACTAACTACCCATCAACCACAAACGACCTTGCGGCTCCCTAGGTAGAGCTCGTAGGCGTCTCAAGTTCGGGGTTGTCTAGGTCAAACATATACATGGTTTTCTGAGAAATAAATTTGTGAGTCGAAGTTGTGACTCTAAATAAATTGCCTCTTCATCTGTTGCAATAAAACTGCCTAATCCAAAACATTATCGTCGTTGAGTCTACTTATATATATGAGCTTACAATCTGGTCGTGTAATGACACAGGCCTGTGAATTCAGTAGAAGTGTATGTATTGTAGTTCTTTGGTCTTACAGCTAAGAAACTTTATTTTGGCATTCAAAATGGTATTAGTTTGGTAGGCCTCTTGGGACATTTTGTAGACCATGAAGCTTAATTGTAGTTCCGCGCCATACACTTCGTACATCGGTGAGAAGGGTGCGGGCCTTGCTATTTGGAGCATTTGATCGTGTTTGGACATGCATCAGCAACGTGTGTATACATACTCCCGACACCTCATACAAAGCACGGAAAACGGCGGTGGATCGATGAGAAAATTCTTGTTCTTATAAAATAGGAGTGATACCGCACATCCAGTTAATATCCTTATTTTTTACTTTACGCACCCAATAGATCTTGATATAATTCTTTTGCAGAAACTGTGGTTTACTTTTGTTATCTTAAGTGATGTCTTGATACAAGAAAGCGATATGTTTTAGATATCCTTGCTTAGTATTTTGGGAAGTAGACTCTCTTCAAAGATGTAAATGAAGCCCCGATTATAGTTCCCCAGTTCTATTCTCGTTATTGACTCGAGAGAACTAAGGAAAAAGATATTTTAATATTTATTGGTGAATGTTGTTACAGTGGTTTTTATATTATTAGATTGTGTTTTTGCGTTTCAAAGTGTTCGAATCATCGTATCATCCCGATCATCTTATCACTTATTTTATTTTAAAAAATGTTTTTGGTTTTTGACTTCTTCTACAGATACAGAGTATACAATAGAAGACAATGTGAAAAATCCTAAAAAGAGCATTAAAAAACTACAAACGTATGAAACGTAGTGTATTATATAATAATCAGAGAGATTCTTAACAATATTTTTTTAATTATCTGTCACGTACTTATAACAATCAAATAATTAATAAAATTGTGGTCAGAAAGGCCTATATTTAATATCCCTTTGCAGCTGTTAAATTTTATTTTTATTGTATTGAGTTAAAATTATTAATAAAATTGTTTAAAAATCATCTATATTATTTCATAAATGATAAACCAAAATCCGTTTCATAGTTAATTTTCTTATTATTGGAATTAATTGATTTCTATTAAAATTTAATTAATTGATTTAGGTTGATTTCTATAAAACATAAATATAATTTATTAGCCAAAATATACAAAAATAATAAACCCTTAAAAGATTAAAAAAAAATGGTCAAAAATTTCTCGACCATAGTTTATTCACGCCTATTTTTATATTAACATGAATATAAAAAATATATTACAAAAAATGTCTTTAAACAAATTCCATTTATTTAAATTATTTTTCTTTTATTGCTTAATTTTATTAAATACGTCAAGTACCTGATGGATACCACCCGTTGTTCTTATATGAAATAGTATCTTACATTATTCATAAATTCGCAATATCTCAGAAAATCAATAATTAATATCATGTAATATAATAGATTCTTGGGGAAGACGTGTCTTCGGGATATGAAAGTTTCATTAAAGTTATTCTTGCGAAGTTAATCGAATTATTCGGTTTGAATCCGTTCTGTATTTGAAATCTAATTACATGAGAATGCAACGGTTTTGCTTTGAAAAATTTAGACAAGACTCTGTTTCTGATCTTGTCAATTGAATAACCCACGTTATGCAAGTGACAACTCACGCTGTGATTCTCTCAACATATATAATCAGTCCACCTTACCACGCTAGCCAATACAAGCTGTTTCACACAATATTAAATCTATAGAATTATATAATGTACACTATTTATATTGTATATAATATTTAGTATAAATATATTTGTAATTCCATAAAAAATACTCGGATAATTGTGTTCTAATGCTTTATACTTAGGGCAGAAAGACCTACGGCCAATACTAAATTTTTTGTTTCTCTATTATTGTTTAAAATAAACATTACTAAAATTGATTAAAAACGTACATTATTGAATGAATGAAGATACACAGAAATTAAATATGGTATATGCAAATAAAATAAGGTATATGTTTTAAAGCGATGAAAATACAAACTTTCTAAATGTGAGATAAATCCTGATCTTTTAGGTAACAGCAGTTGGGTAAATGTTAACCGATATTATATACATTTTAAAATTTACAGCTTCCTTTAGCTGTGGGGGCGAAGGGGCTAAATTACAGGGTGTCGGATACATTGTAGTTCAGCACTGATATTGTGTTGCGTCATTGAAATAAGGTAACTCGGTGTCGGTCCAAGGGCATTTACTCAGTTAACTGACGTTTGTCGCTACTAATTAAAGGTTTGTCGGTTTTAAAAATCGTTTTTGTTAAGAAATGTATTTAATACCAAATCCTGGTTTTTCAATTTAAAAAAATGTTTTTGAGACTACATTTAGAACATACAAATAATTAATTATTTCATTAACAACATCAACAATTTGAATTGTCTTTTGAATACGGGAATATTAATAAAATTGTTGAAATAAACCAAACCACCAAATTTTGTGGTATTAGATATAAAATTGCCAGTCTAGACAAAATATTTTTTTTACTAATTTATTTCCTTCTGAGAAATTATATTTAATATTCCAAAGGTCCATCATAGTTAGATCAACAGTTGGCCACTTAAATTAAAATCGCGTAAATCGAAATTAACAACTTTATTCAATATTATCCAATTGTAAGAACATAATTCTTTATTAATAGTTGGATCGAAAAGAAAGCAAATATTGTAAGTAAATTATGAAGTCTATCTATCTAAATATAAAATTAATTTTGTGCAGTTCTCATCTTCAAATTTCAAGAATATTAGTAATGAATGAAAACAAAAATAATTTTCTTATTTTGAAGCAATATTGACTTCCACCACTTGGCTTAAGAAGAAAGAAACTAACTACACAATATCTCATAAAATGTAGGGGCAAACTTGCGTAACACAAGCGATCGGACAATCGACGTAATAATTTATATTATTGGTTGAGACGTGGGATGAGAGCTAAAACGTGGTAGAAGTCATATAAACGGAGGTTCTGAACAACATTTACAACAACACTATTGAGGATCAGATGAATGAAGTGCCAGTATATAAATTCAAATACTTCATCTCCAACCCACCTAATATCAATAGGACTCTCTTCAACTATTTTCGATTCCATTTTTACATGTTCGCCCAAATCGATACAGATTTTTTTTTGTTTTATATTTTTTTATTTACAATCTGTCCGTGTGGACATTCAGTAAATCTGGTGTGACATTTTTAATCTGTGTTGACATTATTATTATTTTTTAGATAAACTTCCCATTGGAAGTGTTACCTATTTGGCTTGACTGGGTTTTGAACCCGAAACTCACAATCCTGAGGTGTCGAAACAATACAGATTTAAGGCAACTTATAGCCGAATTGTTAGAGTCGCCGTCTCACGATCTGTGAGTACAGGTTCGATCCCAGGCAAGCCAAGCCCATAATTACATTTGAATAGTTAAGGATAGCAGCAGATATAATAAACAAATGACTATTATCAAACATACAAGCCAAAAAAGAAAAAAAAATGGCAAAACTTCCATTGGGTAAGTTTATCTAAAAATAAAAATATCAACCACCACCAGATTTGTTTAATGATCAATACGAATAGATTGTAAATAAAAAATATAAGAAAAAAAATCTATACAGACGATTTTTTGAAAACAACCCCAGCTCAACTGGACATGGCGTGAATCAATCTTCTATCCTTATAACGGAGCTCTTCGGCATATAGATCATGCTGCTGGGCTATGAAACGATCCTGGAAAGTAACAGTAATATTCACAGACTCATGCAGCTCATTAATAAAAACCTGCAAAAACTCTATCACAACTAACATCTTGGATATGAAGAAGACTGTTTATAGAATTATATGAGAAAGTTAAAGATTAAAATTTGTTGGATTCCTTCACATAAGCGTGGTAAAGAGATGGCGGAAGAGTTGTCCAATAATAGACATCAGATGGATATTATAAATATTATAATATACACTATACCGACTTGTACTTAAGTGAAAAAAATGGAAATAGACGATTGGCAGACATGGCATGATAATTCAAGAGCAAGAACTATTTCAACAGTTTTCAAACTATCTTCCCGATGCCTTGGTTTATTAAATTAGGATTCACAAGGAAAGAAGACATTGCTATCCTCATCAGACTCAGAGCGGAGCACTACCTAGTCCCTGCTCATCTCCACAGGTTGGGTTGGGCTGAATCAGATATATGTGATTGTGGTGAGATTGGTACTATAGACCATTGCATCTTTAGTTGTCAGATACACTATGGAGCTACCACTGACTTTATAAAGAAATTATCAGATTTGAAAATAACTCTTTGAACATCTATATTAATGGCAACGTAAGACCGACTTGTGTATTCAACTAATTAATTAATTAAATCCTGCAAAGTTAATATATCTAACTCAAACCATAATAACATAGAAGTGCTTTATTTTTAATATATAATATTGTTTTAATAGTTTCTTCACATTTAAATTACATAAATATTTATGTGTAAAACAATAATTTCTACATATTTATAAAACTAAAACATTTAACTGTATACAAGCTGCAAAATATAAGAACTATATTTTTTATAAATTTGATCGTTGGATTAAAATAAGCTATAAAATATTGTAACATAAAGAACGTTCTTTATTTGACGCTTTGGATGCCTGCAATAAATCTCATTGTTTAATCAATACTCCTTTTTTTATGGCTGAATTAAATATATGTCAAACATAGAAAAAAGAAGGATAAAATTAATAAACTATATTCGTTTCGAATTTCGATCTATAAATCTTCCTCAGTCCGTGCGTTTCGTGTACGTTCATATTATATCTTTCGCCCCGTCTGGCTTTCCTCGAGACCGTAAAGCATATATTTCAGTTGAAAGCCACCTTTATTTCATAAAATAACAATTCATTTTATTTTACTTTACACAAGCAGTAGGTTATTTTTTTTTGCACGTCCTTCCTTTCACCGCACACATCCACACACACACGCAATTTTGAGCTGGATATTTATCATCCAGTGTGCTCATAGAACTGTGCACGTCGATTGTGCGATTTTGATTTTCATTCTAAAAAGCTCAAAGAGCTTTGCGTCATGAACAAGGGTGGAGAAGGGACCGGGTATTTTCAGCGCCCGGGCATTTAATAAATCACATCGCGGAAATTTTGCGCAAAAATAAAAATTCAAATCAAGATTAATAATAGCCGTTCACTCGAAGTCTGCGATATCTGCAACAATGTAGAAAAACAAATAAATGTAGTGCTCACATTTGCGGTGAGATTTTATGCATTCGACGTTGTATTTTTGCGATAAAACGGAAATACCCATAATAAAACATAAAATCAATAGCTTGCTGCAGCAATTTTTATGGCTCTCCTAACAATATATAATATAAATGTGTATATGTACTATAGGTATAAGTGTATATTATGATAATTGCATCGTAAATTTGGATACATTGAAATGGCATTGGTTTTATCTAATGAAATGCACCAACAGTGCTGTTAATTACATTTGCCACTTTTCGGCCTCGGCTGTGGTTTACATTAAACTAGGAACGCATTTCCATATCGGCTGATAGTACCAGAAACAACAAGCTGCCAATCGCCAATAATTTACTAAAACTGATCGCCGCAGCGAAAGCCAATTGCAGTGCGAAATGACATATTAATTGATGAATCAATGAACCTAATGACTACAATTATTTCAATCATTAAGACACCTTCGATTGCGCACGCTGTTCACGTAAACCCAGGCACCTGTTTAATTGAATAGATTTGCATTATCATTTTCATAAGGATTCGCTACATGCAGGAATCGGCTTTTGCGCCATTAACGTAACGGTTTTCCGCTTTACGTAATCACCGCTACCAGTAAAGTTTTCATTTAAATTTGAGTTCACCGCCTAGTAACAACCAGGAGGGAACGATACATAATTATCTAGAACTTCCTGTGGAAGGTACAAATAAGCGAAACTTCTTTCATCTTGTGAAACTTGCCGCTTTGCTTGGTTCTTCTGCGCCTTCCTTTTTCTCGTTTCCTGTTATGTAATTCATTTGATAAAGCACTTGGTAAATATTATTTCGAAACTGTGCTAATTGTCTGGCATAGGAAGCGGGTGTTGTATTTCTTAATAGTATTTCCATGTTTTATGTATTTCTCGCTTTGCCCTGTTTCTCTTTCCGTAGATTTACACGGGTATTATTGCAAGTTTCTTCCTGGTGCTAGCAACCAAAGTGAAATATTTTTAGGGCATCAAATATATAAAAGTTTTTAAATATCTATACAGCATACGAATTTATTAATATCAACAAAATTTATCATTTTAAATTAAACTAAAATTCTACATTCAGCCACATGTATCTGCATTTTTTTTAAATTTATATTGAAATGCTATTTTAAATATATTTGCTTTGTTGGATAATCATTTATATTTCATTATTTATTAAATTATACGTAGAGTTATAGTTTTCAATTCATATTATTTTGTTTTATTTATATTTAATTTATGTTTATTATTATATTCTGGTTAATAATTATAATTTTAAAACATAAATGTTTGCATTTAATAAACAAAACTGATAAATTTACCGTATGAACAATAAAACAAGTGTTTGATGAATTATTAAATATATTTTAATTTGATCGTACATTTAAATGTTTTATATGTAATAACTTATATTGAAACTTATGCTAACAATTATTATATGCATAATAGTAATAGTAATATACAAGCAAATTATCTGTTATGAAATAAATTTGCATTAAATATAACACTATAACAGTAATTTTAATAAAAAGTTTTGTAATGAAATTGAGTATTTACTGTACTGACGGCCTATTAAAAATAATTTTATCTATATAATAATCATAGAAATTGTCGTGGAAGCAGCTAGAGTTGCGTTAATTTAGGGTAGAAATAGAATGGTACAAATGGTTTCAGGGGTAGTAGGTCGGATAGAAAGTGTTTACTGGAGCAGTATTTACCCATTCAGTTAATAAACTGTAACTCCCCTGCGGCGTGCTCATTGATTGGATAAAATATTCCCCAGGAATTACTTTAGAAATTAACGCCATTAAATTTTATTTGAACTTCGGCGGCCCCTCGGGGCATACAACAAATAAACATTACCACACCAAAACTTAATTAATGCAACCACGAGAGAGAAAGAACAAAGCGTGGGCGCATCTCCTTACAAGATTGTTGAAGTATTAAAAACTAGTGAACTACATATTCTTTTAATTATTTGTATATATAAGCAAAATAATTTATTGACTTATTATGAAATATGTGAAGAAAAAGTAATGCACTTGAAATTGTTATAGATCCTGAATAACTTTTTCATAATTACATTTAAACGTAATAGTAGTAAAATTCTAATATAAAATGTAAAGTTTTATTTTTACCACTTTATATATTTATAACAAAATATTATATAATTTTATAAATGTGTTTAAAAATTAGGTAATTTTGAGTAGTTTTTTTTACAAATTTGTCTAAATTATGCCTTAAATTCATTCCAATTATAGATTTTTTAATGGTATTTTTTAAGTTACTGCATATTCATAAAAATTGCTTAACATTAATGAATAATTTTTACATCAATGTTTATAATATAATATTTCTTCCATTTTTATATTCAAAATATAGAAATTAGTAAAAAATTCTTATAGGTTTCTGTTTTAATGTAATTAAAAATACCATTACATAATTTAGGAGCTCTTTTTGTCTTCAGAATAGATGATTAGAATCTTAAGACGCATGTTCCAATCATATTTAAGGGGAATTTATGAACCCTTAGGTGCGCTTCCAAAGTGGAACTTCCGACAAAGTAACTACCATTTGGGATGTGAGAGGTGTTGAAATTGAAAAGGTCGTAACTCAGCTATCGTAGCATTTAATACATTTTAATAAATTTATGACACGGTCTTGGAGATTAAACCGCCATTATACGAAGAGGTGGGGGTGTTGGAGATAGGTGGGCGCGCGACATTCACCTCACTCCAGCCCCGTGTTGCGCCTTCCTCGCCACCGGCAATTCCGCTTCTTAAAACGAGCCGGGCGGCCATTCGAGATGCAAATTACTCTGAGGGGGGAAAGCTCCGTTAAATTTTGTTGCCAAAGCCTGGGCTTTCGCACGTGATAGGGGCTGCACCCCTCTACGCTTCATAGACACGGGACACCCGAAATTATTTTAATCGCCCGCTCTTCTTTTCCATTTGCCTCCACTTTTAATTTTATTCCGCGGGATTTATCCGCCTGCTCCACTCGGGAATAAAAATAATTTAGGAAGTCGCTAATTAAAGACTTGATTACCCTAAAGAGATTTTTTTCCTCGCCGTCGCACTCTTGCTAAGTATGCATTTGCGAGCACCTTTTGTAGGACGGAAACTTTGTTTCCTCGTGTGCCCGAGTGTCCCCTAGGAACTTGGTTGTTTATTAGCAACATTATAGACGTCGTGACAACTGGAACTGTAAACGGTTGGATTTATAATATCTCTTGAGAACTAGTTAGCTTCACGTTCTTTCTTCCTTTGCTCTCTTTTTCTCACACATCGTTTTCCTTTTTTCGAACGCAACAGATCCCGTCGCTTAGGGACGACCAAAAAAGGTTGCCCAACTACATCCATTAGTTGCTTTCTTGTATTTAGAAGCCCCCATTTCATAAAACGCCTGCGAACGTAAACTTGATTTTATGTTTCAATAACCATTCGCGTTTATATTCTTTGCGACCAAATGTTATTTGATGTTCGCTCGCGAAATAATTACATCTCAAGGCTATAAAACTCATTTACAGATAAACGGATTTAATATTGCAGTGAATATCTACTTAACGCTGGATCAATATAAGACGACATTCATTCTATTTCGTTTCGCGCTTCCTTAAAATATAAAAAAACATGTTTGGAATTATAAATTTATATTAAACGTTATAAAATTAATAAACAAGACTATATAATAGAAACAATTATGTAATTCATTATATATGCCACAAATACCTTTTTTTATTTTATATAATTATTATTTTATATAATTTTATATTGCTAAAAACCAATGGAAAATTCAAATCCATTTAGTTATCTAAATGCAATTTTGTTTACATTATAATTTTAATTCTTACAATAATTTTCTAAAAATTTGTATGTACTATTTAATAAATCTTAGTTTATTATTATATAATAAATATGAATACTACATATATAACTAAATAAAAGTATATAAAATATTTCTATAGCAAAAGTTAATAATGTATGTTAACCATATTTGTTTTTATTGTTCGTTAATATATAATAAACTTCTACTTCTACTGGAACTGCTACTTTTACTGGAACTGTTACTTCTACTAGAACTGTTGCTTTTACTGGAACTGAACTTAAATACTAAAAACATAATTTAAAGTATGTATATAATGATTTTTTTCTTCTACAAATATTTATTTAGAAAAATATGTATCTTTCATTACCAACTGGTCAATTTGCTAATAAAATCTTATAAGTCAAGGGATTTGATATTATAAGTACTATTTTGAAGGAATAAATGTATAAGAAGGTAATGGCAGTAAAAATCAATGTTATTGTAAGAATATATAACAGATAAAAAATGTTCTCAATAGGATGATATTTTATAAAATAGAATGTTATACAATCGATAAATATAAGTTCGCAGAGATTAATAATAAAAAAAAATTATTAAGAAAAAATGTCGAAAAAAAAGAATTTTATTGACTACCAAGTACAAGTTTCAAGTAATGTAGAAGACGCATCAAAATTACTGCTGATCGAATGAAATATTAGAATTAATTCAAATCCATTTAGTCATCTTAATTCAATTTTAATAAAAATCTGTATTTTCTAGTTAATAAATCTTTAATTGTTATTGTATAATTTATATATGAATGCTAATTATGTAATAACATACTGACACCAAAATATTGTAAATGAATATTGAAAGGTAGAATTTACAAATGAAGATACATAGAATATATTATGTATTTCGAAAATGTTCTAATAATAGAATAATATTCATAATACAAGTAAAAATTACATAATTCAAATAATTCAACCTATATCTGTAATTATTAAATTTGCACAAATATTTATATAGTTACAGTACTTACTATTGCGTAATGAACAGAGTTACTTAGTAATTAGAAATTATTTATCTATTAGTAATGATTCTGGTTTATAAGACCCGAACTAAACTAGATTAAACGAATATTTTATGATAAAAAATTGCATTGTAAAATTACAATAAAACAATTTAATTAGTATCAATTAAAAGTGTGTATACTGTAGCAATTTAGAAAATGTAAGGGTGTTAAGTGAAAATAAATTTTAGTTTCAGTCGTATTTAGTTGACGTTTATTTTTTGTCCGGCAGCTAAGATACATTATGTGATTACATTTAGAAATAGAAATGAACGGGATGCCAAAAGGGCCATATAATATTGTTTTTGGAGCGCAATAAAGGCTATTGTGATTCAATCTGGGGGACGAAATTGAACGTATTCTTTTGAGACACGGCAACACACCGAGGCGAAACAAATCAAAACAAAAAAAAATATATAAATGGGTTATATCCCGTTCTCTTACCCTTCTTTTTTCCTAACATTTTTTTTCCTCCTCTGTCTTCTAACAATGTTTTTTTTTTGGTCTGCTCACGTCCGTATGTAAACTTTCCCATCAAAACCCGCTTATTCCCAAAACTCCCCCGCAACCGAAGTTTTATGCATAGCAAAAACATATTTGTTTCTCGCAAATAGGATTATAAATAGTACGTAATTAACTCACTCACTACGATGTAATTTACACAAATGAGATTAAGCAAAACGAATAATAAACAACAATACTTTGCGTTTCGGATGCACGGATGCATAGATACACATTCTTTACTTTATTTACTTTATCATCATAATTGTATTGTTCTTTATTAACAGTTACAATTTATTCGAATCGAATGAACAATGCCTTTCTCTGTTTTATTTTATAATTAAGTATGCAGCGTGGAAAAATTCTCATTGAATGTTCATGCAACGTTGTGTTTTTATATGGAACTAAATAATACTATCGATTGAACAAAGCCCTCGATTGCTCTATATGCCGTTAAATGGATGCAATCCTCTGTAAGCTCTTTCAATCTAATGCATAAATGCTGTATTTTTTTCCATGATTATCAGACAATATGTATATATTTTTTGTTTGCTTGTACAATATCAAAAATAATCTTATAATGCTCGTGAAAACATGAAGATACAAAGGAATAATTCAATAACTATTAAACAATAAATCATATATCACAAATGATTCCAAAGTATCATGGTTGGAACGATTTCTAAAATAGATGGAAAAAATAAAAAAAGAAATAAATATTTTCTACAATATTTGATATATACTGATATAGATAATTATAAAACAAGTTTATAAACTCGTGAATAAACAATCAGATGTACATAATGTGTGATAGTTTATGATTTAATATATTAGAAGGTCTTGGATTATTATGAATTAAGATAAATTTAGAAATTTGGGCATAAAAACCATGGTCGACAGTTCTTTGGACCAATATAGATGGTTACATAAATTAATAAATTTTAATTTAAATAAAACCCAATAATCTTATTTTTGCGGAGTGGAAACGATTATAACTGAATTAGTTCTGTGTAATTTTTACACACTAAAACTTCTCACTCAACCAACCATGCGGGGTTTTCCATTGATTTTCTGACCATGCAGGTTTGTCTTTGTACTACTATTTTCAGTCGCACTTACGATCACTGAAACAACATATTTTTGCCTCATTCAGTCTCTTTTGTAGTCACTATTATCTTGACATATACTAACATGGTTTCTGTAGCTTTGTGTTTTCACGCCGGTAGCATCCACGAATGGTGTACACTGGATCGTCCTCCTCCAGGTAGTACCAGCATATTTGGTCATTTTTATTCATGATGAAGCGGATACATCTCACAAACCACCCGTGTCCTAATAATTCCTACATCATGTGGACGGTTATCTCTAATTCTCGTAACCTTTGAGCTTCCTCGTTGAGTTTTTCCACTTTTCTGCTGTTCTTAACGTTAGCATTTCTGCCATCGTACAGCTTCAGTTTTTACTTTACCAACAGTTCTATAGAAGGAGTTTTTGCCATGACGTGTTGCATACTCGTATTACCTCTTTCCCTCTGCACCCTCACCAATGCTTCCATGTGCTTTGCCACGTACATGGGCTTTTCCACACTGGTGCATCATACAAAATCAGGAACTGTGCGACTGATTGGAGCAGCCTTCATTTGCTGAGTTTTATTCCACCCATTAGTCTTCTTATTTCTAATAGTAAAAGATTGATCCCAAGATATTTTACTGCCGTGTGAGACACAACGTCCACTTCTGAGAATAGATGACTCATGCAATCACTGCTTCCGTCTTAGCTGGTGCTATGCTGAGTTGCCTGATACTCATCCGCTCTTGAATGTTGGCAACCTCCAGAATAGCTAATTCATCATCAGTTTTAGCAACCATGACCACTGTTAGGTCTTCCGCAATGCCTAGAACTGTGACTCTTGCAGATTGTTCGATTTCTAAAACACTGTCGTAGACTACGTTCCACAGAGTAAGTCCTAGCATCGATCCTTGCGGGACTCCGCACTCTTCATTTTCACTTTTATTTTTTCTCTCTGATGCAGCTTATGATCATCTTTATTACGCTAATCTCAAATCCTCTGTTGATCCTCAATGAAATGATAACCTACTTTCCTGTAGGGTTTATTAAATCACTAATTTGTTTAAGCATACATTATAATTTACAATTCTTCTACGTCCATAGCCAGTTAACTGCGTTAATACACGTCAAGTCAAATAAATAAATACTATTTATTACAAAAACTCAAATTTTCAGCAAGAAGTAATAAAACTGTTATGTATTTTAATAACTGCTTATTATATAAGGGTATAAACTGAGTTAATTAGTATCCCATTTACTTTACAATATTTATTAGTTCATTTAGAACTACAATCCCGCGTTTCCAAGCAAATTTCATTTTTGTCAATATAATGAATAATTAATCTTTTCAAACAATAACTTATTTTACTTTATTTTTTTTTCCCTAAAATTAATAATTAATACTTCTTCAATACATTGTACATAGTACAGTTGCAGTTTCTAAAATTTACTTCATACTAATAATATTTAGTAATTGAACAATAAAAGTATTTTTTACTAACATCTTATTAATAGTAATGTAACAAGTTTTACTGGAAATAAATTTTCTTATTCATTTTATCTATTTTCATTTAGAATCTATTACAAAATGATATTAACTCAATAGTATCTATTTTTTATGTTATTTTGCATAGTATTATTTTCTTATTCATTTTAATGATTAATAATAATAATAAGTAACAGGTAAGTAAAAAAATAATTGATCTAATTTAATATTAGTGATGTAGTCAATTTAACAAATGCAAATTAAATTGATTAAAATGTGCATATGTGAAGAACTACTTCAATGGCTCTCCAGTGATAAATCAACTGTAACAAAGCACTTGAAATTAATTGGTAAAGTCGGGTAAATAGATATCGCGTGTTCCATAGGATCTGAACAAAGTTCCGCACAGCACAAACCAATAGAAATAAACTAGCACTCCTTTGTTGAACGGATAAAAATCTTCTATATATTTCATATTACACTTCTTTGGATTTTATTGATATTTGAAAATATATTCTCTAAATACATATTTTGATAGAAATAGTGAATTGACTTCTTTCTTATAAACGAAAGCGGCTGACGAGGAAGTATCTATTCATGGAAGGCTTTAAAAGTCATGTTTGCAGAGGATTTGCATAAATGAAAATCTTTCAACGGCAAACAGGATGGAACGACGGAAAGTTTTCAGTATCTCGGTGAGTATAGACCATAAATTTACCTGGATAGGTAACTGTAAATTATTTACTAAGCTACAAAAAGTACTGAAAACTACCACAGATGTTATGTTTAAAGTCTAAGCAGCCTTTATCCCTTACATTTCGTAATATTTATGCGTGTTCTCAATGATAGACAGCTTTTATAACACTTCCTTTTTTTATATAATATTTGCAATTTTTTTGTATGAGTAATGTATAAAAATATTTAAATACTCGTTCAATATTGTTATATATAATTGCTGTCATGTAAATGATCGATAAATATTTGCATATCATTTATATGAATATGTTTAAATATTTAGATAAATAAAATACATTTCTTGTAATATTTTTATTATATTACAGATTTCCTTAGTTTTTAATAGATTAACACTATAGTATTAAAAACCTAATATATTTTTGAAAATTATAAACATGTAGATGACTATACTTAATATAAATAAATAGTATTATCTGAAATGCAATATATATTCTATAATCGGATATTATTATGTAACCCTCGGGTTTTAACTTGCTTTTTGATTCAAATATAGTTTATTTGTATTTGATTAGGTTAATTTAGCAAAATAGTAACTTTTCCGGTGAATTGGTGTTATAATAAAATGTAATCTAACCTAGTAGTAATTAAAATATAATACTAAAAGAAAAAAGTTAACACATAGTCTAGTACATAAATGTGAACTAATAACTAGAGCCATAAGTGGGTTAGAAACCGGAGTTCAAACAAGCCTCGAGGAAAATCATATTCTTGTTTCAATACAGGAAAAATGGATGATGCAGTCTCCGATATTTACAAAAGTTTAATGGAGTTTAGTAAGTGGGAGTACAGAAAAAGGAGCGGAAGTGTGAGGGGCGAGCGAAATCGAGTTTGAGAATACAGCTTTTTCGTATTTCGATTTGATTTGCCATAAAATTGCCATTTATTGGACGACCACTCAACGCTAGAGTCGTGTGTGAATTTGGCTCATAAACATTATTTATCTAAATGTAACAAATTGGATTTTCAATGTGTACCACCCACCCAAACAGAGACAGCTGTTTTTGTGTGGCCACGCCATTTGCGGCCCCCGTATTGATTCCATTTCGGGCCACGTCCCATCCCGCAATTCTCAACTCAGATACTGGAATCCAATACCACCAATATTGTTAATGAGGTCGTCTTCCATATGCAAGATACATTCATTATTAATTATACGGCTCGTGCAACAGCAATCCAGATAATAATATTTACTTAAACAATCGCAATTCTGAACTGGGTTGATCTTGGAAAATTAACATTAAGCATACCTCGGAACTACTGTTTAATCTGCAATAAATATTAATTTAAACTTTAGATTTCATTACCTACACTTCTCTTAAAATTTATTAGTCAACAGCTACCCTTTCGGTGCTTATCAACCAGATAATGGACTTTCTTGTTTGTTAGATTCGAATTTTTGTATCATATTTTATTTATAATTGTAAAATATGATAAATATACTGGATATGCATACAAATTATAGGATTTCCGATTATGCGCATGTGCGTCAAAAATTTCAAAATTAAATCCAACAATTTTCAAACCTAAGGCTCTTGTGTTAATACGGAAATACTAATTTCAATCTAAACCAAATTTAAAGAACTCAAAATACTAAAGTTAATTTAGTAATAAATATTTGTAACTAATATTTGAATGTGTATCTAAAATAAAACCAAAACCAATAGCATTTTGGCCAGTGAGTGTATTTTGAAACCTCTTGTGCTCAGAGATCGTAAAGTATTTTTATTATAAAAAATATCATTTAAGTTATTATCAAAATTACTAACAATATTAACAGGAATTTCTCAATCCTGAAGAAGCAAGAACTTATCCTAAATCTTTTTAAGCAAATAAAGAATTATAAAAAAAACAGACTATAGAAATGTAGAAGACATTGATCGTATCAGAAAGGAAATAAAAAGTATAATGAAAAGTTACTTATTTTTTATTGCATTAATTTAGTTTACTGGATTTTTTGCTTTTATAAAAAATAACAATTATTTCATAGAAACTTAATAATCCAGTAAATAATAATTCGTGTTATCGATTCTATTTCCAAGTTACTATTTATCACTATAAAAATTAAAATCTCGTACTTGAGACTCTGAAGCTAAAATATATAAGTATCTATATATAAAGATACTTATTTTATAATATTATCTAACTAAACTTATCCTAAAATTTATTTTATTCTAGTGGATTCAGAGAAAATCTTCTCACTGTTCCTACACTACTACTTCTTTCTTAGAGTTAAAGTTAGCGTGTAAATATAACCCTAAAATATATATCAAAATAAATTCTAACTAAACCTATTTAACTTTTAATAAAGTGAATAGTTAATAATATTTTTCTATAATACAAATTACAGATTAGGTCAAAATGAACATAGGTTGGAAATATGATTGCATAAATAAGGAGATATTGATCGAATCAAGAAAGCAAAAAAAAAGTATAACTTATTTTTAGTTATTTAATTTAGTTTACTGGATTTTTTTGTATAGAAAATAGCAATTATTTAATAAAAACTTATCGATTTGATTTCCAAGTGCGTACCTCGAACTTGTAAGTCTCATAATTATAAGGAAACATATCTATATACAATATTATTTCATAATAAAACGATAATATCATCTAACTAAACTTAACCTAAAATTTATTTTATTTTTTGTGGAAAACAGATTATTTTGACAATATTCTTAATTTCAAAATTCACAGAAAATCTTCTCATTGTTCCTATACTCTTATTCATTTCTTATAGTTAGAGTTAAATATATATCATAATGAATCCACAAAACCTATTTAAATTTTAATAAAATGATTAATAAATAATATTTTTCTATAATAGAATATTATATAATAACAGGAGAACCATAACACTAGTTTAAATTATATATTAGATTGGACATATTATTGTAATATTATTAATTTGTTTTATTTTTTTTATTGAATTTTTATTAAATAATAATATGTGGAAATAAATTCAATTATTTCTATTTAAATATTTCCATATATATCGGATTACAATTTTATACAGATACTCCCATTTCATTTAAACGATTAACGTACTAATAAACGTTTCAAAATTAATACCGCCCAAAAATAATGACAGTGGAAATGCTATTGCACGAATTTATCAATTAATCTATTCTAATTACTAATTCGATTCCATTGCCGAATCACGGGATCATACTTCACATATAACTGCGTTGAGCTTAATTTTTGCAATGAAAATAATGAAATGAAAGAGTAGTTTTAATGGCCATTGTCCGTTTTGCATACGTTAATTAAATTGTTCTATCATATTTCAATATATTTTGTACGAGTAAATACATAAATTGAAGTTCGGTCAGCTTTAATTTATTAAAATTTATATAAATTTTCCATACGAGCATTACATCGGCAGTAATTGAAATAAAATTTATCAATGGCATTCAATTTGCGAAAATGGAAACGGGTAAATAAATTATAATTTTAATCACGATCGCTCTATATTTGCACAAGTTAAATAAATATATATATTTACGAAAAAAAAAATTATAATTAAAATTAATAAATTATTATAATTTATTGGCCAAAATCCAACTAAACATAAAAATTATAAACAATTATAATTGATCTGACTCGTTACAATCAGTGATTGACCTGGAAAAACCACATTGCAGTATACAACTCCAAATTAAGTTCAGGAAAATGTACTTGCTATTACTGAATAACTCGCCAATTTTTAAAGTAAATCAGGATCTGAAAGAGGAATGATACTGATGAGCTAAACTTTTTGATGTATTATATTTGATTTTTAAATTCAGATTTAATTAAAGAGATGTATAAATGCTAAGGAATGCTACCACCACTATTCAGCAAGTTCCTAATGTCAACAGCGAAATTATTATTCTAACAAATAGATTACAAATAAATTGCGATTAAAAATAATTTATTGAATGCTTTTATAAAATGGATGCTAACAAAAATGAATAATATAAAATTAAAAATGAAGATCAATATGTTATATCAAATAATAAAATATATTTATGTTTTCTATTTGAAAAATACTACAAAATTTTGTAATAAAAATTAAATTAAGGAAGATATTTTAAATACGTAGCATAATATAATAGATGCACTAAACAGTATTATGGCGCATAACAATGGAGATTAAATAGTGATATTAAAAAAGGTGAAGCTGTGGAATAAATTCATAAGGCGCGATATACCCGGCACCGCCACCAACTGTTAAAGCTGAGAGAATAAAGAACCGAAGCGTGATCGCGTTAGCAAGCTTGCCGGAGATATTTCGATAAGAGAATCCTAGATAAAGAGTTATAGTGATACAAAGCAAGTTAAGAGAAAAAAAAACGAAACTATTTACATAAAAAAATTAAAAAATCATGCATTCGATAATAATGGTATTTTGGAATTTAAGATATATGTTAAATAAGATACTAATAATTATTATATAAAACAACAAAAAGTATAACTGCTACAAAGGGTAAAAAACTTTTCGCCCAATTATTATGTATTTAATATATTTTATCCATTCGTTCATTTACCTCGGGTAAATTTCGGATATTATTGTAATCGCTTGGACTAAAGTGGGTCAAACTGAGCTTTTATTGTGTCCGTAATTATCTCATTAAATCTAGCCAGCAGTTGAGAGTCTAAGCATTAGTACTCCCATTATCTTATAACTTTAGTCATAACTTTTACGCACTGCCCAGACATACAAACAAGTTCCACCAATTCGGAGCTAGACCCATTTTTCAGACATTGATTATTCAATTCATCCTCCAAAACAATCTGAATGTGCGTTCGGCCTTACACTAATGGTCGAAACTATGTCACTATAGAATCGCCTCTATCTCTTGTTATGCGAAATATGGCTCTCAAAATGCACTAATTTCATCCGGAAACCCTTCATACGGACTCATTCAGTAAAGCGGGGATAAGCTCGGATTGTATACAGAATTTCTACGCTTCGTCTTCCTCCGAAATTATACTAATTAATTATGTAATTGTAGAAAGAGAGTTTTTAGCACGTTCTATTTTGACTGGAATTGTATGCCGACCTCCGGGTGCGCAACTCAAATTCAATTTGAAATATTCCCGGGTAGCAAACAGAACGTGATTTTTTAAAGGCCACTGGATTATGGCTTTAGCACACTTTCTTTATAAGTTTTTATTAAGCTATCTGAATGGAATATTTGAATATCGATCAGATTATATAAAGATAAAGTACATATTATAGAACGAGATTTTAAAATATTATAATTCATGTGAAAAATCGATTACAATAATAATTACATACACTTCCATCTTCACAGAATTTTCTCCAAAACCTTTATTCTTTTTCGTCAAATAATTTCCAAGTAAATATACCAATTTTCTATTTAGTCATCCTCTTTTTTTTAAGTTTATAAAGTGAAAAACAATTTCGCTTTTATCTATCTACTCTTATATTTTTATATAATGATTTCATTAAGTTTATCTCTGATAACGAACAAATTTAATCACTAGATAAGACAGCAATAATATAATTTAAAATGTATTATGTGCATCTATCAGATATTTAATTGAACTAAATTAAATAATAAAAAATAAATGATAATTTAAACTTTTTAGAAAAACTTTACCATTAAAAATCTGATAGACATTGATAGATTAATACTTAAATAGAGGCCAAAATATAACAAGAAATAGTACTAGAAGAAGAAAATTATATCCAAATAATTTTTGACAAGGTGTTTAAAAATAATTTAATTCAGACGATAAGTGAACATTTATGAAATTATATTTATTTGTGTTATTACATAATTATTATAATAAATACTGTTATTAATATTTAATTACAAGTAACTAAGAATTATTGTTAAGTTTTTAATGAACGATGTTATAAAGTTGTCAGCGGAATAAGCTAACTTGTAATTTATTTAGTTAGGAGTATACTGGGATGTATGATCTAATAAGATAATCGAGTTAAAGTTTAGCATTCAAAGAACATATAATTAACCTTGATGATATCCATTTGAATGTTCAAGTTGATTGTCTAATTAATTACTGTTTGTCACACCGCAAGTTGAGACAATAAGCGGGATTGCACGCATCTCCGCAACCCGTATACCAAAGTTTCCGTTTCAGTTTCGAATTGGGATAATTTCCATAAATGATTAATTTTAAGCCCAAACTTTTACACCAACCAAATCATAATAATTAATTTATAATTATAAATTAATTTCAATTTCCACCTAAAATATTAATAAAGTCATTAATAATTATAATAATAATAATTTGAATTTACATTTGTAATCTCCAATTATATAAATCATAATCATTTTTAAACCAATTTAATAAATTAAAATAAAAAATTAACAAGAAAAAATATACTCAATATAACAAAAATAAATTGAAATTCCACTGCTTCCAATTATGTTAATTAAATTATACATATACAAATAATTTACTAGGAGTATTTTTTATCAATGTTCATATAATAATTTTAAGAAGAATATTATCAATAAAACAATTATTTTAACACGAAAGCAGATGAAAACAATACATATTTATTTAACAATTTAAGACCAAAGTGATATCGATCGTAGTTTTTTTCCGTCAGGAAGAGTTGAATGGATTAATTCATCTACTGTGAAATACGAGTTGAAAGATCTTAATCCCAAAAGAAATCAAAGATCATATAGCAAATAAACGCAAACTCAGAACTGATCCAAAAATAATATAAAACTCTGCTTAATAGATGTAGCTAACAATTGACTAAATAAATTAAAAATATTAAACAAACAAGAATCATTAAGTATTCACTTTGGAAAGCTTCTATTATTTAAAAAGAACGATAGCTCAAGTAACTCCAATAAAAAACTTGATGAAAAATGAATGGCTCTGATATATTACCAAGTTTGAATTCAAATAATTATAATGATGATATTCCACTAGAAATTCCTAAAGAAGTTGCTGAAGAATAATCTTACTGCCGAAATTATTAAGAGATTTCAATGGAAGGCTTAAGTCAAACTTAAACTAATTGTAAATATATTAGAAGAAAAATGTTTGTACTCTACTGTCTTCCTCGATGTAGCATAAACCTTCGATACTGTATGGCTTGAAGGCTTACCACAAAAATTGAAATCAATTATTCCTACTCCTAATGTTGTAGTTATATAATCAACAGTTTTGTATAAAATATGAGCACTCATATTCAGATTTAAAGTAGATTAGAGATGAGAACCTACAGGGAATTGTTCTGGGAACAGTCCCTTATCTGTTTTAATGATGTACCAACTACTTTGTATGGTACAACAGCCACAGTGGGAGAATCTGTTAAAATTTCTACTGAAAAATTACAATCAGTTCTAAAGAAAGTCACTATCTGGACAAAAAATGGCCAATTAAACTTAACGAATCCAAATCGATACATATTAACTTTACAAAAGTATTACACATCAAACAATCTTCACTGCATTGTCATGATCCTTGACACCAAACTTTAGTGGACTGAGCATTAATGAGAAACGTGATGTACTCAACAACAAGTTGCTTGGTCGAAATTTTGAACTATTTATCTATAAGAAGCTTATCTTATATAATATAAGCAATTTCTATATCTAGTATGATCATAATATTCAGATGTGAAGATGCGCTAGTGATTCTAATATCCAATCGATTCAAAGATTTCAGAGAAGGAATAAAGTGTATTGTGAATGCGCTTCGTTCAAAATAGTGTTCTTCATCATGATCTTAATATTGAGTCGGTTAAATCGATGATATTATAGATTTGACAAATCCCACCTAAAGAGACTACAAAACCATATGAACATGACTCAATGGGAAAAAGCCGTTTGAATTTTCTAATTGACAAAACAATAAGTGATTTGCTAGAATACCTTAGTTTTAATTATTTTCTTTTAGACATTATTAGAATGAATAATAGAAATAAATTAATTGCAATTCGTAAATAATATTATTTAGGTAATAGGCAACTCATATATTAATTATATAAAAGATAGTCAATATCCCCAAGTTCTTGTTCCCAAATTTAACCAATAAAATTATTAATATTTATTCTAATATTACTATTATTTTATCACAATTGGATATTACCTTACTTTCACACAAACATTACTATTAATAATAAGTATTTCAATACTTGTAAAAGTTTAATATGATTACTGAAATTATTGGTAAATATTGACTATAAATACCAATAATTGCAAGATAAATATTAAAAAGGCAGAAAAAGTATATTTGATTAGAATATTGACATTTTTATATTTCAGCATCTATATTACTGCTTATCAAATTAGTCGCACAAACTTTCGAATGTATTCCAGTTTTTGCACAATTATCTACCATTATCCAAACTATTACATGTCTCATTAAAAATTAAACCTGAGACGTAACGTAATTAATTTAAATGTCTGAAATAAATCGTCTGAAGTTGATACAACTATTACTGAAACACAACTAATAATGACAAAGAGATTGCAATTAAGCCAATAAGCAGAATTTAAAAAAAAAACAACAAAATCTAGCCATCAATTAATCACTAGTATTGTAATTAAAAAAATGAAAATTGTAGCAGTGGGATATATCTATCCTGGCTTATAACTTTGTCAAAGCGAAACTCACAAATATCGTGGTAGAATAAGCCATTTTTCTTCAATATGTATTAAAATTCAAATAATTTTGTCAGAAGACATTAGATTTTATAGACAAACAGTAGTTATTACTACTTGCCTTAGAATATACTGAATTTCAGTTAGTAATTTTACTTATTGCTAAATTAACTGGAAAAACTGATGGTAAGAAAAGGTAATTACATTTATGGTAAAACATAAAGTTGTGACCGGAAATAGGAACAAGAGCAGATGCTGAACTAGTTTATAATTCTCCAGCTAATTTACGAGGGAACTTCGGTTCTTTGTTTACTATCGCTCGCTAAAACAATTAGTGGAATATGCACATTCATCAAGACCAGGACGCATGGTTGAAAAAGGATCCGTGCAACGGGGCTTTAGCGACAGGAAGGAATCCTTCGGGTGGCGGCCCTGCAGCTAAGACATTCATAATTTAAATGCACACCAAGAGGCATTTATTACGTTTGGAAGCGGGCTGGCTGGATGGCAGGATGAAGGGTTGGAGGACGGGCGGACGTGTTGCAATTTACCGCAGTCTCGTATATCAATCAATTTGGGCCGCGCGAAAAACAACATTTGAGGCCGAATTAATTGGCGTGTAAAAGGATCGCGTTTTGAGTCCAAACGGGTTGGGTCACATCGCCCAGCGCCTCCGCCCTATCAAAGCAAACCACCAGCAACAACAATAAATACGGATGAACGATAAAATTAATACGTGCATTCCTCTGGCCTAGGATCTGTTACATATTTCACGTGCGATAGTTTCAGTCGATTCAACGGGAAATTTATTATTTCAATTTTCCAATGCACATACACACACACACACTCTTGCGTACATCCTACTATATACACAGAGATGAAGTATATTACAGTCGATGTATTGGTTATGTGCTACTGCCAAGTTACTTGTGTGCAGTTTGATGCATCAGCGATATTTGTATGTAAAATATTGCTCGGCTTTTATCTCAAAGACTATTCAACGTGTTACACATCTATTCCAGCCGCGGAGTCTATCAGGATAAAAGCCTCAATCATCTCTTCATTTTCATATTAAGCATCCAATGTTATTCATTTGAAAGCCTGTTACCGGCAAATTAATGTCGCATATACATTTGTAGATTATTGGAACACATCGTTTAATCCATTATTTTTTAATGCATTAGATCAGAGTTCTTTAACCTGTCATCCGCATCCACATACATTAGGTAAAAATTTTAGAAAAAAATAATTTTAAACATGAAACTATTATTTTCTTTGTGTATATTAATTTATTAATATTTTATATAAATATTTTTATAAGCTAATATTTTACAAATAAAATTAATAGTAAAATCTACAATTAAACTATAATTATAAGAAAAAGTACAAAGTAAATAAACAACCTTAGGTTAAACAAATTTAATATTTTTATTTTCATTTTTGAATCATTTTTAGTGCAGATTATTTGTTTTAACACAAAAAAAAATTATTATTTCAAAAAGACATATTGTTTAGTGGAAAGACTTTTGGCCTTGATTATATCATATCATTAAGAAACATTAAATTTTGAATATCTTCATAATAGCTGATACAATCTATTTATTATAAATTTTATATATCAGTTAAAAATGGGATTATAAGAATTTATATAACTATGTTTCTAAGGAACCCTAATCTATAACAGCTTGAATACTATTGTACATTTTTCCCAAGTTTTACTAATTGTAATTAATATAACTGCAAAAACTCGTTTTCTTAACAATGGTTTAATAAACGGCTTTTCAAAATAAATCTTTTCAAATCAACACTTCTCATTCTCTCATTTAAGTACCTTATAATCCTTCTTGATTCAAAGCTAAATGTAAATTCCCATTGTAAATACTTTAGGTCCAGAATAAAATAAAGATATCCGCATTTCCGATCCTTGACCTTTCGCAGCTCAGAAATATCCATCCATTGTTAAACTTCAATCTATAAATCAATTTGCTATTCAATCCTTGACTACGATTTTCCTCTTCATTCCCAATGCCGAAATCCAGACCAAAAAAAAACCCGGTCGGTGTCCGTATGTTCTGCACTTCACATTCTCGATGCGTCATCTAAATAATCCTTCCTACCATCTCCTTCACTTCTTAACCAAATACTTCCTCACGTTGACCTAAATCTCTCTCATTGAAAATTAAATTTACAGATCTATTTCCTTAATTCAAATACAAATATCTATCCAAAATATAATTTTCCTGTCGTATTATTTTCCACCTATTTGGTTATATTTTCTTGTAAAATGGTAGAAGGACCAAGGTCAAATTGTTACTAACTTATTTTTATTATAATTTATTAATATACATATAGAATATGACTTATTTTTTGGGTTTAATTATAAATTTATATTATTTGGGGGTAATTATTTATTTTTAATTCATTTTGTTTTTGTTGTTGTTATAATTATTATTATTTAAATTATGAATATAAAATGTATGCAAATGGTATACTTTTTAATCCATATTGAAGAAATATTTTATTTTAAATTACCTGAAATATTGTATAA
Organism: Nicrophorus investigator; assembly: GCA_963457615.1. Classification (NCBI taxonomy): domain Eukaryota; kingdom Metazoa; phylum Arthropoda; class Insecta; order Coleoptera; family Silphidae; genus Nicrophorus; species Nicrophorus investigator. Next base: position 18,630,825 of record OY735140.1, on the reverse strand, counting down.
AGGATTTACAAAAATAATGAAATAATCATAAATTTCAAACATCAAATTCTAAAGTAAAGAAAAAACAACGTTGATTCATCACTGTTATTAATAAAAATGTTTCAGTCGCAATATTAAGTATCCGTTTAAAGAGAAAATAATTAATCAATAATCTGTAATTAATTAAAGGTCGCAGCGATTGCAATGATTAATTGATAAATTGGAAAGGAACGCGTATCGTCGAATTTAATCATTCACAGTGTACATCATCTTGAAATATTGATTGTAAAATCGATGAAACGGCAGCACCGTTAATGAAAACATAAATCTTAGCTCATTTTCCCATTCGAATAAATACGCCAGGGAATCGAACATTTCTATCAGACAAGTTATAAATCTCGATAAAAATTCTTACATTATGCTTGCTTCTTTTACGTTTTTTTCTTCACGGATTGTTTTCCAATCAAACTTTATATTATATAAAAAAAAATATGTACGTATGAATTTGGTCCCAAAGCAGCGGAGCATATCGGATCATTTCATTGCGCACACACGAAAATCCAATCGATAATTGCTTAGTTACTGAATTAAATAAAATGGAAATTGCATGAGTTTCTGTTAGTGGCCATTTCCGAATAATATCCAATTACAAATTTTGTTTATTCTTCCAATATTTATTTAAAAATTTAAATCATTAAATTTATATACAACAAAATTAATACCTTAGTTTTAATATTTACTTTTTTTATCTTTATTTTTCAACAACAAACGTGTCCACCAGTCACCTTAAACAATAACCCACTACCACAAGCTGATGGAGCTAAATACCTGGGAATGCACTTGGACCGTCGTATGACCTGGAAACAACATGTTAATGCCAAAAGAAGGCAATTGTCCATACAGGTTGGAAAATTATATTGGTTGCTCGGCAGAGGCTCGTATATCTCAAGTGAAAATAAATTGCTGATATATAAGGCCGTTATTAAATCCATTTGGACCTACGGGATAGAGCTCTGGGGGTCGTCCTGCATATCGACTATAAATGTTATACAAAGACACCAGTCAAAAACACTGCGAATGATCACCGGTGCACCGTGGTACGTCACAAATGATGACATTCACTTGTTTACTAACACCAAAACAGTCAAAGGAGAAATAAGTTTAGCCAGCAGAAAATACCGCCATCGATTGGAAATTCATCCAAACTCCCTTGCTACGGAGTTAAACGTAACAGAAGATGATCGCCGGAGACTGAAGCGTTTCAAACCTCAAGACTTACCAAACCGATTTGTTTAAATTATACATAATATTGTTTTTTGTGTGTGCGTTATTTGGACGTCCGTATTTCTTTGCTTCTTTAAGGCTGGTTAATGTACCAAACCTTAAATTCTTTTATTTCAGATTGCTAAATAAATAATTATATCAAAAAAAAAAATTTTTCTACTACTACACATTTTTTTTTAATTTCAAGTATTTCTATATTTAATAGTGAACATTACTGGACGATGGGAACATGCCAATACGGTAATAAATTATTCATTTGTGTTCCACAATAATTTATAATCAAGATATTGCTTCGTTCCTATTTTGAAACTGTCCAGTTTTGAAATCATGATTCAATTATGTAAAGTATACTTTTGACCTACATTTTTCTACATACAATTACTTTATTTTTCTTATTGGACTATTTTATGACTCATTATTATTGATAAATAAATAATTTCATTGGCTATCGAGCGCAATTTTTCCGCCCAAGATTATACAGTTACAATTTATTGTAGAAAATAAATTTCATAAAATTATATTTATTTGTATAGTTTTAAAAAAGTTGTTAATATATTATAAGTAAAAAAATGTATTAAAATAAAATATGAAACCAAACGAAAATTAAAATTTTACGGGCAGAAAGACCTATGGTTAATAGCTCTTTGCAGAAGTTAGCAAAATCATGTGTATATATAAAATTGTACTTAGTATTATTTCTGAAGCATAAAATATTGGATAGGACAAGATTTTTTGATTAGAACAAATGGATGACAGGAATTAATATTAGACAAGAGAAAATGGAATTAACTCAAAAATCTTGGCGATGGTTTCTACTGTTGATTTCTTGAACGTTTCCAAATCATTATTTAGGATGAACATTGTGTGTGTAAAAACGGCAGTGTATATCGATATTGTAAAATTTACCATGGATCATATTTTCAGATAATATGATCTGAAAATATTGAGGAGTTCAATTTGTTAATGACTATGTGATCATGGTTTTTAACAATTTTTGCAACATATTTTTTGATAATAGATTTTATTGTTGCATTTGGAACATCCGGGATAAGTTTTTTTTAGAACATGCCGTATGATCCTCCAAATTGCTCGCATAACACTTTGGTTTCAGAGAAAAGGTATATTTCAAAATGTGATTATAACTTTGATAGCATATGCCTTTGTTAGGACAGTTATCTGTGGCAGTTATAGTGCACTAAGATTGGGGGTGATAAAGCGTTTTCTACAGCTGGAAAATGTTAATTCCCTCATATATTAATTTCTCAAAAGATGTTGTACATGACTTAATTTGAATGTGGACAAACCAGATGCTCTTGATGTTATGTATTTACAGAACCTATGTTTAAATCAGATGCTTTCAGGTGATCTTCAATTTTACGGTCGGTCATATTCATATATTTTGGGACATAAATCGGATAGTTGGGAGTGAATCGCAGGTTCTTAAAATTAATAAACTAGTACATTTGATGAATGAAGTTACTTACTTAAGAGTCCTTAATGGGTTATGATGATAGAGTTTGAGGTTGTATTTCTGGGGTTTTGAAAGTAGTTATATTGTACAACAGATATATCGCTATCGATATTGTTAGAAATTTTCTTCTTCTTTTTTTGGACGGACTCTTTTTTCTTTTTTGCTGGGACCACGTGCCATCCACAGGCTCCAGTGGACATGAAGAGTTACCCGAACTCACCACCACATGGGCAAATAAGTTTACACTTGTTACTCAATTATTATATATATATTTGATGTTGTTTTATGTGAAAACACTACAAAGAAACAGTCAGCGAAAAGAGAAAAATATCGGTATGGAGTCTTACACTAAACTTTTTATAACCTATTTGACTTAATTGTCAAACTTAAAAAATATAGAACATTCACCGCATTATGAAAGCTCCAGACTTGCTATGGTATTATTTCTATATGTCATTAGTTGTATATTGTGTATAGTGTTTCCTACTTCCTAATAATCACTGGAGATCCAAAAATTGTTTTGACTAATTCATTTCATTTTTTTTAAAAGTATATATATTTTTTGTCTCATATATATTTTGAAGTAAATTTGTATTTTTTTTTTGTAAAAGAAATATTCAAATAATAATAGTCACTAGTACAAAAATTCTAAATAAAAGGGAAAAAAGAAGCCATCATATATTAAACTGGTCAAATCCACTGGCTATCCACTTCAGTCTTTCCTCTTATAAAGTAAAAAGTTATCAGATGTCAATTATACAATAATCACACTAATAAAAGAAGATGTAGGATATTTGAATAGAGGGAAAATGTATTGGTTACTTTGGACATGAATTTAAGAGAAAGGTATCTATCAAGAAGAGGAATAATTTTAGTTTTACAGTAGAGAAGATCATTAGGAAGGTTTGGAGTGGGTTGGATATCGAATTCTTATGAGGATGCGAAGGGTTTTTAAAATGATTTTATCGTAAATGTTTTATAAAAATTTAAGATTTTTGCATACAATTATAACAATAATTAATTGTCCATTTTTAATATAGATAATAAATTTATAAAAAAGAAAATTGTGAGTAAATATTTATATTTGTTTTTGCTTTTACGTCAGGAAACTATAGAAAATATATAAAAGATGAGATAAATTTAATACTAATTATAATAAGATGAATTTTTTATACTTACATTTTGGAACAGTACATGCAGGTATGTTGTAATGTAAAAATCTCGTCTTGGGACTTGTTTATACACTATATGCTGCTTTTTCGATCAGAGTATAATTTCTACTAAAACAACGGGGTAAATCATTGATCTTTACGTCTGAGTCTTCATAATAAACAAATGTCAATGATGATTACGAAAATTTAAATCTGGCGCCAGAAACATGCAAGATGCCCTTAGATTCGAAAGACTATTCAATTTTGAAATCACTATTGAAAAGTAATCAAAGATTAATGATTAACGAATTATCAGAAAGCTCAATTCTCCTTGGTTTAACTGTATAAAAATATTTAAAACTTATTGCCATAAACAATTTGCAATTATTTTCTGACAATATATTATACATAAATAATGCGTTTTACACCATGTTATAAAGGGGGCGAGAAATGGATCACCTACGATTCAAAATTTAACCTCAACGATATTTTGTAAACTTAATTTTTTGTTAAAAACAAGCTTTTTATTAAGTTAAAACAATATTGAATATATTTCTTTGCCTATAATAGATTGCAGAATAAAAAGAAAATTAATAAAATTTTATTATTTTTTTAACAAAATAATATAAATGTAACAAATCAAGAATATTTACATATATGTAGTTAATTAAAATATCTATATCAGCTTTTTTTTTAAGTAATGTATATTAACATATGTAAAAAACATGATATAAGTGTAGATCAAAACTCAATGGTGTTTGTAACTACAAAAAGGTGCTCTGTAATTTATTACTTTATTTGATTCCGGTACACTTGTCGGAACGTCCATTTTTCATCGTCGGACTGCATAGAAATATGCGGCGTTATAAATTATTTATAGAAATATTTTATTCACGTTGCACTTCTGTGTGTGCACATTGTATGTTGGTTATGTACGAGAGGAGAGGAAGAAGAAACAGCTACGGGGAAGCAAAGAAAAAATATGAACGAGACGTACCAATAAATTTTATAACTAAACTTTATGCATGCAGGGATAAAAGTTTCGTCAAAAGTTTAATAATTTCTTTGGCGTATTATCTCCTCTTCCCTTTTTTTCCCGGTGAGCTATCCCGTGTCTCGTCGCTGAGATGGAGACATTTTAGTGAGCAAGTTTATTTTATTTTTCTAGTGAACTTGAATTGGCGAAACGAAAATAGGAAAGAAAGGCTTATGTTGCTGCACGATTTTCAAAACTTTTCTCATACTATTTAAAGATTATTGCCACACCTTTACTAGTAATTCAACTTTGTTTTCAGAGTCAGGTCATTTGAAATACATTAGGTAATGATTTATATCTGTTCTAATTATCAGTATTGTAGTTTGTATATATATAAAGTTGTGTATATTTAAAGAAATGTTGGTGAAGACAGCATTATAATACTTTTTTGCCTTAAATGATGAAAATTTTTAATAATATAAAAATGGGATATTTTTCATATATTTTTTAAAAATTACGTAATACTACATATTTTTAAATGTATTAAACATATTATATTTTATTTTGTTTATAATTATGTTCATAGTGACGAATGAGGAAGTTTTAAGTAGTTTAGACCATTAGAAATAAACAATAAAAGCTATGTCCATTTGCTGTGCCCCGGATATGGGAAGTAATCCCAAGTTATTTTATGTTTCGTTCACAGTAAATTTCGGGCTAATCTCTTGTAATGCTTATTTTATTCTATAATACATGAAACAAACAACATAAAAGTGTACATACGCCCATTATGTATTTTGACGATTACACAAAAATATTATTACCAATAATGTTACATTAATAATATACACATTTTTGATAATAAAATTTAAATATTAAACCATCTAAATAATAAATATTGTTGTTACGTCTTCTACAATATTAAAGCAGGTAAGTAGAATGCTTTGGGTTTAAAAAAATAACTTTGATGTACAACTTGTCAAAAATAATATAATAACATTTCTAATATCTTTTATGAATATTAAAATAATTTCTATTTTATCTAACCCGGCTTATTTACAGAAACCGGTCAAAGTTCTGAAACAAGTGTAGATTTTACTTAATTTATAAAATAATTAATCTCAATTATCCACGATTGAGTATGATTCAAATCAGATCTGATAGGATATGCACATATTTTGAAAGAAATGTAATAACTGAAAAAAATAACTTCTTTTAATTGGTCACGATAAGATTAAGAATATTAAAAATGTATTTATAAAATATCTCGAGTAATTAATATAAACAAAATTATACCAAATAATATTGGTTGCAAAAAAATATAAATTATTTTTATGATTTAAAATCTTATTAAGGCGTTTCATGTACTGTGTAATATCTGGCAGAACTCTGAAATTAATTGGTCTGGAATTATTTCCTCTGAGAGGATGAAGATTTCCTACCAGCAGGTCATTCTCCAGACGAGATCTCCATCCAATCTCATTTGTGCAATTGAAAATAATATAATGATTTACATTTCCTACATCACCGCATGTATATCTTTGAAGGATGTTATTAGGATTACATAATTCAAGTCTAATAATTTCCGTTATAAATAATCATGTCTTTACCAAAATATAAAATACATTCAGCAAATAAAGTAATAAATATATAATATTTAAATTGAAGTGTATTTAGGATTTCAACAATTTGATAACTATTTCTGATATGAATTGATGAGAATACCTAGATAAACATATTACTTCTAAAATACTTAATAGAATAGAATAATAAATATCTTATGAGGTATGGGAAACTATTCGAAAACTCGGAAAGTACAGGAAGACTTATGTAGAGTTTGGCAGTTTGCCTGCCTATATAAGCGTTATAATTAAGAGTAAGTGAGGTGTGAAGCGAACATTGGGTTCAGTCTCGGAGGATCTCATTTCGTTGGGCATTTCCCCACCCTCAAATATATAGTATATATATACTAAATATATATATAGGAGATAAATGCTGGGGAGGCTTGTAGATTGCAGGGAGCTAGCATTTATTCCTGGAGCCTTGGGCGAATGTTCGACCGCAAGGAGTTATGGACGAAAGTTGGCGTGGAATGGGGGAACACTAATTACATCCCTTCGCTATTGTTTCCTCGCATTTTCTTTCCCTTTTTTACCGAATATTCCCAACGATTTGCTAAGGAAGCTTGGGGGAACATCTCACAATAATAATGTTTCATCAAACACAGTTTCATCAAATAATACACCAAATAAACATTAGTACCCTTCATTTTATTTCTTTTACAAATCTTCCACAAAAATTATATTTTTTGTGGTTATGACAATTTATGCACAATTTAATTATTATCAGATAATAATGTTGGATATTTCAATATTAATTTATGTTTATTAGTATTAACATCGTTCATATTATGTAGCTCGGAGAGAGGAAATTAATTTGAACCTTATTGAACGTAATATATTATTACGCAAAGCATTTCTCAATCCCAACGTAGATTAAATTAAATTGCAGAGTTTGGATTCTTTCGTAAAGTGGATATTCCATGAGTCACGTAATTAGGTTTTCAGGATGAAAAACAATGCTCAAGAAGACGTATCAAGTAGGAAAGTAATTTAAGAATGATGTAATAGTGTTTTCGAAGTTTTCTTGGGCAAGTGCGTGATTCGAATACGATGAGAAATGTGGATGATATAAATTAGTTATTTTATTTTCAATAGTAATATCCTCCAAATTTCAACAAAATAAACTCGCTTTGGGACTTGGATATTCAGTGTCGCTCTGGGATTGGAGGTAACTGACTTCTTCTCTAGTTATTTAGAGACTGTGGCTGTTTACTTTACAAGCTTTGTTTGCTAATTTGTTACACGGCGCACCTCTCACAGCCAAAGCACTGGCTGCGTCTAATATTCATTAGCCGCTGCAACACATTGTGAATCCTTAAGAACTGAAAGCTGTGTGTGCGAAAGGTTAAAAGCCAACAACAGTTATTTGAAACTACTGTAGGTCAAAGGTCAATAGTTGAAAATAAAAAAATATTTTGATATAATTCAATATATATTGATATTACAAATCGTTTAGACAGAGAACAACCTATTTTATTTTTTTAAGAAATTGTAAAGTTTTTATTAAAAATTTCGCTTCAAAACATAAATACAATTATAGAAATATAAAATCAAACAAAATAAATTCAAATATGATAAAAACTTTATGTTATAGTAAAATTATGCTATGTTCTATCGTCTGAAAAAAAATAATTATAAGGCTCAGTTGTTTATTAACGTTAACGACAAAGTTAGTTCTAAACAAGAGTAGATGTGTCATCAACTTTTTTGGTTGAAATAATGTGTTAAGTAAAGTTTTTAACAGATTTGTTGATATACAGATATTTATTTCCGAAATCGATAGAAATGATATAGAACTACATTTTAAATTTTGATATGTATGATAGTAAAAGTTTTATGATGTAGGCGGACAAATTCAAGACATTGCGGAAAGATTTCTTGTTGGGTATTACTTCCTAATAAGTCTTCATGATTTAAAAATATTGGCTTTATCATTTTTTTTGCGTTTTTTTTTACTTAAAAATAAAAGCAGATATATTCACTCATGAAATGTATATTAAGTAAGAACTGGAGCAGATTAACTGAAGTATAAATTAGACATGACAAAATTGACGTTAAAAATCAGCTTCGGGAAAACCTTTGATAACGAAGAAAATGTTTATAAATAAATTATTAATGAATTCAAACTTTACAAATACATTTGTTTTTATATTAATTAGAATTTTGTTTGTTAATTTAATATGAGATTAAAAGAATATTGTAATAATTTTCTGAATATTGTTATATTTTATTATTCACTAACGGACAGTTTTAACATGAAAATTATTTGAATCATATTTTGGTCAATTTTGACCCGCAGCCAAAAAATGTTACCTAGCTTAAAATATAAATCTACGTTTTAGTAATAATATTATTTACTTACCCAAATTTTGGCAAATAAAAATATTATTTACTGTAATAAAAATAATTACAAATGAAAAAACACAGTAAGTCTTTTTGTCCTCTTTGCAATTTACTGATTAACAAGAAATAAATAGTAATTCAATTTGTATTCATAGCGTTAATTGATGATATTTTATAAATTATTTAAATATTTTAATATTTTGTAACGATTATTATATGTTGAAAATATAATTAATTATTATTTTATTATTAATATATCATTAATAAATCTATTACAAAATATTAAAACAGATCAAATTAAAATAATTAAACACTTCATATCCTTTAGAACAAGGATGAGCAACACGCGGCCCGTTAAACATATTTATGCGGCCAAGCGGGCCAAGCATTTCTGATATTGAATTTATTTTATCGACTTTCTCCCATCGATATAGTGTTATAAAATTAATTATATTATAAAATAATTATAATAAAATGGTAGTACATACTAAACCGAAACAATTTTTTGTGACGGGTTACTGACGAGTATTTCAAGACATTAAGAAGGTCATAGGAACGGAAATATTCGTTAACCACTGCATAATTCACCAGGAAAATGTGTGTGCGAAAAGATTGAGTTTGCCAAATGTCACAGTACCAATAATTAAACTAATCAATTTTATAAAGTCGCGCGCGTTAAATCACCGTGAATTTAAAGAATTCCTGAAAGATTTAGAAACTGAATATGGCGACGTGGTTTTTAATACCGAAGTACGTTGGCTTAGTAGAGGTGCAATGCTGAAAAGAGTATACAACTTAAAAAGCGAAATACAATTGTTCTTGGATATGAAGTGATATGCCTTTCCTCATTTTGGTAATAAAAAATGGATGTGAGATTTTGGGTTTCTTATCGACATCACTCAGCATCTCAATGATCTTAATGTGGAACTTCAAGGCAAAGGACAGTTTATTCACAATTTGTATGATACAATTCAGGGCTTTGAATGCAAATTAAAATTGTTGAAACAGCATCTTTTGCAGAATAATGTGTTTCACTTTCCACATTTAGAAAAAGAAAACGTTACTACTTCTCAAAAATACGTACAATATATAGACATTTAAATCAACGAATTTCAATTACGATTCCAAATGTTCAAAGCTGAGAAAACAGCGGTTTCCATGAAAATGTTTTCCTCGCCATTTAATATCAATGTGGATACAGTTCCCGAAGAATTTCAAATGGAAGTGATTGACATGCAGAATAATAGCGATTTAAAAAATGTATTATTCTCAGTAAACATCGAAAATTTTTAAAAATCTTATGTAAACCCTGAGAAATTTCCGCTTTTGACGAAAAATGCAAATGATGTCTCTGTTCGGAAGTACGTATATTTGCGAACAATTATTTAGAACCATGAAATTAATCAAAAATGACAACTGATCAAGACTGAGTGATGCACGATTAGAAAGCTTCGTACGTGTAGCTACCTCATCAATTCCGGCTGATATTGATTAGCTTGTATCGAATAAACAGTGCCAAATTACGCATTAAAAATTTCAAGTAAATTCGTTTTTCTGTTTTTTTCTTGTTTGTTTTTATTTTGAATTAAAATTTGTATATTAAATCTTTACTTTTTTTTAAATTTTATATTTTATTTATTCTTATGTTTATTATAAATAAAGTATTGTAAATTATTAATAAATATTAGTAACTACGTGTATGTCCTCATGTTTGATCTCGACAACCCAGATCTGGAGTCACCCACATGCCCAACGCAAGGAACTTCCAGGACCATAGCAATTAATGGATAGTAGCCTCCGTTTCATGTATTCCAACATAAATTCCTTCCATCCAAAATCCCATCTCATCAAATCCTTTATTATCCGAAATAATGTTTCCTGTTGTCTGCTTGTCGAGACCAAGTCCCGCACTCTCCCTTCCTTTAGAGACTGGCCTTCTCTTCATTTTCCGTCATCGGTCCTAAACAGCAATATCCGTGGTGGTTCATCTGTTCTCCTGCATCCTTCGTTTAAGCTCGGCAAGTCTAATCCTCCGGTCATAAATAATCCCGCCAACGAAATCCTCCACTTCACTATTCCTTTTCACAATTCTAAACTCCATATCTTTCTTGTTTATATCCATCCAAATTCTAACATTGACGATTCCATATTCCTCAAAGCCTCCCTTTTCGATCACGTCCTTATTATTGGCGACTTCAATTTAAATAAATCTAAATCCCGCCATCTCTCCCATTTCCTGGCCAATTCCAACTTTTCTCGTATTCCTACCCCTCCTACCTTTATCATGCCTAATAATCCTAGCACTACTCCCGACCTAATCCTCTGTTCTTCTACCATCCAATCCCATATTAAGAACCTTGTGTTAGTCCCGGACCTTTGTTCCGATCACCTGGCAATCCAATTCGACCTTGATCTCTTGTCTCCCCTGCCCACTGTCCCTCCTTTCTACTTCACCGACTTCAATAGATGTAATGTGTCAGTTGTCAATTCCAAACTTCTATCCTTTATCTCAGATAATCCCGAACCCACCCCAGAGATTATATCCCGGTTCCAGTCCCTGCTCTCGACCACAGTTATCCAGAACTCTCCCAAAATCACAAAAACATTTTACAATTATTCCCTTCCTCCCTTTATCCTTAGACTGATTAAAAGAAAAAGACAATTATACAGACAAATAAAAATGACAGAGGACCGAAACTTAAAAACTGCATTCAATGACCTTAATAAATCGATACAACATCTGGTGAGGGAGTATAGGAGGGAGAAGTGGTTGAATGTATGTTCTGAGATACGTGATTCTGGGGGTAAAAAGTATTGGGAAAAAATAAAAAAACTTACAAAATATAAAAAGACGCCAATAGTACATAATCTGACTGACCCTATTACTAACGTCACATACGAGGACGAGGACGGCATCTCGAACTGTTTTGCGCAACATTTTGCAAGACAGTTCGACTTTGACAATGACCCCATTTACGACAACAGTAACCTTATCCACGTAAATCAGTGGTTCCAATCCTACTTCTCCAATAATCTCCCCTTCGAAATTCCTCCTGAGTCCCTTATCCTGGATCACGAGTTCCTAGACGTCCTTTCATGTGCTAAAAACTCCGCTCCTGGTTACGACCAAATCTCCAGAAAAATCCTGAAACTCCTCGATCCAGATCTTCACTCCTTTATTGTAAAAATCTACAACTACTGTCTCGTCCATCAGTTTGTGCCATGTGAGTGGAAGTCTGGTGTAATTGTCTGCATTCCCAAAAGTGATTGTGATCCTTCTTTACCATCCAGCTACCGTCCAATAACACTCCTTCCCGTTATCGCCAAGTCCTTCGAATCCCTCATTAAAAAGAAAATTCTTTGCTTCCTTGACAGTTCCATCCCTGCCTACCAGTTCGGTTTCCGTGCTGGGAAGTCCACTATCCTCCCACTTACTATACTTGCTTCCAACTTCCAGACCTCACATCTCGAGGGCAGGCACTCGAGCGCCTTGTTCATTGACGTGTCCAGGGCGTTCGACTCTGTATGGCATCGAGGTATCCTTTACAAATTATTCCTTCTGAAACTTCCTCCTTACCTCATCAATATAATTAAAAACCTCCTCGAAAATCGTTCCCTCCAAATTAAAATCCGTAATTCCTTCTCCAGATCTTTTTACCCTCTCCAAGGGGTCCCGCAAGGATCACCTCTGTCTCCTCTGTTGTATAATCTGTTTTGTTATGACATGTATAGTCCCGATCCCAATTTTTTCAATCCCAACCTATATGTTCTCCAATATGCCGATGACACCACTCTGGTTTCACACGCTTCCTCTCTTCAATCCTCCATAAATAACCTCCAAACCCTCCTGTCCTCCACCGTGATATGGTTTCAGAAATGGCGCCTAAAAATAAACCCATCCAAAACAAAACTCCTTGCTCCTTTCCATCGTATATCTCCATCGTCTCCCTATGTCACACTAGAAAATCTTCCCATAAGCCCATCCCCTCTTGTCAAATACCTTGGAATCCTTCTTGATCCTAAACTCAACCTCAATTCCCACTCCAAACAACTCAAATCCAAAATTAAAACCAGATCCCGTCATTTCCGTTCCTTAACCTTCCGTAACTCCGAAATATCCATACGGTGCCAAACATCCATTTACAAATCCATTTGCCGTCCCATCCTGGACTACGGTTTCCCACTTCTTTCCCAATGCCGAAATCCCGTCTTAAAAAACCTCTCCGTATCCGAGCGTTCCGCCCTTCGTATCCTCACCAAAATACGACATCCTAATAATCCTCTACACAATCCTCCTAATGATCTCCTTTACTCCAAAACCAAAATAGTTCCTCTCCTTGACCGATACCATTCCCTCTCCTTGAAATTTAAATCCAAGGATTCCAACATCGCCTCCCTCTCTAAATTTTGTGCCCCTCGAAATCCAAATATCCTTCCCAAATTTAAATATCCCACATTAACCCTTTTCCAATACCTAATGTTCCTTGATTGAAACCCCTCCTAATTCCTAATGTGCTGCTTTTTTTTTTTTTTTTTTTCCTCTCGTTTTGTATATATATATATATATATTTAAATGATGTATGTATTTAGGTAATGACCTATTGTTAATTTAAGTTCCCGGGCGGAAAGACCTCGGTCGATAGCCCTTTGGCCAGCATGTATATATATATTTTTTTTTTTTTTGGTTTTCTTAATTTATGTTAGAATTTACTTAATTATTTTGAGAGTTGTTATTTTTATTTTGGTTGTTATTATTATGATTTGTATTATCTATGGAATGTTTTTTTTTTTGTTTTGTATGTAGCTGTCTGGCCAATAAATTATATATATTATTATTATTATTATAATAAATATTACTTTATGTGCGGCCCGCCAAAAAATGTTAAAATTTAAATTGGCCCGTTGATTAAAAAGGTTGCTCATCCCTGCTTAGAATAGACACCACCAATTATTGAATGACAGATAACGCTAAAATTTACACAATATTCTTAAATAATTTTGAGTCTCACTTTTAATATATGTGGAATCGCCAAACCAAATAGGTAAAACTTCCATTGGGAAAGTTTATCTAAAAAATAAATAAATGTCAACACAGATTAAAATGTTACACCAGATTTACTAAATGTTCTACATTAACAGATTGTAAATAAAGATATAAGACAAAAAAAACATTATTTTCAAATGTTAAATTGAAGATTATTTTCAAAGTACTTGACTTCATTGCATTTAAGTTTTTTTTACACTCGTTTAATTTTTATATACGGAATTGATACATCTCAAATATATTACAAACTGGGGATTTTTAGAGTTTTAAGCTTTCTTTTATTTCATCGAAAACTGACGATCAGTGCAGATTTGGTGCGTTGGTCTTTCACATTACTTAGAACTCGGTACTAAATAATTTTTTCTAGGTTTAATACTCTTCATTAGTCGAGTATGAAAACTTAAATTTGTCAGTTGTAATCAAATTTGTTTCATGAATTACCTGTATCATTGAACATTATACAACATCTGCAAATTTTCTTTCTTTATTTATATTTATTATTACATTTCATCAGTAATATATGTAAAGTTATCTTAATAATTCTGATTTAATAATATATACTATATATATTAATAGTTTACTAGTAGAAAGTAATAATATTTTATTAGAATATCAGTATTAAGTTACTTTTAATTATTTTTTGATTACTTTAATATTTTAGATATTTGTATATCACTCACAAGAAAGTACATGTATGAGAAATTACTAGCTTTGTATTATATATGAACTTTTAACAAAGACTTACCGCGGGATACACCCAGTATATGTGTGTAAAGAGGAAGGCCATTACACGAGCATCGCGGTTTACATCGCTACCTTTTCCCATCTGCTCCCCTCTAGTGAAACGACTACCCTTGTTCGATACTTTGTTCATGTACATATAATTACCGACTGTTCAGATCCTCTAATTACGCACCAAACAATAATCCTGTAAAGCCGCAGCAATTTTTCAATAGTCTCCGAATAAATCCAAAGCGCCAACGTAATGTCATCATATATATGCGAAATTGAAACTTATATATCATTGCGTCGAGAATTCATAGCCAGTATTTCCATGAATAAGAATCGTTTCGCCTCTTCTTTTTTTTCAATCCTTTTGTAATTGCCCGCTGCAGCATTTTGGGATGTGCCGTTTTCACGTACAGCCAGGAAAAGGTTCCTCGTTATATATACCTTTACATAAGATATATTGCCCTCTTCCGCTAACGTCTATATCCATATGCTGCATCAATATTGGCTTTATTTCTAGCATATGGTATTTGTTTCAAGCTTTATCAGCATCCGTGTACATAAAACACCAAAGCCAAAGCTTGTCTGGGATAGCGTCTGCAGCCTAAGCACATTTTATTTTATTTTATTAATCTAAGTTACTGCCGCCCCCACGTAATCAAAGGCTACCATCTAATCTTAAATATATGGGCCTGAAGACTACAGCAAAAGAAATAAAAATATATTATTTTTATGGGCAAAATCAGCAGAAATAAATAATTAAAATGAGACTTTCACCTCTCTAATATATGTACGTTTCGTAATAAACGTAAATTTTCTTTTAAGCCTAAGTGGGAATGGAAGTGTGCTACTAGACCTGCCTTAATATTATTCGCAATAAGAACAGCGCCAGCAATTTATACCCACCTCTTCTATTCCTCTGTATTAATAATTTGTCTGCTCCCTTTTTCAGGCCATGCATGCTTCTGGTGGTACAAAGAGGGATTTTTGGGGAGTTTTCGCCGTGCTGCATAATTTATAACAAGGATTATCTCGCAAGATCACTAATTTGCTTTTTCGCCGCGATTAAGCTTAGTGCTTTGTTTATGAGGTTTCTGAAAGAACGTTTTTACGTTTTCTTTATTTTTCTTATGTTTGTTCCTTTCTGCCAATCTTTTATATAATTTAATTAAAAGAATACCCGTATAGGAATCCCATTATTTTCGGTTCGAAAATGAAACTTCGGGCGGAAGTTTAAATGAGTTTCGATTCCAATTCTATAGCTTCATTAAACTGTAATGGATTTTAAAATCTATTATTATACGGACCGAACTACAATTATACAGCAAGAAAACAACTTTCAACATCTCCAAACATGTAATGGTGACTAATAAGAACTATCATTACATTACATCAAGGATCAAACGTTATACTTTCAACATTGATTTTTCAAAAGAATAACTCAAGAAGAACAAAAATGAAAGAATTTATCTACAAATAAAGCTTTAATTTAACTTTAGATTAAAAGAGAAAACTCGACTAGTTTAAAAACTAAAAACAAATAGTATAATGACTAGATAAAATTCAGCTAGTATAATATAATTTATCTATAACTATGTTCAAATTAATATTCAAACTAAATAACGAAGAATAAATCGTGAAAATACATTTATTTTTTTCATCAGTAACATATCATTTTACCAACGACACCTCATCAAAAATATAATTTTTCGGAAAATGTATACAAATATATTCAAAAAATTATCCACATATCCCATAAAATATCCTTTTTTAATGTCACCCAATGACAATTTTGAATATCCTTGAATTGAACTGTCCAATCTTCAAGATATTCCAAACAGTTATTATAAAAATTTCTTCTTTCGGAAAATCCGGTCGTTCAATGGAACCTTGTTCTTCCAACCTAGTGATGTCTTTTCGAATAACTAAAGGAACGTAAATGAAATTTTGTCCCCTTCAATAATTTTCACAGCATTGTGAAATAATGTAGCTTAGTTGTGGATAAACTGAAACCAAATTTGTGATGTGTCATTTAAAAATGATTTTAATGGTTCGTATATTTTTAAAATATTTTCTACAACTGGTAAAAGAGCTTTCACAAAAATCCTTAAAAGTTTCAATTTTTGCAATAATATTTTCAACATCAACTATAAGTAAGTCAGATGTTGTTTGAATAGTATTGTGTAGAATGTGCGCTGCACAACCTACTCCAATAATTTTTTGGTTCAAATGTTTGTTAAGTTTCGTAATAACGTTATTGATGTCTTTTCTAGCTTTTCCACCAAAATTTGCGTCAGTGTTAGCCGTACAATAAGCAATATATTTATTGTTCAAATTAATCTTTTTTAAAAAAACAAAATCTAATATTCTAATTTTAATTCCTGTTTCTTGTACTTAAAGGGATAAAACTAGAGCTTATTATCTTTTTTTATTATTATTGTAGATAGATGGCTTTATAAAATAAATTTAAAAAAAAAAATCCTGTTTCTGAATCAAAAAATCTAACATTTGTGGGAAATAATTTTAAATCTTTGTGGTTGGAAGCATCAGAATATATAATTCTTTCTGCACAATTGTCCTTGCACATGCAAATTTTTTGTCATACAATGTTTTGATCATTGCGTCATACAATCCATTGATCTGAAACATTGATTGTGGTTTATGGTGTGTAAAGCATGTAGCCCTTCAGCTAATGCTAGCTGCACGAAGCCATGGCAAGCACTGCAAAATAAAACTGTTGTATTTTAGACGAGGAATTTTCTGTGCATTAATAAATAATAAGTAATATATTCTTACAGTACATTTAAAATAAGAAATGCAGATATTTTCTAATAAGCGGGACATTTTTAAAAATCGGCGGGACGCGGGACTGTCCTCCAAAAAGCGGGACTGTCCCGCCAAAATCGGGACGTGTGGTCACTTTATATTTAAATGAGAGATAAACTAATTTTATTTATAACATAGCTAGTATATTTATAACAGAAAATAAATTATATTCTAATTTCTAACTAGTTTCAACATTTACTATAACAGATTCATACACAATTGAAATTAACTAAAAAAAATATTAAAATTAAAATTATAGTAATTAAGATATAATTAAATTATATTTTTTGTAATATAATTGTTGTAAGTAACATATTATTTTTAAATTAATAATTATCATTGCCTTTAAAGTAAAATGCGAGTCTAAGGGCAACTAATAATTTAAAGGCCCTTCAAAACTTGTCTAACATATTCAGGGGCGGACCAATGACTTTGGAGGCTCTGGTCTAACATTATTTAATAGTCCTGTTAAGCAGATCATGATGTTGTGGGAAGTTTTGGGTGCAACAAAGTGATGAATTCTTAATGAAACAGTGATGACGGGGTATGTCAGAATTTTTAACAATAAAAGAAAAGCGGAGAGTGAAGTTGAGATGATTTTCAATATTAGAGTCAAACATAATTAATTTAATTTTTCTTTAATATAGTTGTATTTGTGATGTAGTTAATAATTACTTTATAGCGATGTGAATTAAAATGAATTATTTTACAAGTATTCAAATTAATATGCACTTATTGGACTAAGTCGAAAATATAAATTGATTGTTTTTAGTAATTGATATTGCAGTTCCACGTTATTCGCCATTCGTTTTCACAATGCAATTCCATTGTCTAGAATAGATGTTTGGTCTGAATAGAGACATTAAGAGTGAGATCGCTTACTTAATTCGGCCGTAAACGGGTTTAGGGCATTGTAAATAATATATATGCTTTTCCTTTGTATAGTCTGTGAGTAACTGAATTCCTAGAGGTAAACGTACATTTTCATTTGTTATATGCCGTAATTCTTTACACGTCACTTTATTTTTTTGTAATTTCCAGGTTAATGTATAACATTTCAAATTAGATTTTTTCAATTTAATGTACAACTGAAAAAATATACTAGATTCTTAATTACGTAATTAATATTAAATTATTACGACTATCTTTAAATAAAATAATAATGACTGACATATTGACTTTCATAATTAAAGTTACGATAAATCTACTCTTAGCCCCAAATAAATCTTTATGTACTAAAATATAATACTATAATATGTATTTTTGTATCCAATAGATAAATCGGTCTGGTAATACATACTTGTAAGTAGCTACGTGGCAATGCATTTCTGTAGCACAGTTTCGCTCCAGTATTGTTTGTTTAAGGGCAAAAACCCTGTAGAACACTATAACCTACAACAGAACATTTCCGTACAATCTGTTGAAATTATCTAATTTCTCCCGTGAACGCTTATCTAATATATCCCTCATCAAAGAAATAACCCCATTAACATTTAATACCTACAGAAAAATATAGAGCTAGATCAAACCAGAAATTTAATTGAATCGGAGAATACTTAAATCTAGGCGTTTGCAGAACTTCCTAAGTCTGTAACAGGGAAATAATATATGAAAGCATTGTCACCGATTATAGAATTAGATATAAACAAAATTCAGACATCATGCTGAATGGTATCAAAAAGCGGATAATTTAAATTAATATTTATGAAAAATGTTATAAACATCACTTAATTTCAAGAATATGTTAAATATGAATATGAAAATGCTACAAAGAAAATACTATCATTAGTTTTAGAATTGATATTTGTTTATTAATTGAGTAAATCGTGATTTCTTAGAAGCATAACGTAAGTTTCTTCAAACTTCGAAAGGAATAGTTATTGTAAAATTTGTTAGACTTATAGCTCATTCTATTCTCTATTATTTAATCGCTGATACTTAAGTTAAATATGTAAACACCCGAAATTTATTACGGTAATACATCACGAGGTATCGATCAAAGTCGATTAATATGGATTGAAAATTTTGAAACAAACTTAATTATAAAAGCAGTTTGATAAGTTTTGAAAGCGAAAGGGAAAAAAGTTTTTTGTCATGATTTTTCCCATCCTATTAATCCAACAAATTTGTCTAATATTGGGTGAAGGAGCCATATCCCACGATGTATATGTTGCATCTTGACATTCTATAGTGCGACTTAAAGGCGACATAACGCTTTTAAAAAAGTTATTTGACAGTTTTGTGTTTAGTGTGTGTTACAGCAGTTCAAAATGGAGGTAAAAAAAGAGAAAATTCGATACATTCTTCAGTACCATTACTGCAAAGGGAAAAAGCGGAGCAGGCGGCCAAAAAAATGTGTGTTGTTTATGGACCCAATAACGTATCGAGTGCAACAGCAAAGCGTTATTTCCAACGCTTCCATTCCGGTAATATTGACGTCGAAGATGAGACACACCAATCGTCGAAAATGTTGATAAAATCATGGAAATCGTCAAGTCGGACCGGCATGCAAACACTTATTTCATTGCCCATGAACTGAAGATTAGCCAGAAAACCGTTTGGAACCATTTGCATAAGGTATGGGTGCCACACGACTTGACGCAAAAGAACCTTTTAGAGCGAATTGATGCCTGCGATTCTTTGCTGAAGTATAACGTAATAAAAATGGATCACATACGAGAACAACAGGCAAAAAAGATCGTGGTCCAAGCGCGGTGAGCCCGGATTAACGACCAAGAAGGTTTTACTGTTTTTAGAATTGGAAGGGAATCCTTCATTATCAGCTGCTCCCATCGGGCCAATTACTCAATTCGGACCTATACTGTCAACAACTGACTAGAATTGGCTAATAGGAAGGGTGTAGTGTTCCATCAAGACAACGCCAGGCCGCACACATCTTTAACGACCCGCCAGAAGCTCCGAGACCTTGGATGGTAGGTCATATCACACCCACCGTATAGCCCAGACCTAGCACCAAACGATTATTACCTTTTCAAGCATTTGCAAAATTTTCTTGATGGTAAAAAACTGGCCTCAAAAGAGGCTTGTAAAAATGAACTGGTTAAGTTTTTTACCAATAGGGACGAGGATTTCTTCAATCGTGGAATTATGAAATTGCCTTCAGAATGCACAAAAGTTATCGAACAAAACGACGCATATTTGATCTAAATCTGATAATTTTAACTTAGCTAATTTCATCATCGAAATAAAGAGAAAAAACGCTTCACCCAATATTTTGAGTTAAATCATTTACCTTTCTCAAGCTAATCTATTAACAAAATTCTATTTACGTCTAAACAAAAATGGCTTTCAAAACTTTTGAAACTGCCTTCATAGAAGCAAAATAAAAATAAATACAAAAAACATTATTTTCTTCTTATAGTCATGTCTTTTTCCATGTTGTTTATTTTTTACGCAACTTAAAATAGTAAAATTATATAAAAATTAATTTTGCTATAAATTTCTTAAAAAAATATTATTTAGATTTGTAAAACTATGATAATCTAGCCAATTATTTACTTAATATTTTGTTGAAATAATAAAACATAGAGAATATAGTTGATCACCCGGTGTACGTGCGTGTGTATCGACCCAGGTGAGGACATGCATTTTTAACGCAAGGACCCCGAAAAGCTGGTAGATTTATATGCTCGGGCCTTAACTAAAAGTAAGGATACACTCCGTACGAGCTCTGATTATATCTTGGGGAACACTTATGTTGTTCATTTATAAAATATTGCGGTGGTTATGAGCACAGCGCGAGGACTACAGTGACGTTGTCGCCCTGCTGGAGGACAAGAAGCAACGCAGGCCGCGTTTTATATTACCCAGTTTCAGTTATCCTTTTGCAGGAACTGGATGCAGGTTATACAAGTATAATAAGCTCACGACAAAATCCAACGGCCCAAGAGATAGCACACTCCCAAACCCCTTTCATTCCGTGCCTTTTATCGCATTTACAACGCCTTTCCAACGAGTATTAACAGATTACTCGACACCGTTGTCCCATATGCCGACAACCGCAACAAAAAAAAAAACAATATTGTCATGGTTTTGCATCATCCATCATTCATACATCGTATTTTTTGAATCACACATTTAAATTATTGAATAAAAAAGTAATATCAATCTATCACGTTTGTAAATCAATCAAATATATAAATAATAAAATTATTTAAAGACTAGCTTCAATATTTTATAGTTATTATATAAATATGCTAAATATATGTTAATTTGTTTCAATATAATTATAATTTATTTATGAACTAAAATTTATTTATTTAAGATAATAATAGATTTTTTTATATATTACTGAATTATTTTGATATCAGTGCACCTAAACATGTTTTCCTTGATATTTGAAGTTGTAAAACAACTATAGATGAATTAAATATTATTTATTTTAAGTTAAAAGTTAATATTATCCAATTTATAGTTAAAATAAATAAATAATTTGAAATATTTAAATAAATATTAGTATATATTTTTTCATCCTAAATAGTATTTTATTTGCAAAACATTTTCATATTTATAGGTTATGCGGTAAACATTATAGTCGTTTTATATTTCCAATAATGCAAATTGTCCTATATGGAAAACAAATCATCCAATCTATGCATAAAATATGCATAAAATAAATTCCTGTGCATTGTGCAGTTCATAAAACTAATAGGTTTGGCTGAACTAGTTTAAAATACATGATAATATTGTTGGTTTTATTAGATTGTTATTTGCATTAGTATTCCAATTTATGCAGTTGAAGTTCCAATATTATAACTTTTTGTTAGTTTTGGTTTTGCACATTCGAAACAGCTTTTTAAAATCTAATTTTATACTACTATTTGCTACAGGCGTATTTGAAAAACTTCTTGCTAACCAAATGCAACCTACAATTGCGTTAAATAAACTGATTTAGTTTAGTGTTAGTTGCAAACACGGCACACAATAGAGCAAGTTAATATAAGAGTAAACATCATCTACCAAAACAAAACAAAAAATATACTGGTAGGCTAGCATTTATGACATATCGCAAGCATTAGACAAATATGCAACCTCGATCTATTATACAAAAGTAAGAAGAATTTGCCATATAATTAATATAAAATAATAATAATATATTTTGAGAACAGAATGTTTCAGGCAAACATTAAAAACGGTGTGTTCGATTTAACACTTCAATCAATAAGTTCGTAGGATTACATATAG
The DNA here is from genome assembly GCA_963457615.1 of Nicrophorus investigator. Classification (NCBI taxonomy): domain Eukaryota; kingdom Metazoa; phylum Arthropoda; class Insecta; order Coleoptera; family Silphidae; genus Nicrophorus; species Nicrophorus investigator. The sequence goes on along the minus strand of OY735140.1, from coordinate 18,608,195 downwards.
ATGGCGCCTCTATCGTCAAATCCATATGTTTTTTAGAAAGTACCAACCTTCAGACAAAGCCTGTCAAAATTTCATGGCAATCTGAAGTTTAGTTCACTGTGACGCTACTTTTATAATTTTGAAAATAATGGAAAAATCTTACATCTAATGGAATAAGGAGAGCCCCACGGAAGTGTTTTAGGATATGCTTAAAACTAGTAATACTGCGATTATTATAATTAAAATGATATAGCAAACTTAGTATCGGAAGATAATCCAGCTGAATCTAAATATTTGCTGGAAAATTTAGATAAATTACAGGAATGGCTTAAAAAGTGGAGAATATCAATTAATAAATTGAAATTTCCTTATATCATATTCACACGATAGAAAGACCAGTCCAACAATAAGAACAATTAGCAAAGATCAATGAAAGTCAAATATGTCGGTATGCATCTCGACCAACATAAAAGATAAGAATGAAACCAGTATAGACGGTATCCAATTGTTGTGTGTAACCAGCAAAATTCAAGGATCCAATCAAAATGTCTCAGAAATATTATCACGAATAAATAAATATTGTAAAACCTTCATATGGATTGTTATTGAATTTTATTTTTATTACTTTTGTGAAATTTTTATATATTTTTTTTAAATTTTTAGAATTATTTGTTGCAATAAATATTATTGTTATTAATTTTATAATAAATGAAAGATTGCAAAAAAACAACAGATGTTAAAAAAAGGAGAGAAAAAGGAGATGTTATAACTATATTATGAATTCGAACTGGTTACATGTTGGGTATTTGTATTTAGGAAGGATATTAGGATTTCCGGGGATGCAGAATTTAGTGAGGGATTACTTACTATAAATTAATGATAAATTATTCAGTTGAGAGGAAAACTTTAGTAAATTATTGCTTTCCTCCTATAATAGTATCATTATATTACAATATCTACTGGAGGAATACGACAATATTTTCAGATATTTTTAAGAAAATATTTCCATCCATCTTCAACTTATTATTTAATAAATCTATTTATGTTGGACTAAAATACATAAAATTATATTTAAGACATATAAGCGCTGTTAAATATTATTGATTTTCACTTTGTGACCATAATAAAATTGAATATTAAACTGGTTATAGCATTTAAAGTGAAGTATACGAAACTGGAATTGTTTGGTATTTGAAATGAACGGAGTGAATATATATACTGAACGCATTTAAAGGGAAATATATGAGGCTTCTTGACATATTAAAGATTAGTGTTATGGCTATTGGATTTGAGCCAGAACGAACTAAATTTTCAAGCAAATGATAATGTTACGGTCGGTCGTATATATTAAACACATACACGATTTTAATGCCACCTATGGACGGTGCCTTTAATTACATTATATTTCGCAATGCGGGCATGTCCTCTCCGCTATTATTTTTTTTGTCTTGCAAATCTACAGCTTTAGAAGCGTGGAGACCCACGTATAAATTTTAATTCGACACGTTCATCCGGTTAACTTATGAGATACTATGCCGCTATCCGGGCGAGCTCAGAGCGTTTTATCACACTCGCAAAATGGAACGTTATATTTCTGAACAGAAGCTTGACGTTACGTAATAAAATAAAACTACGAGCGAGTTAATTAAAAATATCATATTTCTGAAAATGCAGTGGGTCCACGTAATATTTTGGAAACTGGATTATATCGATTTGGGCTAAGAATGATTCGCCTGGGGGTCTCTTAAAATTTAAAATGTTACCGTTGGAGGAGGGCCTAAGTGAGATAAATAAGAACGTTAGAACGTTAGGTTGGGTAATGGAGGGATATATGTTAAAAGGCCATTGGGGTTGTGAGGGAAAAAAAGTTTTACGTATGAGAAATGGCGTGAATTCAAGTATCACCGAAAGTCCTGGGACGAAAGTCGCACATGATGATAACTGCCCCTTTGGATTTTTTTATGTGTATATATCACAACCCATATGTAAATATGATAAAATGGAAGTTCCTGTCTTAAAAGAAAGAAAAACGTACGCTGAACGAAGAAAGATTTTCACCCTTTAAATTACTCTAAAATTTTATTAAAGTTTTAAAATTATTATAATTACTTCCAGAGAGTTATGGCTCAAATAATTTTCTGCGCGAATACTGCGAAATTAAATTAAAATGAGCATGAAAAAATATACGTAGGGAAAGTAAAAATACGACTGCAGTCTGTACAATGGAGTATGAAAGACTGGAGTAGATTTTGATCTAACTAGAGTCAAATTATTAAAAATATTATAATATCTTTAAAATAAAACTAATTTTGATTTGACCAAACACTGAAGCGGCCGTAAACTGATATTGTCTCATCCCGGACTGTTTGATACTAGACATATTTGAATTATATAAGTATTTTTAACATCATATTACGTTGTTGGATGACTGTTTTGTAAAGGGTGTATGATATTAAATAATCATAGACAAAATAAAATAATAATAATATTTATTTTTCACACAAACAGATAAAAACCAAAAACATATCGATATAACCACAATAAGACCCAATCTGGTCATAGTATATACCACCTGAAATACTATTATCCAATGCAGCCCCAGCAAGTGCATCACACCACCAAATTTGGACTTAATACAAGAATTCCAACAAAAAAAATGGAGAATAAATGTGAATAAATCTGAATCTGCATGTTTTCTTCACATATATACAAAAGACTGACTTTCAAGCAAAAAGAGAACAACTCGAAATTAAGTTCAAGAAACTCTATTAGCTATTAAGGGAAGACTCGCCCAAACATAATATGTTGCTAATTTATAAAACAAATTTAATACCAATCTGGACCTACACGGAAGCAGCAGCTGGTCTAACATTACTATTTTATAAAGATTCAAATCGAAGAACCTAAGGAGGATTATTGGTGCATGAGGATTCACGAGATCTTCAAATGGAAACAGTAGAGGAATCTATTATAAATTGCTAACAGCTGTCAATCTTCTTGACACTATCATCTACCACTGAGATTCAATAACTAATAATTAAGTAAATTTGCCAACGGACGATTTTCAATAAAATGTTGACTACTGACAAATAATTTACTGAACGTTTTCTTACAAAATAGACTGTAGATAACATAACATATTTGATAGAAGGTCTGTCTGCTCCGTAGACAAAATATATTATGTTATTTATTTATTCAACGTATTAACTAAAAATTGCAATTTCAAGAATCTTGACTGACGATCAACTATCACTAATTATGAAATTTATTAATAATAAATATGAAATAATTCATTATATTTTCACTAGCTTTGTTATATTCATTAAACGCTCATATTGTATTACACAAAATATTAAAAACATGAATTTGCCCAATCAATAGGTTTTAAAAATATCAGTGAAGAAGATGTTTGAAATTTATAGAATAGAGAAGTAATAAATTAGAAAACTTTATTTCAACAATAATGACATGAAAATCACATTTAAGAAGTGCACTGATTTGTTTCCATTTAAATTGATACAAATTTAAGAAGTTTTATTTTTAACTGATCAATGTGAAATGTAATAATTCTATATAAGCAATCAAAGAGAAAAATTCACAAACATTGGTTTCATTTTCTATGACTTTTCATTTAATAAAATGTTTCTTGATCTTGAAAAGAAAATGATTTTCATTACGTAGGATCGTATTTCCACTGTCTGTAGTATTTTTAACTCTGAAAACTAAGTTTCTATTAATAAAGTAGTTTTGTCAAATGCGTCCTATTCGTTAATATTCAAATTAATTCATAGACGAAAGTTTTACTTAAATTTGATATGTTGACCATAAGGTTTTAAAAACTACATTAAGGAAAGTATATATTTCTACCATATTATGTCTATTTCGTATTCTGCGTAATTATGCAAGCTTAATCAATAAATGATGATTGATGTTGGATATATTATTATTTTAATAGCTGCAACGAGGTAAAACTTTTAACATATAAATCATGAGCTTTTATCCTAATTTTATAATAATACTTATAACTCTTATACTTAATATAATGTATGTAGTATTTAAATAGTGAATACTAGTATTGTAATTACAAGTAATTAAAAATGGTTTATGTAGATTCAAAATAAATAGATATAATGTATTTTTGAAGTAATTTCGAAACATGTGCAAGTCATAAATGGGGGGTGATTTCAATTACAAATGGCCTTCAGAATTTACAAGGCGGCAATTTGAATAGACAAGTGAAGGTGACATTTGCAGCATGTGTGGCAGAGGAAGAGATTGCCTATGTACAGGAGTCACGGATGCAGCGTATAATCGTTCCTTGCATAACGCCGGTCTAATAACGATGATTACTCAATTCCCGATATGATGATTCAGTTGAATATTAAAGCCATTTGGAAGCGGAGGGCAATTATTGTGTGTAGAGTTTAGGAATATATCTTGATTTATGTCTAATGCAGAACAAGGAGTCAGTTACCAACACAATACCAGCCACATTTGTAATTGAAATTTATATGTACAAGTAAATTATATAAGCAAAATTTTGCAGATAAGCCAATCGATACAAACTTACTTTTTTAATATTTCAACGTGTTAAATCAATTTACATAAAATAAACTGCAGTGGTAGTGTTTGTCAATTAAACTGAAGAAAAATATCAAGTATTTTTTTTTCTGCTTGTATGCATTCGCGCTCATTTGTAAAATAGTAAAATGACATAACGAGTGGGGTAATTAGTCAAATTGTGAAAATTGGAAAAGCCACTGAAGAATAGTGCCGGATGTACATTTTGCAAAGGCCATCCTATTTTGTTATAATTTCCATATGCCACAATTTAATTACTGTGCATCGACTGCAGCCATTCGGCGCACCCCGCGTTATGCAAAAATGTTATTCCAACAAACGAACGCAACGCAACGAACGCGGTTGTAATTTTGGAATGTGCACTAATTAACGAACCTGAGCATAATTAATGTAACAACAATTTATAAAAATGTAAATATAAAAAATGCTAATTGTTTGTTATCGTTCATATTATATTAATTACATTATATAAAAAAAATATATATATCTTTTTGTAGATGCTGTAGTCATCACCAGTTAACTTTATTTAATTATTGTTTTAAAATACGTATTTTTTTATATAATTAAATGTGTATTTCTTCTCAGCCACTAATAAATCCCTCATGTGCATTGTTTTTAATTGTTTAAATTATATTATATCAACTATAGCAAAAAAAAAACAGGATAACTTTTATTGAAATTAACTCACAATTTTTTGGCAAATAAATTACTTGCAAGATATTTATTAAAATATTTAGAAAATCAATCCACTATTGCTATTAAGAACTTGCAACCCTTTTATGTTTGTATATTATTTTAATTGAATCTAAATTGTAGATCCAAAAGCTTGAAACGCCTAAATCGTCTTGTTGTCTCGCTGTTGTCCAAAAGGTTGACAGCCAATACGTTTTTATGTAAATCAAGACTCTGTATTATCCGCGCTTTGTCTGAATATAGTCGTTCTATGTCAGTCTAGTATTATTGTGCAAATAAAAGAAATTGACCATTCAATATAATAGAACTAATTTGTTATTGAGTCTGACTGGAGGACATAAATCTCGTTCTAAGTAGAAGGTATTAGGTCGAGTCATAAGGGACTTTCGATGCAGTAGAATCCATTATCTACCCGCCATAAGTTACCATGACAAGTTTTTGTTTTGTATGATACACTTTACGTTAAACTGTTTTTTTAACTTCGGATGGAGAGTCAAAAAGTACATATTCGTCATGTAATGCTTTGGGAATTTAAAAAAGGCAATAGAGCGAAGGCGACAGCTAAAAATATGCAGTGTATATGGTGAAGGACTAATAACTGATCGGGCAGTTAGAAATTGGTTTATAAAATTTCGTTCAGAAGATATGACCTTAAAAGACGAACCTAGGACTTGACTACAACCTTTTAAAGGCAATATTGGAGCAAAATCTACGTCAATTAACAAGACGTATATCAGAAAGGTTGAATACATCACAATCAAATGTCAGTTTGGAGTATGGGTACCTCACAATCTCAGTGAATGGAATAAAGAAGATCGCATGTCAATAGCCACAAGTTTGCTCTCACGGGTAAAAATTGAGCCTTTTTTAAACAGGATTGTAACAGGCGATACAAAATATAGTCCGCAAAAGACAGTTGCTTGATAAGGATAACATGTACCGATTTTAAGTAATTTCTTCCATTGCGCCATTTCTTAAAGCATATCTCAATCCAATTAAGCCCATCTTAAAGATGATGAGATGCAATTATATTATTGTTTGTATTATCACTCGATGGAATATCTGCTCTATATAAATTATGTAAAATTGTACCCAGGACACTCCGCTGTGGAACACCCGATCCAGCTTGTTCTTCTACGAATTTAATAAAAAAATAATCTGACATTTAGATAAGATTTCAAGACTTCATAGAAATGTATGTTGATGATGCTATATGCTGCACTCTATCGAAAGCCTGTGACACATCAAGTAATACAGCTGAACAATATCTCTTCTCTTCCAGATTTTGGCCAATAATATTTACTAGTTGATTAACCTGTTCTATCCTATTGTTCTCCACGAAATTCTAACTGGTATAAGCCCCTTTCATTCGATTCTGTATTAGAGTTTCTTTAGGAAAAGCCTTTCAAACACTTGGCTTGAATTATTTTGGAATCATGATTTATGCAACTTTTTATTATAATGGGAAACGAGCTTTGAATATTAGTGTCCTTGAATCAGGTTGTTACCGGGTGATTTCTTTAGACACAGACCAAGCTCCAAGAGTGTCAACAAAGTCTGTGAATAATCTTTCATCGATGATATGTATATGTATGCTCATTTCCTGTATATGCTCATGTTTTTTCTGTGTTTCTGAATTATTTTTTGATAATAATGGCCATACCTTCAAGGAAAAAGTTTTAAATAAGGATAATTTAATTATATATAAAAAAATCAATTAATTGGATGCAATATATGCAAAAAATAATGATGTCACTTTATCAACATCACTAATAAAAAAAATAACGACATAAAAATCTGATAACTAGCAATAGTAGATAATAATTTGGAATATGCTTGGTATAAATTTTATAATAATTAATGTTGTATAATCTAAAATTAAATCAAAATCATATCAAGTAAAACATTATTTGACCCTATCTAGGCCAAACCTTAATTCTAAAATGAGCTATTAATATTATGTTAATGTAACTTTATTAGCGTTTGTATTGTAGAAATGCATCCTAAGTGCCTAACGAAATCTTAATGTATGTAAATCAATTGATATAAACAATTTCAGAGAAAATTGTATGATTTTTTTTAAATACTTTACCATTATTAATGACTAGAATCTATAAAATCATCTACGTAATTAAATCGTTCCATTATTAGATTTACATTAATATGGGAGCGATAGAATTCTCGTATCAATATAATACGCTGATGGGGGCTTATGCTATGACAGGAATATTAGAATTTGATGCAATGTAAATGAAGCCACGGGAAGCCGATATTATTATATATGTATACGCATATAAATATATGTGTGTGTGTGTGTTTGTTAGTGTACGAGTTCGACTGGGTTATTAACAATCAAGCTTCTCAATGATATTAGTAATATCGTTCACCTAAAGATTACAACGAATGTATTGTTCATAATGCCATTATTACAATGACATCAAGCCTCACCCTTAATAATAATAGGCGTATATCGCTCATAGAACTGTTCAATTATGTATAATTTTAATAAAAACGTTCCTACTGAATGGAAATACGACTATCGATCTTTTGTGTTTCGCTTCACATTCTTATTTCGTGTCATAAATCTTAGTTCCATTGAATTCGTATATAGATGTATGTATATGTACAATCCATGCACATAGCGCATTCAGCAAAAGGGGAAGAGAAAGTAAGCACTCATTTTTTCTGATACATCATGTTTAATAAAAATGGTAAACAACATTGCAGCCAGCACACGGTCTCGCGATTGAGAGGGAAAACGTATTTATGCATGTACGTATATTAAAATACATGTATTCGTTTCGTGTTTTATATCGGACACGAATGCATAAATATGTATTTTTCGATGGCTGCGAGGAGCGAAGGGCCAAGAGAAATAAATGGGAGTTAAATAAGTGAACTGGGATGGCGGGGACGGAGAAATTGACTCGGGCGAAACTTCCAAATGACTTCACTGTGTGTGTAGCTTATATAACTGGAGATCAAACAGCCGAACGTTTTCCACGGTTTTGTTCCCACTTGGAAATCTGTTAAGCAAATTGTGTTTAGGGAACAAAAAAAAAGGAAATGGACGTGAACCTTTCTCCGTACGTTTGTTTGTGGGTACGAGGGTGTTTGTGTGAATGGCGTTGATAGGACCAACTTTCACTGGGAATCGCGTGACTAGCCCGACCCCTCGCACCAACATGTCGTTTCTGCAGAATATTTCAATTATATAAAGGGCTGCGTGCCTTTCAGACATGACAAAAATGTGTGCAAAAGATATCTCATTTTTTAGTTATTTGAAACTATACTAGTCGAAGTGTATCTCAAGAAAAATCAGATTCAGATTTAATTTTATTAATCCAATTTTACCGTTAAATATTTTAAATATAAATTTAATATTCTTACTAGTAAAAACCTATGGACAGTAGCTTTTTGTAACATTTTTTATAATTTGAACCAGTTAGAAAATGTTAAAGAAAATAAATAAATATTTATAACAAACACAAATTTGTTACAAAGAGTATCTGCCTTTATTTATTAATTTTATGAATTTGTTTTTGTATTTATATAATTAACACAAAAAATCAAATAGAATTTATTATACTACTTTTAATAAATTAAAGAAATAGTTGTACCTGGTATACACATTTCCAGTCAAAGCCCAACCACTTCCATTTCAAATAGAAAATTAAATGAACGCTTTGAAACCATAGTAAGGAAAGGAGAAACAGCACGACTTTGTATAAAAGGTGAACAGATACAATCAGTACTTTTGTGGTGCTATAAAGAGCAATAAAGGAGCCATTGAACGACTTCGCAGAAAATTCGAAAACTCTCAGATGGAAGTGAAAAGAGCCGAAGCCGCCACTATAATTTTCTTAAAAGAAAAAAAGTAAGTGATTTTCCGTTTGCCCTCAAGTATATGTTATTCATCGCAGCTGTTTAATCCCAGCTAAACTGGAATTTAAGTTATTTTTTTTACTGTAAATGTTCAGATTAGATATTTAGAATGTATGTTAGACGGATGTGTTGGTATTGTACACGATTGCAGACGACGGCCAAGTTTTCGCCACCCCGGGGATTAGAACCCGGTTTAAGCACAGTGCGAGATCCTCAGCCCTTATCCTTGATTTCAGTCGTTCCGCATGAGCCACCCTCCAAAACTGGTGCACATTAAACGCCGTTTGTGCCACAATTCAAACACTTGATACGAGCGAAATGTACGTGGAAAAATGATATAGCCCTGCACAGTGGGCGAGGGAGGAGATATTTGAATGCTGCCAACATTAGGGGCGGTTGGCAATAATGACATTTCATTTTGCCACGTCGCATTATTACACACAACATAATAAATATTTGTTCATTGTCTGTTCATACAATGCATTATGAATGTATTGTATAAAATATTAATGCATATCGTGCATATTCACCACTGTGCGTTTCATTTTTGCTTTGTTTTTGTTTTTTCAGTCTGCGTTTGGAACAGTTAGAAATTAATATACACGCCGCTTATTTTAGCCCCATTAAAAACTCGCAACAAACAATTGGAGAGGAATAAAAAAAGAAATTAAATGGTTTCCAGTACAAATAACAAATCATACATCACTTTTATTTATATTTAACCTATTAAATCAGTGTTATTAAATGGTTATTGTTATCAAAATTTGTATGATACAATTTTTAAAGTAATGTAAAAGCATGCTTCATTGTAGTCATCAGTAAATTTTTAAAAATATAAAAAATAATTTAGGAAGAGGGATATATAAAATAAAAATTCTCAGCCCGTCCACTTCGAACAAACTTATAAATTATAAATAAGTAGTGTTTAAATATAAATGGTATATTCTTTTTGAAATATTATATAACATTTATAAGCTCTTAAATAATAATGTATATATTATAATTAGCAGCTTAACATGTATGTGTATACAAATATATAATACATATTTTGCTGAGCGGATACAATTTATACACAGGTGCATTTTGCGCTTCCTGCTTGTTGCCGTACATTTTGATATTTTTGCGAATGAATATATTTAGCGCGCTCCCGGTCGACTCCGTAACAATGGAATAATAAAGCAATGCATCTCGCAAACGAATTTAATTGGACAAACCACCCCTGGAGAAAGCGGGATGCAAATATGAAACAGTTATAAATTCCAACTCATTGTTGGACGAAAAAGAAAATGACATCATTCCGTGAAATTGCACCGCCATTCCAGTGACCGCCAGGGAAATATTTAACTAGTCATCTCTCTAATGCGATAATTATTAAATGTCTTGCAAAAAAAAAAGAATGTGCATTTCATTGTTCCCATTGAATGACAAATTATTATTTTGTTTTCTTTTACTTTAATAGATGTATTTCACTTTATGTGCATCTTTGTTTTTTCTAAATATCATCTATTTCAGTGATAATAAAAACATATTTTTTACAAGCATTTATTTGAACAACGAAATGGTCATTAATATTTCTTAGAAACATGATGTACAGAAAACTTTTGACATATTCTATAGTTTTATTCATAATTTTATAATACATAATATTGAAATAGAAATTGTAGTTAAAACTTGATGGAAAATTAATTAAAATATTTTGGAAAATATTATACATATAGATGGCGCCTCTATCGACAAATCTATATGATTTTTATGAAGTACCAACCTTCAGACGACGTCTGTCAAATTTTTTTCGCAATCTGACGTTTAGTTTACAAGTTACAGTGGTTGCAGTAACGCTACTTTTGTAATTTTTAATACAATGAAAAAATCTGAATTTTGTGTATTGCATTTTGATAGAAAAAAATACCGTTCAAGTAAAGCAATTTCTTGATTTCTTGATGTGTTATGAGGACTCTTCTTCGTTGAGACAAATGGTAAAGTAGTCCACAAAATAGTTTTGGCCAATCGTAAATTGAAGTTACGTGAGATTGTTGATACCCTGAAGATATCAGAAAGCAATGTATTCATCATTTTGCATAAACATTTGATCATGAGAAAGTTGTGTTCGAAATGGGTACCGTACCATTTGCTCATAGTGGACCAAAAACGACAACGAGTTGAAGATTTTGACCGCTGTTTGGAGCTGTTCAAGCAAAATAAAAAGGATTTTTTATGCGTTATGTAACAATGCATGAAACCTGGATCTAGACTTCAGAGTATACTCCAGAGTCAAATCGGTTGTCAGCTGAATGGATAGCAAAGAGTGAAAGCCAGAGTCAAATCGGTTGTCAGCTGAGTGGATAGCAAAGAGTGAAAGCCGCCCAAAGAAGCCAAAAAATGCAAATGTTATCTGGTAAGGTTTTGGCCTCCAAAAATGAAGAAGAAAAATTTTCTCTTTCACCAAGACAATGCACCGTATCACAACTCGATCAAAACGATGACAAAAAAGGAAGAATTGTAATTAGAATTGCTTTCCCATCCACCGTATTTGCCAAGACCTTGCTCCTAGCGACTACTACTTGTTTGCAGACCTAAAAAATGCTCAACGGAAAGAGATTGCCGAATCTTAAGCTTATTTTGAGGCCAAAGATAAATCTTCAACAAGAAAGGTATCGAAATGTTAGAAAAGCATTGGAATGAATGTATCACTATTGAAGGAAACTATGTTGATTAATAAAGTCGAATATTGCCCAAAAGTTGTTGTTTTATTAGTCATCCTACAAAATTCAAACACGGCAAATTGGAACAAGCATTCGTCAACTGTATAAAATAAAGTTTATTCACATATTATAAAATAACAAAATTTTATCTGGAGAATAGAATTATTCAGGTAAAAATAGAAGACGAATAAACCGACTTACATCCAATAGAGTCAAGAGTGACGCATGGATGCGTTTTAGTACCATTACTTTAGCTTTCATGCAGATACTCCTAAAACTAGTAATACTACATTTCCATCGTTCGCTGATGATACAACAATCTTAGTATTGCATGAAAATTAGATTGTAGCATCCGAATAATTTAATCAGGATAATTTAGTCAAACTACAGAATTGACTAAAAATGCAGAATATTAGTTAATGAACTGAAGATCTCTATATTTATATGTGAATGCAATATCAATGTTTAGTAGTAGATAGACTAGAATCATATTAATCTGCTTGATAGCAGCAAACAATAATTAGGCTTCAACGTTTTAAATCACTAGATTTAGTATATAGATATTTGATTTGGTGATTATATCACTAATCTCTAAATAATCGTATTGGTCCACGTATCGTACCACAATCAAATATATACATAGAAATTATAAGTGTAATAAAAAATAAAGCATACAAATTGTATTATAGTCAGAAAAGTCTTTGTTACGGTTTGTATTAAATAATCAAAATAATATGTACGAGGATTTGGATATAAATAAAGTAATATTTACTTAAATTTAATTACTGAAAATGTGATATATGCAGTTCAAATTTCAAATAAATACAGTTGCAGTTCAATTGGGCCACCCTGTATATTGAAATCTGCATATCTAATATGACAATATTGATTTTGCAAGGAGCACTAACCTAGCTAGTTTATTCATTATATCAACAATTTGTTGCACCTGCAAGCTGTTTAAACGTCCTTTGAGAGGGTTGCAATGTGGTTGATGCGATATAAGCTTATTATGAACGTGCAGTAATCATCTTGTTAGCGTCTTATTAACTTAATAATCATGTGCAGAGCTTGTCATAAGCTGGAGTTAAGCGTAGACATATGTTGAACGTGTGATAAGCCTATCGTGTGTGCATCCACCACTGCTACAAACTTGACCAAAACGGATGGCAACTGAATTAGATATATTGATTTATACAATATATGTTATATACCAGTGGTCTTACAACTTTACCAATTGACGGAATATTTAAAATTATATTTTCTATGTAGAATCTCTAACATCCACATAAAAAATGATATTAAAATAAGTTAATATAAAATAATATATAATAATGTGAATAATTAAAAAATATATATAACATTCACTTAATAAAATAAAAAAACATTTATATAATCATATTACAGAAAAAAATAATTATTTGTCACACATGATCATAGAACTTTCTGCCCATTAAACTAATATTTAGTACATTTCCACGAAAAAAGATATAAAAACTAAAGAAAGTTTATAATATTTTACAGAGAATTTTTATTGTAAATTACATAACTTTAACAAAAAAGTAATTATGGCGAACTAACTTATTAAAATAATATGAGAGTAAATTTAATTAATTTAAGTATTGTATGCATAATTTTAATGCAGTTAAATTCTCCTACAAAGTATTTTTTAATATTATAATATAATAAATTAATTTCCTATATATTTTTTTTTTCATTACTTTAAATAAAAAAAATACATCGAGTTGTTTTAGATAATATAGAAATGAATTGAAATTTAAATATGCTCTTTTTTAAACAATAAATTGCTTTTTATTATAAATTAGTTTGAAGTTTTATAATTCTTCATAAATTTGTTATAATTTTGAATTTACCGAACGATGTATGTTTTATTAAAAGAATATAAAATATAAATTTGAAAAAATACGCTTGGTGAAAAATACTGGTATTTAATATAGAATAGACTGAGGTTTTATACAACCCGGAGATTGAGAATGTCGTGGAAACAATGAGAACTGGTTTTGTATTTTTCTAAAGCAGTTCCTATTACATTTCCAATCAATACGAATTGTTATATAATTGAAAGACGTCGGCGAATGAGGCATGTTACCGCAGAACAAGTGTCGATCTCATTTCATTCTTACAAGCTTTGCGAACAAGGAGTTTGTCGCGAAGGATGTGGGATTATCCGTCGTTAGAGACACAATTCGTCCTTTTATTTGTTGCACAGATACATAAACACACATACAGGGATACGTCTTACCGTCTTCAATTTTCCCAAACAAAAGCTGGCACATTCACTTCATCCCAGTTTTCCGTTTATATAGAACAATATTTATAAATATTTAATTTTGAAATAAACCCTCGCTTCGCCTCTCACTTTCTCTCTCCAACTCTCTCTCACTCCATCTGTCTATCTCATATTTGTTTGGACGTATAGTGTTGGTGGTTTGCCTTTTGGATCGAATCCAGGGATGCTTCATCGAGGCCATATTCCGGTTCTAATTGAATTTTCACATATCTGCGATTGAATCGGTTTTGCTTGCTACACGCTGCTGCGATTGTTTTCAGTTGGTCTTTTTTATCTCTGGTCTCGAATATCGATGTGAATGTATGCTTGCCGTGTGCATGGGTGGTAGCCTTGATGTTGTTGCTATAAAATAATTTGAAATCGATTTGCACAACGCGAAACCATTTCGCAGTTAAAATACAATCTAAATTGAACCGCTACGCGAACGCTCTCCCCTGCGTACAGATTGAAATTGGCGTTTCTTTTAGGTTGACAAATTTTTAATGGCTTCTGGAAAATCATTACGCAACAATCAAAACCCATTTACTCAAACACTAACAATACTATAGCATACCAAAAATAAATATACTAGTTGTTTTCAAAGTCTATACAATTAATTATTTTCTCAAATAAAATATTAATTGACTTTTGATATTTTTTCTAAATAATAATTGCAAGATTTCTGAAACTTGAAAAACAAAACATAATTTAATTGATTCTGAAATACAATACAATACATTACCTAACAAATAATACATTTACTGTAACAATAAAAAATACCACACCAAAGAACATCATAATATTTCAATTTTATTCATATTTAATATAAATTATCTTCTATTTCACCATTAATTTTAATTTCCAATTAAGATTAAACTGAATAAATAATTGACTTCTGTTTATTGCGTATGACCTTCATATATTGAAATAAGCATTATTTAAAGTCATTACGAAATAATCATTATTATTATTAACATACAAACATATCGTTCCATTTTCTTTCTAAAAAATTGAAAATCCTAGATTTTTTTGTAAATTTTACCATATATAATTAAAATTACAATTTATGGAAAACCTATTAAAAAAATCTAGGATTTTCATTTTTGCTAAAAAAATGAAAGTTAGCTTTCGCCAACATAGCTTTCTTAAAGTTGAAGATAGGAGTAGTAATTTCTGATCATAAATTACAGTACAAAATAAAATAAAAACAATTCTAAATAAATTAAAATAATTAATACATCTGTCTGTCTACCGTGGCATTTCCACGCTTTTAAGATGAAATAAATACGAAACTTAGGAAACTCAGAGGAAAGAACAACCGATAATAAAATATGCCTGAAGTGTCTTCACTTAATTTCATTAAAAATTCATCAATAATCAATACTACAGAGCGACTAATGGATTTTCATATTTGTTTCCAGCGTTTCATAAAAATCTTCATTCCTTAATGGATTTCCTTTTTGAAATTAATCCTGTGGCAACAAAAACATATATATTATATTTATAAAATATATTTTCTTTATATAAAAAATGTAAATCTTATTCAAGTTCAATCAGTAAAATGATTTTTTTATATTTAGTAATAAATTCTTAATTCTGTTCTAGAAAAATATATTATAATATAAACGTAGATGGGAACAAAAGTCTTGAATATCTTTTCAACTGTGGTAGCCACTTGAACCTCGGAAAATATTTTCAAAAATCTATAAAATGTTTTTTTTAATTTTTAACTGCATATTAATTAATATTATATTTTTTTTAACACGAAGTCTTACTGCGTAATTAATAATTTCAATTTTGTGAAAATCACGTATATCAGGATAATACAAAACATATAAAAATAATAAACTTTAAAATAGAGAACTATTAGTTATATTTTCCGATATTATTAATGTGCGCTTTTTGATGTGTGAATAATGGTGGGGTGATATGTTGAGGTCGAAAAATGCAATTTGTTATGTAACGCGACGGATCGGCGATTTGTCAGTGCATGCGATGCAATTTGGTTATTTATATTTTCAGCGTCAGAGGGAATTCAAGATCCACCGGAAATTCTGGAAAAATATTTTGCAAACATTGGATTAAATGTGTTATGAATTTGCCGACATTGATCGCTCGATGATGACGTGCATAATAAAACTGCATTTACACGAAGCACACAATAAATTATAATTTCATATAGCAAAATATATAATAAAAAAATATTTTAAATAAGAACCAGTTAATTAAAAATAATATGTACTTATTAGAAAAATAATTTATTAAGTTTTAATACAAGTTTAATACATTAACAAAAAATAATGAATATATTATTTCTGACTGAAAGTTTTTCAGGAAAAAAATATCAATTTATTTCGGCTATAAACGTTTCTGCTCGAAATTAAATGTATTTTTAAAAAAAAATCATAATTAAGCTGTCCACCGGATTTTTTTTTACGCAAAGGCAATTTTTTTTTAATCTTCCCCTATTAAATATAAAAAATATTTTTTAATCAGACTTGATTTTAAAATTGTGTTCATGTTATGTTATTACTTGGACTTAATACAAACAATTCAGTCAGTACCAAAGTTTATGTTAAGTGCTCGCATTCAGAAGATACAAACAATTTGCGGATAAAAATATCATTTTATTTTAAGGCCATTTGCTAAAACAGCGAACGCCAATATTTATGATCTCACAGATGACCAAAGTATCAATATTAAATAGTACTTACACTTATTTTTTAATTGGACTTTTTATATATGAATGCAATGTAATAATTGCAAAAATTGCAAGAAAGTATTATAAATAATTATATGCAAAAATAATAATGTATATGATTAACACATAAATATAATAATATTTATTATTATATTAATTGCAACATATAACAACTAAAAACACATTCATGTATCAACAATAATAGGAATAAAAAATATAACTGTACCAAATAAATGATATTTTTTCTACACAATTTTTTGTATCTTTTGAACGCGACCAGCGCTTACCATGAACTTTGGTACTGTTATTAAGGCCAAGTAATAACATAACATATTACTACTAAATTTAATTAATTTTGTTATAAGTATACATAAAGTTTTGATTTTTAATAAGGGCGACTTAAAGCCAAATTTTCACAGCCATGTTCAGATACTTTGTTAGCTCCTTTCGGTGTTTGCAGCAATAGAGCCGTTTATCATGAATGGACAGTTCGCATACAGACTTTCACCCAATGCTACTCTCATATCGTCTTCTACATTTCGATATTTTTTTTTAATACTGAAAATCTGAATTTACACAAATAAGATGTAGAAAATTGTAATAATATTTTTAAAGCTAATAATTTTATGAATAGTTTTATTATTATCTTTAGGGACTGACTCAAATTTTTGGAAATTACCTTCCTGAGCTTTATTCTTTTATAAAGTTATTTATTTTTGGAATTATCTGTTGAGTTTAATATATTTTCTTTTGGCCCATCCATACTTGAATTTATGTTATTAAAACTAACAAAAATGTCTGATAAGTAAGCTAGTTTAGTACACTATATTTTTCCTTCCAAGAAATGAACAAAATTATAATTATTATTTGGATCAAAAAACATTTTCACACGCGATAAAACTTTTCCTCTGGACAACCGTATGCAGTAACAAGGATTTGTACTTATCTTCTATAGCTTGGCATAAATTACTTAATAAGCGACTTTTTAATGGTCTTAATTTTACATAATTAACCATATTAACACATTGTTCCAGAACTACTTAATTTTGATGGCAAATATTTGTGACAAGTGCAAAAAACAATGGGTAACTAATATATCCCATAATATTTACTATATACATTTCTAAAATTTGGCAGCACACTTTAAAAATTTGGCGACACACAAAAGTGCCGCAGCACAGTGGTTGAGAATCACTGCGTTATGTTCTTATTGATATTAAATCATTAGAGAAATATATTCAGTCATTGTAATAATTGCATGAGATAAATTAATTTTAAATTCATAAATTAAACAACAAAACAAAAAAAGCAGTCTACCGAAGTAAGTGAATAAACAAGGGTTAAGGATATAAAACAGGTGGCCGTGTTTGCTAATCCAGGAAGAACCCCAAAACGATGTTAAAGCGGAAACATTTCAACAAACACCGAAGAAGAAGAGCACAAAAAATGTATGTGCACGCAATATGAAAAAAACCATTTTTACTGGAACCCGGATGGGATATCATATTTTCGGTAATTAAATTTAAATAAACATTATTTATACTCAGACCCTTGTGAATTCCATGTTCTTGGGATTATACAAAATCCACGCTATATTTTTAAATACAATAAATTTAATTTTTTTTATTACTTTTATTTAATATATTTCTGTTTTTAAATTATATAAGAATGTACATAAATATATACATAAATACATCTATTTCGACTAGAAAAAATATTTATAAAATTATTGGTATAAAATTATTCAAAGAAAACATTATTGCATGACTATTTTATATCTTTTCCTAAAATATCCATAAAATACTTGTTTCAGTATTTACATCCTCATATATTTTCTATTTTCCGAGAAAAATCTCCATCTGGGTCAATGTAATCGGTGGAAAACTTTTATTTTTGTAAATAATGATATTTATTACAATAATAAATTACAAAACTTAATATAATAATAAAAATAAAATTCAAGTGCTGCAAACAGCTATTGACCATATTTTTTAATTTAAATAATATATAGAAAAGTAGAATTTTCAACTTCCGTATGATTGACGAAATAAAGAGTCCTAAAGATCAATAAGCATGATTAAAAACAAATATGTATTGCAAGTATTTACACTATTATTAGAACTTGCATTTGGGTGAAACAGTACAGTCTTATTATAACTCCAGGTAAAGGCTCCACATTATGAAAATTTTAAGATATTTTCTCTATGTTTCATAAAAATTAATGAATTTTAAGTTCTCAGAAACATATAATAATAAAGAAATTCTTTTGAAAAGATGTGAGTTTATTATTGAGTACCGAAAACTTAAAGACCAACACAAAACTGCTGACCGTAAATTAAGAAAGGGATTAAAAAACTGTAAATATTACTAATAAAAGATACTGACAATTTACCCCCGTTTCGGTTTGTTTAGGTATAAATGTAATATCGGTATAAGTCAATAAAGTGCACTTAAACCCAAACTTTCTAATTTCTAATTGTCATGGCAATAACAATGACACCAATATACCAAATCTTCATCTCATAATAATCATAAGATTATATATCCTCAACCTAGAAACTTTCTAAAATACTAGCTTAGGTATTAGTTATTTTAATAACAAGTTTTGACAAACAAAATATTGTGACTTAAAATATTAGACTTTAGGCAGTGGCGTAGCTGTGAAAGTGCCCATAAGTATGCAGTATCTTAGTCTTCAAAATTTGTCTGCCTTCCGCAGTCTTCAATTAATAATCCACGCAAAAATATATGAGTTAGAATTGAAGAATACATACTTTATTAATAAGTTTATATTATGGGGAGACTCGCAACCCAAATTATTCTAAGATTATAAAAAGAAATATTGAACAACTGGCGCAATATTTCTAGCTAAGCCACTGATTTTGGGACATGATTTTCTGTATATCAAAAGATATTCTTATATATTCAATAAAAAATATAAAAAATCTATGTGAAATTATCATCACAAAATATATTTTGATGTATTGCGTAACGTAAATGACAATGCATCAAAATGTTAATATGCGTAATAGCCCGCAAATTTGAATGGTTTAGACATGATAATTATTTACTTAACAATAGTGTCAATTGGAATAAATTTGATTCGCGAATACAGCGATCAATATTCCAACGACTATAAATTCGGTCAAATAAAAATGCAGACATTAATTATATTAAATTGCTTCAGCAACAATTTGTGAATTCACTGAATAATACCTATAGCAAATAATTGACACATTTTATTAAAACCTACATGTTTACCAACTGATAATAATTTATTATTACGCAACTATCAAAATTACATGTTCCACGCAAAATAGGCGGCTACCAACGAATGGAAATAACATAAATTAAAGATTTATTGCGCTACATCCACAAATAAATTGCAAATAATATTATTCCACGAATGATATCGATATAGGCATAACATCGTAATAGACAGCTTGAAACCAGGAAATAATATCAAAAGCTTCTGGTTAAATGTTGCATTTTACAAAAAATATATTTGAAAATATGTTGCAGCATTTTTAATATAGAAGAACCTCGCTTAACGAGCAAAATAAATTGTAAAAAAATTACTCGCTTAACGAGCATCGTTTTGCCTGACGAGCGACGAGGAAAATAGAAGTCCCGGATCATTTTCAAAACGTGTGTGCGCTTATTATGTGTATTTTTTGTCATCTTTGTTTATAGAGGACTATAATTTCCAAGTATAATTTGTGTTTGCTATAAAAATTGCATTGTCTTACGTATATCAGAAAAAAAGAGGTAACAGAAAACCAATAATTTTCCGACGCACGAAAAGAAATGCTGAAATGTTAGTTGCACTTTTTTACCGAATTTTGAAGTGTCGGAAAAAAGAAATGACTAATAAATAAATTATTTGTTTCCTGAAAATCGAATTCGCAATTCAGGTTGATTCATTCCGAGATGGAAGAAAAAATAAAGATGAAGCGTAAATCATCTTAATAATGTTTATATACTTTTGGTAAATAAACGTTATAAATACATTTTTTACCATGGAACGTATTATTGTATTTTACATTAGTTTATATTAGGAATACTGTTTCATTATACTGATAAAAATCCGTAAATTCTGGAAAGAAGTATGAACGTTAAGCGAGGTTTCACTGTATATATCATGGATATAATTACGCTCTCTCTAGTTGAAAAGTGCTTGTAAACACACCATCTCATTCGCATCGATATCATGTTGATAAAATGTAGCTTTCAATTATTAAACTAAAATGTTTGTGATTATTAATGTATACGTTCACTACCAAGATTCTAATCAAAGTAAACTAATGAAAGAAATCAAACTAAAAATCTTACAATAACTTAAAATAAACTGAGTATTAAGATCCTCCATATAATTAAATTATATCTATTGATGGTTTAAAAAATAATAAAAATTATACGAAATATTTTTATTTTCTGATGTTTATGATTTTTTATAGTTTAATTGGTTTGCATATGTATGAATTGAAGAAAATATTATTTTGTGTTGTAGGAATAGAAATGTTAACACAACATGATGTTATATACTATTGTTGTAGAGTCTCAGTATTTATAAATCTTTATTCTTTTAGTAGCGATTGTTCCTTTTACATTTTTGATGAGACTATAATCTTATACTACTTTTATTTAATTATGTTTTAATAAATTGATATACAATCTATGCAATGTGAATAAAAATTAAAATGGATCTCTCGTGATATTAAATTGGTAAACTTTCCTGTTTGTTGTTTTTCTGTTATCCAGCAGGTAATAGCTAAAACATTATTATGTGATTTAAATTCGTCTTCAATGTTTCCCTGAAGCATAGGATTTCATAATTATTTAGTAATTATATGGCATGTTATTATTTCTTTTGTATAGTAAAGGTTCCATACTTTGTTGAATGTTACGATATGTCTAAAAAATCCTAGGTATTGGTAAATGATGTTTACTTTTCTATTTACTTGTTTTATTATGCACTATTTGCAACAAAAACCAAACTGACAGTCAGGTAACAGTTTTTTATACGTAGTATTCGGTTAACAAATATGTTCGACAAGTTTTCCTAATTTATGCAACTTACGTCTGCGTTATTTATTTTATTATTTTATTGGGTAATCAATACAATTCCTGCAAGGTCTTTCAATAGTTTACCTCCTATTAAGACAAAACCAAAAAATTATTTGGCTTTATTGTATCAATTAAGGTTCTGCTCGAAAATTTTTGTACTTGACATTTATTTATATAAAAAGCTTATCAACTTGGTCATTTATTTATATATTTTAATATAGTTTAGAAATAATCCACACTACAAATGTAGGACTCTCGTCATACATTTCTTATAATTTTAAATATTAATGAAAAACACATGAAAAAGAAGTTAATTTTACTTTCGGTATTTAAGGACTATTAAAGCAATTCTTGTAGAATAATTAAGATATAAAACTAGGTATTACTGTTAGTTATGATTTACAACTATGAACTGTAGTACTATGAGGGCAATAAACGATGATATTCTATAAAATTCAGTATTTGCGTATTTTCTCGAAAGACTTTCTAATTTTATTGCACGAAAACCCCATCCTTTCATTACCTTCCAAAAAGGCAAATATAACCAGAAAGTACTTAAAAAAATATATAAATAGTATCGGAATCATAATTGATTATTCACTTGCACATCGGTTCTCTACGAAGCACCATCTATCCATAAAATGTATTTGCTACTAAATCTGAAGATGTACATTATGTGGATATTCTTGAAAGTTAAATCATATATTTCAGAAAAATATCAGTGCGTTGACCCAACAAGATCGTTATTAATTATAGATAATGTTACATGTTTATTGTCTAAAACTGATCTATTAAAAGGATTTAGCAATTTTGGGCCTATTCTTCATGTTGAATTTGTTAGGAATCCAGGCAGTATGATGGGGACTGCAATTGTGGCGTTCAAGGAGCCTGAGCATGCGAGGAAAGCCTATAGAGATGTCCATTTATTGAACGTCTTTTCGGAGAATACCAAAATCAGTTTGGAGAATTTTGAGTCGGCGAAAAACTATTGTTCCACGATAAACATTGGGAGCTACACATTGCTTCAAAGCTTGCCCAAGGATATACCAATAATGAGGAAGCGCAAAATATGATCAAGCGATGAAAATCTCGATAGTTTCTTCCAAAATTATCTAATTATTGTCATAATAATATCTGAGTAATGCTTATAAAAAATCATAAAATATTGTTTACTAACCAAAATATAACACATTTAAAAACATTCAAAGTACAATATACTAAACTTCTATATAAAATATTTTATAGTTTGTATATGTATGATATTTTTATATTGTAATTGATATTTGTAATAAATAAATAAATTTAAAAAAATATATAAATTTTATCGGGTCACGTATTTTCATCTAAATATGCTGCGTCGCCAAAATAGAACAGATTTTAATTATTTTCGAAAGCTTGCTTAGTCAATAAACAGATTTAATTTAAAGCCTGGTGCGTTGCTGCATTGTAAATATTTGTCTTTGCATTGAAACCTCTAGGTGTTAGCAGCATCAACGTTATTAAGCCAAAGTTTATTTGTTTATAAACTTGCTAACGTTTCTTCCTGTACGCCATATTTGGTGTAGGCGAGTAGGTGTTAACCGATATATATATATGAACATCTCATTTAAAGCTTGGGTAATGATTTTTAAAGCTTCTTTCATTACGCGGTAATCGCGGGTCGGCGTTAAGAACAAAACCGCTAACTCGTTCCGGGATTTGGGCACTTGATAAATTCTCCACCCTTGGGGAACGAACGGCCGACAACGGCGGATTCGGTTCCGGTTTTGCCAGGCCCTCAGACCCCCACCACCACTCAATTCACCCTCCGACCTTCATCCCTATTTTTATCTTCAACTTCTTTTTCCTTATTCTTCGTCCGCTTCTCCTCCTATTTATTTCTTTTCGGGCCAATTTAAAAATTGATTACAGGATTTCTAGCCCGGCGGCAAAGCGGAAAGATGGCTTGGGGTGGGTATTAATATATTTGGTTGGTGGTGGCGCAAATTTAAATTGCTCACCGCTTCTTCTTCCTTACCCTTTTCTCACACCACCCCTCTCTTATTCCAATTCCCATACAGCGGCGTGCGACAATTTTAAGATACTATCATTATTTTCATAATCCACATTTAAGTAACGATAAAAAAATCTAATGAGTTTGATTATATTTATATAACGAGTTGCGAATAATAAAAATTTTCATGGTTGTGAATTATATTTTCACAGACCTTGCTTCTTCTGATTTTCCATCTGGATGAGTCATCTCGTCAATATTTCATGATATGGGAATAATTCAAAGATAACCTTTATTTTAACAATTTTTATATGGCATAAGTCATAATCAAATTCCAGGTAAAATCGTGACTTAAGACATATTATCAGTATGTTGCATTTACCGTGTTCTATGATGTTAAAAGCTTATAGTCCTATTTTTCTCTTCATCTACTGAGTATTATAACAAGATAAATGCATATATCTACATTTGCATCAACTATTCACACCTTTCCACCTTTGTCCATAACTTGCAAGCTGCGCTAAATTTGGCATTGGCTATCCAATGTTCTACATTTATCTATAAAGCAATTTGTCTAAATATTTCAGTTGTACTCACGAATATGTTAGTATAATAAATGGCGATCTGATATAAAACAAAAATATCCTGCTTCTTAAGCATTCTTTTCTACTTACAGGTTGCTATTTTTGCTATGTAGATAACCCAGAAAGTCACAGTAAATTGATTGATTATTCTGATTTATTAAATATTATAGGGCGACTCATAGCCGAATGGTTACAGTCGCCCCTCATGATCTTGTGAGTACGGGTTCGATTCCCAGCCAAGCCAGGCAAAAAATGTTGTGATAGCATAGTTAAGAATAGCAGCAGATACACAGAGAAAGAGAATAGTGATCGCAGCGCATCATTATACGAATGACTATTAGCCATACATACACACAACAGCCAAACCAACAAATTGAAATAATTTGTACAAAAAAATATCATCAAAAATGGTAAAACTTCCACTGGGAAAGTTTATCTAAAAATAAAAATGTCAACCGCCACCAGATTTTCTTAATATTCAACTCGAATAGATTGTAAATAAAAATATAAGACAAAAAAAAAATTAAATATTATGTTATAATTTACATAAAATCAATTTCATAATGTATATATGTAAAGCCATTTATTACTAAAGATTTTTTTGTACATTATATTTAAAATATCTTAGAAATTGGAATATAATGGAATGATATTAATAAATAATATTTGGTTGTAATTATTTATTTAAAAATTAAAGTATTTGAAGCATTAATGTTGTTTGAAGACTAATTGCATGATAAATTAATAGAAATGTGACACAGATGATATATGGATTTAAGTATTAGTTATTTATTTAAAGTGAAAAAACATGCTTTTGAAGGACATGTTTATCTGTTTGATGATTTTTTTTTAAATGTAAAATTATACATTTTTATGTAATTACGTAATTCCAAGATTTACAACCATAAAAGTTTTATGACCGTTAGGCATATTACCTGATTTAAGGTAACTAAGTTGCATTTTTAGATTATACGAGGGCAGTTTAAAGAAATTTGAAATTGTCACAAAGTTATGGCATGCATGAGTATTTTTTGGATACAAAGGAAGTTTTGTTAATAGCTTTTCTTGAAAAAAGCTAAAAGAAATAACTAAGAATATTATTATAAAAGCCTGTTGTATCAATTGGATGAAAAAAATAACTTAATAAATAGCGATTAAAACTTATGTTTATTAAAAATAAAGCTATTCCATTTATGTCAGTTAATGTTTTAGATTTAATGATATTTTTTAAAGTATTCATATTTCAATATGATTGGTTATACTGTTATTACAAAATAATGGAGAAAATATTTTATTTACGATGGAAAGACCATCGGTAAATAGCCCTTTGTAACACTTAAACTAGTTTGTTTCACTTTTATTATTGTTGTATGATGTTTATTGTTTCTGAATTGTTATCAATTAATTTCATTTTACAATTTGTGAATTAAAAGGAATTAAAGTTTTATTTATTGTCTGGGAGTTTTATTTTGATCAAGAATTTAGATTTTCTATTCATTTAATCGCAGTGACTTAAACTGATAATAAACATCAAAGATATTCTCAATACTGATTAATTAATAAACCAAAATAGTTGTAATTAATAATGTTGAGGACTGATGTAGTTTAATGTGTTTCTACTTTCTGATCCAGTTACAAGAAGCATTGTATTGTCACAGTTTCTAGGAAGTCGTTACATGCTTCATGCCATGTCGACAATCCGTTCATGCAGTATCGTATTATTTAATAGCAAGCTACTCTACAGGATCTACCACTTTAACAACGTTATATTTGACCGCTTCTTAGTGTTGAATTTCCTATTTATTTTAATTAAATAATTAATATTTTCTTTTATAAAATTTCCGCATATTTCAAAGATACAATATCTTATAATGCCGAAAGAAACATAAATTTCTGCACGCCACTGAATATATATATTATACATGCATTTTGGGGGGGCGGCAGTGAATTATATAAGAGAGAGCGCGGAAGTGCCGAAACGGACGCGAACGCCGGAAAATCGCTGCAGATGTTTCGCAGGGCCCCCTTCGACCTATCCTGCAGCTGAACTTTCGCTGACGAGTCATTTTAAACAGCCGCCTCGATGGCTTTCAATATAGACACTGTATATGTATGTGTCCTTTTTTTCTTCTTCATCTTCTTTTTTGCTACTAAATTGAAATATTACGCGTCAAATTTATTTATACAGCAGGATAATGCTTGGTCCCCGCGGGACAATACACAGGTTCGTTTTTTTACTTAACATCGCTTCTTTGCAAACGCCCCATTCTCGTTATCATTATTTTCGTTTTTCTCTTTCTTCTCATCTTCGTATTGTTACTAGGCCCTTCTTAATTCCCCTTGTGGTCGCGTGTCCTAACAAATTAATTTCTTTTTTGTGCTTTACACATCTTTCTTTAACCGCTTAATTGTTTCACTAATCGTAAATCTTGTAATAACACTTAGATAATACTACAGGTTTTTCATTACAAATATCATATCATCACAACATATGTATTTGATATTAAGATAGGGAAAATATTTTTGAAATAATACCAGTTACATTATATACAAAAATAACTCACGTAATCCAGCTACGATCATTCCGGATTCACTTTAGTCCGGTTTGAAAATTTATAAATAAACGAAATTTTAATGTAGCAAAAATCTAACAAATGAAAATACAACATTATTTTTAATCAATTGATCGTGTATTTTATGTGGTTTAGAACAGTGCGGAATATTGGCTTAAGCAATTACCCGGACTATGCAAGGTATTTTAACTTTCCATAATTTAAATTTACTTTTTTTATATATTTGTAGTTTTTTCTTCCGCATATTGTAATATTTATTATTATTAGTTATAAAAGGTATTTATTTATTTATTTAATTTTTTTGTTCGAGGAGAGGAAAACCTTGCATAGCAACCACGGTGGTATTGTGGGATTCTTACCAACAAAAAAACTTCTCCTCTTTTTCATCAACATCCAGGTTCTATATATTGGTAATTCTCTGAAATGTCGATTGTCTAATTTTCTGTCACTCATTGGCTTCCACTGCCATTTTCTTCATTCGCTCTCTCCATTCTCCGCTCATCTTCTTCCTTGATGTCAGTTATCGCTACTTTTCGCTGACAAAATTCTGCGGGACTAATGCAGCACCGAGACTATGACTATGACTATGACTATGACTATGACTATGACTATGACTATGACTATGACTATGACTATGACTATGACTATGACTATGACTATGACTATGACTATGACTATGACTATGACTATGACTATGACTATGACTATGACTATGACTATGACTATGACTATGACTATGACTATGACTATGACTATGACTATGACTATGACTATGACTATGACTATGACTATGACTATGACTATGACTATGACTATGACTATGACTATTATAAAATTTTCTATTATTTGTAAAATACTTTAAATTATTTTTTATTTTATACTACACTTAAGTCTGTATATTTTATACGTATTGGATTATTATTTAATTATATTAATGAATTGAATCAGAAAAACTCATAAAAAATATAAACATTTTATTTTTGTAATGTATTCTACATATTTTTTTTCTGCACAATAAAAATAATGATTACGTATAATTTTAACCCAAAGGACTTAGTCTTTCCGCCCAAGACTGGCCAGTATAATTAATAATACACAAAAGAGAGAAGGAAAATAAATATTACTCTAAAAAAGGATAAATTGAAAATAATTAAAATGCAACAAAAAAAAAACTATTTTATATTTAAAAATAGGGCGACTCATAGCCGAATGGTTAGAGTCGCCCGCTCACGATCTTGTGAGTACGGGTTCGATTCCCAGCCAAGCCAGGCCCTTTGGGCCAAAAAAATGTTGTGATGGTTGCAATAGCATAGTAAAGAATAGCAGCAGATACACAGAGAAAGAGAATAGTGATCGCAACGCTTCAATTACGAATGACTATTAGCCATACATACACAACAGCCAAACCAACAAATTGAAATAATTTGTACAAAAAAATATATCATCAAAAATGGTAAAACTTCCATTGGGAAAGTTTATCCATAAATAAAAATGTCAACCGCCACCAGATTTACTTAATGTTCAACTCGAATAGATTGTAAATAAAAATATAAGACAAAAAAAAAAAAATATTTAAAAATATAAATGCATATATATACAAACAGATACAGGAAGAAGGATACGATTGTTATAATTTGTTGACATTTAAATGTTAACATTTAAAAAAAAATAGTATCTTTTAAATATCTGTATTTTCGTTCGGTTACATTATGTCATTTTTTTCTCTTTTAATTTCTCTTGAGTATTATTGATTTTTCATGATACATATTACAAATAGTCTTACAAAATTTAGTTCTATTGAATTTTGATTGACTAAGTTTATTAAAAATAAAATATTTATCAAAACAAAAATATATGTTTCATTTATTGCATAAATTAGAAGTTAAAATAACATCAAATCAAACTTACTTTCAAGCAGTATCTGTCAGACTACGTACCACGAGAGATTCTTGAGTTAAAAATATAGAGACTCATCTAAAATCTGAAATCCAGTTTCAAAAGTTTTTAACAGATTATTTTTAGAATCAACTCAGAATATTATAAAAGACAAGACAATACCTGTTATTTTTTACCTTTCGCTTTAAAAAATGTTATCAAATGTGAAAAGATTATAAACTTCCAACGATATTCAACTTTTAATTAGAACAATGTGCATAAAGACGGAAAATGCATTTTATTAGTGAGCTGACGGTGAATATGAAAATTTGGACAAGCAGAATTTGGAATATGCATGTTTTCTCATGCAGGCCTGAGGTGCGGTATTACAGCTACACGACTCGTTCATTTTAATTTGAAAACCACGTTTCTATGTGTATATAATTATAACATTAATTTAGACAAACAATTTATACCTCGTGCAAATGCCGTGAGTGTGCGCGACTGCACCATACTATTTGTTGCATTTTTTTATTCACAACGGAGAGGATATCTCGTAATATAATATACAAATACAGACATCTCAAGTGCGCTACCGTGTAATTTAGTAACTACATCTTCTAGCAATTCAGTAATGCATCCAGCTCAAGGGTGCACTCCAGTTAAATTCGTCCATTTAAGTATAATTTCTCGTGCATCTTCATACGTACATCAGCATCCGAATATGCTGGCAGTACTCGAAGTGTACGAAATTAATGATCTCTTCAGAAAGGGTAAACAAGATCCGGGGGGTCGAGGCGCATACTAATGATTTATATCGTGTGGATTTCGGTTTTGAATATTGCAATCGAGTATTCGGAATGGAACAATAAATAATTGGTATCATCTGATGCTCTATCTATTATAACCGCAGGTAGGAAATCCGCTCCAGTTCCGGAAGAGACATGTTGCGTGCGCCACATTAACTAGACGCACCCTAATTGATAGATCTCCACGTGACTGTGGGTCCGATGCCATTAACTGCACCGGAGATGGCACGCGCAATGAATTATTCAACGTCCTGATGGGGGACGAGGGCCCGTATCCTTTATCCCCCCATCCTCGTCCACACATTCATATCCAACTCGTCCTACTACCGGCTTCGGCCCGAACCTGGAATTAGCCGATAGCACAGTCGCAGAGCTACGACTATAACTTCTTGTTTGATTCCAACCTCCAACTTACGACCTTATCACCGGATATAAGATAAATGTTCCGGCACTACACATACCTCAGAGCCACTTACAAATACTTTCCCGATCCTAAACAGCAATAAAATGTACTCATAAAACACAACTTTAACAAAACCTGACGTCAATTAAATAATTGAACGATGTATTTTACGACTGCTCCTTTATTATGATTAATCTCATAAAAAAATATACTGCAATATTAGTATTGTAAAAGTTGTTATTAATAATTTTACTCAATCAAGTACAGACGCTAACCGAATTGATCATTAAACGATCATCAATTTAAAAATCGACTTATGCTTCATATAACTCTAGCATTAGCTCCCATCAGTCGGTAACATGTAAAAATTGCGAAATAGTTTAGTATCTGATTTATTAACAGTCCGAACTATTAATTAACTGATCACCCACTGTACTTGATTCAATAACTGTTACTATACGAATATTACAATATATTTTTAAGAGACTAATGATAATAATGGAGCAGTAGTAAAAACATTGTTCAATTATTTAATCATTAGTGACGTATTTTTACCACCTATTATTATTATATATAAGTTCTTATTGACCATTATTGAATTCTTATCTGATTTTGTAATAGAGACGACTATATAGCTAATGCTTTATGAGCGCCAATTTATTGTATAGTTACAAAAAATATTTCGTTGCGTTCATTAGTGTTATGATTATTGCTCAACGTTATATTATGTAATATTCTTATTTATAATATATTCATATTTTTATTATTGTAACATCGGTTACAACCGAAACTGTTATACATTAAAAATCAATTAAAATATCATAATCCATTCTAGAAAAAAATTATATACAAACATAATGAAAAATTATAAAATCTTAAATAATATAATACTATATAAACTTTCGGTTATCAGTATATATTTTCGGTTATCAGTATATATTTTATAAAAATATATATTTACACCAACGTTTATTTTCGATATAATAACATGAAAATTTGGACATTTTGTTACATCAAAGTGATTTGTAATTTGATTAATTCGAGCTTAAACAAATTTACAATATTTTATTGTTTATAGGGATTACCCCCAAGAGTTTAATTTTTACCCCGCTTGGGGTAATTTAGCCTTGTTAGTCGTTCCCTTGCGTAAGTGGAAGATGGGGTGGAAAGAGAGTAACTTAAGCTCTCCCGCAGTAAATCTCACGTACCTACTTGCCTGATTAGAAGTTTGCTTGTTGGAGAACTGCATAGTCGGAAAAAAACAAGATTAACAATTAAAAATATCCTTTTGTTATACATCTGTGTTTCTCTATTATTATTGTTATTTGAATATGTTTTAGTTTTTATCTGATTATGTGATTTTTACACTATGTATGATTAGTATTTATTTTATTAATTAATAATATTTATTGAAAGAGTTATTTATAAACCAATAAAAAAAACATAATGATAAAATAAGACCATAGATATTTCCTTCCTATATTTTATATACTATTATATAATTATTATGAATAATCACTAGGCTTACATATCTCTTTATTATAACGCATTTGCTACGCAACTATGGAAGGTAGGTCATACCGAAATTTGTTTTAAAGTAAATTCTTTAAATTTTATATTAATAATAGTTATTTAAAAATATTTTTACTAAATATTCATCAACAAAAAATATTTCCAGATAAACTTTGAAGAAACAGTATTGCTGTATTTATTTTTATTTCTAGTCTTATAGTGAAAAAATGATAATTGAATCTCAAATATAATTTTACCTTTTTGGTTGAAATTAATTAGTTAACCATTGTTAAGATATTTTTCTTAACAGTGCTATTTGAATGTAATACTATGCGCGTTATGCGTATAAATGGTTGTTCTTCCGTAATTACAAGATGTGTCATCAGCTGAGCGCAAAGTTGGGGCTAACACAGTATAATCGTGTCGGGCATTCCTGGGGTGTGACACGGTTGGGTCCTACGCGTTCATCAGCGACACCCCCAACAATTTCACAAGATGTTGCCCCCAATTTTACGCTACAAGATTTTTCACGTCTGCCCAGCCAGCCCTTAAAAAGCGTAACCAGACTTTTGGCTCCACATTAACTAAGTTATCCATTATAACACCTTTTTTTTGTTATAAGCGCAGTATTTTTATCTTAGTTTCTTCCAAAAGAAAACCGGTTTTTGTTTTGCGGCCAGACAACGTATTAAAAGATAAATTTCTATAGAACAATACGGTTTATAGAATAATATATTCTGCTTTTTCTTTCTGCATGCTTTTTCTATGTTTTTTTTTTCTGTATGGAACGGCATTATATGATTGGAGCGATAACAAAGGCGCTTCCATCAGGGGCCGACATGTATTTATGCGAATGTTTGTCGACGGAGGCTGGGGGGTCGTACCAATGGTAATTGGTTCTCGTGCTTTTCCTAAAGTTGTTGTTCCCTGAAGGCCTCGGACCCCGCTTCTTATTCTTATATTCCCCGAATAGAAATAACACTTTTTCTTATTCCCTCGTACACCTGTCAAGTATAGCAATTGGAAGTACAGAGATTCGCTCCCCGCTGGGTCAGCAGTTTTCACACTCGCATTGAATCCGACCGGCATTGAATACCATTCGGCGCTTATCCTATTCCTTTTTTTTATAATTGGACTTCGACGGATTTGCATTAGGCAACGTCGTGTACAGGACTCCCCACGCGCTCAAAACAATGTCACATGCAACCGACACCATTTCATGTTGAACTAATCGAATATGAGTTATAGACGATTACATAATGGACTAATAGTCCCGAACCGCAGCGCTATGCACCACTTCTGGGAAATAACTCAGCCTATTAACCCCTCGTTATTAGTTATTGACACTTCCATAATATGACCACATGTGGACGGCGATCAATCAATAAACATTTCCCACCTTCTTAGCACCACACGGCATTCCATTACTGGACACGATCATCTTACTAATGACCCTATTGCATTCCTCCACTGCTACTTGTAATTGCAAACCTACAACTACTAAATACATAAACATACTGAACTTTCCATACGTAACATATTTTCAGTAAAAGTTTAAATGAAACAAAAATCTATTGCTATTCGATTTAATTCTTAATTTAGATAAATAAAATATTGCATTAGATTAATTAAATCAATTTTAGATTTTGTTAAAATTATCCAAATAAAAGTAAAAATACAATTTAAAATATTATATAAAAGTTTGTATAAATTCAATTGATTTTTAATAATTTAATATATCATCAAAATTAACGGTAAGATTAAGGTCATTAATTCATTCAAATAATATAATAAATTCAACCTTTAAAAGAAATATATATTCTCAATTCTGTCAGCGATAATTCATTTACCACCAATTTTATTTCGTCTGCAAATGTTTTTCTACGCTTACGTTTCATGCTATTCGCCATCCTTTTACATGGTCTTCTTTTATTTTTGTTAAAGCCTTTTGTGTGATAAAGTCCATTTTCCATCAAGGCGCAAAGAAAAAACAACATAAAAGAAACATAAAATTTCGCACTGTTTTATTGATTCTGTCTGACTCAACAGCAATGCTACTACCATCTTTCTACGTATATTTTTTTTTCAGGAAAACTTTAATTTTCCACGCTTTTGTAAACAATGTTAAATTCTTATTTAAAATGTTAAATCAATATATTTAGAAGGAAAACTAAATTCAAATATTAATAAGGTTTATAGCAATTTTCATACGAATCAATGAATATGTATTATTGATAATTTTAATTATTAAGGAAATCTTCGAATTAATTCTTGACGTTTGAATTTCAAGTAGAATGTATTGAAAGCTTTCCATTTCGCACAAGTTGGGAATTTGTTCTAAGATAGATGTGATGTTATTTTGTTTAAAGTCAGCATAGTTTTCTCATAATTCGCTAAAAAGACACACAATCTCCGCAACGGTTAAATAAATATAATATTTTTTACTGTATTTCAGATAATATACCATTCATTTTATATTTTATTTTGTTGGTAATATTTTTTTATTATTAAATTATTATTTTAGTGAAAAAAAACCTAGAAAAAAAAAATGTTATAAATAAATTTAATATTAATATTTTTGATAGTCACATAAAGAAAATTATATTACCTTATATAAAATCACAAGTTTATGCTGTTCTAACAATAAACCTAGATTCTACAAAATGTCAGATAATGCAGAATATTTAAATAAATGTTTCATAACATAAATAATAAAGAAATTTAAATAGATTTATTATTCTTTTACGTAATTCAAGCAGATTTTTCTTGCATTTTAATGTTTTTCCATCGTTGTTTATCTATATTAAGTATTAAGCACTTTTAATTGGAACTTTATGATTTATTCAAGAATTTCGGATTATGATAAATAAATTGCTAGGAATTATAATTTCGTGTATAATTAAATAATATATTAATTATTAAAAAAGATATTTTGGTTATAAACTGGTTCATTTCACTGAGATATTATTATCGATTATAAAATATAAGACTTGAATATAATATTACTGTATTAGAGGAATGCTGACGCTACAATCTAACTTACAGAAAATCATAACCCAAATGGGAAAAGACAATTTGCTTAAAATGTTCTGGGTTGGTGAAGGACCGGAACGGAAAAGTGCCGAAGGGCATTATAAACTGCGGAAGTGTATAAAAGAAGCAAACGCTTATCGTTTGTTTTATTTCTTTATATTCGCGTCTCTTATGTGCGCGTTTAAAATCTGTCGGGAGTAGATGGAATGAAGAGAGGAGAGTGTTTTAAATATGTAACTGGTAAAGGACATAACATATATAAATCATATGCCGCTTGCGAGTGTTTACATTCTCGTCACGGTTCGAACATGCTGCACGCTACAAGGAAACTAGGAAACAGAGGAAAAAAAAAAGCTAAGGATGAAAAAAATAATGGCACTACATGTGGCATACGTATCCATGGAGGAAACAAGTTTTAAATAGGTCCTGGGAAATAAATGGGTTTTTATAAATTCAGTTCGTCCGATAAGGAGGAACGATGGAATGGAGCAAAAGTTTCCATCCCAAGAAAAAGATAATGCAACTGTATAATAAATATATAGTGTTTAGCTTCGGGATTTATATTTTATATATTTATGCGAAGGGTTAATTGCATGTCTGTTCAATCTTTACTACCATTTCGAGAAGAGAAGAGGCGGCGAGTACAGTTACTGCGGACACGCGGAGAAATAAAGGGCTGTAAATCTAGTGGTACCATAAGACGATAGGCGCATCAAATGCTGCCTCATATAAAGCAACACTGATCCCGAGATTACGTAACGTCACAATATGTCTGCCGAACATGTTAGGAGCTTGTTTGTGCTGTAGACTTGAGCAACGAACAATATACAGCGGTATTTGTTGACTCCCGGCTGTCGCCCGGAGCCACCGGGAGCGGCTGAGGCGGTGGAGGCAGAGGAGCCGGCGAGCGCCGCATTGCGGACGTGCCTAGAACCGTTACCAAATGTACCTACGACGCCACCCAGCTACACGGGCCTCCGTCCACCACCGCCCTTCGCTTCCGCCCTTCGTAATGAAAAGGGCCGACAATTATAGTTTTGCAATTAACCTTGTCTGTCATAAAATTAATACATTAAGGACATTAGGTATTAATTACGTGTACATTCAAAATTATGTATCTCAGAGAGGCTTTAAACTCCACATTTAATTACCTGTCTAACTATCAAAAGTTAATAATCTAAGCTTGAAATTAAAAAATCTCATATTGACAAATTAATTTATTTCAAACTGTTACTTATGTGATAAATAAATAACTGAAACATTCAACTCGCTTCTTGTTTAAAACAAAAACAACGAAACACGAGAACTGGGTTTAACTTTAAACCACTCGGGTTGAGTTGATAACTCTGACAACAATTCGATATATGTTTGGATACGCTCCTCCAGATCCCTGATCCTACTTCAAATATTTTGTTTATATCATCCTTTCATTTATTTTTTCATTCATTTAATTATTAATATTAATGCTTTATTTATAGAATAATATATAACAATTACAAACATGTTATTCAAATATGAGTTATATAATACAATTCTAACTTAAACTAACAAAAAAAAAATCAATTACAACAATTTCTATTATTATTATTGTAGAAAAGCGATCGAATTCAATTTTGCAGTCTCATGTATAAATTCTTCGTATATCTGTATTTGTTGAAGTTCTCCTCTTCCATCTTTTACTTTTTTTACAAATACATCAACTGTATGGGATGCAGCCTTTTTTCCAAATTGATGTTGACTGCAGATCCTTTCTGGTCCTGAATTTACTCTTACATTTACTACGCTATTTCCATCATGCATACACGCAATTTCAACTACAAATCATTCAAATATAATTGAGTAAATTGCTTCAATAACGTTGATTTTTAATAATTGCAGTAAAAAAATTTTAAATTACGCTTGCGATGATGGTGTGAAGAGAAAATATGGTTATAAATATAAACTGTTTTTCAATTTTGTTAATTGCCGTTTAGCATTTGAAAGGGTTCATTAATCTTAGCCATTATTAAAATTGGAACAATGCAATTAGATTAACGAACTACGTGGGTCGAAGGGCAAAAAGGGCTCTTTGTTATCGTTGCGAGTCCTCCGATACCGTGAAAACTATATTAGACAAATACAAAGAAATGACTGGAATTCAACGAAATTAATCATGTCCATACCTTCATATCTACATAAATATCAGATTTTAGTCGCAAATTCCAAATGCATTACATCCATTAGTCA
Organism: Nicrophorus investigator; assembly: GCA_963457615.1. Taxonomy (NCBI): domain Eukaryota; kingdom Metazoa; phylum Arthropoda; class Insecta; order Coleoptera; family Silphidae; genus Nicrophorus; species Nicrophorus investigator. Next base: position 18,571,292 of record OY735140.1, on the reverse strand, counting down.
AAATAATTAATGCAATTAGCGGCCGACTGCGCCGCCACTTATTTCCAACCCCCGACGCGCGCGTGAATTTGCCATCCCCGCAATCTTAATTGAATCAACTGATTAAAAACAGAAAAGTGCGGCGTTCATAAATAAATTCGTTATAGATAAGTTTCGCGCCGCCGCCAGAATCTAATTACGGCGATTTGCAGTTGTACATCTTAATCACCGAAATCCTTCCTCTCTCATCTTCAGTTTTTTTTTTCTTCTCGAGCCGGGAAAAATTGCACTCATTAAGTGTTCTCACCCACACCTCCGCTCGATCGATGAATCTCCTTGAAATGCTAATTGCGACTTCGTAAATATGCTGCGAAATCGGACTAATTGTGTAATCTGATTTAATACACTACATTTTTCCATTCTGCTGAAAGCCAACTGAAGCAGCCAATAAAGCAGCTTTTATACAATATAATATAAATAGGATTAAACCGTCACCTGAATTTAAGTCTATAAATAATATTTTTTATATTAAATTATTTAAACGTATTCTACCAATGTACTATATCTTATTAATATAGTATTTATATTTAATTTTTTAATATAATATAATTATTCAATATAATGAATTTTATGTTTTAAAGTATTGTCATTTTTTTCAATTAACATAATTAGAAATGAATTTATTTGTCTCTTAGTATTTGTAGGAAATTCAAGTTAAATCAACAAAAATCCGCAGAGCGTTATAAATTGTGTTCATAAAATGACCTGGTTTTGATAATTTTTCGAGAAAGAACCTTTTGAATATTACATCAAGCGCTTTTGTGATGTGCGGCCGCATTGAACCGATTTTAATTGTTCGGTGTATTTCTTGCCGTTTAGCGGCGTCGAATATAAATGTGTCCGGAACGTATATAGGAGAAGCAGCAGGGTCAAACACCCCAGTCTCTTGGCTTCCTTCCAGCATAAAGGCGTAGGGAAAGAAACACAGCGACAAGAAAATTATGTCGTCCCTCAAAACAACCCGAGAAAAGCCAAAGAAAATCCAAAACTTTGTTATTATTAGAATAAAATTCACGAATGTATTAATACCACGGGGTGGGTCTTCCCTTGACGTGACCCAAATGTTGGTGGCCCTATTAAATTGGAAAGACACATGAAGGAGGAGAGAGATACGGCCCAAACCGAGATAATACAGCCATCCCTAGCCTTGATCCTTGTTAGGTTTTATGAATATAAATTATGTGCCCTTTATTTATCGCCGCTCACACGCCAGATATTTCGCCAAATTAAATTCACCCAGATTCGAGGTGTTCCGGGGGATTGAAAGCGTTTTTATTCCATGCGAAGCATGTAAATGCTTACCTCAGGATAAATTGAATCGCGAAGCCCTCGCTGAAATGATGCAATTTTAAATAAGAGGAGAAATATCGGAATAACTTGTTTGTTGTTCGGCATCTGACGCTCGGGTTGCTAGCTGCTGCATATATGTATAGATCAGACGTTGCAGCATTTTACTTGATTGATTTGATCCATTCTAGAAAAGTTTTAATCAGTTCTTTGCGTCAGAGTGCTTCCCAATCCTTTGTACCCTTGAAATCCTCATTCGGTTGCTACATTTAAACATTCAATATAATTTACTTACACCACATGATTTTTCACAAATCCATTTAATATAAACATATAAAAAAGTATATTTTATGAATCCATTTGCAAATAAAAAAAAGTGTAATATATTTGGAAACTTTTCTTTAATTTATCTTGTTATCACTTCCAACGTTATTCCGAAATAAATATAAATGATGACAGAATATCTTGTTACACTTTATATGATGTCACCAATATATTGACAGGTCGTGATTGAACATGAAAGACATGGGATAGACAGAAATGGCAGTCACGAGGATCGGCTAACTCGAGATAATGATGAATGATGCCAAGTACTTGCTATATTTTTTTTACATTGAACTAAAAGAAGAATTAATTTTATAAATATTGTAATATATTATATCATGATATCCTCACCTGACAAGCATTTCCTCGCATAGAATGACAAAATACGTTTCAAAATTTCTAAATAAAAAAAGCAAAATAAAAATTTACTTTAAATTTTTATAGTTTTTGTTAAGCTCACAGTTAAGTTTATTTTTGCGCTGCCTTGAAGTCATCGATTAGTACGGTTTTAAACAGTTCGGCATATAGGCGGCACCGATTACTTTCAGTATGCGAGATACTTCTGTACTTATTTTCTATATATAAGACACAAATAGTTAAGATGATTTTTAAGTATTATTTTTAAATAAAATTTATGTTATAGATACCGATATTATAATACTTTCGGGCAGAAAAACTTTGCAGAAGTTGAATTTTAATTTTATTAATGTATTATTATTTTGTTAATTTTGTAATTTATTCACTATTGTTAATATTATCATTATTTATTTTATAAAAAAAAATATAGTTTAGTTTTCTAATATTTTTGTAAAATTATAAGTGATTTTTTTAATTGTTCCTATATTTTTAATGATTTAAGATGTCTACAATTAATTAAAAGTTATTGTTGTAACAATAACTAATAAAGTCCTTAGCAATAAATAATTACAAAAAAAGTAATTAAAGATATTGCAAGTTCAGCAATTGTCCATTTTTTCTTCTAAAATTTTCTTAAATTATTCAATACATCTATAAGAAATTAACATTTGCTACTGGAAAAGATAAAAAAGATAAACTTAATATAATTAGTTGAAACAAAATTACTTTCCAGAAAAACACTAGTTTTACAAAAATTTTATCATCAAATTAAAGTAAGAATTATATTTTTAATTATATTACATATTAAAATATATATATAATTATGATTATCATAATGAATCTAATTATATCTAAAATTTAATTTATTTAATCTATAATAATATTTATATTCTGATGAAATTATATAATCACGTTAAAAGTTTTGCAATCATCGAAGAGGAAAAAGGTCGCAAAAGAGGAAGAAAGTGAAATACGAATGTGTGTTTGCTATTCCGAAGTCAAATTAGTTTAATGGAAAAATCTGCGTGGCTTTAGTCATGCGTCTTGTAGCTCTGCTAGTATGTGTTTTTCTTTCTTCATTATTTCACCCCGTTGTCATTTTTTTATTGTTTAAGAAATGTATGGAGTTTATTAATGATATATGTTGGGACTCACGTACCCAAAGGAATTGAAAGAGAAATGTGGCCTCTACGTTTCGCCTTTATTTCTTCTTTGCGCTGAAAGAAACCATCTCCGTTTTGACCATTTATTTTCACGTTCAACATACAGATAGATCAACAACGTAAATAAAATATACGAAATCTAGTCAATGTAAAATCCATTAAGAAATTAGAAATTAACTAAAAATTGCAGTGATTAGAGTAATTTTTAAGACTTATATTTTACGATTTCTCGATATAAAAAATTGAAAATCAAATTCCTTAGATATTTGTATAATTCTATGAATGAGAATATTTTATTATTTTTCAGTATTATACTGGTATTAATGTTTCGATTAAATACCAGTATATATTATATTAGTTTGAGTTCTTGAGTCAGAAAGATACTTCTAGAAACGTATAATTAATGTTTTACAATATTTTTAAAAATGAATACTTGTATCATTGTTGATTTACTGTTGAAAGATTTTACTCAATTTTTTAATGAATGTTAATTGAGCACTCATTTTTCACAAAGTTCATAAACTGATAAACTTTACATTATTATTATTTTGTGCATCATTCCAAATCTACTAATTGGAAGATTAACAGAAATTTTTTAGACCTAAATCCGACATTTTTTACTGAAACACTCTTCAAATCCCGGTATTTCCAAACTATATTAATTACAATACAAAAATATTACAATAGAATATAACAAATAAATTCTTAATGGAAAGGCGGAAATAAATATACTTTATACGTATGTAGCACGTGTATAATAATTTATGTTCTTTATTGTTACTGGTAATTTTGTATTGATTTTTTAAAACATTTAAAACATTTTTTGGTGAAAATGAGTAACAAATATATAATGTTTTCTAAATACATTATTTTCTTCCAAATGTATGTATTATATAATCAAATTTTCTGAAATATGTACAACTTTATCAATTGAATAAGTCTCTTAGTATACATAGTAATGAAGAGGAATTCTTTAAGATTAACTGTTAAGCGGATTAAGAAAAGTAATTAAATTATGAGCTAGCGATTTTTTTTTAAATTTACAGATTTTCTAAATTAAAACATTTTTTTGGTGAAAATGAGAAACAAATATATAAAGTTTTCTAAATACATTATTTTCTTACTAATTAAATAATCAAATTTTTTGAAATATCTGCACCTTCATCACTCGACTTACTTAGTATACATAGTAATGAAGAAGAATTCTTTAAGATTAACTAACTGTTAAGAGGATTAAGAAAAGTAATTAAATAATGAGCTAGCGATGTATTCAATTTCCGTTTTCGTATATGAAGCTAATTCTATTGATTATCTAGGAATCAATAGTTTGGATTTAGTTTGGTAATTGCATTAATAATTCCGCATAATATTTAATGGAATCGAAGATTTGGCGTAAACTAAACTGGCTTTGATTTTGGCTTTGCCTCTCGTTCCGGAGAAAATTTAAATATTAAAGCTCGACGATTACTGCAAATTAAATTCGAATTAGGAATATATGACATCGAACATATAAAACAGCTCATGCAATATTCATAAGCTTTGTACATTCACCTTTTTTCCCCATACAGATTCTCATCGCATTTGCATAAGTTTAAATTAATATGTCATCCCATCAAAAATAGATTTATTTACGCATCGTTCGGACGCGGATAAAAATAACAAACGTACGCGTTATTATTAATATTAAACAAAAGCTGTAAATGTTTGCAGGCGAATATTTTCAATTCGATGAAATTTAATTTAATCAATGATTAATCGTTTTGTGATTGGTATCGGTTGTTGAGTAGTTGTGATTGATGACTCTTGGTCACAGTGGGCGGGAAAAATCAATGATCAGTGGGTGAACGGACATTAAAGGAAGAGCCATAGAATGCAAGGATCCGCTGAGAGCGTCGGCGACTGGAATAAATAAAAATGATTCCTTCGCTATCGGGAGGGATGTACATACAAAACAGCCTTGATAAGGGTTAGCTTTTTAGTCCACATCCCGTTTCCTGCAAGTGCAACCTGACAATGGCAAGGTTTTTCTGCGTCCGGCCGGAAAATATCCACCCGATTTGTTTGGAGGGTTGTTTGATAAATTAAGGGCTCGGACATATAAAGCTGTTCGATTTTTGGTCTCCGTATGTTTACTATAATTCGTCAGACGCTTATACCATATAGATCATTTTTTAGAATTAGTTATCAATATATGTAGTATTCTACAGAAATGAACATGTACATATAACTAATACTTATTATGGTACTCAAATAGCAGAATATAAACAAATAAACTAATATCGACGGCATCCAATATTTCAATTCAAATTCATCACAGAATTTACGCAATAAGACCTTTTGGTTCATTTTCCACAATCATCGCAATAATGCAAAGCTGATTATCTAACAAGCAATCAATACTATTTACAATTATAATGTTAAATAATTAATTTTATTATTCTATTTATAACGTATTGAATTTTTTTAAAACATAACTTAAAAGAGAGATAATTGACAATAAATTATTTAATTTGAACTTACTAATTTTTATTGTTAGCAACACACATACTATTTACTTACTTCAATTTGTACGATAAAACCATATTTTATCGAATTACATTTAGCACTGATTTAATGGTAATCCTTGTAACTTACGTTCTATAATACCTATCTTCTTACGCAACCGTATTACCCAATGGAGGATTATCCATTAAGACAATGAGACTCATGTCTTAAACTCCAGGCTTTGGGGGTCCAAGCCAAAATATTTAAAAAAAATGTTTTTGTGGACAACCAAATATAATTTGCTTATGATTAATCCACCGTACGAACGTACAATTATGCCGTTTGTGCACATGGCTTATATAAAATTTTGTAATTCTTCTATTGATAGTACAAAGTAGTCAACATTTTAGACTTAACTTAAATTAACATTTTAAATATGAAATGGACATATATTATTGCAATAAAAGTTATTTGCAAGGAAAATGTATATACATATAAATAAAATCAAATATTTTTTTAAACATAAATGAACATTTAAATTTGTATTGAAAAATATGATTTTTTCAGCGGAAAATTATATAGTATTTTATAGAAAAAGTTTTATAAAAGTTAAGCAACTTTTGATATATATATAAAACCCGCGAGTTATATAATTCTTTCAAAGTTTTGGTTTGACAAAAATTGAAAAAGCAGCAAAATTACTGAAATGCAGGTTGTATTCATAAAAAGTAGCTCAAACAAAGTTTTCAGAGTTTACCAAATTTACATTTTAATTCCAAAATAAAAACTAGATCTCGTCACTTCTGATCTTCCATAGTTCGGAAATATCCATCCATGTCAAAACTTTCATATAAAAATCCATTCATTATTGATTATGGTTTTCTCATCTTTTCCCAATGACGAAATGCAATCCGAACAATCTTCTTTTCATATCATTATTTAATTTATAATATATTTATGGTTAAATTATATGTTTTTTTTAATTATATTCAAATTAATTTATCATTTTTGTCAAAATAATATTGTTTATATTATTATTTATACTGGCCAATAAACGATGTTATTGCTATTACTTTTTTACATTTTTGTATAAAACACAAGCGTTATCAATCGTTTAATCTAATCCGAAAGATCTATAAATCTTGTAGACAAATTAATCTAATATTCTAAAAAAATATCTAAAAAAAATGTAACAATGAAAAATTGACATTTTCTCATTTGTATTAAATCATTACATAAGCTACACTTATAATGTTTTACTTTTAGTAAAATTAGTTTTCTCGTAAATATTGATTTTCAAATCTTAGTACAAAATGCTTTTATATTATTGTTAACAAATCACACAAAATAGACGCATTTTATGAGATTAGATGTGTTTTCAAGAAAAAAAACACACTAGTAAAACACGACTCACAGAACGATTGCTTTAAAATGTATTTATTTGAAAGATGTGCACAATTATTATAATTTGATTTCTTTGCAGTGATAATTTTGTATTTTAATATTTTTGAAAACATAAGCGTTTCGTTTAATCTAATCTGAATGTTCTACAAATCTTGTAGAGAAATTAATCTAATATTCTAAAAAAAATATGAAAAAAAAGTAACAATGAAAAATTGACATTTTCTCATTTGTATTAAATCATTACATAAGCTTAAATATAGTTTGTAATGATAACACACTTATAATAAAAATGTAAGATCAGTGCCGCAAAACATTCGAAAATTTAACTGTTTTAGTAAAATTAGTTTTCTCGTAAATATTGATTTTCAAATCTTGGTGCAAAATGCTTTTGTATTATTGTTAACAAATCACACAAAATGGACGCATTTTATGAAATGAGATGTGTTTTCAAGAAAAAACACGCTAGTAAAACACGACTCACCAAACGACTACTTCGAAATGTATTTATTTGGAAGATATGCATAACTATTATAATTTGATTTCTTCAGAAGGGTAATTTTGTATTTTATTGTTATGTTAATGTTCACTAAATTTTAAATTAAGCTTCAATATAAGATACATGAATATAAACAATATCATTACTGATTATTGATATTGCACTAAACATTAGAAACTTGTAGACTTTTAATGTTTTATTTTAAGAAATGATAGAGATAAACTTGGAGTTTTACACTATAATATTATTATCGACTTGTTGAATTACCTTTCTGTCATTAAGACTTAAAATAATGGACTTTTTAAGATAATTTCCGGATCTAAGACAAAAGTTTTATCAACTAGTATTCTTAATGTGTTTTTTTCTTAAATACATTATTTTATAAACAAGAAATGATGACCAAGTGAAATTACAAACTTTAAGGACGGGAAAATAATTATATTCCAAAGCATCCCGAATATTAATTAGTCAAAGGTACTAAACATTAAATTAATACTTTCGATTATTACATAATGATGGTTAAACATATCGCACCAAATCTTTATTAGTATAATTATTGCACATATAAGTAATAAAGAAAACATTATTGAAGGATAATGAAATGCAACCCAATTTTGATCATTCGATCACTATACATATTTTATAAACACACATTATATTTGATATATTATATTTACTACTATTTATGGAAAACGATCTAAGTAATAAGAATTTATGAAACTTATTATAGCGAAATTGTATTTTAAGTCCAGAGTACAAATGTATTTACTTAGTATTATTTTTACGATTTCATTAAAAATTTTAATAGAATATTAAATAAAAAATATGTTTCATTAAAACATAAGAAAAAAAACATGATTAGCTTTTATCCATGACCTAAAATGAAACACAGCACATCTATGGAGTGCACGCTTTTTCATATATAATGAAATGTAATTATTTATCGTGAATGGCAAAAAAGGCCTGGTCTTTTCATTTCTCATTGAAGAAGTAAATGATTCGAAGTGGAGCGTGAAAGGAAGTAGCTCGCGTATTTCCAATTAATAACAATTTGTTATAAATCAATTGGCGGTCGTAATTAAATGTATGACACGGAATTTCGTTCCGCAGACCGGGAAAATTTATTTTAGAACGAGAGAAGGAAAATCGATATCGCGCCTACATAACCGACTTTTACCACATACTTATATTATTTCCCCCTTCGAAAACAAAACAGAGTAAGTATAAGTGTTTGGAGGAAAAGGAGAAACGAAACAAAAGGAAACTTGTTTATGTGTCCGGTTTAAATCAACCTGTTGGCGACATTCGTTTCTGAAGGTTTATGAGCCATAAAAAAATGTAGTGGCGCTGCTCCATTTTCTCTGTGTAATTTATACATTCGTCTTTTGATTAATTATAAGTGTGACAAAGATATCTTAATCGGTTACGGATATATTTCTGTAGCCTAACAGCGTTTCATTAAATAAATTTAGACAACGGATTAAAGTTAGTGATTTCATTAAATATTTAATCGGTTCTCTCTGTCGGCGAAATAATGTCATTTAAAATACTCAATTTAATATTTTCCTGCTTGCCGCACAGAGCAGCGAAAATTTCGGGCTTGAAGAGTGTTAGGTAAAACTTTAGACGAGGCATTATAATTAATTTAAATCTCCTTTATGAACTAATTAATGTACGGTACAGTAATTACAAATCGTTTCATTATAATAGGAAATAAAACCGAAAATTATAACAAAAAAGCGATGAGTGTAGCGGACTGGCAAAGAAGAGAGTTTTAGGGAATTACATTGTGCGGGCGCAGCCTTCGCATGCAATAATGATTGCTTCTGCGAACAATTTCCGAAAAGTTTTTAATTAAAAATAGTGCAATAAAAATTCAGATTCATTGCGCCGCTCTGGCAATTATTTATTGCTATATAAAAGTTTTGCGCGGCCGTTTTTCAAGCTCGGAATATTTACCAACACCTGGCTGAAAACTAGCTCCGATTAAAAGGAACGCTAACGAGTGTTCTGGTCAAATAAAAACCGCTGCCTGGAGCACATAAAATCTGCATATTAATGACGGAAACGCGTAAACGGAAACAGCAACCATCCAAAAAAAAGCGCGAATGATGCAATCCTCCTTGATTAGGTGTCCACGCTCTCTCATCCTCTTTTTACTCATGCGGTTTACTACTCTTTTAAATCGCAAATTTTGGAAAGTCTATCAAAATTTATAAGCTTGTTTGCATATTTTATAAACGGAAAACTTGTATATGTAGATCCATCTATGGTAATATTATAATAAACATATGAAGGGCTCTGGATTACTTCCTGCACAGGAGCGTTTAGTGAAGTTCTCACTCCACAGATGGCACACGCAAAATCCCACTATTGATTTTCTTTCCATGAAAGGTTTTTATCAATACATCTGCAAGATGGTTGCCTTTTAGATATTGTAACTTTATTATTAACAAGTACATGATGGTTTACATATCAAAATAATATATTACTCATCTCTTCGATTGTTAATTTCGATAAAGAAAGGACAAAAAGTCAGGTTTTTGCTCTTCTGAAAAGATCCTGATTCATGTTTTTGGATATTCTAATTTTCTTGTAAAAAAGGCAACAAAACAGCTATTGAAACTAAATATATTATAAAAATGTTTTATTTAAGAAAATTTGTTGTTATATAAATATAATTATTATTATTATTATATAATTAATGCAATGAATGAACAGATTAAAATAAATATAACAATAAAATTATTGTAGAATTAATAGTCTTAGATTTTTAATTATTGGAATATTTTTATTTTTAATTGAATGCCCGTGGCTACCAAATTTGCATGGCGCCATTAAATTATAATTTGCCAGGATTTTCTAAATTAAAATTTGCTTCGTACCATCAAATTCATATTTACTTTATGCCCGAAATATCGTGGGGATTCAAATTTGAAGTTACTCCAGATTTGCAAAATTAATTAATTCCCCATTAAATAAAATCTCAATGAATATCTGCTTTCGCAGAAACTTAATACATTTTTTAGATTAGTTTATTCTCATCAAAGCTACCACTTCAGATTATTGTCTATATTAGTTAGATTTTATAAGAGATAAAACTATAGTTTTTAGAAGCCCCACATACACAATTTGCATAGAACTCTAATAATAATAATAGAAAGAAAATGCCTAATAACAAATTCGTAATACATAATGAATTGTGGATACAAATATATCTTATATTTTATATTCTCATGAAGCTAAAAGTTCTATTAATAATGTATGTTCGATGTCATTATATTTCTGTTTTTTTTTCAAGAAAATCTTCGTATTTATTTATTACTTTCATATAGAAGATTCCTAAGATAAAGCCATATTCGGGTAAAAAAAATCGTGAAGAATACTGCTGCTTTCACCTGACCAAACATTGAGGATTACTGCTCTTATGCCAAAGAAGAATCTATGCTGATTTAGAAATGGTTAGAATCCAACCTCTCGATGTTTTGCAATTATCCACTCAATAATTTCTTAATCCACATCCAGTTTTTACTCCTCTCATCTAGTTTTTCTATACTGAAACACAGTAACATATATTAATAATTTAACAGTTTTAGAGAGAGTACTTACCATACGCAATTGGGAGCTAATCATGATTCTTAACTCGAAACATGTAGTAGCAAGAATTTTTGTTAATAGTAACAATTTTATTACATGAAGAAAGATAAGTATTTAATTAAAACTTACTATAATTTCCGTATTTACAGCCGAAACTTTTGAATATAAATTCCTCCTTTATTTTTACTATTCTCAATTATTTTGCAATTTATTTTGTAATTGTACCTGAAAACGAGATCAAATTTAATCTAGTGTATTCATTTTAAGAATATCTTCAAATTGTTGATAGAAGTCAGAAAGTATTTGATAGCTAACAATAAGTAAACATTCATTTAACATGTTTATCTACTGCCAAGAATTTTTAAAACTAGCCGAATTCCATACATTCTAATATTCTAAATTTTGCCATAAATGGTCTGTGGATGTTAGATTTATTTATCTATTAAATAAATTAAGTTGAGTTCTGAAGCATCATCGTACAACAGGTACTTTTGGATAGCTAAGAAACTTTCTTTTTAAAAACCAGTACTCTGAACAAACTAAGAATTTAAAATAATCTAGTATATGCTATTTTTCAAGCCAAAATTTTCATTACAATAAATTACTTTCTTGTTACTGATTTTTTCAACGAAATAAATAAGAACATCTTCATTAATGCGAATAGGAAGCAACACTTTATTTTAATCTTTCTATAATTTAGATGTTGCATTAGTTGACTGTACCCCATAGTTAGATTGTATGATCTTATTTAGTAAAGATGATTAAACTTTTTTGTAATTCCTTATAGAAATTCAGCAATTTTTATTTTATTATCTCCAATTGGGCCAGAAGGATATCACTTTAAATAAATGATAGTAGTCGTTTTTTACTTTTAATTTATAAAAACATATTGTAATGTAGTAATATTGAAATTACTCGAAACGTTTACTGGTATATTAATATTGAAACTAATGAAAACATTAAATATATATTGCAAACTTAGTTTGGAATTCATACGTATGATGGCGGCAACGTCAACGTGTCTCTCTCTATAAAGTTTCGGCGATAAATGTGTCTCCAGCATTTAATCCCTATAGAATATCTTACACAGAGCATAACATTTCTAATTCATATGTGAATCATTTATGCAATTCGTCTACATTATATAATATTGGATATCACAAATATTTAAATAAAACATTTAATTGTAATAAAAGAATTTTCTATTATACAAGAAAATATATTCTAAGTAACATATTTGTATTTATACTTAAGAAATTAAAACAATACTTTGTAAAGATAGATTTGAAAATATATTTACTTCAATCAACATATATCAACAAGTATATTACCTTTTGACCTAATTTCTATAAAAATATTGTAAAATAACATGATTTATAAGAAATCTGTATTTGAAAGCGACAATCGCATTTTACAATCTTCGCATGATTACCTCACTTACACATTTCTTTTTACTCCTGCCTTTAATTTTTCATGCCGTTTCCAGATTCCGATGATGACCTTTTGACCCACTACAGAAAATCCAATAACGTAATAATCGACATTAAATCACTTATGTTCTGACAAGCACCAACCCCTTGCATTGTACTTATAATTTTGTTCGAATATCGTTTTCCAGAATTCCTTAAAATTGTTATTGATCTTACAATATTTAATACTAAAGTCAATATTTTATAAAATACTTATAATTCATGAAAACATGCATTATATATAATTTTCATAATTCTTATTATTAAAATGAATAATAATATTAACATTTATTGCAGCATTCATTCAAATAGAAACAGTTTTTTTTACTTATTTTCTTTACTTTTAAAATATATCTTGAAAACTGAACTTTTGTATGTAATTTAGAAGAAATGAGGTAAATAACTTATGTATAAAAAGTGTTGTGCTAAAAATATTAACATCCGTGCCGAAAGACCTATAGCACTTTGTAACATTTAAATATTTTTTAATAATTTATATTTTAAAAAATACGTTTTATTATTTATTACTGTTATAATAAATTTTTGAATTTTTCAGTATATGATAAAACTACATTTTGAAAATACCCAGAATAGCAGTTGAGACATAATGCTTCTTTTCCAAGGTTTGACTGATGCTAGTAAAAATGTTAGCTCGATAGTTGTGTGTTGTCTAGAATATCCAAATTAATGATCCATATAATGTTTTCAAGCAATATCTACACCTAAAAATGTTTAACTAATATATTTTCATGGCATAGTAAAAATTCTTTAAACGCTGATATTTTCATATGAAGAGCTCTTTCCAGTTGAATATTACAAATTAAAATTTTAGATTGATACATAGTATTATTATAGTAATGACATAATCAAATATTACTAATCTTAGTTCTTTTTTTAGTTGAAACAATTACTTTCATAATAATTAGAATTATGAAGTTTTTCTTTTATTTAAAAGTTCGAAACCTACAAAGTAAATATTCATAAAAGAAAAATATTGAATGACCCGAAGTGAAACAATAAGCAGCCACTCTATATTTTTTGCATTGAAAACTTCCACCGTTGTTTTGTAACTAGTATGAAATTTGAAGATGAATTGTATGAGAATAGCGATTGTTTGCATAATTGAGGAAAAGTATAGACATATACTAAGAAACCCTATAACTAGAACTCAGTTCGCGAAAATAAAAGTTCAGTATTGAATTAAAAGACCCAAGTTTTAAATGCGTGCAAAAGTTTCTGGATTACATAAAAGTGCGGGCGTCGCCGGCCCAGCAAATCCAGAAAAGCCTCTCACTGGCTCAGCCATTTCAGCGTGAAGCTTTAAAACAAAATCTGATTAAAAATCTAAAAAAAAAAAAATGTAGAAATTAATACAAATAAGAATATTTACTTTAATATTTCTTTATTACAAATACACATTTTCTCTCTCATATTATATTATATATATATTATTTTTTTTACAACAAGTCATAGGATTATACAATGTATATTCAGCTTATCAGAACCACACGGCGAGTGTGAGGAGGGGTAGTGTTTCCATTATTCATCCATTTCCTAAACCGAATCGATTCAGTTCATCTTACACGTCCATTCGTCGATGCGAAACCAAAGAATTCCGAGTCCAATGAAGATTGTCGAATTCGTACAGAGTATACAAATGTTAAATTATCTTTTCCGACCTAGGAGCGTGTTGGAGTCGGATCAAAAAGGATCCCCGTAAATAGATGGTACTCCAAGCCGATCGAAAATCAAAAGATCAACAAACAAAACAACGTAATATTTCATAAAATTATAAATACTAACAACTCAATCGAACCAACTTAACTCATCGTCTCCTATCTTTATAGTTTCTTTTTATCTTCATATCAGTCACATTTTTTTTTCAATATACAAGATATAAACTCTCATACAATTAGTGTAGGTTATCATTCTCATTTCCATATTTAATTTTTACATAATAGACTTACTTTTTTTTATTATAATATATCTATGAACAGTTTGACAACATAGAAAAATATTTATATACTATATTTTACAAAACTCATTTGCCTTAATTTACTTTTTCCCAAGGCACCGTTACGTAATAGAAACCAAACGCTACAAATCCACGGATTTTTTTTTTCATATTTTTAATTAAATACATTCATATACTCAAATTTATATTTTCATAAAAACAAATAAGTACAGAAAATGATTGAAATTGCCTTATCTTGTTAAGTAAACAAATAAAATACAAACATAACATAAAATAAAACCGGCGCTACATGATCTTTCCCTTCCGTCGAATACGATTTTTTAAGTTTTATTCTTTTCAAAAAATTTGGCATCGTGGATAGTCTCCTTTCAAATGTTACTCGTCGTCCACATCTAAACTAATGGCTAATAAGCCGAACATCGATACATTAATATTATTGATTATATTATGTAGTACGAGTGGGGAGCTAATCAAAGTGAATGCAATAATTGGAAACCGAAATCTGGTTGCCACGCACAAATTTATAACGTTTTCTTCTTACGTTGGGACAAACTCGGTCGTCATTATTACATTTTTTTTTTATATTTTTCAATTAATTTTTAATTAACGGCAAGCGTAGAACTATGGAATTTAATCAATTATTCAGAGGCAAACCATTCGCCGCTGCTGCTCGAACTTTAAATTTATAATAAACTTTTCATCTTCGCAAAACGTTTACTGTATGCATATTTAATGCCAGGGATAGGACAAGGCCCTTCGTGAACTTTCCGTTCCTTTCACAGCTGCTTCTGATGACTCTCCCTCCGCGACACACTTTTTATTCGGTTCGCAAGAAAAATCTGACAACTCCATGTTATGCAATGTCACATTAATGACTTTGCGACGCTAATTAATTTAATACAGCTTTCATCAACAGTTCTTGTTAGCCGCTCGGAAACTTGCGCCGACGTCGCTGGATTTATTAAATATTAACTTGTCAAAGACAATATTGACGGCGGCAAAAGAAGTACGATTTTTAATTAAAGGATTTATAAAATACTAGTTGAAGATAGGTTAAGTCTTACATAAATTGAAAGCATACTTGTAAAATGATGAAATATTTAAAAAACCTCGGATTATCAAATTACTCTAAATGTTTTGTTTTTTGAAAAGAAATTCAATTAGGATTTCTAAAATAAAAATATAAATGAATACCGGGAGTATCCAGTCAACAGCGTCGGCCTTAATCGTATTTAGTAAATAAAAGTATTAGCATAATTCCGCTCTTGATGAAATATTTCCTAGGAATATGAAACGCCGTGAATACGAAGTGGATAAATCTGAATAAATGAAATATTACATATTAAATTCAGAGATGCAGATCCCAATTTTCTTCGGGCGAAGAGAATTGTGTATGTGAAAATGCATGTGAGGATTTCATAAACGTTCCACTCGAGGGGTGGAAAATCGATTGACGAGAGGACAAGGCAGGGTTTTCGCCAAGTCTTTTTTCTTGACGTCGCCAATTAATCGCATTTCATTTTGCCACGTAATTGTCTATCCCCTTTTAGGTGTTCACTTGTAGTGGAAAGCTAGGACCGAAAAATCGTTCGGCCCGTACCACTTAATACCTTCTTAGTGTGCCGCGGATGCCGAAAAACTTCTAACGATAATCAGAAAGCGTTTTAACGTCAATTACCGCCTTAATTGCATGCGAACGGAATTATTTTCCTTCCCCAGATGCATTTCGCCACCCTCATTCCTTTCGCAGCTCCGAACACAGTAATTCTCCTCCTCAAACAAGAGAAGAGCGAGAGTTTTAACTAATTGCATCTCCTAGTTTCCATCATTAGTTTTCACTGCATTCATTAAAACCGTACAAATGGAATGCTCCTAGATGCGCTTTTATTGTTTGCCCGACGCGAGTTTGCCCCGAATCACAAATAATGAAACATCGGTGATAAACACAAAAATACACAAAGGGTATTAGTTTCTTTTCCTATAAAAAAAATAATAGTAAATATAATGATAATCAAAAAAAGTATTAACAAAGACTAATCACATCTAGTATAATCACATTTCTAACATTAATAGAAAAAAATAATAAATGGTTATAAAATCAAGCAAATCACAACAATAGTATTATAATAGTTCATCCATCATCTTGTTTTAATTATATATTAAGGGACAATAAAAGCATACACAAAATATATATATATATTATTATATATTATCCATATTAAAATTGTTTATACTGCCGTTATTCTAAGTTGGGTTCGAAACGAAACTTAGGTCGAGCGGCGCTTCTGCACTTTAACATCCCTCCATCATCGTCAATTTTTTTTTATTTACCCCCATTTTGCACTGCACTAAACTAAATTTCCGTCTCTTTCTTATTGTCTTCCACATTTACCAAATAATTTACGCACGAACGAACGGGATATTGGGGAGCGAGCGGAACAAGGACGAAAAAGAAAACAGAACAAGTTGCTTCCCAAAATTGAAAGCAAACAAGGATTTCCCATCGAGAGCAGCGGAAATCGTTAGTAAAATTCGGCCCCGTTGTAATATTTCTTATGTAATTAAAAATTCGCGCACATCGATCGATGCGATATTAAATTGCAGAAGCGTACAACCGTATTATATCTTTTTTTATTACATTTATTTACTTCAAAAAAATGTAATCAAGATTTTCCTTACTTTTTTTTTTCTTTCTTTTTAAACTTACAGATAATTCTGAATATCACAGAATGTACACTACATCTAATGGCGCGTATAAAAGTCCTCAGATAGAAATATAATATTTTTTTTTATATAATTTTAGTATGCCTCGTTTTGATTAAAATCAATAAAACCATATGCGATTAATATCATATAAGTTAGTACCGCCTTAGGTTTAGAAAATATATTAGGTACTAAGTTAAAAACATGAATTGGGAAATTCTGAATTAGATTAAGTTTGATAGTTTTATTGAGTTTAATGCCGGAGGGCCATCCTTAGTCGATTAAAAAACTGTACAGAGGAAATATATAGATTTAGTTCTTCAGTAGACGTTTCGTTTCGGTTTTTTTCCTATTATGCTAAGACATGCCGGACGAAGGGTCGTCGTTGTCCGCCCCGACCCGTGCGGACTTCAGCCGGGTTTGACTAAAATTACTCACACTACTCTCCCTCACACTGTATTCAGAGCTATCGACATACGCGTAATCGATATTGTCAACGTTTTTGACAAACATCGGCTCTGTATTAACGACGCGGCTGCTATATCTCTGCTCCTCGGAATCGCCGGAAACTACTGGCTCCGTTTTCCGTTCTGTCTCCTTGCTCTTGTTTGATACGACCTTGCTCTGCTCGTCGCCACTCACCTCCTGCTCCAGATATTGTTTGTCATTTGGATTCAACTTCATTTTTGCGATCCGGTTTTGGACTATTTGCAGATGCCGCAGGACGTAGTCCTCCGAGGGCGCTAAGCGGTGGGCCCGTTCCAAGCATGTCTGGGCCAACAACAACTTTCCCCTTTCCACATGGACTACGCACAGGTTGTGGAGCCCTTGTATGTTGGCTGGATCCAGTTCTAAGATCCTTCTATAACACTGCAACAGCAAAATATTTAACTTAATGACATGTACTCTCAATGGGAATACATTCTAATTAAAGCACCGCGGCAACATCAAGGGAAACTTCGGACCCCTTTTACGGCCATGAAAGCCAGTATATTATCTACAGTCTCATTCATGTACTTTGTTTTCAAATGTTATTTTTGCGACACATAAATGACGCAGAAAATAAATACAGCCAACAAGCACACATATTACATTCCCGAGATATATAAACTAAATACTTTTAAAGCATAATTTAGCTTTGAATTATTATAAATCTCAATGCATTTATATTTCAATAATTGATTAAAATATATAATATGTAGTAATAATATGTATGTAAATGATAATTCAATAATTTTTATTTTGTATAGTATCTTCGCACAATATAATTGAATTTTTATTAAAACTAGTTTTTAAATTTCAAATATAGTTAACTTTAATTATATTCATAAATAAATAATTATAATTATAGAACTTAAATTTAAACGCAATTTCAAACAGTTTTGCAGGACGACAGATCTTCGAATAGTTCCGATTATTATTAAGACACATTATTGCTATAGTTTGGTCAACTTATTGAGTATATATATTACATTGATTGAAATTAGAAGTTAACTTAAAACATATGCTGATAATAACATTATTTATTTTATAAAAGTTTTGAGAAAGGAAGTTGAGTAGATTTTTTTGA
Organism: Nicrophorus investigator; assembly: GCA_963457615.1. NCBI lineage: Eukaryota > Metazoa > Arthropoda > Insecta > Coleoptera > Silphidae > Nicrophorus > Nicrophorus investigator. The sequence goes on along the minus strand of OY735140.1, from coordinate 18,552,424 downwards.
AAAAAAAATTATATCCTAGGCAACTTTAGTTCGCTGAAGTTTCGGCTCATTTCCATGAAATAAACCCTTCAACGCTTCGTGTATTATGTGAAATTATGTAACAAAGCGGCTAAGAGAAATTATTTGGGAAATGTTTACGTTATAACTAACAAAGCAACAGAAAACGGTCGCAGATTTAGAGAGGGTTTCGCTGCTATTTTCCATTAAAAAATAAACAAGTAAATAACTCATGAAGTACGAAACGTATAATCTTATCGTTAGTGTAGTATGACTTATTGATCTCGAAGGATAATTAGGAAATAACGTTGTACTATTAAACAGGGTAAAGAACGTATACATTTGACAAGTTGAATAGAAAGAGCGTTGAGAGTAGTGGTATGTAATTTGAAATAGAATCGTTAACAATATAATTTCAGTATTGCGTTTCACAACTCTCGCAGTTCCAATTTATTTTTACTACAATTTCCCGTTGTAGTTAAAGTTATCCTGTAATTATGCAATCAATAACGTAATTGATGAATTTATGATTCACGCGGAAATTACGGGCTTTAGGCTACGCCAATGTTTAAAGTGGGGTTGTATAAGCGCAGACGTGAATTATGGAATTTTTGTTCCGTCCTACAAGCAAGGGCTAATGTGTCGTGGATTAAAAGTAACTTACATTTTCAGCGGCGTCTAAATCCTTGATGTTGTTAATGTAGATATCGCCCAGAAGGATTAGACCTTTAATGTGATCAGGGTGGTACTTGACGAGTTGGTTCAGGAACGGAGCGGCCTCCAAGGGCCTGTGGTCATCGGCCATTAGAAGGGCTAGATTGAAAAGGGCACTGCGGAAGTCACTCTTGAGGTGAACCGCCCTCCGGAACCAGTGCTCCGCTTCCTCGATGTTCTTATCATCCATAGCCAGCATGCCAAGGTTGAAATGAACACGTTCGTTGGTTGCGTCCTTGGCGAGCAACTTTAGCAGCCTTTCTCGCGCTATTTTCCTTAGCTCCGTCCTGCCAAGTTCTTGTAACAAGATCGCCGAGTTGAGGAGGGCCTGCTCGTGTTCCGGATCAAATTCTAGAGCCTTGTCCAAATAGGCCAGCGCTTGGGATGCTTTGCCTTGTTCCAGAAATACGACGCCCAACTGAAAATTATATCGTTTTACGTATAGAAATAAAAGATGGTTCTTTTCTTGAGGGGAGACCAAGGCATTGTACTCACATTGTAATATATATCCGGGTTATTGCTGTCGTATAAAAGTGCCCTCTCGTAAACCTCTTGCGCTTCTTTGGTGCGATTTAGTTTTATTAAAATATCGCCCCTGTTTATATACGCTTGCGTATAATCCGCCCTCATGCTGATTGCCTGTCTGTAGAGCATATCCGCCTCTTCGAGCCTAGTCGAATTCTTGGAGATGAGGTTAGCCAAGTTCAAGAAAACGTTCAAGTGATTAGGTGCGATTCGAGCCTGATAGGATTCGCCAGGTTTAGCTTTAGGGAGAAGAGATTTCGCTCTTAAATACGCCTCTTCTGCCTCCTTGAACATCTTCAAGTGATTGTATGTGCGGCCCACATTGATATGGGCCCCTATATCGTCCTGTTGTACGTTAACGGCTGTTTGAAAATACTTTAATGCGTCCGTGTATTTGCCCTGACCCTCGAGAGCGTGGCCTACATTATTAAATAACTTGGCGTTACGTTGATTTACATGCAGTCCGGACATGAAAATGGAATACTCTGTTTCCCAGTCCCAGTTCCGCAGATAAGTTTTCGTTCCGTGCATAGCCAGGAGAAAACTTAGTGCGATCCAAGCCAGCTTCTTGCCTTGTTTTTCTGCCAAAATGCTCCATCCATACCCAACGAGCAGACAGAAGCCCATGGAAGGCATGTACAGCACCCTCTCCGCAACCACAAAGCCCACGGGAAAGAATAAGTTCGACGCTGGCAAGAAGGGCAATATTAATAATGCCAGACTCTGCAATAAAAGAAACACACGTTACAGTAATACCTTCAGAATGTCAATGCTCCACATAAATGTCAGCGGCGTTAATGGCAGAGCCCTTAATACATTTTATTGCCCCATCAACGTGCTATAAATCCATTCAAACCTTCATCAATGGCACCGTAAAGTGCAATCAACGGCAATCCTTCGCCAACTGCAAGCAAATGTTTCCAATATCGCGCGAAAACAAACCGATTCATTGCACTTGCTACCCTTAGTTATACTAGTTATTCGTTTCATCTGTAATTTATGCTTAACTTTTTTTTCATATTATTATATTCTGCTTTCGTAGTCGAATATCCGAACAAACAAATCAAATAGTGTCCCGCCATATGCACAGTGCATTCCCATTAATTTGTTTAATTTGAAAGGAAAACTTCATTACAAACTATATGCAATTCCAATGTTTTTCATTAATCCCGACCCAAATTGCTCAGTATAAAACCAACACATTTTTTTATATTTAAGCGAGTTTTTGTTCGTTTTTCGTTCACTGAATGTCCACTGAAGTACATCCTATAAAACAAAAACAAACTATTGTTTTCGAAGTTTGTAAAGAACACAACATGAAAAATGTAAACAAAGTCAATAATAAATTCCATCAAATGAATTACAATTTTGTATCTTTTATATTTAATAAGATAAATTCACATTTGTAATAGAGCGTTAATAGAGTACGTGCATAAAATATTTTATTATATAGTCCCCAGGAAAGCATTGCACATTGGGTTGATTTAAATTGCACATCAAGTTTTATGACGATAGCACATCGTGTGTACGAAGAGCAGATTATTTCATCATTTTTTTTTGTTGAAATGAGGATACGACTAGAGAGCTCGCATTTAGTAATATGTGCACAGGATGTAATTCGCAAACGGAATATAAGATGTAATGAAACGAACATATATACGTTGAAATGATAATAAAAATAATGAAAAACAAAATAAGAAATAAAAATGCATAAAATGTGGAAGTCAGTCCGACGGGAAATGTAAATGTATTTTAGAAGAACGTACCGAAACGCGGAAATAAATAACAACGGTGCAATTTACTTCTGTACTTTTTATTTAGCTTTTTTTAGTCCCATATATGAGCTTCCGTTAAGTAGAATTCGTTTTGTTAAAAAAATCATTGTGATTTGATGAATCTATCAATGCTCAAACATAAAATTAATGTTTTTATAACTCTCCAAAATGGTATTGTGGAACAAAATCATTGCACGGTTTTCCATTTACTTCATTCAGATTAATTTCCACGTTACACGCTATTATAAAATGTACACCTTTTTGTTTTTGCAAATTTTATTTATGGTCTGCGATGAATGGTCGTGTGTGTACACAATTGTCGTTATTGTGTTTGTTTATTTTTATTTTTCAACATTTATGCATTCGGACAATTGTCTGCATCCGTACAACATATATATATATAGCTCAAAGCAAATAATATTTTGCTCGAGCTGGCAGGACTGTTTTCTGTTGCGCTCGATGGCCTGTGCGCTTTGTTCGCGTTTCTGGTGGATGCGCCGGGCGTTTCCATGTTCTCACACTGTTATTATTGTAATGTCGCCGCGTTTCCGGTGCGAACATCCCAAGAGGAGGGGTCATCTAAGGATCTCCGCGGTTCATGGCTCGACGGGGATATAAACGCGGATATAAAGAAAACATAAAGATGAGCAGTAAAAGGAAAGACAAATTTCAAAATGGATATAAAAGGTAAACTTGTTCCTTTTGTTTTCCCAATTTGAGAGAGAAACAAACAAACTTTAACAGTTACTTTTAATACTAAGTAATTTTACTAATTATAGCGCTCGTGAATAATCTCATTCCAAGGTTTAATGTGCATTATAAACGTGTTTCTGCAACTTGGATACGCATAGAGTAAAAAAAATACAATTCTAATAGTCACTTTCCATTAATTAATTGTATATAGTCCAAGGTTTCTAATACTTGAATTTTCTTATCATTTCACATACGAAGTATATTTTATATTGTAGATACCAGTTTTTTTGAAATTATTAAACAAAATTATTAAAACTTCAGCGTACAATTTATAAATGATAAAATAGTTACTACTACTGTAAATTTAATTTTTAAAGCTTTTTTATATATATCAAATATAATCAACTCAAGAATTATATAATATTTTCTGTTTTGAATATACTGTACTATAGCGACAAACTTTTCTATTTAAAAAATGATCACACTATTGAAATTAAGTTTTTTGCTTCGTTTTCCTTTAGTCAATTTTGAAAAATCAGATGCTGTATTAAACCATTAAATTGAATGTATGGAGAAAATGTAATTCTCAATTTGATTTTTATATTTTAAATTGCGAATAATATGGGTTGTGCCTCCATGATTATTTTTCAATCGAAAGCAATTTAAAATTGAAATTGCCTAGAAATAAAATCGAAGTTTGCTGCATGCCTCCGTAACAAGGTGACAAAAAAACTAGACATTTAGATGCTTTGATCAAGTTTTACTTTGTCTGACGTTAAATAGAAAATCAATCACTTGAAGTTTCCAAGTAACTTGTGTTGCCGGAGCTGCAGGAAAACTAGCTCTCAGAGTACGTATGTGTGAAGGCTTCATGAAATTGATGTTAAGAATTCTCTTTCGCCATGTGAGTAGGATACAAATGCAGTTAAAAAATAAGTTTAAATGTTGATTAATGGTGACCGTAAAGTCCAATTTAAATACATTTCATTGTAAATAATTCTTTGGGTTTATGAAATGTTATTTGTGCCCTTTTCCCGGTTGATACGGGGTGTATACAGGAGAATGGGCTTAAAATGGAATATAAATCGTGAGCGGGGTCATTTACGGCGGGATTTAGGATATGCACTCGGGGGATTGGAGGGAATTCCTGCATTCCCGAATGCGGGACCGCTATTTACTCGCACATTAGTAGTCCGAGCTCTACGCCTTTTGCAAAATGCAACAACACAACATTCTCCGACAGCTGCCCAGAAAATTGAGTTAATTGTTTCTAAACGAAATACTCACCATTATTATGATTACACTCTGCTGCTTATTCTCCGTTGTGAATGCTGCAACGACCAACAGAGCAAGGAAGACGTAGGCAGCCACTGTAGATAGGTTCCTGGGATCGAGGAAGGATTCTACCAATGGTACCGTGCCCATCGTCCAATCGCAACAGAGGTCACAAGGAAACAGTAGCAACCATAAGTTGACGCTTATCAAATAATGATAAGTGAGTTGCCTAGACGGGGTCGGGGCCACCGATGCAGGATTATCGAACCTCGTGAAAACGGGTAATTGCGAACCCATTATCTGTAATCTAGCCAGGAGAAGACATACCGTGGTCAGACCTAATGCGCTCAGCCTTTTCGTGGCTTCGCTTGACCAGGGCAAGTGATACGAAGACTTGGCAGATTTAATCATGTACTTTAAATCGGACAATCGAATCTGAAACAAAAAGAAACACATGCGAAATCAATATTTGCTATCTTACAGTCATAAATATGGTCTTAGGACCTATAATCGATAGAGCTGTGCAACCGAGAGATGTAGGACAACGACGTAATGGAAAAAGCTCTCCCGTCGATCTAACATAAATTCTCATTTAAAATAATAAGATTAAACCGATTTAAATCAATTAAACTCTCGATGCATTATTATACTTTAATAACTCCATAATATAACAACATTTTTATAAGACAGTGATTATTTACAGAGACAAGTGTTTCCAATTTTATTTTTTTTATGTTCTAGTTTAAATTATATTTATTATTTCATTCAATTTAGTTAACTCTTTAGTTTTTAAGAAACTAAATTTTTTAGAAAGATTAACAATATTATACGAATATTCATGTTTGTAAAAAAACATTAACATTAATTAATAATTAAGTAGTTAAAATTATTTTAATTATATAAAAAACAAAGACTTTTCAGAAAGGTAATCCACATAACATAAAACAACCATAAGATAGTTGATGATTAAAAACTTATAGATATATGTTGATAATTTATATCTTATACAGTAATTGTAGTCAGCAAATTAATTTATTTTTAACTGCAAAAAAAGTAAATTTCTTCAATTAACTATTGATTAATAATGCGAATTACTTATAAAAAAGTATACTTTCCAAAGGCAGATTTAAGGTAATTTGAAAATGCACCATTTTTTAATTGCGAAAGAATTAAGAATAATTAATACAAGTAATTATGCTTAATTAAAGGCTATTTATATACTTAAAATATGACTGTACATTGTTGTGTTATGTTTTATTCTTTGTGCTGTAAATGCAAACGTTGTATGGTTCCGTGAATAGACCTTTAGAGAATGTGAATGAGTAAAAACTAGTTATGGAAACAAAGTGGTTTTGAAAGAGCTAAGAGTCTATTCTATAGCACGTTTGAGACAAAATGTCAATGAAAGGGCACCAGTCTCATAATTTTCAATATATATATATACACATTTTTATTCGTGACGGTTACAGTAATTGTCATAATAACGTAAAATAATAATTATTTACTTATTTTAAGTTGTTAAAATATTTAGGAAATTGAATCTGTAATGCAGAATGCTTAATAGAACAGTAATAATTTATTGACGTGCAGCATGCCGTGCAGCACCAAAGGACCAAAGTGTGCCAAACGGAATTTATATCCGCGATCGATTTAATCCCCGACACCCCTAACAATCGTTATTCCCTTGCAGTTACCACCGCTGCGGTAATCAATTAAAAGCCATTTTTGGCCGACAAAAACCCACCTCGGTGGTATTAATCAAACGGGGAGCTTTCCTCCTCATTGTAACACTTTTTCGGCTCCTCTTTTTTCATCTTGGTCCAACTCATTTCCGAACCGGACCCACTTCGTATGGACATTATATAAATAAATCTCACTTTCAAGGGAAATAAATTGCCGCACTAAATCTTCCGCCCTTGCAAAGAAAGGGCCGGAGAGAAAAACTATGAGATAAGCCCAACAAATTCTCTCTTTATCAGAAAAAAATATATATACAAGCGGTGCGAGAGACAGAAAGAGAAAAGAGGGCGAAATGCACGGAGAAAAGAAAACCCCTTTTATTTAATCTCTTGTACACTTAAACAGAATATAAACACTCCTCTTAGCTTCATACTCTGGCACTTTTCCAGCTAAATATATATCGAATGATATTTTTTATTTTTAGCGTTGTTGTTGCCAGAGAAATGGAAATTCTCCGACCTGTTTCCATGTGGAAATTGAGAAAATGTGCAATCTCTAGGTCTCTTAATTAAATTGTGTCCGAGTATTATGCAAATAAAAATCAATTTTGCTGCCAAAAACTTACCTTTTGCGAGACGAATATTTCATAGGCAGCACAGACTCCGGCCACCGTAATTCCTTGTTCTTTGCACAACATCGCCGTCGCTATAGATGCCATCGACATGCACATATATTTCCAACCTGAAACAATGGAACCATTCATTCTGTAATTAGTTTCTTTGAAAGCTGCTGCCCTTTTTAAGGTTTCATTTCATTCTACTTTTTTTTTTAAATTTCCTTTTGTTTGTCTTTCCTAAGCACATATATTCTTATATAATGATTTCAGGAATTTTTATTTGGTCGTGGAATGCGAAATCTGTTGCAGCTGAATCGTTTTAAGACACAGTTATTTCTGTTCATTTCAAATTCTTTTCTTCATTTTTAATAACAAGATTATTTATCGCAACAATTTTATATTCGCGAAATAAATATTTCATGTAAAACTATTTAATTATTAAAATTACACAAATTAATTCAAATATAAACTATTAGCTAGCATTTAAAATTGTCAACAACAAATAATATATTAAATTTTACTAAGAACAGCACATAAAATATGTATTGATTTATTCTATAATTAATAATTTAAGTTTTATACTGTCAAACCTATCTATTGCTTTCTAAGAAGGACAAATGAAACTTTAAAAAATATTCTAATATATTGGAATGAGATCAGTACAGATTAGATATGTAATTTATAAACTATTAAAAGTAAATAGGTTTATTTATTATAGATGTTTTTTGTCTCTAATAATTTATGTAATTTTATATTTGTTGTGTTAATGTTGTTTTAAGTAAAGAAACGCAATATGATGTGTGCATCAAATTTCAAATATAATGTTTGTGAAAGATAATATCATGAACATGCAAGCGATGTTTAATGAAATAAGGTAAAACATGTACTGGCACTTTTATCAATTCGCATTCAACAAATGTCGTATAAATAAAAGGAAGACGATAAACCTTAAGTAATTACGACTTAATTGTTAATAAAATTGCTTAATTGTTAAAAATGTAAAATTTAATATTGAGCAATCAATAAAATTATTATATTAAATTAATAAAATATATAAATTAATGTTAATACATTAAATTTAAAATTATTGAAATAAATTGTGCTGAAATTGTATGTAAAATATTTAGTGACAAGTAAATTAATTTTATAATTGTTTAAAATTGAATACTGTATTGCGTACTTCGAGCATTGATAATTTGAAATATATTTATTATGTAATATTATTAATGATCAAAGGCCATTACGAAAACAACTAACAAGTGCTGAAGAGAAATGCAAATTAATGCCGCGAAAGGTTTTAAATGCGAAAGGGGAATTACGTATTAATTTATTATACGTTGCGCTTCAAACGGTGCAATCTAAAATATTAATTAGTTAAACCTAAAATTAAAATAATTAGATATAAATGCTGCAGTGCCAATACTAATTTCTGTAATTTCACTAATAACGCTCTCGTCGGAATCGTTATGCAAGGCAAGTATCATTTTCCTTCCGTTTAATTATTCAAGAAATGAAATGATGATAGACCAATTTGACTCGGAATAATGCCTTGGATTGCTCATTGGCAGTGATGATGTCTTTTTATTTCCCCTTTTCTATTAAACTTTCTTCATGTGAATTTTTAGTCTATTGAGCATGTGCTGTAGGAAGATGGTAATTTATATGATGGTCGTACAGGCTATTCACATTAAGTGCATGAAGTACTATAAATTAATCAACTCTGACAGGTTAACATCATGCAACAACTGATAGGATAATGGTATTGTGTTTACCATTAATGTGTGTATGCATGAAAGTGAAATAAGTTTCTAAATTCAACTTTTTATAATAATAAATTATAATTATAAAAAAAAACATATAGATAAGATTTTATTTATTAAGTAGTTAATTCTATAGCAAATACATAAAGTGTATTTAATTATTATTATTTATTTACACAATTTTATTCGACATCTGTTTTTAAAACATTATTTAATAGCGTTGCAATATTTGACATATTTTAATATATATTTTTTTAAATTAAAATAGAGTTTAATAATTAACACTAATTAATCATAATTATATAATCGATAGAAAATGAGAAATTTATTAAGAAAACATAAATTAAAACATAATGTTCCGAAATATAATCATTTACATTGTATTCGCCTTAATATGTCGATTTATTACCTATACTTATATATTTTATTGAGTACATACTCTGCTTTGTTTTATTGATTATATAATGTGATACAGTTTATAATGATTAAAGTTTGGCAAGGAAGTTAATATGTGCATGGCTTCGTTAACTGCGAAGCACTATTAAAATAATAGTACGTTATTCAAAAATCATTTATTTAAATATGTGGTATAGATTGAAATATAAAACAGTCATTTAAAATTATTAACTTTTCAGTGGGTTAATATGTATAAAATCAGTTAGAAGAGTTCAATATTGTTTTCATATTTTTATTTTTTTGTTATACTAAGAGGAAATCAAATTTTCCAACATATTTATGCATTATACTATGAACGAAAATATTTTTCTTTGTTATAGTGTATTGTGTGTAAAATTTGAATGAAAATAAAATAATCAGAAATCTTGAAAAGTTTCGAAACAGAAAAAAAATTATATTTCAATATAATCGACTTGTAGTTCAATACATTTATTTTTCTCATAGATTAACTGCGATCAATTACAACTTTATTTAATTAATTTACTATTTGTTAACATTTCCATTTTATTTTTATAATGTGCATGTGGCTAAATGCAAAGTTTTTATAGTAAAATAAATTTGAAATATTTTTCTTACGTGCTTTATTTTCACTTTAAAAATAATTAGTTGCAATAAATATATGCACGCAAAACTAGTTTTACATATATTTTAAATTTACACTAATTATGATTTTCTAACACTGCTATTTTAATTAACAATAAAATAACAATTCTAATTCTTCCAAATATTAATTGTGTTTAAAAATTAACATAAAAATGTAAATATTTTTATTTATATTAAAAATGTCTATAATTCGTCAAAAATAACTTTTGTTACCTTTTATTATGAAATATAATGATATTTAAAAACCATATAAAAATCATAAAATACATTTTCTGTTGTTGAAGGTTCAATGCGTACGTACAAGCATCATTAGTTTACACAAATATGTATACAAATTCATTTTACATAAAAAAAAACGAGGATTATATGTCAAATCGATATAGATTAAGGATTGAATTGTTCATTTGGAAGTTTAGACTGAAAAAATAAAATAATGGTTTGACGGTAGTCAGTTTGAAAAGTTTCAAAAGCAAAAGGGATAAACCGAATTTGGTGGTAATGCAAAGTAAAATAAACTTTAGATATTTTTCTTACGTGGTTTTCTTTCATTTAAAATAATTACTTGCAATAAATGTTTGCATGAAAAACTAATCTTCTAAAATATTTTCACATTTGCACTAATTATGATTTTATAAAGCTGATATTTTAATTATCTATATGACAATTCTAATTCTTTTAAATATTAATTGTGTTTAAAAATTAGCATAATCTTTTTATTTATATTAAAAATATCTATAAGAATTTCCTGAAAACAAACTTTCGTTACATTTAATTATGAAACCACCAATTCGAAACCACATAAAATACATTTTCTGTTTTTGAAGGATCAATGCGTACGTACACGCATCATTAGTTTACACAGATATGTAAACATATTCATTTTACATAAAAAAGGCAAAAAAAAACGAGGATTATATGTCAAATCGATGAAGATTAACGATTGAATTGTTCAGTTGGGAGTTTAGACTTAGTGCCCAAACCGAATGCAAATGAAAACAGCAACCAAAAAGAAAAAACTTTAAACATCATCCGCCCAGTTTAATAATATTCCGATCACAAATCAATAGGGGGGCCTTTTTGCGCTAACGGAAAGGGGGCTTTACTGTCGGCACCGGGAATTACACGAAACGGAATGCCGGGGTAAAAAAGAGCGGTTGCATGTTTCGTGTTCGGAATAAATTATAAAAGCACTTCACGTGAGAGTGTAATTAAGTCTGAAGCAAAAAAAAATGTACGGTGGATCTAAAGGGGGTAGCAGGATCAGAGGGGCGGTGGACGTCACAGAAAGAAAAAACAATGTAAACGTTAGTCCGCTTAGTTTTCTTTTGATTTTTTTTTAGTTATACATTCCGGGAGGTGGCAGACTTGTCGTTAGGGTAAACAATCATAAATAAATAAATCATTTGCTATTTTCACCTCGTGACCGCTGGGGACTTGACTTTAAACATTGCCTATTGTTGCCATCCGAATGAACAGCGCACTACAATATTTATGGTTTGAAAATACATTTTACAATAATATTCCAGGGGACCGGCGTATGTAAATAATGAAACCATTATGAATCGCCGAATTGCCGTAATTGGAGCGTTCCATCGGAGTCCAAAGGGATTGGGGGACTTATTTATTTATTTACTCAAACTCACCCGTATTTCTTTTATTCCTCGAAGCCTTAGTGTACAGCATGAAAGCAGCCAGGAAGAACACTGAAGATAAGGTTTCTGCTCTTCCGACTACTCCAGTTACCTGGAATTACATATTTAATTTAGTAAATGCTCTACTTAGCTGCAAACGACAAGACATTACACATAAAAATAAAGCAGGAAAAGCATTTAGAAAAATGTTTTCCGTCTTTGCGGACATTTCTCCTTTCTTGTCACCCTTTCGAGCATTTCTTGAAAAGGAGATACTATAAAAAATTAAATTTGTTATTATTTCTAATCCAGGCAAAGGTGGAAAGGAAAGTAATTACTTTTCCTCCTGCGAGTTTCTTTTAATATCGCCGGGATCGTATCTTCGCGACGACCGGGCTTGGTCTTTATTCTATCCTTCTCTCTTACACCACCCTCGTGTTGCCTCTCCCTTCAGGCGGCGAGTTGAATGAGAAGGATTGCCCCAGCTATTCACGAGACATTACTCAAAGTTGGTGTGTATATTCACCCTCGCCATCCGAGTTTCATTTCATCGCGACGTTTATCAAAACTGGGAAGTTTCGGATTTAATTAACTAAAACCGCAAAACTCATAAACACGTTTTTAAAACGTCCATCCATTTTGACGGGCCTTTAACTTACTGCGCCTCAACGTAGTTCCAAACTATATTTCATTTTATCAATCATTCCACACGCGTTTCCTTATACAGTTTTTTTTTAATATTTGTTAATCATATATTAATTCATACTCTATATCATTCTTTCTAATAATTAAAAAATTGTTATTATTTTTAGAAAAAAAAGTTTATAATTCAAATGATTGCAACTAAATTTTTGTGATATTTCATTTTGTCTCTAAATTAACTCTCAATCTACACATTTATTAAAACCAACTTAGTTATGTAAAGTTTGTAAACTGAAAAAGTCAGAGAGTGTTGTTATACCTACAGACGAGTTGTAAATATATTTCACATTATTTTATTGATATATTTCCTTCTAAAATATATTTTATATTCTATCATTTTGTCCACTCCACTATTTATTTATCAAATGTGCAAAAGATGCAGCCAAAAATAATATATCAATATTTTATAAAGTGCGCATAATGAAAGTAAGACTTTGCAATGTATTTTTTAAGTTAATTTTTTTTAAACATTTTTTGTTAATTTTAGAATTTATCCTTTATGAGATAATATATTTCTAGGAAATTGATTTTAATACTTGGAAAAGTAAGGAAACAATAATTTGAACTTCAACTAATATAAAATAATTTATTTTGATTTCAGAAAATAAATTTATATCACTTTAGTGTAGTTTGAATATAATTTGTGCTTAATATATTTGCAACTTCATATCGTAAAAAAGGTCACCTTTCTTCAGAAAGATTAATTTACTTAATTAATCTTGTATGAAATATAAACATTTAATTTCTTTAAAAATTTACTAGAATGAGCAAGAAAATTAGAGAAAAAAATAAATTCCAATTAATAAATGGAACCTTTTCACTGTGGGAATGAAAGCCACATGTTCAAACGCTATTAATAAATTAATCTTTACAGAAATTACTGAAGCTATTTCTATAGCGGGAAGGAAATAAGACCGCAAGCAGTAACCACATCCTTTTTGACGGAAAAATTATTGATATTAATTAATTTATATAATTTAAATTAACAGTTTTAATAAAACTATTTATTATCAAACTAGTATAATTTTTAACTAGATACGTCTATTTTATATCAAACTTGTACAATCAGTACGAAGAATATGCGTTGATGTATTTTTTTTAATTGATATGCCTGAAATATTTCATTAAATTTTCGCCATTTCATTCCACTCGTTAGCGAGTAAATATTTATGTGCAGACTTAATGAATAAAGGCTTTTCACATTAACTCACTAATTATTAATTAAGGACCGAAATTGAAACAATCCGGAAAAATTGGAAACTCGGCCAAATCATGTAACGACGTCACAGAGTCTACAACGCAATGAAACAACTATGTGCAAGAATAATTAGTCGACGCAGAGGCGAGAGGTTCACAAATTTGATTCGGTATTTATTTATTTCCATTATTCGAGTGGAGGCGCTTATGGGGCAACTGTCGTTAGGACTAATGGAATAGCTGCATGAATAAAAACTTCAGTTCCGACCCCCGGATTCCGGCCTTGGGCTAATGGGGTATCCTCCAAACCTCGCCCAGCCTTTCCCCCTCTCGATTTACGAATTCAATTAACAATTATAAAAGTAGCTCATTACCCCTCAGGCCCGGAAGCTAATTAGGGTTGTAATTGCCCTGGATAATTTTAAAAATTAATTGTGAGGTCCTTGTCCGAGAGAATCGAATACATTAGTGATTTACAGAAATCCAATATTTTGAGCAATTGGTTTCTATTATATATTATGTACTGTAGGTAATGCTGTAAATAAGGTATATAGTTTATAGTAAAAGTTAAATAATCTTACCGCTTCCACGTGAATTGGATGGACTGCGAACAGCATGGCGGCGACAAAACTTGATAACTCTGGCAGAAACATGGAGCACATTCTGAAATTTCAGAGAGACCAAAGATATTATAGTTTCCGAAGCAGACATGCATTAGTTCACCAAACTAAAACGAGGGAACGGCGTGGGGATAATTAGCCTAAAAGTTTTATCTTATAAATTTTGCTTAACTATACGAATGAATATTGCTCGAGTCACTCTCTGAATATTGTAGTATTAATCACATTTCGGATCAAGCCAGCCAGTCATTATTACTATGTATATTTTATATTATCAATTTTGCGCGGATGCTGAACATCACCTCCATTATTCAATATCGTTGTACATGCACATACTTGTTATGACTGCTAATACTGGACCTAATCTATAACGCAAAGTTCCTGCAGAGATCAAAATATAAACTGCCTCGACATCCACATTACTATTTTAATCCTCGCAGCTTAAATAATATTATTTGAGGATTACCATGACCCACTAATGTCACTACATACATCGGTATTTTCAATGCGTTCATCCTGTTTTATAAAATAATAGCATATTACCAAAAGTATAATGAATTATGTTATATCAGATAAAAAGAAACACAAATCCAAACTAATAAATAAAATTAAATAAACATAATTATGCACAAAAAAAAACAAATATATAAATACTTCCTTTTATCGACTTTACCCGGAGATATCAATTAATCATATATCATAATACTTTATTACATACAACAAACACATACATTAATCATACTTTAATCACGACTATCGTAAGTAGGGATGTGCTAAACATTTTCTTCAGCCAGCCGTAAATACTAACTCTGCAAAACTTTAGTTTAATTTTCTAGGTAAATACTAGAAGTAATTACAAGTAGTTCAATTAGTTGATACAGACATTTAGCAAGTTTAGATTTGAATAGATTCTAAAGTTTTTTCTCACTCCAAAAATTGAAAACCCTTTTATAAATCTTTTTATGCAATTTTCAAATCGTTTAATATAAAATATAGTAAAGATTACATTTGAACAAAAAACTCTTCAGATAATAATAAATATAATTTATTGTCCAGAATACGAAAATTATACAATAAAATTAGCACGAATATAACTGGTCAAAGGGCCTTCGAAGTTAATATTTCTGCCAGTAAAAGGACACGATTATAAGGGAGGAATTGGGTTACTTAAATATATGATAAATATTTGGAATACGGAATTTGGAGAGGAAAGAAATATTGAAATTTTGGGAAAGCGAGAGGTATCTGTCAAGGAGAGGAACATTTTTGGTTTTAGAGTAAAGAAGATCATTGGTAGGATTTTTGAGGAAGGTTTTTTTAAGACTGTTTTTCGGCATTTGGAATAGAAGAAGCAAATCATAATTAAAGATTGGAGAGAAAATGGATTGATGGTAGTTTGACATTGGAAGGATATTTCAGTACTACGGAAGATCAAAGAATGGTAATGACGGGATCTGAATTTTATTTTAGACTTAAGTTAAGAATTAAGGTTAAGTTTTGGTAAGAGGATTCCCAGGTACTCTTCAGATAAAATTTCGTTTTATTAATTAATTTCAATAATATTATAATTTATTCTTTCTATAACAATTCAAACATTTATTATTATTTTTTTTCTCTTTTGTAGTAATCCCTGCAGATCACCGGATTTAGTTTTTTAATTTAGCACAGATTTATTTAAATACTTATAATTTTTTTTTCTTAGTTTTATAGTCTATGAGTTTATATTCTGGTTCCGGAGCCGCATGGACCCTGTGATATAAGAAATTGTGAATCCAAGCTTGAAAGCAATTTGGCACAGAGAAAATTCATTTAAATAGTAGAAATTTGATCAAACAATATTTTCAAAATGACTGGTCCGTAAAAGTTTGGTAAGTTCTTGGATTATTTTATTTTTTTTTATTATTTTTTATTATTTATTATTTTTTCACAAATTTTTCCAACTTTCTCAAAATTATTATGAAATTCATTTGAATCCTAAAAAACTGATGGCATATCCTTATATCGCTTTTAAAAGTTTATTTTTTTGCAACTCATAAATCCATATGTGTACACATATTCAAATTGCTTATAAAATTATTTCTTTAACTTTAGTTGACTTCTTAAAAAGTAAGCTTTCAAAATCTTCAACTACATAAAAGTTCAAACATCATCATAAAGAGCGAGGAGGAAGTTTTAATATAGGTACAAATGTGCTATAAGATTAAAAAAAGGTTGAAAAGCATTGCTCTAGTGTTCAAGCCTACACACATGTATTATCATATCAATTGATTAAACTAGTATTATTAATCCAAGCTTTATATATTTGCAATAATCCATGTATCAGCAATAACATAAAGAAATTTACTGCTGAACTTATCAATAAATACAAACAAACATTGTTTATAACAATACACAACCTCATAAATACAAAAACCATTTCATATGGCATATAACAATATAATTTATAAATTGAGCATATGGTTTTGTATCATCTATATGTGACTATTGCATAATATAATTTTGACTGTAGCATATAGTTATCTATTTGTTTATTTTAAAATAAAACCGTACATAATATATTTATTTCAGGTTCATAATAAATGCGACCGCAGCATTTCGAACCGCACTCATTCCCGAATGAGTGTCCATCCTCCCAGTTTTAACGCGGTATTATGCAAATATAAATCCATCGCATATTATAATTATTTATTCAAAGCATTTAGCGTGGTTGGCTTCTGTATGAAAACGGTAAAATGCTTTTAAATTATATATTGCACTCGAACGTAAACCAAAACAGGGTCACAAGGCCCTGTATTTGCTGGATCGCCTATGACACTGGAATCTACCCATTAATTAAATTATCTCACGTAATAATATAATATAATAATATAATAGGAATGCAATCATTGTTCATTATCATCGGCTTTGTAATTCTATATTTACCGAACGAGCATTATCTAATATCTGAAAATTCAATATTGTAGATCAATATAAACTCAACCCACATTTTAATTGATACAATTTTTGTGAAAAATAATTAAACTTTCATATGCGAATATTGAATTAATAGTTCAGAAACCTCTTGAAAATGGTGAAATAATAGATATTGTATGTAAATTGAAAATCATATAGATAATGACGAAAAGATTTCGCTCACTGCAAGTTTAATATTGGAGCACTTTCATTGCACCATCAAGTACCAATCTTCTGATTATTAATATATAATGTATATATTTTTACAGGAATTGATCAGGAAAATCTACAGTATAAAAACAGGTTTGTAAGTATTAAAAGTAAATTTAAAAATAAAAACTATGTGTAATAAAAACAATTCTACAATTTCATAAATAAAACTGAAAAAAAAAACAATCACATCTTTCCAACAAAAACAATTATTTCATTTAGTTTTTTAGGTTTTAAATTACTAATCTTTGCAATTGTATATTGTTAATAATTTTTATATAATTTTGCATCATTATATATTTTTAGAAACAATTTTTTGCAACAATGTTCTATAGTTAGATTTTATTATTTATACTTAGAACTCTGTACGTAGCACATAGCAAATTTAATTTAAATAATTATAGTATTTATCAATAAAGATCGCAGTAAACAAATATTTAGAAACATCTAATATTAAAGCTTTGAACAACAAAATGAAATAATACAATACTAACTCTCCTAATTTTTCATATATAATGTATATATTTATACAGGGATTGTTCAGGAACTAATCTACAGTGTAAAAACAGGTTTGTAAGTATTGAAAGTAAATTTAAAAATAAAAACTATGTGTAATAAAAACAATTCTACAATTTCATAAATAAAACTGAAATAAAATAAACAATCACATATTTCCAACATAAATAATTATTTCATTTAGTTTCTTTATTATCAAAAACCAAACTGCAACTTAGGTATTAAATAACTAATCTTTGCAACTCCATCTTGCTAATAATTTTTATATAATTTTGCTTCATTATATATTTTTTAAAAACAATTTATTAATATTTTATATTTATGTTAACTTCAGTAAATTGTTGAAAACTTGAATTGTTTAAATGAGAACTGATTCCTCTTAGTTGCGTGGAAAAAAAGGTTGAGAAATGCTGTTTCTATAAATATTTTCAGTTATCATTTTTAATAAGTATTTTTTTTATATGAAGATACCCTAAAAATAATAAAGTGATATGTAGTGTTAAGTATAAATGTCTGAAATATTTCCTAAATTTAAATGGTTATTAAAAAAATAAATTAGTTTTGTAAATCGTGATCAAATATAGAAAAGTAATTTAAGAATTTACAGGTTGTAATTTATATTATGATTGTTTTGTGTCTACATTGTCACACAGTATTGCAGCTCTTTGCGTTGTTTCGACATTGGCAATTTATAATAGGCAATTCTCGCAATTCGTTTTCAGTATTGCGTTGCCTGATTTATGCACTCGATTGCGAAAGCAAGAATGAGTTTGTGGGATGGAAAATAATAAATAAAAATAGCTTGAGTGTGAGAGAGACAGAGAGAGGTGGAACAGACAAAAAGGGAGAGCATATATACAGTGTGTATATATCAGTTGAGTTGGATTTGCATACATTGCCGGGCCTTAACCACTTCACAATTTATAATTTTCATTTTTCATGAATAAATTAAGCATTAAAATGAGGAGGAGACGGCGAAGGAGGCCGCCCGGTACAGGAACCGTCCCCATTTATTTTTATGTTCTCTCCCCGAAACTAATAAATAAATATAAGGTTGGGAAAATGCGGCTTTCGCATATAGAATTGCATCTCTGTACGAGTATTGCCATATATTGCAGAACGTATTCCTCTTCCTATTTCGGCCCCTCCAATTTATGCATAGACTCCCATCTTCTCCACCCTTCGCGCATTGCATTCCCAAAGAATAAAATTAATTATATCTGGAAGCTTCTCGTATATCAATATTCACTATATATTGAAAAAAATTTGTATTATGTAATATAGTTCAATTTTTGTCATTTTATTGACATACTTTCTACAAATTGACATATATGGTTCGTGGATCAAGTTCATCCACATCGCAATTTTAATCTTGTTTTACTTAGTTTTCTAAAATTATAACTGTGATTTAATAAATATCAATTGTATTATTTATTAATTCATCGTTGTAATTTTAAAATAGTACTGAAAAAAAAGATTTGTATTTTTCAACAATTCGTTTAAAATATTACTTGTTGGGCAGAAAGACCAGATGTTATTAGTTATTTCTTAAGGTACACGACAAATGGGCAACAGATACCTAGAAATAATTTTAGGACACACGCTTATAATAAAATTTAATGTCCAAAAAATAAATTTAATATAAAAATTAAAATAAATATAAACTTTATACAAAACAACAATTATATATCAATAATTAAAAACTCAACTTCGCTCTTATTTATTTTTATATGAATAAATTATTATCATTTGTAAATTTATATTTTTTTTCAAAGAAAATAAAACACCTAAAAACATATTTATATAACAAAAATAAGAGAGAAACACAACAAAGGGTAATTGTTCTTTCTGCCCTCAAAGTAAATATGATTTCTAAACTCTTAAAATGTTGACTTTACAGTTATAACATCTTGATCACTGATAAGTTATAAAATTTTGATATAAAATTACCTGTATTAGAAAATATGTTCAAACATAATTGTGACGATTTCAAGAAAAAAATAATTAAAGAAATACATATTTTTTATAACAATATTCCATAGTTGGATTTTATTATTTATTCTTAGAGCTCTATACGTAGCACATAGTTAATTTAATATAAATAATTATAGTTTTTATCAATAAAGTTCGTACTAAACAAATATTTATAAACATCTAATATTAAAGCTTTGAACAACAAAATTAAATAATACAACTCCAACGAATATTTCATATATTATTTTAGACGAAGGAGTAATTTGCGCAAATTCAAGGAGAAATCTCTTTACATATTTATAAATAAACAACATTGCTGAACAAGATTAGAGGTGGCAACATCGACCACCTTTCATTAACATTGCTTTAACTTAGATTATACGCCCTTCTGCTGTACACGTGCATGTCCAATTTATCGTGAAAGCTTTTAATTAAATTAAAATTTGCACCTAAAACTTAATTAAAAAACGAAAATATTAATCACTGTCAATGCTTTTCTTCTATATTAAAAATTACATTTTTTTACACTATTGTTTACATATAAAATATGGTTAATGTATATGTAAATAGTATTTATCAAGAAGAATGTGTAGAATTTCACATTTAATGTCAATAAATTCCTGAATTAATACGGTATGAAACGAATTTATAATTATTAAAACAGTTTCGTAATTTAACAATTTGAAATTTAAATATAGTTAAAATTACTTTTCTTTTACACTGACTAGTTTTGTAGTTTCTTATCTGTATAAGACAGAAACCATCTTAATGAATATATTCTTTCATGAATTAGATTTTATTCCATTAAGAAATAAGCGTTTTCTTAGTAAAATAGTAAATAATAACAATAAACAAATATTTTTTGTACTGAAGGGAAAACCAGGTATTTTTCACATTACTGCAATATAATTTATTTGTACTTTATTTGACCACACCAAATGGTCAATAAGATCATGCAAATGTCTTTAGAATTATTTTTTAAGATGATGATGAAGACAAAGACCAATAAGCTATGTTATTGAACTCTGAAAGTCATCATCGAAGCTGCTATTTTAGAAAATATGATAAATAATTCGAGAAAAAAAATCGCGGCCTGTTATTATTACACAAGTAATCTACATGCTTCTAGTCTATATAGAAAAAACATGTTTCTCCTCTACATATAAAAGAATCTAGAAAATCGTTCATTTCTTATATAACATTATTAGTAGTACCAATATGTTAGATTATTGATAGGAAAACGACCAGTTTGTATTTTATAGATATATTACAAAATATTTGGAGTTAAAATCATAAATAGAGGCAATTTTGAGCTTGGATGTATCAAGTTTTGTAGAAACATGTCCGTTTGAAAAAATATTTTAACATTGAAATTTTTGTACATTTTTATCTACAATATATTTGGAGTCACATAATTACATGTCCATTTTGACATACATTTGCTAACAATTATAGTTTATGACGGTTTATAACAAAAAAAAATACAACTTAACAAACCACTTGCTTGGTATAAAATGGTGACCTTTCATGTATTAAAAATGTGATACTTGAGAATGATAAAGAAATCGAATTATTCACCCAAATATAGATACAAAGTTTGTAGACTTTTGCAGATATAATAAGTAGACTTTAAGCTGAATCTGCAAATTTCATAGAAGATATAACTAAAAATGAAGTACTACAAAAATGTGAAACATAAAGAAGGCGATTTCTATAAAAACGTTGAAAATATGCAATGCTTCATTTCGAGCTAGAAAAGTTTAATTTTCTTCTATTCATTATCAATTAAAATAAAATGTTATGTCATTTATATCGACATTCCAGTGTAGGTCCAAACCAATTAATAATTACGCTACAAATTGCCAAGTAACTAAAAAATAAAACAAATATATAGCTTTCATATTGAAATAAATTATAACTTTATATTACGTTTTTCTTTTCTAAAAAAAAGATTTTTTACAGATCTTGCTTTCACCAAAGTTTCTTTATATTAAATACAAGTATTATATAAAATGTAATAGGTTTTTTTGTACGTCTGCATCCATTTCTTGCCATATTTCACGCAAAGTACGTTACATTTCCATCGATTTAATCTCACTTTGCTTTAATATTCATCGTATCATTTATCAAACACAATGTACATTTATAATTTTTTTTCAGCTACACATTACGAAAACCCCACCCTATAAGTAAAAAAGAAGAAAACACCCGAGTAAGTTTTGCACGAAAGCAAGAATGAAATGAATTATATATAGCAGTATCAAACTTGAATTTCAGTTGGTGTCGTATTTTATTTACCGTAACCGAAATATCCTTTCGTCGAGGCATTAATTTTACTAAATTAATGATTTTACACTTAGTAGCGTGTACAAGAGACATTAATATAACCATAAAAGGGGTCGACCAGTATCATATCAACGTTTTATACTAAGCAAATCGATCCTGACAACAAAGTGGTCTGCTTTTATTTATTTTTCACGTCGCAAAATAATATAATTAACTCGGAAACAACTATTATTTAGAAATATCGCGAAATGATGGAAATTTCATCAATTTACGTTAATTGATTTCTTATCTTTTTTAAATTATCTTCTGGTTATATTTTGTTCGTACATTGACAAAGAACCATTACAATCGCCGTCCGTACATTCATAATTGAAGCAAATTACCTGGCTGCACCAGAAGCGCAACAAATATCAATTAATCTATTAAATTTACTGCCCCACAGATATTTTGCAAAATTACAATTGTACAGTGCAATCCCTAATTGATATTGCAATTTTCTGCTACAATGATTTTAACACATCACCTATGCACCATATACTCTATTCATGTTTCACATTTCTAGCTATATGTAGTAAACAATTAAATTTGCTTTATAGATAGAGATTTAATTAAAATAATTACTTGTATAATTTATGATAATTAAATATTTAATCTAATATGTATTAATATTAGAATTAATGTCTGTAAATCGTTTAAAAGTCACAAAAATTATTCATGTCTTTTATTCAATATTTATTTTATTTTTGGAAATTTAGGATACAAAAATATTAAATATTAATTTTTATTATTAATAATACTAAATATTTTCTTTAAAAAAAATTATAAAAAAAATATATAAAATGTAATAAAATATTTATATTTATATTTAAATAGAAATATTATTAAGAATTTACTTGAATACTTTCAAAGAGCGATACTTACAAAACTTATAGAAATCATTTACGTTATGCAAGACTACTGAATTCATATATTTTTTTTTAAACAGAATTATTTTTATTGTATTTTCATTGCATTTCCATTAGTAAATGTATATTTTTATAACGTACACAACAAATTATATCTCACGAAGCTTCCATTACTACTTAAACGCAAACACACGAGTTGAATACTAAAAATATCTGATTAAAATCTCATTTCCGATTTAGTTTCGAATATGTAATTTGTTATATCGTTAGTCATCGTCCGACAAAATAAATACCGATTGTCATATGCATAATTCAAAGAGTATAGCAAACCTTCAATTACCGAACATGGATATTCTATAAACCATACAATTATTACACAGTATTTTATTACTAGTGTTAATACAAACAAAGCTAATAATTATAGTTGTAATTATTTATATACAAACATTAATTTATAGTATAGCATTATGTATAGATGTTATATTAATTGGTTATCAAAGCTATTGCGGAAGCTTGCTTTTTTTATATAAGTTATTATAATGTTTATTGTTTTATATAACTATATTTTTTTTATTATTTATGTTTTTTTTGATAATTAATTATAATAATATTTATTGCAAAACAACTATAAAAATATTCTTGTAACAACAATTATAGAAACAAATAAAAAATATTGACCAAAGGTTTTTCTGGCCTAATATTATTATTATAAATATTGATTTATAAAACTTAACGGTATAAAATGATAATTGCAAAGAATTGGGGAAAATTCAAATAGAGAAGTGGTATAATTTATGTATCGTATTCTGCAATTCAATTATATTTGCTAATTGAAAGTCTGCGGACGGAGGGTGGTACAGTTTATAATTGAATTAGGAAATGTGGCGTCTTCCAAATTGCACCCGGCATAATGACCCAATTTGTATGTATCTCGACTTGAAATAAAACAAAGCAATCTTTCAGAAGATGAAGACCAAAAAAAAAAGAGAGAAAAATGTAAGTAACGAGGAAAGGAGGGAAAAGGCATGGTAATGCAATTAATACGTTTCCCTTTATTTCTTCATTCCCTTTTTTTTACGATTATTATTCGGGACCCGGACCAATCCAGACCCCTTACTACGGAAAAGAAATGAGAGAAATTAATAAGTGAGATTATCGTGGAAAGTTTACAAAAGCGAAATTAAATTTTCGTCTGCAAACACACATACAGAAATAAATACTCTTTTTTGAGCCTTAGCTCTCTTCTTCCGCTGTTTGCTTTTTTTTTCATCGTTCCTTCGTCCCTCCGGTGTATGTGTGTTCTGTTATATAAGTTTCCGCTCTGAGGGGGTGGCAGAAGTACAATAAAAGTTTTTTTATTTCGCCGCGCGGAAGCCGGCTTGTAAATAAATGAAATGATTCGTTGCGGTCGAAAAGAGAAAGAATAAAATGAAATAAAATTGGGATAGGATGGAAAGGTGGGAAAGGATCAGTAGCAAAAGGGATGGATATGCATGCACGTTTGTGTATGTATGGACTGACGTAGGCGGACACAGAGATACATCAGACTTTCGGCCGGATCCGAGTTTGCACAATTCCATGCTAATGCACGTAATGGGCAATGTAAATAGCGATAAATCGGGGAGTTATGTAACGTACCTGAAATACATGAGGCACACGACGGAATGCAACAGCATATTCACCAAATGGTATCCCATCGGCTCCAACTGCCATAATAAATAATTCCAGCGAAACGTCAAAACACACAGCGGCCTGTAAGACTTGTGACTCTGTTCCTGAAACATAAATCAAATGGAAACTAAATTAGACACCAATGAAGCGAATGTTCATGAGATAATTAAATTGTTGCGCAAACACGTACACTTTATTTTTTATGTTTTATTTACAGTCTATTCAATATGAACAATAAGTAAATTCGAGATCAAATTAAATGGATAGACATTTCCCGGTGGATGTTTCACATTATAATATTTTTTGAATATTAATAATTTACTTAAATCTAGATTCTAAATAATATTTAAGCCTGCTATGTGATTCCAGTTTTTCTTCGTATATGCTACTAAACATTGGTATTGTATCAACAACCAGATCGATCGAAGTCTTCATGTATTTATTTATTCATGATAAACCACGGGGTTCTGATAATATATCTTAAGCATTTTGATTGTAACCTTTCGATAATTTATATGTTCGTATGCATCACACAATTTGATACCATACGTTCATAATGGTTTCATTATTACCTTAGATATTAGTAATTTATTCTATACTGATAATTCTGTCCCTTATAACCACTACAGTTTTCTAAACTTAATATCCTTGTTCCCTTTTAGCTCGAATCTTTTCTACTAAGTCTTCTGACGAGTTTGCAAACCTAAATATTTCACTTTCGTTGATTTGGGCAGATCTTTGTCATTAAGTCTTATTGTAGGACAGAAATATTTCTTTAGTATCCATGAGATATACGCAGATTTCAGTTCGTTAATTAATATTCTCCAATTTTGAAACCCTTCCTGTAATTTATATATTTTTTTCATTCATCTGCAGGACCGGACTTGAGCCAATTGGACCGATTGGGCCAAATCGGGACCCACGCTTGAAGGATCAAAAAACGCAGCACACAAACATTTATATATTTAAAAATAGTACATATTACAAAAAGCTCTAAAATCTATTCTTTCAACAAAATATTTGCAACAACTATTTAAAATGTTTGAATTTTTATCTGAAAAAGCATTTCCAAAACCTATTTATTGCCCTTCGAATATATCAATTCCAGTTAGCGTTGCTTCTGGAGAGAGACCTTTTTCTAGATTAAAACTTATAAAAAACTATCTAAGATCGACAATATCTCAGGATATATTAAACAGTTCCGCGAAGATGAGTATTTTAGAAGATTTTTTAGAACAAAAACTTCGAAACTTGTAAAACAGCTCTTTATAGGTTTATATTCAATAAATTTCAGTTATATACATTGTTTTTATATTTGTTTTTTTTTAATGTAGAAATTTGTCTACCTTATGGTTTATGACTTATGATTTTTATAATTGAATTTGTTTTAAATAAATATTTAAAACATGTAAATTCTAATTGAGGGGCCCCGCAAAAAAAATCCAATCGGGCACGCACTTAGCTTATCTGATGATAAGATTGTCATATAATCGGAAATTTTCCAAACGTAATATTACTAGTTTTAAGAATGTCTATCGTGTATAAAACTAAAGCAGTGTTTAGAATCACTTCTCGTTAGCACTACTTATTCTGTTGTATATACACTATATATTAATTGTTTATTATATTGTAAATATAGTATGACAAACAACATGTAATATAAATATTCCGATAGTTTACACCAGTAATTCCCAAAGTGTGCGCCGCGGCTCCCTTGGGCGCCGCAGTGCCGTCATAAGGGCGCTGCGAAATATTCAATTAAACAATTCAGCAATTTTCTTGGAATTTCCAATTCTCGAATTTTTGCGCCAACAATCGTGTATGCTGACAAAATTCCAAGAATTTAGCTACTTTCGAATCGAGCCGAGGAACCGCGGCGCACACTTTGGGAATCACTGGTTTACAACATAGGAATACCATTTTAGTTTTTTTTCTAGTTGCAACCGGTGGTTTGTGAAAGAATGTTGATACTCTGTGGAGTAATTTGAATATATTTATAATTTTATTTAAATGTTTATTTCACTATTTTGCAATTTTCACCATTCTATCATTAATTTTCATTTGTTGCAAATAAAGTACAATTTCATATTTGGTATGTTATTAATATAAAAAACATGGTAGCGGTATGGAGAGTTCATAATTTTGAGCTTAGTGGTCCGAAAGGTTGCTGTTGTAATGCATGGGTCAGCTCCGTAGCCACATGCAGCGCATTAAGTGAATAACTGTGAGTCTTCGTTATTCAAGGATATTTGAATATATTCTTCAAAATAGCTCTTCACTTCGAAAAGTCCTTTATTAATTCAGTTGATACACAGACAGTTAGTAATAAAATAGTTTATTATAAAAACTGTTAATACTTAAGTTGATTTAAATTAAAAAGAAAATTAAGTGAGCGTTCCAGTTGGTGCACAGACAGTTAGAAATGAAATATTACATTATAATAACTGTTAATACTTCAGTTGTTTTAAAATAAAAAGAAAATTAAGTCATTATGTCCTTACAAACTACACTTATATAATACATTTAGAATAGTGCTAGAATCGCAGATAGTTGCATGACCAAAGGCAATTGGATTCTATAAATCCATACCGGAGCAAAGTAAAGAAAAAGACTAAAATTTTGTCTCAAAACAAAGCAACAAGATATGATTTAGTGCATGAAAAGTCATACTTGCATCCACACATTGTAGTAAAAGTCCACAAACTACATTATTTTTTTATTCGATATTTAAAAAAAAATAACATTCTAAATTGTATTATGCTTTGATTTCTATATATTTAAATATTATTTTATGATGTTTTATTTATTAAAACATATTTTATAAGTAATTATTTGTTCCTTTCAGTAAATTTAACCACATTTTCAAATTAAATGTAATGTTATTTGTAATGTATTATAAAGAACTCATATAACAAATAATCGCTCTACTTGCTGCTTGAATAATTAAAAATAACTTAAAAATTATATAAGTAATACTAAGATTAATATATATGTTCGGGAAGTATCTCAATTTAATTAGGCTTGGGATTAATTGCGTACATTAAGTTCAGTTAATCTGTACGAGATTATATACGCTAATAGCAATTTCAGTCAGCCATGCATGTTGAAGAATGATTAAGAAGATTACATTGAAGATGTACGGCTAATAAATACTTAAATAAATAATCTAATTACATGTAAATATTATATTTAATGTATAATCTGTACTATTTTTATTATATTTTAATTATCTGACAATATTTATATATAATTAAATATCCAAAGTATATTTAGTGTTATTTTTTTTGTTCTAAAAATATTATTTTTATACTTTTTATCTTACGAATATTTTTATATGCTAATACATTAATACAGTATGTATTTTTCTCATATTTTATTTATATACTCGTTTGGATTAAAAGGTCAACTAATACTATTTAAACATAAATTTCTACGTACATTTTTTGTTCAATATGAGATGTAAACTCATTAGTAATAATATTCTTGTGCGTAAATAACAAATACGTATTTATTATTGTTTACATTTTGTGATAGTTCCTATAAATTTTATTGTTATTATAAATAAATCTCTTGGCTTTAATGTTGTATCAATTTTTCGGATTATCAAAATTCGAGTATTTAAGTTTCAATAAGAGAAATTCATGTTTATTTTATTATATTTTTAATATGAAATCATAAATTTTATTGTATGTATTTTAAATTAAAAATTCCTAAATAAATACTGTAGATTCCGCCAATATATATTTAAAGATGAAATAAGCAGTATATACTAATTGTTTAAAATATGCTGAATTTAAAATTTAATTTGTTTCAAAATTTTCAAACCGTACTATAGCGAATCCGCGCTGATCGAATCCACATTACGCAATGTAATACTTTTTAACATATATTAAATTTCTGTTTGTAAAATAACAACATAAAAAGATTAATTATAAATTTATTAAAATATATAAGATGTGTTAACAAAATACATATATTGACTGAAAATTGAATATATAAAAAATCATTTCATTTATATTAACAAATTTATTGGTCACAAATTGTGCCAAAAAATTGTATACTAATTGTTTAAAATTTACTTTGTTTCGAAATTTTCAAACCGTACTATAGTGAATCCGCACTGATCGAATACTTTATATAATTCTCTTGATACATTAGCACAAAATTAGTAAAATTTAAATCTTCTGTTTGGATAATTTCTCAATATAAAAAGTTTAATTATAAATTTATTGAAATATATAAACTCGTAAGTTGATGAATAGTAGGTTTATGTAATAGATTTTATTTTAACATGTGTCGATAAAATGCAATAATATTGACTGAAAATGTCATCTATAAAAAATCTTTTCATTTATTACAACAAATTTATTGGACACAAATTGTGCCAAAATATTGTATACTAATTGCTTAAAATATGCGAAATTTTCAAACCGTACTATAGTGAATCCGCTCTGATCGAATCCATATTACGTGAGCTAATACTTTTCATTATTTTAATGTTATTGTCGCTATAATGTCAGAAAATTAATAAAATTTAAATCTTACATTTTATATAAATAGATTGAATTTCTGTTTGTAAACTAATGCAATATAAAAAGCTTAATTTTAAATTTATTTAAAGTTTATATAACTCGTAAGTGTTCAAAACTATATATAATATTTTGCTATAGGCTGAAATAGATATTGTTATTACAGATATAATCAATTTTAATAGATAATCACATGCAAAATCTATTGAATAAACAAATAAATAACACATATTAAATATATAAAAATATAAAATATATATAAAAGTATATAAAAATATACAGCGTTTCTCAACCTTTTTGCTAGAAATCTTATATATTTATTTGTATTTATACAAGTTGCTAATAAAAATTCAGCATTTCCTTGCTTTGACACAAAGATACAGCGGTCATTTCGCAACCTATGGGTTGAGAAACGTTGGTAAGAAAGGGTTTGTCAACCCTGGCATAATTAAAACATCTCTTCCTGTAGTGTCCACTAATTACATCAAATTTATTACTTTCCATTCCGTCTTATTATTTTTTTTCTGTACTTAACACAATTGTTTGTCAGTTAAATTTTGCTTATATATATTTCAGATTTTTTTTATCCTTTTCTTAAAAATTTTCTGTTGTGATTAATTGATTATTTCGTGTTTTTTTTTCTCGCAGCGATTAAAGCACAATGGAAAAGAGAATATAAAAGATTAATTCTATTTTTTACAAGCCCAGTTTCGCCCTATACTCTCTATCTCCTTCCTCCCTTCCTTTCGATATATACAGAGCGTCCAACGTCCATGAAAGAGAGGTCCCATTTTTTTTGTAATGGTTCTCTTCCATTGTCAGCACTCGGGGCACTCTCGTTGTTGTTTTTTATTCGCTTTCCATTCGACGCCGACCGTAAAAACATTCTTTCCTCGCAGCACAACAAAAAGAAAAATAAATCCGACGATGGAATTATGTATTGCCAAACAATATTATCGGAGCGCAGGATTCCCCGATTCAATTGCTGTATAGATTCTATTAATAAATACTGGTTGGCAATGCGTCGTACTTATGTAATAAAAGAGGTAAGGGCCAAATTAGATCAAGAGCGAAGAGCGGAGTTACATTAAGAGAGCAAATATATGATACGATCCTACAATGTTTTCAAAAATATGTTTCTTCGTTTAATCTATCTATATTGATCGACACACAATTTTCTAAATATTTTATATTTTCGTCTATACCAGGGATTACCAACTTGTTGGTACACGAAATCGACTTTTCAATTTAGAAAGTGATCTATTAAAATTAGGGTTTTGTTTCGTTTTAATAGGATTAGACAATGTTTTCTAAAATATGTTTCTTCGTTTAATTTAACATCTGTATTGATCGACATTTAATTTAATAAAAGACTTATACTTTCGTCTATACCAGGGATGACCAACTAGTTTGTACCCGAAATCGACTTTTCAACTTACAAAGTTAGATTAGAAATAATCAGTTTTTTTCAACTCTTCGCAATTGATAGAGTCTATACATATTATATTGTTGTAAACAGAGTATAATATAGTTATATTATACACCTACAAAAAATATATTTCTCTCTGAAAGCAAACATGTGTTATTGTACGTGTCCATTTTCCGAATATTATGTATCTTCAAAAAAATGAGATATTGCAACGATCTTCGTCGCTCTTCCCAAAAAACAAATCCAATAAATAGTTCTAATCTCGACAGGATACATATTTATATATACCGTTAGGGAGAAGAAAAAAGGATCGTAAAATATTTAGTTCCATCACATAAAGTTCAAACAATTTCCATTTCATTTTAATATAAAATTATAATATATTATATTGTACAAGTCTAGTGATGTTAGAAAATATATTTGATTATCATTTAAATAATTTGGAACTGCGAGTTCATACAATCCATTATAAATTAATTATCTCACAAATGATTGTACATACGAAATAAATAAGAACTTGCAGTATAATTATTATAAAATAATAAAATCGTAATAATACACCGGTCTATAACCAATAGAGTCTAGAGTGCCACATGTATGCGTTTTAAGATCTCTGCTTTACCTTTAACATAAGATAGTCATACTTAAAACTAGCAATTATAAGATTGTAACTGATGATTCAGTAATCTTAGCATCAGTTATGATGTGAATCTACTTCTGGTATCATTTAGACAAGCTGCAGGAGTGATTCAAAATATTGAGAATATTGTCTAACAATATTACATACTAAAGATCAACAGTTAGACTTAATGCCCAATTCAAAAAAAGTCAAATATTTTAGAAAGAAAGAATCGATATTTCTTTCTTTCAGTCTCAACATTTGTAGGTTTTACTTACTGAAGGTTGTTGTAATAATATTGTTCATCAAAGTTACTGGTACGATGGAAATGTTCACTCAAAACATTGAAAATATTGTCTAACAATTTTATATATTAAAGACACGTGCCCAACAGTTAGACTTTTTTTGTCTTATATTTTTTATTTACAATCTGTCCGTGCGGACATTCAGTAAATCTGGTGTGACATTTTAATCAGTGTTGACATTTGTATTATTTTTAGATAAACTTCCCATTAGAAGTTTTACCTATTTGGCTTGGCTGGGTTTTGAACCCGAAACTCACAATCCATTCGGCTATGAGTCGCCATTTGAACAGTTAGACTTTATGCCCAAATCAACAGGCATGCATCTCTGAAAACCTATTCACATAAAATTTAGAAATCTGCACTAGTTATTAAGGAAAAAGATCAAAATTGTCAGTGAAGAATAAATTACTAATATACAAAGTAATAATAAAATATGTATGAACGCATGGTGTCTAATTATGGGGTGCAGCCAGCAAATCGATTATACATATTACCCAAAGGTTTCAATCAAATTGCCGAACAAATATTTTCAGGGCTCCGGTGATCATCACGTATAAACATGAAGATCTCATTATTTATCTGATCTCGTTCAGTATTTAATAACAATCATAACAATAAGTAGCAGATACAAAAAAAATAATGGAATATTATACTATTTTTTTAACTATTAACCAAATCAATACTTAGGCTTAAGCGACAAAACCAACAGATTTTGTACATAGATTTAAGTAGATTATTATTAATCATATTTTTTATACTTAAATTATCGTTTTTTACTTTTTAAAGTCTCTTTTGTTCAATTAAATTATTTTTATGAGCTATTACATTTATATTAGTTTTAAATAGTCTTGATTTTAGGTGGAAATTATTACTCGCAGTATACGAGGTATGCAGCAACATTTTTATGTTTAACCAATTTTATTTTTTTCAATTTAACAGATTTTTACTAGAACATTAATACCACATGTCAGTCGATTTCTTTCATTCATATGTTGTTTGTATACCTATTACTTCCATGTATCTGATGTGCATATACCTTTTTTTTCTCCATTAAGCAAATAGAAAGTGAGGGGTGCCGGGTGGAGCGGAGTGATTTGTGTTGGCAGCATATATTTATTCGGTATGTGGAAATGAATGAATCTGGAAACCAGGGCCGAAAGCGAGGTGAACTTTTCATGCCCCACATTTATGGAATGTTCACCAATCAAAACAAATATCTGCGCCCGATGAGAGTTATTTTCACACTGCGTCCAGCATAAATCATCGCAGCCGATATGCAAAAAAAAATATACAACAAATAATACACCTATCCCTCGCTTCGCGCGGTAGATAGGCCTCGCAAGACCAGTGTATAAATCAAAACGGTATAAATGGTGAATGGAATGGCGCAAATGAAAAAAAAGAACCATTATTTTGGGTCAGAATATCGCTGGTGAATTGTTTGAATGGACTATATGTGTCCACTAACTGAATTGATATTATAATGATTAGAGTTTGTAATAGGATTACATAGACAATGTTCGGTTAACGTACATATATTCCCAAATTGCCGTACATTAATCAAATAATTAATTCCTACAAAATTAGCAAGATTATCTTTTACAGGTAAACAGTAAACATTTTAAGTAAAAAGCAAATTACTGGTAATATTTTCTATTCAATTGTTACTACTACTTATTACCAACTAATATTTTCATTTTACTTATTAACAACAACTAAAATAATCATATTTTTTATTGTAAAGAAAGCTAAATTTATTTCTTTTTATTCGCAATAATTTTCTTCCTGACTCAATATTTGTAGATTTTACTTACAGAAGTTTACTGTAATCATATATTGTTCATCAAAGTTACTGGTACGATGGAAATGTATTAGTATTTCTTTATTTTTCTGCTTAAAGTCCAAATGCGATCTCTCTTCATTGTCAGTTGTTGTTTCAACGACAGTTATAATATCTTCAAACATTTTGGTAATTAATTATAATAATCCTATTGATGCATTCCTAAATTATAGAATTTTTTAAAAAATTGGCCAATTCTTGAATATGTAAAATGAATTCTGATTTCAATTCTCTGTCTAGAGTAGTATTTTATGCCGAAAATTCGTCAACAATAAATCTATGGGTAAGTATTGAACAATTAGTTGTATAAGTTTGGTTATATAAGTCGTATAGGCAGAAACGTTAATATTGTAGTATTAACAATAAAAATGTCATATTCTGAAAATAAAACTGCAATATATACCGTATTTTTCGGACTATAAGATGCACCATTTTACATAGAAAAATAATTTTATTTTTGTATGAATCTTATAGTCCGAAGGTTACATTAAAATCTCAAGACATGCGGGAGAATCACTGATTTACCTACACTTTGTCTATGATTGTCGATAGCTATTATTAGGCTTATCCTGTAATCGTGCGCGCTTATGTACGATTCATTTGAATTACTTTTATAAATCTTTATTATTTTTTTTCTAAAATTACTACTAAATTACTCACTAAATGTGATCTATTATGTAAAACAATATGGAAACATGATTATGATCCGAGAGTAACATTAAAATATATTTGTCTAAAAATCATCTTATAAATTTGAAGTATGTCTTCTAGTCCGAAAAATACAGTAAATCAATAGGACTTTTTCTGGCTTTTTTTAAAGAAATTACCGGTATTTATAAAATTTTGCCGATTATTTTGGTATACAGTAAAACCGGTTACTTTTTTACCGGTAATGTAAACAACCCTAGTGCAATACACACCAAGAATGTTCCATGCACAATCGCAGACTTGATAAACTGGAATTGTACGTATATATGGATTGGTATTTCAATAAAAAAAAAATAGTTTTCGCACTAAAATTTCAATTTATACACCGGAATTTTATGCTTATATGACATAATTTGATTTCAGTCTTTATTTATTATTTCCTAAAATAAGTATAAATATAAAGCTTATTATGCCATAATCTGATTTTAATTGAAGCATATAGGTATGTTCAACTAACATCATACCAACGTATAATGACGTAAGTTGGTTTAGTCAGAATATAGTAAATCATAATGCAAGTATTATCGAACGAATGTTAAATATATATACTTAAAGTGAGCACTTACTAGTTATAATCAATCTGATAGAAAAAAAAATATAACATCTATGTTTATTTAGAATTTATGACAAAAAGTACATTAAGTAAATTAGTTGTAGGTACAATTGTCATGTAGATGGTACAACTATTAAAATGATATTAGTATGATCAGCTCAAAGAATTTCTAATATCGATTATATTATATCTATAAATAACTAAAATTAATCATACAAATACTTCCTCAAAATGTGCATAATATATTTATAATGCGGATGTAATGGAAAGGATTATGCAATTACGCTGTCGGGGAGCAAAGGGCAATTTCCATAATAACTATCTGCTATGGATAATTTATGCAAGATGGAGGTGCCTCGAAATTGCATACACATTTGCTAGATAAATTTTAATATAATAGATGGGTGGTGGCGAACCCGAGTCCAAAATAAAAACCTTAATGAGCAGATTATGCCAAGACTACGCCCCCGTAAGCTCGTCAGACACGCGGAAGGAGTTGGGATAATGAAGCAATCTTATGTAACTTGCAAGCCGTGAACATATTTTTCGAGCATAAAACTATTTTTTTTTTTGCAACAAATCATTAATTTTCAAACTATTTTCTATACGTTCAAATATGTACTTCTTAAGGTGAGAAATAATAAATATTGATAATCATTGTTAAATGTCAATGAATTAATGTACAAAATCAGTATTGCAAATTACAACATATAATCTACGTAAATGAATTTTAATGAGTAAAAGCAATAGGACATTTCATGATTTGTTCGTTTAATGGTGATATTAATTTGAATTAAAAGTACTTTTAATGTTTTAATGACACGTTAAATGTCAGCAACAAAAATATTTCAATCGTTAACATTTTTTAACAATTACTATTATTAATTACTAATATTATTTAATATAGCAGAGCATAATTTCAAACAATATTTTGTGTTCGTAATCGTAAACATCCATTTCAAATATAATAGACATTATTAAAATTGGTGGAAAATTGTAAGCTTTTATAAGTGTTTACTAGATCAAAACTTTGTTCAACTTCGCTTCAATTAACTACATGTTATATAGTTCCATTCGTATTTTTTTATTCTTTTATTGATTGCGTTTCTTTACTGAAAACAGAACTCGATCGCATCAAACTATAAATAAAGAGAACTTTAAAGGCTACAAGTTTTGTGAAATATTTCCTTTGAAGTTAGAACTTGAGAATAAAATACATTGCCTCGGCGTCGGCTCGAATCAAATGCGAAACAAATAATATATTTATTGCCAATTTTCTATTTTCCGCAGTAACAAAGAAAAAAATAAATTTTTTGATATATTAGTGCAATTTTTTATTATTTTTTTTTTCGAAATCAGGGAGTTTTATTCATGCAACTTCCTTGCGAAATGTTATATTTATTGAACCACTAAAATCTGCGTGAGCCCCACTGCAAAATCGCATGCAATTTGATCTGACATCTTTATAGGGGACGGCGCGTTACCCCATCTGAACGGTAACCCCACTTTTATTTGCACCCTTGGTTATTTTTCATTTCGGCAATTTGTCGTAGATTACATTCCATAGCGTAACCTCCCCTCGAGTTCATCCCATGTTATTCAACCTTTCCATATTCACAATAACAAAAAAAAATGTTATTAGTTCTATTTCCATATTTTTGATATACTAAAATACCTCGTTTCAGATTCGCTATTTTTTATTTTTAAATTAACATTATCATTATTTTACATAAACAAGTTTACGCTTTTTACAATCTAGTCTCTTTTCATGCGGTTTATTTCTATTTTATTTAGTTCTTCGATTAGTCCGGTTTCAAACAATGCAAGATATTAGCTGAACCGATTACACGTACTATTATTATAGAATCAATATAGCTAAAACCAACATCAATATTAATTATTTTTTGATAGCTTATCATGGCAGATTATTTTTTTATTATTAGTATTATTAATAGATAACGTTATTTATATATTATTTATAAGTAAATTGTAGGTGCTCTTATTTATAACAAAATCGTTACAAAACATTGGTAGATTTTTGAAGGAAAATAATATTATACTCTATAGCAGTGATTCTCAACCTATTTTTGTAGCGGCACACTTTTAATGATTTCAAAATTTGACGGCACACAAAGAAATAGATAACTTTAAAAGCTGTTTACTTAGCTATAATACATTGTGTAATATAGTTTATGATAATAATTTTGAATGTAAAATAAAATAATATGTACTACAAACACAACAGTACGTTCATTAAGGGATTAATTACAAGTTAATACTAAGAATACTTAATAAGAAATTTGAGCTTGATGTTTTTTGATAATTTCATTTATATTTGGTAGTAAAAATGACAATGCCACTCTCATATCGTCTTCTACATTTAACAGTCTCGATCTTTTAATGTTGGTTAATACTGAAAATCCAAATTTACACAAATAAGATGTAGAAAATTGTAATAATATTTTTAAAGCTTTTTTGGTTAACATGGGATAATCACATCTAATGTTAATCCAAAATGAATTAATTGATTCTTTCGAATATTTTAAAATTAAATCTCGATTATTAGAAAGCGAAATTTTACTGATAATAAAAAAAAGCATTACAATTTTTACTATATACATTTCTAAAATTTGGCGGCACTATTTAAGAATTTGGCGGCACACAAAAGTGTCGCGGCAGAATTACTGCTCTATAGTTTTAATTAAGAACTATAAAATATATTAAAGAAATATGTATTAATCAAATAGAGTACATCCGATTGCTTCAGTACATTTTAGGTAATCAAATAAGAACATAATATACCGCATATTATTATCTAATCAATAATTACTGCTGGCGTTGCATGTAAACGTACATTAGATAACCGAAAACATACAACTCTCGCTACTCGTAATATATGAATAAGAAATTATATAAGCAAACCAACTGAAAATATCAAATGCAGTTCCTATTTCCGAGTAAATATGTTGGGTTGGTGTATTAATTGGTTAGAGTGCAAATAGTTGTTGGTGAAAATGAGTAAATTATAAAACGTATAGTCGGTTGGTTTCACGAGTACTTGCCAAGCAGAATGCAACCACAGAATATTTTAAGCGTGCAATTTAAACACGAGAACGCTTTGATTTATATTTCCATGTGCATTTTCCAAACGTACATTCATTGTTTATTTTTACTATATAAAACCGGACTAATTGAAGAAATAATTAAAATAAAACATTTTGTACTTGTAACACATACAAGGTTTCATGGAAGTTTTAATTCTTCACTTCCACAACTTTTCAAAGATAATTGGTTCTGAAATATACCGGACTGTATAAAACCGGACTAATTGAAGAAATAATTCTAATAGAACATTTTGTACTTGTATCACATACAAGGTTTCATGGAAGTTTTAATTCTTCACTTCCACAAATTTTCAAAGATAATTGGTTCTGAAATATACCGGACTGTATAAAACCGGACTAATTGAAGAAATAATTCTAATAGAACATTTTGTACTTGTATCACATACAAGGTTTCATGGAAGTTTTAATTCTTCACTTCCACAAATTTTCAAAGATAATTGGTTCTGCAATATATCGGACTGTATAAAACCGGACTAATTGAAGAAATAATTCAAATAGAACATTTTGTACTTGTATCACATACTAGGTTTCATGGAAATTCTTCACTTCCACAACTTTTCAAAGATAATTGGTTCTGCAATATACCGGACTGTATAAAACCGGACTAATTGAAGAAATAATTAAAATAGAACATTTTGTACTTGTAACACATACAAGGTTTCATGGGAGTTTTAATTCTTCACTTCCACAACTTTTCAAAGATAATTGGTTTTGCAATACCGGACTGTATAAAACCGGACTAATTGAAGAATTAATTAAAATAGAAATGAACCTAATCTTAACTCAATTCAAATTCTATTTGTTTTCAAATTTTAAACCGTTCTATAGAGAACTCTGATTAAATGAAACCACACTATGCATATATTACTGTATGTGATTATTACATTTATTTGTTACAAAAATTATGCAATTACTCAAGAAAAAATTACATTTGTGCATTGATTAGTCCTCCAAACCAATAACCGTAATATCAATATTGCATAATTTTAACCAATATTTAAATTTGTTAATCAATTATAAATAAAATCATCACTATTTATTCAAGGTTTCAGTAAATGATTTATATTTTACAATTTCGAATTATTAAATATTTTATGTAAAATACATTACTGTTTCTATAAAATTTAAAATCATGAACGGCAATAATTATTTTCACAGTAATTAGTTTATATACTTGATAAACAGGTTCCCATTTGAATTAAAAATGCAATTATTATAAAAATAAATGTAACAAAATCAAAATATTGCAATGTTATGAACCTGTTAGTAATTTATAATGAATATAGGAGTGTTATATAAATAGAAAATCCGATTAATGTATTTATTGACATTTATTTTGTTCATAAATTTTACAGTAATAAAAATGATGGAATTAACAAGTATGACTATTCTGACTAATATTGAAAACTGTTTACGAGAGTATAAGAAGCATTTACGGGTACCCAAAAGTTCTTCCGTATTTGCATAATAAGATAAACATTAGATGGAAACAGGCCACCGTCAACATCATTTTCTATTAGCCAGTTTCGCAATTTCGCTTGCATTGAAAACTTGCTATTTTCCAGCAAGTTTGCCGACTTCACGGCTTTAAAGGAAAAGAAAAGCAAGTACGTTACGCAACCAGACTTCGCAGGTTCCAAGCACAATTACGGCTTCATAAATTTGCAAACATTTCCTGCAAGTTCCATATGTTCATACATTATTTATAAATATTTAATTTATAATCATTATTCACATATTAATTTAATTCCTATTAAACCTATTTTCTATGCACCAATTAGGTTGGCAAGATTTAACAATGCGAAACAGTTTTAAGACCCCTAATTAATACAGAGTCCTAACAAAACATTCAATTAACGAGATCGTATTTTTCGGAAAACATTACTTCAGTGAAAATCACTGTGACTTGCATTCCTAATTACCTCACCGATTTATATCCCATTTCCTAAAGGTTCGCATTGGCCTTAGTTGGCGAAATCAATACTTTAACCCTTTATAAAATCCCTAAATTTATACATGCTTTGAATCATTTGAACATTTCGCATTCTCCGACTAAGAATAGCTTCATTTTTTTGGTTTGTCTTTTTGCTTAATTTATTATTCACCCTTTTTGAAAAGCATATACCCAAAAATACAGTAAAGTAAAACCAAGGCAATTTATTCGTCCTACTTCAGCGAGAAGAATCAAACGCATAATGAGATGTTCATAAAAGCCAGAAGATGAAAATAATAATAATAGAATGGAAAACGTTAAAAGGGAAACACAATATTTTTGTTACCATTACACAATTTTGTGCACGATAACGTTTTTCACGTTTCATTATTAATAAATAATAGCCCTTTGTTATTTTTTGTTTGTTTTTAAATTATATTTTAGAAGTTATTAGATATTATTTAATAACCCAAAGTATTTGCAAGTTTTGTAACAATTTTTAATAATATAAGATCGAGAATTTTTCGTATCAGAAAAAAAAATGTATAATTTTGTAAAAAATATGTGTGAAATAAAATATATAAAATATGATCTAATTTAAATCTTTAATTGATTTTTTGTTTTTACAAAATATTATTAATTTCAGAGATAAACTTTTAGTCAATCAATTATTATAATACTTGCCGCAAATTGCTAATAAAGCTGTATTTTTGATGAAATGATGTAAGAATCAATAAACGCAGCATAAACATTAATATATGCAAGGTAATATAATATACATAAAAGCAAATTGCACATCAGCACAATTATTTATTCTGTAATAAAGTCGCTCATTTGGGTACTTAGATATAACATTAGTTGACAAATTAAATTTCATTATTAAGTAGTAGTTATGAAAGGCATTGATAAATTATTCTGTACTTTTGTTTAATCTTACAATAGTTTTTACATCC
Organism: Nicrophorus investigator; assembly: GCA_963457615.1. NCBI lineage: Eukaryota > Metazoa > Arthropoda > Insecta > Coleoptera > Silphidae > Nicrophorus > Nicrophorus investigator. The sequence continues at coordinate 18,511,672 of OY735140.1, read as the reverse complement.
TTAATACTTGTATCTATTGAATATTATTAGTTGAAATTATAATGTCTTTACAAAAAAATAATTACATCAATAGGATTTATTATATGTAAAAATAAAAAAATATGAAATTTATAAAATATGTTTTATATATTTTTGTTATATAATCATCAGTACAGTAACATCTAAATTATGAAATAAATAAGTTATTTTTTCAATAAAAAATGCATATTTCTAAAGTGTACATTATGTATTTTTTGTAATAAAATATTATTTTTTTTATTTCAATTGAAAGTTAAATTATGATTAAAAACGAAAATTTAAATATGACAATTTGCGACGGAAGTGAATTCGTGTTGACCAATATAATAAAGTAATTATTTCACGTCATGCACTATTAAAATGGAAATTAGTACAAATATGTGCCTTGTCAGTGTGGAAGCCCGGTTATAATATAAACTTTTCGCAACAAGATATTAATTACTACTAGTTTCCAGCATGCTCCCAAACTCGAGTTATTTTTGTCCACTCGTTAATCCTCATTCCGAAGATAATTGTCCTGTTTCTCTTTTCCACCACAATATTAATTATAGATTGGACTGCAGAAAGCCGAAACATTGCCGGAGCTTGATAGAATGAAATATAAAAGCGATTCCGTTCCAATTCTTTTCGCAAATCTTACTCATTTCTCACAGAGTCCGAAATGTTCGCCGCATTTATTTCTTAGAATGCGGATAACATAAAACCTGCACCTGCTCGCAATAATGTTTGACAAATCAATTGTTCGTTTATGCTGAAAGTCGACAATCATCAACAATTTGTTGGTGTTCTCACGTCCCAGTTCACAACATTTTACTTTAAAACATAATATTATTGTAAGTTGGCAAATACTAATGTAGAAGAAACTATGTGGTAATAAATATTTCTCGATTGTTACAGTTTTCTTTGAAGTCTTAGTTTTTAAAAAAATTAAACTAATTAAGGAACACATGCAATGACTGGCAGTAATTAATTAGAGACGTAAAAGTCGTTAGTCTTGTGTGTGACAATTTATTTGATAAATGCATTTTCTTTCCTGAAAGATAATTAACAATTCGTTGAAAGATTATATGCTGAGGTTCTAAAATTAAACACCTGTTTGTTAATTGAAAAGAAATAATATTTGAAGCCTGTGATTTAGTTATTAAAATATGTAGTTTTCTTTAAATAATTAATTATGTTATCTGGAAAATTGGTGATTAGGGAGAGAAGTTAGTAAGTTCATTGCACGGCAAACGTATTCCGATTTCCTGCAAAGTTTGGTACACACGAATACGTTATATCCGAAGAGACAATTTCGATTCGATTCGATTTGTGAAACCGACTGAGCGTACGAAATCTGATATAATGGGCAAAGAACTTGGAACGCGGCTCGTTATCCTTGAATGCGAATCGTGTCACAATTAAGTTTTTAGCGTATTAAGTTCTTAAGTGTTAATGAAGTCCGTCTGGGCCGAGAGGTTTTTCGCTTTCCGCAAGAAGGCATCCGATTCGAAAACCTGTTCCCCAAGGGTTAACGTCCAAATGGTCGTGTAATAAAATCTCGGCACTGATTAGCGCCGAGCCGGGGACTTTTATACCTCTCTCGCTCTCTCTACATCTACAATAATTGTGAACTAGTTGCATCCTCACCTTGTGCATCGGAGTTCCCCAAAAGTCATTGTAGAACACGTTGACTAAGGGGGTGTGCGGTCTTAAATCTCTATTATCTTTGATCGCACTGATATCGTCAAACACAAAACCACAATAGCAACTATTGTGGTAGCAAACAACACACGCTAGTACCACGATAGTACTTAAGGCATGTTTCAGTGCCATATTTATATGTTTCGTTTTAGCAGTTTAGTGTAGAGTTTAATAAATTGCGCACATGGGAACACACACACTGTTTTTAGTATGTCTCATATTATTTTAAAGAAAGGGATGATGAGAAGAATAAACAACAAAACAAAACTATTTTCGAAAAGTTCGCACGTTTTCGTAAAGTAAATTTATTGGTTTCGTTCAATTGAGTGGACCATCTGGTTATGCTGCTCACTGGGTCAACGCATTCTAAATTGGACAGTCGAAATAATAAAAAAAGAGGAAAGAAGTGAAACGCTCGTGGCTGTTTGAATAATGTACGTGTGCGGCGGCACGGCACACGGCGTATCTGCTTGCTGCCTCTGTACTCTATCTCTGCCTATTGGCAGCGCTGTGAGTATAGGTATATGCCAGTATTGCGGCCTAGACTCCCGAAAGACACGACTTCACGCCCGTTAATATTCGAGAATACTGAACCAAAAACAGGCTTCATCTCCGGCCCCGAACGCTGCCATACTGCGTCGGTGTGCGGTCACGTGACCTCGCCTCGCTGGTGGCGAACGCTCAGGCGCGGGACACTAGGCTGTATACCAGGCTATACATATTCGATATTCCGTGCCCTTCGCAGTTCCGACGGGTTCTCCCTTCTAATTCTCACCACAGCGGTTTTTATTTATTTATTCTGCATTACAAAAACACCCTGTTGATGAACAACGAAGGGCACAGGGACAGTACATCCGCTGCTAACGACGCTTTACCATCGCTCTTCCACCGGAGAGAAAAAGAACCCTTGCACCACCGCCATCTTGCTGAAAAATATTTAGTGCCTTTAAATGCGTTCCTCGACGGTCTATTTTCGGGGTCGCCCTGATTTTTACCCTCCGTCCGTCTCACTCTCTCTCACACACACACCATACCTCTCGCTTTTGCTACCCTTGCGTCTTGCTTCCTGTTCTTCGATGGGCAGTGGGCCAACTCAAGTAACGCAGTAAACCAGTATTGGTCTTCGCGCGTTATGCTAATGCAATGCATTACAACTTCCTACAACAGTTTAGAAAACTCCTTTAATGGTTTCAGCCCAAATTATTTACTTTTCGCGTGACTGGTTTCATTTCGGTCTCCACCAAATCCTATGAGCATAATTTGTGTTGCCTACGTAAAGTTTAAACACTCTCGTCAACGGAACACACAATATGGGTTGATTGATTCAGAATCTCCATCGCATGAATCTGCTCAGAAATGTTATAAACATACATTTAGTTAGTCTACCAACTAAACACTTGCAACAGTTTAAAACTCTTTCATTTAAAATAATAACTTTTTATTTCATTTACTTAGAATTTTAACATTTATTTCCTAAGAAAATTAATAAAATTGGAATACAGCAAGTCTGTTTCGATCACTAATGCCCAATCAGAAAATTTTAAAATAAAAATGTATTCTTAAAAATTAGTACAAATTTATAACAGTCTTGAAAACCCGTAGAATTAATAAAATTTATCTGACTCAAATGAACTCGTCTTCTTCCAATGTGGACCAGGAAAGCTAAAAGATTGGACACACCTGTTTTATATTTTCAAGTCTCGTTTCGTGCAGTATGAATATTCACGTCAGTGATTAGTCCTGTTTCGAACAGTCCAGTATTAATATATTCATATACATAATTATTTTATTAATATTTTAGTATAAAATATGTAAATAGCTATTTTACAGTATTTATTTTTCATTTATCTTCAATCTTTTTTAAATAAAAAATGTATGGAATTGTATACATAATAGTTAAGATATATTATTTCGCATTCTCTAATTATAGAAGATAACTAGGTACAAGTTGGAAGATGTGTCTTTTGTTATATAATGATCAATTATTTTAGTGAATGTCCATGAGAATTAATTTACTAAATTTGTTTGCTTTCCTTCCCATTTTAGTTCTTGCTTGGAATAATGTGGTTAAATCCGTACTTCTTCGAGCGGTTTGCAATCCCCGCGTTTTCGTGATGAGATTATAGAAATTATATGCAACTCACGCAGCATCATTTGTACGACTCTCCGCAATAAAGGTTAATCTTAGAATAATTAACATCATTAAATTCGCTCTATGTCTCTACGGATTATTCAGATTCGTGTAAATTATACAAGAAATTGCATTATATAATAATAATAATAATTTATTGTATACATTTTCTTACATGCATTATATAATATAACAAAATATATTTTATTGAATTTAAAAAATAAGTTTTATAAATAAACGTAGAAATTGTAACAGATTAGTTATCTCCAGATAAGGTTTATCAACCGAGTTTTCGTCACCGAGTTCTTCATGTTGCTTTGTAGATTATTTGTAATAATAATACAATTTGCACTAGTTTAAGTCAAAGTTACGAATTATATAATAAATTATATAATAAAGTACAGTAGTAATTTTGTACAGTGACTCCGATGAAAATCATTCGGCTTGATTAGTGAAAATCAAGAACTGCGTAAGTCTGGGTCTAAGTATTACTGTAATTATTTTTTTTTTATCAAAAATATAATAAATTTATTATATAATGTATAAATAGTTATTTTCAAAATACTTGAAGAAAATAATGTTCCTGCATAAACAATGAAACATTTGTATTTGGTGTCAATTTGTTGTTGTGCATAGTTATCAAAAAGTTTTCAAAAACATGAAGCTTTATTTCAATATATATGCAGCGAACCGGAAATTGAGACGGTGTATTTTATTCCCTGTACTTTAAAAGTCTTGGGTCTTATGGGGTTTCATGCTTTTATGGGTAAATTACTTCGAGGAACTTTCTTTCTCGCAGAAATGAAATTCCGTGTCAACTTTTCTCGTCACTTTAGTATACTCCCTAAAACTTTCACCATTGTTGACAATTTTATAGCATTTCCGTTTTAATTCATTGCTTATGCATTATCAAAGCATTGATTGAATCATCAAAATCAATAATAAAAAAACAATCAATTTAAATAATATCAAAACATGTTTGAAACTTACAATATTTTTTATTTATATTAATTATTTATTTATGCAGTGTTAAGTCTATTGAAAAATTGATTTATTTTTGGAATAACTTTTAGCATCGGATAATGTCAAACAAAGTTCCAATGTATTATAACATTTTGTTGAACATTAAAAATATATATCTTGTAGAAGTTTAGGTTTATACAGAATGAATCAATTCGGAATGAATCTATGACATTCGAATCGAAACGTGAAGATTTCTAAAAAAGGTAGACTTAACGTAAGATTAGAGCATCTAAAATTACCGCGACTTTCTTTTACCGGTAAAGGTAAATATTTTAAATAAAAACAGGTTAACCCAGTGATTCCCAATGTTTGCGTAGCGGCTCCCGGCGCCGCGAAATCTTCGATTCGGCAATTTTCTTGGAATTTCTAATTCTCGAATTTTTGCGCCAACAATCGTGTATACTCACAAAATTCCAAAAATTTTGCAACTTTCGAGTCTTTCATTGTTTTTTTTTTCCAAACAAAAAACCGAAAACCGAAAAAGTTTGGGAACCTCTGGGATAACCGGTACAATAACGATAATTTTGTGCAATACTACTACTAATAGCAAGCAATATGTGTAGAGTAAGTGCAGAAGTATATTTGACAATAACATATTGAGTTTCAATATATAACTTTTATACAAAAACAAACAATAAACAAATAAATTATTTTTTTACAAATAAAGAAAATAACAATTCTTACAAATTTTCATACATACCATTCATACCACTACAGATTCAAAAGCTCGTTCTTCCTCGATACATGTGAGTTTAACATTTATGTGGTTGTAAACAACATTGTTTATCACAATGATTTTTTAAATTTAAGTTGTTAGTGCTAACAGGTGCGCAGGTGGTATTTTAATTTGGTTAATTTTTCTGTTTAATTTTGAACATTATATTTGATATCTGTATCATTGTCAAACAATTATTTCAACGACCATCTTCAAACGATTTGAGACATTTCCTCTTTATGCATAGAGGATTACGAAAACACAACATATGACAATTATGTGGGTCGTTAATCCTCTGCTTAGATTAGATTTTTGTGCAGGCAATTCGTCAAAAACAAATTTATAGATAACATTAGTTTTATGTTCTGAAAATAAAAATTCAGTATTGAAATTAATAAAATAATTTTCTGGCCTATTTTATCTGAAATTACCAGTGTTTTTAGTCAAAATTTACTGGTAATTTTGGGAATCTCTTAACCGGTAAAGGAAATTCAACATGTTATATTTAAATTCATATATCTATCATAAGTAACGCAGGATCTACATCATAATATTGAAAATTTGATTATGAATAACTTGTTAATTGTACATTATTGGTCATTATATGGTTTCATGGTGAACCTGAATTTCAATTAGTATATTTACTTAAGAGATTTAATTGTATTCCATTCAATGTATACTTGGTAGTAATGGGTAGTTCTTGAAGTCCGATTACTATAATATAAAATCTGCGTATAAAAAGAAAACATAATGACCGGAGCCTCTCCGCCGGAAAATAATTACATTTTTTTAAGTATAATAGAAAGTAAGATTAAACTGTTTTCTCTAATGTTATAATTTTCTTTAATTATAAAAATGTTATGTGATTTCGATTTATTAATGTATTATACGAGTGTATATAATATTAGTTTGAAACGCAATACATTCAATTATTGAGTGTAAAAAAATATATTTTTATACGTGGTTTTGAAAATTATATAAAACACACAATTAAAAATAATGGAAAAACAAATAGCATTCATGTATAAATATTCGAATTTGATATTTGAAATAAAATAATAATAATATAATATATTTCTGTATATACACCTGTGTTTAAAATATATTTTATGCGAATATTGATTTGGACTCATAATAGATTACATTAAAATCGCATTACATTTTATGTCCCATTTGATGATTTTTTTTGCACTGTTCCAAATCGAAATAATGTTACATGTTTTTATTTAAATGTGTATTGTAAATATAAATTTTGTAATTAATTATGAGCAGTTGAACGTTCGTGGATTGGACCGGGCGAAACGAATCGATACGGAATATATAATATAATATTGGCGTTCATTGTGTATTAACAGTTAGTAATTTAATTAACTCTGTTTTAATGGTGATTACGGACACATCTCTGGACCGTAATAATTTCGTATTATACTTGAGCATCTATCCCGAAGTGTTTACGATCACTGGTTCTGCACCATCGAGGTTTGTTACTAACGTTGCGACAAATACCGATCGCCAATCCAGGTTTAAACGAGCCACGTATTGTTGCAAACTTATGAAATGTTATTTATGAATTTCTTGCAGAATATGGATTCGAATTTTTCGAATAATAATTATTTATTTTTATTTTTTATTAACTCCAATTGGGGCATTGTCTATTCGGGTGTAATTACTATTAATTTAATAAAACAGCAATATATCATGGGTATATTGAAAAAAACTAATCAATTTAAATATAATATTCCTTGGCAAGAAGTATATATTTAAATATATTTGTTGTTTTCTATATATCATAGTAATATTCATAATTTATTTTCCTTCTATCTGGTATAAACAATGAAAAAACTCATGGACAGTCATAACGACGATAGTTATAAGTTGCCGATCGTAGATGTAGGTGAGACTGCATAAAAGGACAACTTCTTGTAGAAGGTATTTTGCAAGGATATGTTACAAGGTGGTGAATAGAAGATGAAAATAATACCATATTTGTATCATGAAAATGGGATAGCAAAAGGTATAATAAGGACGACGTCAGCTCGTAAAATTGAGCGAATGGTAACAAAGTAAAAGATTAAGTTTTTGTGATGCACTTTCAGGGTACACTATATCACTAAATGTACTCCTTTGGTGAAAATTTCCGTCTATTGTAGTAGAAATGAAATGAAATACATTAAAAATAATGAATAACAAACACATGCATTGCCATAGACATTTTAACAGAACGAGTTCTTCGTATTTAGCATTTGGAATTAAAGATGAAAAAGCTTTGTGCAAGATGGGTGCCTCATTTGTTAATAATTGCGAATTTCTGAAGCGTCTTTTGATGGTTTTAACAAGAATAAAACTGATTTAGTTCGTTGATTTTTCACTAGGGGTAAAACTTGGATTCACCAATACACACTAGAGATGAAAGAACATTTTAAACCGTGGAAGGTAGTAGGAAGGGTAGGGATATCAATATTTGGGATGCAGATGGATTTATTTTAATAGATTATCTTGAGAAATAATTAACTTAGAACTGTTCTCGTAAATATATTAAAAATATGTAGAAAATTAAATATTGTAAAAAAAATCAATGACAATGGGGAATTAACGCTTTGTAAATTCAGGGATATTGGTATTCAAAGAGGGTATTTGTTGGATCCCTAAATTTGGGGTAGATACTAACATATTGAGGAATACCGAATTTAGAGAATGGGACTCTTTAAATTTTAGGGAAAAAGGAGAGGTATTAGTAGAGTTGGGGAACTATTTTGGTTCTAGAGTACAAGAGATTAATTGGAGGATTGTGTAGTGAATGGATGTCCTATTTTGGTGAAGATGCACAATCTCTAATTAAAATTACTAGCATTGAGCAAAACTGACGGTGTTTCTCTGGAAGGGATCTGGCTGGTATAACATTTATTATACATGTACATAGACGATAAATTTACTCAAAACAAAAATATTTATAAATATTTTTTTGCGGCTATATATTTTAGGAAGACAATATGCTGGCAGCTTTTGAGGAATCAAAGATTGATTCAGTTAGCAATATTCATGTAGATTTATTTACTTGATCGTACTTATGCATTCATATGTACATGTATACTTTCACCAATAAAATAAAATAGTAGCATGCAGGTTTGATACCGATGGTTGTATTTATTATTAGTTCTTCCTTGTCAAAATTGATGTGGTGATGAATTTCATCATTTGATGAGTACCATGGAGGATCAGTAATTTTCTTAGAGTTTCAGATAAGAACCGCTAGATAATGTCGATGGACGAGTTGCAGGCAGACCTCAGACTTGGATACAGTAGATCCATAAGGGTTTTATTTATATATCTTTTTTTATATATTTTTTGTAACTTTGCTAAATTAAGGCTTTTTGCCACTTCAATGTTCATCAACTTTTATGAAAATAGAGAATTAGTTACAAAGTATTTACGTTTTCATCAAAATTATGTGTCGTGTTATACAGTTTATGAAATAATCACCTTATTACAGTCCAACTTTAATAAAATCAATTGGCTATAAGATCATGAAATTTGATGCCTTTACACTTTTTTTTTGTAGTGATCTTGATTACAAAGTCTATGCTAATTAAACAGAGACAATTTGTACTCCAAAGCTGTTATCATTTTTCGAATAAATAAAATTTTTAATTCAAAAACTATTGACTATTCACCGAAATTATATTAATTACGAAAATTTTATTATTATTATATTATTTTTAACAATTTAATTTACATGTTATATTTTAGAAATTGATTTTGTTGTACTATAAAAAAAGGTATGTATTAATTATTTATATTTACCTGAAATATTAAACGATATATGCAGCCAATAAAAAATATTAAAATATATACATTCATCAATAGTTTATATTATAAAAGCTATATAAATCTATAATAACTTCAATAAAGTATTTTGCATCATATATTCATAAACGAAATATGAATTAGCAGATTTAAATATTGCTGTATCTATACCAGTCATATCATTGATTTAGTATCAGTATTTTGCAAACTATCAATAATGAAATTACCTATGAACAATCCAAATAATTTTATTTAATATGTTGTATTTGAGATCATGATTTATTTTAGAAATATATACGTGTATATATAATGTTTATTTTTAAACTACAACAGAATTGGTAAAATAGAAAATCAGTAAATGTAATATTTACTCCTCGACCAATTTCATAGAATCAATATAAATTAAATATTTATATTTTGTATACAGCAATACCTTGTTTACCAATGTTTTCTAACTGTAATATATTTTGTGGATGCCTTTCCAAAAAAAATGTTGCTCTTTTGAGGCAAACTAGTCAGCAAGCTATTTTCGTAAGAAGTGAAGCACTGCTCAGCAAGTGCGTGTCGCATCGATGCAAATAAGTAGTAATCGGACGGAGGCAAGTCTAGTGAGTAAGCCGCATGTGAACATATATATATGTACCAACTAAATAAATTGTTTTCTTGGCCAATTGTGCTGTGTGGTCTGGTGCAATATTATGAAGCAAAATCAATTTGTGGTGCCTTTTTTTATATTCTGATTGTTTTTTTTTACGAAAATCTTGATTTAAATCGATCATTTGTTGTTGGTATCATTCAGTATGAACGATTTCGCTAGGTTATAGCAGCTCATAATAGATCACACCCTTTTCGGTGGTCTTCTACGTTCTTCGTTTCTCATGTTAAAATCTCCACTTTTGAATTTATTAAACCACTGAAAGCATCCGTTTCTTCATATGGTGACGGAAAATCAAATGCTGTCCACAAATCCATGCACAAAAATGTCAAAATTTCAACGTTATTTCAAACTACCAATTGTTGTATGAAAGTTGTATTTCTGTGAGTTGAAATTTTTTATATGATGTCAAAAAGGTGATATCGACATGGTTTGAAGGTAACTTCTTAAACAAAAAATAGGTACATTTAGAGCAGTACATTAGGTACAGTTAGAGAAACATCTATGGACAAAGTCCGATTTCATAGTTACATACCTGGTATAGTGTATAGACAATTGGTTCCGCCAATATACCGGATTATTTCAAACTAAAATTAGAAAATTGTACTTATATTACTTACAAGTTTTAGTTAATCAAGAAACAAAAGAAGATAATAACAGTAACAGTTGTTTGATCATTTTTATTTATTTATTTATTTGAGGACTTCTGCAAACATTCCGTTAAATTATTTTATATATACATCAAATACAAACAAATAATATCCAGCGGTGGTAGGAATATTGGAATAAGCTATTAAATTAATGTAAGGTTATTATTAAAATAATATTAGTTAGGCTGTAGTACCAAGGTCGATAGCCGTTTAAATATCCTTTAAGCTTATCGAATTGTTAATTTATTTTTAAACTATTTATTATTTTGGGTTCTAATTTGCATTTTGTTAATTATTTATATATGTTTTTTTTGGTAGTTTATTATAAAATAAAAATTTCTTTTATTTAAAAAATATTGTTTATTAGTTATTCATATATTAATAAAAGGAACAATTTATAATTATTTACCTTAATAACAATTTCAAATAAACTTGCCTTTAGAAATCCCATCTGAAAACTACAGAGAAAATGCATCAACCATCGTCATTGTTCTATCAGGAATGAAGCTTTACAATTTTCGATATCGGGTTCTTCGTCATTGAAATCCCTTATAATTTCCTTTGAAGTTTCCTCCTGCTTAACTGCCTACCCTGCGTCCCCTACCATTCTCTTCCCGTTCATCTCGAATTTTAATCCACCCTCAGCAAAGAAAAATATATAGTTAGAGTAAACATGCCTTTTATAATCGCCCTTTCATAGGACGTTGTAAGATTTCAATTAATGAATGAGACAAATCGATACTACAATGCTTTATAATTTTATATTTTTTTACTTTATAAAAAATATAATATTATTCATAAATAGCTATTATATAAATATAAAAGGGTTTTGTAGCGCTGCAGGTATAAAACACAATTAAATTAAATGAGCCACTCAGGGAGGCGTTAGGGTATGGTAGAAAGGGAAGAAAAGTTAATTGTCGTTAAAACTAAATATTTTAAACGACACAGGCAGTGAAACGCACTTAAAATTATTTTTCGGGGGGGCACAAATTGAATGTGGTACATTTTTTTCTATCCATCGTTTTATTTTTAGACAAACAAACCCCAGTCGGAAATCGACCCAGTTCGAAATCGCACGGGGCGAAACGAGGATCACGAAGATAACATAAATTACAATTATTCTTGCTCTCGACCCGCCGAGGGCGCATTAATAAAATCGATTACACCGCATATTTTGGCCCAGAACCATTATTTATTGTGGGTGATTAGTATTTTTACTCGGCTCTCTCGCAATTATTTTTTTTACGCTGTCTCGCGAGACACCATTTCACTTCGATTTCTACATCGCGAAAGAGGAAAAAAATTGTATTCATCCTATCATCTGCTCCTTACGATATACATTACGAACCCCCTGATACTTTTTATTACTCCCTTAATTATCTCTGATATATTTTCTTCGTGTAATCATCTTTCTTTCATTTCTTGTAACGCGTGTTTCATTAACGAGTTATGTCATTAATTGGAACTGCCTTGCTGAATTATTTTTCATCCGATGAAAACTAAATAATTTTAATTGAAATGTATTTACTCTACAAGAATTAATTAATAGTAGTTTCTATATTAATATAATTTTAGAACTGTTTAACCAAAATTTCATGGATCTCAAACTGTTTTAAATCATTGATGTTAATCGTGCCACTAATCACAGATTTTAGTAAAGCCGACGACTACATAAATCACAACTTCCATATTACAATCTTAATACTAACAGTATCGGCAATGCATGTATACTTTAAAAAAAAAAATTGGTGTTTTCCAAGTTTGAAACATTCTTTTAATTGATCCGAAATTAACCGATCATCATTTTCAATCTGTTCGTCTTACGTATCACCAAAAACTCGTTCTAGAGACTCAATAACAATCTCCTTTTCTACATTTATTCAAAATAATATCTTATAACAAGCTATAAAGGTTCAACTTCTAAGGGTGTGGGTTACTCGTGTGAAGAATCTGGGCGCCACCTCCTTTTTCCAGAGTAGGAAGACTCTCTTCCAGACTCCTCCAATCTTCCACAGCCAGATCCGGAATTGCGTATCATCTTCCTCCAAAACGAATACCACCGCGGACTGTACCTCTTGCCAGCATGAACCGTCTTCTGCGAAGGCTCACTAACTACTCCTTATTCGTCGTTCAAGAGCAAGCACCAGTTTTTTTCGTTTTGTTCTTTTATGTTTCTTTCCATTTTTCGTGCTCTATACATACTACGTTACAGTCTTCATCATTATTATTCACTGTAAATATATTTTCTTTTTATTATTTTTGACATTATTAGAATAGTACCTTGCGCCTTTGCCTCTCATATGCTAAATCTATCACTGCATCAAATACAAAGAAAGTACTAATAATTTGTTACTCTATACTGTAGTTATAACTAAAAGTTATAATAGCAGTGTAAATATATGCCGAACATCTATGTTTTTAATAACTCATGTTTAATATTGAGCCCATTTTATTCGTAAATAATAAGGAAGCTCTATGTGAAATGTTCGTACAAAGTGATCGGTCTCGGTATATAAACCAGGTTACAGATTTTTCTCAGAAAATATAATATTTTTGTAGGAGCAAATTATATAAAATAATTGTATGCCTATTTTAGTAATACTTATACAAAATAATAATAAAGTGATTATCTTATCTTTGTGAAATTATGCACCAAAGTTTGGAAAGGATCTCCACGGTACTTTTAGATAACTTCTTAGTGTCAGGAAAATAAATTACACCAAAGAAATCGATTAAATATCTGGGAGTCTCCATCGACAGCAGTGACTATTTGAGTAACAGCACAAAAGTTGTAATTTGTATCCATATATGTTGCCCTATATGGAAAAAAGTTACAAAGCTACAAGAAAAGCATTGGAAACAGTCCAAAAAAGTAATATTTATATTACTAGTCACCAATTAAACTTCTTGCTATGGATAAAAGCGAAAAGAAAAGGGGTGAGAATAAATTGACTGCTAGAGCCAGACTACAGGAAAAAGTACAAAACTTGGAAGCGCTTTCTGGTCATGGCAAGTACCTGTACTTTATCTCGTTAAATGAACATGTTTTGCAGATTCTCAAGTAGAAGAACGCGGCGAAGGCATATTTCGGAATAGGAAGAAGACGTGCGGATGCTGAAGAAGACCAGCGAAGAAAGTTGTAGTAGAGATTAGTACTGATGCATGTTCGTGATCAAAGTGAAGTGACAAAGGCAAAGCCAATCACCAACCCAGTACAATTCCATAAAAATCGGACCTGGATATTGTTTGAAGAAGCGTCCACTCATTGTCCTTATGCAAGATTTTCTTTCTACAAAAAAAGATATTCAGCAATTCTTTATTTGGAACGTAAATTCTTATATTCTAAATTAAGAGTATATTAGAATTAGTCAAAATTGATAAAATTCGCTGCAAAAGGCTTTTGAGAAAGGAAACCACTAAACCAGACTTACATCTCACGTACCTGATTGCTTGTCAGGAACCTGTTTTATTTTGTTTAGGAACCGAGGTGTTAGTTTTGTTATTATCTGTAAAATTGATTGCAATGTAAACAACTTATATTCTAGAGACTCAATATTGATTAACTTATAAGCTATGATTAACATTTTTTGAATAAAATTGAATTTAAATTATTATCATTTTTTCCAAAAAACAAATAACTAAAATTAATAAAAATCAAAATGTAAATTTATAAGAATTAATTTCATTTTCAATAAAAAAATATTAATAGTAATAATAAATATAAATAAATTTGGATATTATTTTTTATTAAATTCAATATATTATTTTAAAGTTAATAATACAAATATTTTAAATTAACTGTTGCGGAGCATTACATTTATTAGGAAAATTATTATAGATTTTACTGTAGTGAAACTTTAATATTATATAGTAATTATTCTAAATTTATATATAATGAAATATCTGTTTAATATCTTAATAGCAAAATTAAAAATATTAAATTATGATTCCAACTTACATATATTTAAAATATTATGGTAGTAAAAACTATAAGATATATTTAATAATGAAATAAAATATGTACAGCGTTTATGAACTGACGTGTATTCTGTTGAACGGTAACTTTTGGAATGATTGAGATTCACACACGAGTAGTTTAATCGAGTACCAAAAATCTGCTCAGTCACTTCCTCCTCCAGCGCGCAAAGAAACTTGTTCTAGTCCATTAAAAGTTTAGGTCACCTTTTCTTATACACAAGCAACTGAACCAGTTCAATTGATTTAATCGAAAATTGATGTATGAAAAAAAAGCAAGAATTCCGCAGTGAATGTAAAGTAAAACTGTATAAGAATATAATTATAATTGCTTGGAGCCGATAGAGGTTGTTTCTTAATTATTTCAAAGAAGATCCGCAACTGTAACGAACCGCAATTGTTCTGTAGTGAATGTCAGCTTAATTAAAATTGTTTTAACATACTTTTTACCTGGTTTAATTTTATAAATTACAGTAAAAATTAGTTGTTGCATCTTAGTATAAAAATAAAAAAGTTTTATTCAATTTATTTAAGGATGTTAGAGAAGGTATATACATTTGCTCGGTGAATAATTATATTGATCAAAATAAGAAAGAACTCTAGCTCGTGTCTTGCATAAAATAATGAGCTTGGGCGGAGATCTCTTGAACACAAATCGTATCCTGGTTTTGATACTACCTTTCCATTATACCTTTAATACTTTCTTTTCCAAAACAGTTTACAATTACATAAATATAATTGCCTGCGAGTAAAGAAAGTATTTAAAATGAATTATTATTTGAATATCTTGTTACTTATTTAGATGAAAAGTAATGAATGATAATATAAATATTAATATTACTCTGACTAGAAAGACCTTTATTTAATAGCCCCTTGTAACAATTTTATTATTATTGTTTATATTAATAATTATAATTATTAAAATTACTCTTTAAAATAATAGATCATAAAGAACTAAGAGCTAATTGTAGTTTATTTTTTTCATATATCATAACAACCCCCAGAGTCGATAAACTTCTTGCAATAAAGAGCCGTTTTTAAGATATTGTTGGTTAAAATAAACTTCAAGAAGAGCAGAACGACCTTTTGGCCCTTTTACATTTTTTGTTAGACTCTAATTATTATTATATGATATTTTCCTGATTTTTATGTCTTCACTGTTATAATAAATATAATTATTATTAATAAAATAAAAAATGATTCTTTGTCACAAATTTGTCTGCATTTTTATTAACAACATTAGTTCTAAACTGAAATATAAAATGTTTTAAATTAGTTTCCAAAGTCGTTTTTTTAGAATGTTAAAAAAAAAAAATTTAAGTAGATTTCTTTTAAAAGATTGGTTCCAATTAATTCATATAACGTTACATTAAATGCAGGCAAAACAGAAGAAAAAACAAGTTCTAGTCCAAATTTGCTATTGGATTACTGTAAATTTCCGGTTTTTGTAATCTACGACTATACTTTCTATTTAATTATTCAAACGAATAAAAAACTATAACGTTATTATTAATAAATAATTTGTTTTTTATTGAATCTATTAATGTATATTAGTTTAATTAAAAAATAAATTAATTAAGTAAATATTTTATAATAATAATAACGTTTATTTAAATTATAAAATAACAAATTATAACATTATATAATTAAACAAAAATAAATACATATTAATATATAAATTCCATCTAATAAATATTATTGTAATTGAAATTAATAAAAAATATGGAATTATTTTTTTAGAAAGAATATACATATGAATAATTTATAAATTTAATAATTAATTATTAATAAACAATATATATATAGTATTATTACACTATTTTATTTCATATTATTATTAAATATTAATAATAATTATTATAATTTATTGAGCAAAAGTGGAAGAACATTTCTATAAAAAATATAAATTATTACCAAAAAAATCAAAATAATGTAACATTTCGATATAAGTTTAAAAACAGTCCTGATCTTTCTGTCATATAAATTAATATATTTATTAAAGTGATATTTAATATTTTGGAGAAGAAAGATTATTTGTATTAATTGATTGTAATTAGAAGTAAATTAAATAAACATAGATGATTATTACTGTAAATATTGCTAATAAATTATAATAAGCACAATTGCGCAAATGTTATTAAAAATACATTTCTATTGAACTTACTATATGTGAAAATCGTAGTTGAAGTTGTCATATAACAATTAACGTTGAGTATGAAAGTGCGATTCAATGTTATGCGAATAAAAATGTGTTTGTTTTTGATGCAAATATGTTTGACTTTGACGTGAAGTTGATTCAGCAGAGGCAAATCGTGAAATGCGGTGTCATTGGCCACGAACGAATTCGGCGGAATGTGAATGATTGATGGCAGATATCTGCATGGATGGCAAAGAGGAGGCAAATTTGCGGGGATCCCAGTGAAAGTGTATCACACTCCAATCGTACTCTCTAACATCTCCGCCTAGTATAAAAGCGGCGGTAACCTCAGCCTTAACCATCAGTTTTTAAAACTCCATCCAATCACCACATTCACTCATTTCATCTCTCCTTGTACACAACAAGTCTAGTGTACAATGAATACCTACGTAAGTACAAAGAAATATTAAAAAAATACAATTTACAATAATTAAAAATGTATTAATCAGTCGCAGTTAATTGCATCCGATCTAT
Source organism: Nicrophorus investigator (assembly GCA_963457615.1). Classification (NCBI taxonomy): domain Eukaryota; kingdom Metazoa; phylum Arthropoda; class Insecta; order Coleoptera; family Silphidae; genus Nicrophorus; species Nicrophorus investigator. The sequence goes on along the minus strand of OY735140.1, from coordinate 18,494,344 downwards.
AATTGAAAGTGAATGTACTTAGCACGAGTATGTGCTCTACATCTACTTCTTTTCTTGTTCTGCTTGTTAAACACATCTTGAACTTTCATTCCGACTTCGCATCATTATTATTAATGCCTACATTTAACAGTTTCCTTACATTTACTTTTGCGCAAGTTCTTTTTCCTGCCTACAATTATTCAATTAAAAATTCAACTTTCAAATGACAAAAGTGTAATAAAGACAAAAAAAAGTAAATCCACATAATTTAATCATTCCAATAATAATTTGCTTCACTTTCTTCGCAATATTTAAAATATATTTGTTTCTATCCTCAGGTTGCTGTAGCTGTCCTCTGCTTGTTCGCGTCCGTAAATGCCGGATATGCGGGTAGTTATGGACACGACGGTGGTGATCAAGGTGGATTTGAAGGACATACCGGTTTCGGCGGAGGAGATGAAGGACATGGAGGATTCGGTGGCGACGAAGGACATGGAGGATTCTCTGGCGTAGATGTTGGACACGGTGGATTCTCTGGCGGAGACGGCGGCCACGGTGGACACGCCGTATCCCAAACTGTAGAAATCACTAAACCAGTAGCCATCCCAGTCTACAAACACGTTGGTGTGCCAATCCCACACTCCATCCCAGTCCCAGTACCAAAACCAGTTGCTGTACCAGTCCCACATCCATACCCAGTCCATATTCACGTCCCACAACCCGTTGCCGTCCCCGTCATCAAGACCATCACCATCCCCGTTGAGAAGCCAGTACCATACATCGTCGAGAAGTCTGTCCCATACCCAGTAGAAAAGCCAGTGCCAGTCCATGTTGAGAAGCACGTCCAAATCCCAGTTCCAAGGCCAGTACCAGTCAAGGTCCCAGTCTACAAAGTCATCTACCACCACAGCAAGCACTAAGCAGCTGCGCAACAAAAATCATCATCTTTCATCGAAAACCATTCACCATCATCATGAAAAATCGTTTTCGTTAAAAAATTTTGTTATTGTTTTCATTTTTATGTATTTTGTTTGTTAACTATTTTTAAGCAAATAAAAAAGTATCGTATTATATTACTGTTTATTATTAATTATTTTTTCCCTTCAATGTTGATTTTAAAAAATGAGCCACGCCTCGAGCTAATAACAAATATTTAGCAGCAACATTGCATTATGAAAATGAAAAGTGAATTTACCTCATTATTAGAAAGCTTTCCAAAAATAAAACAAGTCAAAGCAATCGATGAATAACAAGCAAGTGCATACACTTTTCTTGCTATTTTATCTTCTTTATTCATTTTGTAAGAGTTTTATATAGAAAATTAATACTAATTCATTTCCATTTGCTTGATTTGTTACTGTCTATGCAGAAATGGTTCTTTATTGACATTAATTTTTATTTCTTGATCAATAATTTAGAATATGAAATTGGAAAGTAATCATTATTACTTTATTAGCTCTTGGCGATAACTATACTTCAAAAAATTGTATCCAATAAGAAATTTAGGCAGAATCATAAATTTGTAATACTTTAGAAAGTAATATTACTATATAACTCTCTAATTACTAATAGATAAAGCAATAATTCAACTCATAAACCATTAAGGAACTAATTATATGTTAAAATTTATTGAATTAACTCGAAATATATATTTTATTTATGTTTGTATGTGTGAACAAAAATTCTGGTCCTTTGATAGTTTGGGCTATTATTTTTTCGTGCTCTTAATTATGAGAGAAAGCTAGCGCGTAAAATAAACAATTTCAGAATCCTTTCTATTCCCGTTTGCTAGACAAAAAAGAAACGAAAACAACCGTTAGGAAATATGTTCTTGTCAAGAAAGGTTAGAGAAGCTTGATTTCAGAACATTCCAATTTAGCAGCACGATTTTTAAACTTTCGTTCGTATTGATGGTTCAAATTGTTTATATAGATTTAAATCATTTATTTATTCCACACTTAATATATGACCGAAGAAATATACTAAATTATAATATGTCTACTATATAATATTATATAACATTCAATAGTTTCATAGATAACAAAAAAAATCGAGATTGATAATCTTTTGGCCAAAAGTAATGGAGATGTAATTTTCTTCTTGGTCTGGCTGTAAACAATCCAAAAATATGCTCATTTATGCTCAATAATTTAATATTATTTAATTTATTATGTGCTGAACATAATTATATTCAATCATATTTGATTTGGTTCAAAAGTTTAGATTAGATTATTAAAGATAAATGTTCTAATATTTTGAAAAATAATACAAATACAAGAATGGAATAAAAATTACATTAAATATCTCAATTAACTCTTAACTATTCACGAAAGCACATCGTTAAGAAAAACATGGTTTTCAAAAGCATAAATAGAATCGAATATTTTCACTAAAAATGTTTTCAAATTAATATATCTGGTGTATACTGATAAATCCAAGTTTCATTCATAATTATAAATCGACGAACAAATTAAGTTTAATTCATGTTAAAACGATTCACATATGCATGAAATATTCACAATTGTTAGCAAATGCAGCGACCCATCTTTCACAAAGGTTTTTGACCCTTAATTCTACATGAAAAAGATGGAAAACTCCATAATATCAGCCTTTTGCAATTCTTCAAAAAATAAATTTATACAAAAAAAACATCTTTCGATTATTCCATTATAAATACAACTCTTGAAGAAACATTCTATTTTATTTTGTAGTTTAAAAGAATTCAAATGTGTATTAAATGGATATAAACATTGAATTCCTCTAAAATGGTTAGTTGATTTTTTTCCAAGTAGAGGTAAGGTTTTAGATTAACGAATTTTATTTCTATAATAAGGAGGGACAAAAAAGTACGTTTGGGGTACGTTTCTTAAGCCAACAATAACTAAATCAGTTTATAACTACAAAGAAAAGTCTTAGCAAATTTCCATAATAACGATATTAAATTTTTGAATATTCAAGTAGAATTGATTGTAAATAAAATTCTCAGAATAAATTCTTAATGTATTATTGTGGCATTTTAACAATTATTAAATAGGCATGCATATTCATTGGTGCAAGGTGGTGTGCTAAAATTCAAGAATGTAGTGTATGCGAGTTGTGAACTAAATTAATATGTAAATGTAATTTTAGCAGGGACGCACGTCCGCACTAGCTAACGGTTGACAAATGCAAGCGTATTTTTCACTATTTTAATTTCACCACTATTTATTATTATTGCCCTTGTTACATTTTATTCCACTTGTGTAGTTAACGCGTTCTAGGAATAATGAAAAATGTCAGTCCAGGAAAATATTCGTTATTATTTTCCTTCCTTCATTCACTGGAATACCTACATTTGGTTAAGTATGTGCGGAATTTTCTATAATCTATACATGCGACCGTCATAAAACTGTGTTTACATGCACTTATGTAATATGTTATTCGTGTTTATATATAGAAAATAATTGCGGGCTTTTCAACGCTTTATATTCCTAATGGACGGCGTAAAACGGAGCTGTAAAAAGAAGGGACCAGAAACAAAAGGGAACTACTGAGTACAATGACAAGGAATTGGTTTTAGGCTTTTACTTCGCTCCGTCGTTATTATTTTAGTGACGCTGTAATGTGACACCTCTTGCGTTTTTCTTCCATTAGGAGCTTTGAACTCTATTCCTACAACTTACAGGTTTTTATACTCAGTGCGAAAATTATGATTATTATATCAAAAGCTGATGGTTATATTTTGTATCCAATTGTACGCATTGCGACAAATTGAGATTGAAACTTCCATGTTCCACAAAGGTTTACTGAATTGGACAAATACTGCAGTCAAAATCATGCTACATCTAGCTGCCTCCCTCAAACACACGAATTACTATGTTATATTTATTTCGGAAATTACGCAAATGTACAATTATATTTTTTTTTCATTGTAGCGCTACCAATTAATCGGCTCGCCATAATACGATGGTGATCTAAACAGGTTTAATTGAATTATTCATTTGATATGCCCTTTGTTGAGGTAAATTGATTTATGTTTCCAATAATATCATAAATAAATCAAAGTGAATGCAGGCTTTGTGTAATATTAATTATATGATTGTTAGTATTATTTGCAGCTTGTTATATTACAAAGTATTAATATTTTGAAATGCACGTTATTATTAATAAAGTTAAATTATTTAATAGCATTATCAATTCATAAATTTATATTATAATAAACATTGTTTTGTAAGTCATGTTAATATAAATATAAATTTTGGTAGAAATTACCAAATTGAAAATATGGCTAGTGAAGAAATATTAATTATTGATACAGGTAACAATTTCACAGCAAGTCATTATTCCACAATATAGTTTTGTTTTTATACGATAAGAAAAATTTGCGGAAACTCTTGTATTACATGATAACCTATAAAAAGTTTTCGCAGTTATAAATTGGCGGAAACTCTATTTTAACACTTTTGTATTATCACGGTTTCCCACACAACACGGCATTTTTTAGGAACCTATCTACCGTATTATAGTAGGATTAATTTGAATGCAATTTTTTCATATGTAAATTTTAGAAAAATAAGAATTATCTAAGAAAACCATGTAGCGAAGTTCAATTCATAATACAGAAAAATATAAAATCGAAGAAATCAATACATAATTACTAGAAAAGTAGTGAAATAACTCCAACTAAGAGGCATTAAACTAATAACGACAATATTCAATGCGTTATTACGATTAGGTATATATCCTGCTTAATGGAAAGTAGCTCAAATCATAATAATTCCCAAACCCGGAAAACCATCATACAAAGTAACATCATACAGACCAATCAATCTACTGCCAAATTTTCAAATAGCATTATTTAAAATACTCCAGGTAAGCAACATATTCCCAAAACATTAGTTTGGATACCACAACGGAACATGATCGGATTGCTAAAGTTATCAGCACAGCATTTGTAAAAAAGCAATACTGTTCTGCTGCATTTTTTGTTGATATCTCGCAAACTTTCGATGAAGTATAGCTGCTTTATAATATAAAAAGATACTCTTTCTTCTAAATTATAAAATCTTATTTAATGGATAATTGTTCCAGATGAAGTTACAAAAAGAAAGCTTCAACCTATTTCCATATGGATGTGGGGTACCTCAAGGTAGTATAGTCATTCTATATCTTATTTTCACATCGGATCATCGAACACCTAATAAAATATTTGTTGCTACATTCGCAGATGATACAGCTTTAATGTTCTCTGTTATTAATCAAGAAGTTGCATTGCAAAACTTACTAAGAGGACTAAATCAGATTGAACACTGCCTCAAAGAATGGCGTATGAAAACTAACGAAATGAAATCGACTTGCTTAATCTACTAAGACTGGTCTATTTGATCAGTAGAAAATTTATCAATATCAACATAAAAAAGCAGATTGAGCTTGAAACACCGAAAATCATTATAAATAAGATGTATGGCAAGTGTTTACACTGTTAATACAAATTTCAGTGATTGCGCCATCTTTTACACTTTAAAATAAATTCCATTATATAAATGTAAATTACATATACAGATTATTGTATAAAATTAGATAATTTAAAGTATAAAAATATTCAAAAATATTTGAAGATGAGATATTTTAAAATTTGATATAAATATAAACAATAGGAGAGCAGTTTGAAAAGTTTTGAAAGCAACACATATAATACAGTAAAGAAAACTTAAAATACAACAGAAAATATTCAAGAAATTCATGATATGGTATTAGATAATCGACGAGTAAAAGTACTTGATATAGCTGATGTCATGGACATTTTAACTGAACGCGTTTTTCATATTTTGTAAGTTGAGTTAAAGTATTGTAACACCCATACATTTGCAGAAACCATGGCAAAATGAACGAATTGAAGTACAAATTGGTTGAACATCTGGCGACATTGTACCAGATTGTACTCCATCAGATTACCATGAAAAAAATATTTCTGGAAAACGTTTTTTGACTAATCAAGAAACAATTGATGCTGTAGACAGTTATTTTGCAAACTTTGATACAAATAATTATAAACATGTTATATAATTGTTAGAAAAACTTTGGAGTAAATGTACTGAATCACACGGCAATTATATTGAAAAATAAAATAATTCGTTTTTTCTCTTTTCATTCAAAATTTTTCAGATTTTCCTCAATGAAGTATTGTCAACACTTAAATAACTAACCTCAAATATTCTGTATTATTATAAAATAAAAATATATTTTCATCTGTGATTTGTTTATGTTTTCAAAGCATTTATTATGAGCTAATCGGTTGCACATAAGTGACAATAACAGTAAATTAACGTTTTTCGAGCGCAAAATAATTTTGTCCATACTGACACTGAAAAGCTCCATGTGAAATATGGCGCTAGGCGTTATTACGATCACACGAGTCTGTAAATTCGACAGATAAAAATAAAAATAAATAGGAACAAACGTTGACCGGGAATTAGGGCTTCATAAATTTTAGTATCAAAATGGGAACATTTATTTTAATTTCAATTAAACGATAGTAGGATTGCAGGATCCAATAAATAACACTGGTTAATACTGTTTGAACCAAAACTTTTTAGCTAGTTTATCGTTGTATGTTTAGGAATAATAATGTTTATGAATGCTGCATTTATTGTAAGTGGATTACAGGAAGTTACGATAGTACATGTACATTTCTATGATAGCAATTAAATAAATTTTAAATAATCATTGGAAGAAATCAGTTATGTAATAAATAGATAGGTATGTGTTTTATTGGAGTATGTGTAACCCATAACATACTTTATTTTTGCACAGCAGCAGGCAGCATATAATAGGGTTGAAGTGGTGGAAGAGTGGAGCGAAGCCTCCGTGTTATGTGTGCTTATGCAAAATGGATTCAATATGGAACGCGCTTAGGTCGGGAATTTTTTCCGCCCCTTGGCCACCATCCCCCAAAAACCTACTCTCATAATCCTCTCTCATAATGCAAAAGTGATCGAGTGGAAGCAGGGAAGTCATCAAAAAGTGCGCGCAACCCTTAACCTCCTGCACAACATTCACATATCCCGCATAAAATCCAACATAATCTGACCGCCCCCGAAAATACATTAGCGTCAAGGGTGAGGGAGTGCATTGTGGTTGCCTTCGCCGTCTACCAAACACGTTTTATGTAAACTTCCAAAAAGAAGGTCGAGTGGGGAAAAAACATGTTTCTTCATTATTCCATCGTTAACTCGTTTCCTGCTTTTGTCCGGCATTACTTTTGGTGTTTGTTTATTACCAACACTCAATTTTTCAAAAATATATTATGAATGGTCGAGTGGATACATTCAATTTATTTTTTATATTAAAAATGGCGTATGTTTAACTGTTTACCAACCTTAATGAAAATGCATACCAAAAATACTAAATGTTCACCACATTTAATATGAAACTAATACCAAAAATAATATGTATTTACCAAATATTGTCAGTATGACAATGCTACCAAAATAAATTTAAAGATGTTACCTTCTACACGAATTTCTAAATAATAGAGTGATTAGCAAAAAACAATCCGGTATGAACAGTGCAATAATTAGAATTGAAGATAATTTTTGAAGAAAAGCATGATCATAAATTTATACTTTGAAAAGCAAAAAAGCTGTTTAGAACAACAAAGATTTTTGAAAGAAAGTTTAAGTGAGTGATAAATATTAATAACTTTTTAATAATAAGTTATGAACATAATAAGAGTAATTCAAAGTTATTACTTTAAGGCGTTGTGTTAAATAACTCTTAAAATTGTTCCAGTTTAAGCATTTTTTTATGGTCTACTACTTAACCTACCATTAGTAACTTTTTAATAATTAGTTATTTTAAAAAAACATTTATCCTTAATATTTGGTAAATATTTAACAAATTCTATATGATTTCTTAAAAAATATTAGAATAATCGTTTAATTTTTTTCATCTACTTTTATTAGCGAAGATTAGTACTAATTCAACTTTTACATTATACTAGAGCAGTGTTTCCCAATGTGGAGCCCACGTCCCACAGGAGCCATTTCGAGGGCAATTTAGCCGAATAGGATTTAGTGTCTTAAATGAATTACTGTTAACAAAAGAAATCACTTGGATATAAGAAAAACTGAGAGACTCGAGACTAAAGTTAAATAAATTGGATCCGGACATAAATTCTCTTGGAACTGAATAAATTTAAATAATAAATAATCAGTAATAATTAAAATAATATAGAAAAATCTTTCATTCAAACTATTAGGTCGAGTCATAAGTAACTTCCGATTGCAGCTAAGTAGAATCTATTGTTCATATCAAAACGCCGTGAGTTACCATGACAAGTTTTTGTTTTCACTATATAGACGAAGCTTCAGTTAGTCTTTTGAAAACTGTTTTGTGTGATACACACTACGTTAAACTGTTTTTTTAACCTCTGAAATGGAAAGTGAAAAAGTACATATTCGTCATGTAATACTGTAAAACAGTGCTAAGGCGATAGCTGAAGAATATGCAGTGTATATGGTGAAAGTCTAATAACTGATCGGGCAGTTAGAAATTTGTTTTATAAAATTCCATTCTGGAGATACGACCTTAAAAGACGAACCGAGGGCAGGACGTCCTTCCGATTTTGACGACAACCTTTTAAAGGCAATATTGGAGCAAAATCCACGTCAATCGACAAAAGGTTGAATACATCACAATCAACTGTTAACCGCTACCTGGAGAAATTAGGGAAAGTCAACTAGTTAGGAGTATGGGTACGTCATTATTTTACACGACAAATTGCGACCAAATAGAGCAAAAATGACTTAAGAAAAAAACTCCCCGGATCTTGCCCCGGTAGACTATCACTTTTCCTGTTCCTTACAAAACTTGTTGAATTAAAAAACCTTCAATTTTGAAGAGCAAGTCAGGCATGCTGTAAAAACTTCTTCCAGTCCAAACCAGCCACATTTTACAAGGAATTAATTAACTGCCAAGATGGGAAAAGGTTGTAGATAGTAGTGGTAAATACATTTTTTTTTTTTTCAAATTGCTTCTTCACTGTGGGAAGAGCCTTCCTACACTTAGCTGCGTCCAGTAGACGCCTAACGCCAGTCTCAGATTTGGAGATGTTTATGGTGCAGGCCGGGGTCTCTGCAAAACCAGTTGATCATGGGTAAGCCATGAGACTGGAAAACTTCGGCCTGAGTGAATACATTATAAATTAATATAATTTTGTTATTTAATGAAAGCAAAATAATTGTCTGATTTTGTACTTCAATTTCAGTTCTCCATTATATGTTTTAGAAATTTACGTACTGTGTTTGCTCAATAATTTCTTAGTGATTTTTTCTTATCATTCAAGTTTCTTTAGTCAACATTTCAATTTTTGAATATTACAAATTATGTATATGTTCAGAGGGGTAAAAGAATTTAAAAATAGCTTGGGTGGAGTATAGCTCAAAAAAGGTTGAGAAACACTGCTCTAGAGTCTAGTGGTCGGCAAATTGAGCAACATATGCCTCCTAAAAATTTACATGTGGCTGGGAATTAAAATTGAAAATAAAATTATATATAAATATAAAACATTTTTAAATTAGATGTTAAAATATTTTCTAAAGTTTGATAATTTGTTCAAAATTTTTTTATAGGGAACAGGTTGGGCTTTTCAATCTCAGCAATAATACTCGTATCAGAAACATTTTGTGTGACACGCTTCGTTTATGGTCTGAATATCAAAAAGTATTTGAAAATCACATATGAAAAGTTTTGGAAATTTTCATTCCTTTTTTTTAAGACAAAAAATATTTTTGCACAATAGTGACACTATATTTTTTTTACTAGCAAAGTTCAAAAATTAGCTTTCACTCCTCTAGAGTTTTGAATTTCCGTATCTTAAAGCTATATAATAGGAATATTCATGTTCGTATCGAGAGAGGTTTGGTTCCAAAATTTGAGTATGTTGAAGGAATATGAATTACTATCGTAATTCTTTATATTATATATGTTTTTATGTAGGCCAAGCAAATATTATATGTAATTGTTAGTAATATCAGCCAGGAAAATGCGCACATAAATGTATTTGGCTTCTGAATGTCTGTAACATAATGGAATAAAACTAGTACTCCAGGATTTAATGGAACACTACATTTGTTTCCTCTTAGTGACTTCCTATTATCCGAATTAATTATTATTTGTTGAGCACTCTAGTGTGAGTTATGTGCGATTCAGTTGGAATATATTGTGGTAGGGGAAGCGTATTCAGCGTTCAAGGATGGCGGAGGATAAAGAGTATTAAGAAGTTGAATAAAACCGCAGTGGTAAGTTGAGTTGAATAGATAAAGAGCCTGCGAAGCTAAAATATAGGAATAAAACGTAAATCAAATAAGTAGTAGCACTTGCGTTATCTGCGCTTCTGAAGTACGTAACTAACCCATTCGAACAAATGCGCAACTTTGAACTAAATAGGAGTCTATACATATATATGTATACCTTTCCTCTTCTGTCGATATTCATTGTTAAGTCTCCGAGTTTCTGAACTTATGCAGTAAAGTTGGAGAGGAGGATAAATAGGGGTGCAATTAAAGGAGGTAACATTTGTGCTTCTTGCTCTACTCCACCTTGCCTCCTCCACCTCCTTTACCATACATATATCTCTCTCTTACACGCTAACGCACACTTTCTAACCTATCATCTCTCTCTTACTCTCTAGGAAACTATAACAGCCATTATTATTTATAGTCGCGACATAATTACGTCCCCCGCACGCTCCCTCTAAAATTTATATCTTGATCATGCATGCTGCTAAACTGTTTACCTACAATGTGCAACCCGTGTTCCTTAGGTCGGAGGGTATCCAACCTCACGCACATAATACAGTACTTAGAGTGTAAAAAAGGGTGGAAATCGATGCTAGGCTTTTTATCTCCTGCAGATCTAATGCGTGCGGGAGGCGAGTTTTAAAAACGATATAAATTTTAATGAAAAAAGAAAAAAGAAAAGCGAGCCGGCTGCGCCCTTTTAAAGGGAATTACATCTCCACTTCTTTCACCGATTAAACGCAGATAAAACTACCGCATTCAACGCACAATGCGTCCAACAAAAGAAAACATACAAATCAACCCCTCTTTTGTTCACTGATAAAAAATAACTTCACAAAGGCAAACAGGAAACAAAAAATGTATATACTTGTTTATTTTTATTTTATTACTTGCAGTTTATTCATAATACGTTTTATATTTATATCCAAATCAAAATTTTGTTATTTTTTTGAATATATACTTTTTTATAGTGAGACTTCACCAAATGTATAATAAAATACAGATTTCTTGAAAAATCCTAAGAAAATTTATATATTTTGCTATAAATTACAATAAAATATTTTCATAAAATATATAGCAATTGAATGAACGATTATAAAATTCCAATACATTATTTTTGAAATAATAAAATATTATATGCAGAATGATTCTATTAACAGAGTAAAGATAAAAAATATTTAAAATATTTATTTTGTTTTACTTGCTTATATTTAAGAAATTTTTGTTTCAGAATGAAAATATGGAAGATGTAAAACTTCCCAAAACATTATTAACTCGGAAAAGAAAACAACAGGAACGAAAACAACCTTTAACCGATTTGTGTCAAAATTTCATGACTTTCTGATAATTAGTTTACAGGTTACAGTGTTTTTAGTGACCCCAGTTTTGTAATTATTAAAACAATGGTTAAAACAGAATTTTGCATGTTGATTAAACATTCTTTTTCGATGGAGAAAATACAAACATTGATGATGTTCAACACTCTGGTCGCCCAAAATTGGCAGTTATTTCAGAAAACATAAAAAGTCCACAAAATAGTTTCGAAAGACCATAAAGTGACACCTTAAGGATATCAGAAGGTAGTGTGTTTACAATTTTACACAAAAATTTAAACATAATTAAGTTGCTTTCGAAGTGGGTACCGCGTTTGCTCATACCGTACCAAAAACAACAACGCGTCCAAGATTCAAAGCGCTGTTTGGAGTTGTTCAAGCGAGATAAAAAGGATTTCTTACGTCGGTATATGACAATAGGTAAAACATGGATCCATTAGTATAAACCTAAATCAAAAACATGCTCCAGGAAAATGAAGAAGTGTTTGCCGAAACTGAAGCCTTTTTTGAGAGCAAAGACAAATCGTTCTATAAAAAAGACATAGAAAAATTAATGGAGCGTTGAAATTAATGTATCACTCCTAAATGTTTTTCTTAGTTAGACCGGAGACTTATTGATATTCAAATAAAATTTCCCGAATTCTGTGAATTCCCGGGATTTTATGAACTTTCCCGGGATTGAAAATAAATTCGGGAACAAATAATTGCGTACATATTTAAAAATCTTATTATAATTTGTATATTGATTATCTACATAAATAGGAAAATGTGATATATGGTACAATCAAAATATATTAAATTACTTCGTATACTGCCAATATTCCGTACTATTTGAAACTGTAAAACCGGATATTATAACTTATAAAAACATTTTTAAGACATAAAACTATTTACAAGTGTTAAACATTGCATGCATTTATTGTTGATTTTAACAAATCGAGTTGCGAGTGTGATACATAATGGATTTTTGAATCCGTTCGATAGCATTTAGTTGAATGCGGACGTGCAAGTCCCCGGAATAAACTATTTTCGTGCGGGACGTCTACAACATCTGTATTTACGATGCAAGATCGGACACAACGTGTACACTATTTATTATTTGATATTGATTGCCGTTTCCTTCGTACGTGATGGAAAATTTCTGCGAGATTGGCCAATATATTTATCTCCAAAGAAATGTTGACCCAATCTGCTATATATGTATATACATAGCGGAGACAGAGAGAGAGTTAACCATACATTATTTACATTGGTTTTTATTTGCTTTCTTCTCCACTCATCAAATGAAATTAATTTTATCAAACAAACTTCTCCTATACCATTAGCTTATTAATGAAGAAATAATAAAACTTCAGGAGTCGTAAAAGATTTAGCTTTAATCAAACCCGAAATAATCCAGGAACTAAATAACATAAAAATATACTACAAAAAACTTTGTCTTAACAACAAAATGATAAAAAATATTATTAAAATTTAATTTTATAATGTAATATTAACACATAATACTTAAAATTTAAAGTCCCTTATATATATTGCAAATTTCTCTTATTTTTTAAATTTAATATTCTATATTTTTGTGTGTAAAAATAAGTGTAAATTTTTAATGCATACATAAATTTAACAATGATATTACTTATTGACTTAAACGAAAAATTGAAATATTCAAGTATTATTATTATTTCAAAATTAAAGTCTTAAATATTAGCAACTTAATGTCTTTTTTTATGTAAATAAAATAGATTTATATATAAAAAAATACTATTGGCTTTCATATTTTCTAAAAGTTTATTTGAGTATAGTTTCCATTTGTATTTATTACAAAAGTTTGAAAAGTTGACATTAAAACTTTTACGTTTCCCTTGATAGGAAATTTTGAAAGAAAATTCATTTTACTAGCAAAAATCAATGTCTTTAAAATAGCTCTATATTATAAATAACATGTTGGAAAATTGCTTATATTTTAAATTGAAAATTTTCAATATTAAAGCTTAAAAAATCATTAAGCTGAATTTCATGTTGGAAAATTTTTAATGTATATCTGGTTATAGCTTAATTTCTAACATCAGAATGTATTAAATCCTAACTAAATACTCTTGTACAATTTGTTTCAATTGATCATTGTGATAAGAATTAATAATATTGTTTATTTTTAAATGTGCTTACATAATATAAATGATTTCCTTCAATTAGATATATGTCAAACAAGGTATTTGCGAGGTATAATAATTTAATCACTGTAATAAATAGCCTAGGTCATTAAAAAACTGTATAAAAAGCATGTAATTTGGTTGATGTAACATCAACATTTTGCGAATAGGACACGTGCTAATCTGGAATGATGGTGTGCATTAATCAAAATTTGGAAACCTTCCAAAAACGTATACATGCAGTTTCAATTTATAGAAATACATGCAAATCAACGTTGCTGTTGTTGTTTTCGCTTAATTATTAGTTGTCTTTTTATATACATTTAAACCATCAAGTTTGGTCGTCATTTTATTAAATAACCACGAAATGTGTGATTTATGAATATTAATATGAATGATATTCGTATGGAGGTTTAATTGCGAATATATAGAATCATATTTTGGGAGTCCAATCAATACTGCATTTTAGAGGCAGCATAGAGAATAACGAGATCCGTAAATAACGTTCATGCGTGCATGGGTTGGCGAGGGGGTTGAAAATAATTGTTAATATTCACACATACCCTAACTGTTACACACGCATTTCCGCACGTTTAGGGGGAAACAACTTAAAACGCATTTTGAACGTTGAACGTGCTTTTTTTCCGCAATATTGAAATAAAATAGAACTAGTAACGCTGGACACACAAATTGTGTGATGTGTTTCCATCATCAAAACGGACAAAAAAGCATAAATAATGGCCGCGTAAAATTCTTTTCATATTGATTTATTTACACTACATCAACTTTAAATGTTTTCTGCCAATAAAAATTATGAATGAAAAGGAAGGGCGCAATAAACGGGAAAAAAATTGAGCAAAAAAAAGTGTTATTACACGGGAAGTGAGGAGGGTGAACGTTTTGGGTAAGGGAAAATTGATGTTAAAGTGTTTACACATCGAGCAGTGTTTAATGTTTGCATTTGCAATTTCGGCCTTCCAAAACTGATGGGATTATGTTAATAATTTAATCTGTAGAAACGTATTCCAATTTTGATTAATTTATTCAACATATTCATCATCGAACTGGCGACCAGAGATTTTATTAATCTGATTGAAAGATAATATCCAAACGTGCCCTAATTCAACCATATATGTTTTGCACTCGTTCATAGCCTAAACGGCATTTTAATGAAATCCCTCATTATGTGTTCAATGATTGCAAATGAAAATGCGAAGAGATAATTTAGATCGAAATTAAAATGTGTCTACTAATAAAACCAATTAATGCATCCAGCCTGAGGAAAGGCGGGGCAGCTTCCGTTCGTCGGATTAATGGAAGTAGTTCTGATGTGCATCCGGTTCGATACGCAAAAGATTGCCATACAAGCGAGCGCAAAGGTATTCGCAATATTCTACTTGCAAATAGCCTTTAGTAAAAACATCCCTTGAATATACACAAGCAGATGAAATTGCAATCTCAACTCCATTAAAACAAAAAGTCGTGGAAAGCAAATTGCATGTAAAACAAAACAGACAAGAAACAAAAATACCAGAGCAACGTAGAAAAATACGGAAAGACGAACTTCTTTTCCCAATTTCGAAGCAATTACCGGTTTTATATCAATTATATTACTTCTGCTGCAAAATGTAATAGTTTCTAAATAATATATAATTTAATTTAATTCATTTACTATTAGATTGCAACTTAAATTAATTATATCCACATTATGCTTAAATTTGTACATATTTTGTTGCCATATTTTT
Source organism: Nicrophorus investigator (assembly GCA_963457615.1). Taxonomy (NCBI): domain Eukaryota; kingdom Metazoa; phylum Arthropoda; class Insecta; order Coleoptera; family Silphidae; genus Nicrophorus; species Nicrophorus investigator. The sequence continues at coordinate 18,478,859 of OY735140.1, read as the reverse complement.
TTATGTCATAATAATTTTAATTAATATGAACAATAACTAAATTTCATCACAGGTGATTTTAAATGGATAAACTCTCTTTGCATCACCTCATAATTGGAAACCTTGTTTATTAGTAATTTATTGTCTTTTGATAGTTTCGATCTTTATCCTAATAACCAGTAGAGTTTTATAAACTTTATAACAAATTGTTATCTTTTCAAGCAAATGTGATAATTTTAGGAAAGTTTTCTATCGCGATGTTCATTAATTTGGGTAAATCTTGGCTTAATGGCCAATTGTTGGGCAGGTGGATTTCTTCATTGAGAATGATTTCATTTTGTTAACTAATATTATTCTTAAAATATGGATTTCTGTAATTTATATAAATTTTCCTTCAGATATTCAAATGTTACAAACGGATTCTTATAAAAATCATAGTATTACTAGTACCTTGATTCTATTGGATGTAAATCGTTGTATTCGTCTCCAATTTATACTTGAAACATTCTATTTTCGATATACAATTTTATTATTTTATATTAATTATATGGGAAGTCTTTTTTATTTTTGTATAGTAGACTTATATTCTTACAATATGTTCAAAAAACAGCGGAGCTATATCTCTTTTTTTATGGATCTTGAGAGATGAAATTTGCTAATCTATTTATTTATTCTATTGTGCCATATTTGCAACTAAAACTAAAGGATGTATTTTTTTTACTCATAATGTATTTTCAGCACTTATATAGACCACCAATTTTAATACGAAAACACGCACTGATTTATAAGACGCATTCCAAAATTAGAGATAAAATTTATACAAAAATATTTGATTTCTATTTATAAAAAAGTACATTTTATATGCCAAAATATCAGTTAAAGTTACCTCGGATAACAGAGCTTCGATATAAAATAATTTCAATTTAACTCCGACAATTATTCTAAATAATATGGCCATTAGATATTTCGTTAAGTAATAAATATATTGAATGCAGAAGTTGATAACTTTTCAGTGGTATATTTAGAAAACTCTATTTGAAGCGAAGAAAAAGTAAAGTGCAAGAAAAAGGTACACATATTTTAAGAGAATCGCCTCTTCGTCAACCGGATGGCAGCTGGGCAAGAAGCGATAAGGAAAAAGCGGAATTGTTTGCCAACCATTTAACGAGTGTCTTTCAACCCTACCCATCAGAACTCAATGACGAGGAGGAAAACGAAATCAGAAAGATCCTCCAGTCACCTTACCAAATGTCACCACCTATTGCGCCGTTCAAAACAACGCAGATCGAGCGGTATATTATTCGATTGAAATTAAAAAAATCCCCTGGTTATGACTTGATCACGGCGGAGGTATTGAGGCAGCTCCCATCTATTGGAATTAAAATGATTACACTGATATTTAATGCGATACTCAGACTCGGAGTGCTTCCAGCCCAGTGGAAGGTGTCTCAAATTATACTGGTCGCTAAGCCTGGGAAGCTAATGGATGTTCCATCTTCTTATAGACCGATCAGTCTCTTACATGTAATATCTAAGCAGTTCGAAAGTCTCCTGCTTAAAAAGCTGAGACCCTGGTTGATGGATAATCGAGTCATACCCGACCACCAGTTCGGTTTTCGTGAACACCATGGCACTGTGGAACAAGAAGTGCATCGGGTCGTGGATGTGAGTGACAGGAGTCTTGAGGTGAAGAGGTACTGTTCCGCTGCTTTCCTCGACATCTCGCAGGCGTTCGACAGAGTATAGCATGAGGGATTGCTCTACAAACTGAAGAAATGTCTTCCACATGAGTATTACATATTCTTTAATTTGTATATAAGTGGGAGATATTTTCAGGTCAAATATAGAGAAGAAGTAACTTCCTTAATACCAATCCACTCTGGAGTTCCGCAGGGAAATGTTTCTGGACCATTGCTGTATCTGTTATACACGGCGGATCTTCCGGATTCGCGGGACGTAGCAGTGGCCACTTTTGTCGATGACATTGTCGTTTTGGCGTCTCATCAAGACCCGGTGGTAGCCTCGCGAATGCTCCAGGGAAGCCTGGATAGCATCTCTTATTGGCTAAAGAAGTGGAGAATCAGGGCAAATGAATCAAAGTCTGTTCATGTAACATTCACGATGCGACGACAAACCTGTCCACCAGTTACACTAAATAATAGAATACTGCCACAATCATACGATGAAAAATACCTTAGCATGCATCTAGATCGACGACTCACCTGGAGGAAACATATAATAACAAAAAGGAAGCAGTTGGCAATAATAGTGAAGAAATAACACTGGCTAATGGGAAGACAATCATCCACCTCAGTCGACAATAAATTGTTGATATATAAATGATGGTTTTATTAAACCAATCTGGACTTATGGTATTCGGCTCTGGGGTTCTGCATTGACATACTACAGAGATTCCAGTCGAAAATACTAAGATATAACCAATGCACCACTAATGACTATATTCACAATTTCACCAACAGAGCATTCATTAAAGATGAGATAATCAAATATAGCATTAAGTATCAACATCGACTGGAGGACAACCCCAACCAACTTGCTGCTGAGCTGATGAACTTCGAGTCACGTCGACGAAGATTGAAGCGATTCAAACCACAAGATCTCCCTAATTGCTTCAATAACGGTGATATCTAAATTAACTATGTTTTAACTATGTTTTATCAATTCTCAACATTTGTGGAGTTTGATCGATGGATTGATATGCAATGTATATAGATTTCAATTGGTGTTTTTTTTTATACTTAAAGTGACAATACTAGAGCTTATTATCTTCTTATATTATTGTAGATAGATGGCTTTATAGAAATAAAGAAAAAAAAAATATTTTAAAATGTGATTTCAATTTAAACATACTTTAATTAAATAAACGCATTAAACTATTTTTTGTTCGAAAAAGCTTTTCGGAATAACGTATTATCATTCCGACAATATAATTTACAACTGTGAAAACGAAATTTTGCTTAATGAAGTAATTTTGTTAGTCGATGTATTAATGTATTATTAAATATTTTTGGTTTCATTCATTGAAAATACTTTTCAATTATATAGCGCTTATTCTAAAGGTTCTATAGTTTTTTAATTGTTATTCAATTAAGCACTTTAGTTTTACAAATTCCCCAAAAATACTTTTTTGATTAACAATATAAATAAGTGATTTATGACCATATGAAGTAATTAATTTTATTAATAATTCATTAAATAAATACGTACAAATTTTAATATAAAGCTTAACATTACTCAAGTATTCAAAGTATCATAAACTTTTCAATTACTTGAAAAAAAATTATAAATTATTATAAGTTTTCAACAGTTTCTATATTTTTTTTTTTTTTTTTTTTTTTTTTTTTTAATTATCATTATATGATATCAATATATTTTTTATAATTCAATAAATAAATACGTACAAATTTTAATATGAAACTTAATATTACTCAAAGACTCAAAGTTTTATAGACTTTTCGATTATTTTAAATATCAATTATATCAATGCCATTTATATAAAAGAAACAGCTGTATTAATAAAAACACATACATTTCCTATCCAAACATAATTCTATGCATGCTTCAAGTATATCAAATATATCAGTTACATTTTAGATCAAGTTTCTAATATCTATTTCATTATATATTATGTGGGCGACTCATAGCCGAATGGTTAGAGTCGCCCGCTCACGATCTTGTGAGTACGGGTTCGATTCCCAACCAAGCCAGGCCCTTTGGGCCAAAAAAAATGTTGTGATGGTTGCAATAGCATAGTAAAGAATAGCAGCAGATACACAGAGAAAGAGAATAGTGATCGCAACGCTTCAATTACGAATGACTATTAGCCATACATACACAACAGCCAAACCAACAAATTGAAATAATTTGTACAAAAAAATATATCATCAAAAATGGTAAAAACTTCCATTGGGAAAGTTTATCTATAAATAAAAATATCAACCGCCACCAGATTTACTTAATGTTCAACTCGAATAGATTGTAAATAAAAATATAAGACAAAAAAAAAAAAAAAAAAAAAATATATTATGTAATAATAATAAAACAAAAAAAAAATGTAAATTCTACCAAATTTATGTTTTTGATATATACTTACATTTTTCGTAAATCAAAATTACCTAAAATATATACACAAATACATAATTTATTACCTGACCTCTTCTTAACACCTAATACTTATTTTTGAGTTCAGCGTTACGTGGGGTCATTACACGTGCGTGATCGCAAAAATAATAAAGTATTATATATTATTTTAAGTATGTATAATAATAAATTATAATGAACTATAATCAATTATTTCTAATAATAATGATCAATTGAGCAAGTGCAAATATCGATATATTTTCTTACAAATATAGAAACCATAAGTATTAATTAGTTGTGTGGACGAAGAAATTAATCCCGTCGAATGCCAAATGGTGAAAGGAAAATTTGGTGAATACTGTAGACGACAATAGGAGATGAATGGACCAACATTGAGTAAATCCATGAAGAACACCAACAAAATAGGTGGTTTACATTTTTAGTTAATTTAATATAGTTTTAGATAGTACGTAAATTTATTATTATTAGCATTGTATCCAATAATTATTAATTAGTATTTATAATTTATATTTTTATAATTGAGAAACAAAATAAGGCATAACATTTAGTAATGGTAATGTGAACTAATCTAATGCACGTATTATGAGGACATTTTGAAAACTTTTGAGAGCAAAAGGAAAAAAAACGCAATCCAAATAACTGATGCCATAACATTTTTTGCTGATAGAACAGTCTTTGCCCTCTTTGGTGTTCTTTGAACCTACTTCGAATCATTATTTAGATTGATCTTTCATCTCTGGAGTGTATTGGAATTTCTAAGTTTCATCCAGATGTTTAAATCTACGAACAAAATCAGTTTTATTCTTGTTAAAACGATATGTACGACTACTTTTAAATTATAAAGTCCATCTGTGAACAGTAGGAAATGTTGGAGCAATCTGCGCAGACACGTCTAATTTACTGGTAAGCATAAACAAACAAATTAACAAACAGATTAAAATAAAAATTGCAGATGATATGTTAAAATGACGCAGAAATCTTGGATTCATTTCTAGATTTTATATGTCGATTCCAAACTGCCCTTATACATAGGAAAGCATTAGGAATATGTAAAAGAGCGAGCCGTAATGTATTGAACAGGAGTGGTTTCATAATCGATGTACTTTACGAAAGAATACATATCACAAACTGGTACCTTGACAAGTTTTATATAACCGTTGAGCATGTGGTTTTCTCGCTTTCAACTTGTGTTCCATTTTAATAGAAGTGCCGTAAGTTGAAGTTATAATTCAAGTAAAAAACAATACCTCACTCAATCTAGTTTCCAGACTGATTTAAAATTATTAAAACAAACCAAATATTAATAAAGTAAAATAAAAGTAATTTATAAACAACTATTTTTGTATACATCAATGCACTTCTGGGAAAACTATATACAATAGTATCAATAAAATATACTTGATATTTAAATAATATTGAAATAATTAAATATTTTAGAACAAATAAGTTTTCACATTTATTTTAGTTATGTAACACTATAATGCAGGAATTTCTATTACTTGGAGAAAAAAACAAGCACATAAAAACGGCAAAGAACATGTATTTTTCTGCAACTTTCTACTTAATTAAGATTTTACAAATTATCTAACGAATGCGGACGAGGAAGCAGGAATTTAATTAATACTTTTCCGTTATCCATAATACAATGACTTCATTTTTATAATCTGGTGAAATTATAATTTGTTTAATTAATAAAATTACAATGTTCTTATTAGGTATTATTCCATTAGTGTGAGTGGAAAACGAAACGCGGAAAACAGACTTATTTCTTTTAATATTTTATATTGAATGTTAATTAAATTCAGATTAATTATTTACATTCATAGAAAGGTAAACCTACATCACCTAACGAAATCGCTTACATAACAAAATCTTTTACATATTAATAACGAATATAATATATTGCATATCTTTTCTTGACTATAAATAAGAGAATCAGATTATCGATTAAAATATAAATAAAAAATCTATTATTTTTGATCTAATGAAAAAGCTTTATTATTTCATATACATTTTTAAATATCAATTCAAAATATAATTTTCTTCTTTTCTTAAGACAGTTTCATATTTAGTGCGTCAATTTTTCAAATACTCTTTTATTTTCTTAAAAGTACGGGTTTTAAATTAAAAAATTGTTACGAATGTTTCCAAAAACCTAATGTGTAGGTACTAAATTGGTGGAAGTATTTTAATTTTTTTTACGGGCTTTGTTTATTCAAAGTTAAGAAATATTTGCTTCAGAATGATTAAAGCTGATCGTTTTTCTGTATGTTTCTCTTCCAATCTTTCCAATTGCTGGCAATAAATAAAGATTAGCTATAATAGTTTCACATGGATTGAACAGCTCACAATGAATTACATCAAACATGTCCAACCAAACACATTTCTGGATCTTGGGGTCTCTTGAAGGTTCCTGTGGCCAGATTTAAATTTTCGAATTTTCACCATTAATTTTGCTTTAATACCATTCATACCCTAATCTATTCAGATAGTTGCTGAAATAGTTTATGTTTGAGGCTATTTTTTCTTTTTTAGGTGAATTATAAATATACAAATATTTTAAAAATCAATACACGGTTATAGCAATTGAAAATATAAGTAGAAGCACATTGGTTCTCGTACAAAAAGTTCCCATTCGAATTTTATAAAAAAGTTGAAATCAAATCTCTTGAATTATAATATCTCAATAAATTGAGACTAGTTTATAATTGGAATCACTAAATTATTTTAATTTTTTAGTTAAATTTCATAAGGTTGGATATTTTCTTCCTTATAAGTACAAAAGAATAATAATAAATCAAAATATTATAATCTTTATAAAAAACCATATTTTTTATATGTTTAGTAGACAAACTATATGTAATATATCTATGAATAGGCAATAAATTCATGGACTTTTTGGAAAAAATACTTAAACTGCCAACGCTATCAATAATTTGCAGGTCCTGTAAATGGCTTTTCTAAACAAAAAAATAGAAAATTATAAATATCTAAATATTCCAAAAATCTATAGACTGATGCAGAAATTGAAAACGAATAAAAAAAATCGGAAACGGATGGACAAAAAGAAAAACTGGTAGACAGGTACGACTTCCATAACTTATTACCGTTATTTGATACAAATAATAAATAAATATATTTTACCTGAAATTCGGCAAATTTGACAAACTTTTGAAAATATTGCGACTCTAATAGAAGTATGATTAATCACGATTATTAAAACAATAATTCGATTATTCCAAATTCAATCCTGGATTGAAAATTTGAATACAAATTAAATTTAAAATATAATATTTTTTTCTTCAAATTTTATACAGTCAAGTCTCTTTTTCTACGGTTTATTTCTATTTTATTTATTTTCTATATTAGTCCAGTTTCTATAAAAGGTATTTAACTAAATAAAATTTGATATGAAATATTCACTACTTTTTTTTTTGTTTTTTTTTTCTCGTGATTGTATCAAAAGTCATCTATTAACGTATAAATCAGTGATTCCCAAAGTGTGCGCCGCGGCTCCACGTCACAAGGGCGCTGCGAAATATTCAATCAATCAAAAAATCTGATGAATTAAGGGCGCCGCGGATAAAATCCGATTATTTAGGGAGCCGCAAACCGAAAAAGATTGGGAACCTCTGGTATAAATCATAACATGGGAAATGGCTTGGAATTACTTCTAAAATATTCATTTTAGATTAGTTGAGAAATAATAATATTATTATTTTCAGTATATTAAATTAGAATTAATTCATGGTAATTTGTAATTGTATCCTTTAATATAGAGAGTGTAGAATTGTAATAAGATGAAACGTTTGCCTGTGGACGGCAGTAAAACAAAGTTTAAATGGCGAGGGTGGAGTGATAACGAGGGTATTTCGAGATTCCGCTTTTGGAAATAGATGCTGGAGCATTAGATCTCGAATTAGTCCAAATGAAAATTGGCGTCGCGATCAGATGAACCCGGAACTTCGGGGTCTTTGTACCAACTCGTTAACGTAACCGTATAAATTGTCAATGGAGATTTGAGCGAGGAGGAATAACACACCGATCGAATTAACTTAATCAAATTGACCTACATATTTATATAAAAGTTTTAGTTATCTCAAATCTTATTAGTTTTACTTATTTATTTCAATAGTTCTAACAATTACTAATAAGAAAATTATATTCTATCTTACTCACCTTTTTATACGAACAACAGAACATAGTACAGTAATACCTCAAATAATCCGGTTTCGATTAGTTTCACAATAATCCAGTTTTAAAATTTCAAAACAAATTAAACTTTAATCGATTAAAACAAATACACTTATTAAAAATTTATACAGTTTCAAATAGTCCGGTACTATGCAAGATAATAAAAGTGTCCTTAAACACCGCACGAGGTCTATGAATTCCACTTCTGTAGTTGTCCTCGTGGGCAAGTTTCCATTTAGGAATGGCTTTTTAGCAAGACGCATTTCAAACTACCCTTGTGAAATATTCAACGACTCAAAAATCATAAAATCCCGTTATGCGATGTCGGAAACTGGATCGAATATTAATGCATAATTCCCATGCATCTCGAGAACGTTTTAATGCGTCCTCGCATTTTCCAAACAGCTAAATAATAAATGTGTTTTTCCGGCTACGGTCACGATCCACGCGAACGCTGCAATTAACACCCAATTATTTTCACATAACGCTACACTGTTCTCTTTTTGGTTAATGTTATCATTTTATTAAATCAATATATATATTTTGTTACATAATACTATTTTAGATTAACAATGTTTAGCAAGTAAAACTTGTAATAATTTATAGGTAGAAAAAAAAACTATAGTTATATATTTTATCAAATTTTTAACTAAACTACAGAGCGTTTAGGTGCTATATCTAAGTATTTGTTGTTACATAGTCCTAGGATCTGTTGACTCCTTCTCTTTCCTAAGAGCTTGCATTAATATAACTGACATCGCCACATTGACAACCTGGAACAAAAAAATATCAATTAGTACATATAATTAGCAAAGAAATAAATTATGAATAGAAGTATTTATGAGGTTAACAATTTCGTCACATTCCAAATCTATCAAAACGCATACTTGCTGATAGCTATGATATATTTTATTGTAGTAAAATTTGTTATCATATAGACTGTATTAAAATGGGTCGTCAATATAACATATTTTTATATTTAAATAGTTTATATGTGTTAAAATAGAATAATTTTCAGCTTGAAACTTTAGCGTGAATAGAGCTGGATTTTCAATTGGCGTTATGTGAAATGGTTTATGGCGATCCTTAATGAATTAAATCGTGGCCGCCCCCGTTTGCACGCACTTTCGTATCGCATGCCTTCGAAAAATAAAACACCAGTAGCCGCCCCCCTGGGTTCGTCGTTACGTCAAAAAGCGAGAACGCCCCGCCGTTTGTTGTTCGTTGCACACCGCGCCCTCCCCGCGCGCGCCCTGCGTGCCTTTATTTATGAAACCCTAAATATTTATGTGGGCTCTATCGGATCGCCGTATCAATGGCCGAATCGCGTGCTAATGTTGGATTTTGCCAGATATACCGACCCGCGGAATCTCATATACAATTACATGGGATTTGTCACGTGCAATTCATTTCTTGGCACCACCTTCCACACGTTTATCTGAGTTTGATAAGTTAGTTGAAAAAAAAAGAAGAAGAAGAATAGAACGAGACAATTTTTCTAGTTTTCAAAGGCTAATGGTGCATCCACATTATTAATAAAAATGCATGTGTGAGATAGTCCTATAAATTGTTTAATAGTATCGTCGTTTATCGTACGTCTAGTGTAGTTGTGCCATTAAATGAGTAATTTCAGTATAGTAAATAACATTACTTAAAATTGAAAAACATGAAGGAAGATCAGTTGATATTTTTTGGTAAAACTGATTCGGATCCTTTTGGATTTACAAATATGTATACTATTTATTTACTTTTCGTTCTCTTTGTAGCCAATTAATTGATATTATTATTTTTCCTTTTTTTTGACTTTTTGTTGGCATTTTACGCCAGAAGCTTTTCATTGCCGGAGTCCTACCTGGACTCTAGGACACCTACATGACATGGCAGCTCATCGAGATGTTTTTTGGACCAAGTCTTCAGGGTCCCAAGAGCACCAACTATAACCGGACCAATTTTAGTCTTTGTTTTCCACATTCGTGCGGTCTCGATTTCCAGGTCTTTGCATTTGCTCCTCTTCTCGACCTCCTTGAGCGCGATGTTTGCGTCAGCAGGTACCGCCACGTCGATGAGTATACATAGTTTCTCCTTTATGTTGTGGAGAATGATGTCTGGTCGATTCGCTCCGATGGTACAATCCGTTATGACTGCCTCATCGTACATCACTACGATATCATCCCTTTCCACTACTGGGGCAGGGGCAGGTGATCGTAGCATTTGATTTACTTTAGACCAGTGTAAGTATCTCGCGATCTTGTTGAGACGATGTGTGTATTCCGTCGGAGCTAAGACTGTGCAGCCGACAATAATGTGGCTGACAGTTTCGTCATTCTTTTTTGCACATCCTACACTTGCTATCAACGTCAATGCCAATTATTTTCAACTGATGGTAACGGTAGTGTTAAGTGCCTGGTCTTAGGCTGCCACTGTTAGACTCTCTATTTTTGTAAGATATTTTTAAAAAATTATTAAAATAATGGTAAATATTTTGACCAAATCACTAAATAAAAAAAAAAAGATTTTAAAAATTGTGAAATATGGGGTGAAACATAAATGAAGAAAAAATAGATACAATTCCTGTTATCTCTCTGAAATATTGTAAATGTGTGATTGATTATATGATTATTTATACCCAGTCAGTTTAAAAAGTGAAATAAATTAAAAAAGGAAAATACATAAGTCTGAAAATTGTTCCTGAGTTGGATCAACTAAATGGGATGGAAGCAATAAAACAGAGAAGAAAATGGCGTAACGAATTCGATGGGTTTGAAGTTTGTTAGTAGTTTAATTAATGTAGGCGACCGTCCGGGACATTTCGAGTTTGGCCAATCAATTCCGTTTTAGTCCTCACAGTATTCACGTAATCTCCATAAGGTGCGAGATAGGTAGGTTGAGGAGACCCAAAGCCCTTAGCTAACCACTTGCACGGATGCAGCGCAGGGGATTTCCCGATGTGTCAAGATCAGGTCAACGAGCGTAGTAGGATTTTAATCCGCCGAGGAACAAAAGATATTGCCGCAATAATCTCTCCCAACAAACTGCAACCCCTTTATATACAAATGTACGGGAAACAGAAAACAACGTAGGTATTTACTGCGCATAATATAAACATCGTTTATATGGGAAAAACGTACAAACATCTAATAGATTTTACCAGGCTGTAGTCCAAATCCTTTAATTCCGATTTCAGGATGTTCAGTGCAATGATAGTTATTGGAAATGTTTAGTGATTTAATTTTACTCTTCATCTCCATGCAGCGTACAGCTTAAAAACATTTTTGAACTTAAAATATGTAATGTTATTAGTTTAAATATACAATATTATACCGAACCGATTAAAATATATATCAAGGTTTAAACTGAATGCAATACCGTTATTACTATATCATATTTTTGTAATATGTTTCATATATATTAAATATCAAAATGCATAGAGCATGAAGTATGGGTCATTTGACCATGTTTTAATTCAAATACGAGGTATCAATATGTTAATGGAATACCGAACAGTTGGTTTGCGAATACGGGAACCGAGCCGAACATGTTGTTAGAGATTATGCGGAAAACGCGAGGCAATAATTTAAAAGCTTATTGCGACGGAAGAAAATAAAATTGAATGCGAATCTATAAATTTAATGGTATGTGGCGTATTCACACACACTCATATACGTACAGAGAGACTGTCTATGTCTGCGTGGTTGTGTTAAGGTATTTTTTCCCGGGCGAGAATTGATGGCGTGCAAATCCGTATTCCGAATTGCGCGCTTTTGGACGAGATGAAGACGGATTGAATGCGCAGATTTAGATTTGATAGAGAGAACGAGTATTGGAATAAAAATTTTAAAGTGAACATTCCATGCATTCCCATATCTATTTCTACCTGGATTCCGAATGATGACAAATGCAGTGATTTTCCATGCACGTAACAACATCGGAAAATATGTTTCTTACGTATTTTCTCCATCACTTTACGTATTTCTCCGCATTATTCTTACTTTCATGCACGAATACTCTGTTTTTTTTTGCGTCGTTAGTTATTCTTATAGATTTCGAACGGATTTCCATCGAATCATCGCGTAGTTTGGGTAGGTTCGGTTTTTGCATCTGTCGCGTTATTTATTCGTAAGTTTTCGGGCACTAGTTGAAGGGCATTAAAATAAATTGAACGTGAAAATGTTTGTGAAAAGGCAACGCAAATACCGGTCGATTTTAACGGTTCAAAAGAATAAATTGGAACTTGTACGATTTGCGCTGTGAGTGAAATGGATGTACCGAGCGAGTTCCTATCCAAATTTGATTTTTTTTGTCATAGTGAACAATTATTTATTGTTATATGTTTATAATTTTTATATTTAATTCAATTTATATATTTTATTAATAGAATAAATCGTGTATTATATAAAATAAATAAATAAATATAATTTGCTATATAAAGAAAAAATAATTAAAATTGATATAAAAAGTAGGAAATAAAATTAAAATGTAATCAAATATGAGATAATATTTATATATTTTGTTTTATTTTGCATTTTTAATATTTACTTTGCTAGTAAATTTATTGTTTGTTCTATTATGTATCCAAAACATGGTTGCAAGCAAATATCTAAAATTGTACTTTGAAGTGTTTGTCATCTAGATAAGTGTTGCCCACTTGTCGCGTACCGATTCCAAACATATTATTGGTGCTTTTCCGGGTTTGAAACGTTCTTGTATATCGTCGGAAACTGACCAATAAGCAACAGATTTTGTATGTTGATTTTACATCTCCTTCATACATTTATTAATAACAGTTTCCTCATATTATTCGTTTTTGGGAACAATTATTGGTTATATAAAAAGTAGTTTTCGACTGTATTATTAACTAATAGCACTTATAACATGAAATACAAATTAAATTCTATAAAATTTATATAAGCTGCATCTGCAGTTATAAAATTGTAAAACCCAACTAAAAATAATAACAGTGTAAACACTTGCTATTCACTTTTATGTTAATAATCCAAGTGCATCATTGAGCCATTTTTTCTAAATCACAGTGTATCTTAGTCTATTTTATTTTGTGTCGGTTTTTATTTAATTTTAAATGAATAAAAATTCATAAGTTTTCAATCGATTAAGTTGACTAGTTCGGTAAATTACGTATTTTTATCTAAAAATAGAAAATATTTCGAATAAAAAATACTGAAAAAATATCATTGTATGCATATTTTATAATTAGGATGCTTGAAAATGCTGGAAACTTTTTAGAATGCAACAATTATTTGCTGTAATAACAAGTTCAGGATAGTTGAGAGATAAATAACCTAGTAAATACTGTTACTGAAAAATATCACAATTCACCACTTATATTTTTTCCTGTATCAATTGTACAATTACGTAAATAATTGTACTAAATGAACAAATAAAATAAAAATCACTGCACAATTATTATTTCTAACTAAATAAACTTATTTATATTAAGTCAGATATTTACTAATGTTTTACAGATAAACTATTTTTTTTTTAAATTTTATTTCTTTACAAATATAAATATTAAAAGTATAGTTTCATATATAACTATTACTTTTCCATTTTTTAAAATTTAATGAATTAAAATTGACAAGTTTTGAATTAGTTAAATTGACTTGTTCCCTACATAACGTATTTTTCTCGAAAAATATTTAGAATGCAATAATTATTTGCTGTACTAACAAATTCAGCAAAGATAAACAGTCTTGTAAATACTGTAACTGAAAAATATCATATTTTACCACTTATATTTTGTTATTGTATAAAACGAGCAAATAAAATAAAAATCATTGCACAATTGGTATTTCTAACCAAATAAACTTATTTATATTAAAAAAAACTTTTTTACCTAAAATCCTAAAATAGATTTAATTTTGTAGTGAGAAAAATGCAGATTAATTAAATTAAAAATCTTATTTTATGTATTTACTACTAAAAATATAATTTCTTATGTAACTATTCCTTGTTTACTTAAATTTACAATATTTTAATTGGTAAAAACGTCCTCGTCATCGCCAGATATTTCAGTTTTACCTGATTTGGTGCAATTTATTCCTATATTTTGAAAAGCATTTGATCTAAATTTTAAAAATATAAAACCTAGAATTTTAAATATAAAAATAAATAATTTTAAATAGAAATATTAATAAATCATTAATTTTCAAACTTTAGGTAAAAATTGTTGTGAATGGATAAAATATTGAAATAAATCTAAAATAGTCTTGCCATTATCAGTGTCTATAATTAATTATAATAACTGAATTAAATTCATTTTAATAGTTCTTGTTTAAAGGACAATATAAATGGGAACTTGTAAGTTTGGCGTTGAAAATGGAAGTACAGAAATGTACAGATCCATTTTGTTTTTCTCCCACTGAAAACCTTTCCCTTTTACGTCCATTCCTAGTCGGCCTTGCATGTAGAGACATAAAGGGTCTCTAGTTGTTGATATATATTGCTGTCACATTAGACCCGGGGTGTTTCCCATCGATTTCCACCGCATTTCGCATTTATTCCAAACGAATTTTCGCAAGAGAGCGGATTCAACGGTCTGCGCGCAATTCTTAACGCGGCAAGGGTCTTTTAAACTACTTTTGAATTGATCTACGGGCGAACCCCGGCGCCTCCATCCCATAATGGGTTGCGCCGGAAGCGTTATTTTCGACGCAACTTAAACAGATATGCTGCCATGACAAATCGTTATGGAGTTATGCAGTAGTTATGCTATGCGCATGGGGATCTCCCAAATTGTTGCCAGTCTTTCATTAATAATATTAATGCCGTGTTTTTAGAGTCACGTTCTAAATTATAATGTATACCATTTTGGCCTACAGTATTTCACTCTCTCTCTCTGTGTGTGTGTATAAATAAAATGTACACACCGGTTTATTACTCAATTACATTTTTTTCTCTGCATTGCTCTTCTTTTCTTCACTGTAATATTGCTTCCATTTAATTCCATCTAATTTGTTTGCTCCGAGCAAGAAATATGTGAGCGCTCTGACGGCATCAAAACAAAACGAAAATAAGAGGAAATAAGAAAAACAGAAGGCAGAATGTTAAAAGGAGAAGCCCAGCTTGAAAATAGGAGAAAACCGCTTCCTTGAATATTTCATATTCTTAGAGTGGTGTTTTGCTAAACAAAGGTACTGCCGTAATCCAATTACCGTGCTTTGCGAATATTAAATTTTCAGTTGTAATATATTATTTGAAATGCTCGGAGCCGCCCCTCCGACGGGGTACGAACGCCACCTTCCATTAAAAGATTATTTATATTAATTTCGACTTACAACATGTTCAATTAAAGAAAAAGCTCTCCGGGAATTGCAATTAACGAAATAATTAGACTGCCTTAATATAAATTTGTGTTATTTTAAGACCGGCTTCCTGCTAAATGCCTGAGAGTCTCCACTTTGACATTTGCTCTTCTGATACTTCCAAAATCCTTCCCACATTCAAACAAACATCAACAACCGACAATAATATTCATTCTTGTAAAGTAAACATACCGCATTTAAGCGAAACGCAAATAATCCACATTGTGACGTCGCATTCGGATTCCCCTGTTTATTAGTTTAATTGGTTTTGTGAAACATAGCTAGAATAAATAAAATATAATAGCACTCATAACCATTATTATTTTAAGCATGCATATATTTCGAGTTCACGTAAATTTAATGTAAGTGAATATTGAGTTTGTCGGACGTCGTAATTCTATATAGATCTTGGAGATGAGCGGGTGAAGTATCCAGGTACGTGCCTGGTCGTAAAATCAAATCTTATTCAACATTGGGGCCATTAAATTCCTTCCGGTGTACCTCGGCATTAAAATAATAAATAAATACAGCAATAAATTGAGGTAGTACGAAAGACGTAAAAGAAAATATTGCTGACGCTCGGCCGGCTTTAGTGATGTAATCCGCTATATAGATTTCCTTCTCGCTCTCTCTTTCACTAAGGATGATTGCAATTAAATTGGACGAAAGTCCTTAAAACCCGAACGGCAGCCGTCGATTTACGAGGGGGCAATAAAAAAAGTGCACCCCATAAGCCTCCTGATTGCCACACGAGACGCATCCATATATTCGCGCCTTCGGCGATAGATGCAACTACCGTTATATAACTTTATTGCTGGAGCGAATTGACTGGCTGCTGGCAGCGGCGGAAGGTGGTTGAGGGTTGTTTTGTTTCGTGGAGGTGTCTGCAAATGGAATTGTTCTGCTTTTGCCGGCATGTGTCAAATGGTAGGAAGCAAATGTTTATTATGTAGGGTAGCGAGCGGACAAAAGATGGTCCTCCCCCATCTTTTGATGTCAGAATCTCATTTGAGATTTACTTATGTAACGGCGTATTGATTCGGAACTTTATAATAAAATCGGGGGAAATGTGTCGATGGTGGATCTTCGGAGATCGCATTTGGAAATATATTAGATATTAGACAGTTTTATCAGATCGAACTTTTCCAATATGTAATGCGGATTCGTCTGATATGGATTTTAAATAAATTTCATTTTATGAAGTCTACAATCCCATCTACTTTTCTTTATACTTTTTTTATATGATAACTTTCTGTTTTCCAAATATGAAATGTTTAGAATAGATACGAGCATATTAAATCTAATAGTTGTTATTGAGTTTTAAAAATATCAATTTATTTTTTTTAAATGTATTAGAACGATTTATTTATTTTTTATTAATATTTCTTTCTTAAATCATTAACTAATAATTTTTAAATTTAAAAGTATCTGAATTTTTGTATTTCTTAAATATCTTGTGATGGATTAAAAAAGTTAATCATATTTTTTGATTATAACTTTAAAAAATGATCGGGTTTCCTCATGGACTTGCTTGAGTTGTATTGTGTATTCTGGGTGACGTTTTCTATAACCATTTTGAACTCCAGCAGAACCAATCCTAAAATACAACAAAAGCGAGTGTGGACAGGGTAAAATCCTTGGGTTCGTGAATCTCCTTAATAGTCAGTAGGATCGATAAGCTTCGAAAAGGAGGCAGAAAAAGAGCCATAATAATAAATAGGATGAATATCTCCTACAAAATCTGGAGAGTAGACTTTTGCAGGCCTAATATACTCTAAATATCGCATTCTTCTCCATATAAATATTGAAAATATTTTTTAACAATATAACAAATTTAAATTAACGTTATTGAAATTAGATCAATACTTTATATCAATAGATCAAATAATATATGATGAAGAAATGAAACAAAAATTGTACGACCAAATATTTTTTTTGGTAATATTTATTTCATTATTTGCGATTTGCCACATATTGGCCATAATCAAATATTTTTTACCATGTGGAGAAGAAAAAAACAATATATAAGAATAAATTAATTAATTACAAAAAAGTAATTTTTTAATGTCTGAACGGGTTAAGGGTTTTGTGTCTTTTTATTTTGTAGGAGGTTTCACTGTTGTCTAGCAAGGACCAAATAGTGTATATGTTATAGGTTATAAAATTATTGACGATATAAAATTTGGTTTGAGTAGGAAACATAAACGTTGACAACTAAAATGACTCATTTCACAATGAATGCGTAGCAATAGATGGGGTGGATCCCTAAGTAGTAGATTTCGTGTTGTTTGCACGTTAATTCCAGTAACATGGAGCAAGCACTTCATTCTCTAATAGCTCTCAATTAAATAGAAATGGTTCCATCACTAATGTCGGTCTATACGTAACCATTGTGAATGCTTAAGTAGCGCGAAAACAAAGAGTGCTTTTCTTTTCGAATCATTGTATTTTCTGTCCTATTTTTTTCTCTCTAGGAATTACATCCGTTGGTCGAAGCGGAAAATTTAACTTCAATTTCCCCTGATACGACTGAGACATTTATCTATTTCATAAGACACGTAGTTGGGGGCGTCCCTGCGCCCTGCCTGAAGGATACGTGTGCAATGTCCAGACTGAAATATATAGTGTGTATCAGAAGACGAAACTTTTTTGCAATTTGCCCCGGCATCAAAGTTTCGCTCCGGTCTTCGTCCTATTTTCTTTTTCTCTCAATTTTTACTTGTCCAAAACTTGTCTGTAAACTTGTCTTCCAGGTGTAATAAGAATGAATGCGTGTATAAATTTATGCGTATCCATATTTCACCTGCTTTTTCATAAACTTATATAAGAAATATATAGCATTTATCACTCTTGGCAAATGTGATGACAAAACATATTTCCACAAATAAATCTAATCATATAAATATTTAATGACTTTTGCTTATTCTTCAAACATGGATTAAAACATTTTATATTACATACAACTTTTATAAATAGTTATATTTTTTTCAATAAGTTTATTTAATTATTTTTAATAGGATTTTTTAAATAAATAAAATTGCTACTAATGGAATTTACATATGAGAATAGTGAAGATTATTCTTTATAAATGTCAATTTATAAAGAATTATTGTGGATTATGTTTACTGTTATATAATAAATAAGATATATTGCATAAAAATATAAAGTTGTTTTGTGAATGATAAATAAAAACTTTTATAAAATTTCCAAACACTTATATAAAAATTAAATTAGAAATATTTTGAAATGGTAAACAACAGAATGTAATTAGCCTGTGGCCATTTTAAGAACAGAATAAATATGTTTCATGCGAATTTATGTATGTTTATGTAAAAAAATTGAAAAAGATGAGGAGAGAGAAAAAAAAATGCAAGCACAGGGGAGCAAGTTCATAAATATTTAGAAATTCCGTTTTAATTAAAAAACTTGGCCGAATCCCGGGGTGGTCATAAAAATGGCCATCAATCCAGCCCGCAATGATTATGGGGCGTTGCAGGGTTCCCGAATAAATGTAATTATGGGAATAAATCGGCCCAATTTAGCAACACTTGTGTGCGTCAAGTGTTTTTATTTGCGTGTTATCTGGAATTATGATATTTATTTTCGCATCAATCTGCATCCCATTTCAGAAGTACCGTCTCCATCCCCGTACACTCTTTTCTCTGCTTTACCGACCCATTAAATTCCGAACGGCGCACACCGAAATGGCAATCTGCGAAAATCATTTCCTTTCTTTCCCACTCGCACCACCCAGTTACGTTAACTGCTAAGAATTCAATTTCATTATACAAGTCAGGGATGGAATGGAATGAAGAAAGAAGAAGCTGAGAGAAAATAATAAAAAAAAAAAGAATAACAGAAGCAAATACAGAAAAAAAATGTATGAAATAAATGTATTCCCGCACGAAATGAATGATGAAAATTCGCGTAATCAATTTGCGCGTTTTAAAGTCTGCACAAAAAGTGACATTAAATATCTGTGTGTCCATTTAGTATAATTTTTGATGGATGCGTCTGCCTAATGAGTTAATATAAATGTATTACATTATTAATGCATCATCGTTACTCATGTTACTCTCGCTTTCGGGCATATACATTTTGGGCATGCATGTGTATAGAGTGGTATAAAAAATGAAACCCAGCAGGATTTGCAAATCCAATTTGACTACGCAGGATGCAGCTCGATAGGAAATAAAAAAAATCCGTGGAAAACGTGGATTTCGTTTTCCGATGTCGCGTGACATGTAGGAATAACCGCAAGTGGTTTTAGGGGATGATAAATCTAAATTAAGCATTGGCAGTGTGGCAATTTCCGAGGGCGAGTTAGAAAGAGATAGATAGTGGTACGGTATAAGGGTGCGCAGGGGGTGGGCGGAGAGCCGCGGACACGGAATTGGGTCACGTGGAAAAACAAGTTCTCACTGTGGGTGATTCGTTACTGGCTTGGCTTGCCGTAATTAGAACACCTTTCTTTCCGATCCACTTTCATTTACTTTATATTCCACTATTTTATTCACTCCTACAGCCATTGTTATCTTTGCTCATTATATGTTGTTTTTATAATATCAAAAAATTGTGAAAATAACACCTCGTTCGTACTGCTCCAAATTACAGCAGTCTAGAGATTTTAAAGTTTACTAAATAAAATCTGCATCTAAATTTGTATTCAAATAACTAAATTTCTTTATAATTATTAATAATTAGAATTATTACATATTTCTGTATATAATTTATTTTTGTTTACATTTTTTATGCAAAATTACAGAACTTTCGTTAAGGAAGATATGTATTTTGTAACTTCAGTAAAACTTCATTCCCGTGACAGTTTTTAGCGCAACTAAATCTTTAATATATTTTAACAATTCATTAGGCACAATAGCCACATTGTCTAGGGCCCATGGGACCTCTTGGAACCCACGAAAAATAATTGAATTATAATTCAATATACATATTTAGTTGTTAATTTGTTCAGAAGCTATTCTAGATATTCAACCACCCCTGCTTGCCCAATCATCATGTACTTAAATAGTGCCAAGGGCCCATAACAACTTTAATACGGCCCTGTGGATATGCGATTATTTTCACAGAATAAATCATGAGTTTAACTAAAGAATTTAATTAATAGTTAAAATATATTGCTGAAATATATTGTTCGGCTTAAAAAAATCAAATAAAAATAAAGTCGAAACAATATTGTTTCTTACAGTTTATTTTTGACAATTTCAAACTGTCCTATTATCCGCACAATGCGAGATATTTTTGTATATATATTGAGTTCTGTTTAATTTCATGTTACAGTTTTATTACACAATGGATGAATTTAAAATAAAATAACAATATATAAAATATTTGTAACAAAAATATCATTGTAAAAAAATGTTTGAATGCATAATAGTATAAACCGATGTTTCATTTGAATCAATATTTATTGTTTAGTTAAATTGGTTCTCTTTTATTCGATGAAAACAATTGAAATAAAATGCGTAAGCAAACACATTATCCATCAACTGAAACTGAAGTCAAAATACAATTTCAATTAATAAACACATGTTTGTGTGGCAAAAAAGTTGTGTCAAACACTATTGAATTAAAAAGTTTTTTTACCAATTACAATAGTATTTCAGATTAATTATGTATTAAAAATATATTAAACTCATGATTCAAAAGAAAAAGTTAATAATTTGAATAAAATGAGCAATAGAGAGTAATTATCAATGACATAAAATTATATTAATATATTTTAATTAAATGTTATATTTTACGAGATGACATACATTGTCATGAAATAACTGTACACAAACCGCACAGTGAGTTTTGCTGCAAATTATGTAATAATATAAATTACATGATGATGAAGGTAATTCCTAATGGCTGTATATGAAATTAATTAAATATTCATAATATTGTCTCCATACCAATCACTCTACACTCTAGAATAATCTATTGATTATAATCAAATATTGAGTAGGATTTAAAGCATTTCGCATCTAATTCTCGTTCATGCATCAAACTAATAATTACATTGATTTGTGTATTCAGTCATTTTGTTAATTACTATTACCTAACTTTTATATATCGTAATACCACATAAATTATAACTATTTTCGTATTATCCTACTAATTTTATAAAGAGTTATAATTTTGTTATAAAAATTTTATTGAAAAGAACTAAATATAAAAATGTGTATCAAGTATGAAATTAATAAGAAATGATGCTAGAAGTTGTACTACAAGAAGAAAATAACATTTTTTTAAATCTTGTAGTAATGAAACACAGAAAATGAAGACAATTATAGAAATGCTAATAACATTAATAAAGGTGTCTGAAAACGTTATTATTGATTTAAATTTATCCAATTTTTTTGAAGAAATGTTTTTGTTAAGAGATTATTAGAATTTTTTAAGTCTGTATCTTATAAGATAAAAAGTATAAACAAACAACTTTCGGCTCATATTTTAAAAATATTCTTTGTTCGACAAATTAGTTTTTACTACGAAGGAACGTTCTGGTTATAGATAATATTTATATTTCTGTCAATTAATATTTGATTAACAATTTTTTTTTCTTTAATTATTTTTTAATTAATAGAATTGTATATTTATTGTAAATACACACAATATTTAATATTTGTATAATGTAGAATTATAATTGATTATTTTGGATTTAAAAGTAATGCATTGCAGAAATAAAAGTAGTATTTGGTAATGATGTGGGAAGAATCTGTATTCGGATGGTGGAAATACAGTCATTTTCTGTTGATTATGTATGGTACGTATACACCTATACATAGCAATACATACAGGGAAGGAGATCGCAGCGTAACGATTGTGTGGGGTATCCTGGTAATGTATATCCTTTACGTGCTTTAATCAAGAGAATCCAGAAACGTATATAACGGATATTACCTCGCGATATTGTCTTCTGAATTGACAGAGGATGCTAAATCAATATAACCAATTTATAAATTGGTTAGAACCGAACAAATACTTGCAGCCTCGGTACGTACCTTGCCATGTACGATAGAAACCGGTTCAAACGTTTGCTTACTAAATATATATATATAGATAGAATATATATCTTCTGAAAACAGAAATTTAATAATACAGCTAAAACCATCGCGATTATACAAAGCTCGGCTTTAATTAAACACTGAGAGTCCCACGCGTAAGATCACAATCGAACCAATTCATTCGTTCGTGTGTATACATTTAAGGTCCCGATAACTCCGCACTTATTGACATTTATAGTAACTTAATGAAGACATAAACCCTCAAATGTCTTCTGAAATTTGCCGACGATTTCCCTAGGGATCGAACGGTATCTGTCTTGGCTAGGTGTATTCCCTCACTGTCTATGGGCTCAGGTGTAGTTAATATAAATGTATGGTGTGAAGGCGTCCGTCCACCTCCCCTCTGAATACATCCTTTTACACAGAGGCAAACACGGATAAAATCCTGATCCCTATTTTAATTATATCGTTCAGGCAATTTTCCGCTAAGTCCTCGGTGTTGTGGAAACCGAGCACGTGCGTTAATAGTAATAAAAAGTTTGCGGATCTATAATTAAGCTCGAGGAAGGTCCGCATCAACACTACACTTCCGGGTCGGTCGTAAATAATTTTTTGTCTCCCGGTGCTCGGACACCGGAAGTAAAGCGGAACGGAGCATTGGAATTCTCTCGTTGTATACTATTCTCGGATTCACTATCGTCTGCGGGATTTTCCTCTCCTATTATCTTCTTTTTCCTTCCATGCATACACACATATACACGCGCGCTCTGGGACAATACTTAATGGCCGGTCCCCAATTAATCACCGGAAATGTATACAAAACTTTTCCGGGCCAGGATTTATTAAAAAGGATATAAATTCTAGATTAACAGACACATCGAAGAATAAGGCTATTTTCTATTGTATTTTCAGCAACACACGACATTTATTTGCCATAAGCATAAAGGCCTATAGTCGTACTACCTTACCCATGTAATTTTTACGCATTTTTATCTATTTATATGTGTTTAAATAAGATATTTAGAAGTACACACAATTTTAAAATTTTCTGGTTAATTTGATTATATAAAATATCCAATATATATATTTTTTAGACTATAACACGCACCATTTTATATAGAAAAATGGACTCAAATTTTGGGTCCGTCTTATAGTCCGAAGGTAACATTAAAATATTTTTTTCAATGAAGCGTCCCCACTGAAGGTAGGTATGACGCAAATTATCTCAAGCTGAATCACCGATTTACCTACACTCTTTGTCGATAATTGTCGATAGTAGTATTTTGTACAATTCATTTGAATTACTTTTATAAATCTTTAATATTTTTTTCTAAAATTAGAATAAAATAGACGTTAAACAAAAAATACATTCATAGAGCGTAAGTTATGAACTAAATGTAATCATTATGCAAAACAATATGGAAACATGATTAGATCCAATTAAAATATTTTTTTTTTCTAAAAATCATCTTATAAATTTGAGGTGCGTCTGGTGCGTCTTATTGTCCGAAAAATACGGTATATAAATTGAGCAACTTTTTAGAACACAGTTATTTTTATTTGAAATTAAATTTGATTAAATTAAAAGAAAAAAATGTTGGAAATCATCAAATTTTTCAAATTAATTTCGAATTTTCAAGTGGACACCACTGTGCAGTCGAAATGAAATGTGGAACGTTGTCTCTAAGCCATTGTAGGTTGGAGCGTGTTTTATCTTTCTCTCACAGAAATGTTTGGTTGTCCACTGCTTCAGAGCACCATCCAAAACTTTTTTGACATTTATTAACATTGACCCCACAGTCTACATGCACCAACGGAGAGCGACCGTCTGCCCAAATAAGCACAAATGGTGGTGCTTGATTTCTTGTAATCATTCAAATGTCTACATTTTCGTTTGAGTGGTTAAGCAAACTCGATCATTTTGTTTGTTTATAATTGGTCAATTAGGATTTTTTTTCTCATCAAAGAAAAGATTTTTTTAACATTGGTGAGATCTTGTCCTTTTTGAAACTTGCATGGTTCATATTGAGTTTGAGTAATTGTTCCATCACGGTCAATTTTTTATCCAAAAAATGCAAATGCTTCAGCCATCATTATGCGAAATATGGACACAACGTTGCCATTAATTCGAAAGTTATAGCAGTTTTAATTTGGGAAATTTTAAGTATTTTTTGAAAATTTTATTACAGTTTATTCACATTAAAATAATATTAAATAATACTAAATTAGAGGAATCTATGGTCATTATCCTTTATTAACAGTTGATTTAGTTTATTATTATTATTGCATGCATATGTTGTATTTTTTTAATTTGTTTTTGTGACTGTTAAATATATATTATTATTGTTACTAAATTAGAAAGATTTACCAACAGTAAATTCAAATACAAATTCATATAATATTGCAGCTAAACTAATCTAGTTTATAAATAAAAAAGTATTTAATTGATACAATATATAATGATTCATATACAAAGTGTAATAATTTAGTCAGAATTTGTATACTCTAAAATATAGTATCAAATGAATTTATTTTATTGCTACTGTTAATATAATTTTTTAAATGTAAATAACATTAACTTAAAAATCATGTTCCGTAGAAGCAAAACAAGATAAGTTATCTTTGAGTAAATAGAAATGGTCTGAATAAATTGAATTATGATTTAGAAACTTACATGCATGAAACAAACGGTCATGGCTAATCCGGTGATCCAGACAGTCTTCTCTTCAAAGAACCAAGTTAGCTCGTCGGTACAACCATGGAAGAAAGGATTTCCGGTGACGGTGTCTCTGCAGGTGTTCGGGATAGGCTGATGAAGCTTAATGTAATCGTTGGCTCCGTCGGCGCCGCAACATCCGATCTGTAATTATAAGGCAAATTGAACATTCCAATTTAAATGAAAGTAGTCGAAATGGGGAGCCCGATGAATGCGCGATTTTTCGCAGTTCAATTTGCGATGGATTTTGAAAGCCGGAGCAGCCCCAGCATTCGCTTTTAAGTTTATTACAATTTCAATCAAAACTCCAGTTACCAATAATAATGTTAAAATCACATTACCAGTGCATATCCGACATCGGAGGCGCCGCGACAATGGAAAAACATTCCGGAACCAAAGCGCGGCGGAGCGATTTTTTTATTAAATTAAATTTTAAAGTTATTGCATAGAAAAATTCGTACCACGCTGAAATCAATTACGCCCTTTTATGTCCGCATCCTCTATCTATCTAACCACCCAACCTCCGCCCCTTTACCCACTTTATCCCATTCCAAACTCTTTTTTTTTTCCAACCACCAGAACCTACTCTGTCTCACTCTCGCAGCCCTTTATACCCCACTCGTGTTTTCCCCTCCGCCTCCATCTTCTCTGCACGTTCTATTTTTTTTATTCCATGCCGTAATTTAACGAAAAGCAAATATGAGAAGCCATGTAGAAATACTTATTGAAAGCGAGGGTGGCTTAAATTTATTAGAAGCCGGCACGAAGGATGCTTTTTTTTTCTTCGAGTCTCTAGCAATTTTTACGAGCTCCAAATACTCGTCCGCTATTCACCAGATCTAATGACTTCGTAGCCCCTTTTTGCAAACCAATCCCGGCCCACCTTCTCTACCATCCAATGCAGGTATGAGTGAAATTCTATAGCCGACGATATACCACTCATCCATGCATCATTACAAGCTCAAAAGAATGTACAACCTACAAAAATAAATTTTAAAATTATATCATATTTATTTATTTTCCAAATATTTCATATCATTATATCAACAAAACTAATTTTTATGAATAAAAATTCATAATATAATAAACAGAGCATAGTTAATATAAGAGAAATCGCATTCCAATTGAAAGTATATTTTATGTATAATAATTCTATAACCGGTTTGAAAGTAGTAATCATTTCAATAATATTTTGTATACCTATCTTAAAACAAACAAAAAATGATCCCTTTCACTACCAACATGTAAAATACATACTTTTTCATACAGATATCAAAAAAATATTTCCATTTCTTGATATTGTTTTCTGTCTTTCATAAGCCAGTTTTAAGAGTAAATTAATTCTGCTGGGTTGCAAAATTAATATATAAAGTGTAATAAAAACCGTACATTATTCATAACTATGATTTATTACACATATCAAATCCACATATATTATTTCCGCTTTATAAAATATTATTTTCTCATAAAACAAATCCCGCTAAAAGCAATTACATTATTAAACATCAAGAGTTTATATAGACGGAATGTCAAAAAATGAGGATGATGTAATCGAGTATTGTGCCTTTAATACAAATGTAATAGCCTGGATATTGGAAATTTTGATTCAATTTTCACGCCCTTTTTTTCTCTGTTTCTCTATCCATGCTTTTTCACGTTCGCCTCTTCTTCCGTTCTATGCGCCATTTTTTTCTTTTATATATTATATATTGGGAAAAGCGCTGCGGTAGAGCTGTCACATAACACCAAAAAGAGCCAATATTTATCTTCAGCTTACGCAGCAGCTGAGAGTATGTGATATACCGGAAGTGCTAGTTTACCCAAGCCTGGACTACTTTCAGACCATACTAAATGAAATGAACCGACGTGTCCCACCCTGTTTCCATTTCATCAATAAATACATCTCAATTACACTAAAAGTATATGTATTATATATTGAAGTTTTTGTATCATTTTTTTTTGATAATAAATGTACTGTTTGAAGCTCTTTTATAATTTTTTAGAATAATTGTATTCAAATTGACTATTTGCACAATTAATAGAATGGTATTATATTTTAAGAAGTTGTCGAAACATCTATATAAAAACTAAAAATAAAAAATATCAATGATATTAGAAAATGAAAATGTTATAAATAGGAGGGAATAATTGATTCTTTTTGGAATAAGCAATATAACTTTATTATGTTAACCAATATTTTGTTAGGTTTTTCTTGTTTGTGTTCGTTTATTTTTTAGGTAGGATGTAGCAGATTCAGTTTTAATTTAGGTATAGTAAATATATTGCTAGGAAAATTGGTGTATTATGTAGAGCGATGTAATTGGCCGTATTCCTGCGCGCACATATTTACAAATTTTACATGTGGGGGTTTGCAAGGTACGCCATCCGGCGGTCTAACCAAACACAGGGTAATGGGGTTTAAACCCTCGGTGGTAACTGTGGATATCCCCGCGGTGCACGTCTTTATCTTAACCTCAAACAGAATGAGCCACCGTCCTGAAGATGATTCCCGCCACCCCCCACCCCACAGAACGACCCGACTCGCTAATATCTCCTCTCCACCGGTAAATATTTGATATTACGGTGGCTTGCGTGGGTGTCTATATATGCGAGGGTGAGAGATACCTTCCTACTTTCTAGGAGCTTCTATAATTCTCCCATGGGAATGCTCTTACGAAGGTTGTCCATTACACATCCATTTGTAAATCAATATATCAGATCGAATGTACTTTTATTTACCTTTGAACGTCCATCCTTCGCGGCTGCCTTGCTCCTCCATATAACTTACACGGTTCCTCGCCCCACAATCATTTGCATAACAAACACTTTTGGCCAAACATGGAATTAGTTTACAGTAAATCTCTAAATTAAACTGCAATGTGAACCACATACCCACACCATGTTACAATAAACATTTCATGAATATTAAAAACTACGTATTCTAATTAGTTTCTTTTCTTTAATGGTTTTATGGTTGTTATAACAAATCATATGTTACAAGTTATTAAAACATTATTATTTCTTAAAGCAATTTTTTTTCAAAATTGTAGAAATACAACTCTAACAGGATTTTACACTGTATATTGTCACCTGAAGAATCTGTGTAAAAATATTAGATTTGATCTTGACCTTCAAAAAACTATAATTAATATTGAAATTGTTAATACAATATAAATTCGTATTTAAAATGAATAGTCGGTAAGAAAAACCATTTTCCAACACGCTGGTTGAAGTTTTTTTAAATTAAACTTGCAGTGAACGGACTCTTTTCATCATTATCTCAGTGATTTTCTTCTAGCAGGTCAGAAGTGGCCTCTTTTATTTTTTCATCCATAAGAGATTTATCAAAATTTTTTGAACTTGTTGAAACTTTTTTACTAAAATATTAATCGACAAACGTAATTTCACCTTTAATTAGGAGAATTTGACAAAACCTTCATTATTTCTAAATCATGTAAAAAATCCGTCTAAAAACAAGATTAAGTGTACTTGTTTACAGAACTATTAGTTAGACCAAAGGTCATGGCTCTTTGAATGAGCAATTGCGGCTCTTTTCGTTAGTGGTTCTATCGGTAATTCCACGTTACTCGTCACCAGCAATGGATTACCCATTTAGGTAATGAGGCACGTGATTAAAGACCCCATGCATAATTAACATTTTTCAATAGTATTAATTATTGTGAAGTAAATATTTGTTTTACATATATATAATCTTGAAAATACCTCTTAATTCTAAAAATGTTAAAAACCTCTAAGTTAAACTTGAAATGTTACTTTTAAGTGTCGGCAAGTCGTGTTTATTTTTATGATTAATTTATCTTTTAAAATTTTTCCTATATTTGTTTAACATATATAATTTAGAAAATATTTTTGTCTATAAAAACTGTTTCTATATTTCTCTACGATTTTCTTCACTTCAAATAAAGGGGAGTAAATAATATATTTTAAAGTAATAGGAAAACATTTTCGTATTTTGAGTAAAGATAAATGCTTATGAAGTTATTATTGAAACAAACAAAACGTTACTTTCCATCTTAAATATAGTAAACTTATGCATAAATAAATTGTAATAATTTAGAAAATGTTTTCTTAGTGGTGTTTAGCGTCTATGAAAACCCCAGTTGCTCTACGATTTTCTTTATTTCAAAAAATTGGATAATGCCGGCGTAAATTAATATATTTTGGGGTAATAGGAGGAAAAAAAACCTTCTTATTTAGACTAAAGATTTTTAATAAATGCTTATGATGTTATATATATTAAAACAAAAAAATTGTTGCTTTCGCTCTTAAATATTGTAAACATACGCATAAATAAATTGTAATAAATTATAAAATGTTTTTACTGGTGTTCATGAAAACTGTATCTATGTTACTCTACGATTTTCTTCATTTCAAATCAAGGGGAAAATGCCGGCGTAAATTAATAAATTTTGAAGTAATAGGAAAAAAACTTTTTATTTTGATAAATGATTTTCAATAAATGCTTATGAAATTATTGTTAAAACAAACAAAATGTTTTTTTCCCTTTTAAATATACTAAACATATGCATAAATAAATTGTAATAATTTAGAAAATGTTTTTACTGGTTTTTATGAAATCTGTTTCTATGTTGCTCTACGATTTTCTTCATTTCAAGAGTAATTTTTTTTTAAAAATGCTGAAAATATGAGCTTATTATTGAAATAAACAAAAAAATGTTTCTTTCCCTCTTAAAAATATGCATAAATAATTTAGAAAATATTTTCATTGGTGTTTAGTGTCTGAAAACTGATTCCATGTTGTTCAACAATTTTCTTCATTTCAAATCAAGGGGAAAATGCCGGCTTAATATATTTTAGGGTAATAAAAAAAAATCCTTTTCTGGTGTCTTATTTAGAGTAATAAATACATGCTTATGAAGTTATTATTAAAAGATATGCATAAATTAATTGTTTATAAGAAATGTCACTTTCGTTCCCTGTTTATTTGGAAGCTGGAATTGATGCAATCGATTTTATATAATGAGGCTAATGACATTACTTGGGGACTTGATATATATTAGCCCATATTGGGAAATCGATAACGTGATTGATTTATTATTAATAATTAATCTTCGTTAAATTCTACATCACTAATAAGGAAACATTTAAATATTGTACGGAATATTTTTGTTAACATGTGTAAATGTTATAGGTAGATCAAATATTTAATAAAAATAATACTAATCCTTAATATTGGCGCAATCGATATAAAAAATATAAATTAATATACAATTACTTGTTTTTGTTAATGGTCAATTATTGATGTAATATATTCGATAAAATAATTATAAAACTATATAAAAATCTGATTGGGAAAGCGTTTCATAAATTGAATTTTAATTTCGCTATGAAATAACAATAACAACAATCGTAATCTAAGCAAAATATCAAGCAATTACGGAATACGATGAAAGCGGCAGCCTTTAATGAATGACGAATTAGAATACTCGGAAATTATTAATGCTGTTGGTTGAATTCCATCGGAACTGGCAAACAACAAAAGCTTTTAATAATATTAGAAACTATGTGTAATTATAGTTGGTCGTATTGTGCGGACGGAGTAATTTCATCGGGATGGCAACTGGAGGTGGGTCTGGGGGATAGCAAAAGAACTTTTCGGCTGCATTAAATAATCATTCCGGTAGAGGCGAATTTAATGCGTTCGACGGCTCGCTGTTTGCGAGGGCTTACATATTGGAGAGTTAATATGCATTAGTGTTTGACAGGCGATGGGAAACGTAATCTAAACAAAACAGCTCGCATCCACGCTTAATAAGTTGAGGATGGGAGGGATCTTCACCCTCTTTGTGTTCCCACCCTTCCACAACTATCCTTGTTGATTTTGACATAATTAAATGCTGTCGTTAACTTGACTTGGGTTCACTCTGTCTCATTTCTACACTACATGTGGTCTGGAACACTTACGTTCTCCTGAATTATGGACAGGGTCTGCTTGGATTCCTCGTGGTGGGAGTTCATGATCAAAAGTCTCATCGACTCCCTGATCTTCGGCTGGATGCTGGAATCCTGGGTGCTGTAGTCCAAAAGGACGGCGGATCCGGATAAAGCGAATACAAAGCAAAATACTTGACTGAAGATAAACTGAAATAAAAAAAATAAACAAATTAAAAATAGAATAATTTCATATAGACAACTCCAATCATTAACAAAAATTGCAAAATAATTAATTCAGGTTTATATTCCACAAATGTTAATGACTCAAAAAATTGGGACAAGAACCACGGTAGGATTTAATTCCTTGAAATCAAACATCCTAATATAAAAGTAGTTAGCGGGTAAGCATCAAAAGTATAAAAATATTTAAGTAATAATACACATTTGTTTTAAATTATTGGTTTCAACCAGTTTTCAATTAATTTATAATACCAATATCATTTTTGGTTATATATTACTTTGCATACATGCAATATTTATGTTTATTTTTACTATGTGTGTAATAGTTGTCTGGAAAATAACCGCATGTATAAATTCTTTTAAATATCTTTGTAATACAAGCTAAAATTTGTTTTTGAATTCATACTTCTATACTTCTAAATCAATTTAAATGTATGTGTTCTAAGTTTATACTTGGATACGATTGTGTAGAAATGTTTTTAATCTTTAAAGAATTGAGAAATCTGTTATGAACAGATTAATAATTCAAGAAAACTATATTACATAATTCTAAAATAAAATAAAAAGTATTGGTATGCAACTGTTGATTTACCGTTGAAATAACATTATTTTGAAATCATTCGACGAAGTAGTTTCTGTTTTCGCAACAATATTTTTAATATTTATTGTAGAGTAAACCAATATTATGAAACATGTTCAAAATTTACGAACGGAAACCAATGTAAATTAATTATGTAAAGTAAATATTTTGTTATATAATATGGATAAAGTTGCGTTAATAATTAGTTTACTGGCATGCAGGGAATGCATCATTTACAATTTTAATTGCTTTCATAAGCCGGAATGTATTAAAACATTTCAAAGTAATTAATATTTGGCTTGACTGACTGGTACTCCGTCTTGGAGGGCGCATTTTCCATGCTCCCATAGATTCGCGCCGCATTTAGGGAACATCCTTCGACCTTTTCCGCATCCTGTGCATACTGCGAAAGGAGCACCGCTATTTTTAGGGCTTATATTTGCCGTGAAATAAGTAGACACGGAATGTATACGTAGACGTCGGCTCGGTTACGAATGTTGCTCGTTTCGAGTGAGAAGCGAAGCTCCGGCACGGTTTTATGCACAAAGTAAGAACGGATGTACATACTTTTATAACCATTGTCAAGCTGCAGACTTGAGAGCTCCTTTGAATATAATTAATTTATGACGACTGTTTATAATAACCCTCCCAACCATATTTCATCCAAATAAATTCTTCTTATCGTTATTTTTCTCTCGCCCTCACCGCTTTACTCATTTCTCTATGAAAATTGTGTTCGGTCGAGTGAAAAAAAATATAAAGTGAACGTACAAACTGCAATTAAATCTCAAAGACAACTCGTATCTCATCGAAATTACCAGCCCATTGTTACCCCGATTACTAAAAACAGCAATATTTATTCTAGTTTTAATTAAAATAATTTCATGATAACATTCACTTACATATTATAACGATTTATAAAAGAATGTTCGTACTTCTCATATAATAAAAATGTGCATTCGCCGGGTAAGCGTGTTCAAGGAAATATTTTATTTTTAAGGACATAGTCTGCGACCCACATCAGAATGATTTTATACTAAAAAAAAATGCATTTTATATTCGAGCACATTTTTTAATAATATTTAATAAACACAAGTACTGAGATGAAATATTGCCACAATATTCATATTAACATTTTATTAATAAAGCTCATTTATTCTTAATTTTTACTTAACTTTTACTCTAATTGTGGAGCAGTAGTGGAACTTCAAAATATATTTATATATTTAAGTTTTTCTTCGTCGATAAATTTAAAAATTATAAAGTATTTTTAAATTTGCAACGATTTCTGTTCCATATTGCGAAGCCGCTAAACATCCGTTAAAAATAATTGATGACGAAGAAGTGGAGTTCTTTGCATTTTAGTTTTACCTCTACTTTAAAGTTTAGGCTTTAAAAATAGCTAGTGCATAATTTTAAGATGATCTTGTTTCCATTATTATATTATTTAATATTCTAATATTCATTATATTATATTTAAGAAAGTAATTACAAAAATAAAACATTATAAAAATGTTTTTCATCTTGGAAAAATTGCGGTTTGTATGTAGAATAAATTACGTTTTTTTATGTGTTTATTATAATATAAATTAAGGAAATTTAGGTGAACGAGCTGAATAAACTCAATTGCACTGTTGAGGTTTAGCAATGGAAATAAAGACATTAGATGTTCGTTCCATCCTTTTTGGACGGAGCGGCAAGATTAAAGTATTAAAGTACGAAAGTGCACATTGGAATGCTTGATTAAAGCCGGAGCCTGAAATAATGGTTGTGGTTTAATTATAATAAATAGTTGGTTGGCATGCGCTGTCGGCAGTTCGAGGTTATGGTTCTGCCGTATTATGTTTTGTTTCCTCCTCCTCCTCCTCCTCCTCATTTTATATTATTTTTTGGTTCTGTTGTTGTTATTTAGTAATACAATCCGAGAGCGGAAGGGCGCCATGAATAATTTAGAGGCGGGCGTAAATTCGCGCTCGCTTTTTTCGTGCCGCACTTCTTTTCATTTAAATTTTATTTTGTTGCTCAGCTTCCCACCAAAACGGAATTTTCCTTTAATAAATTTAATGCGCAACTGGAATTGCCTCACTTAGACAATAAAATAAATCAGGTCGACGGCAAGTGTACCTAATGGCATAAAAACCGAGGGCGTGAGGAGCGAGACCGAGAGGAACAGACATACAGATAACAGTTTATATAAAATATGCAGAAGAGCGTCTATTTCACCGGAGAATGCTGATTAGAAGAATGGAAATAATAATAATGAAAGTCAGTAAGAAGGAAAGAAAAATGTATATAGAGAGATGGAAAGCTAGAGATCCGAATATATATTGCGAGGGTGAAGGGATGTTACGCAACGTGCTTCAAATGAAATCAAGCCATATATCCTGTAATGTATTCGGATCCCGGGGTTTTCCTGCCTTCCTGTGTGTATGTATACGAGAGAGTGAGTGATAAAGAAATAGAGAATAAGATAGAGGATAGAGAGAAAGAGGGAGAGTGAGTGGAGTCCAATTTATCACTGAAGGGCAGCAGCTCCTTGTGCGCGCGATAATTCCACTCTCACCCTGCCCAGGATCAGTTCGTTAGTTCCACTTTAAGGCATCCCCAAAACGCACACCTGATACAGATCCCAAGTTCGCACCTCGGGACAAGAGCCCCCGGGATTAAACCGACTCAGATATGAATTCTAATGTGAGCGCGGCGAAAATTTTAAATTACAAAAGTACCACGATTATCCCATCTTCATGTTACTTAGTTGTTTCGTGAGTATTGTCGTTATATCCGACGCAGTAAGAGGATCGACTCCATAAAATAATTTATATTCTTTCAAACAATTAATTAACTCATATTTACATTTCGTTAAATTTTGTTTACCATCTCAAATATGCTCGTTCATGGCATTAAAATAATAGTATCAAAATATATGAAATATGAATTTCTACTAAAATATTGTTATAATTAGAAGTAAATGAGTAGAAATAAACTGGAAAATTAATAATGAACAATTAATATATTCTATCAATTATCAATAGTATTTGACATCATACGTTTCCCTTCTCTGTTTTTATTATAATATTATATATTAGGCGATAATCAATAATTTTATTTATTATTATTAAAAATTATGCGTTTATTTAAATAGGTGTACGTTTTGTGAGAACAGACTTCTTCTCATTTATTAATAAATTTGATATTTTCATTCAGTTTTTATTTTCTCAATTAAAGGAAAATTAAAACAAAATTTGCTAATTTGCTAAATTTTTACTTAGCTAGATAAATATATCTCCAGTGTTGCAACTACTGCATAGCAATAGTCTGCACAGTGGTGGTCATATGCCTTGGAAGTTCAATGTTCTTGCAACATTTATTTATCCACGAAAAAATATTTGAATTAATATTCAAGAATATATTTTTAGTTATAAAGTTTCTAAGATATAGTTTTAGCTACTGTCTTAACGATTTAAATAATTTATAGATTTATATTTATGTTGGCCAGTATCTATATTTGATGTTTTAAACCGATCATATTTAATATATTCTAAAATAGTTGGCTGGTATTATCAATATTGATACAAACTTAAACTAAAACCTAGAAAGTGAAGACATTCAATTTCTGAAAGTTATTAATTAGTGAGAGATTCACTAAAATATGTCTTATAGTATCAATAAGTTATTTTCATAATTATATAATAACATTCGGAAGTTAAACTACCTCATATGCAGAACTCGAACTTTGCTGAAATGTATTTATTCCCAGAAAATGGGATATTCTCGGTATTCCCGAAATATTAACAAAGTTTAAAACATTTTGAAAAATAAAAACTTAAATAAATAATAAGTTAGTAAATCAAAATTTATTATATTTTTACAAAAGGATTTAAAACTCATCAACGGGCGTTAGTCTTCAAAGAGCTATTGACTGCAGTCATCTAAGTATCTAAACAAATTTAATAATTGTTGACTAAAAAATTTTAGGCAAACTATTTATTTCCAAAATGTTGTTTTCATGGGCAAATTGGACGATTCATGGATATTAATTGTTTGTACATTTTACACATTTTTTTATGCAACATGTCTATAGACAAAAATGTTTAGATTTAAACATTTTATATAAAATATATTAAGGTATTATATATTTTGCAAGATACATGGATTAAGTTGCTACAAACACGCGAGTAGCGTGTGCGAAGTGTAAAAGACACACAGGCGCCGAAAAAAAATAACCATCATCATCTAATCATCGACATCTTACTAGTTACGTTTAAACTTTTTATTTAAAGGTGCCAAACATTTTTCGCAATCATGAAAAAAGCCACGCGCCGGCGCACAAATATTATATTCTATTTCAAAACATATTCTGCGAAATATTCGTGAATGCAGAGTGGATTATCAGTTTTCTCGCTTTTATAGGTATGAATAGGGGATGTGTTTATTCCGTATTCTTCTATTCTTCTCCGTTGTATCATACAACTCTTGTTATTTTTTTTTGTCCGTTTCGCCGTTCATCTAAACTTCCATACAGCGAGTTTCCTATTGTCCTGGTTTAGTCCGAGCAGAAACTCTATTTTGACATAATCAAATCAATTCACGGTCAGTTAGTTCATTGTTCATTTCGAACGTTATTTCGTTGCTTACAAATATTAAGAGGGGAAACCGCAGTCTGAATTTAAAACGTCTTCCGCAACGCCGGAGGATCTGAATAGAAAAATAAATGTCTAAATGCAACTGGCAATCCCACAAAAGTGCATTATTAATGGATTTTTTACGTAACAAATGTACTATTCAATTTAATTCTGGTACATTTTTTATCTAATACAACCAACTTGTTAATGTCGCGAATATTAAGAATTTTTAATTTAAATATATCTTCTTGAAACGGCATCGCAGTAAAACTGAAAATAATTCCTTAAGCATACACATTAAGTTTTTTCCGGGTACCTTCGTGTTTTTTTTCATTTCCTTTCTTAATTTCCACATTTCCAAACAATGTA
Source organism: Nicrophorus investigator (assembly GCA_963457615.1). NCBI lineage: Eukaryota > Metazoa > Arthropoda > Insecta > Coleoptera > Silphidae > Nicrophorus > Nicrophorus investigator. The sequence goes on along the minus strand of OY735140.1, from coordinate 18,441,792 downwards.
AGATTTTACGAACTTTCTTATTAAAGTTTTTAATTACATTTATTTCTACCATCGTCGTTTAAAGCGTCGTGCGCAATAAAAAAACTAAAATTAATAACAGCAGTCATTTCATACAATAATTCCGGGCTAGAAATTTTACTATTTGCTCATTTGATATGGGCGCGCGATGATTTCGTAAGTTTTCCATGTGCAGCATTAAAAGTTTTTAATTAAATTAAAGCTGCCAGAAAGCATTTCATCGTATTATATTAAGTTAAAATTGTTTGTGAATCTAATAAAATTCTTTTTTTAGATTAATTTATTAAATTTGTTAAAAACTGGTGATTATAGTATGTACAGTTCATGAGTTAATAATGAGCCACTTAAGGGAACACTAGTTCCCTAAATATAGGATAATTGGAGTGTATAATGGAGTGTTTCTGGGATCTTAGCCTTGAGTATAGTTTGGGGATTGAGGAGATGAAATAACACTAGGGCACCAAAGAATACAGCCGTAGTCGTAAAAGGCGACTAAAAAGGACCTTCTTAAGAAATTCGTCCTCATAAAATGGAAATAAAAATAAACTTCCTCTGGAGTGTGTATCAATGTGGAATTCAATATAAGGTTAATATGGTCTAGACTACGGTCGGATTATTGGCGATAATTTTTGTTACGATTCTGAGCTTATATTTATCATTGGAATGACAATAGCGGATGTTTCATATAGAATTTTACTACATCGTTTTATAGAAGTATTCGTACAAGATGAGACATATTGAACATAAACTAAGCAATAATGTATTAAAACAAAGATATCATTAAGCACTCTGTGCACAAAAATATATAATAAGTTTATAAATGTAATAACTATTTTTATTATAATTAAAATTGTATCTTTTACCATAAAACGATCATATTATTTTATATTAGTAATATCACATAAATTCCTATAAAAAAAAATATTTTTAATATATAGCCCTCTGAAATTAATGCCAATAAAAATTCGTAAATACATAATTAATTAATATCAATTAATATACATAAAACAAAATCGATATTCTTAAAATTCTAGTATTTTAAAATTGTAAAAAAAGGATTTTTTTAAATATTCATAACAGTTATTTGATTCTGCACATATTTTAAAGTGTATTTAAATTATATGATTAAATTTGCTGAAATAAATAAGTATATATTTTTACTGCAACTGATAAAAAAAATTTCATGAAATTTACAAAAAAAATATTTAGTGTTCAATAAATTATTTTGTATTATTTCTAAGTTGTATAAAATTTAAATATTAATTTTTATGTATTACAAATTAAATTAATTAATATTAAACATTGAAATAGAATTTTCGTTTCTACTATTGTAAATATTTTAAAATCTACAAAATTATTTTTAATTATCGTCGTATTGACCCATGGAGCCGTTATCATTTATCGTTCATGAGCAGTTAGTAGTCAATTTCATCTTGCAATTTAATGTAATTGATTTATATATGGTTTGAGAATTTTTTAAAAAATTAGAATAACTTTTTTTTCTATTATTGGCATTTGTAGACAAGTTTTTTTTTAATATTTATTTTTTTATTTATTGATTGAAATAGAGCCAAAGGGATAACAAACAAGATCTTTCCGACCTAAAATAAATAATTTTATTTGTTAAAATTATATGTAACTGAAGAAGTTCACAAAAATAATTACAACCTGGTTAAAATCGCATAAATTTTATTAAATTAGCGAATATTACGATATATTATACCTTCCGTAACTCCTAAATATACATCATAGATTTTATAAAATTTTGTTACAATAACTTCTTTTTTTCTATTTATTGGCATTTGTAGAAAGCTTCTTTTTTTGTATAATATTATAATGTTTTTGCTTCCATTTAAAATTTATTGAATATGTACTCTCCCAGCAGAAAGACCTCGGTCGATATTACTTTGGGCCAAATTAAGGCCAATAAATGTGTTTAAATAAATAATATATTGAGTTCTAAATTATTTAATATTTATGTTTTATTTATTAGTCACAATTCAGCCATAGGGCTATCGACATTGGTCTTTCCGCCATAAAATAAATAATTTTACTTGTTAAAATTATTTGAAACTGAAGTAGTTCACTATATTAATTATATTGTAAATTGCTCATTTTGTTAAATTGGCAAATATTACGTATTAAACCATTAAATAACAACTAATTAAAAACATCCTTGACCTTCCGTAACTCAAAAATATACATCCATAGTAAAACTCTAGTTATCAATAAATTATTATGTATAATTTCTAATATGGCAGTAATTTAAATGTAATATTAAATATTGAAATATTGTAAATATTTTATAATATATTTTAATTTATATTCCTCCATTATGTAATTATTATTACAGTTTATACTATAATTATAATAATCTTCTAACATTTGGCTGTTATAAAATTCTAATAAATACTTAAAATAGTAATAATCATAAATAGAAGATTATATAAAGAAGTAATATATAAAAATTGATAAACGCTGTTTAACTTATTTTGAATTAATTGACAATAGTTAAATAATAATTAAAACCATTCTAAGCGATTAACTCTAATACATTTTCTAATTATATTAAATATGCTTATTATACGTATTTTTATAACAAAAATAAACATAACTTATTTTCAATTATTGTCATCCAAGCATTATGGCGAAGAAAGAATTTTTTTTATCTCGCTTGGTTCAAGAAATAATTAATAAAAATAACAAATAATTCTTGATTAAAATTTAATTATTTTCTTCACAAGGAATGATCCTAAAAATTATCTGAGTTCACCATGTAGCTTTATAGAAGCTAAGCGTTAATATGAATGTTCATTTTTTTAAATCGGATCAGTAGAACTGTAGTTACAGCGCAGAAATTTGCGTGCAAAATGCGTTTATTTTTGGCTGAAACGTTCATATCTGGAGTGTTTGAATTTATTGCTCAGAAATTAATTTTATCTTTTGAATGCGTGGAGCGATTTCGATGAAACTTTAACTGGATACTTCTAGGAGCAATCCAAGCATTATGGCGAAGAAAGAATTTTTTTATCTCGCTTGGTTCAAGAAATAATTAATAAAAATAACAAATAATTCTTGATTAATCATAGAAAAATAAAAAGTAAAAAATAAATATATATTTTTTTAAATTTTGTAATAACGATTTTTTTTAATTTAATTGGCATTTCTAGAAAGCTTTTTTGATAATATTTTTGTTTCTATTTAATATTTATAGAATATGTATTCCAACAGAAATAGTACTTTGGGCCAAATTATTTTTGCAGTTGGATGTAATTTAAACATTAATTTTCATGTATTATATATGATATTAATCTAATATTAAATATTGAAATAGAATTTTCGTTTTTCTTTATATTGTAAATATTTTAAAATTTATTTTTAATTTATATTGCTCATCTGGCCATTACATAATTATTATTACAGTTGAAACTTTAATAATTATAATTAGTAAATACCTAAAATAGTAATAATTATAATAAGAAAATTATGTAAGGAAGTAAAGTATACACATTGATAAAACAAAAAATACCGTTCAAACAAAGCAATGGCTTGATAAGTATTCGTCTCCGTCGAGACAAATGGTAGAGAAGTGGTTTGCTCAAATTCTATTTTTTTTTAAATTACAAAAGTAGCGTCACTAAAACTACTGTAACATGTCAACTAAACGTCAGATAGTCATGAAATTTTGACAGGCGTCGTCTGAAGGTTGGTACTTCTTAAAAATCATATGGATTTGTCGATTGACGTGTCACCTATATGTCATCCTACGAACTTATCGAGTGAGGTGTTATTTAGAATTGTCGTTTTTTTCTATATTGTAAATATTTAACAATTCAAATTCTAAATTGGATGAGGAATACTTTCGCAAAAGAATATTATGATTTAGCAAGAATCACGTTGATATAAAGTTTAAGCTGCTTCTTAATTCGAACCAATCGGGTAGAGATTATCGTCTTTAAACGGATTATGTTCATTAACCGATCACTATAGTTTTGAGGATTAATACTTTCTAATACTCATAATAATTAGTAATAATATCAAAACTCTCATCTATGGAAGTAAATGCATTTTATTCCAATTATACTACTAAAATATGTAGACATATCTATTCGATATAATATATTATAATATCGATATTTGATAATATATAAATATATTTTTCAAACATGCAGTGACATAATTTTAGTTGACACCAGTTACACAGGATATGTGCAGTTCGTGTACGGCAACGTTTTTTGAGCACCACCTCCGGCCTGTCTCCATATGCACGAGGGCGTCGGGGGCTGTGATAGAAATAAATCAAATCCGCCGTTGGTTCGATCATGCCCAGATCAAATTGAATGATTGATTGTCTAAATACAATCATCTATCTTACGTTCCGCATTTATATAACAATTGTCAAAAGCAGCCAGTGGGCATACGCGGATGCGTCCGCCTACCGTGCACGTAACATCGACAAATGTTCTCTGCCAAATATGTTTAGTCGATTTGACAGTGCCCCCCGTGCCCCCAACTGCGCCGCCCTTAAACTACATACTCGTATAACCCACCTCCCCATTAAACCATTACCGCTTCTACAGCACATAATGTCTTACGTGGCAGCACAAGCCGAGTATACTAGTATCAAATGCGGCAAGCATCGAAGTTCTTCGTTACAACGCCATAATTATACACTATATGAAATTTAATACGTTGCCATATTTACTAAAATTTAAATTAATACTCGACTCGCAAAAACTGAAACTATATCCAACTAGAATATCCAACGGCGCTTGCAAATCCCATCAAGCTTATTCAATTTCAACCATTGTTTTTTTTTAATCGAACCCAAAACAAAGCAATTAATAAAATAGCACAGTTTGGCCATTATTATGCGAGGATTAAACAATATTCAATTAGAACTGAATTATTTTTCAATATGGAATTATTTTCTATACGTTGGGATTACAGTGCACGCTGTAAATTATCGCGTCACGGAAATAATACACAAAAAAAATGTTTCGTAATACAAAAAAAAATAGAGTGGGAGAGAGGAATGAGAAGAAGATTTTTTATTAATTTTATGAGGCAGAATGAACGTTACTTACTTTAATCCTTAAACGGATAAAATATTTGGGCGGATCAAATCCCTTTTTATATACATTCAGTGTTTCGTATTTATGTTTACTCAGTGCGTATTTCAAATACTAAATTTTGTTCCTGGCATTCAAAGCCGCAGGGTTTTTTTTTCATACAATTTTTTTTATTTAATATTTAATTAAATATTTCAATATAAATATTTTTGTGGTTTGAATTTGAAGAATGCAGAGATTAATAATAATAATTAATATATAGTTATTTTTTTATTAAAAAGAGAAAATAAAAATTAGAATATATTTACAGTATAATGTTTTCGATAAAATCATAAAAAGTAAAAATAAATATTTTTATATTCAAATCTTAATATCTTTAGTTGTATTAAAAACATGACCTCTTCATTTTATTTATTGTTTATCTAAAATTTAAATTAAGAAAATCAAATATTGTAATTTTTATTATTATTTACGAAAATGATCTTCAGATTGGATAAAATGCCAATGATATATGTAATTATAATTTATTAGCCAGACTATATCAAAACATCAGTTACATTCGAAGTAACAAAAAAAAATATATAAATGAAAAATAAATCCAGAAAAACGCTAATATTTTTTATGTTATATTATTAATTATAATAATCAACAATTCATTATTACGTAAGATGACAGTTATAAAGATACTTATAAAGTATTGCAACGTTAACTTTAGATTAAGGAAGTATAATTAATATCTTGCATAGTGGGGTTATTATGTTTCATTTTATACTTGTTTATCATAAATACTTCCTTAATAGCACACAGGAAAACTAATTACTTTTCCCCATCTAGTGATTAACTTGGAGTTCTGTGTACGAAATTCAATAAAGTCAATATCAGAAGTCCAATAAATAAACAGTAATTCGGTTTATTGTGCAGATGCGAATTGCCGTTATGGCATTTCTGTAAATCAGAACGCGATCCAACATTTATTTTCTCTCCCTCGCGCGACTCCCGACGGCTGTCTGCGTATGAATGCCGAAGCCCCATTTGCACATTAGATGTAATAATGTATAAATTGAACTTTGACACGATCAATACTAATCTATTCAGCCAATGCTAAACGTCACTCGGGGTATTGAATATTAGATTTTCTTCCAACAATCATTATTAATCCCGCCTCATCAATACTAATCCCGTCTACCCTACCATTGTGTTATATACAGCCACTACAAGATTTGTATTTAGTTCTAAAGAAAAAAATTAAATATCCGGATTTTTCGGTCCACAAGAATTTACCGATTATTTTTGTGATACTGATTATTTATTTAATTCTAGTTTATAAAAATACAAGAAAGAGATTTAGAAAATGCTGTTTATTTTCTCGTCGATTATTTAAACAAATTGATTGCGCACAACTTGGGCTAAAGGGCTATCAGAAAGACCTTGTTCTGCCCAGAGTGTACAAAATATTATATAAAATCATTAATCATTAAAGCCATTCTAACAAAAATCCAAATAATTGCATTCTTTCTAAAAACATGAAAGTAAAAATATTGTCTAGGTTAAACATTAAGATATTTTCAAGTTTTTCCTATGTAGTCATGAACAGACTTGCTGGTTTGTGGATTCTGTAGTCGGCAACAGTTTTAGGTAACTCGCATTTTTATTCAGTATTTTGATTTTGGGAGACGGGATGGCCGGGATTGATTCGGAAAAATGTCCATAGCGTATGTCTATTGCTGGCACTTCCCACATGGTACATGAATCGAAACTGGCGGAAAGTATTTCTTCTTATAGAACAGACCTTCGTGGAGGAATCTCTGCTAATAAGCAGCGCATCTAGTGATGATCCGCATCTTAAAGGTTGTTGTGCCAGTCGCTCTTGAATTGATTCTAGAATAATCTATTTTGAATATCTAACATTTCTAAGTGCTCTCTAATCTCCGCGTCGGTGATGTCCAGGTTCATCCTAATTGTCACAAATTTTATTTGAAGATATTTGGAGGATAACTGTCTACGATATGCATTCATAAAACTTTTATTTAACGTCCAGTTAATTTAATAATAATTTCTAAATCCTTTAAGCCTTCTGAAAACAATTATATAAACTTATTATATTTTAATATCTAATTTATTTTTGATGAAACAAAGTATTTATTTAACCTTTTTTTTTATTTGACTCTTGAAAGTATTTTAATAAGTATAAAAATGTTCAATAAATGTAAAAACTTGTTTCATCCTCATTTTCAATTATCGATAAATAAATCATGTTTTCATATGACGACCAAATAATAAAACGAGATAAATATATCTAAATGATAATAATACAATTTTACAATTTGCCAATATTTCTATGAACACATTCATTTTCTATACAGCTTTTATTTGTATTGTATCATTCTTAAAAAGTATTTTGAAACTAACTCTTTTCATAGCAAAATTTTTTCTTTGAAAATTTCGAAATGGAAGTACAATTTTATTATACAATTTTATAGATTTTCTTTTAAGTTAACACTTTATATTTAAAATCAATAAGAAATGCTTATATTATTAATATAAAGTTTCTTTCCTAATTAATTTTATCCATTGTAGAAAAATATTATCGTTGAAATTATACAATAAAAAAATATACACTCTCATTAAACCTAATTAATAGTGTACAAAACATATTCATATAACAATAATAATAGGAAAAAATTTATAACTGTTACAAATCTTTCAATCCTGTCTAAATATATTATTAAGCAATTATGTGGAATTATACTTATAGATATGAAAAAATATTTAGGTGGTTTATTGATTATCCAAAATAGTTTAGATTAAAAATGGAATAGTTATGAATATTCTAAATGTTAAAATCATATTTAAACATTATTAACAAAAACTTGAAGTCGTTGAATACAATTTTATTACCTCAGTAAATATTTCAATCGTTATTCATCACAATTATTTATGATTAATATTTACTAAGCGGTTATCAACTATTGAACGTTTGATAAAATTACAGATAAGATAACGGAAAGACGGTTTTCCAGGGCACGAAAATACGGACTAACAAGTACTTAACACCTGTATATTTGTATATGTTGAATATAATAGTCATAATATGAATTAATTTTATTAGGTTGTGAAAAACTTAATATAGAAGTAAAATTTGGTAAATGTAAAGTGGATGTCGTTAAACGCGAAAATGTGTTATATTAATTAAACCATACTGGGCTCGTCCTTAAATTGGGTGTGCCTATCTTATGTGTCGCATTTCATTACATTTACTACGTTTCGTCATTTGGCTGTATTTATTACGGCACGGCGACCATAAACTTTAAGAATTAATTTATATGCTGCCACATTTTCCATTGCTGAATTGCATCCATACACGAAACTATTTGCATTTCTTTATCAGTTTCTGATGTCCGAATGATAGGGTACACGTAACTGTGCCACTGTTGTATGCAATTTACAGTATTTTAAATATGATATAATTGCTATGATATCATACAATTTTGTAAAGTTCTATAAATCCGGTTAAAAAAACGAGCTGTTGTACAGCACTGGAAGTGAAGGGCTAGCTGTTAGTTTATAAAGGAATATTGCATAATGCCAAATATAGTGGAAATGAAACATGAAGACCATTCAAGTTCCATTCCAATCATTCTATTGAAATTATAGTACTACTGTCATTATATGACTTTGCGTTTATTTTTATGATAAACCTAATATCGTTGATTTAGAATTTTGTAAATTGTAAATTTATTTCTATATTTTTTTTTAAATTTCAAGTTTCAAATCAAAACCAGTACAACATTTATTTATTGTATAAAATATCATATTTTTTAAATTTAATAATCTAAGGAGAATGTCGCTAATTTTAGGAGATAATCTTAACATATCTTGCAAAGATATGCAGTATTATATCATATGCATTTGTTATTGTGGATGTACAATAAACATAAATTTTGAAGATATGCATGTATATGTAATATATATTTATTTATGTTGGTAGTCATGATGTGCAGACTAATATACAAGCTATGACTAAGCTGTTCCATTTCCAAGAGAGATAAGCGGGTACTATCTGCGCTGTTGTCTTTTCATTCTCACTCCAGCTACGTCATTTAATGATTAAACTACTAAAAAAGTGTTAGCCGACTAATAAGAATACAGTGCATTATTATTTTGATTATGATTTCATTTATAAACAATATTTTTATATTTAATTATTTGTAACTGTTACAACAAACATAATTATTATATTACTAATAGAAACATAAGTGAAAGCGTATTGTCACTAATTTTCAAAGCTGAAGGGAGTGAGTTGTAAATAATAAATGATGTAAAGACTGTAACGTCTTTTCTTCTTTGTATCAAAGTAAAAAATGTATTATGTGTTCCACTCAACTGAATATCAACAATTAGCTTTTTAGTTGTATGTATTGAGTAAATATTTATGCTATAAAGATTTCGTATTCTCAATAGTTAACAATGTATACTCATACCTGATTTTACACGAATTATATTTACAGCATTTGGAAGTAACATGGTTTTCGTCGATAATGACATTTTTCTAAATAAGAAAAATTTTGCACATACAGCTAAAAAAATATCACAACTTGCGAAAATTATAGCATAGATTTGTAGATACAGACGAATTTCTAGTTGACGAATCTATTGAGGGTGATGAATAATAGAGGTTGTCTGTGACTCTTCTGATCTGCTGAAAGAAAATCATGCAAGTTTCATAAAAAAAGGTTTTAATCAACCATTTTCTATAAAATATTTCTTTTGCGACGCTGACTACATTTCTCATTTTTATAGTGTTACTACATAATTACAGTACATGCTATTCAGCATATAGGAGACGACAAAAGAGGCGAAAACCAAAAAGCTAATCCAATCCAATAAACATATAAGATTATTACTTAACCCGACAATATGAACAACATTTATCCAACATTTCATTTTGAAAACTAAGAATCCCAAAACCGATGCCTCATCTAATTTCACGGAGAGTACCCATTCCAAAAAACAAACAATACTAAAAACATCACGTTTTTGCATAAAAAAAGCAGGATGCACCAAGATATCACCGTTACCCAAATAATCTAACATGTTAAGACATCAGAAATCATTTTCAACTTTTGCAAAAGAATAGCTTCGTAAGGGAATGGTTAGCCGACTTTCTTGATGTTGCTTTATGTGAGCAAGTTTTACAAAAATGAAATCTTTCCAGTGGTTGAAAGTATCCAACCACCTTCATTGTATCAAAGTAATAAATGTAAACGTGTTCCACTTAACTGACTATCAACAATTGGCTTTTTAGTTGTATGTATACTTAAACCTGATTTTAAACACGAATAATATCTACAGCATTTGGAAGTATCATAGTTTTCGTCAAATAGGATATTTTTATAATTAAGAGAAAATTTGCAAATGCGGATAAATTTACAGCTAAAAAAAATACCACAACTTGTAAAAATTATAGCAAAAATTTGCAGATATAGACGAATTGCTAGTTGACAAATCTATTGAGGTTGATAAAATAATAGAATTTATCTGTGACTCTATGGATTTTCTGAAAGAAAATCATGCAGGTTTCATAAAAAATAGGTTTAAACCAACTACATTCTTACACATAATTTTCTTGCTGAAAATATAACGCTAGTTAAGCATTTTTATATAAATTGTTCAATTCAAGGTTTGAGTGTAAAAACACACACATTACTAAACGTTTATAAGTTGTGAGATATTACAATCGTCATTACTATGTAAAGATTAAGATTATAAAAATGGTGTTAAGTAAAATTTTGTTCTTTAAAGAAATGTAGCTATGATTTTAAAGTTTAAGGAAGAACATCTAAAATTAGAAACCGCAGAGGCTGCAAAGGAAGTGCAATTATGTTAAATTGAAAACAAAGCGAAGTAATGCAATTTTTATGAGGCTTAAACTGATTCGATGCTAATTGACTTCGTGAAGGGTTGAGCCGCAAAGCAATTTTCTGAACAATTTCCATGTTTGCCCGCCGTTTCCTATTATCTATTTTTCAGGGAATTGCTGCACTCCCAAGAGAATTAGCGCCGCTGGAATTCCACCAAACATATGTATAGAGGTTGTATATGAAGTTGTACCAGAAACAACAATCAGAAATGGAAGGCAAGGAAAGGGAAGTTGCGCGGCAACTGTTAATGTAAAACGTAGCTGACACAGGAGTGTTTTAAAATCCCCTAGACATCTAATGTTATTTTTCGAGAATCATAAAAGCTCTCCGCGTTGGGAAATTAGATTATTGACTTGCCGCAACCCTGCACCCGCCGCACCGCCGTGCATTGTTAAGGGTGGAAGACCTATCTCTCTTCATCCCACGTCGAAGATACTGCAAAACGTGGAGTCCTCCTGCCGCCAGTTTCATATCGACATTCCATAATACCAGAAACCGCAAGTTAATTATGTTTAGAGTCCAACGAGGATCCTGCCTATCACTTCGACAGCTTCACAGACATGTGGTTAAGAAAACGCCATTGTGTTGTACCCGAGCACATGCACATATCCTGATTACTTTAATGCATTCTATCACTGAAGCAAATTGGAGTAGCATTCTTCTACAAATTAATTAATTTCACAAATCAAATAACAAAATTATTTCGACATTAAATTTCTATTATTATATACTTTGTTTCCTATTAAAAAATGTATAAAAATGCTAAAGTTACATAAAACGTAACGTTCAGGAATTTATAAAAATTGAACTCAAAAACTCATCTCATCAATCAACCATATTGTGAATGATGTAATTAAAAAATGTCTAATGGAAATACATTTTTTTTTTAATTTCCGTATAAATTTGATGAGTAAAAGTAATTATTTTCACAAAACTCATAAATTTTAAAAAAAATACAAAATGTCAATTAAAATATTATGATGAATATTTTATTAAATAATTTTTATTTTTCTTTATATTTATATTTGAATAATAAATATATTATTCAATACTTTTTTTTTTTTTTGTGACTGACCACATTTTTCATTTTTATAGTGTTACTATATAATTACAGTACGTGCTATTCAGCATATAGGAGACGACAAAAGAGGCGAAAACCGAAAAGCTAATCCAATCCAACAAACAAATTCGAACATATTTAAAAAACGGAAAACTAAAAATCAGGAACAACATTCATCCAACATTTCATTTTGAATTGAATCCCAAAACTGAGGCTTCATTTCTAATTTCACGGAGAGTATCCATTCCAAAACACCAAACAATAATAACCACAACACATCACGTCCTTTCATAAAAACTAGAATGGAGCAAGATATCGCCGATACCAAAATAAGCTAACATGTTAAGACACCAGAAATAATTTACAACTTTTGCAAAAGAATAGCTCCTAAAGCGACTGGTCAGCCGACTTTCCTGATGTTGCTTTATGTGAGCAAGTTTTACAAAAATAATATCTTTTCAGTGATTGAAAGCATCCATCCACCTTCATTGCATGTCCAAGCAGCATCAAATTTTCAGGTTCCGCACTAAACCCACCGATATACTTAACCGCTTCCTTCGAAATCTGCGGCGTGTAACTCAGAGGACCATGATAAGTAATCTACGAAATATCTCAAAAATTTCTCCAAACCAATACCAGGTATTTTGAATGCCAAGATAAAACTCTTAACAGAAAGGTGGATGAGCTACCAAAAACTTCCACTAAGAGGCTGAGTATTAGTTGAATAACCAGATTATAAGTACATAATTAAGTAGAATTAAAAACGATTTGAGATCGGGCAGCATATGAAGAGACGATTTTTCATATTATTTTTTATACGTAATTATTATTGTTTTTGTGTACAGAATTATATTATTTAAAGACATTTTATCAAATTTTCTTAATGATTAATTATCATTTACTAAGCATTTGTAACTAAAAATGAATTAACCCAAGCATAATTTATGAAAACAAAGCCTAAATAACACACATCTGTTATCATTACTTTAGTGGCTTAAAGGTTTTTGTTGAAATCTAGAAATAATGTAAAATGTAGTCCATGAAATGAAAATAACATTTTTATACCAAAACAAACGAGCTTAATTAAGATTTTTTCCGGAGCCCACAATTTTTTTGTCCGTTTGTATTTGTTGTCTGGATGCAGAATAAAAAACACATGGCCCTTCGTGCGTGTATGTATATACGTGTGTATGTATAAATATGAAGAGTCGCACGTATACATACAAACATAATGCAAATAAAAATGAAAGGGTGGGCGAAACGGCGCTGTTATAAATTGTCCAGAATCGGGCAATAATGGGCAGCTGTTGCGTTTTAAAACCAGCTCTTCGGCCTGGATTTTAATGTTTATTTGTTAAATGAGCAAAATCATTTTGGCCCCGGCTATTCATTATTGCGAACGCATAGTACGTCATCTGTTCGATTTGTCAATTTCATAAATTCCGTTTCGCCGAAGATTTAAATCGAATTATATGTTGTTGTTAATTTATTGGCGGCAACAAATTTTGCGGACCTGCAGTAAACACGGATATATTTAATTGCGGGTCATACAAAAACAAAGCGAAACAAACTGAAAAAAATCGCGATACAAATATTTCCACGGACGAATACCACATTATAACGTTGTTTTTTTTTTTATTTCCAGGGAACAGAATTAGTCATTCAACGGTTCCATTCGAAACAAACTATAACTGTATATTATTTTTTTACTTTTTAATAAATGTACGCTTGTTCAATGACATATTTAACTGTTCATTATTTTTATTGCAAAATTGCAATTTTCGTACTAGTATTGAAATAATTAAATTAGTAAGCAACACCAATATTTTCATAAAACCAAAATTAACAATTCTGCATTGTTTATTAGTATTATTTCAAATACTGCAATGTGAATATGGAAAGTTTTAAAAAGGAAAATAATAATAATCTAACATTTCTATACCATGTTTATAATTATTTATTCCAAGGCTTGCAAAATAACTCTCGACAGAATCAGGTGCTTTTCATTAATTGAAAAGGGCTTTCCATAAAGATTTTTTTCATGTTTGGGAATAGATAGTAGTTTGACCGAGTTAAATCTGTCAAATATGGTGCGAACATCCAAGCAATTCATACTTCAATTCGTTGATCCAAATTAATATCATTAGTAAATGTGATTTCTTCTTCTATATTTCTACATGCAAAATATGGAAAACTCATTTTGTTCGAAAGCACATTCACTAGTCGATCATCTGATATCATATCATGGAGTTTTTTAATGTTTTCTGATGATGTTACAGTTTTTAGACGCCCACTACCTGGGTCATCTTAAACGCATGTACTTCTACGTTAAAATTGAAGAAGCAAATTGCTTTAAAATATTTACCAAGTTTGTATGAATTTTTAACGTCAAATACAAAATTAATAACAAAAATTAAATATACTTTATATTAAGATTATTATTTAATAATATTTATTGAGTAGAAAGACCAATGGTCAATAGTCCTTTGCAGCAGTGAAATTTTATTTTATTTTTATTGTATTGAGATTGTTTTGGGAGCAAGGACTAAAGTACATTAAAAAAACTCGTTCAGCTTAAAGATGACGTTTCATTCATACATTCTACTTCGAACTCTTTTCTTACTAAACTGCGTAGTATAGTTTTAGTGTAGTGTCTACGGTAAAACTATACAACCCCTTTCCTTACCTTACATAAAGCTAACTTTCTTCCCTAACTTCGTAGTGTGCCACGTTGCCGCTTTTCACAACTCACCTAACTATGAGAACACATAAGTTATGTGAGACATAGATCATTCTAATGATAGTTATAAAATATTGTTAGTTTTTTTTAAAGAAGTTTTTAAAAAAGAAAGAAAATGAAAATGTAATTAAATAAATTCCTGGCGAAATATTGTGAAAGTCCAAAGACTTAGAAGAGTGCTTAAATGTAATTGAAAACGTTAAGCGATCAATTTGAACTACAATAATTTCGCTTTTCTTGGAACGCGATTAATTAATTGTATTAATAGCTAATATACTATATTTATCTTCTATTTTATTTTTTTATAAGTTATATAAGAATTATTTTGCTTTTGGCGGAGGAGAGTTAGAGAAAGTTATCTCTCTAAATTAAGTCGAGTGCTAAAAGTATAATCCATTTAGAATTATAGGAAGCTAAAATCGCTATCACAGAAATACAAGATCCTAAGATTACGTGGAAGCTTGTTACGGAAACGTTAAATCCATGATCTACAGCAGTTGCGATATCCAGGACTCTTTCTATATAGGATGTAATATATTTTTCCTTCTATTTTTTCTTGATTAATCCACATATTTTTTTTTGCTGTATCTGTTAAATTACATTATAATCTCTATTTAAAATATTTTCTACAGTTTTATCTTTTTCATTCAATAAATAAATCATTCAATAAATAAATAATCTTTAATAACTTTAAATTATATCAACTCGTGATAATAAGTAAAATAATTATTTATTATTATTTTCGAATGAAAAATTGTGATAAATCTGTATACTAAATACTATATTTATATAAGTGCCAGCTTTTTAGAAAAGAATATTTGAAAAAGTCAAGTCGTGGAAATTCAAATTGGAAACTTTTCAATAGTTTATTTATTTTTGAAAACATCACATAAATAATAATTATTATTAGTATTAAAGGAAAGTGCATTAGCTAATGCCATAGGCAGAACAAGTATTCCATATTTTGCATATACAATTAAAGATGAAAAAGGTTTATGCTGCATTTCTTAAAAATAATAATCCCAAGCAAATTTCTCAAGCGTCTTTTAACAAGAATAAAACTGATATTTTTCGACAATTTAAAGCTATGGAGCACATGATAGATGAAAGAAGAATAAAATAGTTAGAAGCTGGATTAAGTACACCAAAGAAGACAAAGACTGTTCCATCAGCAGGAAAAGTATGCAAAGTGAATTTTATTAATAGAAAAAGTAAAAAAAAACTCATATTATTATACAAGCCTGTTGGATTAACTGGATGAAAAAAATCGTGAAAAAAAGACTTAATTTTTTTCAAAATGACCGTTCTTTGAGGACACAAAATATTATATGACTTATTCAATAGATTCAAAAAAATACATTTGTTTATAACATGTGTATGACATATTTTTTATTATAATTAATTAAATATTATATAATAATTGAAAATATCTAATTGTAAATCTAAATTTTACATGAGTTTATTAAATAATTTTGATAATTATATAAATGTGATTCAAATAGATTTACGCAATTTTATCTGTCTTTATATTTTAGCGCATGTAGCAAATTTAAATAATTAATAGTGAAGAAATAAAACATATGTGTATAAAACGAATAAATCAATATATGGTTTATATATTTTTATTGTTAATACGTAAATACTCGAATATACATTTATTAATGTGAATATTGCAAATGTAATTACATTTATTAAAATATTTTCTTTTTACTGCATGTTTGAATGTCTGCCTGATTTAATTGAATAGGAACAAACGAATTATAATAAATGAAATTAATTGACATTATTTCATTATTTATCGGAAACAAAAGAATATTGAAATAAAATCGTTACTATTTCGATTAAACATGAATAAAATAAACGCCGCGTTTTGTTTCAACGAGTTTCTGTTTTTGTCAGCAAGGACCGAGGAAAAGTTTTATTATATTTTTGTTGTTGTTGTTGTTCTTGTTGTTGTTTTTGGAAACATATGTAGTTGTCGTATATTCGAATAGGAGACCCGTTCGGCACGGCACGCGCAGAATAGAATACCATCCGCATCGCGTGTCTTAAGACATTAGTCCACAGGACCAGTAGCCCGCAATAAATTGCAGGGTTTTGGTTTCGGTCCTTAATGGTCTCAAAATAAAAGGGAGTCGCAGACGGAACGTTACAGAAATAAAATTAGGGGCGAAATTAATTTTTCTTTAAGTATACAAGTGACATGGAAAGCACGAAAGAAATTGAATTTTAAACGCACTTGTATATAAGTTTATAAATTGATATGGGAATAAGTAAGTAGAAAGAAAAAAATGAAGCAAAAACTTAACCTAGTTTAATAGTTTATGATGGCAAATTACCCTTTAACACGTTTCAACGCTCGTGCCATTGCGCGTTATATATTTATATCCATAAAACGTATGTAATCTTGTAATAATCAGTGAGATTTGTACGGCTCTTGTAACACGAAGAAATTGTTAAATTTAAAATATCAACTATTTTAATTTCAATACGCTACAACAACTATAAAGTATTTCAAACTGAACTAACCGCATAAAATAAAGTTCACAAAAAATAACGTTGTGTACTTTTTTTGAAATTTATTGTAAAAATCAATTAAAATTTATTTTATATCAAAATTTGCAAATCAAAGCCGATTAAATTGTTACAAAAAATTGCTATATAAATTGTTTGACAAAAATATACGCGTTTCGCCTGTTTATTATATTTTAAAACACACATTGATCACTTTTTTTGATAATATAATATTATTTTTTATGTAATAAACAAGGTGTAAGATGTAGGCACGCAATCAAAATTAATAGCATGACTATTATGTATGTATCATACAAGTAATGCCATAGGCTAACATAGTGATTTTTTTTCTGGATATAATGTATTTATGAATCATTTCTTACTTGTTATAGATACGTCAGTAGAGAAATGGGAAAGCCTTGCAACAAAATTGAAATTGTATTTTTATATGCTATTGTTAAAAATAGTTTATAGTCTATATAATTTAACTGTTATTACGTTAAGAAGATACCAAGAAGAAGCATGAAAGAAAATTACGTAATTACTTAAAATGAAATAGCGCGTCGAATTGCAGCAAATAAATGTAAGATTCTTGTCGGGGAAATAATCCGACCGTTGGCTCTGCTTGTTATTAATTTAATGGATATTGAAGAGAAGCGCAATTTGGTCATTCTAGATTTAGGTCAAGTGCTAAGTGGAGGTAATAGTGCAATTGCATGGCGACACTAACTGTCTTGCAGTTAGTGTGAAATGTGAAAACTGCAAGTTAATGGAATGCCTGCTCTTGGGTTCGGTCATGGGGAAAATAACGCACACAGACGGTTAACTATTATTCCTGTCATATGTTTGAAAACAGCAATCCACCGGACGGGGACTTCCTGACCCCGGATTCCACATGCGTTGAATCCTACAAAAACTTCGAAGGGTTTAAACAAAAGTAAAGGATATTGGCTGGCTGGCACGTCAAAATTGATTTCAGCATCATTATTAAATTATAATTAAAGTCATTATGTAATGATTAAATTTGTAAAGCCGCTTATGTGTGAGTGTGGGTGTGGGAGGACGGTCGGGGTTTTTGCTAGGGCCCGAAAAGGGTTGGCGGCTGAGGCTGAAAGGGCCGCATCGCGTGTATATAAGTCCAGGAAAGGGCCTACACACATACACACTTCCCTTCCATCCAGTTCACTCCCTTCGCGTAGGGATTGCAAGGGCGCGGATTTCAACATCAAGCATTTAATTGCGACCACCGTTTTCAAAGCGTCTCAAACTTCAAAGTGAAAAACATTTCAGCTTAATCGATTTCTCCTGACGCCTCGCCACTTAAACCTACGCCGTGGCTCTAGAAGGATGGGGTCGGAGCCCTCCACCCTAAAACTAGGCGGTGCGAGTTTTATCTGCCGACAACTCGCTACTTACTCTGCCTACTGCAATTTAACAAAACGAAACCGCGACGATTCGGCCCATTGTTTTAATCAGTTTCCATCCCTCAAGCAATCAATAACCTCGTACAATCTAATAATGACTATGTGCTTTTCCTGTAAGATATTGCCGTTTTTTTAATCGATCTCTAGAAATAGGAAATTATTTTGTAAACGCGATCGTTACAATGGGGCAAATTGGTTTGTGTAGAATGCTTTATACTATCGATAAATCTTCAGGAATTCGAGTAGGAACAAAAGGACGAACAGCCGCACATACGCCTGGAGGGTCTACGCGAGTTGTTACCTTTATCATAATCCTGCCGGACATTATGCAGATTCCCCCGTATTATTTCATGGGTAGGTAATAATATCATCCGGAAGTGGCGCTAATTTATAACCAGTGTAATTTGTTATGTGTAATTAATTTCGCCTTTATCCGCAGCAAATAGCGGCAGACCGGGATTATTCTGCGGGCAAGAAAACAGTTCTGTATCAAAAGTTCTTTTCCCAGTTGCTCATTTGGGAACCAACACACAGGGAGAGATCTGCAAAGTTGTCGTGAAAAGTGTATTGTTCTGTCGTTGCGGGAAGGCCCATCGCGCTACAGCGATTCCCACTCAGTCGCAGCAGCCGCGTACGAACTGCAACCCTACGCCCTACACTCTCAGCCCTCTTCCGACCCTATAACCCACCGCCCCTTGCGATATCTTAATAGAATTAATTCAATACACCCGGATTTACGGAGACAGAAAACAAAACTGAAATAAAAGGAACCCAACCCACCGAAAACTTACTGCTGAGGGGAATAATTTGACATTCGAATAGACCCACACATCTTGCGCAAAGCAGAATCTCATTCTCTATCTTGAAAACGCGTCTGTGTTTGCTGATAGTCACAGTCCCATCACAAATAGAAATATTGCAAATTGTAGAGAGACTCGAAGCGTGTGTGCGAGTGAGAGAGCGCGAAGGAATACTTATCTTAACAAGCCAGACGAGAGCTAAGTGTGCAAAACAAAGACCCGGGTCCCATACTAAAGCGAACGCGACAAGGATCTGGGCTGGCGTCGGTTTATATTCTTTATAGAGATGAGATTTCCTTCGGACTTCATCTGCTCCCCCGCATCTCCCCCGACACCATCCCACTAAACTTTTATATTCGCGCGAGTCACAAAACAAAAAAGAGGACGTCCGCATAAACGACTAAGAAAGTATAACTTACCGTGAGCATAAGGAATTTGTTCTCCGCGTACATGCCTAGGCAGCCCAGGACGGACGAGCACATCACTCCAATCGATGAAATAATCAAAATATATCCACCAATATAGAAATCCGATAATTCAAGTTTCGTGATCCATTCCTCGAGTCCTCCTTCGAATCTCAGCCACATGCAAAGCGAAAATATGCATGCTCCAATAATCTACAACAACAAAAAAAACATAGTGTAATATAATTAATTAATTTATAAGTTAAACTATAGGTTTATATTAGTTTTTTTCAAATATTAATCCATAAATCTCGTAAAAACACCATTTTTTTACTGCAAACAACATTCCAATTTCATATTGAAATTTAAATATATAAATGTGTAAATAAAATCAAATAAAACAAGCTACCTGTAATTGTAAAATTGCATATAAATTTAATAAAAACATAACTATTTACACTAGTTAAAAACGAATTAAAATGAAACACGTAGTAATATCAACAATAAATATATTTGTTTTTTTATTTAACAACAACAACAATAAAAAGCCGCGTTCCGTTGCACCGAGCGCATAAATGTATGCAAATTGAAAGCGATGTCGCTCCGACTGCAGATAGATTTTTCTAATACATATTCATGAGCCGTTAAATTTGCTAAAGCTAAATTCATTCATCGAATGTGCAAAATCTCGAGCTCCGCGAGCTGAATCCAATTATCGATAGTTGCAAATGTAAAGTCGACTGCCAATAATCGCAGCTCGATTGTTACTAATCGAAAATTATTCATTACCATTTAGTGCGTTAGGTCAGATCATATGCATCATTAGTTGAATATGATAATTTGTGCATTGATCGAAAATCAACATAAGGAAATAATGCAGAGAATTGTTATTAAGATATTTTTATAATTTAACTTTCACATCATATTTCGATTGATTTCATTCTATTATAAAACTTTTTTACATATTTATATAAGCTTTTCTATTTCTGATACGGTCTTGGTACTTTTCTATTATATATTGCATTCTTAGAGGATTAGCGCTGATTGAAACAGCGTTAAAAGAAGATACATTATCAAACAGTAAATAGGTCACAATAAAATGTAGTAAATAGCAGAGAGTAATTAACTCTAAATTAGTATAGTATGTAATATAATAATAGGTATACATTTAAATTTTATATTTAATTTTGAAAATTTACAAAATGAATAGATAAGGAAATTGACTTAATTCAGTTAATTCTTGAAGGCAATGATGGTTCAGTAATTAAAATGTATCTATGTACCGGTATAAATATATATTTTGAAGTCATAAGTAACAAAGATGATAATTTAGTTTTGAAAAATATGGTAAGATGTTTTTGACAAAAAATATAATTTTTGCTACTGTATATAATTAAATTAAATGAAATTTCTAAAGTACTTGAAATATTTAATTGAATATTTTGTCGTATGCTTAAATTTTATTGGCATTGAATTTGGTAGGAGCGTAGGGACACGGAATGGGTCTGTGACGATAAAGGTCTAACTTTGGTCTAAGCTGATGGATACTGCGGTCGCCGGTCTACGTCTGGGCCGATGTCGCGATAGTGTGCCTCATTTACTCCCGATGACCACACTTTATTATGGCCAACAGTAATTACAGCATTAATCGGTCCATTCTGGCCCCGACAATGGCGCGGTCTCGCGCACTTAATTTTATAACCGGAACACACAGACTCTATCTCTCTCCCTGCATCTCTCCATCTCTACTAGCCATACACATTTTGAGAATATTAAACACCTCGGAACCGATTTATGCTGCGATTCTATTAAACCGGGATGCGCCGCTCTGCGCTTGATGATTTCATAAATCTCCACTGCAGACCGGATTAATAACTTCCGCGTTCATGAACAGACCTCAACGAAAACATTAACACTTACTGAGAAAAGCAATTAAAAATCAGATTACCAACATTATATTTAAATTGCGACAGCAGTCTAATTAATGCTTTTTTCATTATTTATCACTGTTCTTTAAATATCGTTTCTTAATATATACGTAATTATTTATAATTTCTGAACTCGCCTCATTTATTTTGATGAGCAACAAGCGATGTTGTGTTTCGAAAGTTTTTTTTATGCGATAGAAAACGTTACATTTATAACATAATTATGAAGAAAATACCACAAGAGATTATGGATGGACAAAATACAAATATGTTACATGAAACCCCGTATATAAAATGTATTATGTACATTTTTCTGCGCATACTTGGCAAACAGGTAAAGTTGCGGACATATGAAATTCTTGCAAAACCGACATCACATACATCTCGTTTTACGATCTTTACAATACAGTACCACTTATTTTAGCTACCAGCTATCAAATTTCTTTCAGTAAGTACTAGCGGTTTATACTTTCCTATATTTCAACAAAAGTATTTTTACATAATCAAATTTTATCAAAACAGTTTTACAAGATCAATCAATTTATTTAATTATTCTAGCAGAAATTGATCGATAATATATTATTGTAATCAATATTTATATTTAATTATTCAAAATATATTAATTTAAAATATATATACTAATATTGCAGGTATTTTTTTTCTTCATACGTTATTTTTTGTCCCGATTTTGTTCCATCTTACCAAAATTAAATTCTGATCTTACACCAAATGAAGATATTTCAGTAATATTCATTAATTTTTTTATAATAATTATGAATTTTTATTGCATCATTAAATTTTACTTAAAAAAATGCATAATCTCTAATGTTATTTTATTTTACGGTTCATTGCATCATTATTTGTTAAGAGAATTGAATAATTATTTTCATACTTAAATTTTACTTAAAAAATGCATAATCTCTAATGTTATTTTATTTTACGGTTCTATCAGCTATAGTTATAATATAGTTATTTAAATTAAAAGTAGGATGTAAGTAACTTAATTAACAGAATAAATAAATATATTTTATAGATTTATCATTCATGTATTTATATGTTTATTTATTAATTTTAAGTATTAAATTATTATTTTAAGGAGTTAACTTATAAAAATAATATGAAATTAATATTGAATAATATTAAATTTGAAATAAATATAAATTTTGCATTGCCTATGTTTGTTTTCATGTAGATTAGGTATGCCGAACATGATTTGTATAATTTTTTTCTACCCTTTCGCGGAAGAAATTTCAATATAGCCTTGAGGGGAGAAACGATATCTCGAGAGAACTCAATGATGTCCGGTCCGCCCCGAAAGGATGCTGCATTATAAAAACTAAACAAAATTTCGCAAGTAAACATGCCAGGGTTAGAACCCGTAAGCCGATTTACTTATTCAGAACGCCTCCGCGCTCTTTCGCCCTTTTCCTCAATTCCCTTTTTGTGCCATTATATTTTATTCGCACCCAAAGAAGGCTCGCCGTGTAATGCTTTTATCACCCTTTCTGAACAAGGTTTTACTTATGCGAAATATATACAACGAAACATATATGCGGATATATTTAATACTTTCAGAATACTTCAAGCATCATTGAAATAGTGAAGCAAGATATATGATGTAATTCATTTGTCCGAGACCTGCGTCGTATTCTGCGAGATATCATGATATGTGATCTGAGGCGAAACATGACACATCTCGTTATCCTTAACAGAAGAGCTAAATGGAATTTATGGAATTGTATTAAAGTTTTACGCGTTTTGTAATGCGCGATGCTTTTCTGGCTTGGCGAATCGATGTTTAAAAATCCATTTGTTGATTAAACATTTATCTTCGGTCGGCATAAATAAAAATATTCATTTCAGAAAATGACAGTTTCAATTTGTGGTCGGGGGCGTCGGTCGAGGGGCGGTCGCATCCCTCCTGAGGTTGGCCGGGGGGCGCCTGGTGCGGCGTAAATTATCCGCCTGCCTCCGCCGCTGCGGTCTGGAATCTATTCTGTTTCGCGGGGGCCCCCGGTCGACTTGGGGGGTTAATTAACGAATCGCATAATTCTCCGTCTTAATAAAGGTTATTTATAGCGGACGTCATCTTTTCTTAACGGAAAGATACACAGTTTAACGGATTTGGGCCGGTGCTGCACTCTGGAGATATATTAATGGGGTCTACGTGTCAGAAAACCAACCGCTTTCAGGAAGAAAAAAAGAAAAAAGTTTACTTTGATGATCTATTGCTACTAGGGTCATTGTATGACGGAGTCAAAAATAAATTAATTGTTTCCTAAAATCTACGTTATCACTCAACACTGTTATATTACATAAATAACAGTTTATATAATAATAAGTACATATTAGTTACTAATTTATGCAGAGCAATATTTGCCGGTAAATTCTCAACTATTTGAGTTTTCTTTCGATATAACGTGTTGCGTTTTTTCAATTTAGCTTCTGTTAACTGTTTTATTTTTCATAGGAAAAATTATAAGTCATATATTAAGTAATAAGCAGTTATAACCATTGAATCTGTCAGTCATATCAAATAGAAAGAATTAAAAAAATCATTATAATTATTGCTAAATCGCTCCTAAAGACTAATCTTAATGAACAGATTCCCAATATTTGTTTGATTACTCGAATGTAAATATTAGAAAAAAAACCTGCTATGGTAGGATTCATCATTATTAATAAATAGATTCTTAAAGTTACGCTTAAGTATACAATTTATGTATTTAATAGTGTTGAAATATAAAATGATAAATGAATCATGTAGCACAAGAGAGTTAATGACTGAAAACGTAAGTAAAACAAGAAATGGTCTGAAAGGATGTGCAACGATAGTGCTAGATGTTTGAATAAATTGCGCCGGAAAGGAAACTGATGATGTGACAGATGTGATCAATGGTGTGTGTTGAGGGGAAGTTATGCCAATCAGTTGTAGGAAGGAAGGCAAGAAAATTCAGGGGATCCAAGTGCGTTGACGAACAAGAAATAAAAGTATAAAAGAAAGGAACAACCGGAGGAAAGTCGAAGAACGTTCGAGATTTGGCTCCAAGTCTGAATTACGTTAAAAGCTTATCAACAATTTATTACGCTGCTTACTTACTATGTAGGGATTTTTCAGTTCGTTTTTGGGGTAATTGAGATGTCGGAGGATAATAAGCGAAATTGCGGACTAGGTGGAGCGGCGGCAATAAAAATGATTGAATCATATTTCAGACAATGAAACTTCGCAATCCGCCGAAAAGGAAACGAACTATTAGAGGAGTTCCATGCAATTACTCGAAATGTTTATATTGTCCGTGTTTTCATAAAGGAAAACACTTTGCAGATTAAAGTTTTCTGTATCAAAATACACTCCGGGAAAACGGAGGATGACTTTTATGGAAATATATATATATAGGGAACACTTCATGGATGGATTGTCAATAATCTGCATTCAGTCCAATTACTATATATTTTATTTTACTAAATATAAACATTACAAGATTCATACAAGTAGAAATAAAAAACGGTTCAATAAATTAAAATCAATTGCAAAATTATGTTATTTATATTATAATATAAATATTATAGTATATAATAATTATTTATGTTATTTTATAATTATTAGTTCATTATATAAAAGTTTTATATTATGATTTGTCAGTACTGAAGTCAAGGACGGAGAGGAGTATGAAGAAAATTATGATAATATTATTTTGTGACTATAGCAGTAAATATAGTACAAAAAAGATCTTAATTGAAAGCAATTAAGGCGGAGGCGTTCCAAATTAAATTTAACAAAATTTATATATACGTAGCAAAAAATGGTCGAAGCACAAGGACGGAAGGGGAGAAGGAGTCGGAGAAAAGCGAGGGTGTTCCTCAGTGGACTTTTTACATTCGCTCTAATTTTTAGCAGGGAATTCGTGCATATTAATTAGAGGCAATTTGTTTTTCGCCTGGTGAATATTTAAAGGCTAATGCTTGGCTTCGGAGCGGCGATGTTATCCAATCCGTCTTGCTTGCGGGGGTTAAGCCACCGAAGCCTCGTTCCCCTATTAAAATTGCAACTATAAAAACTCAAACAGCAGGATTCCCTAATCCCGCTCACTTTGTAGAGCCCGAAAAACAAATGAGGCGAACAGCGGCAAGGGGATATCGGCGATAAATTAAGGAGCCAATTAGGTGAGTCGGGAACGGAAGGGTGTGTCCTTTCGCTTCCGAAATTATTAAAAAAATGTTTCCAGGAAATGGGGACGGCATATTTTCGAGGGCGGCCGGAAAATTTGGAATTTATCGTGGCTCGACTTTCGGTTAACGCAGGGTCATCACTTCTCCCACACGAACAGACATAGAATGTCAACCCCTAGGGTGAAATAGGCTGAAGATAAATCGTGTACGTCGTCGTTGACATATGACAATGGTGGTCGCTCATCGCGTGAGCGGCGTTTCGTGGGAGGCTACGGCTGTGGACTGTGGGTGGATTTGGTGATAAGGTTCGCTCTGATTGTCGTCATCTCTTTGCTCCGAGTCTGCCTCTCGTGTGTTTTTTTCAATTGGTTTTCATTTGAATCAGAATGTTCTGTTTTGTTTCCTTGTCATATTACTTCAATAGAAATGCCGCTGTCTCGACAGCAATCCTCAACTATGACATTATTCAAATACAATCCAATTACTAGACATAATTTACATCTTCATACATCTGTAGCGAAATTTAATATTTTATTGTACTTCTTACGTAATGATAATTAGTATTATACAATAACTTGCCCACATGTATTACATAGATTATATATCTAATACACGTGGTTATTATGGATGGAAAATAATATTTGAAATAAAAAATATCAAACTTCATTTGAAATTCCTATAAAACGACATTTTTTATATTTATATAAACGATGCGGAGTGTATTAAGCTTCTCTAAAAAACAAATCCTTGTTTTATGAAAAAAAGTTATTTCATTGCCGTGGTATTAATTTATTCTTCACTAACTTTTATCTAAAATTAAGGCAAATATTACTGTTAGTGATTTTCAACCAGTGTGCCACTAAAGGTTCATGTAAAATATCAAGAATTAAATTATATTTGAAGAAGAAAATTTTGTAATAAGATAAAAATAAAAACAGTGTAATATAGTATGTAGTCAAAATGTAGTAGTTCACCATCGAATTTATATCATCTTCAATATAAGGGGTTGTAATATATAAATCTGTATTTTCCAATAGCAAAGTGAAATGTTTGAACAATTTAAAACTTCATATTTATGTCCAGCCTTTCAATTGGCTTCAAATGAACAAAAACATTACGTATTCCACGCTGTTTCATTACGAGCCAAATTCAGCATATCACCATCAATAATAAATGGTTGTGCATTATCAAGGCATTACCAAGTGAATAACTTATATGGGGGCCGAAGGGGGCCTATCAATAATTCAAATATTACAGGAAAACTGTTCGCGTCGTCGTCGATTCACCGCACCGCCGACCCATCAGCTCCCCCACATTTTACAAATGCGGTCTTCGTATCGCGCGGATTGTATTCGTTTCGTGGCATTAAGGGGGTTGGAGGGTTGGATTCCCGCCCTCCAGACCCCGACTTTACGCTTACGGATCTGATAAAATCACTCCAGGTGGGACCGTGGCATTAACGTGTACGGTTCATGGAACACGTCAGCCACTGCTTCAGCTCTTTGCTATTATTCCTGCAACGTGCGGATATAGACATTTGCGAAAAGATTTCAATACCAAAAATCTTATTAACAAACGACTGATGAATGTCCGCAGGCCCAGGATGCGAAAGGATTATTTTTCATGCAGATAACCGGCGACTGTTTCTGAACATAATGTATTAAATGCAGATAAAATATGGAGTCCCGACGGCGTGACTAGAGTCGAGTCGCGTGTGGCAGCTTCCGGATTAAAAAAGTTAGGCCACTCAATCTTGGGAGGCGGCGGGGGCAGCGTCAGCACTGGGGCCGATATTGGATGAACTGGCCGAAGCCACCGTCGCCGCCTCCGCAAAACCACTTTTTACTTTCCAAATGAAATCTTTTTATGATTGATAGACAGCCGTCCTCCGATATTGGCTCTGCCCGGCCGCCGCACCACGGACACCACCCACCCTTTTATCCTTCACGAATCATCAATTCCATTTCAACTAATATCCATCCACTATTTAACACTCAACGTCCATTTAGGTACAACCATATTCTGGATATTTTTAGAATCTATTACTTACATAATGCTGTGTACTCGCATTACCTCTTTTCGTTGAGTGGTTTACTTAACACATTTGCATATGAAAAAATAATAGATTCAATTGTGTCTTAAAAGCATTTAAAATCTTATTTGATATTATTTCAAAATATATAGATTCAATATTTAGAATTAAATTGTTTGGTGGGAAATCAATATAATTTTTATTTATTAAGAGAATTTCACGTGGCACTGCAAAGTTTATGTTCTGAAAATAATTAACTTTAAAATCTTTAACGACGTTGACGCACCAATATATGATACATTAGTGTATGCAGTAATATGCAAATGCACTCCATCAACAAGTGTTGCCGTCTTTGATGTATTGACAAGTAATTAGGTTAATGA
The DNA here is from genome assembly GCA_963457615.1 of Nicrophorus investigator. Taxonomy (NCBI): domain Eukaryota; kingdom Metazoa; phylum Arthropoda; class Insecta; order Coleoptera; family Silphidae; genus Nicrophorus; species Nicrophorus investigator. Next base: position 18,413,326 of record OY735140.1, on the reverse strand, counting down.
ATGGATATGCAACTTGGTTTCGAGTGTAATACATATACATATGTGTACGTGTTTATGTATGTATAGATATGTATACATCTAAGAGACTGAGATCAAATAGAGTCGGATGAAACATAGTGGTTTTGTTATAGCGTGGAATATTTGGTAGTATATAGGAATGCGGAAATAAAACGTGCTGATGTATTTATAAGTGGTGTGGCTTGGGAAGCAGTAAAGTGTTCGGTAGTGCGCCACATGTTCAGAGCTCTTGGCCACAAGCTGCAATTAAAGAAGCATCAAGCCTAATGCGCTATCAGCAAGCTCGCATCTCAAAAGTACCTCAAAAGGGAATACAGAGGAAGGCAGGAATAGCAGAAAGAGGATGAGTGATAAACGCGGTGTTTGTATATGAGCTGCATACGTTCCCTTTGATGATGATGTTGTGATGATACTTTCCTTTCCGCCATTATCATCGTCCTCCGTTGGAGCGCATTTGACGAAGAGGGTGGCCCCGTTCGCTTTTAATATTAGGAACTCGTATGTTATTTACTTGTTTGTCGCATCATCATCATATATGACGTGTGCTGCCGGTTGGTCCAGCAACCATCGATCGGTTGGAGTCGGCGGCGGTGGTAGTAGGAGGATGCAGGATAAAGCGCTTCCCGTCCTTCCTCATCCTTCTACCCCCGAGTGCACGACTCATTGCTCACTTCGTTACCCTCCATCACAGTCTACTGCACCGATATCGCATTTTAAGATGAGTGCCCGTCTTGTTCGAATGCGCCCCCGTTCACTTTTATTAAGAGTGGCATCGGCCTGTGACTCATATTCTTATCACGCGCATCCCCCGAGTCACCACCCAAATCCAACCCAGGAGATGTTTATGATAACAATCGTACGCGCGCTGACCTCGGAAACTAATTTTTTTCACCCCTTGCAGGAGGAAAGGATTAGTTCGGCATTGTTTTAGGGCCGCCTTGAAGGTTACCCCTTATATACACGCGGCTTTGTCCTAAGCCCACCAAGCCGAGACGGTAATTGTGAATGGTTCTGAAATATTACACTGTGTCTACGACCGAACTTAGATTCGGTTCAATCACTTTCGCCCTACCCTATACTCGTTTCCCTTTATCATTCCAAGTTTCTAAGATAGTGAGTGAGGCTTTTTGCTTTCCATATTAAACCATTATTATTACGGCAGAAGTTCTATCAAGCGACTTATCTGACGCAATTAAGTAGAAGGGCTTGTGCTTTTGGCGTTTTTTCCTGTCTCTGTTTTAGGCAATCACGTTTCGGCTTCGCCAAACTTGTTAACAAGCTTCACTAAATAACGGACCCAGTTTTTATATATTTAAGATTGAAAAAAAAGTAGATTCCATACACATCTCTATTGTATTTTTAAATTCTACTCAACTATTTTTTTTATTAATTCTTCTTGTAGTTAATTCCAAATTGCCTTATCTTATTTTTCTTTGTTTTTTTTATTTTATATTCTTTATATTTGAATTGATGAATTCTGCAAATATATTAAAATATTTCACAAGCTAAGTTTTAAATTAATAGAATTTGATAATTGATAATGGTTTGTTTACTATATGTTTAAGATAAAATGAACGTGTCATTATTCTATTAATCATCCTTGAGAATATGAGTCATGTTTGACAAAATGCGTTCGTTTATTGCGATAATAAAGCAACGAAATGAGAGATGTAGATCAAACCGAGAGACCTTAAAGTTTGGTGACTCTTGATGCTCAACTGCCTATGTTGCTTCCTCATTGGACCAGCACTAAAATATTATTAATGCTGCTGAGAGATGTATATTTGATTAGGTCTCCATCCACGGCTTATAGGATATTGATCGTGCGCGGTTTAAGATTTATGTGCCTTCATAAAAGAAACCGATAATTCTGTGGAAGGTTAATATAGTGTTTTTATGTTCAATACTTGACAGTTTACTGCGGGGGCGGTGGTATAAAAGTCGTAACCGATCGATCGCACATTAATTCGGACATTGCACATAGCCGGACCCCAAACATCACCGTTTTGCTTATTCTCGTAGTATATTCAGTTAACGACCTAAAGATTTCCAAATGCACGCGATCCTCCCGTGACTCTGTTTTTGGTGTTGTTGTAAGGCCGTTTAAAATATATTATAAATTTATCTTCGCACCACCTCGACACGGAAACCGAAAATATTTACCACCCTCTTCCTACTCCAGCCTAATTAATTCTCGAGCGCGGTATAATTTTTAATTTCCACAATTGCCTCGTACCCTTGTAGTCAGCAACCGCCCAACGCCGCGCCGCGCCACCCGCAGAATAATGACTGAATATGCAAATCCGCACATAAAGATCGTAATAAGTTTAACCGAGCTTTCCTTGGGAAATAAGGTTGCATGCTTATTATCACATACTTTGTTCTTTTCCTGTTTAATTTATTGCGTTTAATTATCCCTCCGAGCACTCCGCCTCGCAATTTGCATTACATCCGCCCTCGGTTAAGGCAATAATATTTTATCAAACCGCACCTTTATCTTACTACTGTCGCAATTTTGATAACACCTAGCAAAAAATAAGCTTCGCCGTAGACTTACCCAAACGAAGACGTTGAAGAACAGTATGACATACTTAACAACTTCTATCTGGTCACTCAACTTATCCGTAGTTGGAGCCATCTTAATATTTGGACGATATCTAGCTTTAACTTTTATACTAACTGTACGCAATCGAAGTACACTTGCAACTAGATCATAGCAGCAGCCGTGCCGTTTATCTGTTATCTCTTATCGCATGGATAAAGCGATAACAGGTTGCGACAGATTACCTGCGACCAACGTATCTAATCCCAAACAGAAAGTAAAATCGAATAAAGTAGGTTAAACGAAAAACGCAACTTTTCCAATCAATAGATTTAATTTCATTGTTCACTACCGCCGTTCCCTTCAAAGCGGCATCCCCCAACAAATTACTTTACTTGATTCGCAACCCGACGACTTCCTGCTTCCTTTTTCACCGACCGACCTAGCTATGTGTGTTTTCTTTCCTCTCTCTGTTTCTCCCCTTTTCTCCTTCATTATTTTTTTTTCGTTCCTTTCCTGTGAGTTTATCATTTGCGACGCCATTTTGAAAACCATTTAAAACTTCCGTCCGCGCGAACAATAGTAAAAGTACTTGGTAGTTTTCTCGCAGAAGCAGCAGCAGCAGAGGCAGCAGATCCTTCCCTCCGTATTTCTGCCTGTAGATTTATTTTAATTACGGTTTAACGAGAAAAAGTCCGCACTAATACAAAGAGAAGTAGTTTTTAGAGGTGTGACTAGAATACTTCGGAGGGTTTGCCTCAAAAAACGGTTCTCGAAGACAACCCTGTGCGTTCCGAAAACTTTTGTTGGGGGGCGCAAACGTCTCGCTCGAAAATTATGACTAAGTTTTATTGGCGTCATTTCGTTGCGTCAACAAAGTTATGACATTTATTTTATTCAACGAATATAATTTCATTTGCACCCCCGAACAAATGCAAAAACAAACGTCCGGGACTATGTCCGCTCCACTTTGGAATTTATTAAGATATAAATCGATTATACCGGAAGGGAGGAAAATTTAATAATCTCATCAACTCGATTTTGGATCACGCTGCTTCCGTCGGAAGTATCTAATGACGTGTAATAAGAATTTCATGGAATTTCATAGGCCGATGCTCTTGCAGATGTAAAATTTTGGATAACTTTCCAGTAATTAATAATAAAAGTATAAAAGGAATACAGTTTAGAAATTTTAATTATGTCAAGCCTCTAATAATGAACATCAATATATTAATTTTGAAAAGTATGAAAATTAGTATAAAATATTTGAACCTAGAATCACTAAAATGTAATTAAAATACAATTACTGCGGAACAGATTATATTTCCTAATAATAATTATAATAATTTATTGGGCAAAATACTAACAAATAAAACATGAATAAAGTTAAAATGCTATAGTTAAATACAAGGAAAACGATTTTCTATTTTACATAACGTTTTATATAATTCCGTTAAAGTTTTAGATTTTTTTTCATTTAATGGAAGGGCATAAAACTGATTTTCCTTGATTGATGTAATACTGCCTCTGGTTAGCGTGGATTAACGAGCACAGACCCGTTGCAAAGTGAAGATTAATAGATAAAAAATGTTTATGAGGTATGTTAGCAGTGGCGGTGACACAGTAATTGCCCTTCTCGCGAGTTCAGAATATTAAGCATAGCGGATGAAAAATAACAAACATGGTGAGAGAAAGAGAAAAAGTACGGAGGGAAAATGAAAATAACAATGCACAAATAAAATAAACGACAAGAGAGGAAGGGAAATTAGGGAACGCGAAACGCTTGTGCATTATATGTTTCTGTATTTGTGTTGAAATGTAAATTAGCCAGTAGTATTAAACTTACTCGGACAGATTTACTATGAATTAATGCAACTGCTGCATAGTAGCGTTTGCGAAATTTATAAAGAATTGTAAAACCAGTTTATTATTGCCAAGATGTATATTTTAGTAACCTATAGCAAAATTTGATTAAAAAATGAACAGTTTAATTTCATTTTTTTCTTAATGTTTATTATTAAGATATAAAATATGAAACTAATAAACATAATATATTGTATACATACAAAGGGTTATGGACCGCAGTTTTTCTTACCTACAATATTATTTATTAAGGATTTCTTAAAAGGTTATTAATTAAAATCTTTATACATTGAAGCCTCGCTTATCGAGCGTAATCCAATTCAGAATTTTGTTACTCGTATATACCTGAAATGCGAATTCCCATGATTTCAGTTACCTCCTCTGACAAATTCTCTTCCATAACTTCTATCTGTAAGACACAATGCAACTTTTACAGCAAACACAAATTATATTTGCAAAGTATAAAATCGAAGATGTTTAATATTTTCAAAGTATATTCAAAAATGCAGGTGCACAATTCGGGACATCTTTTTTCGTCGTTACTCGTTATGCGAAACGTCGCTCGTTAAGCGAATCATTTTTGTTACAATTTATTTTATTGTTAAGCAAGGTACTTGTTATGCAAAGTTTCACTCTTCATGTATGCTCATTAACTTTATGATAATGTCTAAATATAAATACTGTATTTTTCGGACTATAAGACGCACCTCAAATATAAGATGATTTTTAGAAAAATGTATTTTTGTTACTCTAGGATCATAATCATGTTTCCATATTGTTTTGTATAATTGATCACATTTAGTTAATACCTCATGTTATATGAAAGTCTTTTTTGTTTTACGCTCATTTTTTACAATTTTCGAAAAATAATAATAAAGATTTAAAAAAGTAATTTAATAAATCGTTGTACAAAAGCGCACACGATTACAGGCTAAGCCTAATACTAGCTATTGACGACCATAGACAAAGAGTGTAGATAAATTCCCCTACCTTCAGTGTCCTACCATATTTTGCGGACTATAAGAAGTACCTCAAATTTAGAGACGATTTATTGAATAAAAATATTTTAATCTTGCCTTGTGACCATAAAATGCGTCTTTTAATCAAAAAAAATACGGTACTTAATGATAAATAATTCTAGAACCATGTATTTTTTTTCTCATATTTTTTCTCATAAATGAACTAGGTTTAATTATTAAAATCTAAATTATGTAATGCGAAAACACTCGTGAATCTCTATAGAAAACACAGTTCTTTTTATATGAAACAATCATAAACTTCTATGGACTTATGACATCCAACTTTCGAGATCTGAGATTTTCAGCAAATTTTTAAGTTTTTCACAGATTTTTCATGAAATACAAAGTACATGGTTATATATGTCTTCCCAAGTTTTCCTTTTGGAATTATGACAAACAACTAATTTTTTCATGATACTTGCAATTATTTTTATATAATTCAATAATTTAATTTGTGTCACAATTAATATAATACAACATATTTTAATATATTTATTAGTTAATATTTTATAATTATGAGTGCTTCAAAAGTTGATATATATTCTTTTAAATTTTACATTTCAAATTGAATGTATAATATAGGGTTGCACTTGTATCTATTGTTATAATATCACGATATGGTTAAAATTTATAGTTGTGTTCGTTGAGTGATGACAGCGTTTACCGCCGCGATGGCGAAACCGGATCTGACGATGGGGTGCCAAAGGGAAACTTTTCCGGATTCAGAAAAGGAAAAGAAGATCAAATATGACCGTTTTGCACAAAGGGAGGGAATATAGATTGCGCCGGGGCGAGCTTAGCGTGCGAGTGGACATATTTACATACGTTCAGTTTTATAGTTTCCTTGTACTAAAACCCGAGCAAAGCTTGAATATGCAATTCTTATCACGCTTCAAAAGAAGGGAAGCGAAAAATGGGTGTATTACAGTATCGCCCTCAGCGCGCCAGGATATCCGGTGGAAAATAGTAATTCCATCAGTAATAAGGTCACAACAAAGGTCTAATGCATTACCTTCGAGAGCGCATCAAAATTTGAAATGTAATTCCATTATTCAATTCTGCATGTTCGGCTTTACATCATTTTATTATCACGACTAAATGATTTCATAAACCCGAGAAATGCCAATAAAAATATTCGTAATATTCGTTTTTAGCTATTAAAACTATTTAATAAATTTGTTTTACGACCATAAAGGTTTATGATCGCTGCTTAATCCGATGAATGCAGCAGCATTAGTATTATATTCAATTTCTATAGAATTATGCTATATTATAAAAAAGACAATATTAATACAATACAACTTCTTACATAAAAAAATGCCACGTTTTCGGTATTCGAGCGCTTAATCGATAACAGTTCGTTCCATAAAGAAAATCCTCAGGTTTAGACAGATGACTTCTGCTTTCAGAACTTTTCCAATGGCTTGTGCAAGAAACTTTCGTAAGTCGTAAATAAGAACTTCGTATCTTAGATTTATCGCCGGTAGCTTTAATTGCAGTCTAATTCTACCACAATATGAAAATATTATATTTTTTAAATTTATTTATTATTTACGAAATCTATCATTTATTTCAAAGGGCTATCATTTTTTATTTATTTAAATTATTATACACTTCTAATAGAAATAATATATTAAAATATTAATTTACGAATATATATTTTTTTATAAAATATTCGAAAAATGTAAATATTATGTTATGGACATATATTTTATGTGCGTCAACCTATATTATCTATATACTGGATCTACCATTATAAAAGAAGATAAATACTATACAAATGTATTGTTGTAATAAATTATAAAGATAAATAACTCATAATTAAACTAAACATATAAATCTCATTTTCAGAATAGAAATCTAATAAATGTCACCTACAAATATTTTGCAATTATATATAAATTAATGTTCATTAAAAAAAATCTAAAAATACATACATAGTATTTTCTTTATTTACATGTTTTTCAAATTAAAATAAATCATATTGACGGTTTATTTTGTACTACAATGTGTCGTTTGGAATACCGACGATTTTCGATTTTTCGAGAATATTCTTACGGATCAGGGGAAAAAGTTGTAATATCCGATACGCAGTAAGTTTTGGTTTTCAGAAATCATGGCGTAAGACGAAATCTAATAATTGGAATTCAACAACTGTAAGAAGAATTTAATCCGCTTGAGATTTTTGTTGAGAAAACATCGAATTAGACTTATGTTCTCTAGTCAAACTAAAAAATAAAGTGCCAATATCTTCAATGACTATGCACCTGGACACAACATGGACTTCGAAGCACTATATTCAGACAATACATGAACAAGTGGAATTCAAATTTAGAAAGTGGTATTAGTTCCTGAACGAAAATAGTTTAAATATATGATATTCAATTGATAGCTTCGAGATACAAGAGATAGTAAGTTCGTGAATCGGTACCATATGGAAGTTCCTCAATAGTGCTTTGTACTTTTTTCAAAATTCCAATTTTATTGAAGTAATGTTTGGAACTTCAATAGTTAAAAATAGTGTGCACTATTACGTACCAGTGTACGTTTGCATTGATGGAGACAGAGGTGGAAAACTCAGGAAAATTGTCATTTAAAACATAAAATATAATCCAACATCAAATAAATCAACTCGGGCAATTATAAAATTATTTGATTTAGTGTACGCGAAATGACAACCAGAAAAAAATTGGCTGATTTATGGTCAAATAATTATATTAACCCATTGAACTCCATAATCAAGAACAAATCCGGTTTTAAACTGAAATCTAACAATCCCGAGATCATCGTTCTAGAGTATCTGAAGAATATGCTGGTACGAGGTCTCAACAAACTTCTCAAAGAACAGTCTTCCAAAATTAGCCAAAACCAATATACACCATACAATATATGTCAAGAGCAACTGGTCATCTTATTTGCGGACTATAACTAGATGCACGGTCTCCTACCAGAAGCTTCTCAATAAAAATCAATTTTTCTAAAAGAAAGACTGACAATTTTCCAAGTGCCAGGGCCCTCACCCTACACACCGATTTACATCACCGCTTCTACCGAGATGTGCAATTTGCAACTCAGAGGATTATGTAGCATGGTCGAATATGTGTCTGAAGAGACCTACGAAACCAATCTCAGACATCCAATCCAGAATACCAAAATCAAACCATTATACAAAAGAACGTGCCAGTTACCTAAAACTGTTGCCGACTGCAAAATCCATAAACCACTGTCAGTTCATTACCACATCCTTAAGACCTATATGAATAAATTAAACTCATAATCCAATTTTATATATTTTGATTTGTAGGTTTATGTTTTAGTAGGAAATATTTTTTTAAAATTTTCATTTCAAGTAATTGGCTGAAATAAGAAGCAATTTATTTTTCTTCCTTTTTGTATACCTTTGGCGATTTTAATTTATATGATATTTTTTAATTAAAATTATTAAATGTGGCTCAATTGTGACCAATAAGTTTGTTTAAATTTTGTATTTTATAACATTATTTTAACTTATAAACATAATAGCATTTATTGTTTATTATATAAAAAATTATTATATATATTATTTCTTAGCAATTATTTATATAATGGAAAAATATTTCATAATTTATTGAAAGATTCGAACGTTTAAAAATATAGTGAAAAAATTTAATAACAAATAATATTAGTTGTAATAATATTAACACAACTTAAAGTATTTCCTAATATTAAAAAAAATTGTTTGATCGAAATATCATTTTATTTTTGTTTCATACATATAGAATTTTTTGAAATGTATGTTTGTTTTTATTTTTTCTATGTATTTGTCTTTCAAAAGTGTTTATTTATTATTTTTAATTATTTTATTTTTATATTCTGGACAATAAACGATGCTTATTATTATTTCATTAGAATTAATAAATTGGATATAATGCAAATGATAATTTCGACTAAAAGAAATTGTATTATATTTTAAGTTAATGAATGAAGGTAACAGAAACTATAATTTAATTCCGAATAAATTAAATGCTGAAATAATGAGGTGAGAAAATTCAATGGAATATAATGAATAATAATTATGATTTCGTGCAGTGTTTCAAATATAAATCTGCCATAGAAATATTTTAATATGCACGAATATAATATATATAAATATAAAAAGATCAGAGTAGTGTGCATGAATCTGGTGTGTGCGGGTCCGTTTTAATTAAAAGGGACTGCGAAAAGAACTCAACGTAATTATTTCACGTCTGCAGGGTTGGAATATGTTGTCAGCCATTCTTAATTATTATATTCATTTAATTATAATCATTTTCTGCGCTCCATGCGCATACCAGAATGCCTTATTATCATTCATTACTCCATTTGCACAAAATGAAAATGGAATTCAATATAGCAGAAATGAACCTGAAACGTGGAATTCCATAACTGTTGGGGCTTAGTTATAAGACCACGACAAATAAATATATGAAAATATTCATTTGAATGGCAATCACTGCACAGTCTGGGATTTGTCGAGATTAAAAAGTGCACTTCCTGTTTAGCTACATAGACGGTGCACTGCACTACAGCAATCATACTAATACCAACTGCGGAACATCAAAGGTCCAAAAAGTTTACAAAGGCCGGATAAAAATTGAACGAAACCCTAATGAAACTGCAAGTCAATTTTTTAGTTTATTACTACGTTTCTGTATTTCGTGGGACACTTCTTGCATGTGCACAAAGGACAAAATTGATTTCCCATTTTTCCATTATGGCATACATAGTATTTTCTCTATTTACATGTTTTTCAAATTATAAGTTTCGATCAAAATTGCCGTTTATTTTTTTTGTACATACCGGCGCATTCGCCAAATATGTACGTATATAGAAATATATTATTTAGGAACTTAATTTCAGTTACAAAAAAATAAATATTGTTTACTACATAAAAATAACAATACATTTTATATAATTTTAACAAAATAAAAAATATATAGATTTAATAAAAAATCTAACAAAAAAAACTTCTTAAATGCAAATAAAAAATATTATAACTTCAATGTAAAAAGAAATTTAATGTATGAAATAAATTATTTTTATTTTATATAATAAAAAATAATTCTCACAATTTTTTTTTTGTTAAATAAAGCTGTGCGTATTATATGCAAGATTTTACTCTATTTTCAATTTAAGACATAACGATAACTTTAATAATAATTGGTGTAAAAACAAATTAAAAAAATAGGTTACAAAGAAATCACTTCGGATTTTCAGAACCAATTTTTTTTTATAATGTCTTTATTTATTTTTCTTCGCATCATCTTAATTTTATTAAATTTAGTTTGAGCAGAAAATAAATATCGATTTAAATTGATAATAAAACATGAATATTATATAAAAAAATGTATAATCATTTTAGCTCTCAAAATACTCTAGTACAAAATATATAATTTTCAATAATTTTCATTTAGTTTTCTACTATTTTTTTTATGAAAAGTTTAAATGTTTTATTAACAAATAATTCATGAAATTTAAAAAATAAAATTATATAGGAATTTTTATTATATCTGATATAAAATATTATAAATTTTAACATTTTACTAAATTTTCTAGTTGATATTCAGTTTAAAAAGTTTTAAAAAATACAGGTCTTCTTCCATATTTTTTTTTTCAGATTTATATTATTATGAGTTAATCATTTACCCTTTCTCAGCATAATCTATTAACAAAATTCCATTTACAACACAAAAAACTGATGACATAACCTTTCCTGGTGATGAAAATGTCTTTGCCTTTTGTGGTGATTGTAGTTCCATCTCTATTGTATAGTGGTGAATCCAAGTTTTATCCATACTTATAAATCTACCAATCAGTTTTATTTCACGTTTAAATTCTAAAATATATCTGTGGATATACAATTCTGATGCCTATAAACCTTCCAAAATAAATAATTTAATCAAACCTGCATAGACACGTCTACTTTATACGGCTGGTAAACAGTAACTGAGAAATAGATTATATGAAAAAAAATGACTATATGTTTAGGACAGATGATATATTATATATATTTCTCTAATTATCTACTACTATCCTTAATAAGGCTATTACATCCTTCGACTTGAGTAAAGGTCTAAATGAAGAACCTCATGAAACTGACCATTCATGATGAACGACGGACCCCGCTACATGCACTAAAAAAAATGGTGATAAGTATCCGTACTCACAATTCGGCTATGATCCCAAACTTATCTTAAAAACATAAATATTATTATATTAAAAATATGCAATTAGGATAGAAGTATTGTTCATTATTATTAGTTTATAATTTTTATATACATAAATCAGTTTTAGAAAACCTGCGGCTAATAAAGTTGCATTAAGCACTTTGTATAAACAATTTTAGATATTTTATTGATCTTATTATTTATTTTATTGCTCATCACTTGCGTGCAGGACCTTTTTTTGGACAGATATAATCTTAAAAAATGGTTCTTTACTCGAAAAATGTTGCCGACTCCTTATATAAAATATAAAACATTCATAATAAATAAAAGTTTCTTTTCGGCTTCGCTGACTACGTCCTAAAAAAGCTAGAATTTAACATAAAGTTTGTAAAATCCCTATACAAATTCTAACGTATCGTTTGTAGTATACGTAAAACCATTCAAGTATATCCTATTTTATTTAACGATTTATAATGCTTGTATACTTACATTTTACGTAATATGTTTTGCTGAAAAAAATCTAAATTGAAAAATATAAAATTATTATTTGCTTATTTCATGTCTATTTCATAATACGTACCTGATTATAATATTGATCGAAGTAACGTACAGTCAAGTATATATTATATAAATTATATCATGGTCTGGCTGAAATAAATATGAAATATGTCACCTATGACCGACAACAAACTGTACGTTCGTGCGAACGAACCCGTATAATAATTACCTGCCGATTAAAGTATACATTATTTGATCGGTTAATTTTTGTGAATGCTTTTTTGGATTTGAAGTACGTTAACTGAAAGTTGATTTACATGGTTCATATTTTTTTTTACATACACAAAAAAGGAGTTTAATAAAAAAAAAATATCGTAGAATCCACAACAGCGCTCGAGATGGAGATCAATCGAAAGCAAATACCGCAAACATCTGTTCTCAACTGGAAAAAAAGAATGAAAAGCTGCGAATTTGGCACGTTTACGTGTTACACCAATATTGACATAATATCATTTTTGACACAGAAAATTTAAAACATTTTAAATAATATTACAAAAAAAGTTTTATTCAATAATTTTGTCGATTTGTAAATATAACTTATGAGTTAGTTTAGCAATAGATTCATATTAAATTTTATATATATTGTGTGTGTCTGTTGCCTTCAAATATGCCGAGTGCATCTGCTATAGACATTAACTTATAAACATTCAGAAAATATTACATTTTTCGAGTAGGATAAATCAATATTTGTCCATGAGCTGTCATACATAGGGGGAAGAGAAAGGGAGTCAGCGAAAGAGAGTTGGAAAGAGCTGTAGGGAAGTTTTAAGTTATTTCCTCGGACCTTTGGGTTATTCGCTGCAATATAAATGCCTCCACAGATGTGCCAGACTTGGTAGCATGTTTCGCTGCAGACTGGAATAACTGCCATTTTTTATCGGATACCTGTACGAACGTAATAATCCTTTACAGATCACTGGAGGGATTAATTGTGAGTCACTATACTTTACGCTCAATTTAATAATTTCCCCTGCGTTCAATTTATTAGCGAACCCACGTAAAATAAAATACGCTCCGTTTTAATTACCTTTCGCACCTACGTAAATTAAATTCATTAAGATGTGTCCCCCGTCGCGCTGCAATCACTGAAATAAAACTTTCCATTTACTTATTCATTGTTTTAATGAAACTCTAAATTACACACACTGGTCGATTTCATCTGCAGACTACATATAAACAATTCATACTTTGTAGTTTCCATTAAAGGGGTTGATATATTCTTAAAAGTCCATCACTTAAATAATTACTTCTTTCTAAGTTAAGTGTTAATTAAATTTGATGCAATTAATATTTTTAACAATTGTCATTTAAAATCTAGAACTCATATTAAGGTTTTAGTATTAATAAATATATGCTGATTTCAAGTTAATTGAAGACCGTTAATGGAAGGCATTGAAGGTATGTAATAGCTCACGTAAATGTTAATTAGTTGTCAATAGAATAAAAGAGGTAAATAAGCCGTGGGGCAATGCGGAGCACGCTCACTGCCTCTAATTCCTGAATGCCTGAATTATAGATTTTGAACAAGCCTGACGCGCCTTCCTTCATAAACACGTCTGCTATATGAACGCGATAGCATTACTCATCACGTTTTGTGCATATTTAATTGCGTGCTGTTTTGGGGCTGAAATGGGAAAAGGGATTTCATAAAACTCCCTTTTCAAAGGCAAATAAGGCATTTCCGGTTGCCCTCGTCTGGGCGCGGACGTCATGTACACGTTGCAACCGACACAACAGGACCTTTATCAAAATGATCAGATTTTCATGGTCGCCTTAATCCTGCATTCAAATCTACACGCTATACTCGGAATTGCAACATAAATTGGATTTTCGACTTCTTGTAAAATTACAACCATACACCTACCACAACCAATCTTATGCGAATGGGTGTATGTATTTCATATTCAAATAGCTTTACTCTATCATGAAGAAAATGTAGGAATTATTATATTAAATACTAGAGGCACAACTTACAATATCGGAAGGAAATATAAAAAAAATAAAATGGAAATATAAACAAAGCTTTTGATTCCTTAAATAAAATTATATTTATTATATTACACACATTTTACAAATACAAGTTTACATGTAAATAATAATAATAATGAATTAATGTTATATATACAAGTGATTTCCTTAGGATATCTCAAACAAAAAAAAAGATTTAACTTTAACTAATAATTAGATAATAATAATAATAATAAAATTTCAGTTCTTTATTGCACGAAGCACATAGTGCGATTGGAGGACACTGAAACTTATGTTCTGTGTGAACATTTTAAATAATAAACGTATCGAATATAATAATGATAATTAATTCATATTTTTGTCATAGATTTTTCAATTAAAATTTTTGGTATCGCAATTGTTCATTCTAGCTATTATTGACACACAGATTCATTTCCGCAATATAGTGATTTTATTTACCTACGAATGGGAAAGATGGATATGGGGCTGGAAAATAACCGGGGTAAGCTGCAGTCTGTTGAACCGGAACGGAAGTCGTCATATATGTAGTGAGTAAAGTGGGTACTACTTTCGTAGAGAATATTGTCGTGTAAGCGGTTTTAGCTCCGAACGTAAGCTTTAATATTTTGCTCTCGGTTTTTGTGACGATTGTCGTCTGGACGATCGGTGATGAGGTAATTGCGTATTGGGGCTGTTGCTGCGGGAATAACGGATTGACGGGAACCGGTGGTATCGGCAGTCCTTGCAGACCTTGCAGTCCTGGAAGTCCTGGCAGAGTGCTTGTAACAAACTCGTAATCCGTCTTAGTTACTGTACCGACTATCTTAGATAAGGTGCTCAAAATTGTGTTAGCACCGTTAATTATGGGAATTACATGAGTCTCATACAGTGTCTCCAGTTTAACGACCGGTTTAGAAGCGGTAATCACTTGGCCCTGAGCCGCAGCTGCAGGATTGAGGAGACGCAGTAAGGCTAATTGCTGAAGTTGTTCTGGACTTAAACCAGGGGAAGGAAGTACGTCGTTGATGAGTGGTTTCGGTGTTGCCGGTGCGTTGGCTTTCTTCAGCCTCAATAAACTCTCTGGAATCCGGGACTTGTCCACATCGGACAGATCAAAGTCTGACCCTATATTAGCTAAATCTAAGTCAGCAGGAAAAACGCGTTTGCCATGATTACCGTCATCGTGTTCGTTCTGATCTCCAAAGTCCAGCTCCAAATGCAGCTCGGATCCGGCTTCATCCAGATGACTGTTAAATTCGTTCAAAGTCTTGCTAGGATTAAAATGATAAGCCTCCATGGGCGGAAGGGTTTTGGTGGCCGTCACTAAGCGTGATATTAGATAAGTCTGCACAAGGGTGTAGCTGGTTGTATCATTTCCGCCTCGAATTACAGGCAGTATGTGTGTTTTTAGCATTGTCTGAGTAGTGCTGAACGTCTCAATCATAGTTTCTAGAGGCGGCGTTTCCATATCCGACGCTAAGTAAACAGGTGGAAGTGTCGCGACGCTCGAATCCAGGAAATTATTATCCTTATCGTAGTTGCTCGCTGTAGCGAGGATATTTTCTGTCAAAGGTTCAGACGCAGTTGCCGCGATGGCTGATTCTGTTTGCTCCAGGATCTTCTCGAACGTAGACGTCACAGTTATGTACCTCGTATTCTTCACGCTTCCGACCTGAATGCGAATAAACATGAAATGTTAAGCCAGCGCCATTATAGGAATGGGAAGCAATAAAATCTTACCTGGAATGTATACGGCGATTTTATCGTGGCAATCTCATAATAGATATCCTTGAAATCGGGCGGCGTAGAAATTTCCACCTTTATCGTCTCCAACGGGAACGGTGTATCTAATTTATTTTCAGTCGAACTCTCGTCATCTATAATTGAAGCTATTGATTCCGAGCCGACTAAACTGTCGACATCATCGGATCTCGCTTGCGGAGTAACGACGTCATTTAAAGCCGGCGACACGTCCTGCAAAGAATTTGGAGTTGTTCCGCCGGTCTCGTTCTCCTCATCGTTCTGTTTCCTAATAGTTACGCGAGGCCTGGCTGTAGTTTTATATTGCCATCTGCCCGGAGAACGGTTCAGTTTAAATTTATATAAACTAGAGGAGCCCGACGGGGATGAATCCACAGCAGACGCTTGCACTTTAGGCTTAAAACCTCTTCGTGTAAATCCTCCGGTCTCGGGGGCGACGACGGTACTGCTGCTGCTACTGCTGCTCACACGTTGTTGTTTATTTCGACGGGAATTGTATCGTTTGCCTGAGGAGCTTCCGAATGTGGCTGTTGCCGATGCTTGCTCGCTAGATACAGACACAGTAGATATGTGAGACTTGCTTCGACCATATTTCGGGGATGGCGGTTGTTGTTGTTGTTGTTTTTGTTGTTTTTGTTGTTGTGTGTGGTGTCTGTATTTATTTACAAGTGTTAGTGTTTAGTGAATGTAATTGCCGTAGCGATACTTACTTGTTCGATCTTGCCGATTGAGTTTGTCGATTTCTGGAAGACTTTTTAGTGGTATGCACTTCGGGTTCCTTCTCCTTTTCCTGTACAGGTTCCGGTTGTCTATTCTTGAAACGCTTGTGGGATCCCGAAGAGCCGGATGGCTTCCTAGTTGATTTTATGGTATTCTGGGATATTTCAGCAGAAACAGTTTCATCGTTCACGGACGCCGCCGGAGTTGGATCTAAATGACGGTGCTTATTGTGCTTTCCTAAATGAGGTGCAGCCGTCTTCAGTATCCTCAGCGTCGGCGAAGGGTTAATTTTTCCCTTGTGCTGATTGTTATAAATGTGCGATGTGCTTTGCAATACTTGAGCATATTTCCCGGAGATGTACGTGCCAATAACGCTGGTCTCGTGCACTGTGGTCGTTCCATCCTTTACGACAGTTCCACCTAATTTAGTAACTAATCCCGTCGGGTGCAATGAGTCGACCCGCTTCGTTGCGGCGTTCGCTTTGTTTTTCGGTTGATGCGCTGATGGACGCGGTTTCAGATGTAACTTGGAGCTGGGTTTTAAGTTTATTACTTTGTACGTTTCTTCAACAACTTCCGAGGGCTGGCGGGATAAGAAATCGTACTCGGCTTCTGCAATGTTGTTGCCGATGATGACTGCTGGTTCCTCGTCCGAATGCACTTCGACTTTGCTCGAGAATATTGGCTGGTGAACTGCCACGTGGCTCGATACCACTGGGACCTGAGTCGGCTTCGTAACTCCAGTGATAATTTCCACTTTACTGATAATGTTCAGTTTCGGTTGTTTGCTGGGGGCGGCCTCGACCACCTCCACTTTGCTGGAGATTATTGGCGGCGCGACATTTACGACGCTCGATATGCCTTCTATTACATTGACTTTCGTAGACAGGCCGGATTTAATTTCTACTTTACTGGATAGTCTTACAGGTGGATTCGATTGCACTTGCACAACCGATGAGACCTTTTTACTGGGTTCCGATGCCTTCTTTTCTGTTTTACTCGGCTTTATTACGACGGATGGCTCCGATACGACAGGCTTTGTCTCAATAACTGTTTTTACTGTCGGCCCGCTTACTTTATCCTTTCCACCATCTGTAACACGCAATTTGCCCATTATACGATCTGTTTTATCGTGCTTGGCCTTCTCATTTCAACAATAACAAGATAAATAGCAATTACCTGAAGCGGCGGCGGCGGCGACGGCAGCAGCAGCAGCGGTCTGAGGGGAGAATACCATCACCGTATTCCCAATGGTTGTCGTGAAGTCGAGAAATCCATAAACAGTCTGGGTGACTTGGGAACCTTGGTTAGGTTGGACCACGGCGTTGGCTGCTACGGGGGGACTCAGAGCGGCAGGGTTTATGAAAACTGGTCCAGCCGTACCGGTGCCTTGCCTCACTGCAACGAAACGCATTTAATTAATAATTAACTTGTCATAATAAAACCTTAATTAGTGGAGTCTTTCCGACCATCCCGGGGGGCGACTCATTAATTTCGTCTCCCGTAGGTTGTCCCTCGCTCCAGACTACCAGACACATTACGTTGCTCACCGTTCCCATTATCGCACATCGTTATGTCATTTATGCAGCGGCCGGTTTCCATATTCGACTCGGCAATTTGTTCATTTCGAAATGAAAAGATCACATAACTCACCACTCTACTAACTTAATTAAAATCGCCGGCCCTTAAGTTTTAGATTATTCGCATTTCAGCTAGAATAATTTGATTCTGAATTACTATACCCGACATTTTACTTATACATCAATTTAATTTAATTAAACGCCAACCACCCCAACTATAAATGCTCTACATATTTATTACATGTCCCAATATTAATTCCATGAGAATGAAGAATTTCATTACGCTGTTAAATTTTCCCTTTAAAAGTAATGTAATTTGTTCAATAACAATAACATATATCTCCTAGAAATAAAGTATAATATATAACATAAAACATGAAATAAACTCTTTGAGAAAATGGAAATATTAAAAATACAATGTTGCAGAAATGAACATATGCGAAATGTTTAGAAAACACGGAAGTTTTCATCTTTTAAAATAAGACTTAGCCATTTTGTCCACGTTCAGTTCTACTTCTAAATGTAAGCAAATATTTTCACACATGAAATTTATAAAGTAAGAACAGGAACAAATTGAGTACCGAAAATTGATAACGAAGAGAACGGTTCTAAATAATGTTCTTAAATTATTACTACACTAATTTATTGCTTATTATTCAATTAAATTTATTTTAAGCAACCAAAAAATCAAGAAAAAACTAAATGGTTACTGTTTGTATTAATAATAAATAGAAATGGATAAAATTAATTTTGTTGTTTAAATATTATATTTTTTATATTTAGTTTATTTCTAAATTATCCTTTATCTTACTTTATAATTTATAACACAAAGTTTCTGAAATGTAAAATTTGAAGTATTAATCTATACAATATATTTCATCTTCAATTATATAAGTTTTCCCAATCTGTCTATTTTAAATTAATGAAATCTTCTCAGTAAAGTATTGGATTCACTTTATTATAATGCTGTTGATTATTTTTTTTCTATCGATTGCTGCTGTAGAGATTGATGTGTAAAGTTCTGAATAAACTTGATTTATGTGCTTTTGATTGTATTGCCATAAATTATCAAATAAACCCAGGCGGACAGCCAACTTGTATACAAAATTGGTTTGTCACATGGCTGACTCTGTTCAATCCAATTGAAATAGAGATGTACATATATTTATTTTTGTTGTATTATTATTATTAAATTGGAGCAAACGTCGGAGAGTCTCGAGCGGAAAACAAAGCACCCAAAATTAAAAGCACAATCAATGCGACAGCGTAAACACAGCAAAAAAAAATATATAAAACCCGTACATATTATTTCTGTTTTTTTTTCAGTTTTCGTGGATTGAAACATACCTAAATTAATTAATTTAAAACAAAAATGAGAAAATAAATATACGGGACACAAATTCAGGTACACACTTAGAAAGGTTAGGTATAAAGGTAATTCTGTATCCGTTGAAGAGAAAATGAAATCTTTTCATTTGCAGTTTAGAAGTGGAATTCGTTAAATGCGAGCAAAGTTTATGAAATATGAGAGCTTTAAACTTGGCGAGGTTTTCGTTGTTGCAGCTTACACAGACCATTTAAAGAAGTTTACCTTTCGCACAGGCCGCTCATAATAACAATAATAATAGAAGCTACAGCGTAGGAAGTTGGTCTGCCCGATGATACATGAATAAGTTTTATTTATCGCGGTGGTATTAGCATGCAACATTCAAGATTCGAAGTTTCCCGATGGGAGTAAAGTATATTCCAATGCAGATAATCCCTTTTTGAAACCGCAGCCGAGAAGCAGTTTCAGATTTAATTACATGCCCCATTATTATTATTATAATCAGAAGTGAAGTTCGCTAGTAAGGAATTTCGAGAAGTTTCCATACACTGTAATGCATGTTCGATTAGTTTGACGCCTTATGAACATTAGCGGCTTTCAGAAAATCAAGTTCGTTTCCGTTTTTATTGTTCAGCATTTAGTTTTAATAGCGGCAAAGAGAACACTATACAAATCTGCTGATGCAAAAAAAATATGGATAGAGAGAATCGCACATTTTGTTGAAATATGCAAGATTAAATTCAATTTGAGTCGCATGCATACGAACATACACACAATCCGCACGATTAATTCCACGCCGTTGCAATTTTCAATTATAAATCAATTTGCATTTTAATATACAAACACAGGCCAGTGTTTAACCCCGAGCTAATAACAGAAACGGTGCCCCAAAATGCGGTTAGAATGAAATAGTGTGGAACATAAAAAAAAAATTTTATACCTATACACGTACATTTAATAAAATTAGTTTATTGTAAAATATAATTCTTTTATTAATATTTTCTTTCAATTATTTCACAGAAACAGAGATAGCTATAAATCAAAACACTCGTGACGCTCGGAAGCTGACAGTTAAGGGCGTCTGTCAGGTTTAATACATGGGCGAACCCAAAATTGATAGACCGAAAAAATTCTCAACCCAGAAAGCCGATAAACCTCCGTCAAATGTTGAAAGGTGCTTCGTATTTTGATAATGTCATTTTCAACGCATATAATGTTAGCTTCATCAACGGTATAATAAATTGCTCATGATGTTAAAGACATTTTTTTGACTAGATTATAATCTGAATTTCAAAGTGATTAACATGGGAATAATTAATAAATTTAGATTTACAGGACATCTATACCAGAAACATAATTATCTTTTATTAAATTTATATTTAATATCCAATTAAAAATTAACAACCCAAGTAATTTTTATCAATATTTGAATATTTTGTAATATGTAACAATAATTAATAATTTTTTTTAGGAATTTATCCTAATATTTCTTATAAAATAAAGTATCTTCGCAATAGAATTTTTTGTATACATATTATTTCTTCAATTAATCATATTAATGGGAAAACCGGTAATTTATGTAGAATGTGTTTTTATACAGAAATTTTTAAACCGTATTATAATTAATCGGGATTAATCGAAGCCGGACTATGCGAGTTATTGATGTATTCAAAACTTTCACTTAAAAATTAATTTACTCAAATATTTATTGATATCTCTTGATGTAACAGTTATATAAAATATTGCGCGTCATGTAATTTTTGAATGTAACATAATTAAATATTTGTATATTACTGATAATGTTCACATGGTTGATCACAGAGTTCAGCAAACGTTTTAAAATAGGATAGTTGTTATCAATAGGGTCGTGCACGGAATGTGATCACAATAAGCGGAGCGCAGTGTATATTTTAATTGGAAACTTGGATCAGAGTCGTCATTCTCTGGGAACAATGAGACACAGATTGGAAGCCATAAATAATCCTTTATGCGATTAAAAGTTATTAGGACGGAGCGCAAATTAAATTCCCGGCTCTCACCGTTACACGACAAGGATATAGTCTCACCCCATATCGGCTCCGTTTCTAAACAAATTAAATATTTCGTCCAATTAAAAGGGATGCGCTTCGAAATAAAACAATCCTGACGACGTGAAAAGAAATTGATTAACATTTTTCCCTCACTTAATTCCGTCCGGCATTTTTTTTTCATCGTCTTTTTCTTTTTCTACTCCCTCGCTGTCAGAGTTGATGCATTTAAATTGGGATAAATATAAAACTTGATTGAAAGGGAGGGACAGCACAAATTAACCCTCCGTCTTTCTTTTCCACTCTAAAGAAGCATGGAAATCTAATCTAATTAAGTTCGCCACGCAAAGATGTTTACGAAAGTACTGCTTGATTGATTGACTTAAAGTCAATTAAATTTATTTGTTTCGTCGTATAATTTAATGAGCGTCTGCTTTCAGTTCTGAATTCGAACCAGTCAGAACTTAACAACTTTATACAAGATACAAGTATGTATATTTTTATGTATTCCTTAGAGAGCCGGATACTTACATCAATTGCGTGTGCTTCAATAGAATCACAATAAGAACTTTTTCTCAACTTGCTACCGGATATTCTTAACGATTGTATATAACTTTATTATGAAAGTTCCGAACTTAATTGTAGTAGGAAATAAGCCATCTTTCGAATACATTTCATCTAATCCACAAAAGCTCCATCATAATAACGATAGAGGATGAAACAAGTAACCTAATCGGAAGATAGTTTATTTTATTCTTCGTTTCTTTGTATACATTAATATAACTACGCGAAAGTTTTACTGCTTGCAAATAGCCGGGGGATAATAAATTTTATAAGATATTTTTATATGAATCATTTTAACTTCCTTTACCAATATAGATCTATTCTAATTTCTTTTATTACTTCAGTAATTTCTTTTATAATCCAAGTTTTTTATTTATTAGAAAATATAACCAGTTTTGCACATTTCTATTCTCTATTATTGGATACAACATAATATATAACAAGCTGAAAACTGTAGCCATAAAATGAATTGTATTATAATCTTTTACTCTATATTACACAAAATATGCAGAAAGTATTTGCAAATAAATAGTAAAAAATAAATATTAGTATTAGTAAAATAATTGAAAATTAAATAATAAAAAAATATTTAATTTATTTATTTATAAAAGCATATTATTTTTTAGTTATTACTAGTAATGTAACTAATTATTGATATTTAAAAATGGTTTTACTAAGAAATTTAATTTCAGTAGTTTTATTAAGATCTGAATTAAACTAAATCCATTAATATCCCGCTGTTTGGATGGAGCGTTGCCAAATACCGTTCCCGATTTTTCAATCCTCATGTAGGATTGTATTCTCTAGAGACTTCGGCGAATGAGAGGAAGAGGAATAGAGAAGTGAAACCCAAAAAGAGAATACAAAAAAAGCATGTCATATATAATAGTAATATCCATAAATGCATTAGCTATGGTTTCCTAAATCCGTAGAAGTTAAATAATGTACTACATCGCTTTCATATAGAAGTAGAACCTAACTAGCAAAACACTAAAGCTGGAAAGTTAAAATGTTCACGTCTGAAATTAAAATGTTTGCGTACAGTCCAAAATGTATATAATACAATCCCAAATTAAAAACTTTGTTCACATGCATTTATATGTATGTATGTGAGCGTGGGGAGTTTTCGCTAAATTAAGCAGCAGCGTCGCGTCTTTGAAGTAGCGAAGGGTATAAAAGGGAGTCGCGGTAATGGAGATTTTTGTAGCTGCAAAAAAAAACAGCAGTCAACAACAAAACATTTACATGGGCGTCCGCGCATTGAGCTAAATTGGGATTTTTTGTTGTATATTCATGTAATGCATTATGATTTTTTTTATCGTATGTTGAATGTAGTCCTACACTTTTTATGTGACGAACGATCAATAATTGACGTATTTATACAAAAAATTACTAAAGATATTCAGCAATACCTTGGATTCGATCAGTATGGATTTGTTACAATAATTCGGTTTGAAAATTTGAAAATAAACTATTTTTTTTATTTGACGCACGATCAATAATTAACTTATTTAAATTACTGAAGATATTCAGCAATACCTCTGATTCGATCAGTATGGATTCGCTACGATAATTCGGTTTGAAAATTTCAAAACAAAGTAATTTTAATTGAGCAATTTACAAATTTAATCTAAAACGCTACTACACAAAATTATTTTAAACTTAATAATCAATTTTATTATGTAAGACTGTATTTATTTCCTCAATTAGAGCAGTTTCAAACTTTTTGGGGTTCCGCTCTCATAATGCCTGGAGGTACTGGATTAACATTATTTGAAGCCCTACTCTAACACTATTTAATTAATCCAAGTTTGGGTTAGATTTTTTTTTATATTTGATATAGAAAGGTATTCCTGTATATTAAATTTAGTATTATTATCTATTTAATCAATAATATGTTTAAAATTAATTTACATTTGTTTGAAAATTTGTAAAATTTTCTATACTTTCATGTTTCGAAAAAATAATGTTATGTACTTGATTATCTAATAATTGGCAAACATGCTGATTTAAAGTCATTTTAGTAATTATTAAAGATTTCATATTGATTATAATCAATAAAAAATTATGAATAACAGCAAGAAGACAACCAAAGTTTGAAATTTATTCACTATTATCCAAGTTCCACATGCCAGGTGTTTCGTGACCCATAGATAATGAGGTGTGAACTTTACAACAAAATATGTATACTTTAATTCTCTTTTAAATATTTTTTTTTTATGGAGAAATAAGATGCAGTGAAAAAAACTGAAATAATGAAATCGTTTTACTGAAAAACTTTAAGATTATTTTTATTGTTACAAGAATTATGCTCAAAATATGTCATGTTATATTTATATCCTTATGAAATATCTGTGAGAAATAGGTAGTCCTACGCCCATGGACAGAGAGATGTTGCGAAAGGAAGAACAAGCGATGCGGAAGACGAGCAAAAAAAATGTGGAGAAGTGTGCATTAATCACATAGGTTTCGCCTTCGGGATTGCTGCGGCGTTACAATGGACAAGGATGGGGAAAAATGTAGTTCGGCATTTGCAATATCGCAACGGCCGTATTTCAGAATGATTAATTCGGTGTGACATTTCGAAATTGATTGATAGATATGTATCTGACAAACTCTCAAACACACG
The DNA here is from genome assembly GCA_963457615.1 of Nicrophorus investigator. NCBI lineage: Eukaryota > Metazoa > Arthropoda > Insecta > Coleoptera > Silphidae > Nicrophorus > Nicrophorus investigator. The sequence goes on along the minus strand of OY735140.1, from coordinate 18,388,565 downwards.
CTGCCGTCCACCGAAAACAAAACTATCTATTTACACGCATGCATATATATGCAGCGCAAGAGAATCTAATTAATTTCCGATCGAAAAACTAAAATACAAAAAAAAATAAATGAAATAACCGACAGTTCATTCACTTCGTATATTTTTGTAAAATACCAAAGTGAAAGATTTCAAATGCACGGCTCCTGTTCTACGTGTGTTATTTTATTTTTCTTCTTTGCTGGTTTTTTCTTTTTTTTTTGGCGCTGGTATAGAAATGGGGGCGGAGGGGACCCAGCGCAATTTTAGATTTCACCTCACATATTCCTCCGGCCAGGTCGATTGTTTGCTAAAGTATCAGCCTCACGTATGACATAAAGCAAATAACGTTTTCGAATTCCCTTTCAGTTTTCAGCTTGTTATTATGTAGATGACAATTTGGACCGCTCTCTTCCCCCTTTCTGCGTGGCTTTCAGCTTCAATAAAGATTTCGTCTGCACGTGCCGGTGATTTGTTTCCATTCCCCAAAATTAACACGCTTGCGTAATTGTTTGTATCGTCTTATTCCTATCTTAGCGCAATGCCAGCAAATATCATTGTAGTCACGTAATTCTTAATATATAAATTATACCAAAAAAAAAGCATATAATAATTAAAGATATTCTCTAACATATTTTCAAACACAAAACAATATGAAAACTAATAAAAAATACAAGTTTAAAAAATGTTTATATTATTTGTGAAGCAAATATACCACATAAATAAATTATATTACTTTGTAATACTAATCATATTTATTATAACAAATAAAAATATTTTTTAATGAATTGACAAAATATATATTTGGTGGATGCGCAAGGTCATTTTTTTTATGATGAATAAAATCATTAAGATTTACATTCACAAAGTATAAATACCATTTTTCGGCTTCTATTATTATATAATAAAGCGTATTTTCTAACAAATATATTTACTTTTAAATATTATAAGATACAAATATGCAAATATAATAATAAAAATATAAAATAGTCAAAATTAATTTGCGGTATCTAATTATTAGTATAAAAGGGCAGGAAGATTGATGTTAGTAGATTATTAAATATATACAGAAGAATACATTCAATAATAAGTTTCTTATTATTTATTATCTCTAATATATATCTAAATATATCGTAGATTATATAATATGTGCATTATTCAATTAAAATTACGTTAAAGATATAAGCAAAATCTCATTTGTATTTCAATCAGTCAAAAGTTTCAACGTTGTTTTAAACTTGGGTATTTTACATTATGTGCCTGAGGTAGTAAATTATAATTTAAAATTGTTGAAGGTCAAGTTTTAATAAAGTTAATAATATAATTTTGCATTCGTAAAACTATCAAAAAGAAAATATATTTATAAGAAATCATAATTTTTCTTCTTTAAAATATATCTAAATAAATTAATTAATTATGATATTAGATAAAAAAAATAAGGACGATGTAAATTAAGGTTTTTTTTATTTTAATTGAAATCTTCAATTACTGTATTATCTCGGCATGTGTTTCAGCTTTGATGAATAATTATTGCAGCACGTGTAAGGTGTATGGAAATGCAATGTATTCATTGCTAAAATTAACCGAGAGTGTAAACAACGCATTGCAACGGTATTATTTTTTCCCTAGCAAATAGCTGTAAATCCGTGCAGCGTGAGGATTATTTGAACTTTAGATCGACCTCCGCCGTGGCTAGTCTATCTCTCCGCGCGTATATGACTATGTATGACTATGGCTATGATCTCACGTGCTTGCACGAGACGTGTATTGCTCACAGTCAGCCTTGTGACAAATGAGATGCAACAAACTGTACTGTAATGTAAGCGAGACTAATGGCTTTAATAAACGTGAGAACAATGGGCGGCTTGGCTTGTGTCCCTTCACTAACGCACTGAATTATTGTCCAGATTGAAGTAAGATGGATGGCCGTAAATCAAAGTTACCAACTGGAATTAAACAAGCCGCGAAACATGTTTTCTAACTGCAATTAAATGCGCCACACATCCAACCCTGCACAGACACACAACATCCGATATAACCAATTTTAACTCGTCCTAACTACTGTGACATTAGTTTAAATTTCAACCTCGTGTTTTGTCTGCCTCAAACTCTCTGCTCTCGCACCTAAATTACAAACTTTGTAATTAATTACTTTGCTGCTCTTGAATATTGCATTTTTTTTTTGTTATTATTACTAATAGAAAATATTATACGTAAATTTTCATTTTCTTAATGCATCATTCGAGCGTTGATCTATGCAAATACGAACTTGATGTAGGTGAGATGATGGTTCACCCCCGGAGGATAGATGTTGCAATGATACCTAGTGGTTGGATCCAAGCTCATTCATCCTTGGGGAGCGTTGCTCCTTCAGGGTAAATGTGCGGTTTCGCAGATGAAAAGAGAGATGCAAAAAAATAAGTATGTGTATATATATATATGACATAAAATAAAGAGAAATTGATAGACGTTCAAAAGCCACTCGACGCCTTATTTTAATATTTAATGCGTTCACGAAATTCACATATTTTACGCTCGAGAACAGAAACAAAAAGGATAATGTAATTGAAATTGATTGATTTACCGAATGAAAAACAGGTTACGTGAATAAAAAAAAAAATATAGGACAAGAAAACTGTTAAAAACAGATAAAACGTGCATTTTGTGTAATGCAATTGACTATTTATGGGAAAAGTTAGAAACAGCCGGTTTGCGGAATAAATTCGATTATCATTTCCAATAGGATTAAAGCCGTTTGTATGGGAGGTTCAGGGGAGGGAGAGGAAACACATGTGCATCGAGTATGGGAAAAGTATTGAAAGTAAACCGAATGATAAATCGATAATTGCACGTTTTGCTGAGACATGCACGCAAGGACACCTAACAGATTCCGGATTATAGGAGGGCATAGTTCATAGCCTTGATGGTGGAACATGTGAGCCGTCGTCCGTTCCATGTGAGCTTGCCTCTCGAGGAGTGGAACAAAGAATGGTGGCACGAGGACGAGCAACAGAGAAGTGAAATAATATAAAGTGAAAAGTGGAAAACCGTCTCGCTCTAAATCCCGTACGTAAACATCAATTTAAATGTAATAATGAAACAAAGCAGGAAATTTGATACATTTTCACGCGCTGCAAATCCCGACGAGGCGCGCTCTTCCTCCGGTCCAATTTTTATTTTATTCTATTTCGCATTAATTTTAAATTAAATTTTAATTAAATCGCGGACGCAAACTGCGATAAAAAATATATACACTGAAAACATTGGATGACTATGCTTCAACAAATATAAAAAAAAAAACAACAATTGGAACTCATTTATTGGAATGAAATCTGCAAATTATTTACTATAAAAAATATTGCATTTCATTTACAATACGCATAACAAATGAATTTTTGATATAATTAATATATTAAAAGTATATTAATTACAATTAAAATTAAATAACAGTTCAGCAGCTTTCGATGTTTTTATAATAATCAAATAATACAACATATATGAATGATTACTTCTATTGATAAACGAAATAAATAATATCTGAAAAATTGCTCATAACTAAATCTGAAATTTCTAAAGTTATTAATTTTTATCATTAAAGAAAAACTATCTACAACATTTATTTTCTACATGCAGAACTATTGACGTAATAAAATAACGTGTTGCAATAAATATTATTTTTATTTAAAATAGCTATAGATTAATGTATTTTTATTCTATGAAAAAGTTAATATCTGAAATGTTATAAACGTACCAAAAGTATATTAAAGTATATAGTGAATAGATGGAATTAGATCCGACATAGGAATAAATGAAAACGGAGTCCGGGGCTGCGGGTTTGAAATGGATTGCTGAACATTTATAAACTTCATATCGGGCGTTTCTATCTGCGAGTGCATTTGTTTTTCGGCGGGGCCAGATTGACAGGATAAGCGGAAATTCATTCGGAAAAATATTAAATTTGCTTTAATAAATTAAAGGCGGGGATTCCCAGGAGATAAAAGCGAATCAAATTCCCGGTTTTGCTATGCAGAATCGAGTTGTAGTCTGGTAAATGGATGCATGCATAATTATTAGATTTATGCGTAGCATGGTAATTGTTTATTTATTTTGATTTTGAACCTCGCCGATAAATGCTTCCTGTAATATTCCACCACTTTGATTTACGAGCAAATAACTCATTTGAATCAGGAGAGAGAAAAAAAGGAAACTTCCGACGATTCGGTCGACGCGCTTTAGAGTTGCCAATGTTTGCAGTCCGCAGTTTATGTGGTGCTCTTGTGTATACAGAGAAATCAAAGTAATGCTGCATGGATGCTCTTCGTAACATAAACAGACGTACACATGGAAACGGAGCGGCCAACTCGAAAGCTAGTTTCTAACTAGTATTGATTCCTTGTTTATCTGCCACTGGTTCAAGTTTGTCCTACATCGAAATCCGCTGAGACATTATCTGACCAGCATTACACTGTCCATTCACAACGGAAATGTAAGGCTTTTCAGTTGCGTATTTCCTGTGTTCACTTCTACGTGAAATAAGCTATTTCATATATAAGAAAATAATGTATATCTATGGTCTGCAAACTTCGCCGTCCTCGGCCAATCTTATCATATTATCACTACCAAACTTTTCCTTCAATTTCAGTGCTGCTTGCAAAAAAAATAAAACAAAAATGAGATAAACGAAGTTTCTGCATCGGAAAGGATACCGAAACCGTTCTCCTGGCTACACATTATTTCACTCATGGCTTTAAACCAAAGATTTCCAATCTCTCTGTTTACGCTGCGCGGATCAAGTTGTTTACGACAAAGAAATTGAAGAACTTAAAACATTTTCATCTATGATTCTTGTATAAAGTTCTTTATTTTCTATTTCTATTTTTTTTAAATATTGGGACTTATCCTAATATTTTGCAAAATCGTGTATTTGCAAGAAATCGTGATATAAAATTTTAAACACTCGCATGTTGTGCAATTATCGCCAACATAAATACATACATGAAGCCGACATGCACTAGCATTAACATTATTTACAACTCACTGAGTGCATGTTTTTCACCGCAGTTTCAACCTGCAGCAATTATTAATTAACATCATGTGTTTGTTTGGATAACCCCAAATAAAAGGAATCAATTTCAAAACAAATATTTACCAAAATAGAATCGTTGGTCCGATTAGAGTTAAAAATAAAATTGACATATAAACTAAACTGTTATACCAAAAACAAACAAAAAAATATTCAATTGATGACTTCCTAATTAATATGAAAAAAAATGGAGTATTAAAATTGAGTTAGTCTAGAGTGTAAAATTGTTGTACGCGAGAGATTCGTATAAATTGGAAATAAATTCCAATTAAACGTCCATTAATCTTAATAACTTGCTACAATCCAATTGGACGAAAGGGAAAGGAAGAAAAATAAACGAACTTTTCGGCCGTCTCTAGCAATAAAAAAATAATTTGCGCAAAAAGGAATTGCCAGGCCGACCGAATTAAGAAATGTAATCAGTGGAGATGTGGTTGGGTTTTAATTATGCTTCTACATCGTGAGGCGCAGGGGATTCCCCGTCTCTGGCAAGGTGGGAATAGTTATATCTGATGGGCGATAAATAACCACGGGCCACAAGAAATTAACAATTCAAGTAGTGCGGATATATATTTCATTTGCCTTTATCAAATTTCTCAAAAGATTATTCAACTTTAATACAATAAGTTCGCACCCCGCGTACGGGGCTTCCCCGGCGGCCAGAATTTATGCGAAATATTTTCATCTTTGGTGTGTTGCGATTACGAAAATTTAATCTAGATTAATGCGAGAGACGGGGAAGGGCACAGAAGGGCGCGCGATAAAGCATTAACGCATTAATTTGCTGAAAAGCTCGCATTTAATTTAATTTCGCTTTGCAGACACACCGAAAATACAGCCCTTTGTTGATCCAAGAAGAACGTCCTTTTACACAATTTAGTCATTTGGTTTATACCAATCAATAATAATTTATTAAAAAAACTTAAACAAAATAATATTTTTTTTTATTTCGAAAGAACTGCAGTCAATACCAATTTACGTACAGTAAATATTGATTATTATTATTAACTGATATTTTTTTTATACTAATTTTATCATATTTTGATATTACTAAAAGTACTAATAATAATAATAGAAATATGAATAGTTAATCATAAAAATATTAGTTAAAAATTTACAAATAAACAATTATAAATAATTAAAATTAAAAATTGATTTTATTTAAAGAAAATCATTTTAAGGAATAAATAAATATTCAAAATATATTTTCTTTTGAGCAATTTGTATATTGAAATATTAATTAAAGCGAAAAATACATTTTCAATCATATTTCCCACAGGCGGAAATTAAAGTGCATGACACACGCTCACAAAAACAGCCCGCCGTATACAAATACATATATTATTATATAAAATATTTCGTTTTTTTTTACCCCGTCGACCCAAATTTCGCAATGCCATATGCTTTTGACACATTCTAATAAAAACGGAAATTGCCGACGAAACTATTGTTAGTTGCTTCCTTTGAAAACGCCGCTCCCGAAATATTAAATAAGCATACAATAGCGTACAGCAACCTCTTGCTGGTCGTTACGAACAGTTTTGTTAACGATTGGATTGATTTTTACGGAACTAAAGTTAGTTGGTACGAGATTTTAGTATAATTTGATCAGTATCAAATTATATTATGAAAAACTCATCATTGGATGATGATAATTATTTGCCAATTGCAATACGAAAATAACGAGTTTTTTTGTTTATATTTATATTCACAAATTCAAAATATAATATGAATATTTTATAATAATAATTTTTTTTTCTTTAAGAATAAATGAGGTATTTATCTATAATTCATGAAATGCATGTGTCGAAACATCAAAGGAAATTTGTATTGCTACTTTTACTAGAATCAAACTGTCTAAGTAGGTAATTGAAACAAATGAGCAAAGAACTTCTTTGATATAGCGGTTTTGTGTTTTATAATTAATACATCCATGAATATGCACGTATCAACAAAATGATTCAACCGGGAAATTGACAGTGGGGAAAAAACACATACCTGATCGCACAAAGGAAATCCCTTTGTTGTCTAGTTGTTTACCGATGCGTTTCAATTAGGGTTTTCTAGTATCTGCTAAAGATACATACGGCTATGCCTGGAATCTATTTTGAACCTTAATGGAAAATAAATGAACTTTTTTCGGGCGATCTCCCCTTGTTTCCGTTTTTCTTTCATTCCTTGATCGATTATGTGATAAATTAGTTCAGACTAATCTAATAAACACTCGACCGATAGAAAAAAAGGAAATACTGCTTGATTAAAAAAAAAGCGGAGAAAAGAGCTCAGCAAAGCCGGATTGGACTGAATCCGTTGAATAAATAATTTGCACAAATACTAAGTACAAAGTGAAATGAAAGAATGGTGTGAATTATTGAGTATTACTCTAATCTCTCAAATCGCGTGTTCCAAGCAGTTCATCAATTTTACGAAGAACGATAATTATTTTTAGAGAAAAAAACTTGATTGTTCGTAAATTATTTAGGTTTTAAATTGATAAACATACTTTAATAATATGTATCGTCATTAAAGATCAAGGATTCATTCATGAATGATTTTGCCCTGAAGAGACACCTATTCCCAAAATTTGTAATAACCAATTATATATAAAATTATTTAAAAGATCAAGGATTATTCATTAAATAGTTTTAATTGAAATAAACGCTTTTTAAACTAAAATATTTTCACTTCTAACTAAATATATCATTTATTCTTGATGTGTTGAAAAGAAAAGATCGATTGGAAATCTGCTATTTTCTACAATCCCCCCTACACAGCACGTATAGAAAACAAATAGAAAACTTTTGCAGTAAATTGTGGATTCAAAGTTAGAAACAAATCCGCAAGTTTTTTTTTACACTGACACCAGAAAATATCTAATCTTATTTTTCATTCTCTCGTGTGTTTAATGTTTTTGTTAAAAACTTTGATAATATAAGTAATAAAGCAAGTTTTAATTAATGTTGCACATTTTTTGGATTTGTAATATCAATCGCTTGGCATGAGAGAACATTGATTCTTGATATTCCCAACAATATTTCACAAATACTATACAGGCTTACAGGATTTCACAAAGCATTATGTTTGCTATTAATGCGAAATTTGCCTAAATTGTGTTTTCACCGTAACGTTTGAATCAAGCAAGTTGCGATCAATGAGTTCATACTATGCAGTTTCATATAATTGGATCATATATTATCATGTAATATAAGAACGTTTCTCATTTTCTCTGCTTGTTGCGAAGATTCTTGCGAATTTCATAATATAATGAAACATATTTTTCACTGCTTACAACGAAGCTCGGTAAAATAAGTATTAATATTAACGTAACTTTCGTTCTGCATATTTTTCATCCTGACAAACTTTAGGTCGTATAATCTTCAACCTTTATACACCAGCGAATAAGAAATATTTCTTAAAAATAAATAATTTAATTAAATAAAAAATTTTGACCTAAATTATTATCTGTTTTAAATTAATAAGCTACAAATTCAGACTCTTTCACAATATTTTTTTTTTAGGAAAAACACGTATGAATGAAATCTATATTGGTAAAAGGTGAACGATTTGTAACGATAAAGTAAAAAAAAAATGTGCGCGAAACAACTTTTTCATTGAATTTATTTTTACTAGCCAAAAAATGGGGTCACGAATTAGTTGACCAAACTTCTATATCCGTTTGCAGCAATTGAAAAACAATTTTTTAAATTTTATACACATTTGCTTTTTTTTTCTTTTAGCATTTTCCACGTATATATATATATTAACTCTATGCCAGGCCCACAGAAATTTGAAATTCGGTAATTGAACTACATATTCTGAATTTTATTTACGAGGGGAAAGTCAAAAATGCGCAGCGTGCGCTTTGAGAATGAACGGTATCTGGTGATCATGATGCATGGAACTGTTTCAAAATTAATTTAACCGCCATATATAATATTTTATTGCACGTTCATTTAATCAAACCAGATTGTAATCTGATAATAAATATATAAACGCGACTAGCATTTTTCTGCAATGAAATATATGTAATACAATTTAAAAACCTTTTTCATAACGTCAGTACATATTTCGTTTGAATTTCAAGCAGATTGATTTTAATCTTACATTTCTTACTTTATATTAATCATGTAATTTTCAGTTCTTTTAGATCGATGGTCGACAACCTTTTTATAGTAAAGAGTTTGCTTTTAAGATTATAATTGGTAAAGAAAAATGTAGGGAAGTATACGCATCCATTAATAACGAAAAGAACCAAAGTTAGATAATACATTTATTATAAATATTTAAAATAATAATAAACATAAAACGTGTCCCAAAGCCTGGGATTCATGAACATGAAAGCGGGAAAGTAATTTTCAGTAATCTTTAATAATATTGTTATTTCTTTCTCTGATTTTAAACAAACTGAAATAAAATAACAGATTATTTGTTAATTTTATAATAATTGGATTATTACAAAGCAAAAACATTTTAAATATCCCGGAAACATATAACTTCAACATGGGAAAAATAGAATAATTGATAGTTTATAACTTGTATTTAATGAAATGTATTGAAATCGTACATTGAAATATGAATGTTCCGATTTTTCATTGTACAAAATCGTGATGTATCTTTGAATAAGATTCAGAGATGATGCGGGGAGCAGGGAGGAGCGCGGCGTGATATTGGAAGTGCATTTTTGGTTTTCGGTTTAAAGATATGTCCACGGTGGCAGGAGGCACATAACTCTTCCTGTACGATACGTGATGTAGATTTGGCGGGATGGCTGTCACAGGGCATGGGGAGGGTTAGAGTACAGGCCCTTCACTGAAATGCCTGAAAACATGACCTGTTCTGCACCGCCGACAAGACCCTCTCCCGCCTGTATTTAATTTATGGCCACCACCTCCGCGTCAGCCAAGCCAGGAATTATGGCTGTTCCTATCGGCGCTGCCGTTGAATAATGATTTTTGTTTTATCGTCTTCTCCGACCGACACACACAAAAAAAACACCACCACAGGAACAAAAGGACGTCAAATAGTCCGCGCGGAAATTAACAAAAAAAAAAGAGAAATAAATAGAAAAGAAATGACGTAAAATAACGAAGAACGAGAGTTGGTTCCCCTCGAGCAGGAAACGGAAATGAATATTCATTCGAACAATTTGTATCCGCTGCGTAATTCTCGGAGATCTCCTTCGTCGTCCTCGATGTCGCAGTCGTCGCGAGGAAAAAAATTTACATATAAATAGGCAATTGGTATTGGACGTTACACTTGCCAAGATTGTTTCGGCTCGTACTATTAAGAGATTCCTAAGTAATTACATTTCATTTGAGCTTCGTGATAGTGCAATAGAAAATTACTTCTGACTGCTCTCCTCGAGGAACAAGTGGAACAAGAAGAGGAATACACTTTTTAAAGTCGGAGCCATAATCATACACATACAAGCGGCTATTATATCTCACGGCGTTTAAACTCTAATTGCGCAATTTTTTAGATGCTCCAACGGCGATTTCATTCCAAAACCGTCGGCTATCACTTTAATTACGACTGCAATTTCATATTTCTCGCATCTTTTTAAAACAGTTTCACTCTGCAGGCTACTTACAGAACACTTAAAGCCTTTTGCAATAGCCTTAATAATTCTCAATATGATTGCAATCTTCATACAGCATGGTATATTAAGCAAAATCTTTATATAACACAACTTCTCAACAAAAAATATTTCATTATAGAAATATTGTTGAAATTAACATGTATCTTTTTCATGATAAATTGTGACTGGAAATAATAAGCAAAAAAATATTTTGCTCAACATACAGTAGGAAGCAAATTCAATAAAAGATTTCTGATTAATAAATTTCGACATGAAATAATATTTGCCTCGATTATTCATATTGATACATAATAATATTCATTATATAATATATGTATGAATAAACAAGACAATAATACGGCTTTATAAAAATAAAAAAATGATGCTACTGACCATAAATTTCGAACCTTATTATTTTTGTTGAGATAAGACTGCGGTCTATATTTTTTACACAGTATTTTCTTGATTTGTATACTTTTAAGTACTAGATCTATTAATACGTATATTTTAATCATAATTATAGAGAAAATGTATCTCTAATAATTTATTTTATTGTTTTTATTATGTTACAAGGTTTGAAAAGTGTGGGTGTGAGAACGAGAGATTCGATTCGGTCCCAATACAAAAGGCAAACTATCATTGAATTCAACAGGTTCACCTGAATGCATTTCAATGTTCCAAGTTCGCAGCAAACTAAACTTGGAGTCTATACCCATTGTCCTTTAATACGTCACTGTAGTTTTACATCATTCATCAGTGATTTTTGTAATTGTATTCATATATGTTACGTCATGATTATTATCAGAAAAATATGTTGATAAATTAGCATCATCATATTTTTTTGATTTGAATATAATAAGGTTGAAAATTAATCATTGAAAACTTGTTCTTTAATTAGTATGAATGGTGTTTGATATACGATGACTGAATTGCGGGAACGCTATGCTGGTCAATTCAAATACTGCCATTAATTACATTAGACTCATTACAAGTTGGCCCCTGATATAATTATTCAACCCCAATTAATAGTAGTTTAACTAGTGGCAATTCCAGGCAACCCCAACTTTCAGGAATAAATAAATCATAATACTACGAAGACCAAATACGTACGGAACTGAAGGGCCGTGTAACTTAGTTCGAGAACTGAAACTATCGAGAATTGCTATAATGTTGGTTTGCATTGATTTGTAATACCGCAAAACAACAACAACAAAAATGGAATACTCTAGGCGCTCCCTGAAACAGACTGGAAAGCATTTCATGCGTGGAAAAACGTGCGTATAAATTACTTGTCTCTTGCAAGGTTGTTGCATCTATGTCGGTTACCATGACAAGGTGCAGATTTCAAGGTGTCCCGTAAAAAATAAATAATACAAGAAAGTAAAAAAATACTCATATTTATTACAAACACTCGTCAATGGAATCTCGATCTCCGTTTTAATTGTAACTTATGTTAAGGCCCGCAGGCGGATCGCAAAAATCCTTGAATTAATCATAAACGTGACCATTCCGAGCACGATTGATGTAGGCGTTCGAAAAGTCATTAAACGCACACTCCACGATCTTTATTGCTGTACGCATTTTTAACCGTTAACGTTAATTGAGCAGCCATCCATTTCCATTAGCGAAAAACCATGCTTTCGATGCCTCATAATTAGCAACCCATCGCATGTGCGCTAATCATCATGTTATTGCCTCAATTGGCATGAATATAATTATGAAATGGAAAATAAGCATTTATTTCAAAATATGGAAATAATTTATAAATTAAACATCTAATTAGATATTTTAATAATGGCATATTTCATATTAACAATCCGATCATTATTTTAACTCCCTCGCTTCGTTAGTGATAATGATAATTAGTAAACAAAATATGAAAGTGAGTCTCCCTTAATTTAGACATTATAATTAGTTTATTTTACTACATCAAACCCTCATATTATATAATTCTCTCAAACGTGACTTTCATTTTACAGCAGGATTATTTATGATTTGTCTATGAACAGAAACTTTCAATCGTGTGTGTCATATTCAAATTTAGTACAAAAAAAAATAGTCCATTTGGTAATATTATTATGTAATCATATATGATGTCAAACTATAATATTACATACACTATTTGCTTAGAATTATATTTTTAACATTAAGTTGTCATATTTATAATTTAAATTCAAAAACTTTTGAAAAATATGATGTATATAGTCAACATATAATTTAAAATCAAATATTTTTATAAACTTAGTAAAAAAAAATTTCATTTTAAGATTAATGTATAAAAAATATAATCAATTATTTAGGTAAATAAAAATACATAATTATGTTTTTAAGGGTAATTATTCAACTATAAATGTGATGTAAAATCAAATTATATAATAGCATTGAAATATCATCAATTATTTTGGATCATTGAATTCATCAAGACATTTGCTATGAAATTCATCTGAAGAGGAAATATTCGTTGAATAGGCATTGGGCATTCGTAATGGCTAAATGAATTAAGCCGATTATAAGATAAACGGGAAGCCGGATTAAAATAAATGAATACAAATATGTGGGGGATCGAATCTATTTTAGCCATAATAAATTAATTATTCCAGCTAATATACGGATTTATTCATACAAAACAATATGGAGCACTGTAGAAACAATAGTTTATATATGAGTATTTTTTTTATACTATATAGTCGATGAATCCATATGATATATAATACTAGTAATATATAATCAATTCCACGGATGAACCGGGACTATATACAGTTTATGTTCGACGCTCCATTTACTCTCATTGTGTTCACCTTTTTTTCAAATTAAGTATAAAATCCAGCGTATGTTATTATTATTTCGCCGGTGGCGCGTAAACTACTAAATGAATATAATTCGGAATTAATTAGCGATAGGTAATGGATGAAATGTGGAATTTCATTGTGTTTTAAATTACATTACATTATATGATACATAACATGGAATATGCTCATTATTGCTGCGGTCGGATTTGGTTGTTTATTTTTGGTCTGTGTATATGTGTATATATATAAGATAGGGAGAGAATGAAGCAGGCTGGGTTTTAGTGGATTGGTCTCTGGGGTGATTAGCACCCTTAAGAAAACATCTACCATGAACTATCTCCATCTATCTTTCGAAACAAATGTTTCAACACGAGCTCTCCAACTCCGATTACGCTTGTTACTAATTCCTTTTGGGACTCTTAGTACATACGGAATGCAGTCGACACAATTTAATTTTCCTTCTCTGTTTCCTGCCCGGTCGCAATTAATTCTCCAACCGATGTTAATTATAAACTTTGCTCCTCTCAGACTACCTACAGCAATGGCGCGATTCTTTCTACTCTACGAATTTTCACAGGTATATTCACTCACTCTAAGCATCATATAATTATTTAATTATAGATATATTTTTACTTTCACGTAACTTTTTAATTATAATTAATTAGCTAAAATATCACAGATAACAACATTTATACATAAATTACAAAACCTAGAAATAATTTACAAAATAAATTTCACCTTGTCCTTTCAAAATTTGCATAATCTATTACATAATCAAATTGTTATAAAATATTTTGTAATTTCCGAGAAAAATCTCTAAAATTGTCAATATTTATGATTTTTGAAATAAAGAGCCAAGTATATAAACTGTTATTACAACTTTCAGATGGGTGATAGAAAATAGTTTTATAATTTCAGGTTAGTTAGTTTAGCTGGCAGTGGAAGCCAATGAGTGATAGTATAATTAGACAATCAACATTGCAGAGAAATACTAACATGTAGAACCTGGATGTTGATGAAGAAGATGAGAGGTTTTTAGTGGATAAGAATCCCACAGTACCAGGATTCCACCGTGGTCCCTATGCAAGGTTTACCTCTCAAGAAAAAAAGGTTAGTTAGTTACTAATCTAATTAGATGCCTTAAGCTGGAATTATAAAACTTTGTTTTGTAAGTGCTATTTTGAAGAAAGAAAAATATTCTTTTAAAATTAAAAGTTATTAAAAAAATAGATATAGACGAAAAATGTGAAAATGTGATGATCAGGTGCTTTATGAAGAAGATTTTGTACAACCGACAATTGTAAGATCTCAGAGATGAAGAATGAAGGAAAAATGTTTAAATGAAAATTATTATTACGTTTCGAGTGATTTTGGAAGTCCAACGTTGCAAAACGGTCAGTTTCGGATGAAAATTGCAACAAAAATAGTAATAGTTTATAATATGTTTTGGGTTGTGTTAAATTATAAAAGATATGTTAAATAACATTTTATGAAAGAGAATTAAAAAAAACAGAGAATATAATTATTTTTAAATTTGAATAAGTGTTAACAAATGGTGGATTCGCCGGGTGATCAACATGTTAAAGCTTTGATTAAAAATATTATTCAATATGAACATATACCAAATAGCATTAATTCATTTTGCAAATTTAGAGTAATATTCTATTGTTAACTATTGAAATATAATGATTCTGGAAAATTATAAGGATTTTAAAATTATAACTTATATTTAAATTATTAAAATATTGTATTATTATTATATATTGCCTAAAATATTTAATGTTTAAACCAGAATTCGACAAATTGTTATTTTATCTTCGATATATAAACAATTTAATTAAATTTATTGAGAAATAGAGTAAAAACCTTGATTAATTTATCTTAGCTTTTTCCCAAATTATAAAATTCTAATAGAACATTATTGAGATGTTAAATATCGCATAAACTATCAATTTTAAGATTTTGATTTTCAATTAAACTTTAAATTTATGTATTATAAAATTATATTGAAATAATATATTCCTAGTTATTATTATCCAACTCTCCTCATCAATCCATGGTTCTTGCTGAAGTATGCCCTACCAGCAACAAATGGTATAAATCACTAGATTATATCATAAAATTGTTATATGAATGAATTATCTTTGCTCAATAGCCAATTGATACCTTTATTTTTTTGTACTTTTTATTTACACAAGTATTAATGTGTACAATTGTGTCAAACATATTTATTATTCTTGTTGTGAAAATTTCAGAATATTTTAAATAATAATGTTCAATGATATAATTTTATTATAGTAAATTAAATACAAAGGCACAAATAAATATATATGGAAATTTCACTATTTTTTTCGTAATTATTATTTAAATTTTTGCAATTAATAGCACAAACGATGATTGAATGAACTCATACATTCATCAATTTCATTTTCATTACAAAGTTCAGTTTAGAACTATTAATTGACGATGCTAGACACGCCATCGATAATAGAACATCCGAAGTGTAGAAATTTTGAAAGTTTTTAATTGGAAATGCTCGCGGGACCTGCAAATTGCACAGATGGTGCAATAAATGTGTGTTTGCTCATTTATCAAGAGATCAATTTGTGGACCGGTGCTTATTATGTTAATTCCGTTGCAGTTCCTTTCTAAATTTGCCCCAGGTTCATTTCTAAGGCTGGTCTGGTTGGCCATAAATAACGTTTATTAGCATTTGGGGATACATTCGTACGCGAAACGGTTTTCAATTTAATATCCTGTCGGTGTAAACTAAACACAAATACATGTCTCGTGTAATTTTGTATGCCATACGCGTTGCTACCAATTCATCTCCTTATTTTGATCCATTTTTTAGAGAGAAAAAAAAATTGAAAGTGTTACATAAGAAATATAAACGAATTTATCCTTGTTTTATCTAAATGTGTTTCTTCTATTCGATTTCGAAATGATATATACATGTTTATATTATATAAAATATATTTTCACATATGTTTTTATTGTTCACACAAATTATATGTGAATTTATTAATCTTGTAATTTTAACTAATATTAATTCTGTGACAATAAATTAAGTTCGCAGCAAAGCAAACTATACTGAAGCTTAGAACAATTAGTAGATGCTGTAATTATAATAGTTCATGGTAGAATGCGTTTCAAAATATAGTTGCTAAATAATACTGACTGCATGTTTCGGTTAGGAACACTAAAACAAAGCCTACTATATGTATTTTTAAATCAAAGGCCACGGTTTATATTAAAGTCAGCTACTTCAGCGTTTTTTTCGCACTAGAGAATATATCGTTGCATGCGAATGCGTGCGAAAAACCCTTTGATGGTTCTCCTGAAGTAAAGGGATATACCAGAATTTTTCGTTCTCGCGTCTCATTATTTACGAGCACCCAAGAATATGTTCATTTCATACGTTCCTTTTGTTAACAATCTCCTTAACCATAATCATATTAAAATATATTTTTTAAGTAGGATTATTTTACATAAATAAATATATATATATATACACATTTACCTTATTTTGAATAAGATACTATGCTTGGAACGACACTCAAATAGAGGATCGTTTTCAATTTAAGGACGAAGCGCTTTCCTTCCGAGCGACTACCACTTACTCACCAAATTCCCGAATAAGAGTCCGAATTGCATTTACGGTACATTTTAAATGTTTCCTGCATTTTCTTTCCAAACGAACTAAATCGTGAGGTACTTATCGTAAAAATACACTAATACTTTTAAGGACATCGCAAATTGCGCATCATTTTTGAAGCACGTCAAATAGAATTATTAAATACTTCTTATATTGAAATGTTCTCTCATCTCCATTTCTTCAAAATTATGTACTATATATAAATGGATGTTAGGATAAAAAAATATTATTACATAATAATATAAATTTTATAACAATTGTTGAGCTTGACAAATTTTATTAAATAGTAGATTTGTTAGAGCGACGGTCATAAAAGCAGCGTTGAAAATTAATTAACATCTTGTGAAATTTTAACAGTTTTAATCATTTATTCAAGAAAATAATTTATGTTATAATAATTGAAAATACGAGGGAAGTTTTAAAAGCGACACATGGTTATGACATTAATTTTTTTAGATACAAGGACATTTTATCAATAGATTATCTATGAATTGGATTGAAAAAATCCTGAAAAATAGTTTTTTGCCTTTAAAAAAATCTGACTAGAAAAATATTTTAGTGGAAAAAATATATTAATTGTTAAAGTTATTTAAAGTTTTAATACAATTTAATGCAATTAATTATATTACATTATTATTTTATTTATTAGCTAATAATAGCATAATTAAAATTTTGAACTTATTCGCTAATTAATTAGCACAGATACATCTCTAAATATTAAAGATAGTTCTTTAATCAATAATTACCAAAGCTGTATTATGTGATCGTCGATATTCTATGGATATTTCATGTAATTCTATATTGATAGTTAAGTTAATTATTTTATAAAAAAATGCCATTTAAAATAAATTAAATAGAAAAAAGTACAAAGATTTCATTAAAAGAAGATCTAGAATATTTGTTGAAAGGTTTTTCTTATATTGTTTGAATAACAAAATTCAATATTTTATTTATTGAAAACGAATATATATAATTTTTATTTATTGAATTTTTTTTTCTGAATAAAAATGAGTCTTTGAAATGCTATCCCTTAAATGTTTTTTTTTTAATAACCTATGATTAGTTAAAAATACGCAATAATATCAAATATCAACTAGAACAATCTACTACAGTTTTGCCCTTCTAACTTTAACTTTAGCAAAAGTGTAGTCGATGTAGATTCAATAAAAACTAATGACATATTTCAAAGTTTTGTTTGGAATTTTGGACTTCCTAAATAGTATTTTAATAATTTTAATTTAGAAAATTTTCAATTAAGTTACTTTCATACAAATAATATGAAACATCCAAAGATTTCATAGAATATGGTAGCGTCCGAAATATATCATGTTTTTTTTAAGATCATTAAAAATTATATCTTATTAATTTTCGACCGAAAGTATTGACTGTTGCCTGGAGAGTATTAAAATATTATATAAAAATTTTAAAAAATTCAAAAATGTAATTGAAAAAGTTTATTTTAAATATATTCTACTCTTGACAGGGGTTCATCAACAGCTTCTTCATAATCAAAATGATGATTTTTCCTTTTAGCTTTAACTTCAATTTCGGCAGAAAATTTTGTACTACATTCATAATTCTCTGCAATCTCATTAGTAACAATTTTTATCTCATCATATCCAGATTGTCTGTAACTTTTTACTTTTCATATAGTTTCTGATAACATCATTACACAATATGACAAATTTATATACTTTTTTAATTATATGCCAAAGAATTATATTTAGTAACTTTAATTTCTATATCTTTGTTGACATCTTCTATTAGTTAGAATAATGCATCATAAATTTCGCAAATTTTTTTTTTAAATATGTACTGTACTTGACCACCTAGTAGAAAATGGTCAATAATTTTTGAGTTAGTATACATCAATAAAGGAGTAACTTTGCTTAAATGTTTTAGTTATTGAACTTTAAAAATGAGTCAAGAAATATTGTTGAATACATTTAGAAATACTATGTATAATCCTAATGTAATTTGAATATTTTGGAGGGTAGATGACTAAACTAATGTTAACAGTCGAATAAAGTGGAAGTGTGATCCCCAAGAGAGGGGCCGATTCATTAATCGTTTGCGGCTGAAAGTTATTGGGTCTAAAAGCGGGAAGTTTATTTGATTGTTGTAGATGTACACTTAATCCCAGGGGTTCCATCCGCCTGCGGCATTCGATTACAAGAGCGACCAATTACTGATATGGCGGTGCGATTAGGATTAATTCGAGATATTCAGGACCCGTCCATGGGAAGAATGAATGTTGGAAGGATGAAGGCGGAGGACGTCACCGTCCTTTTATTCGCAACTGATTTTGATTAAATTTGAAAGTTTTGGTGCCTCCTCCTACGCCCGATAAGGCGCGGCGCGGACAAACAAACCGACGTGGTGCCAACTTGGTAATTAATTGGAAACTCGAAACCTACTTAGAGCCATAACTTCATCAACATCGCAAATAAATAGAAGTCGCCGGTGCCGTTTATTACGAATTCATTCGCATCTCCGTTAAAATTCCTCGTCCCTAATTCCATCTGGATCTGAGAGAAATTCAATTTCTGCTACTTCTTCTTCTTCTTCTTATTCTCCCCCTCCGCCATCTTAATCCTCCTCCATAATTTTTTTTTGTCAGCTACAATTTTATTTTTTCCTCTTTTTGCTTGCTCTGCTCGGGACAGGATTGATACACTCGGCTAGCTCGTTTTTATTAAATTAAAATCGATCCCGGTGAGCGGGCGTCTGGTGAATTCAACTTAATTTCCGAATAAAGTTTTAATGCCCGTTAAGTACATTAAATAAAATTACACATAAAGTCGGAGGGGTGCCGGATCTTTCCTCAAATATCGCGAGTGTCGGGAGTTGAGAGTGACAAGTGGCCTTTCTCTCTCCGACCACCCGACTATTAAGGGCCTCCCCTTTCCCACCTTTTCATCCCCTTCTTGTACAATATTATCTTGCGCTAAAACGCTTAATCTAATCTAACAGGTATCGTTTTGTTCGCAAAGAAATAAAGTGCCGGCTTCGTTTTGCCGGTCATTTAGCAATATTTCTTTCGTCCAAGAAAATACCCACCCACGGATATTACGCTTATAACTTACTACGGATTTCTAATAATACTCCCTCATTTTATTGATAAATCACTCGCTGCTTTTATTATTACCTCCGAACAACATAATTATTAACTTTATTCTAAAACACTGTAATTTCAAAAGTTGAAAATGTCATTAATACAATAATAATATATAGTATATTATAAATATAAAAATAATGTTTGTACTTGTATTTTGTGATTTTATCTGCTAACAATATAGGATTATTGTAAAATGAATATTATTACAATCTAGTGCTATAATATTTCATTTACATTTCAAGTTTCATTAAAATATTTATACTAATTTAAATGTATTCCTAAATAAACACAGTATGTAATCATACAATTTGTATTATATAATTGATTTATATTATATATTTTCAATAATTTTATTAATTTCAATAGGCATTTCAACACAACAAATTTACCATATTTTCCATGTAGAATTAAAGAAAAAGTCGCGTCTTAAGCATCTTTGGATAGTTTTACAAGAATAAAACTGATTTTGTTCATCAATTTATATCTATGGATGAAACGTGGATTTACCACTACATACCAGAAATGAAATAACAATCAAAACAATAGTTATAAGCTGACTTTAATGAACCATAGAAGGCAAAGACTGTTCCATCACCAGAATAGGTTTTTCGGATGCAAAGGGATTTTTCTTGATTCAGAATATTATACAATCCTGTCAAAATTTTTCAAAAATTTGCAAACTGACTTCATATAGGCATGAATCCATAGTTTATCAATAAAACAATATATTTTTTCATGATCAAACATGTTTAACTATATTTAAGACTTCACTTTCAAATTATATTAATGTTACATAATGCATGTTTTAATTTTCTATTTAATACTATTTATTACATGCATATTTTTGCAAGATAACATTATGACATAATTTTTAGAGAAAAAAAATATAAATCCAAAGTTACACGATTGGTGGATCAGATGAAAATCGCGTAAGTCAACTTTGCATACTAGGTGCAGTATAAACAGATTTACTTCGTTTGGATGACATAATATTGAAGGATTTAGAAAACAGAACAATCTTAATTTTCGTTAATCATAGTCATGCATGTCCAGTTGGTGAGAAACGCGTTCAATCCGTATTATAAGAAGAGAAACACTTAAGATTGAATACCGCGTAACTCCGCGGCTCACACTTTGGGAATCATTATTCTAAATAATTAGTACAGGAAAGGAAGGAAGAAAATAAATAAATACACGCATACCTCGCTATACGACCGCTTTTTATACGGCATTTCGCTATAACGTCTCTCTTCAATTAAGGCACGTTTTCGATTTACAGCCTAAAATGTTTCGCTATAACGGCAAAAAAACTTTTTTTCGATTTTTTTCGACCGGCATTTGATGAAGAGACAGAGCCTGTTGTATCCAAACAGCTAACATGAAAAAAATTGTCGAAAGCTTTTCCTATTTCGAACAAGGAATAAACATCCTCCTTTAAAACGATCCTGACGTCAAACGTAGCGCTAAAGTTTCTCAAGGAATTAACTCATTAGCTGTTATAAATCACTGAATAACGAAATAGACAAGACAAACAACGTTGGACAATTTTTTAAGCCAGGCTCATCCTTACCATCGAAAAATGATGACATTTCTTCATAGTCTTCAGATTAAAGCCATTTAAAAAAAATGTATGTATACATACACATATTTTATGTAACATGAAGTTATTTCATTTTTGTTTATAGATTATTGTTGGTTTTTGGAGTCTGTTATTATTTTATGTACAAATGTATGTACTTGTTATGTATGTATTTTTGATTTAAATGAAATAAAAAGATAAAATGCATTTTGAATGATAAACCATGTTACATATTTAACAAATTTGGATTCCATTGAATTTGTATTAGAATAATTGATTCCTTATACGGCTTTTCGCTTTGCGGCCAAGTTTCGTGGAACGTATCTAGGTCGTATAGCGAGGTATGAGTGTATAATAGTTTTTGATCATATTTTTATATAATAATATATATTTTTACAAAGTAATATATATAAATGCTACAATATATTTAATTCTCATAAATATATGTGTTAGATTCATTTAAGTGCAGGTTTAACGCAGAATAGTTTCGGAAAGCTGACCATAAAATTATACGAGTTTGAGATATTAAAAATCCGTTAAGTTAGTATTTACAAGACTATTTTATTAGTGGAACTCAATAAAGTTTATTTATTAAAATTTTATCTAAATCCATATTTAAATGCTACCCGATGCACTATTTGTACCATACTTTGTTTATTTTTATGCAAAGCATTTTATAGTATGCATCGGTGAGATATAAATTTTATTGTAAACATTGAAAAAATATTTACAAAATTAAGCCCAAGCAGCGTGGTAGTAATAAAAAGGATATACGGCACTTTAAGGACGAGATATCGAAGTATATGAGCCGAAATGATAGAGGCAATAAAAGATTTCAAGTAGTTTAGCTACGTGCTTAGTCATACAATCGCAAACATGGAATACATAAAAGCGGATGCAGAAGAGAGACGAATATCTCACTCCGCCACTTGAACCACATATCTCTTGTATTCCAAACATGCAGCCAGTAAACAAAATCAGCACACATTTTCAATTTATATACTTTAATATTTTCGATATAAATATATTTGATTTATCTCAAAGTATTTCATCATTTTTTCAAATAATTTAATAATCGAAAAATATATACAATTATTTATTAATGTAGAATTTATTTCTTTGTAACTATAATTAACTTATATAAAAAGTAATAAAATTAGAAAAAAAAAATAGAATTTGTAATAAAATGTGTATGGCAAACGCAATCTGGTCGAATAGAG
Organism: Nicrophorus investigator; assembly: GCA_963457615.1. Lineage (NCBI taxonomy): Eukaryota > Metazoa > Arthropoda > Insecta > Coleoptera > Silphidae > Nicrophorus > Nicrophorus investigator. The sequence goes on along the minus strand of OY735140.1, from coordinate 18,365,522 downwards.
TGTTTATTTTTTGCAAAAATTTCGTTCATTTTTTACGTGTTCCACTTTTTTGTGCCTCTCTGGTGCCTGGGGATCCCTGTTTGGTAACTAGGATGTGTGCAGTGTGCATAAAATGCATTACCAATATTTCACATTTTATTTACTCGAGTAGCAACAGTATTCATAAATGCGTTCGCGTGTTGCCCATTAGCTGTATAAATAATAAAATATATGCGGGGATGTAAATACAAGTGAATGATACTTGATGATGAAAAAATATGGAATTGCATGTAAATAAAATAAAAATGAAACGAAACAAACAAAAAAAAAATGTGGCGTCTGAAACTCCACCCTTAGCAGGAGCAGCAGAAAAAAAAGTGGAAGCCAAAGTGTACAGAGGCAATCATTCATTCTCTTAATGTATCTGTCATGTTTGCATAAGGAGCTGAAACTGGTAAGGGACAGGAGAGGAAAAAATAAATAAATGCCGGCCATAATATACAGTGCAAGCAGCAACAAAAAAAATACGTGTATATATCTGAAAACAAGGAATTATTTTTTGAAATAAACATGTCGCCCAGATAAGGTAATGGCTTTTTATAAAATTATTCACGAAATTATCTTTTAGAAAAAAATAAATAAATACATTGTGACAAACTTTCGCAATAAAGAAGAAAATTAGATTGTTTTGTTGTTTAGTTATCTTGGTATGAAACTTTATTTATATATTTTTCTGAGTAATTGATGTTATTACATTTCTTATTAAATGTTCTCAACTCTTAATTCATTAAAAAAAGGTAAAATATTCCAGACATCAATAATTTTAGTTGTGGTCATCATAAATAATATATGAAGATTAATGGATGACAAACAAAAATTACGAATACGAAGAAAGAATAATACCGATTAGAAACACACTGCAACTATATGCAAAAAATATATAAAAAATGTTTAGTAGTGTTTAATATCAGCTGCTGCAGAGGACAATAAAAAATTGTAAATTTTGAAATAGAAACTAAAAAAAATATTTAAAAATAGTAATATTGTTTAAATATAATTTGTAATTTAAATTGAAGCATGATCTTTTTTTAATTAAAATTGTCTAAATAAGTTTCAGATAAATAACTAGCAAATACATCGAGGCTAATTTGAAAAGTTTTTAAACCGAAAGTAAAAAAACTATGTCTTTTTTGACTATTTTTTGCATCGAATTGATCCATTTCTCTATCAACAAAATTTCATTTGCATTTAAAAAAAATGGATTCTTTAATCTTGTGTTGCTTTCAAAACTTTTCAAACTGCCTTCGTTTAATGAATGTTTGAATTAGACACGATGAATAAATGTGAGGAATCGATGTATGAAATAGGCGACAGAAAACTGTGTTGAAATTTGCAATATTGAAGGTTCAATCAAAAATGTATTTCGAATCACGATTAAAATGTGGTATGTTGTTCATTGGGCACATGAGAACGCGATGCATTAGGATTCAGCAGACCGATGCAAAATGCTAATAACTCAGGAACTAGTCGGCCAACACAGTGCATGGAGAGTAGTCCTGGGGCCCCTTCCCTAGGATCGCACGCATTGTTCATTGGAAATTAATTATGCTACTCACCCTCCGCCCTTGTTGCAATATGCAAACATTTTCAGTGTACATGCAATAAACCCCCGCATCAGATCACGTACTAAACATCCCGAATAAAATCACGCGCGATTTTAATACCATTCTCTTCACACCCACCCACTGCACGCATGAAAAACATTTTCATGCCATTAATCCCATTCGCTCTTTTTAATTGCCTTCCACATATATATTAAATGTGTGCTGTAAGTCGTAAATCTACGGTCATAGGAGATATTAAAAGTATACAGGGCGACGCGCCCATTCCAGACTTGTATTATCCGATTATACAATTATTAAACCCATAGATAACCAGTGGTCATTCTACTGCAAATCGCTGATAAAATATTTAATTTTAACATTCACGTTATAAACCTAGTTAGATTTAGAAGTAATCAGAAGTTGTTACGGGGAAATATGAGAACTTTAGTTGAGATTCGAAGTTTGCGAGTACTTGAAATAGATTTGTTTCGTCTGGAATATATTATAATATTAAAAGGGGGGAATACCGAATAAATAGGAATATAGGATTTCATTGAGTTAGCTCGATCCGGCTGTCTGGAATTCTCTTCTCGCCTTCCCTGCCAAGCAGCCACTTCACTTCGCTCCTCTCATTTTATTTTTAGTAAATCACTTTACCACTGGCACGGCTTGAATACATTATTCTAAATGCAATTTTAATGCTGCGGATTTCGTTTCGGCAATTCTGACATCCATCCGAGCTGCCGTACCTTTGGATTCTGATAAATTGTTTACGGGAACAATATTCCCGCTGATCTCAGCTCCCTATAAATTGAATTTTCAGACACATGTACCTCGAGTCCAGTGGCCCTGACTGTGACGTAAATACTCAACTTCAATATTAATGTCGTAAAATCGCGGTCTTTTTTTCTGATCTCTGGAGATGAATCACAACAACTTTCAGATCATTTAATTCTGTTTAATTCCACCGCCGCGTTTCATGAAAAAATCTACAGTTGTAACCGGGCTTAATTAAGTTATTATACTCTTAATTGAAACGCTAATAGCGGCCGTTGAAAGCCCTTTAAAATTACCATTTCTTGACCCGCTTAATGTTGCGCATTAACCATTGTCATTTATAATTTATAATATTCATTATAATCTCACAAAGTGACAGTGGAACGTTTCATATTTTAGCATATATAAATAAGATTTTTTTTCTCATTATTTTATATCTACATCGGGCGTGGTTAACACTGTTTCATAACGAAGATAACTATTTGTATAGAACCAAATTACAAGATTTCCGGGACTTCCTATTTTCTCAAAATACATATTGAAAAAGAAAATCCTCCCCTTTATAATAAAATAAAATATTTTTTATGGTGAATAATTGTAATAAATAAATTGAAACAAATACTTAATTTTTTACCAAAAATATGAGACAAAATTTTTTAAAAGTACAAAATTATTATTCAAAAATTTAATAAAAATATTCCACTTTAAACAGAAATAAGAAATCCCGGGAACAAAATGGATCCGAGAAAATGTTCCCTCTACTAGATGCACATCATATGTAAATTCACAAAAAACACACAACTAAAAAGAGTTTTTGCTTATAATGCGATAAATACTTTTTAAAAATAACTTTCAAATACGGCTTTGAAAATACGGGTTTGCTCTAATACGATTAGATAATAAGATTGAGTTGATGAGTTATATTAAATTTATAGTTTGCAATTTATTTTTATCAAAGAGTTATGTTATGTAACCACCATAATTTTAATTTCAAAACAGCCAAAATTGTGATGTGTTTGTGTAATGTTTATCGATAGAATAATAAAAGTATTATATTTTTTTTAAATATTTTTTTATCAACAATAATCTCTAGATTTTGTGATTTTACACTTTGTTTAACTTTCGGAAAGTATATGATTTTTTCATGCGAAGCAACTTTTGAATATTTTCTAATAGAGTTATATTAAAAAAATGCTTTCTAATCCCTCTGACAGATAATGCGGAATTTAATATAAAATTACTAGACTATATTATGTAATCTCATTGATAGCAAGAAATCTCATTAAACAAATTTCATTTCGATTACACTTTAATATGTGAAAGCAAACGAGGAAATTTCATATCGCTTGAATATGTTAGATAAACAGCGTTACGCAAATACAATTGCTCTTTTTTGTACTTTGTTTGAATGGTGCGTGCGTTTGAGCGTTGGGGGATGGTAGACGATGCTTAAATATAAATCCGATGTAATATTATCGGTTTCCATTGAATTAATTCGCGGTGACGAGGGGCTAATGTAATTCGAAATGATAACAAACCGCGATTTAAGGGCCATCCAATAATAATAGGTATTGTATATGTAAATATTAATTAAACTGGGTTCGGTTGTATTTCCGTTTTTGCGATATTCTAATGGTAGACGGAGTAAATAAACTTTTGGTTGAGGGGGAAAAAAAGGTTCGCATTGCTACAATGTTATGTGGACGAGGGTGCCTGCACGCTCGCTAAGGTTTGTTCCGTGATAAGCAAAGGGCGCAATTCGCAAGAGTAAAGGGTATAATTTGGGTCACTATTAATCTTAGAAACAAGTCCAAAACATGGAGATTAATGTCTTACTCTAGCCGTAGTTTAGCATCGAGCGCCGCGCCGCTCTCGTCCAGGATATTCAATAACCATATATAACGAAACACACACTAACCGACGTTTCGTTCCATACCTTATTGTTTTGTCTGCGATGTTTACGTCCTGTTATTTACTATTCTTTTATTTTAACATGCTTCGAGCAACTGGGCTATAACTCAAATGTTCGAATATTGATTAAAAAGAGGACAACAAAACATGAACTAAAGGAAATTCGCAATACGTAATAAAAAAAAACATATTATAAAGGTAATCCTTCCTTTGACGCAGTATTCTTTATACACGAATTTAACCAAACATTACGTTTACGAATAACATTTTTTTCTTCTACATTCGCGCTTTGTGAAAAACATTTTCAATATAAAAAGGTGAAAAGGCCACCTATCTTCGAAAAAAAAATCTATGAAACAGAATATATTTTTTTTAAATATCATATTAGTATTTCTATTAGGACATCCGAAATTACAGAGATTTTCCTGTAATGTACTATTATTTATTAGCAAGCAATATTTTTATATTGGGTACAAATCGATAATTAAAATTTTCTTTATTAATCCTGTAAAATAATAAGCTTTTTCAGCATTAACATTGTTCATCTTTTAGCACAACGATTTATTATATAAGTTTTTTTTATAAATTCTTGAGGATTGTGCAAAAATTGAACAATATATGAAAAGTTTGTTTGTGTCACTCTTGAAGATGTAAAATTAATTCTGTGTTTATAGTAGACAATAAATTTATCAGTAACATCTGCATTAGTATTTTACAATTAGATGCACCTAAAACTTGTAGTAGGTTGAAGTATAGATATTATTATGTTATTTTATATTAGTTTTATTTTCAGAATTGTAAATTTCAACATAATTAATTTAAACCTTTTCTGTTTTATTTTTTAAAATGACCGGTATTTATTATAAAAAATAACCCTAATTTCAAAATCAAGCAATTTTTTAAGACTTGTCGTTTCATCAAATCAGTATTTGATTAAAATTTCTTCATTTCCCTAATTATTTCGAATAGTAATCACTAAAACGGTTCGGATATTGCAAATAACAACTAATATATTTCTGGGTAGTTCATTATAGTTTCAAGCATACACATTCAAATGTTGAATGATTACAAATTGAGCTATTGTTGCCAAATATGATCATTCAATCAAAACTAATAAGCTGTTATTCATTTTCATTGAATTCTCGAAATGCGTTATACGATTACAACACTATCTGGTATTATGCTTCCTTAAAAGTATTTTTAGAAAGAAAACAGAATTTATTTTTTATTGATTTTTTGTAATTTCAATATAAGCAATATGTGCTTATACTTGAAAGGAATCTAATCCATACATTTTATCTTATAGGAAACAAGGAAGTAGGCAAGATTTGATAGAGGAAGAAGAGGGTATTAAGGAGAAGGGCTCTGAAATATGTGTGTGCACCCCATTTTCATTGGCATTCATAAAATGTTGTTGCAAAAGCGACTTTATTAAAATTCCTCACTTGAAATTCAGTTTTCCCGTTGTGATTTTAAAGAATAAAAGCGTCGGCTCTCCGTGCAGAAGATGTCGAGAAGGAAGAAGATGCTGCCTTCCGTATATACAGGACAGAGGAGGAAAGGATATTTCGCGCCGGGACGAATGTAAACACTGCGAAAATTTGAAAATCCGACCGACATATATTTACAAATTTTTCACTTTGCGGTTAAAAAAGCTTGAAAGCTGATTTATAAATCGTATATTATATATAAAAAATTGTACGTGGGATTAACATCAGAATGTAAAATAATGGACTGCTTTTTTTTGCTGGAAATAAATTTTATTAAGCCTATTATAACGTGGAATTACTTCAAAAACTTGAAACGCGGAATGCATTAATAATATAAAAAAGAACAGAGGGAAAAAGTTGGTGGAAGTAAAAATATTAATCGGACTTTATTACGACCTGGACAAAGTAATGCAGCCATTATTGTAGATTCGGGTAAGCAGAGTTCCTCGTGAGTAACGTGCTTAATTCCGGAATGTTTTCAACCCCTTGTTCTTTTTCTTTTTTAATTTACTCATCTTTACGATTCCTATCTTTCAACTTATTTGCGCACGTCTCCGTTTACTTATTGCCCTTTGAGTTCTGAGCAGCGGCCCTAGGCGAAACCTCAGCTAGCGCCATTCCGACAACTTATTGCAGTCGAAAAATTTCATTTAATATCAAACACCACATATCACATAACACTTGCAACATATTACGTTTCCAACGGATGCCATTGCACGAATATCATATTAAACCCTATGCTGTTTTATTACTACTTTACTAAATTGTGGTACAACAATGCCTCTCCTTGCAATCTTCCATTTCTTTCATTTCATGCTCCAACCACGCCACTTTCTTATAAGTCATATACAACCTGTTTCATAACAATAATTTTCAATATAATTTCATATCAGTAAATATAAATTAATTAATTATTTTCATTATAAAACAGATTTAACAAACAATATACGAATATCATATCTATACTAATTAGTATTCAAATTTAGAACATAAACCGAAAATTGAACGCAAAACAATCTTCAAATTAATTTAATTTTAAGAGTTATATTGAAATTACTATTATATCATTTAAATATTTTAATTTCTTTATCCCGTAAATTAAATTATGAATGAACGTGTTTAAAGTATACTAAAGCAAACAAAAAGCATTGTGTGAGATAATGCAGCGAAGTATAGACACTTGTACACAAGGAGAGAAAAAAAAACACATAATATAATAATGCAGCATTGTGAAGCGAACATTTCCCGTGGAAAGTTTAATTAGTTTTTAGTTAATTAGAAACAAAAATACTGGGAATATAATTTACGCAATCGAAATGTAATTACGAGAGTTTTGTACGAGCTCTAATTTTGCCCTCGACGAATATAAATACACACTCTCATAGAGACACACGTGCACACAACATGCATGTACTTTATACGTGTTTTGTGCCGATTCATTATTAAATTTCTCTTCATCAGGTTTGACAAATAAAAATTCATTTAAATTTAAATCGCGTTTGTTTGTTTATAATTATCTATAATAAATATTGCCGGTGGGCGGTAGTGGATATTTTATTTCGCCTCTTTTTGTCAGCAGCATTTTCCACCCGATTTCCGCCCAATTGGAAAATCATTTTCGGAGAATGGAAATAATTCATTCGCCAATTGATTTTCCATCTGGGATGTTAATTTGCAAATAAACAAACTAAAAAGTATAAAAATATATATATGAACGAATAAAAAAAGCTGCAGCCGTTTTTTTCCCCTCGCTTTCATTAAAAATGCTAATGCGCAGCGGTTTATATTTAATTATATAATTTCGGGGAGGCACGAGCCTTTAAAAATGTAAAGGTTATTGAGTTTGAAGTCCTTTTTAATTATTTAGTCAATTAGATGCGTAGCACCGAGGCAAATTAAAATACACGAAGGTCCTTAATGATGGCAGGAATAATTTAGTGCACGTTTCAGGAAACAAGAGTAAGGCTCCGGTAAAAATAAATTACTCGCATTTCATTCGATTGAAAGTACTTTCTGGGGACGAACTGTGAGCACTTGATGTAATTGACGTGGTTGTTCATATTTACCGTAGAACTTAGAAATCAATAAAGTAAATACAGCGGACGGTCTCAAAATAATAACGATGCCGTGTAAACATACTACTGTTCCAATTATTCCGACCACCGGTTATAACATGTATGCAAATCTATTTTTTTATAACAATTTCTACACCTGTACACTAATTGTAATTACATTTAAATCCCTTAGTATTGAACAAGTAAATGTATCGTAAATGCTTTAAAGTTATTCATGCAGCCCGGCGCATCCATTTGGAAAATGTTTAAAAACAACTCATTAAAATTGAATTTAAAATGCAACATCTGCATCGAGCGAAAGCAAAATAATTTCCAATCAATTCCTCATCTAATTATATTGATAAAAGTCTAAACGATTTTATGATTGGATTTTAATGTAAATTCCAAATATAAAGTAATAAGCCATTTTCGAACGCCGGGTGGCATCCATCGATGTTACGCAGCTTACGAAAGTTAAGCAATGTTTGGCGCTTTGTCAACTCGTGACTAATAGAATAGCAATTTACTACACCGGAGGTGATTTGCTAGAGTAACAACTCTTAATGTTATATAAATTCTAAACAACACATACGGCTAATGTCTTCGTTGTTTATGTAAACTCTAACATAATAAACAATATTTAATGGACAAATATACAATATAAATATCTAAATAAAAATAATAAATTTGTTAATAAACTAAAATAACAATTCTACAAAAAAAATTGTATATAATAAACTGGTCTATCGACTCGGTTTTTTCGCCTGTTAACTAAAATGTTAGTAGTATTAGTTACGTGAATCGTACATAATAAGATGAAAATGAAACCGGTTAAACAAGAAAAAATAAAGAAGCAACCATCGTAAAAAAGGACATTATTGTAGGGACATTAGGAATTGGAATAAGGTACATAAGAGTCTTACATTTAGGATGGATAAGTGGATTTTGAGGGATACAGAACTTAGAAAGAAAAGATGTGTTAATCACTTTGGAAAGCGATCAAGAAGAGGAATAATTTTGGTTTTAGAATGGAGGAGATCATTGCGAAGATTATGGAGTGGTTTGTTTGCATGTCAAATTTTGATTTTATTTTGGATTTCTGTTGGGACTTGAGGTTCTGCTTTGAAGCAGGATTCCAAGGTATTTTACCGAGGGCGAAGAAAAAGTTTCGAAGAGAAAGGGACACAGGGAAAGAAAGAGGAAATACGATGATGGGGAACCAAAAGTTTTGTTTTGGAAAGATTCATTTTAAGGCGCCATTTGTGGAATCAAGATTTTGTATAGGAGAAAAGGTTTATAGATTATGTATAGAGGACTGAAGGGAGGAGGCATAGACTTTGGGATTGAAGGTGTTGGGATCAAGGTTATACATGTCACAATAAAACAAGTTATATAACAGGGGCGATAGAGGCGAGCCTTGCAGGATACCCGGAAGAACGAAGAATTTTACTGAAATTTATATTGTTATAATTATTGACTAAATTTTCTGTCTACATATATTTTTATCTTAAATGTTAGCTAATCCGTGAAATATTTCCTATATTTTTATTGATGCACAAAGGTTAAATAACACTCGATCAGGGGATATAAATAAATAATTGGATGGAAAATACTTTAAGTGAGCACTGACTGTATATATGTGATACAATATGATGGGGGGAAAGGATCGATTTTGAACAAAAAATAAAGAACGCAAGTACTGAATTGGCAATGTCTTGTATAGAAACGGAATAAAATGCATGCAATTTAATATTTGCCTTTGTTTCGTTTTCCGGAGATACAGTTGTTTGTTTGGTTACAAATTGCCGGAGAGGAGAGAAGCGGAGTAGTGTGTTTGTAGGTAGTGTAGTCTTGGCAGGACCAAGGCTCATTTGGTGCTTAATGTAGGAGAAGATGTCTTTACCTTCGGAATTCAAATACGAATTCCACATTTGCAACGTCTTTAGACAGTTATTTAGACATAACTAAATCCCCACCCGCTCCGTCCTTCCGCACTGTCGGGCGGAGGAGATATAAAACGCACATTAAGTTTATATTAGCCGTGTGTATCGGAAAACGGGGCCGGTTGTGGCGCTTCGAAGGGGTTACGGGGTGGGGCGGTCTCGTCTGCGTTTCCCAAAACCGCATATTCATTCCAGTTGGCCGGAAAACAAATTCATTAAATCGCTGAACGGCGAAATTTTGGAGTTTCTAATTTGCGCCGCCTCCGCTACCACCTCCCTCCCGCAGGCGGGAAAAGACCGAAACAATTACGGCCTAACCTTGACTGCAACTTTCATTTCTGCATAAAAATTAAATTATTTCCACTTTTACTGCAAACATTTATCACATTTTTATATCCGCTTCCTCCATTTTACGCTGTGCATCCATTCTTTTTTATGCTTCTTCTTCATTCTTTTCACATTTTAAGTTTCGTATTTTCTTTCACGCTAGCAAACAGTTCTATTACTACATTACTTTCACACGCGATTTTCACTTGCATCATAAACTTCTGCACACATTTAATTAATAAAATACTATCGATTAATTCTTAATTTTTAAATTAAATACAGCTAGCAAAATCCGGCTTCTATATACACACGTATTCACTATAGTCCAGTTTGATAATTTAAAAAACAAACTAAATCTTAATTAAGCAATGTAAAAATAAATTAAAAATATAAAATTAAGTCTCTTTTATTTATTTTTATATATATTTAGTCTCGAATCATCCAGTTTTAAGATGTATAGAAATACTTCTATTTCCCGGAATATGCGAGGTAATTACAACATCATTTACAAAACTATACATCAATTCCATATGGATGAATTTAATTGAATCATAGACTGAGATATGAAATTTTCATAATAATGATAAAAAATGCCTTATTTATAAGATGTACATGGCAATCAAGACGTGATTCTGAATGAATCGTAAACAAATATAAAATTATATCTAAAAAAAAATAAAATTGTGTTTTTTTACGGAGGACGGTTCTTTGATTAACGTCGAATTTACTCGACCAAAGTATGTGTTGAAGCAGAAGAGAGGAAAAAGAGTGTGAGATAAATAAACATGCAGAGAGCGTTGAAAAGGGAGATAGAGAAAGAGAGAAATATCCAGCCTCCCACTCACTTAACGAATTTCGTTACGTACGCTCGACTTGCGTTTACCTTTTCAAATTAAACATCATTTAATTATTGGAAATGCAGCTATTTGCCTCTCCATCAGCCAAATTCGCATATTTATCTTTTACCTTTACATTTAATTAAACGGGGGGCGGACGGGGCCAATCCATTAAGTATAATCCGTCAAATTTAAAACTTCGACGCACGAAGCACAACCCTCGACCAAACACAAAAAAAATTACACGTTTATCTGTTAATTCCATCGTTCTCATTTTCGTCTGGGAATTTACAGGCTGTTGTTCATACATTTTCTTTCTTTTTTAATTCGCACAGCGCGCGTAAATTTAAAACCCTGAGAGGCGGAAACGAAATTTAAAACAATGATAAAGAAAATGCGCGAGATAATTAAATTTATGTGTGACCGTAAGAAATATATCCTTGTAGTAAGCAATTTTTCCTTGTGTTATACAAACATCACACAGTTGCTGCCCAAAGATTTATACTTTAAGGAAAACTCAGTTAATTTTTTTCTACCCTAATTCATTCATTTTTTCCTCCAGACCTTAATTACACTCGGCTGCATAAGATGTACTGATTAATTGTTAAATTATGGCTGAATGTGTATGTTCACGTACAAAACACTAATTAATTACCTTCACGTTTCAAAACAGTTCGAGCAACAAGATTTTAATTAGACGCGACACGTTCGAAGTCCCCAATTTATGTTCAATTCAAATACATTAACAGGCAATTATTTTTCCATCTTCAACTCAATTTTCCGTTTAAATATTGCACATGCGCCTTTCATACAATTTCCATCGATATTCTGCAGCGTTTAACAAACTTTGCTATTATTGGTTTTAAGTAAACTCATAATTCATACTAATTTAGAACGTTTCTGCAAACGGAGAATATAATAACGATTTTCATGGTTTATTATTCCAATTCTAAAATTGTAATTTATTCCGACTACGCGAATGCGTTTTAATTATTTATTGATTAATTATGATTTCTTGTAATTAATATTTTCTTTAATTTGAGTAATACTGCGCATATTTTCCAGATTTTACTTGGTTTTAATTTTATAAAAGTGCTTGTATATGAATTGCAAATATTTTATGAAATTTTTCAAGAATTAAAATGTAAACATTCTATATTACATTTTCAATTTTATATATAAATTAAAAAACAATATATACAAATTTCATTTTTACAATGAATGTTGTGGACAAAAATATTTTATTCGAATTTAATTTAATTTTAACAGTCAATATTAATAAATAAATCCCTCGCTATACAATTTCATTTACAAAATATGACTGGTGAAAATAGTAAGAATAATCGAAAAGAGTAATTTTGTATAATAATAAAATTGGTGCTTGTGAAGTTTACGAAAATTGCATTCGTTCGCCGCTCGAGCCAGGCAATGTGATTCTACGTAAAGTATTAAGCTTTTTGTATAATGTCAGCTGCATACAGCAAAAAGAATGTAGTGTGTATATATATATATATATAGATGTATATAGGAAGTAATCCGAGTTGTACTAACTACTGGCAACTTTTATTTCGGTCATGAATAGGAGCAAACCGAACGGGAAACGGGAGATGAGAATAAAGAAATAGTCTGTATTCCACGATTAAATTTGGAGAGGAAGCATCGTACTTACCGGTGACCGAGAGGACGGCGACGAATAGGAACTTGATGATGTTGGCAGTCATGTCTGGAAACTAATTGCGGAGCTACTATCGGGAAGCTAACTCATTAGCATCCTCTTGTGGCGACGTACCGATGAATCCGCAATTTATCTGCAATCAAAACGAGAACACTCATATTACTACTATCTAAGACCCATGCCCTCTGTGCCTGATTGTTTAGTTTTAATAGAATGCAAATAGCACGGCGTCTTTAATTCGGAAGCCCAGATTACCATAGTATTTCAACCGGCGGAGCCACAGACCCTCCAATGCAAATGTTGCCCGAACGACATCCTCTCTTCTCTTATTGCTGCGCATTAGTAACTTGGCTCTTAATTAAAATTCATAATATATGTATGTGTGTAGTTGTTCGAATTTTGTACTGGAGATGAGAAAGAAATACGGAAATCCAGCTAATTGCCATTTCACGCCAACCCTCATTCCCATTCCCAAATTAACCGCTTTAGATCTTATCCCGATTAGCTCTATTTACATTTCTAATTAAAACTCTATAGAACAACGATTAATACACGATGCATTCTCCTAGTATAAACGAATCATTTATCAGCTATCCCGCAATGTTAATTACTGAAGTATTTCTTGATGTTAATAGCGATATCAATATTTTATTGGCAATTATAAAGTTATAATATGTGGTTTGTATACAATTTTATGAGGGTCAATGCGGGCCTTAATATTCATTATTGCTTTAAAACCGTTACATTTATTTCCTACCGAATCCCCATAATAAATAAACTACATAACAAATAGTCAAAACAATAAAGAAATATGTTAATTATCAATTAAAATTATATTAATGATATTAAATAAATCAAAAAATTATGAAATTAATTAAAATAAATCAATTATTTTATATTATACAAAGCTTTTAGTTTCATACATAGTATTTTTTTTACAAATTTTAATACTGAAAATTAATTTACACTAGATGCATTTGAAAAATTAAAAATATTTTTTATGTTTTTTATAAATTGGAGAACATCCGATGGTAATTTTAAATTTTGGTTTTTATGAATTAACATAAATTATAACAGTTTAATCATTATTACATTTTTTTCAGTAATGCTTCAGATCTAATTGATATGTTGTTCTCTAAGTTTATATGAAAAATTTTAAATGTCTCATCAAAAACTTTGTAACTTTAGCTACTTTGGAACTTGACTACATGGACTAACTTTTTCTTCATCATGATGAACTTTATAAAATAATATTTTCTTTTACAATCGGAATAAGCTCTTATTTCTGAAGCGTTTAAATGCCTCCGCTTCTATTTCTGGAAATTAATTTATTAAACTAAAACGTAATTCAATTGTCAAAACTCTTTTCTAAAATTTTCTACCTAGCAGACGCCGTATAAATATTTATAAACATTAGATGTGGACGGTTTGGCAGAACCCCTTATAAATCCGGACCCTAGAGATTTGTCTTATTTGTATATGCTATGGTCTGGCCCTACATTACCAAACAACTTTTAAATATGTACAAAAAAAATGGAATAATATTTATTTAGATTTTTTATTTTGCAAAATTAAAATGTATTTTACTTTAGTTTACAAAAAAATACTTATCGATTTTTCCTATGATTTTGCAACATCTAACTGTTAAACTGTCAGATTTACTTAATTTATATAAACCTATAAAAAATTCACATTTCGTTTTAACCAGCATTTTTCTTAATAGTAAATATATTAAAACTCAAGTTAGGTTTTTGGCATGGAGAATAATTAAAATAATGTGTATGAAATAAAATAATTATTAAAAAAATACATATAAAGGTTAAATATTTAAGTCTGCTTTTATATTATATGAAATTTAAATTATAATGAGAGGAAAAAAAGATAAGAAATGTTCAAACCCTAAAAAATCTGTTATTTTGCTTCAAGTGTTGATATAATATAGTTAATTGAAACACAATATTAATATTAAGTTTAAAAATATAATTAATTGTTTATGTAGAGAAATCAATTTTCCGATATTGTTGGCCATTTAAATTTGTTTACTACATGTAATTAAGAAAGATATGAAATTATATGAGGCTCTAATAATTAAGTTCCAGCCAAATGTAACATTATATAGGATTGCAGTATGGGCAAAATTTTACACAACGTATCAATTTCCTATCCAATTATAAAGATTTATTACATTGGTAAAGCAGTTAATAGTGGCAAATATTAATATTACAACTCAATATAAAATAGCAGCACTAAAATCCTGGGTCCATAAAATATGTATATTCTTTAGAAAGTTCATTTAATGTTCATATAAATTAACGTTATTTTAAGATGAAACTGGGTTACAACTTTCCCACTGCTCGCAGCAAACAACGAAACTTGGCGGAATCTGAGGAAACGAAAATATTCCGTTATTATTATTTTTCATTATTCCCATTTCTATCCGACGATGCGGGGAATGGAAATATGAAAATAGTGAAAATAAACGGACCAGAATAAGTAAGTAAACATAAACATCTTCCGTGGCATATAATTAATTTGGATTAAGGAAGTGAAACTTTGGCGGTGAATTTCGTGCAGTCGGGGAATCAAATGGGGAAGTTTCCGCATTTGTTTCTACTCGCCTAACTTCGCCTCTAAATCCACTGCGTATAAAACAGTGCGTTTTCCGGCTATGATTAATGACGGTTTAAAATGTGCATTTCCGGAATGCGGGAAAATGATTACATTTTTGCTGGAGGCTTCGCCACCCAGAAAGTCGGGCTCCACACCTAATGGATTTAATTTGTCACTAAGTCCGTTCGAAGTTTTTAAGCCACTTTTCTTTCAAACAAACACACAATGTCTTCTACAGAATAATACATTCGAATAATTTCCACTTCTTTGCAAAAGAAAAATTGAGGAAGACGAAAATCTCAAATGCTTTTATTCCACTTGCTCGCATTAAAAGTTTTGAATGGAACTGTCAAAACTGTAAATGCAGCTCGATATTATTGGTTTTGTTCACTCAGTTGTAAAGTCGTAGAATAAATAGTACCTGCAATGTTATCATTTTGATTTACTGCACATTATGCGATGTTCCGTATATTTATACTGCATTTAATTATTTCAATATACGCTAAAAGCAAATGAACTTAAATCGGCCGTAATTCTAGAATGAAGACAAAGGACTTTATGGCGTTGTTATATTATGGCCTTTTGCATGGAATCGCGTGCGATTTGGCGATTGTTGAAATAGAATCCTGTAACTGCCGTCGGCTGCATGAAACTGCATTTGAGCGACTGCCAAAATATCGGCCTTTAAACGGAATTTATTAAATACTTAAACCCATAAAGTTTTAATTCAATTTGGCCCCGTGTCTATTCGACCATTCACGGAATAGAGCACATTAAATATATCGCAGTGCTCCAGTCCACTAATCCTGATCATTTTTAACGAAAGTGAAAAATTACCGGTCCAAAGCATAGTTCGTATTGTACGTTCACCCAAACCAACCAGTTTCGCTCGCTTTCGTTTAACTTGAATATCAGTAGAAGAAGTTACGAAATTCAAAAGTTGCAACTATATATTAGAAGCTAACATTTTCGCTGATAAAGCATGCCTGACATGGCGATACATCTTTTTTCGTGTCAAAACATCTTTCGCTTTGCGTCAAATCATCGCAAATATGCGTGATAAATGATTGGAAACGAGCAGGCAACAAGATTCGCCTAAAAAGTAGAAAATCTAATTTTGTCAAACTTGCAAGGAATGCGTGCCATGATTTCGCTCTCATGGAAACACTAATATGCTGAAACGATTACTTTTTTTTTCCTCTTCTCCAGAGATAAAAATATAGCGAAGCTTTGCAGTTTTCGTTATAAATAAGCGAGAGTAGGAGGCATGATCGAGTGGAGGCGGCAAAAAAATATATATAAATGCGGACGTGTTTGTTTTAACGGTTCTCGACGGGGGTCGGGGTACATTAGTGATATTAAATTTTTCTGATAATAAATTGCGAGTCGCCTTAAATTTGCCGGGGGGACAGGAGCCGCCATAAAGATAAGTATGCGATGTATGTTTGTGGTTTAGGGCTTTCATAAATTGCATTTCTCAACGGCGGTGGTCATTCCTTTCTTCATATTTAGTTGTGCTTCTGGATATATATTTTTTTTCCATCCCCATAACATTTTTCGACCGTCCCTTTTGCAATGAGGAATCCTAGGGGGATTATTACAGCTGCGATTTTTATTAGGAAAATCTCGAATGAAATAAATACAATTGTAGGAATGAGTTTGTTGCAGAAAGTTCAGGCAGTTGGAAGTTATGAGCCAAGACGTAAAACTTAATGATTGCCATAAAGTAGGAAGTTGTTACTCCGGAGGGCGTTAAAACGATAATTCATGTATTTTTTCACTCCCCCAAGGTGGCAAAGGGACTACCCTAAAAATGGTACGTGCCGCGGACGATTCCATTGATATCATACCCCGAACTATCATCCATAAAGCCGAATGGCCGGATGATAAAATATCGGGACCGAATTGTTATTGGAAAGTCTATTGGGGGTAGAAATATTTGCCGTCCCCGAAAATGCCATATGATCGAATAGTTTTTCATCTCTTTCGAAAAAAGGAAACACACTTTGAATAATAAACCAATTCGCACCCAGCACTCACTCATCCAGCCCTATGTGTGTCACCATACATATTTCATGAAAATTCAAATTAAATCTTACCCTGTTTCGCCTGCAAGGATTAAACTCCTGCCGACCAATTTTAATACATAAATTAAAAACTCGGTTTCTGCGTAAACGCAACCGCGACACCATACAGCACCACACCAAACCAAATTCTTTCGGAATTCAATTTTGAAGTGTTCTCTAATGCCATTCCCATCTCGAAACCACTTAATTGCCAGCCGCCTTGTTTATCAGATATTTGCATACTATTTCAGAAAGGGGAAGGATTCAAAGCCCGAAGCTTCGCAAGATCAATAGCAAACCTGGGAAAAGCGTCTACATCATTTGCAATTCCGGCCGACTCGCGAGGAAACCATTTGGTATTCTTGAAATTCGTAATTGCGTCCAATTAAAAGAAAGTGCATCGTTGCACAACCAAACAGGTATCGATAATTAGCGGGGAGCATCGGCTATGGCGCTTGTTGCGAAACGGATAGGAAATATCTTAGAAAGTCCGTTTTGCATCGCGAGCAGATTTTGTGAAATGAGGAAGATGGACGTTCCATCTAATCGCAAATCCCAGCATTCGTTCGTGAACCTATTCGTCTGGAAGAAGCAAACACAATTACCTAAAGAACTCGGATCGTTCGAGTGGTACTCAATAATAAAGTCCTCTTTTCTTCTCAACGGCGACTTTATATTGCGAAATTAAGATCTACTGCAATCGGCGTAAAATGAACGGATTTACTTCTTGTTTGATAAAAAAAGTAAATAAGTATATGATCTGTACGGTATATATACTTCGCAAGATATCGTCGCCCCAAAGCAAATTGAGTTTGATCGGGGCTTGCGCAACGGTTTCGGTCATAAAACTTTTCGAATTTGCACCTCGGCTCTTTATACATCAAAGCGAAACAAGTGTTCCGAAGATTATGCAAAGTCGAAGAATTATAATTTTTATTAAATCCCAAGCCCAAACTTCCCCTTTTCCACTTTTACGGCCATGTCCCTAAAATTGCTTTATTTATGCCCTCTTAAAACTTTTACCAAACAGTACATCAAAAACAGAATTAAGATTCTTCTCAATTCTATTCAGTCTACTCCATTATATTTTCAGTTAAATTTACTTCAATTTCATCACAACACAAACATTTTTTCAATAATTTATAAATATTTATATAAAAAATTGTTAATTAACCTTTAAGTAATTTTGCGAATATAGTTAATTGATAACAATGATTAATTGAGTTGGGTTTATTGCAATACCATAGATATTTTATGTTTGTTTCATGATTGATGAATATTTACAGAAAACCTAAGTATTTGTAAATATCGCCAAAATATATTTGTTTTAATTTCAATTTAATTTAAATAAGTATATTTGCATATTTCTTTATCAACGAAATCAAAAAAAGTAAGTAGTATGTCTACAAAAGAAAATGTATGTAATAAAATGTGTGAAAAAAAGCGAAGGTTTAATTTAAACAATGGTAACCAATTATAATGAGAGAGCCTGTGAGATAATTGACAATTTTGGGGGACGTTGCGTTGTTCCCAAGTTAATTAATTTCTGAATAGAATCATCCCTGTCGAGCTTCGGACGTCGGGCGGAGAGAAAAAAAGATATGATATTGCTTGCATTAAACGCAGCCATTGTAGGCATGGGGTGTCCCGACAATATACCCTTGTTGAATCAGAGATGCATCGGGGGCGTCGTAAAAAGGTGAACCAAAAGTGGTGGGGCGCCGGCGAAAACGGGCACATTAACTGAATATTATGTTGCACGAACGTTCCCGCTCCCATCAGGGGGTTGGACATTTAATTAAACATTTGACTCCTTAATGAAGGATTCAATTTCCCTGCGAAATACTTCCAAGTTTTAACACGGGCCTCACTCTTAATTGAACGTATTAAATTAAAGGTAGAAACATAACTGCGCGTTTTACTTTAATAAAGAAAGCCTCACTTTGCACTCCGAGGACTATTTAGATCCTTAACTAGAGTAAATCTGAGCGGCGAGGATTCGGACTGCAAAATAAGAGGGAGCCGCACCTTAGTCATTATTTGTCTTCTCAGTTTCTACGAGATAAAAGAAGTCAAAGACAGAGGAAGGGATGTGCCGAAATAGAATTTCAGCCAAAAGAAATGGAAGATGTGCGAGGGGGCTTGGAATATTGAAACCGCATAAACGAGGGTAACGACCGGCTGAGAGAAGTGTAACAGGAGGAGATGAAAGTAGCAAAAATATGAAAGAAAATACACAAAGGAAAAATAAGAATGTGTGCGAACATTGCGTATAAGGGGAATATAATCTTGTGAAGATATTGTAAACAACATAATTAATCCATCCTATATTTCGTTCAGAAAAAAACAAAAATAAGTACAACATTTATTTTCGAATTCTTTGCAATGTAAAAGTTAGAAATTTAATATTTAATTTAAAAAAAAGATACGTTTCTTACATTATTTTTAGATATTAAACATTTTTAAACTACAATTTGTAACAACAATTTAGGTAAATTAATCTTGTCATTTTGTAAATTAATTTCAATATTCTTATTATCATTATAAATAGATTTTTATTTCATTTGACAGATTAAAAGAATAAATTTTAATTATTAAAAATGAAAAAGATACATTTTTTGGAAACCGTATTCTTTATCAATGTTGACAAATATATCATTTCGCTTTTACTGTGTAACTTTTTGTTGTGCTAAACTCCCTCTAGTGTGTTATGCATGTTGTGTGTTTTCATCATTTCGGGGTCTGAATTATTGTTTACGCCACCAATTTGCATGAAATACAAATACAACTTTTGCATGTACATGTGTATTCGGAACAATCGCATCTCCGCAAAACGTGATGTAACTGTCGTAACGGGAGATTAATACCTGCATTGACATGTTTGCGCAGTATTTCGAAGGGAACACAGGATGAGGCAACCACCAGCAACACCGGCGTCCATGCGAAACCAGAGATGTGTAAATAATTTAACACAGCCCTTGCTACAAGTCTATATTTACAATTTACGATCATGCAAAAAAAAAAACAACAAATTCTTCATTATAAACTGATCTGTAACCTTTTATAGGCAGAGTTGTAAGATTTACTGTAATTAAAGAATATTAACAATCGAAATTTTAGCATTAATTAGACATAGTTTTGTATGATGCGTTTTATTACTCCGACAATACTGTTTTCATTTTATACAATTACTTTCCAAGTTTGCAACGATTCTACTATTATATCGTTAAAATTCTCCGGAACACGTCCGTGCAAATAAACGAGACAACTCCGGGATCCTTTTTAATATCGTCATGTGCCATCTCAACGGACCAAAAGGATATTTTAATTACTTCACGTTGCATTTTCCCGGAGTTTTCAATATTATTTCAACTATATTCTTTATGTTTTTATTTTCTTCTCTTTTTAAAACAGTTAAAAGCAATTTCAAAGATTCATGATGTTGTGCACTTCTTCGTATATTATGTATATATTTCAGCAAAGGCAAGTGGTTGGAAGAACGAGTAATTGTGGAATAATAAAGAAGTTGAAATTTTCGTATGGCATTGAATGCACACGCTAAAGTTTCAGCGAAATGCAATTTAAAACTTCCCCTTGGTTGCCTCGTTGTTTTTCTGATAAATTCCTCGCTCAATGTCGAGGGGTGGCGCCACCCTCCCTGGAAGTGTATGTCATTACTGATCGCCGTTCCAATTCTTTGCCTGCTCATCCGTCAGGATAAAAGTTCCATGATTAATAATGGAGAACTTTCTCGGCGACTATCCTCGAATATACACACAGACTAACACGACGCAGAATGAAAATTGGCCTTGTTATCAGAATGGAAGCGCGAGTGATCGGCTCTTCTCTCTCTCTCTCGGTTTTTTCTACTTCTTCTTCTGGATATTTCTCTACTTTTTGTTCTGAGCATCAAATGTGCAAACGTGAGCCCATCATCTGATAACGGTCGCAGGATTTGTAGCTGTTTGTAAACGTCTGGCAACTATTCCAGATACTATCGCTCTCGCTCTGAAAACGTTTCCCCGGAACACAAACACAGAGAGACTTAGCTGCCTTTGCGAAAAATTGCGAAGCAGGACAATAAAGAAATGCTTCCATCTAAAGTGGATCTTAAAAGGACACAAACACTAGGTCTATTTGTAACAGCCGTATTCATATTTCACAACTGCAAATAGTCAGGGAAGATTTGATATACTACACTTTGATGATCCACACATTGTAGCAATGGTTTTATTTTATTTGTTAAAATATTATTTTTGAAAAGAAAACTAAATTAATAATCATAATTACATATTCAAAATTACCGAGATTTTCTTTATAATAAATAAATATTTAAAAAAAAAATAACAATAACCAATTAAATTTAAATGAAAAATTAATCCAGGAAAAAAAAAGATATTTATTCAAATATTCATTTTAATCCTTCAATGCAAAAGACACAAAAGTTAGTTAATTTGATGCATTATAATTATGCTGGAGGATTATGCAAAAATTGGACAACATAAGAGAAGTTTGAGTGTCGCTCTTCAATTAATTCTCATTTTAAATCCCTGATTAAATAATTTATGCTGGCAATTAGTAAATATATAATTTATTGGTAACTTCAGTATTAACTATTGCATAATCAGCTTCAACATTCAATTTTATATTTATTATAATCATGTTCAAAAATCGAATTTTTAATAAATAAATTAATAAGACTTTGTCTGATTTTTTTTACAAAAAATATCGGTAATTTTTGTTAAAATTTACCAGTAATTGCGGTAATAATTTGGACCATATTTACCGGATAACGATTTATAAATAAATTAAACGCTTTTAACTTCTATAAACATATTCAAAAAGATTATCCTATCTTATATATTGCGTGCTTTAACCTCGGCGCTTTAATATGAGTGATTATAAAGTAATCTCCACTTATCATCTGTATAGAGAACAACATAATAGCATCCCACAATTTCCTTAGCATCTGCATAATTGCAGTTTAATGACTCACATGAACGAACAATCACCATGTAACCCCATAAGCATCGCCGTCGTAAAATCCCCAACAATCTTCCCACCAACTTTAAAGTACAGCAAACTGAATACACCGAAAATGTTTAGAAAGCTTCTCTCATAATACTATCAACGTTCAAATATTGTAAATTCTGCAACAAAATAATTGAAATTAAACAGTTTATACGCGTGAATTAATTGCAGATAATTAGACGAAGAATTAGTTACTAAAATTTCTATTTATAACAAACAATATTGATTTATTTATACGTAGGAGCTTTGATTAATGAGCGTTATACCTAATTGCACGTAAATTCGGGTCTGGTGCAGAAATATTTAATGAGCTCATTAAGGTTTGATGAAATTATGTTCATTTCTCAATTACTGCGAACGTGTGAATGACATTAGTTGTGAGTATGGAGGGTAATTATAAATAAATTAAGCACTGGATTCCCACACATTTAGATGTTCTCCGGCGCTTTGTTCGCAATCCAGTGCAACGGCCGCGCGTGGATAAATAATTGCGTAATAAAAGAAGATGAAGGAAAAAAATGGCAGCGTAAGAACAAGAAGAACAAATAATAATCGCAGCGCGGATATTGCTGCACATAAGCCGGGGGGTTTTATGCACAAAAGGCAAATTGCTCACATTAACCCAAATAATATTTTAATCCAGAAATAATTTCGCGTCCCCCTACTTTGGTGTCTGCTCATTGTAAACGTAGTCAACCCACCCCCCGACAGTCTTATTACACCCTAAATTGCGAATAGAGAAATCTCCCACTATATATACATACACGTATATACATGTGTGTGCGTGTGTATACATATACGTATAGCAGATAGCGCCATTAGACAGATTAATTTAATTCGATCGAAGTAATTAATGGACCACCGCCAAATTATTTACTAATTTACTCGGATTACGTCATTATTATCAAATTTAAAATCAATCCATGTTAAGTATATTATATATGTAGGCTCAAATTTTGTACAAAATCGAATATTAATTGCATACTAATTAACTAATTTTCTCGTTTTGTAAAAACTAAATTAAATAACCCTATATATTAGTTCCTGCATAGATACTACTTTCAGTGTATAGCTAAAAATGATATTACTCAGCTATTTTTTTTAACAATTCATTATGAAAATACGATATGTAAATTAATTATTAGTAAATGTATCAGATTTTCGTATGTATCACATTGCTGAATAGATATTTGAATAAGTAAAAATTAAAATAAAAATCATAATTAATATAACAAAAATTGTTTTAATTATAATATAAACATAATTTAAACATTTATAATTCGATAAATAATGTTATCATTAAGAGAAACATCAATATAGGTCAAATTTGGAGCACTTGAAAACTATTAATAAAAGTATCTCTTTCCGGAGATTCCATTTTTTAAACAGAATCAATTTTAATATTTTTATTTTATATAATTTATTTTCCAACTAAATTAGTTTAGAATTAAGGACAAAATATTAGAATTTAAAAAAATGTGTTAAGTAATATTTTAAATAAATAGTTATTTTTTGTCATCGATTTTAAGCAATTATTAATATTTATTTAAAATCTATTAAAAAAGGGCATTAAGTATATTTGTTAACAGTATAATTGTCATATATTTAAGGAATTTAACAGTATCCACCTCTATTATTTAAAACAGTTTAGTGTGTTAAATTTTATAACTATATATGTTTATACTTATGATATCCTACCAGTTTAATTGGATTGTTTCATTGATATCACATATTAAAATCATTATTTCGATGTTAGAGGTACTTTCTGAACTCCAAAGCTATATTCCATATGATCACGCTGGTTTAAATATGAATTTATATATAACTAATGTGATTTTCTTCCAAATCAGTATATTTTGCTGAATTTCAGACCTTATTATTTTCGATTTATCCATATATGTTTCTTCCAAATAAGACTAAATCCAATTGCATGCCAATATAATTTTGTCTTTCTAAGATAGTATTTCATAATTTAAAATTACTGGTGGACATATTTTTTTCCTCATCGTAGAGATGATATGAGTCTTTTTGTTGATTAGTTTTCTATGCAAATTTTGTTATGCAACTTCAAGATTACAATTAGAGGACATTAATGATTCAGAGAATGTAGCAACAGTTGTTGGGAGATACCTTGTAAAAATAAGATATAGAATATGTCTGAGTACACATCTTTGCGGTATCCCCAAATTCAAATGTAAAAGGTTAGAGCTTTCTTCTTACAACTTTATTCGGAACAATATATCCGTCAGATATGATTTTACAATTTGAATGTGTTCCATGGTAAAATGCTTTTTACGAAATCCAAACTGGTATTCCGGAAATCTTTGCTTGGAGTATTTGGTCCGTAAGTTATAGTACCTTGAATTCCTACAGAGCACACGGCGATAACTGGCGACATTGTGCGATTCACAAGCTAAGTGTGGAAGGCGGAGATGGGATGAAGAAGAAAAGAAGTTCTAGTAGTAATTGAAAACTTTTGATATAATTGGTAGTAGATGATCTGTATGATGTTACTTATTCTTGTGGTTTTCCTAGTTTGGAAAATTGCAGGAACGCAATATCGCGTTGAATATAGTCGTTATTAGTTTAACGCCTCTTGATGGGAGTTCTTTCAGTACTTTTGTGTATCAGGATATAATTATATATTTTCATAATTACTTTTCAACAGTATTTAACATGTACTACAAATTGAAAATAGAAATTTTAGTTATAGATCGAAATTAGGCAACTTCGCTCCAACAAATATTTATATCTGTTAATGTTACGTTTTGCTTAACATCGAAATAAAATTCAATAATTAATAAAATCCAGTTAACTTATCAATTGATAATGATACGTACTAAATCACTTGATTTATAAATACTCGATAAAAGATGAGAACAAAGAACAAAAATCGAGAGGCGAGAACGTTTGGGATTTTAGTCGATTTGTTCGGTTCCTTTTGTTTGAATTTTGTGTTTGTGCGAAGATTTCCTTTTCCGGCGGAGCCGTAAAAGCAATTTCTCTATATAATTCCGATTTCGAACCAATCGCTCCTGGCTCCGATAAAATCTATTACATTAACTTTACTTTACTGCATATTCCTTAAGGACATCATCCCGGCATCCGCGTTTATAGGGAAATGAACATTCACGAATGATGAATTTAAGCAAATCCCGACGTAATTTATCGGAAGGAACGCTTTCCTCGCAAAAGCATATACAAATCCGGCGCACCAGAAAAGAACTATATAAATTAAATTCGCATTATTGTGAATAAAGTACAAAGTACAGTACTTGTTATGAAAAGCGAAATATGCACACGCATTCACATTGTTTTCTATTCATTTCTTTTTCCTTGTTTGCAATGGAGCTTTGAAGTTTCACAACGCATTGCGTGCATAAATGCAACGAGATTTCCATCGATCGCAGGAAAATAGCGAATTTTGCATTCGCTGCATATAATATTGAGCAATTTCGATGAATATCTCTCACTTTGTTGCCAGTTTATATGATTGCAAATTAAAATAGCATTTTCTTGTTCAATCAAATTTCATATAACATTACGTCCACTGACCTGGAATATTTTATATTTCAAATCTATTTTTATTTAATTAAAATTAAAATTTAATTAAACTAAATTAAAATTAATAAAATCTACTATAAATTAGTTTATCATATATGTAATTTTATTAACGTTTTTGGCGGAAAATTGCGGTCAATGTGCCATGTGCGCCATGTACCATGTATCCAATAAATTAGTATTTATTTTAGTATATAAATATCACAATAATAGATCTAAAATTACAAAAAAAACCTTGCAATAAAAATTATATTAAAATTATACATTTAAAGTAGTAAATCCTAACGGTTTATAAAAAATATAGGATGATATATTAATAAACGGTTATTAAGAAATAAAATTGAAAAGAATAAAGTGGTGTTTTATTGCATGAATCTCCATTAATATTCTTTTTTTAATTGGAAATTACAGTACAAATCGTGTTTCAGCATGCCAAACAAGGATTAAGCTTTTTTCCCAGATACTATGGAAATACAAAAAGCGCGTTTGTCGAAAATCAATTTATATGGTTGTTAAATTCACGTCCTTTTATGTTCTAGCAAAACACAAATATTTCAATCGTCTGAGCAAGGCGAAAACAGTTTATATAAGAAAATCGATCATATTTCTCGTCTCGATCTTATTAAACGTTTGTATCGTTTGTTTGCGTTTGTTTGCGTTTGTTTTTAATATGAAACAGTATTATACAGCGATTATAAAGGAATGAAATAAACGAGATACAAATAAAGTTCTTGTGCTAATAAATCCACCGTCTAACATAATTGCATTTCATGTATACGTAATAAGCAACGTTCTTTGTTTTCCAAACTCCTCTGCAATTCCATTATTTATGATATTTAAGTATTTAAGGATAATTCAGTCTGAGTTATTTAATTAAACGTTTCAATAACATCACGTGTAGGCATTCGATTCGTGCGCACATGCAATTACTGCGTTTAGGTTCAATCTTTCATGCGAAGAATTTGATATAGAACCACACCACCATTCACTTCACTCGCATAAGGTCAAATTGTTTATTGATTTCGATGCTGATTTATTGCTAAGCATTATCGGAGAACGATGTATTCAGGCCATACGAAACCTTACTAGAATCACTCATTATCATCTCGTTCGTTATTTCTTTCTTTCTATATTGTATACACCTCATTACTCCTGATTAAGATACCTTAAGGCTACCATTCTATTAACACGAAGTGTGTTTATATTTATATTCATTTCTTCCTGCATTCCTAAAATTAAACGTGATAAATTCAAAATTATACAATGCTAAAAATATGCCTAAGGCAATTCAATATCATTAATTTTGATATACTAGTTATTTTATTTTAATAAACAATTAATCTTAAAAATATAAATAGAAAGTAACTTTCAAGTAGTATTTCTTTTTCTAATTAAGATAATTATAAATATTTTACCGTCATGTTTAAATTAGTTTTTGTTGGTCAAAGTAATAAATATTTAAAATATTTTCTGTAATAAACAGCAATACCTCGCATGGTTCAGGTCTGGCACTGTTTGAAACCGGACTAATCGAAGACTTTTAAAACGCATAAAAATAAATACCACAATAAGATACTTTACTAAATAAAATGCATTTGTTTAAAATTTATTTTATTTTCCTGAATTAAAATTTGTTGTTTTTTTTTTAATTTTTCAATCCTTACTATAGTTAATCTATAGTGAATAAAATCAAAAAAGAAAAAATCATACAATATTTAAAGAATTTTTTATTGGTCTTTTTTTACGATTATTTCCATTCTATTGATCTAACAGAATTGTAAAATATTCTTTGTATCCAAAAAACTGATGATGGAACAGTTTCAATTTTTCCGAAAATTTCAAATAAATTGTACTTTTTAGAAAATCTTTTATTAAAAATGAACTGAAAGAAAAGTATATAATTTAATTGTTATACGGTGTTTAATAGACAATTATTAATAAATTATTCTTGGTGACTTATATAAGATGAAATTGCAAATGTTATATTAAATAGTAATTAATAGGGTAATTTCAGAGATTCAATGTATGAGAACATTTTAATTACTATATAATGTGCAGATTATATATGGCAAACTCATTATTAAAGGATGTTACTCTTATTACAGAATTCTTGTTAAATTGAAACTTGTTTTATCTAAGTTCAGAAGATGCTTTATAAATGCGTGCAAATAATGTCATTAATTAGTGTTATGTACGTTAAAAGCCTCCGTATTGTGGGATGGTATGGTAAGCTGTGAAGGAGAAGAACCCAAATCCTCCGTAAATTTTTGCCCACTCCGGTTTCACCAATAATACGATAAAATACGAACTTCTGGCACTAGCGCTAAGGGAGTATGCATACGATCATTAAAACTTAATTAGGGGAGTATCGCTGAAGAAGTAATAAACTTGAGCCACGCTGTGTGTGTGTATATATACACTTAATATTTCGGATGTATACTCCTGTACACAACTTTGCTATTAAAAGTTTCTTTTGGAAATTTTCTCTCGATAACTTGACTACCATTGGAAAGCGACGGGTTTTAATGAAACTGAAGTATTTACAACTACAGGCGATCCGCGCAATGAGCTTCCCTTTTCGAATGCATTATGCAAGGCTTTCTACCTCCAAAGGGGTTACATCCGAAACCCATAACCAGATATTGCTTTTAAGTGATAAATTATTTTACAAGACCATTCATCCACCTGCAACTCTTTCTCTAATTATCCGCAGCTCCCGTAAAAATTTAATTTAAATTCTTCCTCGTTTCAGAATTTATTCGCCATCTCGGTGACTTATTTGGTTTATGCCGGTAGTGACATTCAGAAAAAGGGAGCGGCCTTAGGGCTTACGCTGTGGAACAAACAAACTGAGTATATGCATGCATGCATGGATGATGGTGTGCGCGGCGCGAGAATCTAATTAAATTTAATTCTGTTGGAAAATTAGTGCAAACGTAAACTGCGGAACAGATCAACAATGCACGGTGTCGTGTCCTTATTTCTAACTTCAGCTGGATGTTCAGAACACACGGATGTAATAGCGTTGCTCCACGCCAGTACTAATCATATTCAATGGATGCGCCGGGTTGTAAAATATTATTATATCCAAAAACATTTATTTACTTATAATATTAACTTTTCAAAAAACTGATAACTATAAGCGTTTTTATTAATAGTTTAAGTATCTTAATGACATTTATTTAAGTTGGTATCAGTTCCATCTGTCAATTAAATATGAAAATAAGCAGTCTCAATGTCATCAAAAATCTACCAACTATATGTTAAATAGCATTCATCTGTTTATTTATTTATATTTTATTTATTTGAAATTTTAATCTTTCAACTATATAAACTTAATTATAATACTTTAATAAATTTAATTTATCATAAATACTAGATGTTAGATAAACACTGGTGAGTTTAATATTATTTAGTAATATTTTGTGACTAAAAATAAATATTTGCATTGTTTTTAATTTATTAAGTTAATAATTAATTAAAATACTAACTTTTCAAAGAAAATAAAAGTATCAGAAATGATTAATCTTGTTTAGTTTGCGATTTCTCTCTAAACATCGTTAGTTAGTCCATATATTAGTTTCTGAACTATTCATACAATTAGTCGGCTCTAATACATTAGCGGTGGCTGAAAATTAAGAGCGTTATGCAGGGTCATAGATAATCCCCATATAGTACTTGTTGTTTAATACTAATAATCTTTATTACCCATTTTGGGCAGAGCGCCATTGCCCGTAGGCTTTCAGCCAATAATGTTCAATTTACAATGAAAACACCGGCAAGATAATAACATGAAAATATATATATATATATATTCTAACTCATAATCAAAATTTGACTTTTAAATATAAACATAACTAATTTTATATGATTATGATTATCAATCAGAACTAAATAAATTATTTATAAAATATTTTCCTCCTCACATCTTAAAATTGACCATTAATTTTTCAACATCAAATCTCAAGAACGAATAAGTTGTTTATGTTAATAAATAAAATATAGAAATAAATATGGAATAAATATTAGTTTTGACAATAAAATAATTATAATAGAACATTTGTGACAAACATTTTTTTAATTCCTTCATCAATTTTAGTTTATCGTGACTTTCTTCTATGTTTACTTAATAAGATAAATTATTAAATCTAAGTGAAAAGATTACAATTATTTACATTTTTTAACTTCATAATCTTACTTTTAAGAATAATTAATTTAATATCATAATTAGAACTAACTGAAGGATAATATATTTTATTTTTATATTTTTTTTACATTTAGTTTTAAATAATTATAAGAAGGTCACTTCTGCAAATAAGTACACGACAATATTAATGCGTCCCTGTTACAGTGGTATCAAAAATTATTTATTGTATTAGAAAATTATATTTTAGACGGACTCAGAATTGAATTACCTGGATTCTTTCAAGATTAAATCGCTTAATCAATGAAACGCTAAGACAACAAGACAAGAAATTTTCTTATTTCAATTGATCAAGAATATTGCATTTTTTTAAGTAGAAAAGTCGAGTATGATAATTTTTTCGTAGAAAATGTCAAGAACGAATAAGTTAGAAAACAAGACAAGAAATTTTATTACAATAGAACAAAAAGATTGCGATTTTTTAGGTAGAAAAGTGGATCACGATAAGTTTTCACGAATAAGTTGCCTCTGCTATATTAATATACAACTTGTAAGTGTATTATTTATATGTACTGAATAAAATATAGAATAAAAATGAAATAATTACTTAAGTATACATAATTGTATTGCCAATAAAATAATTATATTAGTACATTTGTGATAAACATTTTTTTTTAAATTTCTTCATCAATTTCAGTTTGTCGTGATTTTTATTTGCTAGTTATGTGTATATTTATTTAATATCGTAAATTATTAAAGCTAAGTGGAAAGACTTCAACCAACAGATTACGTTTTTTAGAATCTGACTTGTAATGTAAGCATAACTTATTTAATGTCATAATTAGAACTAATTGAAAGATAATTTATTTTATAAAAATATTAAATTTTAAATATTTATAAAATATTTTGCAGAAAGAAAGATTATTATAAAATATGACCAGTATTAATGCGGCCTTGTAGAAAATTATATTTTAGATGGACTCAAAATTGTAGAAAGTAGAAAAGTAGAAAAGTCAATCATGATCATTTTTCAGCAGAAAATGTTAAGACTGAATAAGTTGATAGCTGCTGTTATACTAATATACAACCTGTAAAGTATAATATTTATATATACTAAATAAAATATGGAAATTAACACGAATAAATACGTAATTAGTATTGACAATAAAATAATTATGTAACAAACTTGTTTTTAATTTCTTCATCAATTTCAGTTTATCGCGACTATTTTGTTTACTATATATGTGTATACTTAATAAAGTAAATAAAGCAGAATTTTTTTATTTAATATATTTATTGTATAATTCACTTTCTATTTAAATTTCTAATTGAGAGAAGAAAAATTGGAGCAGAACATCAAAAGCTTTTAATTAATAAAATGAATAAAAAAATCAATTAGTCCTTGTTTCATTGGCACTTAATTAATTTTGTTATCCTTCTATCAGGAACGAGGGACATCTCAATTTTTCCGTAATTAATTTATCGATTATTCAAATGGACACTGATTGCAATCAATTTAAGTGTTTCCACTCGCCAACTTTTGTACGCGCAAAATGAATCGACGTCTTTCATTAACAAATACGCAAAGCGGATAAAGATTTCTATACTATATAAACGATGAAGTTTTGTAGACGCGTCACCCTCTTGAGAATCTCTGGGAATAAAAAAATGGGCTTGAATAATGAAATTGCAATAGTTGCGTTTATAGGAGAAGTTTGATTTTCATTAGGAATATAAATGGAAGGGAATTTATTAATTAAGAAATTGTTGCCCGTAATGAGGTTGATGTTGTTGTATATGCGTGAGCAGCAGGGCTGTATCTGGAAGAGGTTGTATTTATAGACAGTCCATTAAAGCAAAGCATTGTTTCTGAAGGCGACGTCGTCTCGAGTAGACCTGCATCAGAGAGACACGTCTTCGTGGAAGTCATGGGAGTTTGATACAATAATAATGTAAGTCCTTTGTTTGCACCCTGGGGAAGGGCTGAGGAACTTAATTTATATTATTACTACCATCACCGGGCCCTTCAACTCGCTTCAAATGGAATCTCGGTGCGGCGTTTCTCTTCGCTCGAATTAAATACCTCGAGCATGCTTTAATTGGCATAAATATTGTGTACAATGCTCGCATAAATTGCGGTTCGAGCTCTAGTGCAAATTTGATATCAAAAACGATAAAGGCATTGTTGCAAGAAAGACTCCACGAGCGTGAAAATAACTTGGCAGCAGAGCCAAACTTTTCTGCTAAAATTCAATTTAATTACTTCCTCCATCCAATGCGAACTTTCAACTTCCATAATGATCCACTTCACGAAACAAAATAACGTCACGAACAATGTAGGAAACATTAAACAGATCCCCGGAATGGATATTTACCTATGTTGTGGTCGTTTTTGTTGTGTTCTCACGAGTTTTGCTTCAAATGTCGACGGAATATCAAACAGAGAAAGTGAACAAAACGCATAGATTTTTTGTATTCAATTTTCATGGCTTTTTACAATTATATAAAATAACCGTGTCGTTTTCAATCATAAACGAAAAGTAATTAAAATGGCTTCTTTGTAATTCACCTGTCCGATATTTTAATTGAACTAAAATATTAAAAGTCGCAAAACGAAATACTATAACGTTTTTATATATTTCATATAGTTTGTAGCTGGAAAACGATGCTTATTAATTGAATTCATTTCTCTTTGATGTCCTTAACCATCAATATTCAAATTGGCTTTATTTCAAAATACATTTAAATAAATTTCCATACATCCCACATGACTTGATTCTCGATAAAGTTGTTTTTTTTTATCAACTTTGTTTTATAAAATGTGTACAAAGTAAAGGAAAATTTAGTAATTTATTTTGCGCTCCTGTTATTTTTTCCCCACTGCGACTTTTCTTTATATTAAATTCATGAATTATAAAGGTTTTATTCCATCCCGTCGAATTTCCAAATAAAAATAAAGTAAATGTAAATATGCCAATTTGCCTGCGGGATTTCTATACATTTCCATAACGGAAATAATAATAAACAGTTGTAAGTACACACCCAAACTTTACAATGTTTGGATCGTTATTTATTTATTTAAAATAATTCAACTGAAATCTTGTTTGTTATAGAATAAATCTAATATACAGCATTTGGATACTTGAAATATTATTTGTATGTAAAATTCAACTTACCTAATTTAACAATGCAAATGTTGCGATTCTCAATACTTCTGGATGTATTCGTATATCTTGGAGCTGAAAAAAAAAACTATTTAGATTTTATGTTTTGATTTTAGCTGTTTCGGTTAAAGAACTTAACTCTTAATTAAATATAAATTTATTGGAAAACATGTTTATATGGCAAATGGAGCAATTTTCCAATCTAGTCATTAATTAAAACCAATTTTGTCACTAATAATAATTTGTCATATTTTTACTTCCGTAAAGGCAAGATTGCTGCTCAGGCTTATAAAGTTGATTGCTTAACTCTGCAGTTTTTTCTTGCAATGATATCTGAAGTTGATGATAACTTAATGAAAGTCATAATTGAATAAGATCGTAGCTGTGCAATCAAATTGCAGAGATGTTAAAACTATGACTACCAAAAAAAATCACTTAAAAAGACTTGAACTCGTTAAGAAGATCAATAATTAGGTTTCATATTAATAGAAATCTTAACACAATGATCAATATTTGCATATATACAGTTCAATCCCAAAGAAATCGTCAATCTTTTGAGTTATCACTGGTGATGAAAAATCAATCTAAAACGATCATATTTCAAGCGTAATTGATCATGAACCACATCGAAAGCTGATCATCATCATCAAAAAAGATCATACTATTAATTTGGATGAATTATAAAGGTGTTATATATTTTAAGCTCCTTCCAAAGAAGCGAAGAAAAACGGTCAGAATTGGCAAGTGGAAAATTATTGGTAAATGATGTTCAATCTTCCAATTAGTCATAACCTTGCATCATCGGTTTACCATTTATTACAAAGTTTGAAAAACTCTACGAATGGTAAAACATTCACTAATAATGATGATCTGAAATTTCACTTGGTTCATTTTTTTGTAATCATGCTAATATTATATATTCAATAGTAAAAATTTTATTCTAAAATAACTAAAAAACAATTTAAACCATATAAAAGGAAAATTTCCTATAAAAGAAAATGTAAGCAATGAAACTGTTTTTTTTATGTTACATACTTTTCATCATAATCTGTCCGAGCTCTTACGTTTAACTGACGTTTTTATTACATTTAAATAGTATTTTTTACGTTTCATGACACGACTCTATAAATGCATAAATGCTGAAATATATATAAAATACTTGGAAAATAACATTATGTTAAAATATAACATTCACATATTATAATACGTATACAATAGTGATTTTTATTTATCAATTTCAGTTTTTAACTCAACTTTATTACAGATTTTATTTACATCCATTTATATGAATGGAATTCAAATGTTTAGCAGCCTGTACATTTGAATGTGAGTATTCACAGTTGATTAAACCTGATCGATGACAATAACAGTAAAAAAGCACTTGTTGAGATATCTTAATATATCGAATATTATGTGGTGTTTGGAATATTTGAATTATTTCAATAATTTTATGATTATGTCCAATAAATATGAATTAATAATGCACCTTTTTTATGATTATTTTTTTAGTATTTTATGTTATTTTTATTATACAGTTTTTTATTTGTAATTTACAAATGCAATAAAAATTATTATTATTAATATTTTAACTGAAAATATCTGCTAGAAATTTTCAGTAACTAATAGAAAGTAAGTCATAGATTTATTTACTAAAATATAATATTTATTGCCTGTTCAATTAGGTGCGGACTATGAACTTTGTGGACCCTGGGCTAATACCTTTTGGGGGCCATGAGTTAAAAATGTTTAATGTTACACATTTTTTGGTAAGGCATCAAACAGTGAATTATACAAAGTTTGGGACAGTTGTGTTAATTTATATTTTTAACCCTTGATTGGACACTTTCCTAAATCCGCCTCTGGATTAATCACACCACGCAGATTTGAAAGTACAAAACTACTTAATAACGTTATGGTTTAATATTTCACTGCCAGAAAAATAATTAATTAAATTTTTATAGAAAAACGAGAAGGGGTTGTAATAATTTAATTTCCGACGGCTTTGTTAATTAATTTGATTATTTTCTTGGTATTTAATTCCTTCTTTCGCGCGTTGCATTCTCTTAATGTCACTGTCGGACTCTCCAGTTTTTAATTTTATTAAAACATTTTTCACCCTCGACCATATTATATTTCGTTTTGCATCAATTTCACCTTGTCGTCTCGGCGGTTTATCATTTCCTATGTATCAATTTCCGGCTTCTCCTTCTTATCTGCCGGAAATCTATTTTTTTAACCTACTTAGGTAACTTGTAATTGAATAACGAAAATTTTCCATTAATTCATTTAAAATTAAAATAAAAATATTAATACAAGACTTTTAATATTTTATCATTATCAAAGCGATGTCTTCTCTGCTTTTTTAAATTTAATATTATATATGTCAGAATGCTTGAGAAACATTATTAAGGATAGTTATTGTGATAAGAATCTTCTCATTATACTGGTGATGTAATTCTGGACACGGTAAAATCTAATAAAGTTTTAAACAGATTGATTAATTAAATATAGTCCTTCAGCTAAGTTTACAAGACTGATAATCTTATATTTCGAATTATCTACATTTTTGCAGAAAGTTGGTACTTCCTAAAAATCATATAGATTTGTCGGTAGAGGCGCCATCTATATATGAACTCATGAACTCATTGAGTTAGGTGTTAGGATTTATTAATACCTGGAAATATCTGCTCTATATAAGTTTATTGATAAGCAATACAAACTTCAGTCTGTGTTTCAATATTCAAATAGCTTGAATTTAAATTATATCTATGAAAGCAGTTAACATCGTTTTTTTTTTGGTATGCAACGTTATATGTTATAAATAATGGTTCGTTCGTGCGTGTGAAAACACTTGTGAAAAGTGAGTAAAAAATGCTGTTGTTAAAGGAGAAGGTCCTACTATTCAGAGGAACATTTCGCACCCTCTCATAATTGAATTTCGGACAGGCCTATATATCGCAGAGGTATGCTGAAAAAAAAAATGAAATGGGGGTGATTTTGCCGCGGGCAACATTTTCCCGAAAATTTCCATCAAATATTTATGTATGTATTACATAATACGAAGATATGCGGTGGAGGCGAATTCTTATTTTAATTAAATCAGAGCGTGGCGTGCAGAATTAACCGAAGGTTATGATTAAATCAGAGTGCACAGCGCCAGACGCTGACAAATTGTATATGCAAATTGAGATCCAGAAGTTAAGCAATCACGTGTGTGGCTGGTTAGTAACTTGGTTACTTCAAAGACATCCCGGCTCTATCGCATAAGGTCTAATCTTTCCTAATTACACGCTAGCACAGATAATAACAAGATATCTCCGACGTGTGTCCTCTTTATATGGATAGGTTAGGTGGCGAGCGTAAGAGTGTTTGAGTGTGCGAGGGTGGTATGTGGATGTATGGAAAACCCTAGGCCCGTCCCGTTTAATGCGAGCGCACTTTCCGCTCCAACAATTTCCGGTCGAAGTGCAGCACAACGCAAACACATGCAAAACTACCATAACGTGGGGATTACGGTACATCCAATTCCAAATGATGCGTTACCAGCCAATATCTCCGAACATACACCAAGTGCAACACTGAAAACCTAATGTTTTACTCCGGCTGCTTCTGCTTGATCGGAATTTATAACGTTGCGCCGAATGCTACAAACGTTTATCTCTATTTAACGTACATATAATCGTTTTCCATGATGCATTGCGCATCCCGGTTACGGCAACAACAACAAATTTATCATTGCATGATTAAATCACACGGTTTACAAATATTTATAGTTCGGACGAATGAATTCCCGGGCGCAATAGCATATCAGGAATTACCGTATTCTCTCTACTTTTTTCTATATACGTTTTCATCGGGCTTATATGAAATAGTCTCAATATACATAGTATTATGCATAGTATTAAAGGTTGCTAAAAAAGTTGTAACTGAACTCGATTTATAAGTGCATTTTGACATTAATGTTTCTATTTAAAAATAATAAACATCATAGATGATAGGTAAATAAATTCATTGAAATCAACACAATTTTATATATAATTAAAATCAAAATATATTAAAAAATAAATATAAATATACCTGGCCAAAAAGTTATCGACTTCGGTCTTTTCGCCCAGAAAGTTAGTAACTTATATATGTTACAAATAATAATAAGAAGATAAAATCAGAAAGAAAAAATATATATACATATATGCATCCATAGAAAAGGCACAATTATAAGGAAATCCAAAATTAGAAAAGGGTACATGTGGGATATTTATGAAATATCTGGATTTCGAGGAATACAGAATTTGATAAGGGAAGTAACATTTGTATCTTTAGACATAGAGAGGTACATGTCAACGATTGGAACAATTGTGGTTTTGAAATAAAGATCATTGTTAATTTCGGATTTTTTGGTCGCGAAAAGATTTTTTATGACTGGGTTTCGGAATTAGGACATTTAATTATTCCACAAAACTTCAACATATTTAAAATTATATACTTATATACTATGTAAGTTTACCTCGTAAATGTACAAATTTTAATTAATTAAATTGTTGGTCTTGTGAAACAAAAGTAGCGCATATTAATATAAAATATTAAAAATTATTTTCAAGTAGAAGTGTTTTTTGTTAAATTTTTCTGTTAGAATTATTATTATTAGATAATTTTTAACATCATAATAATATTTTATAATATTGTTAGAGCAGCCCTTCTCATGATTTGTGAGAACGGCTTCGAATCCTACCGAGCGAGGCCGTTTGGGCCAACCAAGCCGAAGATTGCAATAGCAGAGTTAAGAATAGCAGCAGATACACATAGCAATGATTAGTTAAATCACAGCGCATCAAAATACTAATGACTAATCACAACATAAACGACAGCCAGCCAACAAATTGAAATATTTTTTTTAAAAAAATAAAAATATATACAAAATAAAAATTTCATTGGGAAAGTTTATCAACTTAAATACAAATCAGATTTACTTATTGTTAGAAAAAATGAATAAATTGTAAATAAAAAATCTGACACAAAAAAACTTTATTCATAGATTTTATTTAAAAAATCATCCAATTGAATAATATTATTATAAGAAATATTTCAATGTTTTTATGGGTAATTAAATTGTATTATTAACAGTTATATGTAGCACATATATACAATTGAGGCTATGAGAAACCTATGGCCTACATAACATAATTGTCTATAATTAGGAAAGTCTCGTAAAAGCAAAATTACTAATTAATGTTCATAATTGTATCTTATTCAGCCTTTACACATTTTCAAATACTTTAAAATACTGCACTTATCTCTGTTATGCATCAAAATGCTTTAAAATAGTTTGTAATTAGTTAATTCACTTCCAGATTTTTTTGTAATTTTATTATTAGTATTTGTATAAATGATTAAATAAAAATTAGAAAAAAATAAATTATTAATAATAAATAGTCATCCAAAATGAAGGAGTTTAATATAATTTTACTTTAATATAATGTAGAATATAACATTTTAAATTATAAGAATATTATATACATATAATAAATTATATGAAAATTGCATTAATTATTTTCAATAATTCATATTGCCATAATGTAACGTATAGTTTACTTATAAGAACTGTTGTAGTTATTCCTAGAATATCTCATTTTGTGAGAAACCGCGTTATGTTGGATTAAATATGAATATATTTCAATACCGAATTGAAGGCTCTGTATAAAAATACTAAATTGGAGATAATTTATTAGTAAAATCATTGAAATAGTTGTTAAATAGTTAAATTAGTTGAAATTAATTAACTTTTTTCAATGTTTAAATGATTGTAACTCGAAATACATTAAATTTATTTTCCTTTTAACTTGGAATAATTAATATTTACGAATGGGATTGTAGCAGTTAAGCTAAAATTGAACTGGTGTAATTACGTTTTCAATCAGCTGGATGGCGTATTGGATATATGCGGAACTCTGAATCGAGAGTCGGCGGTGTCAAATTTAATTAAAATCTGCACGACCCACGGCTTATTCTAATTAGTCTTATTTAATATTGCGATTTTTGTTGTATGCATTCAGTTCGAACCAGTAGAGAGGGACGAACTGTCGGATGGATAGATGTGAGAATGCATGGATGCACAGATGGATGGATGTATGGA
The DNA here is from genome assembly GCA_963457615.1 of Nicrophorus investigator. Classification (NCBI taxonomy): domain Eukaryota; kingdom Metazoa; phylum Arthropoda; class Insecta; order Coleoptera; family Silphidae; genus Nicrophorus; species Nicrophorus investigator. Next base: position 18,326,220 of record OY735140.1, on the reverse strand, counting down.
TGACATTAGTATGTATGGCGCGCGTTCGCAGCAGTTTGCGAAGCTCCACTTGGTTAGTTTAATATATTCCATGCGAGTGTAAATATAATACAAGCTGTCGAGCGCGCCATCATCTTTTCTATTCAATAACATCCAGAGGGGACTTCCGTTGCGAACTTAATTTCTATTTTACACGCACTTCGTGTACAAGATTTTCAGATTGTTTTAGTCACTCACTCAGGCTGTTACGCAAATACGGCCATATCTCCGATGTGTAAACATTTAATGGGGCTTTGATTAATCAGGCCTAATTGACGACGCACGGATTCGGACAAATATTTTCCTGCCAGTTAATGCCGGTCCTGAATTGACAAAAGGAAAACAAGGAAATAAATTTGTCTGGTCGCTGCGATCCATCAGCAGGACTCTTGTCCCATGCCGTCTCTTCTTGTATCTGTTTTTTTTTCTTTCAGGCGGGTTGACGGATCAAAGTCGCCCAAACGGAAACAAACCCTGTCTATTCCAATACACTACACACTATAATTACACCATAAATAACAATTTCTTTAGCATTCCCTTCTTTCAGACCAACCTTTTGTGCACAGTTTGTTAATAGAAACATTTATTTTCTATGTTTGCATATACATTTTAAATTAATTTATTAATAAATTTTATTTATTGTACGCATTTATAAACTTATAGACATGTATAAAATATTTTCATCAATTGATAATTTTATGAATATCATAAACTAATTATTTTTGTTAAGTTTGAGAAGAACAACATTTTGCTAATTAAAGATTAATAAAATTAATTAATTTTTACGTATATTCTATAATTTACTTGTGATTAAATATTATGAGATTATCGTATGAATTACTCAAATCATTATAAATAAAATACAATTTTAACGTATTATATTTTAATCATAGTAAATGTCCAAACTTTTTGTTATAAGTCAAAAAAAAATGTAATTTTGAGAGAATTGTTTTAATTTATATATGACATTTGTCATTTTGAGACTTGTTTTGGGGAGACTTCCAATATTTCTGTTGCATAGATACATTTATCTTCGTTATTCGTTTTCAAATAGAAGTAAATTTTTCGATCCAATTTAAACAAGCTAAATAAATTTCCAATAATCTAAAATTTAATGTAATAATAATAAATAAAATTCATTATATTTAATCTATATTTTACAAAGAAAATTGATTTTCTATTATAAATATATTATTCAAAATATTGAATGTAATAATATTTAGTTAAAAATTTTCGTTTATACTAATTTGAAACAAATGGATAGGTAATTTGCAATTCTGAAAGAATAATAATGCCGAGAATTCTTCAATTTAAAATATATTCTTTACTAGAAATATATTATACATATTTACTTAGTTATATAGTTAGCATCCAGTTATTTATTCTACAATAATAATTAAAGATTTATTAATTAGAAAATACAGATTTTTTGAAAAATTGCACTAAATGGATTTGAATTTTCCAGTTTGTTTGTTTGTACCAAATAATAATCTAATAAATAATTAATAATCTGGTTTACTATATGATAGGATATTATCATACATTATCTTAATACTAGAATTTATCATATTATTGGCAATTAATTATTATTATCTAGTTAATAAATACGTTTATGAAGTTCATAATTTTAATATATCAAATTAGTACATATTTTATAGAAATATTACGCTGTTTTCCGGTTTAATTATTTTATTTTGGAAGTTTTTTTTAATAATTTATTTTTTATTATTAATTTCTGAGAACTTATATTTATGGGTTGCATAACAATCTATTATATAAAGTATTTGTTCATCCTAATGGAAACATTTTTATCTGTTATTTATTTTTACAATAACATTCATTTTTACTGTCATTACCGTCTTATACATTTGTTCCTTCAAAATAGTACTTATAATAACATATCCCTTAAGTTATAAGATTATATTACCAAATTGACCAGTAGGTGCAGGATACAATTTTTTTTTCGAAAAATAGAAAATATTTATAGAAGTAAATACTGAAAAAGTAATTATATACATACTTTAAGTAAAATCATAAATTAGTGATTTCCAAACTTTTTGTTACTTTCTTTCAAAAAAATTTAATCTTCTTGTTTTAATTTATATTGGACATTTATCATATGTGATCTGCGGGGAGTAATTTTAAATATTTGTGTCCCACACATTTGTACATAAATATGTATTTATTATAGGTGTACAAGATTCCTCCTCGTCTATCACGTTGGAAACCACTGATTGAAACCACCTAATATATTTTTATTTTTGCTAAATGAATTTTTATTAATAATGAAAATATAATCTGCATATAATTTCTACTTTTATACAATAATGCAAGATTTTCTTTCTTCTTTATTAAATCTTTAATGGAAGCAAATAGAAAGAAATAAATTGTATTATATTTAATTTAATTACTACAAATAAATTTTATTTTATATTATAAATGTATAATTCAAAATACTATTGTAAAGTCCAATAATATTTAATTAAAAATAGATCTAAGTTTTTCTATCCTAATTAATATGTAAATTATAATATAAAAATTATATATTATATATATATTATTATCCTTTTCTATAGAAATATTTTATATACATTTATTTAGTTATATAGTTAGTATTCATATTTCTTATATAATAATAATCTCAGATTTATTAAATAGAACATACAGATTTAGAAAATTACTGTAAGAGTTAAAATAATAATGTAAACAACATTGCTTTATTATGACTAAATGATTTTGAATCTTTTACTGAATTGTAAAAAGAGAAAATTATATAAAATCTATAAAATAATAATTATATAAAAAAAATGTGGCAATACCAAAGTACTGAAAATAATTGTTTATACATTGATTGCATACAAAAACATAAATGATACAATTTATAATATAATTAATTATATATTTGTTTCTAGGAAATAATCAACTAATAAATAATTAATAATCAGGTTTATTGTTATATGCTAGATATGCCACGATTAGGATATTGTCATACATTATCTTAATACTACAATTTATCATATTGTTGGCAATTTATTATTATTATCTATTTAATAAATATATTTATTAAGTTCATAATTTTAATATAACAAGTTAATACATATAGAAAATATTACAATATTTTTCGGCTTAGTAATTTCGTTACGTCAGTCTTCTACATCATTTGAAACTTATACTTGGAAGTCAGTAGTCAGTAGTTTCTTCTTTCAAAATAATACTTATAACATCAAATCTCTGGTGTTATAAAATTGCATTTTTTTCTCGGAAAATTTTAAATATTAAAAAATATACATAACTTTTACTTACTTTATTTCAATAAAATATAATATTTAGAGATTTTATTTAAGACATTTGTCATGTGATCAGCTGGCAGTCAAATTGACCGGTGGGATTCATATTTTTCTCAAAAAATAGAAAATATTTGTAGATTAAAATACTGAAAAATTCATTATAAACATGCTTGAGTAAAGTCATAAAACATAATAGATAATATCTTTGGGAAATTTTATAACAAATTTCCAAACGGAGTTAATAAAATCAGCAGTGAATTTATGGCGTATTATCTATATATTAACTAAAACTTATTATTAAACTTTAAAAATTGCAACTAATTATTAAAATTTAATAGTTCTATTAGAGAATATAAAGCACTTAACATTAAATTGTCAAAAGATGGATTTGCAAATTTAATTACAAAATTGATAGGAAATTGAATGAAGCAATGGTAAATTAATAAGTTATTAGGGACCGGTCCGAACGGAGGAGTATATTATTATGATATGATTATATATAGGTAATGTAACCCTCGCCAATAAATATCGGCGATGTGCGGGTGCAGTAAATAATTCAGGACCGGGCGTAGTAACAATTACATGCTGAAAGCTAGCAGATGGTCTCCTAATCAGGTTAATGCTGATATAGGATGGAGTGCCGCCGAGAGAGATAGGAGACCATTATGAATATTTTATGTTCGGCCGGGGCAGCAGAATACCGAGACACACTATACCTCCCAAAAGAGGGATACTTCAAACACATTATATTGATCGAGCGACTCTAAATGTTCATTAAACATTCCCATAAAAAAAAAGACAAAAGAAAAAGTAGAAACCAAATAATTATAATTCAATATGATAATTGGAGTTGGCAAGAACTGCTGCGCTTCAGCAAATTTGGATTATTGAAATGACTTTAATTATATAGAAAGCTTTTACTGTATTATTTTCTAATGGAAATAATACATTTATAATAATTAATAGCACCCATCAAAATGAACTTATTATGAAATATTTTAATACAATCGCATACAGTCATATACCTCTGTTAACGTTAGATTCGATTCGTTAATTTCGATATAACGAAGTCTGCAATTTCAAGCCCCATTTAACATATAAGCGACAAAATTAATGCGCTTAAGTAATCTAATATGTAAAATCCCCTCAAAATAGACCAGAAAAATAACTTCTATTAAAACAGCTATTGTATGCAGAACCACTTTTGTACAATTAGCAAAAAAAATAATTTCATTTCTATTAAAGTAAAATCAGCTGTTGTATACAGACAATTAATAGATTTCATAAATGTCGATGAAATTTATTGAATGCACAATGAATCAGTGAAAAATTAAAACAGCAAAATTTACTTTGTTAAAAAATATTATAGAATTTTTACCTTTAAAAACGAAGATTCATTTAATGAATTAATTTCGTTCCAACATGCATTAAAATGTTTAATTTTGACAATTGCAAAATTATATATTATTTTAATATAATTTAATATAATTTAACAAGGTAGAATTTCTAATAGAAACAATATATAAAATTACTGAACAGTAATAATACAAAGTATTTTAAAAATCTTTCAATATAATTAAAGTCAATAAAGTCAGTCTATAGGACTGCTGTATAAGCTGAAGAGGTCTCTTCAGCACGTGTATTTCAGCATCTTGAGGTCATATCTGACAGGAAGGCACTTTCGTGTTAGAGTGGGTGACGAAGTGACGGCGTTGCATCCGATCTATGCAGGCGTTCCACAGGGTAGTGTGATGGGTCCTCTGCTGTGTTGGCTCAGGAAATGGAGGATTCGAGTCAATGAAGTGAAGTCTGTTCATGTGACTTTCACAATGCGCCAAAAAACATGCCCACCTTTTACTCTTAATAATTGTATCTTGCCACAGAATGATGAGGTCAAGTATCTGGGCATTCATCTGGATAGGCGTATGAGGCTTGAAGATTGCTAGCTTACACTGGTTAATAGGCAGAAACTCCCATACAACACTGGAGAACAAGCTACTCATTTACAAGGCAATAATTAAGCCAATCTGGATTTACGGCATCCAGCTGTGGGGATCTGCTAGTAAATCGAATATAAATGTAATCCAGCGGTCTCAATCAAAAACTTTGAGACAAATTTCCAATGCTCCTTGGTACGTTACATACCGTTTGTGGAGGAAGAGATTGCAAGGGCTAGTAGAAGATATCAACAGCGATTACCAGTAAATCCAAACATCCTGGCAACGAACTTGACCAACACAAGGAATGATCTTAGAAGACTGAAGAGGTTTAAGCCGCAGGACCTACCAAATCGTTTCATTTGATGTGTGGTGATTTGTGATTACGTGATAAGACATATTTAAAGGATTGTCACTGGACCAATCCTTTATTACTTAATTTATTTATATTCATTTACGTCAAACATCAAGCTTATTGTTTTTTTTTTAAATAATAACAGATAGCTTGAATAAAAAGAGGAAAAAAAATTTTTAAAAAAAATTATTTAATCACGCAAAAAGTTCACAAACAAATTTCAACTAAAGGAAACAGAAGGGTAAAATAATTGCAATTAAATATTATAATTAAAGTTGTCAAAAACTGGTAAATTTCAAAATGGATTATTGTAAGAACTTCTATTATATATGAAACTTTAACACTGTAATATTCTAGTGAAACGTTTGTCACACTGTGACAAGTTCTTGTATATTATCATTTTATATTTTTAAGATGTTAGAAATTTATTGAATGCAAAAGATATTGATTTTTCAGTGGAAGATTTAGAAAATTTTATTAGAATCATATGCAAAAAAAATAAGGTAAAATTAAAAAAGTTTGCATCAAAAAAATGTTAACAACCAAAGATTTAAATTTACTTGGTTTAAAAATAGTATAGAATTTTTAATTCAAAATCGAAGTTTAGTTTCATAATATATTTTCTCATCCTTTTTTGTTTATTGCTAGTGTGGCAGATTACAAATAAATCAATAATTAAAAAAAAGTTTCATGATTTAATTTCGTTCCAACATCCATTAAAATATTTAATTTTATTAATTGCGAAACTATGTAGTAATTTAATATAATTTAAGTTTACAAGATAGAATTTATAAAATTGCATTAACATCCTTTATGAACATTGTAATACAAATACAAAGTATTTACAAATAAAAAATCTTTTAAATAATTAAAATCAATTAATATTTTAGTTCACAAATAAATTTCAACTAAAAGAAACAGAAGGGTAAAATAGTTTTAATATTGTAATATTCTAGTGAAACGTTTGTCACACTGTAACAAATACTTGCATATATCATTTTATATTTTTAAGATGTAAGAAATTTATTTAATGCAGAAGATAATTATTTTTCGGTGGATGATTTCAGTTAGAATAAAATGCAAAGAAAATTAAGATAAAATAAAAAAAATGTTAACAATCAAAGATTTCAATATTGATATTAACAAGGTTTTATTATTGAATCATCTGCTTTAAATAGAAATATTAAATAAAAGAGAAAGAAAAGTGTAAATTTTCTTAGATAAATAATACTATAGAATTTTTACTTCTTAAAATGAATTTTCGTTTAAATACGTAATTTCGATGCAACATCCATTTAAATGATTAATTTGATTAATTGCGAAACTAAAAATTAGTAAACTTTAGTTTAGTTAATATCCTTTATGAATAATGTAATATTCTAATAGAAACAATATTTAAAATTATTCAAGAGTAATATAATATTTACAAACAAAAATCTTTCAATATTATTAAAATCAATTCATATTTTATTATTTATCACGCAAATCATCAAAAAGTTTAGAAAACAATTTCAACTAAAAGAAAAATAATATTTTAATATTATAATGAAAGTTGTCAAAAACTAAGAAATTTAATATTCTATTAGCTTCTATTTGTAATATTCTAGTAAATCATTTTTCACACTGTGATAAGTTCTTGACTATATAATTTTTCATTTTTAAAAAATATTTCGTTATAGATATGGATTGGATTTATAAAAAGTGAGTTGAAATGTTTAAATGTTTGGGAATCACTGTTATAATAGTTATAACATATTTAAATTCCATAAAATAAAAAATACTGTACATTTTTCGCACAATAATTAAAATACGTATGTTTTATTAGTTTTAAAATTTATTAAATTATCTTCAGAAAAAAACTTAAAGTTAATGAAATAAATAAGTTGTTAAATGATATTAAACAAACGGAGTCTATGTAAATGTTAACAAACAAAAATTGTTAAGAAAATTATTCAATTGATATTCTACGCATAAAATTATAATAAAGTATTTACTCATAAAGTAACATAACTAGAGTGGAAAATTTTCGTCACGATAAAAAAAAAATGTAAGAAAAAGGAAAAGTTGTTCTATAAATAATGTGGGATAAGACATACACCAATAATTATTGTTTTCTCATATATTGAAAGTAGTATTTCATAAATGTTGAAATGCCAAGAGTTACAATGGTAGCAACGGCGGCGGTGGCGGCAGCAACGGCAGCTATTATTACGGTTGTTTTATTATTTCTGTGTTGGTTTACTTGGGGAAGCGTAATAATTTATTACACTTGTAGGTCGGAGGGTATTAGCAAAAACGGCGTGCGACTATAACGCGAAATAAATCATTGGATATATTTGACGTTTCCTTTTGCCTCCGGCACAAAACGCAATTAATATGTACATACACATACAGAAAAAGCAAAACAAAGATGGATGCGAAGAAAATAAATCTGCTGTTGACTACTGGGAATCCGACTAAATCAGATACGAGTACCCTAGGGGATGAATAATTTCTAAAGAAATATAGCTGTTTTTTTTTGTTTCTTTCAGGAATAAAAATTTAAAAAACACGTATTTTTTAGTAAGTTTAATATTAAATATAATTTATAATCAAAATCAAACTAAATATAAAAAAAAAAATAAACAAAAACTTTAGAATTATTATATGTGTTTTATTATAATTAAACTGAGATATCACCAGTTACGTTTATTTTTATATTTATGACCGTGTTCTAGAGAGACTCGATGTCCAAAAGTACTAGAAAGTTTTGTACTTGAGACCGAAGTGTCACAAAAAAAGTTGAGGACGATTCCCTAGTGCTCACTGATCCAAATTGTAGCACAAGTTTATTGTGCTAATACCTGTCTGTAAGCGTCCTAAAAGTTATCTTTGCGTGAATAAATAATATAGTAGCATATTAGTTGGAAAATATATTCTTTTTAAAATCAAAACAAAAATTAAATTTTATAATTGAAAATAAATTAAAGTGCTACAACTATTGTAATATGTTGTATCTGAGATGAATCTCAATGATTGAGAAATTAATTCAAATCGATTGGTTTTAAAATTGAATTAATAAAATATAGACAAAGGCTTTGTGGTAATTCGGGGTACTTACTAAGATTTCGTTCATCATTACAGAGAGCTACTAAGACTAATTCTAAAGACATATTCTACTTACAAAGTAAATTATGTCTAATAATGTAGTATGTAGCCCCGAGCCTTACAATTTTATGGGCCTCAACTTTGCAATGTTGAATTCCCCAAGATTTTGACCCTAAACCTCAGCACTTTTTTTTAAATAAATTAATATTTTTCTTCCATCTCCTGAACACAAATTTTGATGGGCTTCTAATATATTAGTTGCTCCGGGCTTAGAATTTTTCCTGATAATTATGTAATTTTTATACATTTCATAAACCATACTAAAACTTGTTATTTAATGTCGTTTGTATAACATAATTACAATGTGAAGAAATATTTTCATGGATTAGGATGATGAAGAAATATATATTTAAAAAATTAAGGTTTGAAAATATGACTATTGAATTTATTATAGTTAAGTTCTTACTTCCTTTTAACTAATACAGTTTACGCAACATTCGTTTCAAATAGTTTTAATACTTATTTTCAAGAGAATTAACAATAAAATTACAAAAAATATGTGTAAATAATTCGAACGTGTTATAAATAATTGATATTATAAAACTTTTCTTAGTAAAATTATATTAATTAAGTTGCTGGATATAATCATAAAAATATAAATTTTACACTATTGATAAATATATCAAATTAATTATTTTTGTGAATATTAATTTCAAGTATTCATTAAATCATTTATAACTTTGAAATTATAAATTATTTTTAATCTACCGTCGCGTATTTTAAACCTAATATTACGTTTAATTGTAATATATTATAATTTACATCTTCCATTTATAAATAATAAAAAAAACTAAGTTTTCTTACATAAAAAATAAATATTTGTATATAATTATTATCAAAATCAAAAGTATTAAAAACCACAAACAAATAAAACTGTTACACAATTAAAATTCAATTCTAAAATAATTTTGAATATTGATAATAATATTATTATATTTTCTCTAATCTCCTCTTTTTTCATGCATATTTCATGTATATTTATAGTTTTTTTTGTAATAAATTAATAATTCATCTTCCAGTGCGGAAAAAGCAAGATTAAAAAAAATATAGAATTTTTATTTTATTTATATATTTATTTATTTTGTGCAATAATTGATTTTTTATCATTAAAACTAATTAATTAAAATTACAAAATATATATATATATATATATAAATAATTGATATTATATAATTTTTCATAGTAAAAATATATTAACTAAGTTTCTGGATATAATCATAAAAATATAAATTCTAAACCATTGATAAATATATAAAATTAATTATTTTTCTGAATATTAATTTCAATAATAAATTTAATCATTTATATAACTTTGAATTTGATAAATATTAGAGTATATCTAATTCTAATATTAATCATTATTTAAGTGATAAAATAAAATAATAATTCTAAAAAATAAATGTAAAATCGAAACGTTTATGTCGATAGAATGAACAAGTGGTCAAAATTAAATTATATAAAAAGTGTCGTTCATGCAAATGTAGAATAATTTTGATAAATTTAGTGAAAAACTATAATGAATTTATTTCAGTAATTGGAATTGATTGAAAAAAAAAATGCCGTAAAAATAATGGGAAACGGTTGTATCAGACTAGGCATTTGAATATGCATGTACTAATACAGCGTAGTGATACATTAATCGATGTTGAATCGTGAAAATGAATTGTACCAATAACGACGAGTAAAATATTATATTAACAAAATCATTGTTATAATTACATTTGGGGGGAGGACGAATGAATAAACTAATGAAATTTATCGACTGTCACTGACATATGAAATTTATTTATTTAGGCGTCCGGCCTGATTATAATTAATGTGCGTCAATCGATTCGCACATAAACTCGGAATTCGCTAATGCGATTCGATTCGATAAATGTGGTTTCTGAAAATACTGGTGTATAATTTTTTTTCAATAATTGCACTTTGCAGGAGAAATGGCATTAAATAAATATATATATTTATACGAGCCGTACATAAAAACAATCATATAATCATATAATTCTGCTTTATTGCTATCGTAAATCTAATGGTTGAAGAAAGTGCAATTGCTCTATGTGCAATAATTTTTATCGGCTTTTTATACGGAATTTCAAATGCACTTTAATGTCTCAATAGTTGCATTTTGGCAGAATTGATTACCCATTCACCAATTGTTCGACGGCAAAAAATGTCGCTCACGTTACGTAATTGATATTGGTTACCATAAAGATAAAATGTGTCATTTTTACTGGTACCACAAGTCTAATAATTATTTTTTACGAGCGCCGAACCCAAATTCTTATAAGTTTTACCATTCTTAGAATTATTAATGTATTTGTAATATTTTTATTATTAAAGACAATTAAAATATTATTATTTATAAACGTTATCTAAAATAATTAATAACTAAGGTGTAATGTAAGAATTATTATTATTTAACCTTGAAGTTGATGGAATTTTGAAAAGGGTCGATATAATCACAATTGATATGATTTCCTAGTTTCATTGAAATCTGTAATTATGTTATGACTATATTATATAATATACAAAAAATATCAATGTTCGTTAAAAGATTTAGAATATATTGATTTGGAATCTATAATCATTTTTTAAATAAGTAGATTTACAAAATTTTTGAATTGCAGACATTCGTAAAAAAATAAGTCAGATTAACAAATATCACTGAACCATTATTTTTTATTTTCGTAGTTATTATTTGGTCATGGCAGGATTTAGACACGTTTATAATTATGATATTTGTACATGACAATATAAAAAAATAGGGGTAGATTGAATTGAATTTTTATCACGGGGGGTGAAAGTACAAGAAAGATTGGTAAAATCTGAGTTACTCCGATATTGATTTGTCATGAGTACACAAAGAGTTGCTTAAGAAAGCAATTGCTTTATTTCTTAAAATGAAATAAATAATATTTACTTCTGTTTTTATCACCTCTTAATCTTTTCTAATAAACATTTAAAAATAAAGTACCTATTATCGAATATGAATAACTTGCTGATTTTCTTTTATAATTTACAAATTAATTTTAATGTACCGTTAGAGAAAGTTATCAATATTATGGTGTTACATCAAAAAGTCTCGGACTTTAAAACTGATATTACGTTTAATTGTAAAATATTATAATTTACATGTTCCATTTACATATAACTTTACAACTAATAAAAAAAATAAGTTTTCTTGCATAAAAAATAAGTATTTTTATATAAATATCATCAAAAACTGCAAATAAATAGAACTAATGCCAAATTTAAATTCAATTCTAAAATAATTATGAATATTGATAATAATATTATTATATAATTGAAAACTTAAAATAAATCATCCAAATATCCCACCCAAAAAACTACCAATAATTATGTCTTTATTTTCTCTAATCTCCCCTTTTTTTATGCATATTTCATGTATATTTTGCGTTTTTTTTTTTGTAATAAAATCATAATTCATCTTCCAGTGCGAAACAAGCAAAAGATTACTTATCTATTCATTTATTTTGTGCAATAATTGATTTCTTTTATCAAAAGGTTGAAGTACAAGAAAGTTTGGGAAAATCTGAGCTAGTCTGATATTGATTTGTCATCAATTCACAAACAGTTATTCAAGAAAGCAATTGCTATATTTTTTTAAATCAAAAAAATAATATTTACTATGTTTTTTATCACCTCTTAAAATATTTTTACGTCTTTACTAATAAACATTTAAAAATAAAATACCTATTATCGAATATGAAAGTTAATAACAAAAGTAATTATTCTCTAATTATAGCGTTCACAGAATAAATGAACCAATTTTATAACTTGCTGATTTTTTTTTGTAATTTACAAATTAATTTTAATGTACCGTTATGGAGTCACGTCAAAAGGTCACGGATTTTAAACCTGATATTACGTTTAATTCTAATATATTATAATTTACATGTCCATTTAACTTTATATATAATAAATAAATTACTTGCATAACAAATAAATATGTAAATATCTTCAAAATCAACAGTATTAAAAACTGAAAATAAATAGAACTAATGATAATAATATTATTATATATTTGAAATTATGTAATTATGTCTTTCTTTTCTGTAATCTCCCTTTTTTTATGCGTATTTCATGTATATTTATCGTTTTTTTTGTAACAAAATCATAATTCATCTTCCAGTGAAGAAAAAGCAAGTTTTAAAAAGAAGTATCAATTTTTTAGTTTATTTATCTATTTATTTATTTTGTGCAGTAATTGGATTTTTATCATGGAAGTCAAAGTACAAGAAAGTTTGGGAAAATCTGATCTAGTCCGATATTGATTTTTCATGAGTATACACACAGTTACTTAAGAAAGCAATTGTTTTATTTTTTTAAATGAAACAAATAATATTTACTTATTTTTTTATCACCTCTTAAAATATTTTTACGTCTTTACTAATAAACATTTAAAAATAAAATACCTTTTATCGAATATGAAAGTTAATAACAAAAGCAATTATTTTCTAATTATAGCGTTCACAGCATAAACGAACCAATTTTATAAGTTGCTGATTTTTTTTTTGTAATTTACAAATTAATTTTAATGTACCGTTATGGAGTCACGTCGAAAGGTCACGGATTTTAAACCTGATATTACGTTTAATTCTAATATATTATAATTTACATGTTTCATTTATATATAACTTTATAACTAATAAAAAAAATTACTTGCATACAAAATAAATATGTAAATATCATCAAAATAGTATACGACATATAGAACTAATGCAAAATTAAATTCTAAAATATTTATGAATATTGATAATAATATTATTATATATTTGAAAACTATTAAGAATCAGTCGTCCAAATATCCTACCTAAAAAACTACTAATAATTGTGTCCTTCCCTTCTCTAATCTTCCTTTTTTTCATTCATATTACATTTTTTTTTTGTATAAAAATCATAATTCATCTTCCCGTTCGGAAAAAACAAGCTTTTAAAAAAATATATTGATTTTTCTTTATCTATTTATTTATTTACTTTTTACAATAATTGAATTTGTATCATGTGGATCGAAGTACAAGATAGTTTGGAAAAATCTGATCTAGTTCTATATTGATTTGTCATAAGTACACAAACAGTTACATAAGAAAGCAATTGCTTTATTTTTTAAAATGAAATAAATAATATTTACTTCTATTTTTATCACCTCATAAAATATTTTTACGTCTCTTCTAATAAACATTAAAAAATAAAATACTTATTATCGAATATGAAGGTTAATAACAAAAGTAATTATTCTCTAATTATAGCGTTCACAGAATAAATGAACAAATTTTATAACTTGCTGATTTTTTTTTTATAATTTACTTTAATTAATTAATTTTAATGTACCGTTATAAAAAATTATCAATATTATAGTGTCACGTCAAAAGGTCGCAGATGTCGTTTAATTTACATATAACTTTATATGTAATAAAAAAGTTTACTTGCTTAAAAAATAAATATTTTTTTGTAAATATTATCAAAATCAAAAGTATTAAAAACTGCAAATTAATTATGAATTTTGATTATATCTTTATTTTCTCTAATCGCTGCTTTTTTCATGCAATTTCATATATATTTATCGTTTTTAGTAATAAAATTGCGGAAAAAACAACAATATATTTTTATTTTATTTATATATTTATTTTGTAAAATAATTTAAATTTTTTGTTTATTTATAAAAGCTTTTCTTCATTTTTAGGCTTTATTTATTCATTCGTGTTACATGTTTTTTAGTCGTTTTATTTTATTTTTTCGTTATTTATTATGTTATATCTGAAGTAATAATAATATTTATTATAACAATCAGACGGTAAATGAATAAAAATGTAAACATATTTATATAATCATTTATTGACAATATTTTGATTTTCTAATTTAAGAGAATAATCCTATTGATGGTTTTTAAATTGGTCAATTAAATGTAATGAATAATAGAAAACTAGTTTTGAATGAACATTTCTCCCAGAGAAAATAGCGTATTGCATAACATTAAATGAACGAATTACCTTCCGTAATTGTATCAGTGTAAGTAGTGTAATTTATCGAAATAAGTGTAGAGGTAAAAAGGAAAAAAAAAGTAAAGGTAGAATGGTGTGCGATGCGGCTATAAGGTGGGATTGAACCCGGAAGGTTCAGATTGCGAGAGACAATCATATCCATGGAATGCATACCAATTAGGCGGTAGGTGGCTGGAATATGATCATAGTGACAATAGATGCGGTTTAGTCCCGGCAAACAATACGCGTTTTACTTCGAATCCAAACCAGGAGAAGCACGGTCCTCCGCCCTAGGTTCGCCTAATTTAATATCGAACTCGTGTACGTATTGTTGTCGCTCCAATGGCGTGCATTTTAATTGAAAACCGCCAAGTTTCTAATCACATAAATTACATTTAATTATGTTAGGAACTTCTGGCAGCGCAGCAACAAACGTTGCTCGAGGATCACATTTTCCCTAAATACCGCAGTTATTAAATATATTACCAGCGACTTTAATTAGAAGCATGTGCGAGAATATTCAAGAACTCGAAACTAAAATGCTATAAATTTATCTGCACATTTGTCTCAATCATGAATAATCTTTATTTATATCATTCCGAGAAAAATATTTGAACCAAATGTGCAAGGTCTCGTTTGTTTTGAGATGCGGAAGTCAATTTACTAATTAATATCGTCACTCATAAGTTTCAAATATTTACTTTCTAAGTTAATTAAATATTTAATTTACTTCCATTTAATGTAAATAACTATATCTACTACTTTAAGTAATTAATAAATTATGTTATAAAATACACGTGTATCGTCTGAAGTTATTATTTCCGCATGCAATTAATTTATAGATTAAATATATGCATTTGAAAGTATAGTTTTTTCAACTCATAATTTTAACAAAATTTAAAATTACCAGCTCAAATAATTAATAAAATTACAATTTTAAATACAATTTTATCAGTATTTTTTCAAACTATAATAGAGAATTTGAAAAATGCATCTCCAAATTTATTTTAGTAGCTATTTTTTTATAATAGAAAAATAAAATATATTTCATAAAGACTGGATAATTTTGAATTTTGTAGCCCAAAGCAAATAAAATTTGGAGATCTTAGAGAAACAAAAGCAATTCGTATGATTATTTCATGGTAAGTATTAAATATTTAATATATTTGATGTAACTTTTTTATGCTTTTCCAAATTACAATACTAATTTCACGGAATCTTTTCTGACTAAAAGGAATAAATATTTTCTTTTGATGTGATTCAAATATTTTATTGGGAAAATTTTGTTAGGAATTATTATATCTGTTGATTCATTTCAAGTTTTTTGTTGATTATTTTAATAGTTTTTTCTTATATTAATTATATTAATAATAATAGTTTATAGACTAATTTGATAACAAAATCAAAGCCAAAAATTAGCAAAAGTTATCAGAATTCCAAAATCATGGAAATAATTAAAATTATAATTGCAATTTTTTAAATCAAAATTGATTATTGAAAAATGATTTTGCTCTTAGTATTGCTTTATTTAACATGTATTATTTAATATTAGAAACAAACTTTTTCTTATATAAATTACTGGCATAGAAATACCTTGAACATAGTGTATTCAAACCACATTACATTTAGATTAATACGACCGTTAAAGCTAAACCGTAATTCGAACAATCGAGTTTAAATGAATGTTGCAAATGTAGATCGTAATTGAAATGTCGAAAGTTCGGTCTCGCAGGCTACATAAATTATGGATGGTTTTTGGTTTTGATGCCGGAGTGTCCGCTCTCAACTCCGAACAATCATTCCGCAATAAGTTCTAAATGAAACGATTATAATTACACATGAATGCCGTTTGTAGTTATTAACATATATGCTAAATCGGTCTTTGGTATTAAGGGATGGACGAAGCGGCGACACATCCAACATGAAATTTATGTACCGTCTCGCTTATTGTTTCTATGGATTTCAAAGCAAATGTAAATATTATCTTAAGCTTTATATGGAGTTTTGGAATTAACTAAGCATAGTTGGATAAATATTTTAGTTTCGTTCTATTTAATAATATTTATTATTTGGAAATTTTAATGATTACATTTAGATTGTGGCTAGTGGAAAATATGATCATTTGATGCAGATTAAATTGATTCCTGCCCGTTAGCTAAGCGCGATGCGAATCACGTAAAACAATCAAAAATTGTTTTTGCATAGGGGTGAGCGAATTTTTTTCAGTCTGTAATCACTTATGTGCCGTTGACATTTTCGAAATGGCGACACTCTGTAGGGAGAGGTAATTTGGTTCTTTCCGAACGAACGGATCCGTTCCTGATGTGATTATTCCACCCTTACAACGGACCCCTGGTTTTCTGTCCCTTTTCCGACCCACCACTCATTTCCTATAATGCAATATACTCATCTAAATCAGGTCCCATCATCAGCTTCGAAAGCTCCCAATCACTCGATTGGATTTTTGCACGACAAAAATCCATCGCAGATACCAAAATCAAATGTCAAACATTATACATCAGTTTCGTTGATTATTATCGATCTTCAAACATTTCGACGCTATAGAAAAAGTAGTAATAGCCGACACATTGAATAAAAAATACCATTACGTAAATGTAACAGATTGGAAACGCATAGGAAATTGTTTATGTCGATGCATTGAAGCGCATCGCTGCATTTATCCTCGGTGTATTCTATTTTCACCCAGACGCATAAATGTTTTTATTTACTTTTTTTTTTGTCTGCGTTTGCACCGTCTTATACTTTCTTTATTTCTTTCTTTATTATTATGATTCTGTATTTTATCGGTCGCAAGATTTAAGACAGTTTGCGAAAAGTTTTGCGCTGGAAACTGCGCCGGCAAACAAATCAACGTATTAAGGGAAGAAAGTATGTGTACTTTGCCGCATAAACTTTTCGAATATTTTAGCCTTATAATAGCGAAACACAACAAACTCCCCCTAGAATACATTCCACGCAGCAACCCCATGTGTTTTTTTTTTGTCTCTCTTTGCATCGTTCCAATCTCTCTCCTTTTTATGTTGCGTAAAACTATTTTCAGGCCAAATTAGCCGCAGTTTCGGTTCATTACTCGTAAAGAACAATTCGGCTATTGCATTATTGGGAAAACAGGGAAAGGAGGAACGATACGTGAAAAAAGAGCAACCGGCACATGGAATTATTGGAGTGGAAAAAACATTTATTTCCATAAAGCGCAGCAGCTGTGAACGTTCCAAAAAGTGCAGTTTCGCCCACACGCAGTACGCGAAATTACGCAATTCAATTAGTCCCGATGTTGCTTATTGTCTTTCCAAAGTTAAACGGTTCAGATAAAAAGCAAGTGTTCTGCGGTTTTAGCAAACAATTTTGTAACCGAAATGAAATTATTTATTTCCGCATAAAGTCAAAAACGTACAACGCATTGTGAAACACAACATTATTACGTAAGCTTCAATTCTTGAAATATTAAATAGATCTGTTTATCCCAACAACGTTTGCACAAAATTATACCCAGTTATTTTAGGTAACGATACTTACATAAATACATATTTACATATTATGATATAAATTTCAATTTTCAGCATAATTAACTAAATATCATATAATTTTAAATTGTTTTGCATTATTTTACACACCATAAATACATTTATTTAAGTTTTTAAAATTACAAATACAAGTTTAGTCCAAAATCTTGTTTTACCTATATTTCAATAATAATCTTTGTTGTCCAAAAATAAAAAAAATTATAACAAAATAAATTTTCGTGATTTATTTTTACTAAGTCAAGTTTAAATTAATTGTTAAAACTGTAATTCAGGTTCCTAAAGCTTAATAGATTTAAAGACCACGAGACTTTTCAGGGCCCATTATTTTATACACTAATTCGGAAATCAAATTTTGTTGTTAAACAATCATCCTTCAACTTTGAGACAGCTATACATCAGTTAGTTCATTTTTGTCTAAAATTTAGTTAAAGATATCGAATATACCTTAAACTAAATATCGTTTACTTTTATGATTATATGTATATATTATTTTGTACACTAATAATAGCCCTTTGATTAGATATACTATTTATATATTTTTTTGAATTTATTTTAATTTGTAATATCTATACATCTTGATGGAATTAAATAAATGTATGTTTATAGTTTGTTTGTAACTAGAAAATTGATGTGAACTTTGAATCACTTTAGTTCTGGGCATCAATAGCTATCGTGAAATAAAACGTAAATGTTGTAACGTATAGCGATGCATTTTCTATGCTGGAGGCAATGATTTGCGTAAATTGGGCAAGCGTTATTTTATAATATGCAAAAGGTAAATGTTTGCTGATATCGCTGTACGCAATCGAACGAAATCAAATGCAAAAAAAATTAAACGAACCGCGTGAAAACAATCGTTGCCCATCTGGAAAATGCATTTTCCAATCAGCGTTGCGTACGGCCGGCAAATGGCGGCGCATCCGGCACCAAATGCGGTTCTCGATGCCGGAACGACCGAAAAGATCAATTATCATAAATACTTGATCATAAATTTTCATAATTTATCGTAATTAAATGAGTCGTCCGTTGGTGCGTGATTTTTGCATCAATTATTTTTGGTTGGATACATAAAGTGCAACACAACGGGGCGCAGAGATATAGGCGGGGTGAGCGGCAGAAATGGGAGACAGAGGATGAATGTATGTGCTTGATTTATCGAATGAAACTTTGAAATGGGATGCCGCTGTTATTTATGACTTTATATGCATATAAAATGCAATTATTCAAGAAACCGTTTCGAAACTCGAAATCAAAATTAATAAATCGCTATTCTGCTTGCTATTACAATTATCACATTCAAATCAATTATTATTAATTATACATATGAAATTTTATCAATTATAATTTATTTTTTCTTCCTCGTAATTTGATTCTTTTATATTGGAACTACTAACTACGAAATAATTTGTAGTCAACTTGTATTAAATCAAAAATAATTGCACATAACAAAATATACATATTTTATATAAAAATATTAATTATTATATTTATTTCAACAAATACATAACAACTAAATTCATATGATAATAATAGAAACAAAAAATATATAACTGCTACAAAGAGTAATTGATGGAAGGTCTTTCTGCCCAAAGAATAATATTTATTTAAATCATTCCTATATTTATAAGATAAGTTATTTATAAAAAAATCGAAAACTCAAGCGTTTCTTTTCATTACGTTCATTTTATTATCTAAAGTCAAGTTAATTTAATGAAGAGTTACTTTTAAAAAATTCGAAAACAAGCGTTTCTTTTTTTTTTAAACAGTCATTTCATAACCAAAAGTCAAGTTAATTTAATTTAAATAATTATTATTAAGACACCTATGAAGAAAGCCTATGATAAATAACACCTTACATCAATTAATTGATTATTTTTTTGTACTCCTTATTAATTTCTTTAATAAATATTATTTTTTGTTATATCTGTATTATATATTTATTATAAATATATAAAATAATAACAAAAAATATTAATCATTGCAATATAATTGTAGTCAATATTTTTTTATTAAATCTACTTGCAATGTTTTAAACTCAATGTTTTTATTACACTGAATGTTTCTGCAGTAATCAGAAACATTCTGAGAGAAAGTGCATTTCTTATTAGATTTATTATTACTATACTTTTTACTATAAATATTATTATATAATGAAAATAATCTCCATAAATGAAATATTAAATATATCTATTGTGTAAATAATTTATTTAATACTTAATTCCTTTTCGCAATGTTTTAATCAAAATTCAAAGTTTTTTTGATAAAACTAAAATACCATGATATTAGAAATTGAATAAAAAAGTAGAATAATTATTGTAAGCATAATAGAAATTTGCATATATTTTTCGTGAAAAGTGTGAAAGTTTGGATTTGGTCATATGAAACAAATAATTTCATATAAAAAAAAATATAATACTCAATAGTTAATAAATAAATCAAGCATTGCAGGTACATTTATGTTTATTTTCGTTTACTATTTCAAATATTATATAAATAAATAAATCAAACTTTCTCCAAGTAAACACTTTTTGTGTCTAGTAATTTTTAATTCATAAATTGCAATTGGTAAATAAAAACTACAATATTCATTTATTATATGAAAGAAAACTGTATTTAAACATATTTTTAAGCAATCTTATTATAAATATTCTGTTCTTAATAACCCTGGGATTTACGTTTTATTTACGAAATTATAAAAATCTATTAATTTACAAGATTGCACAAATAAAATATAAGTTTATGTATGAAAAAATATCACGATGACTTCACGCAGTTCCATCGATATTTAATTTATTTTAGTAATTACTGAAGAATTATTTAAAACTATTTTCTTTTCTGAATATCTATTTATTTCTATCATTAAAAAAAACATATTTCAAGAAAAATGGAGTATAATTTTCAAACAGTTCTTTCAGTATTTTATTCATTAATAATTACTTACAACTATTTTCTTTACTGAATATCTATTTATTTCTATTTAAAAAAAATCATAGTTCAGTACTTGTTTGATGCAAAAATAGAGTATAATTTTCAAACAGTTCTTTCGGTATTGAATTCATTAATAATTACTGAAGAAATACTTAAAACTATTTTCTTTATTGAACATCTATTTATTTCTATCATTCATTTAAAAAACCAAAACATTGATACCTGCGTCTTTCAATAAATGGCTTGATGTTTTCTGATGAATTTGATTGATGAGTGTTTTACTCATCAGAATATATAACCCATCTCATAAAGGATATTTAAATAATTATTTCGCAATAATATATGAAAATTTTCTTACTTTCAGCTTAAAATATCGCATCATGAATAAAATAATGTATTATATAAAAGGATAATAAATTTTATGTTTCTTTTGTAAGAACATTTAGACTTATTAAGATATTAAAATGTGTACATCTGAATTGTTATTTAAATTAAATTAAAGATGTAATTATTTAAGTTAGTTAATAAAAATGTTAGTAAATAAAATTCCGGTACACGGCGTAATTTATATAACGTTCGAGTTTTATAGACAGGAGGATGGATGGTAAAATTAAATTAGAATTTACATATAGAAATGTAATTCTGACTGACGCTGGGCGCTGGAACTGCTCGGGGCCAGATTGATTCGAATTCAATTTACAAAGAAATTAAATATATTTCACGGCTTTTTGCCTACAGTTTATTTTTTTTCACGAACGAGCTCGACTGGCAGTGATTTATTTTGTATATTTTGTTTGATAAATGAAAACTGATTCTTCTCTTCGAATTTAATTTCAATTTCGGTGATGCATTATTATTTGCCAATGTTTTTATTATGTCTATCTCGTTCAGCACTGCCGGTATTTGTTATTGTTATATTCAATTGAAATTCAGCGCAAACAATATAAACAATCCGTTTGTAATTGGATAAGTGCGATCGACATTAATAAATTGTTTTTGTTCAATTATAATATGTAAATGTATAAATTATTCTATACAGGAGTTGCTTAAACTTCTGAATAAAAAGAGACAAAATTGATGTTTAAATTAATTATTTCTTGAACCAAGCGAGATTTAAAAATTATTTCTTCGCCATAATGCTTGGATTGCTCCTAGAAGTATCCATTCAAAGTTTCATCGAAATCGCTCCACGCATTCAAAAGATAAAATTAATTTCTGAGCAATAAATTCAAACACTCCAGACATGAACGTTTCAGCCAAAAATAAACGCATTTTGCACGCAAATTTCTGCGCTGTAACTACAGTTCTACCGATCCGATTTTAAAAAATGAACATTCATATTAACGCTTAGCTTCTATAAAGCTACATGGTGAACTCAGATAATTTTTAGGATCATTCCTTGTGAAGAAAATAATTAAATTTTAATCAAGAATTATTTGTTATTTTTATTAATTATTTCTTGAACCAAGCGAGATAAACAAATTCTTTCTTCGCCATAATGCTTGGATTACTCCTAGAAGTATCCATTTAAAGTTTCATCGAAATCGCTCCACGCATTCAAAAGATAAAATTAATTTTTGAGCAATAAATTCAAAGTCTCCGGATATGAACGTTTCAGCCAAAAATAAACGCATTTTGCACGCAAATTTCTGCGCTGTAACTACAGTTCTACTGATCTGATTTAAAAAAATGAACATTCATATTAACGCTTAGCTTCTATAAAGCTACATGGTGAAGTCAGATAATTTTTAGGATCATCCCTCATAAAGAAAATAATTAAATTTAATTAAAACCGAATACATCATAAATACAAGCTAATTTCTTACCACTAGTATAGATACATCGATTGTTCACTTCAAAGCTTACCTAGAACAAAAATAATTATATTAGTTATGTGTACAACTTGAAACTATTAACACGTACAACATATGGTACATAAGTTCTATTAAAACATGGCTAAAACGTAATTGCAATTAGAGGTGCTCAAAGGGCAATAGATCAAAGGCAGATCGATTGAAAAATACAACTCTAACATGTTCACGCACGCATTATCTTTATACCTGCTTCACTATTCTAAGATCTCCTTTTGATCACAGGATAAACGTTAGTTAGAAGTTTCGAACTATAACATCTAAAATTAGCGCGTTTGATATATAAAATTATGCAGCATGTGTAATTACAAATCAAACTATAAAGACATATAGGAATACCTAACTATATTCCGGTTCCGCACTTTTTGAAACCGAAATAATCCAGGACTTTAAAATCAAAAAAATAAAATAAACAAGAAAATTATTATTAGTTTTGTATACAACAATATTATTATAATCAAAATTTTACAATTTATTTTTACTTTGATTATTTAAAATATATTTTGTTTTATGAAATCATTTTTACGCACTGATGAATGCCGCATTATGCAAATTATTATTGTATTTATTAAGACAATTCATCCCCTAATTATTATATAAAATCTATATAGAAATAATAAGTATATATTTTTACATAAAATCGCAGCAATTCATCGCCTAATTATTATATGAAATCTATATAGAAATAATAATTATATATTTTTAAATAAACTCATTTACAGCAATTCATCGCCCAATTATTATTGAAATCTATATAGAAATAATAAGTATATATTTTTACATAAAATCATTTGCAGCAATTCATCGCCTAATTATTATTGAAATCTATATAGAAATAATAATTATATATTTGTAAATAAAATCATTTTCAGCAATTATTATATGAAATCTATGTAGAAATAATAATTATATATTTGTATATAAAATCATTTACAGAAATTCATCCCCTAATTATTATATAAAATCTATATAGAAATAATAATAATATATTTGTAAATAAAATCATTTACAGAAATTCATCCCCTAATTATTATATGAAATCTATATAGAAATAATAATTATATATTTAAAAAAAATGATTTACAGCAATACCTCATATAGTCCGGTTTTAATTTTAATAAAATATCTCAACAAAATTAACATAAATTCAAAAAAAAATTGTACATAATAATTTTTTGTATAAGCCGGCATAAATATGAGAAATATTTCGATACTCGGTTGACGTTCAATAAATAATTTAATAATAATATTTTTTTTCGAAAATTTCTGGGTACCACCGGTTTAGAATCACTGATTTGGTTCATCGATTAGTATAGGATTCAGTGAGTCTATATAAAGAATTTCTGTAGAGAAATATCTCGAATAATGCAGCTTCTATCAATTTGAAAATTTCAAAACAAATTTTATTTATGCAAAATAATAAATACTAAAAAATAGCATAGAAAATTATTTTTTCCACTAAACCAGGGGCGAGTAACTTGTTTGTTTGATAATATCGTCATTTTTATTGATTTTTCTTTTGTGTCTTATTTTCTATTATTTCATATGAAATAATCAGTATTTTCTCCTGTTTGAGAATTTGCAAACACTTGGTTTAAATTTTCCAATTTCAAACAGATCCCGAACTATTTATTTTTGGTGAAACCAATTACCTGCACTATACGAGGTATTAATATTCCAAAATGTTGTAAATTACTGATAAAATATTCCTTTTGTTATTTTTTTTAAGTTGAATTTCGGGCAAATTGTATATTATTACCCGTCGCATCCACCCGTTCAATAAATCATGTTTTGTGCTTTTCCATCAATTACAAATTTGGGACATTTATTCACATCAATTATGTAATTTGTAAACATTTCATGTTTAAAACGTATAGATATGCTTCATATTTATTAGAATCGAACATCAAAAAGAATTACAAAATACCTGTGAAAGTGCTGCACAGTAGTGAAATAAAATAAAACTACGTTCGCTATTATATACTTTACATAATTAAATACTTGTTACTTTAATGAAACAAGACTTACTTGAAAAGAGAATTACGTAAAGATTTAATGAACTCTTTGTTCCGGCTGAAAGGTAATTCAAATTATTTTTCTTTTTTGTATTCCTTCCTTCCTGTATAATCAAAATCCATTTATTATCGATTTACTTCCTCGAGAGGTAAATGAGTCTCATTATGAAATTATGAAAAATTATTTTCCCTATTTCCAATTATGTAAATTGCAGCTAGGTACGCGAAAATAAAAATATAAGTTTGCAGTGGGCAATTTCATTCGCTTCATTATAATTTCCGTTGCGTTCAGCGTAGGGCGCGGAAATTCGTATGCAGAGAGTCGTGAACTTTCTCGAGGAAAATGCTACGCATTTCAAGCTAAATGTCGAAAACAAAACAAAAATAGGCTCTGTATTTAATAAATTTGGCATTTCGCGTTTCTCTCTGATTTTCATCTGCATGCAAATGCAATTCCGCGCACGAGAGGAACGTAAGATTGCGGATAAGGATACTACCTAGTGTTTCATAATTTTTAGGAAGAATGATCCTAGAAGTGTCGCGCTCCTGCTATTCGTCAATTAAACATTTCGAAAACGGAATTCGAATCACCTGTATTATGCGAACACTGGATTTAGCATAATTCCTAACCTCGATTTTAAGTTGCTTCTCTCTTCTGGTGCAACGTGCAACTGCAACCCTGACAACGGTAGAAAACGTCAATTTCTTAATTCAACCGAAGCCCCACGTCTTCGCATTACATTAAGAATTTCAATTTTATTACCACATTCGGTGTTTTGCCTCCGTGATTCGAATATCTCCGCTCCCCAATTTACATGTCACACGGGCTCGGTTCACGCTTCATCATGTACGAAACCATCCCAGATATTACAACAGACAATGGCTCGGGAAACTTGAAAGCAACTTGACAATTTTCACATTGCTCTTACGTTTTACATGTAATCGATATTTAAATAAGTAAGCAACGAACACATCGATTTATGCAGATTCATTTACTATTTACATATATTAATTGCACTATGTGTAATATGTAAAGTTTGCAATTTTATTCAAACCTTTTTTTAATTAAATAATCAATCAAACAAAAATCAAAACATTTTTATAAATTTTAAGTGTTTATAATTTCAACATTTCCTATTGAACTTCTTCATATTAACTTATTTTTATTTATGTAAGTGTAAAATTTTAAAAAGTGAAACGGTTTAGATTCTAATTTAATGAAATGCATGCAATAAAATTATACAGGAGATACAGGATATCTCTTATAGAACATAAATTTGTCGCAACATTAGACGATTATAAATTTGAAGATTTTATATTTAAACTTACTACGCGAGACGAAATATTTGGGCAAGTAGTGTAAAAACTAATATTATTGTGTAACAAGTTACTTGTACTCGGTAAAAATCGTCTTGTACGCGGCAAAATTTAAATAAATACGTGTTACATAGTATGTAATTTGTCGGTTAAATATTATATAAATATAATATATAAGATTTTTAGTAGGATAATTGCGTAACTCAAATAATTAATTCAATATAAATACAATATATTTGTTGAAATTAATGACATTATGTGTAATTAATTCATTGAATAGATAATATAATTATTAAAATAAAACTTGGCATATATTTAAATTTAAATAAAAGAATAACTAAAAAAAAGTAACTGTAATTATAATATTTGAACATATCTGCGTTATTAAAATGTCCTTCAAATTGACTGCGTAATTGCGGATTAATAACATATATTAGTAATTATTATTAAAAATCCGAATAAAAAACGTGTTAATGCAAAATTACATGTTGGATTAAAAAAAAACTAAAGAAATCTTTTAATCTCAGTTCGTGTGTTTGTTGTTACACGTACAAGATTACATGTTGCATTTGAATCAACAAAAAAATCGGATTGAAAAACTAAAGTAATCTGTAAATCTCAATTCATTTACGCTTTCATCTCTTCCGAATGAAATATTTCCCGGAAATAAATCGTAATAGGTGTTTAGGTTGTATGGTTGATGGCTAGAGTTCATCTCAAAGTTCGCTTTCGAACAGTAAATCAATTCGGACCGTGGATTATTGAATAACTTCGAAATCGATTCTGTAAAACGCTTATTATATTGGAAAATGTTGGCTGGGAGGAGCGGATATCTCTCAGGTGAATAATTCTCGGAGGCTATTATATGTGTGGCGCGCTTTCATTCGCGTGAAGGCCAAAGTTGGACACTTCCGTGAATATAACAACTTCCAGGCGTATCAGAAACTCGGCTTTGAATTTATAAGAGGCCCGCCCGGCCGCAGTTTGCGCCACGAAACCATTAATCTTTTATATATATATATACACACATATACATGCACATTTCAGTTCACAATTTAAACCTTAGGAGCATGCATAGAGAGTGTGAAAAGGAGTGTGTGTATGTGAGAGGGAGAAAGCAGGAACGAGGAGAAAAATAAAATAAATTTGTATATGCATGTTATGCAGGTTCAAGTTGTAAGTATGAACCAGATGTTGCGCAAAAGATTTCCGTTGTAGTGAATTTATTATGAACTTTTTTTACATTTACACAGAAAATAAAATAAATGTACTTTTACAAGTATTTTCATTTATCACTGGGCATCATCAAAATAATAAAAAAAAAATTCTTATGTATGTAAATATTATTTTTACATTTTTATTTTTCAGATTCATCTTGATGTATTTTTATTCTGATTATTGATGTATATTGTATAAAATTATACAATATATTAATATTATATAAGTTCCTTATTATTTTATTAACATTTTATAAAAATTACAGTAAAATAAAGGAAAAGGAAAGCTGTTGAATCAATTGGATGGAAATTTTCATGACAAGAAAGCAAGTTTATTTTAAAAACTTTTCAAATTAAACCGTTTTGACAACAAATATCGATAATTTTCTTAAAATTATTTAATGATTATTCTGTTATAACAATAATAATATTTATTGGCCAGAAATATAATAAAGTAGAAAAGAAAAAGATAATAATAAACAAGGTTGTCTTTGAATATTATAATAGATAACACTATATATATATATTACACAAATACAATAACTAACAAAATGAAACATTATTCTTATTTGTAGAATTATAACAAAATGGCTAGAGGATTTCTGCGTTTATGTATTTAAATAAATTTTGTTAATATATTTTTTTTATTAAATCTTAATAGATTATTGTTAATTATTGCACATACTATACACAAAAGCAGTAAATTTTAAAATAAAACCGGTAATTTATCGGTAAATGATTTTTATTTCATTGATAATTTTGGATATCAACTCAATGAACTATTGCTAGTGAGAATATCTATTTATGTGCAAAAAAAACTTATATAAACTATTTTTAATTTATATACATTCATTTTATAATTTAATCATTAAAGTCTATTTTATAATGTACACTCTTAAACAGTCAAATTATTACTTTCTTAATAAAATAAATTTTCTTCTTTATTTTTATCTCCAAGGAATACGGTCTAACCGTTAGCCACTTCCGTTGTATGCATATTTTATATTCTTACACCCAAAAATAGCTGGGTCTCTTAAGTCCCTACATATTTATTATGAAATAAAAACATTGAGGGTGAAATCCCACCGCTGCCATCGGATATTTTTTTTGTATCTTTAATCTTGCCATGAGGTTTAATAGAACAAAAATATCCATGACAAATGCCGTAATCTGCACTAAATAAAGAAAAAGTGAGTCGGACATCACGCCACATCACAACAATGCCAAAAAAATGATATATATATATACGGGTATGAGTGAGAAGGGGAGCAACGAGAGGACAAAAAAAATACATAGCACAGAAAGAAAACAAATTTCATCCCACAACACACACAGAAGTTATCTACGAGCCATCGTGGAGGGATTTTTATTTCTGCACAAGCAAGAAATACCCTCTCCCTCACCCCGTATTTCCTCCTCGTGCATTTGTATTTTCTTCCCTTCGCCTTTTTTCCGGGACTCATCTCTTCCTCTAGTCTAAAAACATTTGCGAAACGGCTGGTGGTTTTTATTTATGTGTGGGGCCGTCGTCGCGGCGTCGACGTCGGAGGCCGAAAATAATTTGTTACAGTTCGTTCGTTAATTTAACTTTTAACTATGTAATTTACAGCGCAACTTCCACAATACACATATACAACTACAATACACTGAACACAAACAGCGAGACGAAAATGATGAGCAAAATTGCCGGCGATCATTATCTTCGCCAGGCCTAACATCTGATAATTAGTCGATATCATTATACGCCCCCGTGTCGCCCAGGATTATGTATATATTTGATTAATCTAAGATCAATACTTGCCGATGACGCAATGGATTAGTAATGAAATATTATTAATTAATTAACATTATTGATTTTACATATACAATAATTGGATTTCAACTAACATCTTCAATTTATTTATTTCTATATTATTACATATGTATATTAATTATATTTTAGTATAAAGACAATCATACATAAAATTATAATAACATGTTACTATTGACTATAATTATTTCAGTCTCTCATTAATAAAGTAATTAACAAATATATTGTTCGTATTCGAATATTTGTTTCAAATATTATTATGTTGTAGTTTCTACTAGGTCGAGACGGTGTATTGTCAAAACGGAACAATAGCTGATTAACAATCCTCACTATATTTGTTATTATTATTTTGTATATAGTGACTTATACAGTGTATAGCCTCCTCTCAACAACCAACGACATAAATCAGTTGGGACTTCCATGATATGGTTTTGTTGTCTCAAATACTAAGCCAATATTTTTAGAAAGATTAAATCAGCTGTATAACTGGAGCTAATATTTTCTTGTTTTTGTCGTCTCCTGATTTTATTACTTCTGTTATATGTTAAAGACATTCCTTCTTATGTCCTCTTAATCAAATTCTGACTGATATGCCAATGAATGTTAGATTTTGAAACTACGTAGTTTAATATAACATTGGCTATTTTGTACTACAACTAATATTTCTGAATAATAGTGTTCA
This sequence comes from Nicrophorus investigator, assembly GCA_963457615.1. Lineage (NCBI taxonomy): Eukaryota > Metazoa > Arthropoda > Insecta > Coleoptera > Silphidae > Nicrophorus > Nicrophorus investigator. Next base: position 18,296,089 of record OY735140.1, on the reverse strand, counting down.
TCTGATATGCTGGTAGCTAATGAGACTTATGCCTAAATCTATGGGATGGAAGAAAAGTTCAGAAAAGTGATAGCTGAGAAGGGAAGGTGCTGGTGGACGGTATTGGTTTTGTACTTTTGTTGGGTGCAGCAAAATCTTGGAAGACGTTCAGTATTGGTGGTATGTTTGATATTTCAGCGAATTTAAAATATGAATAGTTGTGTCTAACCATAGCTTTATTTTATTTAACAAATTCCGAGCAGAATCTAATGTTACTTTATTTATATATTGAGGTCATTAACAGACATTGATAGGACTTGACTGTATCTCGTCTTGTTCTGAGCATGCTGGACATCCTTTTTAATTCAACTTACATCTATTCTTTGTATACCTATAGTGCACTGTATTACTCTGGGAATTAAATATATAAGACACAATAATGATACAGAATGGAGATAGAGATAGACAGTCTGGTACCACTGAAAATGATGACCGATTTCATATATGGTATCTCCAGTTTCGTTAGTGGTTCCCTTATTTATTCTTTGTACTTTTATAAGTTTTCTTTCGTTATTCGTTTCCATTTCCTCTAAGATTTCATTTTCCATCAGCTAATAAAGTGTGAAGGGATAAAAGCTTTCGATATATCAGTTTTAAGTAGGGGATATGTTAGGAAAGGATTTGCGCTCTCTTTTTTAGTAAAGGTTATAGCTACTCTATTTTGACCCTTATTTGAAATGTGAGAAATATTTTCAATATATGCTTTTTTTTAGTTTTCCTGTAGTCTGCATGATTTTTTTTACCAGTTAAAAAGAAAATATCAGATAGTTAGTTCGATTAAAAGGAATCATAAATATTTTTATTTTCTTATTCCTGACAATGCATTTACAACTAATAAGGTGTGAAGGGATAAAAGCTTTCCATATCTCTGTTTTAACTCAGGGATATGTTAAGAAAGGATTTACGTTCTCTTTTTTAGTAAATAGTCCGAATTTAAAATGTGAGAAATATTTTCACTGTATTTACTTTTTTAGTTTTCATGTAATCTGCATATTTTTTTTACCAGTTAAATAGAAAATATCAGAAAGTTAGTTCGATTACATAATATCATAAATATTTGTATTATATTACGATAAAAATATTCCTTATAATATTATTCCTTTGAAAACAAGATCTTCAACCTTAAGAAATTTTGAACGATTTGTCAAAACATTCAAATTTATCACATTACATAAATTGTTTAAAATAATTAATTAGTATATAATTATCTTAATTACTATGTTAATTTAATTGTTATTAGATAATAATCAATTTGTAACATAATGAGATTAAATTTATGTCAATTTATGAAATATATTGTTTATAAAGAAATAAAATATTCATATTATCACAGTAAGTTTAACAAGTATTTAAATCCAAATACTTTCAATTGCAGTTGATGTTTTATATATGATGATGATGACAAATTATAAATTGAAAAAAATAAATTTTATATATTGAAATAATCACTAACGTTTTCTGTCACATAAATTCAATATCCGAAATTGTTGTCACTTTTGTCATATGATTTTGATTGACAGTTATTTGATATTCAAATATAAAATATTTGTAATATTAATAATCCGATACGATGATAGTTATACTCAGACCAAACAAACAAATATATAATTATTGAGGTTTATAAAAAGTAAATGATAAAAATATGACACTATTCATTACTTTTTTCATCAAACATAATAATAAATATAATTTATTCTACACATACTAAAAACAGCTATTAGCAGCAGTGTTTGTATCTCTAATAATGATAAATTAATTGATGTGTGCTACTAAATAAGGTGCAATTAATTATTCTTTGTTTTTCATTTATTATATCCAGAAATTGAGAATGTATAAATATCTATTAGACATTATTTTAAATTACAGATACAATAAATGCATTTATAATAAAATGAATTTGATGTCAGTCATCTTAAATATATAAAAACAATATTTTTATAGTAATTTTAATTTAAGTTAAAAAATAGTAATAACAGCTATTTTTTAAATATTCGTTATATTATACTAAAATTAAATACAACTATTTTAAAATAAGTAACTTGTTTACAAATGAAATTTAAAATTATGTTACTAAAATTCCGGAGAAATTTGCAACTTAAATAACTTTAATAATCGTGCATCTAATTTAAAAAGCAACTGCGGTACAGTAGCGAGACTAATTTGGACGAAGTGAACTTCGCAACTTAAGCATTCTGCATATTCAGAAGATCAATATTGCATGACTGGATTTTATCCCCAATTATAACAGTAGCCATAAACTAAGCTTGGTATTTCCATCTTCGGATAAGGCGATGTTGCGAATTTCCATACAACAAGCTTCAACTCAAAGATGGAAATACGTAAAAATAAATGCTGACTTTTTATATAAATAACTTAATATAAAAAAAAATGAAGATATTTGAATCAGAATTTATGTAAATCTATGATTTAAGTATAATTGCTTTCGGGTAAAAGGTGTTTCTTCGTCGTACTGTTTTTTGTACTTTTCATTTTCATTCCTTTTTGTTGGAAAAGTTTAAGAGCGTTTTATAGAGGGAGGGAGGGCCCATTCTTAATAACTCAATTACGGGAACCCCCCGAAAATGTATATAAAGCATTCGGAAAGTGCTCTCTTAAAAGGGCACCAATTGTTTTTGCTTAGCGTCCCGTGCGTCGGACGAGACGATTGTTTTTTATGCAAATCGTTATTCGCACTTCGGGGCTCGAAACCTTTCGCAAATAGGGCTGTTGGCAAGTTCTAATTCAGCGTATAGGTCTGAAAGAGATTCCCCCGGGCCGGGCCGTCGTTAAAACAACACATGCGAGGCGATGGAAAGAGAGAGAGAGAGAAAGAGAGACGTGTAGATAGAGACGCAGTCGTGGAAATGGATACGGGGTGTGCATGCGAGGAATAGGGTTAGAGAGATGGATAGATGGATGGATGGGTTGAGACTCAGAAGGAGAAAGAGAGAGATAGCAGCATTTGCTGATATCAGTCTCGAGCGGCGTAACATCTCTTTAATTGGGTTGTTGACATTCTCCGTCTCTCAGTGTTTGCAGCACAATTACACCGAATGTCAGCCCTGTGTAACTGATGAACGGATCAATACATCTTACACCAGGAACGATTACTTCAAATGTCATTAACCAAACCATTCACCCCTTGGCCTCATACAAACATACCGGAGCAAACTAATCTTCGTCGGTTTATTGCAGCGACATTTTCCACCCACCATGCAAACTTTTTGATTGCATCCCCCTTATCGCCGCCACGAATTTATTGCTGCCACTTCAACCATTCACTTGCAAAAACTATCTTGCGACTCTCGGAATCATAAACTAAACATCTTGTTTTGCATGGAAAATCCAATCTTTGAACTTCTTCCTCTTAGGGTCAATAGGAATTCTTAATATTCTCATATTTTTCTAAAGTAATTTTGCAAACACCATAAAGTCTAAAATTTCTATAAAGAATTATAATACAACATTTACACTTTTTGCAATAGTAACATATGTCTTATGCACAGGTAATTAAAATTTAATTAATAAATTAATTTTGGTAGAAAGACCTATTTCCATATTTTTTTTTCTATTCTGTAATTATGAAAATTATTGAAAATGTATATAAAAAATGAAGTAAAGTAATTTTAAAAAGTTATATAATGTTTAATATGTTGGTAATCTTTTCCATCTAAAAGTTTTAATTTTTTAATTATAGTTTTAAAATTAAGAAAATTTTAATGAAAGTTACACAGTATACAATTGAAAATAATTAATTCATTTTTTAATAATCTTATCTTTTACTGAACTAAATAAATAAAGAAATATTATATGTTGCTATAAATTAGAAATTACTATTATATAAGATGAAAGGCATGGGTTTCATGAATGGCACACATTTTAAAAATCGTACTAAAACGAATTATTTTGTTCATCTTTGAATTCAGTTAATATCAAACAAAAATCACCTCAACATTTTGCGTGACTTTGAAAGTATCATTTATATTTTTCGAAAAACTTTAAAACATTTTCAATCCAATTCTTAATTTCTAAAATATGTTAGATATTTTTATAAAATTTGTTTCGTACTTGTAGTGGACTCTCTTAAAATGTAAAGGAGAATAGGAAGATTTTTCTTTTAAATTGATAAAAACTTTCTGTTTGAGGAAATACAAAGCGTTAAATGTCGAAAAAGTTCTTTCTCCTAGAGTCAATAGGAATACTTATTCTTCTCATATATTTTTGAAGTAATTTTGCAAACACCATAAAATCTTAAATTACTTCTATCAAAAAATATAATACAGCTAAATTAGAATTATATTCGCCGGCGTATAAATCGTACTATTTTCCATTGAAATACGTCATATAACATATATGGATATAACTTTGAATTATTTTTTTACGCCTTTGTATTCTGTTAATATTAAACAGAACTCGCACATCGAAGCATCAACATTATTTCTAAGTATTTTTTTTTCGCTAAATTTTAAAGATAATATGAAAGTGAGAGTTGAACCACTAATTTTTAAAAATAAATTAAAAATTTTGAATTTTATTCTAAATTTCTAAAATATGTTACATATTTTTATAATAAATAAATCATTTCCATATTTTTATTTTCTGTTCTCTAATTATGTAATTATAAAAATTATTGAAAAAAAATGTAGATTTTTCTATAAAAATAACTATGTAAATGAATGTAAAGTGATTTTTTAATATTTTTAAAAGTTATATAATCAGCTTATATTTTGTTAAAGTTTTCAATTTAAAAGTTTTAATTCTTTAATTAATTATATTTGCAAAATTAATAAAATCCTAACGAAAACTGCATAAAATATAAAAACAGATGAAATTAATTTTTTATTTAACTAACATGAATACCATTTAATCCCAAAATATTATATGTTGTTAAAAATTCAATTCTCCAGCACATAGAAGTTTGGTATATCTTAATAATAAAAAAAACTTAACTAAACATTGCGAATTTAATAATAAAGTTCTAGAAAGGACATTTTTTTAAATAAACTAATTATTTTGAATCCAATTCTAAATTTGTTAGATTTCTTATAATGTGTAAAATTGAATATGAAGATTTGTCTTTTATAGTTGTATTTGTAATTAAGTATTGTAAGATCTTGTTATTGATGACAATTTACTGTTTGAAGAAATGCAAAGAGTATATATGTTTTTAAATGATATTATTAAAAAATATATTTCTATATGTTTTATTTTGAATAAGTTTAATTATAGATAATTAGAGAAACAGTGAAAAATATTTTTTTTTATATAATATTGATTTACAAAGAGACAGACTAATTCCTATCGTGCTCCCTTCAATTAAAAATTTATTTTTTTTATAGGAAATTTATACGTGGAACTAATGAAGAGGAAAAACGTAATTGGGAAAGATTACAACGGCGGTACAACAAACAAAAAGGTAAAAAAGTGAATAATTATATCGTAGAGAATATAGCAGCGTACAAAAATAAATCACCGTAGAATGCGACGGACATAACAACCTCGAAATTGGAAATTACGTACCGCGGGGGTCGTTATTATTCCTGCCTACAAATGAAATGCGTTTGGATTGTTATTATGATTTGTTCCTATGGAATTAATTACAAATTAAACACCTACAATGCGCACCCATAAGCGGTTTACAACGTCCATAATTATTTTGCCCTTTGTACAAACTAGCAATATGATCTCAATGTGGCTATCAGCAAATGCACATCACATATTATATATCCCATAATGGAGGCTTATTTATTCTGTTTCCCTATGTTTAATATAATTTAATACCAGTAACGCAAAACACGCACATCAAATGTTATTTTGATGCACGAAATTATTGTATTTTACGTTGAATCATACACCCAAAAGTATATTCAGCACGTGAATCAGATATGTCGCAATAATTATAGAGATCCTCGCAAAACCTTAGGTGTGGTAGAATACTCAATTCTACATAAGTTAACATAAGAGAAATTTTAAAACTTATATAATATATTTAAAATAAATATGTATAATTAAAGAGACTTATTACAATTAAATATTAACAAACGGCTCCTTTGGAACAAAATTAAACATCACTGACACGCATTTAACGAAGTGTTTGCGTAGATTATTGCATAAAATTATAACCAAGCAGGCATAATTAAAAAGAACTGAAATGTCACAGGTTTTTTTGCGAAACGCATTTACATTTCCACTTTGTGTTGCGATTTTGAAACGGCGTTCAGCAGGAAAAATAAAACATTTCTATATTGGTTCAAGGAAATTTACGTGCGTTACAAGATGCGATAACAAGAAAATGTCAATGCTCTAAACAGACATATCTGTTAGTAATCACATAGATTACATTAAAGTTCACTTTAAAGTAACTTTTATTTACGCATATATATTATATTCAAAACATATTTACGAATTATATAAGTTAATTTAGGAAAATTTAGATAGAATAAAAACTGAATATATGTCACAGATAGCAGATTGTTTGTTTATATAAGATAAACGAGTCATTTAATAAATTGAAATATTTTGTAATTTTATAGCATAATTCTCACAGATTTAAGATAGTTTCCAGTAATGCCTCTCTTATAATCAATAAATTTATTTAAATAAATCGAAATAAATAAAATTTATTTTTAGTTTGTAAATTAAATAAAATTTTCTTCTTAATAACTCAATACAAATTGTATTATAAAATATGCAGATATAAAACATGTAATTGCAAAAAACTAATTTATAAATAAAATATGTCTGGAAATCGTATTTAAAATAATAATTTCACTTTTACAAATATAAAATATTATTAGATAATATAAACTAATAATTATATTTTATTTTCGCTCTCCTTATGAGTTTAGCAAATTATTAAAAAAAAAAAATTTGAAACCTTGAAATGATGTAATAAAAAACTGCTCTAAATTTTATTTTTGAAAATTTATTGTAAGGTCCATAACTTTCTACTATAAACTAAGCTTAACAAATTAGAAACTCGCATGAGCTGTTTTTTTTTCTTACTTTCATAAATACAGAATATTGCGCGAAAAAGGTATTGCGAATGCATCGATCATTGTACTAGATTCCATTTTTTTTGCCTCTCTTTTATATTTATGTTTATAGAGTGTAATGAATGCAATCGCATTTCCTCGATGCAATAAATTCCGCGTCATTTTTATACATTTACGAATATGAGGAGAGCCAGAGAGAAAAATCCAGAAAGGCAATTATCATGCGTAATGTAAGAGAAATATGTTGTTCTAATTATCATCGTCGCAACGTGTGGAAATTTTCTGAGCTCAGTAAAGAAATTAATTGTATGCACATCTTATGCAACGACCTTCTCTATGCTAAGTCACATTATAATCTTCGATTTGAGTTATGGAGTTAAAGTTTTAATTGGATTCTCACAAAATTTACGTTCGTTGTAATCAAGTGTTTATTCTTCTCAAATATCATCTGTCATTACAGTATTGCATACAAATATTAATGAGAATAGAACTAATAATGTTGTATGCTAGTAGAAAAATAAATAAAACTTAAATGAAGAGAATTAACAGATAATCGTAATTATATAATTTTAATACATAATAAATAATTAACATAATTTTTCTAAATATATTCAAATTACTATTTCCTGTTAAATATAATTCACTTTTTTTTTAAATTTTAATTAGTCATAAGATTTATTTAAAAAATGATACAATGAGTTTCCTTTAATTTAAATTGCTGCAAATTATGTAACAAAGAATATCATATATAAAAAGTAATTGGGTCGTTAAGAGAAAATGTCTAATTAACAAATTTTTGGTAATTTTTATGAGTCATTAAAAAAAAAGAGAAATATAAGAAAGAGCATTAAAAAACCTAACAGTTATAATAATGTTAATTGCATTCATCCGAAAAGTTTGCGCGTAATCGTAAAAATGGAAAGAGGAAAGAAAGGAGTGAAAAAGGTGTACAGAGAAAAACGAAATTTCTCTTGGAAGAACGTAGATGCGCAAGCCTGGAAGTTGGAAAGTGGATTCCTCTACCCGATAGTTTATGTTCTGCGATTTACTGGAATTTTTACGATGTCGTTGCAATCGCGGATTAACATTATTCGTCTGTAACGCAAAACTGGATTTCAGATAAATAGTACAGTTTTTAATAGATTTATTATTTATATTGAAGTTATTCAATCATGTTTTTATATAAATGTTTTTTTAATTTTTCAATGAAAACTTTTTTTAAATAAATTTGTAAAATGATATATAATTTTCGATTAAACAATTAGTAACTAGAGTTTGAGTCAAGTTATTTTATATAGAGTTTGAGTCAATAAAGGACAACAAATAAATTTATTATTAAAGTTATATTTTGTATAAATCATTTTTTTATTTGTGCTGTAAAACCTTGAATTATATTGTTACACATTGATATAACCCATCAAAGTACTGCGTTCTTAGATTTCTGTAAGCTGTCAAATATATAGGTAGATCCAATCCAGCTTAATAACAAAGTGATTTTATTACTTCTTTTAGTGCCTCCCACCTAGTTTGCGCAAAACTAATCGGCAAACGTAGGATTATAATGTATTATATGTGTATGTAAATGCGCCAGTTGGGGGGATTTAAATATGCAGCGACTAATTAATCACTTGGATAAGGATAAGGAATCACGTGCGGTGTCGCGTGCAAAATATAGATCAAGACCGCCGCTTGCCACACTGGCTTTAGTTTCCTTCTTGCATAATTGTGGCGGCCTCTCGTGCCCTTGACAGTTCCCCAGCCCATCCCTAAACACGCTCCACTGCACGCAGTCACACGCAGATTGCGACCTTCCCAACAAACTCCCATCCCCCTACTTGGTATTATAGTTCCATAAGCAACCCTTAAAAGTGAATTACTTTTCAAGTAGGAAATAACTTCCCAAGAAAACACAATTCAAGTGACGCTTCAAATATCACGCTAATACAATTTTGTACATAACTCTAATGACTTATTTTATCTATATTGGTGTCTGTTTTTACTTGATGATAAATTAATTAATATAATTTTTCTACGTTAGAATTAAGCAATAACAAATTATTTTTGAATAAGTGTATATCACATAATGAACATCAAATATAGTGAAATGTGTGCATAATTTTCATTTTTACCTTAATTAAATATTTATTTTCAATTTGCACTTCAGAATTATTGCGCACTAAATCCTTATCAATAATATCTTTTTTATAAAAAGTTTCAGAAAAATTCAGCTCATTTTGATGATATAGTTAAAAGATGAAAATTACTCTACTTTACTCAAAAACTAAAATTGTATTCCAATATTTCTTCCTTCGCCAAATTATGCAACACTCGTAATCCTAAATTTAAATATCACACGTGTACCCTATTCCAATTCCTAATGTCCTTATTATCATATCCTTCGCTATCGACCTTAGTATTTCCGCCCATTATTTTTAAATATTAAATAATCTAATTAATTTTTAGCTTACATAAAAGATTTAATAATTGACTTTTATCCGGACTATCTAAGACTTTAGACGTATAAAAGTACATAAATTTTTAATGTGAGAAATTTCACGTATGGGAATATCTTAATAAAATATAATATAGTTCTATAAACAGAAATAAAATAATTTTTATTTTTATAGCATTACATTAATCAATTCTAGTTATTTTATGTACTCAATATTACGTAACATTAAAAATAATAAATAATATTAGCATAGTTGTTTAAATAAAATTGTTCTTATATAAATGTAATTTGAGGTAATATCATTTTCTATGAAAAATAATTATTTGTATGTATGCATTCAATTGCATCTGATGTACGACATAATAACATGAGAGGTCGCATGTTATATATTCGTTTTATTAAATGTACATTATTCAATAACGACGTAACGCTCGAATTATACAAACAATAATTTCTGGTGCATTGAAGGTCTGTATCAGAAAAATAAAATAACAAATAGTTTATTTCATTATTGATTTATAAATTAATTAAATAATGCTGTATTTACTTATGAATAATAATACTATATTTGTATTAATATGTAATTAACTAATATATAAAAGTAGGAAATAAAAACAATATATTTTTATACGATTAATATTATTATTAATTAGTGAAATTGCGATAAATATAATTGGCTTTCCAATCGTTAATTAAAAATAATCTTCGCTTTACACATTCCTCGATTACTATTTTCTCGTGAGAGAAAACAAGCGAGTTCATGTAACATCCATTGATTAATCTACAACCTTGACATAGAAATTTTAATTTAAATCCTTGACGGTCGAAACCGAACGCTCAGTTCTTCGCGTTTACCGCTACTTTTTCCTTTTCTGTCGTTGCTTTTTCCTTGTTACAAGTGAGTAGGAAACTCCTGAAGGAAGCAAATTAGAATTCTGAAAAGCTGAAAGCGAGATAGCTCTCGTGACTTGCACATTTATGTAATGAAACCCTGCGGATGCGCTTTCTGTATATGTGTGTATGTGAAACTCGGTGTAGACTATAAACTATACTTTCTTTTCGGCTATTCATTAGCTTATAATAATGTATATTTCCACTGGTATAGTTCACGATGCACTCCGTTTTATTTCCTACTTAACGAAGCGCGCTAATTCCTCTCTGTTACAAAACATCCGAGTCACTTCAGCGCGTTCATAAATCTTCCAGATACACGCACCGCGGGATCTGAACTATTTTATACGTAAATTATGGCACGTCCATGGTCACTGCACTTTCCCCGATGCGCGAAAATTGCGATATAGAAAAACGTGCATTACATAATTCCACCGTAAGTAATGAAATGGAGAGACCTACGGAAATCAAATAGTTGCCAGCTTTTATTTCCGAACAATTAACAGCAATTAATTAAGTTTCCTTTTATTATCCAATTGCTAGAGCCAATAAGGAAACTTTGCACTTAGTTAATTAAATAGTAATTATTTTCATTTAAACGATATGCAATTAACTTTTCCAGAACTTCACGAATGCAGAGAAAAAAATGATAATTTGCTTAATTAATATTTAGAGAAAAAATATATTAAAATGATTTGATTTACTTTAAAAAAAATCCGATTTTAATATTTACAAAGAGATAATTGAAATTGAATAGTTTCCACAGCACAAAAAAATACTTTTAATTAATTAAACTTTCATTCTATAGTAGATTTATTTTTTCACATTTTTTTATTTATTTATTTCTCTCTTTTTTTAGGAGTTAATACTTTATATTTTCTATTGCATTTTATATTTTAATATATTTCTAATTATTTTTATTTATTAAGCAACATTATCTACAAATTTTATATTAGTAAAATTTTGCAGTTTCCTAAATTATCAATTTAATTTATTTTATTTCTGATGAACAAATTTAATTCTAATGTCGAATAACTTAAAATAAACAGTGATATAATTCTTCCAAAAATATTTTTCAGTAATTTTTTAAATTAATAAAATGACTTGCTTATATGAAATTATTTAGTAAATGATTCATAATTAACTGAATATTCAGGAAAGAGAAATGGTACATTTTATAATATGAGAATTTATTGTCCAATTAAATCAGAATAAGGGAGGATTAAATGTATTTCCTGGTATTAGATAAAAAGCTAGTATGTTATTCTCTGAAAGGAAAATCAATGACATTTATACGGAGCAAAAATAAATGGAACAATTCACTTTTTATTTCACGTAATTTATGGCTTTTATCTTAGCTCCTTCTACTAGCAACATGTCAGAATACAAGAAAAAAACGCGATTTGGTTTATAATTTAAAATGTTTAGAGCTTTCCATAAATCTTCCTTAATGCCGTTTTGCATTTTACAACTTTGCCATCGCATGCATGCTTTGGCGTATAAAGGACAGCATGCACTTATTATTTAGATTTCTTAACGAATTCATTTGCATTTCTAATATTTGTTTGTGAATTACCTGACATAAAAATGTACACTGAGCTTTCCGTGTTACGCTATAAAAATGGCGAGAACGCTTTAATTATTATTGCAGGTATTAAAAATCAGATTATCTTTCGCATACAAAAACATTTTACTTGATTTCTCTATAATATTTGTTTAGTTACTTTATATACCTGAAATTATTATTTTTTTAGTTAATATTACATAAAAATATATTATATAATTTGTAATTTATTTTATTTTCCTCATATAATATTCTAATTAATGTTTTCTGTGCGAGATATAATTGGATTTGTTGAAGTAATAAACAAAACTGATTTGCGCGCTAAATATAAAATCGGTAATTAAACGTCAATTAAGTCTTAAGTCAAATTAAAGCCTACGACCAACTTAACCCAAAAAAAGTATAAAGCGTGCACTTCACTTTAATTGCATCCATTTTCCTAGTGAATTGAATTTACGAGGCAGTTAGTAAACACTCGGCGTGAATTAAAGGCAGCACATACGTTTTTGCATCATTTGTTTTCCCAACAACAAATTGCTAAATGTACTTTTCGAGATGTGACTTGCTTATCTAAACCTTTATTTGCTGCACTTTTAATGAAAGTTGTAGGTTAATTGAAGTCGATTCCGCTCGGTTTTGTACTTTTTTTGTCTTTCTCTCTGTTTCTTGAAATGTTTTAGAGCGGAATGGTTCGCTGTTTTTTCCTCATCTTAATTTACTGCTGCCATTCGAAATCGGATGGACAGATGATGATGATAGCTCTTGCTTAACCTGCGAACTAGATAAAACTGTCGTCGACGGTGTTACGTTTCGGATCAAATTGAAATTAACGCCGTGCATTTTTTCTCATCGGTCACGCGTCGCCATAAAATTCGGCCTCGATTTCTCATCGATAATGTCCAGTTTATCTTCTAGTTATATAACGACTGTTCCCCTCCGCGGTCTCTCCATGTAAAACCGTAATGGCCTAAGTAAGCCAGGTCACACATAAAAGACGAATCAATTCGGGCGAGATGGAATTGTTTCTGAGCGATTTTCCCAGCACATCCATTCAAACTTCAATTCAATATGGTAACTTTCCTACGAACTTAGACAGTTAACAACTAACTTTAGATTTACATTGTGTGGTGGAATACCTGAACTTGAATTAATGTCACCTGACCAAAAGCAAAACTTCTTTACTTATCAATCGCCAACAAAATATACATTTTGAATTTCTTCAAATATTTACAAAAATTATATTGAAATTTAATTCAAATTTATTATATAAAATTAAAAATATTATTTCTATTTTCATCAGTTATAAATTATTGTCATTGAGCACAATTTTATTAAAAAAAAAACTTAAGCAACAATTTATAAATTTCATATGCATAAAATTATAACACATGAATTAAATTTAATGTCACTTGACCAAGGCAAAACTTCTTTACTTAGACAATCTCCAACAAAATATTGAATTTGGTTACATTTTGAATTTACTCATATATTTACAAATTTATCCATAAAATTCAATTAAAATTTATTATATAAAATTATAAATAATATTTATATTTTCATCAGTTATACATTATTGTCATTGAACACAATTTTATTTAAAAAAAACTTGTGCAACAATTTCTAAATTTCATATGCATAACATTATAACACATATCAATTAAAATTAATGTCACTTGACCATGGCAAAACTTCTTTACTTATACAATCGCCAACAAAATATTGAAGTTGGTTACATTTTGAATTCACTAAAATATTTACAAATTTATCCATAAAATTCAATTCAAATTTATTATATAAAATTAAAAATATTATTTCTATTTTCATCAGATATAAATTATTATCATTGAGAACAAATTTATTTAAAAAATAAACTTAAGCAACAATTTCTAAATTTCATATACATAACATTATAACACATATAAATTAAAATTAATGTCACTTGACCATGGCAAAACTTCTTTACTTATGCAGTCTCCAACAAAATATTGAATTTGGTTACATTTTGAATTTACTCAAATATTTACAAATTTATCCATAAAATTCAATTAAAATTTATTATATAAAATTATAAATAATATTTATATTTTCATCAGTTATACATTATTGTCATTGAACACAATTTTATTTAAAAAAAAACTTTTGCAACAATTTCTAAATTTCATATTCATAACATTATAACACATATCAATTAAAATTAATGTCGCTTGACCAAGTCAACACTTCCTTACTTACACAATCGCCAACAAAAAATTGAATTTGGTTACATTCTGAATTTCTTCAAATATTTACAAAAATTATATGGAATTTCTCCATAAAATTCAACTGAAATTTATTATATAAAATTATAAATATTATTTCTATTTTCATCAGTTATAAATTATTGACATTGAGCGCATTTTTATTAAAGAAAAACTTAAGCAACAATTTCTAAATTTCATATTTATAACATTATAACACATATCAATTATAATTAATGTCACCAGGCCAAAGCAAAACTTCTTGACTTATACAATCTCCAACAAAATATTGAATTTAGTTACATTTAAAATTTACTCAAATATTTACAAAATTTATATAGAATTTATCCATAAAATTCAATTAAAATTTATTATATAAAATTAAAAATATTATGTCTATTTCCATTAGTTATAAATTATTGTCATTGAACACAATTTTATTAAAAAAAACTTAAGCAACAAATTATAAATTTCATATGCATAACATTATAAAATATATCAATTAAAATTAATATCACCTGACTAAAGCAAAATTTCTTTACTTATACAATCGCCAACAAAATATTGAATTTGGTTCTATTTTGAATTTACTCAAATATTTACAAAAATTGTATAGAATTTATTCATAAAATTAAATTCAAATTTATTATATAAAATTATAAATATTATTTCTATTTTCAAACTTAAGCAACAATTTCTAAATTTCATTTGCATAATATTATAACACATATCAATTAAAATATGATTAAACTACTTTTCTCAAACAAAGTAGTTCAAGCCAATGAACTTTCTTGCGAACAAGTGTCCGCGAAAATGTCTGTGAATCTAGTTTCGACATGGATTATATAATATATTTCATAATTTCTATTTATCAAATGCTGGTGAACTAAACAATTCAACTTTCATTATCGCAGCAAGGTCATATTTATATATTTGCAATAGAATTATACAAAAAATAAAGTAAAATTAATTATAGCTACAAATAAACAAATAAAAATTTCTACTTAAAGTATAAATTGTAATTAACAGTTGTAAATACAGAATTAAATTAAATAACAAATAAATAAATATTTTGCAAAGGTTTAATTTAATCAATTTTGTAATTGCAATAGAAATGATTTTCGTAAAGTTATGTTCACTAAAACCGGAGGTTAAAATAATTAGCAATGAAGAAATAGTACAATTTCAAAATTAACTTATTTCTAAATACAATTTCGGTTAACAAAACCAATAGAGATCACTAAAACCAGTTCAATCGTTTTAAAAGAGAAATATAGATTTTTTTTGTATTAATGTTACCACAATCACATAAAAAAACGGTCAGACTATATGCAAAACTATCACACTTGTGCAACTTGCCATTAATATTGCTATTCCCCTGGGGATTGTTTCTTTACATAATAAATAGTTCAATCATAAATTTATAATTCCATACAGAAATAATTAATTTTCTCTATTGTGCAAACATGAGCGGTATGCGACTTGCATGTTTTCTTTTTCTGTAGGTTTACTATTTTTTACGCCATTCAGGAAAGGTTAAAATGTGCCAATAATGTGGTTCATTAATAATAATTATAGTAATTACTGGAAAACTGGAGCACAACGCACCATAGGCATGGATCTGAGTGCCAAGTTTGTTAGCATTGATCCAAAGGAATGATAAATCTTTAAATTATTCAACAAATTTGCAATTTAATTTCGCTCCATTCATCATATACGGAAAAGAAAAATTGAAATTGAAGACCTCGCTTTCTATAGAATAGGTAATGTTTCAATTTTTTATGATCTTTCCAGGACATTCCACATTTATTATTTTAAATTAAAACGTTTACCACAATTAATAATATAATTATAAAAGTGAATCAAATAATTCCAATTTAATCCATCTAATTTATTTTTAATAAAAAGTACTTGAAATTTAATATTAAGTAAATATTCATTTGAATTAATTGAATTTGGTTCATCAACTGAATGGAGAAATGTATGACTATAAAATATCGAATTCCACACTTTCATTTAGACTAAAATAAGGATGAGCAAATATATAATACACACGAGAATTACATTGATTTATGTCGAAATGTTCGTAAACAATCGCCAAATTTGTACGTAAACACTTGGGTAATACAGTGTTTTATTTGAAATTAATGCGCGGATTCTTTTCTTTCTGTAACCTTTTTTTTCTTTTACTCTCCATTCCGTTTGATCGTCCAACATTTCGAATTCCCATTTCTCGCTCAATTCTCTCTCTGTGCGGTGAACGTAAAAAATACTTATTTCCTAATGCTGTCAATCGCAATCCGACTAATTTACACTCACATACCATATCTGTGCACAAAAACACTCTCACGGTGTATAAAAGTAAAATGACATTTATTTCTTAACCCACAAGAGGAATCTGCAGATGATTTATTCATCGCAATCCTACGCTGATCTAATTGTTCATTTTATGCATACGCACTTCAATGCTAATAACCTCAAGTTTTAATTAACGGACATTAAGAAAGCAAGAAAATCTTCTAGTTACGCAAATGAAAGTTAAATTAAAAATAAAATTAGAATGAGGCGCACTTAAAGCAATTGAACGATTCCACAGGAAGTCATTTCATTTAAGATGAAATAAACACTCATTAATTTTCACTCTTCCTTCATCTAAAAATACATTTACACAACTTTACTTTCAATTTCTAATTACTTTTAACACTATAATAATATTAATTTAAATGAAACCATTTAATCATTAGAAAACTAATATTCATTAACAAAATAACAATTAATTTAAATGTTTATAATTTCTCGGGAAATCCCGGGATCTCGGGAAATTAAATTTCAAGTTTCTAGGAAAGAACAAAATAAAATTAATTATTTTTTTATCAATCAATATAATACAACAAATATAATATAAAATATAGGAAGAAATGTTTATCATTTATGATTTTATTTACTAACTATAAAAAATATTAATAAAATCAAATAAATGTTAATTAAACTAATCGATTGTGCTTAAATTCGCGTTATTACTTTCAAATATAACTATCTTATCTAAAATACGGACTTTTCATTCAAAGTAAAAATGCATTTTTTATGCACTGTATCATAAATGATGTATCATAAATGATTTAATTCGGGATAGTATATGGAAAAGTAAATTTTTAGTTGAATATTAACATCATTGTGTAGGTATGATACATGACATAGTCAAAAATAGACATTTTTTCAAATTAAAACGTATTATGTAATTATAAATCGTTTATGTAAACAATTATGGTAAGCTTCAATAAATAAAACTATTAATATCGCATTTCTAAGCAATGTAATAAAAACGTATTAATATCCTGTTTTTTTTTTTTTGTTGTTGTTCATGCATCAAATAAATTGCGAATGCCGACAGTCAGCGAATTCTAGAAAACCAATTAAAAAACAGCAGTAGTCAATTACAGTCGAATCAAGCGGCGCACAAAAGAGTAATAAAAAAAATCTTAATTGCTGTTAAATTATTAAGAACATCAGTTGAGCAACGGCTGGCATGAAGTTGCGAAATCTAAATGAAGATGTAAATAAATGATGGAAACACGTGTAATGCGAAATGACAAACCAAAGCTCTTCTCGCATTCATGCACAACATATTCATGCAAACACACGCGGAGCGGCATTTTTCTTCTGCCATTTTTCAAGTCCGCCTTTCTCTGCATACTTAATAAATAATAAAAACGTGTCGGCATTTTCACTCCCCCGATTCAAGCCAGTGAAAACTCGAACATCTCATCCATCGAAGTTGATCCCAGGCATTTGTTACTCCGCAATATAATCGAGAATCGTGTTTTTCCCTATCGGTGTGTGCACTTTCTTGATGCATTATTTTTCCTGCACCCACCGTCTACCTTCCTCTGGTCATGGGTAAATTATTTTAATGTATGCATCATGCTCAATGAAACGTGCTTCAAATATTGCAACTTTCTTTAACATTAGATCACATCCAATGTACTTATACGTAAACGCAATCTTTGCATTTCATTACGATCGCTGCGAATTTATGTTGCAAAACTTATACTTCAATAGAATAATACTAAATAAACTAATTAATTTCAAATTTGATACCCTCCAGAAATTAATAATTTGTAAATACTTTTTAATCAATAATTTGTATAAATTATTAAACTTGTACTCCTCAATATAAATGTATCAGATGGCACAACTCTAATTCTTTTTGGTGTCATTGCATCACTAATTGACGTAACTCAAATGAATAATATGTAAAGAAAACATTGTTATAAATAATTAAAAATATGGCAATATGCATCGTAGAATCTCGAGTATAATACACAATAAATTTAATCCCAACTAACTAACTGCGGATCTTAAAGTACTTACATTTACTTTTTTAATAGCCAAATATTATGAGCATACATTTTGCGGCTCTTAAATCATTTTTAAATTGCTGTAAAGAAAAGATACAATTAGTTCTATCTGCTCAAAAAATTTCTAAAGTTTGCCGATCATTTGTCTTTAGATAAAAAATAATAATTTATCAAGAACTTTCTCACAAAAAGTACGAAAAATATTCATGATTTTATATTATTTACCACTATGTACAAACTTTGACGGATATTCTCTATATATATTATCATACATTCCTTTCTTTATTAAAATAAACTTTTATTTGTAATATAACAATTTAAATAAGGAAAATATTCAAACATTCCAGAAGTATAAGTTGTAGATTAATTTTCTTAACAAAATTAGTATAAGTAAGAGCTAGATTAAAATTTGCTTTATATTATAGAAATATTATTATTAATAATGTTTTTCTATTAAAATACTTAAATATAATTTAAAGTGATAACTAATGCAGCAATCTTTAATGTTGTTAATTGTTTTCATATCTCTTTAAATAATATAGAAATAATTTACACTGTCCGTGTAGATTGTTTAAAGATAGATTTGGTGTGGTGAGATAAATCCTTAGGGGATTCGAGCATGTGTGCAGTGGATGTGGCTCATTTATAATAAAGTAATTCTGTGTTCAATTAGGCGCTAGTAATTAAGTCAGGGCGCTGCGAATCCGGGCTTTTAATTTAACGCTAGGAATTTGTATTTATTATAAACCACCTGTATTAGAGGAAGGCGAGCGAGTTTTAGGGGATGAAGAATTAACATGATTGCAGGGTGTCGAAAGTACCCGAGCAGCTGTCACTGCATAGCACACATTCTTTTGACTAATGGCCGGCAATTTGTTATGGCACATTTTCCCTTTTCGGCGCCCACAACTGCACAAGGAATGAAAAGAAAAAGAAAAAGAGAACACGAAGAAGAGAAGAAAAAAATAAGGGCGATTCCTGAAATTGCTTGCCGTCTTTTTTCTGCTTTAAGTGTAGCCCATTGAATCGTTCCCCCAACGATACACTATGTATCAAACAAAACGTCTCTCACCCAATATTTTTCACTTTTTCTTTTTCTACAAATAATACTGATTCGCCAATTCGCCAAGATCTTAGGTCTTAGTTTTAAGAAATTCTGTGGACAACATAAAATATTTGATTTATACTGTAAAAATAAAATATCAAATAAATAAAAAAAACTAAAAAAGACATAATATAAGAAACATAATGTATTTAAAGTTAAAGCTTTAGTAACAACAATAATTATTGCCTCGCAAAAGTAAAAGTATTTTAAATTACTTTCTATAAATTAAATTGAAGCAGTTTTATATTAATTCTAGAAGATAAAAATTTGTTTAATCTACAAATTTTTTCATTTCTCTATGCTTTATTTATATTTATAAATATTTTCATTTATTAAAAATTATTTGCTTAATTTAAATTAGGTCATAAATATGAATATGCAAGTAATATCCACTTCCTTCTACATTAAAATTTATTAGTTAAATAATTTGAAAATACTTCGAACTTAAAAATATTTATCAATTGAAAAGTAATTAAATCTCAAAAACAATGTAAAAATCTTAATTTAGCTAATCAAATAAAAAAGAACCAAAATCACATCTCTTTCAATATTTTAAACAATCATTAAACCAGTTTAGGAAGACTTGAAGTAATTTATTTTTTAAACACGATTGATTAAAAATCATTACTAGTTATATTAATATTAAACACTAAAATTGTATTGTTTGTTAGTAACTAAACATTGATATAAGCTGGAAATTAGTAGTTAATATTTTATTTTTACTATATTAATTTTAATTATAATGTAATTTTTTCTTTATATTAAAATTTATATTATTAGTTTATTTCTTGTAGTTGTTTCTTCTTCTCTTGTCAGGGTCATTTTATTATTTGTTATCTTTTTATATGATTTAGTTATTTTATAGAGGTTTAAAATAAAGAATATTCAATCAAATATATTAAATTATCTAAAACTAAAGTGTTAACAATATTAAATATTAAAATAACGAGTATTTCATAGAATAAGAAACAAACTTAATTGGATTTCTAAAATTAATACTACGTATAAATATAATATTTGTGATTTGTAATATTGTACCATTTATGTAACAAATATTCTTGAATCGATTCTGTTAGATCACAAACATTAAGCTACAATAAAATTCTTTATGATTATATATTTATGTTGCAGGATACATGCACAAAGGTAGCATTAAGTAGAAAGAACTTAAAAAATATAAATATTCTTGAGTGAAAATACAATGTATTTCATATAAAATTTATATTAAATTATATGTCAAATTTTATATTTATTTAATTTTAGTATTAGAATAACGTAAGGAATGTTAATGATTTCAGTCATAAAGTCAATAACTTTCTAACTAATCATAATATCATCTTTCTTCGAGGAATATTTTAAAATAATTAAATGCTTCCGAACATTTACCCATCCATCAATCCGTGAGTTCCATCACATAAATTAAACGGAACTCAGCGAATGATTGAATATGCTGTATTCAAAGTCTCCACGCTCATGGAATAGTGATTATTGCTCTTACCTTTCAACAAAGTTCTCCCCCGTAATTTAGACCTGAAACAAGCAGAAAAAATATGACTATTAGAAATCGTAATTACATTTACGCACATCTAGTTATGAATTGAATAAAGTAATGATTTTAGTCGGTAAGAATTAATGATAGGAATTACGAAGAGGACGTTCATCCATAAAGAGAAAGTCGCGTTTTCTTCCGCTCTCATCAGAGAGCATCTCTCCATTTGCGATTTATCCGCAAACAAAGAAAAACATCTTAAGATGAAGACGAATAAAAGTCAGACTAAATGGATTCGCTTTTACGCCGTCTGTCTTCAATTATCGTTTGCCATCGATGACATTTAGATGCAATTATAAATTGTGTGTTTTTTTTGTAATTAATAGATTACATCATTTGATTTTATATATTTTTTGCAAGCAGGAAATGCATTGTTGAATTTAATCGAGGAAGTTGTGTAGTGCTTAATGTATTCGTTGAGTAAAGATACACGGTATTCCTCCGGAGGCTCAGGAAATGAGCAATAATAAACAAACCGAAATTCTAGAAGGCCGCACTCTCGAGACCCGTTTTCAATGTCACGGTTGAGAATCCATCTGACGCAAAACACTTTTTGTTCATCTCTCTTTTTTTATCATTTCTTCGGTCATCATCATCTCGCTTGGTTTAATGTATAAAGAATTTGTAAATGTGCCAATGGTAATATACTTTCGGTTAATGCGATTCTAATGTTTTGCTTCTGCTGGGATTTGATGGTTCTCCCGTTGTTTCGTGCAATTGCACATAATTGAATAATTCTGGGAAGCTCCGGACAGATTTGGATTTAATTAACTCGGTAAGCTTATTTATCCAGCGGTCCGGATTGATTTAGAAAGAGCTCGCTCTGCTCTAATCCCTTGTATCTTATTTACCCTCTCATTATCTGGAAACTCGCTCTAAAAGCGATTGTTTTTCCAACCCCACCGATTTGTTATGTCACACGATTCGCTTCTTTCCACCAGTTATTTCGACTATTATCGCCGTCCCATTTGAATACATCGGATAACGCTTTGAATCCATGATTAGAGAAAGTGGTCCAGTTTCGGACAGATGTTTCTCGCGACGATTTGCATACGGTATTTCAGATATTATCATATCTGTGTGTTGAAAACCTACTTAAGCGATGTTTAAAGAGGTCGCAATTGAATTATTAACCTTGATATTGCAATAAATTATAAGTCTAATTGTTGCCATCGTTACTTATTGCAGGATTCATAAATCGGACGGTTTATCTTTGTCCTTAATACATTTCCATTGCGACTTATGCGTTCTCTTTATTCGCACAAAGGAATGCAAATAATTGTTATTTATCATTTTCATTTTCTCTAAAAGACAAGTTTAAGCAATATATGCAATGAAACTCGATGGAATGTAAGAAAACATCTTTATGATTCATTGTACATTTTAATTAGTTTTTGCTGGAACTGGTAATTTATTTCAAAACACATCAACTAAAATGATATATTTATATCTAAATTTTAAATGTATTACTGACCGCTTCGTTAAATATGTATCAGAATAAATTATCACAAATGGGGTAAAAGCGAAATTGTGGTTGTAATGAGGAGGTTCAGCAATTAAAATTTTCATGTATAAATTTAAAAAAAAACACCCCTCATATGTAATGATATAAAAATATTGGAAATAATCCTAATTACCCTCGTCATAATCAAATTCAAAAGGGTAATGCCGAGGAAATTGAATATATTTTGAGGGTAATAGATACAAAAAAGTTCCCCCCACAAAATATCTAATTGAAAGATACATTTATTTTCTACTAATTATAAAAGTTACGAAATAATTTTATTATTTGCAATTTTTATTAATTTATTTTGAATTGTTTGAAACGTTTTGAAAGCGATATAAAGTTATAGCATCAGTGTTTTGTAGATGCAAAGGGAATTTTTTAAGAGATTATTTTAAGAAGGGTAAAATAATTAACTCGGAATATTATATAAGCATGTTAGATCAATTGTATGGAGATAATCGTGAACAAAGTCCTAGTTTTTCGCTTTTTTAAATGTATCTTCCCTTGTGTATTTATTAATCAAATATTTAATATTCAATCAAAGAAATAGTTTCATAATGTTCATTTATTTAATACTATATGACGATATTAATCGGACAAATAATGTTTTGTAAATATTAAAATATTTTTTTAGGCAATAATATAAATTTCAACAAATTGATAAAATAGTGAAAAGTTTGTAAAAGCGCAGTTTTAGGAAAAAGATAGAAACATTTAAAATATAAATAATTTATTATGAAATATATTTTAAATTCAATTAAGATATTTGAATATGTTTTATAAACATAAACATAGATGAAAGTTCAGTTTAAAATTATGAATTCAGTTTAAGATTAGAAAATAAAATAAAAAAACAGCTTGATCATCAAATAGTATTATATAATTAATTTTATTTAGTGAAGCTGCTTTCTGTATATTTGCATTTTAGAATCTCATAGTTCAATTTCACAAAGAAATTGACGTAATAATGAATGCAACAAACAAATATAAATTGTTCTAAATATAATATATGAAGCAGTAAAAACAAAGTTCCAGTTCATTGAATAAGTTATGATATTTAGATTAAATATATGTGTTGGAAGAGAGTGAATTTGCCTTGAATTTTACAAGGGAAGGAAAAAAGTGTAATAAAGCAGTGTGCGGTTTAATTTTATGTGTGGATTATGCGTGGCGTTCGTAGGAATTGCTCTAGTGCTGTAGATACGTTACAAGGAATTTATGGTCCAATAAAATGAAGGAAGTGAAGTGAAAAACCAACCACTTTTTCGAATCGATACAGCAATTAAGCGTTCTCGCCTTGAACATTTCTCGATGTGCGATCGCTAATACGCCACTTTTCACATTGCGGAAAGAACATCAAGGTAAATTCTTGCACCAGGAAATTCCAGCGCTATTGTTCCACCTAAGGATTCCTTGTTTTTTTTTTCCTTGCCTCTTTCTTATTTACACTTGGAAAAGGGCAAACGTGCGAGCTTAGAGCGAAGGTTGAAAAGAGGTTCAAAGAGTAGGAAAAAAAGATAGGACAGTCGTCCTTTTGCACATGTAACCTATTGTTCTTTTTGTACTTGTGTAAACGGTTTTAATTGCATTTCGCATTAAGCCAACGGCGTTTCCTCTTATTAAAATCGTATATCACGCAAGAAAACGCAAGCAAAAAAAATACCTAATATAATAATGTAATGCCTCAGCGGAAAGATGTATCTTCTTAATTAAAGTCAAAGTTTTCAAGGTGATTCTCTCAGCGCGCAATCCACCCTCTTGAGTAATTACCGCTCTTTAATTCAAAATTTTGCGAAATGTTAATGTCTCACGTACACACAACTCCTGCTGCGAAGGAATTTCATTTCGTGAAGACTTTCTTTTGTTTGGGAAGCCGGTGTCGCAGGATTGCAAAAATCCCGGAGCTCGGGTCAAGTCTGAGGACATAATTTTCAAACCAGTTTTTGTTTATAAATACACACAGACACAAACATTTATATATATACAACAGAGAGATATAAACAGGGGCCGGAGAAAGTTAACGCTCGCTCCGAGCATTCCTAGGAGGCCGGTTTCAATACCCTTTTCTTTCCTCTCCGAGGAGTTTTCGTTTTATTAACAGAACTGAAAAGAAACAACATGAAAACAGATTAAATGAGTCGAAACGAAAATTACGCTTTTTAGAGGCCAAGTTCAAGAACGACTAATTCTGAATATCATATTTGATATTTATAATATAATACGATATTGTTCACTGTCATCATATATTTTCTGTTAGAAACATCCACTTAATTTACATGAAATCAGCTTGAGGCAGCATGCATTCAAGCTCATCAAACAATTAAGTCTTTCATTGTTTTCTAACCTATTTCTGTTCAAAGGTTAGTAGGTTATAGTGAGCATCCTCGGAACATTTGCCTTACACTATTACCGCCACATTACTAATACAATTATCAAAAAAAAGATTGGTTTTATTAATTTTAATAATAGTCATTTTCTCTATGATACTATCTTCCAGCTATATCCATCAATGTCATTTCGAATATAACCTAGATTATTCAAATGTTAATATGTTAACAATAAAAGATCATTATTATCTCGAGGTTGTCTTTTCATTCAATCTTTGGTATTTTTACCAAGATCAGATTTTTTTGTCTTATATATATTTTTTTATTAACAATCTTTTCATATTGATCATTAAATAATTCTGTTGGCGTTTGACAGTTTTTATTTAAT
Source organism: Nicrophorus investigator (assembly GCA_963457615.1). NCBI lineage: Eukaryota > Metazoa > Arthropoda > Insecta > Coleoptera > Silphidae > Nicrophorus > Nicrophorus investigator. Next base: position 18,270,677 of record OY735140.1, on the reverse strand, counting down.
AAAATTTCCCCATGGAAGTTTTTTATGTAATTTTTTATTATTTATTTATATTTTTACAAATTATTTCAATTTTTTGCGCTACGATTCCACTATTCCTATCTGTACGTACCGCTGCTTTGACATTTTTTGGCCCAAAAGGTCAGGTTTCGAACCTATACTCAATATATGAGTACAAATTAAATATTAAAAAATATTTTTTGCAAAATGTCCATGCATCTTAATTGATACATATATTTTAATATTAATATTGTAAATATTGTGTATCATTACAAAACATTGAAAATGTCTATTAGTCTACCAAAAATATGAAAAATGCGCACAAGTGTACATGATGGATTAAAAATTTGTTAAAACGACCCTAATTTTCAATAAAAATAAACGATAATGTAAAATATCACTCTTTATAACTAGCGCAGCTGTATGCGCGCTTATTTTTTATTGAAAATGTACACGATTATACCTAGTATTTTGTAAAGTTAGTAGAAAAAGTGTGTTTTATATTTGCGATTTTTGTACAATTAGCAAATAAATAGTACACGTATTAATATTTTGTTATATGATATGTGGATCGTTATAACGTAATAATGTATTTTCTAATTAATAAGTTCAAGCTTTGTGTTTGCTTGGCAGATAAAATATTATTTCCGAACAATAATAAATTAACGCCAACAATTAACGGCTTCTACGACTTGTATAATTCCGAGAACAAATATTTATATAATTACGAGTTTGATGGTAATGAAAAACGATTAGCAGCAAACAAAATAAAAGGAGTAACACAAATGGATGCGTGCGTGAGTTGTTTGCTTTTGCCGGTATTCAAACATCCTTAATATTGCGAGGATGTAAAAATAATAAACACTTGTTCGATGTTCAGAATGCTCGTCGTTCCAAACAATTTCTAACGGATAATGTTGCTGTTTAATTCCTACACAACTTGGCGTTTGAGTGCCATACGGGAGACACCGCTTCCGTTGCTCAAAGCAAATTAAAATTATGCAAATTAATTTGCAACAAGACGGATAATGGTTTCATATTTATTTCATCTATCCCACTCCCGACTCGCGTCTACCTCCTAATGAACGGCAGAAGACAAACGCGCAATTGCTTCTAATCCGGTGTCCTTCCGTGAGATGTGTAATGTTTAAATTTAACTTGTGCAGAGGAGAGGATCGCAATAACATCAAAGATACACTGCTAAATAAATTTATTCCGTTGGATGGGATGGATTTAATTATTGTTTGTTGGTGTGTTGCGTTTGGATAAATGAATGATTGAGCCTTGGCTATTTCCATAGCGGGAGACGGACGGAGAGGTGCTAACGAAATCAATTGAATCATTCCCCATGGCATCACCACCATTAAGCTAACTAACTGTACAACTAATTTCATTTTGTTTATCTTTTTTACGATGTGTTTGATTACGTTTATATAATAATACTCAATGCCATTATATCATCATAAGTTTTAAACGATTCGATCATCCGATTTCGAGAATTGCATATGAAATTTGTAAAATCCACTTTTTTGTGGTTTATATCTAAAATTATACAATTTTCCAATTTCCTTAAATAAAGATGAATAATAAGTTTTTGTACAAATTATGTTGGGATTATCGATGAACACGTAGAACATAATGTAGGCTTGTTGTTGGCTGATAGCTCGTTAAGCAAACTATTGGCTATCTGGATTATAGGCCAGTGATTCCAAATATTGCCAAAGTTCAACGTGGAAGTGCATTATGAATTCAGTGAAGCGTGTAATGCGGTTTTAAGTTTGCTATCGCATTCATAATCAAAACATTATATTGATAAAAAGTAACAAGATGATTTATTAAATGTAATATAAAAAATAATCTTCACAATTTTAGTTTTATTTATTTTGTATTTATATTTCTGATTTGTGAATCCCGATTTTTAACAATTTTTAACAAAGTTTTGCAAAAGTTCTACTTTATGGAAAAAATGCATTTTATAATTTATAGAAAATAAAATATACGCATAAATATAAACCTATGACTTACGCAATTCAGCGAAAAATTTTATGATAAATGAATTAAAGGAAAAATACAATCCGTACATTTATTTTATGTTAAAATGTTCTGGTTTTGAAATGGCTTTTTATTTTATTTCATAATTGATTTTATTTTTTTAACTATTTTAATTCATTAATTTTATTTAAATTCTCAAAGATATTACATATATTAAAATTAAAGAATAAATTACAGATAATATAACAAAATGAATAAAAAGTAACTATTATATTTTTATTTCTATTATTCTTGTTATATGAATATGTTTTTAGTTGTTATGTAGTTCAATTTCTGTTGAAATAAATACAATTATTATTAGAAGTAACTATTTTTTATATTCGTAGTGCTTTTCATTTTTGCATAATAAACTTCCAAACTGAAAATATAATTATTTTATGTCTGAAAAAAAATAGTGCTTTCGGGTTTCATCTAATTTATCAAAAATTAATAAATTTAAAATATATTTTTAATATGCTCCAAATTGTAAGAAATCAATCTCCCTAATCGCTTTAGAGTTATGATGTATGAATATTACATATCTGCGTATATGTTGTGATGTTTTTTTATTTTTTGTTAAATTTTCAATGGAGTTTGGTCGCTATTTGTTTCCATTTCATTATTGACAAAATTGGAACTTATTATTTGTTTTTCTTTTTAAAAATAAATTTAAAAAAATATTTTTTAATTTAAAATATGAATTATTACCTTTACGAAGTGAAGAATTATGTCCGATTTTAAGTATAAAGATCAATAAAACTGTAATTGAGATCTGACAAGAAATTATAAAGAGTTTCAATTTCACGATAAATCCAGGTTTGAAGGGAGCCCAAATGGATAAAATAAATGTTTGGCTTTGTGTTGTACTTGATATGTTAGATATTATTAAAAGGGACGTCGTTGCCAGAACAGAAGCAGAGTAGCATTGCAAAAGGTAATTCCGATCGGCCGGACTTTCTGTCGAAGTTAATATCGCGGAAAAGGGCAAGGATTGAGACACTGGTGCGGACAGGGACTTATTGATGAAGGGGGGGCGCAGGACCGGTGAAATAGGGCCTCACACCGGCCGACGGAATTGCCGTTAATAACTCGTGCGCTCCTTACTCTTTGCCAGGATAATATAATTTTAATGAAAATTTAATGAAAATTCTACGGCCCTCGTATACACAGACATCCTTGAAACCTGACATCACATTTCGAACAAAAGCGGTCTCTTTCCATTATTTCCAGATTTTCTCTTTCACATAATATTAATTATCGCGTCACTTCAAGAACGGATCAAGCTGGACGATTGATTGACAGGATTATTATTCCGCTAACTTTTACTTTGTTAATTCAAATAATGGCTTTGATATTCACATCGTTTCTATGCAGGATATATTCACTCTTACATCTATTTCATGTAAATATTTACGGTCTAATAATGAGAATTTAAATATGTTACATAATTACTTCAACAAAAAAATGATGTGTTCAATTCACACGAAACTTTCTACAATTATGTTCCATCACATAACGTATAATTTTAATTTATGATTACGGTGCAGTCGCTGCTTTGTTTTAGAAACTACAACTACTTACAAAACTTACTTATTTTCATCTCCAATATTTATTAATAATATAGTGAATATTTTAAATTAATCTAGACCGAACCAGCCTTCGAGAAAATTGCTCATGAAGTTTTCGCAGAAATACGTTTACGTTTAAAATTGCTTCAAAGTAAAACTACATCAGCAGCAGTAGATCTTGTAAAACTTATTCGGAACTTTGCCATTGCCCTTTTAAAGTACAATATGCAGAACATATGCAGATTGTATAAACAAATGTACTTTTATTAATATTAAAATTCTACTTACGGCGACTCCTAGCCGAATGGTTAGAGTCGCCCGCTCACGATCTTGTGAGTACGGGTTCGATTCCCAGCCAAGCCAACACAGAGAAAGAGAATAGTGATCGCAACGCTTCAATTACGAATGACTATTAGCCATACATACACACAACAGCCAAACCAACAAATTGAAATAATTTGTACAAAAAAAAAAATATCATCAAAAATGGTAAAACTTCCATTGGGAAAGTTTATCTAAAAAATAAAAATGTCAACCGCCACCAGATTTACTTAATGTTCAACTCGAATAGATTGTAAATAAAAATATAAGACAAAAAAAAAAAAAAAAATTCTACTTAATATCAATAGAAAAAAATATTAATAAATGCAAGGAATTAAATAAAATCTTCATTAAAAGATACTACATAAAATAATATATAACTAAGTTATTATTATTATTAGAAATAAGATTATTTGGTTTAGAAAACTGCTTTACTCTTAGCACTTCGTAAGAAATTATGATGATTTTGCTAATGCATTTCGGTGCTACGCGCTAAGAAAATGTATTATGTACAGTTGAAAAGCAAATGGAAATTTCAACGACCTAAACTATATATTAAGTTCACTGAAGTAACGAAAGAGTTAAATAATATAAATTGGACAGAAAAACCGATAGAGTAAGTGAGGAGGATGACGTGTAATGCGACCGCACGCAGAATAAGAAGGAGACGATGTTGGCAAACGAATTTATTGAATGTAATTTCGTCTCCTTTCGTGCTAATTATTCCCACTGTCTGTTTTAATGCTTTTATTGCTTCTACACTTTGATGTTTTCTAATTAGGCTCCAGCTTTTATTCGCTGCTAAATGATAAAATGACAAAAAAATATTCCCATATCAACATTCATGATCAATATTCTATTTATGAAATTCATATTCTATTTTTTCTTAATACTAAAATTACATCTTATTGAATAACTATATAATTATGTATACAATGCAATAATATTTTTTATCTATTAATAAATAATTAAAATTTACTTAATTTTAAGTTTATAACAATATTTATATTATTAATGAAAGGGCGGAAGCATCTATGATTAATGCCTCTTCATTCGTATATTTTTACTTTGCATTTGAATTTTGGTTTGTGAGCTGAATTATGCTCACAAACCAAAATTCAAATGCAAAAGAATTGCAAAAGAACATGCAAAAGAATTGTTTATAATCTTGAGCTTGTGGTGGTTAATATTCATATTGCAAAACATAGCTCATTTATTAAGTTAAATTTCATAAAAAAAATGCTCGTCTTTCGAAATACTCGCATACTAAGTTACTCAATATACAAGGTTCTACAGGTTCTTACTATTGTAATATTAGTTGTACCGGAAAATAATTAGTTAAAAAAAAACAGTTTTTGATAAAACAATTTAAACATATAATTTTTTAACAAATTTTTATTTTTAATCAATGATGTAATCACCCTTATTATCAACAATGTTTTGCCATCTAATGTGCAAATTTTCAATACCGGATCGATTAAAATCAATTGAGTTTTGAGCAAAATATCTAGAGATGATATTTTGGATATCATCAAAATATTCAATGAGAGATCCACTAAATTTTTCGTTTTGGATTATCATAGAAGATCCATTTGTCATCTCCAGTGATTCAAAAAATGCTTTACTGCTTTATTGTGCCACTGATTTGGAAATTGCGTATGTAGATTATGTGGAACCCAAACTCCTGCTTTGATTACTTTACCAATCTGTTGCAAATATTCTTGGATGGTCGACCAAGGTTGGTTAAAAGTGTTTCACAGTTCCTCGATTGTCTGAAATGGATTTGCTTCCACTTCCACCCTTGACATGTCATTGTCTAAAGTTGTTGGTCCTACTAATCGATACGAGTTGGAAAGATCAAAATAATTTGAACTTATAAAACCATCTTGGGCATTGATGAAAGTTTAATGCTCAGGGATGTTTAACGTTTGCGATGTTTAACGTTTTTGGTAGCAACTGTTGCGTTACTACCCTTGTGAAACTCAAAAAGCTGCCCATTTCAAGTAGCAATTCACTCTAACTTTAAAATGTCATTGGCACGACTTTGAAGTACACAACTAAGCTGATAAATGACAAACGAATGTAGACATGCGCAGAAACAACATTACTTTCCGGGTTACCCTAATATATATTTAAGTCCAACTTATTTATTACGTACACTACACGCAGTACTTAGGTTCCACTAGGTTGTAAAAGGTTTCCACGTTGTTGAAAAATATTTAAATTAGAATTCAGAAATTAATATTTTGTTATTAATCGCCAATGGTCCAGTACGTTTCATTACTATTATTATTAGGAAGATAATAACATTATTAGTAAATACAAAACAAGTTTAAGAAATAAATAATGTAAAAAGATAATATTCTTTCATATATATTTGCGAAATTATGTTGAAACAGTAATTATAATTTACGAAAGATAACCGTAACCCGGGCCAGTGTAAACTTCTTGATTATGTTTACTTTAAGAACGAAGTTTTTTTGAAATATATATCTTTCTTTATCTCTCTGTTCGCTCATCCTGCTTGTAATATAGTAAAATATTACGAACCATTGCAGGGTCATTTTTTATTACGCAGCACCTCGCGCAAATGCGGTGGAAGTAATTAGTGGGTCATTTTATATTTTGTTCAAAAAACAAACAAAAAAGAACATCCGCCATTAGATCTAATTGCATTTCCCGTTTCATAACTACTGAGACGTCCTTCGGTGCGTTTTGCATTTGAAATGTGTCACCAGGCCAAACGAATTTCAAAGAACATTGGAGACAATTACTCTGGATCCGAATAACGGATCGATGCCAATTAATCGATTCCAGCAATTCCATTCCGGATCCTCGTGGGAGGGAAGGGAAAGAAAGATGGAACTGGAGGATGGCTGCGTCTGGGGAGAATGCGATTTATCATTTTATTTTAAGAATCCCACGGAACCAACAATTCCATCTAATATATCAATCGGAATTTATAGAACGTCGGGCCGCATCTTGCCGGTTAGAAAGTATTCAATTTCCTGACGTAAAAATTATTTTTCTTCATAATATCCACGGACTCCACCAGCCACGTTATCCAATATTTATTTATCGCAAACACAGAACGCAAACAGGACAAAAAAAATGAAGGAAAACCGAATGAGGGAAACGAAAGATGAAAAGGAGGCGGAGAGACGTGGAAAAAAAAATGAACGACAGGAGAGCCAAACCGAAATGGCATTTATATTACGTAACTGAAAGTAAATATTGTCTGTATTATTCTGAGAGTAATATGATACAGAGTAGGAGATAAAGAAATGAATTAGTCAACGAGAGATACGTCTCTACTAAGGCCTTTTGTATTTCCAATCAAACAGTACTTTTGTAGACATAACTAAAAGCATTGCATACGTGCACTTTCAAATAATTTGCTTTTTTCTACAAATAATATTGATTAATAGACAAACTTCTTAATTATACAAAATGCAGGTAAAGCTAACACATAAATCAATTAAGTAATTATATAATTTATTTGTTTATAAACATATATTATTCTTAATTGTATCAAATATAAAAACTAGTAAATGCATAAAGTTAATTGGACCTCTACTATCAGTTAGGAAAGTTGTATGAAATAAATATATCATTTTATTATTTTTCTCTTATTTTTTTTATCTATAATATTCCTTAACTGGCAAGTTTGAATTATTTTCCACGCCCAAGTGATAAATTTAGTTCTTTCTTGGAAAGTTCTTTTGCTAAACCAGGAGGTTTTTTCCATGCAGAATGTCGCTATACGTTTTTAACCCAGGGTCAAGGGACCGGCGACCTCTAAGACCTCCAGTCGTAAATCAACAGTATTTACACGGCGATCCCAACTGCTCGTAGATACTACTACCATTGCTAAGCTGCAGGGAAGCAAATGTAACGATTGTAAAGATTTATCATCTACTAAAATTTAATATGTATTAACTGTTACTAAATCATCAGATATATGAATATCAAATAAATAATACAAAATACAAGTACAACTTATATTTTACATGAAATATGACTATAAAGAAATTCATTTTTATATTTATAGACTTCTGATCTATAAAATGCAAATAATAATAAAAACAATTATTAAAAATGAGTCAAATAATTACCAGAATTATATAAATTTATTACATATTACTATACTTACAATTTTGGATTAATCATGCAAATCACTCAGAATCTTAATAATAAAGTTAATTAATTTATGATTATCTACATTTATCATTTACTTTTTATCTGCGATGGACTTAAAAAAGAAACTAATTATATAATTTCCTGTTTACCTCATAATTATATAAATATTTTTCTTTTGTGTTTATTATAGTATTAAGTCATGTAACTCTAGCAAATCGTCTCTGCTGGAATCGTCTCTATCCGAAATTGTAAATGCTTAACGTTCATAATTTGATAACCAACAAAGAATAAATTAGTTTTTGATAATCTACTAAATCTATATAAGTTTTATTATAATATGATATAATTAGTTGATTATATCATATAAGTACAATGATCCTATCAATACTAACTTATATAAGGAACTTCTACGAATAATGCTAACTTTTTCATAAATACAAATGTAATAGATTTGAGCCGGGTATGTAGTAAACAAAACTACTTAGGCTAAATTCCTTAGGAACTCTTAATCAACAATTATAAATAATGTTCTACCCCATCATAATCATAATTTACTTTGTATGTAGAACATGTTTTTAGTTTTAGTAAGCATCTCAAATGATGAACATAGTCTTAGTACGAACCCTAAGTGTACCATATAGCTTTTGCCAAAAGAATATTTTTAATTAATAAATTTGTTAAATCCAATGGAACTGAATTAATTTCTTGATCAGTGACAGTCCACAACGAAAACAAGAGACAATATTCCACAGTGTCCATAAGTCCATCCTTGGGAAAACGAATACTACATAGTGAAAACGAAAAACTGTAGATCAGGTGCAAGAAATATATTTTTGAAAACTACAATTATTGGGATAATTATCTGTATAATTATATTAAGAAATTATTAAAATCCAATTGATTAACAGAAATACAAATGCGTTATTTAAAGATTTAGTTTTTAATTTTTTGTATGTCAGTTTCGATTCATCAAAATATCTATTTATTCACTTTTCCAAAAGAAAGTTATTCAGTATGTGTGTTAATATTTTTATTCGAACGTAGTTGTAACGTGGAAGTCATTGCCAGAATAAAATTTTCTACTTTGTATTTAGTATTTTGAAATTTAGTGTTTTATTACTTATTACATTAAATGCTTAAAAACAAACAAAAAAATCGATAAATTATGACTTAGCAACTCGTACAGTGTCATCATTTCTCATAATCTATTTGTATATAAAGAGGATAGTTTGAAATGTTTTGAAAGCGAAAGGAAAAACCGGTCTTCTTTTCACGAATTTTCCATCTGATTTCATCTAATAAGGTTGTATAATATTCTGAGTTAATTTCTTTATTTCCTGCCCTATGTCGTTTGGAACAATTATAAATATTAATGAAATTTCTCTTTAAATTCCTATAAATTTAATCATCATTGTAATAATAACAGAAACTTTAAGCTATTGAATTTTAGGCAAAATTCTTTTAAAAAAGAGAATAATTTACTTTCAACTGTTATTAATTATTATTATTATATAATATTTTGTATCTATTGAATATACTTGTTTTATTATTATTTGTTAATTGATTATTGATTTTAAAAACAATATTAACATGTTTTGAGTATTTCGATTTGAACTAATTATTAATAAACCATATGATATATTTAGTTAATATAATTAAATTATAATTAAAATCGCACAAAGTTCATATTTACTCAGTGTATGGTAGAGACAGTACCGTTGAGTTATATTTTCCCCAAAGAATATAAAGTTGGAAACAGCTGTTGAAACAAGTTGGTTGGATGTTGAAATATTTGTATGGGTGTAAATGATTAAGATTGAGATTGGGAAATACGGATGGAATTATACAGTGTGTGACAATGGTGTGCGTTTGTCAGCTGTGCATTGTATAATTGATTGATTATTCGTATCGCGTACTGGGATTTCTTACCGTCGTCGACGGTTGTCTCATTATAATGTATGGCGTGGCGCTTTTGATGGGAGAGACGGCGATCCGATGAATGGGTCTAAAACCCTTCGGGAATGCGGCCGACGCGCCGTTGACCGGAAGTCGGCTGCGTCCCGACGCCGCACAATTTCAATACACCTCACACACACCTCACCAACGACCGCCATCCCGTCATACCACCTCCAACGCAGCCTCCGCCACCTCTCACCGCCTCTCCCAAAACGTCGCCCGGGACCGATTTCGCAACAGCATTTCCGGGATTTCCAGAGGATTATATGGCACCGTTGCGGCCGCACAATTAAAATTTCGAACGCAACCGAAGAACTCAGCTCGACCTTATTTATGTTTCTTTTTCTTTCGAAGAAGGACGTAGAATATTCTGTTTCCTTTTATTCCAGAATGTTTTACTTTTTCTTTTCCTTTCCTTTTTTTTTAGTTACCACCCTTTATAGTGGAGTTCATGAAATTCCAAAGAGCCAATTTATATTGGGTTATGAATAAATGCGGAGGGGAACTTTACGTTAGACCCAATGCATCTCCGTCTCATACATGCTGCTGCAAAAAAGCCTTGCCGAGAAAAGATTAATTCCTACTTTATACAATCTTGCCAGACAAGAAATACCAGAATCTTTCATTATAACAAGAAAAAAGAAATGAAAAATGATATCAACACCTTTGGTTTGTTTTATTTATAACCTTGACATTGACATGTATTTTATTACTATATATTGTATAATATAGCCAGACTCGATACATTAATCAATGCGAAATTGATTTTAAAAGTTGCAAGAAATATCAAAGTTTTTAATCACTTTTATTATTTCAAAATTTCGAAAATAAATGTTTTCTCTTATAAGAATAAATGAGAAACTAGTTGTTACTTAAATAATCAATAAAGTTGGATTAATTTCAATTATAAAATTAACGATTTTATTCAGTTACTTAATATTTGAATACATGAATAATCATGGAAATTCTAAAAAAAAAAGATTGTAACATGCATTTAATGTTCATCAGTTTATTCGAACAATCGTTTTAGGATACTAAAAGTGAGTGTCGTACCAAATCTGAAAGACCATATGATTGATGGTCTTATGACCAGGAATATGCAATTCTCGGCATAGTCATATATTAGCTATAAGATAAATTCATTGATGTATTGAAAATTATAATAACAAATATTGGTAAAATTATTTATGGAGCGAGAAAACAGCGGTTAATAAACTTTTATATGTAGACATACGAGGACAGTTTGAAAAGTATTGAAAGCGACACAAGTTTATGACATCATTTTTTTCGGATATAAAGGAAATTTTGTTAATAAATTATCATGAGAAGGTAACAGAATTAACTCAGAATATTATATAATATTATGGGATAGAAAAAAAAATACATTGCCCTTTTGATTTCAAAACTTTGCAAACTGCTCTCGTACAATCAATTTACTGTATTATTTATTATTTATATATATTTATAATAAACAGAAAAGTCTTTATTCTAGAATTGAATTGAATTTAAATTTTGATGTTTATTATTTTAATAAGTATAATTTTTTCTCAATTTCAACCAAACTAAACCAAATAAAAAAGTACTGATTTTTAATTCAATGCGTACATCCATATAATCTGAAAATCTGAAATCCGTATACCGGAGAAAATATATAGAGATGACATCTATAAGTATTTTTCAATATCCTAGACTTAATCGGAATAAATACATTGATTTTGTATAAAGAAACTTGTGGAATACAGAATTCGAGATTGGTATTCATAAAATGTTTAGTTTTATTTATAAATTACACAGATATATTTTTATAAATGAAGATAATGTTTATAATAATTTTTGTCCATTTTAATATATAGTATAAACATTGGATTTATTCTCTTATAATTTAGGTAAGAAGTAGTGATGAGTCATAATTAAACTAGGTTTTGCATCTCATTAAATCTGTAAATCTTTATTATTTTATTATCCTAAAATTCAAAAATTTCAAAAAAAGTGAAAATATTTGAATATTTCTAACATTGACCTGACCGTGAAACTAAGTAACCCATACCATTTTCAGGTCATCTTCATAAATAGGGATACGAACGTTTTCTACTACAGCCAATAAATCAGGCACTATTCTCTACTCGTGTGTAATAGCACAACCTCCGCCCATTCCCATTCTTCACATAGCCCTGCCATTGTTTATTTAGTAAAAGTCACGAGGTTATTGGCTTGGCTGTGATTTAATAATAGAAAAGAAAGAGACGCAACACCTGCCGCTGTTAGGTGAATGTTGTTGAGGAAGAAATGTTTATATTATTTAAGTAGGATTAGTTTTACGAGGTGACCTACAAATTCTTCTCTCGGCGAGCTTCTGCTGTGCACGGAGAAAGGTAACAAAACGAAAACGAGACTCGAGAAAGAGAGAGTCAATGATGAATTGATGCGGTAGGCGAAAGATGAATCCAACCTCGGTCTAATTAATCAATTGTTAACATATGATTCTTCTCATTTCTATTATCTACAAATTAAGCGTAGGAGGTTTAATTACAAATGCCAACCATCTGCAATTACGTTTCTCAATCATGGTTTAAATTATTTGTAATTTGTTAATACTAATTTTATAAGAATATTTTGCAACTCTTTAAGTGTTTACATCAATGTCAATGTCATTGAGGTCAATATTTCCATAAATTCTGATTTCAAACTTATTATCCATCTCTAACAGAGTAAAGAATGTAGAATCTCTAGCTGTATTGCTGCCATTCCTTTCACTGGCTGGCGAATATGAAATAACTGAAAAATTCTAGCTATTTAAATTCCATTTCTCCGCTTTCTCACTTTTCACTCTTCATTCCGTTGCTTTTCTTGTTGTTCCCGGTGCATTTTCACAGGATGTAGCGCTTTATTCCGCGAAATGTGTTTCTGATACGCTGGTTCTCTTCACTGGAAATACGATTCCGGTGCATTGAATGACACCGCGTGCACATTGTATGCATGGAATATTCAAATTCTAACGTGATAACAACGGAGCAGAGATATGATATAGTTGGATTGAAGAGTTCGTCCTTCGCGAAATTGCCGACGTTTTTGTCTTCGCTTTTTCTTGTCGCCGAAGACGGATCCGCCTTATCTCACGGATAAATAGGTTTATTGATGATCCTTTGCGGCATTTTCACTTCCGTCCGCCCACCGATTCCTCACTTATTTCCTGGAAATTAATCACGCCCGATTTTCATCCATCCCATCCAAGTATCTCAATATATCCTCCCGACACCATTTCCTTTACATAACAGATTGTATTAAAAGTAACCCCTACGTGATTCTAAAATCATATAAAAACCTCTACAAAACTAAATACATTATCGGACCTAAACAAAATTCAAGAAACATATATATTTATAAAAAATATATTTTATTGCAACAAATCTAATGCAATTTAATCTAATATTTTTCATATTAAAAAAAATATTAATTAATTAAGAAATATATTTATTAACCATTATCTCGCATTTTGTATTATCTACTACTTCAATATTTAATAGACATATCAAAGTTTTAAAATAAAAATTAAATTTCTTTATTTATTTCCACAATCTATATGAAAAAATAAAATATTAAAAATATTAAAATTAATTTGTTTGATTGGTTCAAATACAACAAACGAAACATAAATCATATTGTCCTCAATATATTTATGAATCACTACTCAAAAATTGCTTATTGTGTTTCAATAATTATTTTTAAATTAAATTAAGCTGTACTATTATCTGAAACTTGTTAAGTATCATTATTTTTTTTTCAAATAATTATTAATCACTTACGAAAAAATATAAAAAAAACAGTGCTATAATTATTTAGCATACATTATTCCTTGCTAATAATTATAAAAACAAAAACGGTAATTTTAACAATAATGAATCATCACTTTTAAAATACTTCCTCACATGTTTTTTTTTTGCAATGCATTATTAAATTAAATATAATTACGTGTTTTAATTAAACACACGTTGAAAAAAAAATACTTACATGTCCTTTAAATGCACTTAGTTATTAGTTTTGAGTTATGTCACTCATAAAAATAATTATATGAACGCCGATAATTGTGAACAAAAATATGAATGTCCTTCAATGAAATTGCATATCTAAAATTAATATTTAATAATTGGAAATGAAAAGAATTAATGGAATTTCTTTTTCATATTTAGAGGCGTAAATAATTTAAAGCAAAATTTGAAAGTAATTTGATTCAATTAAAATTTTAACAATTTTATTTAATTATAAGTGAAAGTTAGAAAAAATCGTAATTATAATATTATTTTTTTGGAACAACATTCATAAATATTTCGTATAAATTTAAAATAATTAAATTATTATTTTAAATTTTAATTATTACTTATAATATTTAATTTACAATTTTATATAAAATATAAAAAAACTTTAATATTATGAAAAAATAAAATCTGTAATATTTAAAAAAAAAATTAAATTTATGAAAATTATAATTTCATTACATTTGTTTTACTTAATTAATACTTAAAGAATTTATTAAAATATACATTAAAGCAAAAAATAAATAAAATTTTATTTTTTTAATTGAATTAATTTTCACTTATGAATTTTTGATGAACAAAATTAATTTGTTTTCAATAATTTCATTTTCATTATTAATAATTATTTTTAGTTTTGTTAAACATGCTGTAAAATTGTTAGGCTATAAATAATAGTTGTTTATATGATGCTATTCGTTGTTTATATTATGCATCATTTCTTGCGTATTGTAAATTCTACAAGTATTTTTGTGCAATTATGTTTTGATTAAATTGTTTGTAGCAGTTATAACAATTTATAAAATTAATATCTTTATTAAATCGCAAAAATATTAGATTTGAATAAATAATTTTATTTTTCTTTAATTTAATTACTTTTAGTACTTACTTATTTTATTAAAAAAAATCCTTGTAACAGTTGTAAATTATAAATAAAATACTTTTCTCCCGCTTTGTAAATATTTATTTTTAATAAAATTTAAAAAAATATATTCTTCCAAAAATAATTTTTCAAATAATTAAATTAATATATTATGTAAATTACATTTATTTTTATTATTTTGATTTCACTTGTTAGACATAGTTGTTTTACAAGTTGTGAATTATCAAACTTTATAAGAATTAAGATTTTGAATTAACTTCAGGTTGTATTGTATTGGTTGTTTGATGATAAGACGCGGGTTTGTGTTTTGACCGGACGTTGATATCTCCGAGTCAGGATGTGGAGTGATCAAGTGCGGGTTGATGCAGTTTGATCGCGAAGCTCGAGTTTCCGCAGTACGTCGGGATGAGATGAATCAGAGTCCTTGTGTCACTTAGGTGAGGTTAAAGGGCGAGGTAACGCGCACGAGAAAGTATAGGAAGGGCAATTGATATGAATATTTATACGCAGAAGAAGGTGGATGCACTTACCGGAAGAGCTTGGCGGTGTGCACGGGTCGAGAGGAGAGACTATAATAATAATAACCAAGAGTAGAAGTGGTCGACTTGAAGTCCACTGGGTGACTGAATGCCTCACGCCTTCCACAGACAAGAGGCGCTCCAATCCAACAAGCCTCCTCTCTAGGTCACTGTTATTGTCTCCGGCGAACTGTCAGTTAGATACACTTGTGTAATGCCAAAAACTTGAAGACCAAGGTCCTAGTTGGTACCGCACCCGCGCATTTCTTCGCGAACCAAACAATACCCAAAATAATATCTGTTCTTTATTATTTCTTTTCTTCAATCTTATTTTTGGACTATACCGAACGCTATCTGAGGATCGCTTATCTGTCTCAGGGTTACGATCACCACGTGCGTCGAATTCTTCTGAACGCCTAGAAAGCCGCACCCGCACTTATAAAAATCAGTGAAAACGAACGGCTTTTTCTTTCCCACCTTAAGTGGGGGAGCTAATTAGTTAATTATCTTCACTTGACCTTCATTGTTTTAGCACTAAACTAATGCGAAAAGTAACCCAAAGGATAAGCGAAGCGTTACAAGGATCTAAATTTATTGACCAACGAAATAACAATAATTGCCACTGTAGTTCCTTATCTGATTTTAATAAAAAAAAAACTTGCACTTCTTTGACGCTCCAATACGCTTTTGAAGACATTAATAAATTGATTTCTTTAATGTTTGTGATATAATTTATGGCACAGTCTTAATTACTTTCGGTTTTCAATGATCATTGTTATTAAATTGTTGATTAGTAGATTGTGTTATGAATAATTCTTTACGTTATGGAAAGGATAGTTCCTTTCATATTTTAGACCTTCCAGAAAATATATCTACAGAATATAATTATTTCTTCTTCTAGTAATTAATCATTAATCGGATATTAATGAATTAATTAAAACCTATTAATTAAACTAATAAATTTTATTATTACTTTATTCATATTACAAGAAAGTATTTACGATATTTATAAATTGCATTACTTTATATCGACATTTATACAGCAGTTTTAAAGGTTACTTTAGATATTCATATAATTTACAATAATTATCAATTTAAATTGTTAAACTGACCAAATTAACTCATGTACTTTATTTTAACTGATTTTAAATGCAAATTCTGAAAGTAATAAAATCAGGGGAAAAATAAATAATAATAACTTAATGGCAAGATTTATATACAAAATAAAAAACAAATATAATAAATAAGAAAATAAATTCATTAAACAAGTCCTAGATCTACGCCCAAAAATAAATTATTATATATTAGAAAACTATGGCCTAAATATAACTATTCCAACTAATTTTATTACATGATCTTTGACACTCAATATATGACCTCTACTTTTCACCACGCTGTTTTATTTATCAATTCAATATTTATTTGCATTCCGAGATGTTGATTATAAATATTTATAAATAACGAATCAATTGAAAGAAAAATGAACATGTTTTAGTAAGAAAGTGCAAATTTCTGATGCTATACGATCCGAACTTTATAATATTTATTTGTGACATATTTTATTAAATTTTAATAATTAAATTAATATAATATGTACAGACTATTGTATACTATTGTACATACCAGTGTTTCCCATTTTTTTTTATTTGCCCCACCTAAACCTTTCTAAAATTATTATGCAACCCTCCCCTACCATATACATATTTTTTAATATTAAAACATTGAAACGTTCACTTAAGAAACTCGAATGATAGGTTTTAACTAGAAATCACTGGGAAATTATTGCGCAAACATTCAATATTTTAATGAAACATGTTAATGATGAATAATTATTTACAATGAAATAATAAAATGTATTATATAGAAAAATCTAAATAATTGTAAATATAAATAAAATTAAAAAAAATAGGGAGATCCTTGCGCTTGATGCAAAGAGTTTTTATGTCAGGTTCCAATTTAGTTAACTTCAGCCTCAAGTCTTCCCGTTTTGTTATATCCAGCCGATTTATTTTTTTAGCATTAAATCTTGTGGCACAAAATTCGCATTCAGCTAAATATGAAGATGGTAACAGTAATAATAGTTCTCTTGCACATTTGGTAGCATTCTGATATTTGATTTCGGTTTCCTCACAAAGCCATACCATTGTTCCTTTTATATGAAATAAAGTTTAAATTGACTCATCATTTTGCTTTTCTGAGTTTTTCTTGATACTGCATATTTGAAATATCAGAAAAATCCACTAACATTAGCTATATTATCCTAGTTGGGAAATCTTTTTTTTAATCAGAAAATCTTCTTTTAAATCAGCCGTCAAATTTTTCCGATATTCGACAATAACAAGTATCAGGCACTTCATATTTTTAGAAGCAATGAAACTTTTTAAAATTTTTGTTGTAAATAATTAAACCAAATATATTCGCTTTTGCATCGACAAGAGTTTTATTTGTTACTTGAAGTTGTTTATTTAATATATTTAGTTTTTCAAAGATATCGACTAAACAACTTACAAATGCTTAACCATTGACCATTTGTTAACAAATTTTTTAGTTTTTTTTCTATTTTTTAAGGACTTTAATTATTTGATTGAAAAAGTGCCACTATGACATATTATGATATATACTAATTATACCCGATAGTAGGGTATAAAATTACATCATTAAGACCAATACTATCCGGTATACCAAAGGAATATATCGGGGCCCTTTTTGTACCTGGTCTTCACAACGGAGTTACCAATAATACAGCAGGTAACAGTAGCTACCTTTGAAGATGATACTGATTACATTTGTTGCATACAGACGCTCACCTGCTACACGCTTCAAATCTGCTACAGGAAAGCCTGAACAATACTAAATACTAGATGAAAAGGGCAAATAAAACTATATTCACCTTTACAATTCGGAGGAGCCAAGTACCTGAAATTCTCCTAGATTGTTGCTTGACCTCGAAAAACGTATAGTCCAAGAGGAAGCAATTGGCATTGTATATTAGAAAAATATACTGGCAACTGGGCAGAAATTCTGAAATATCCATAGAAAATTATGAACCCTTATATAAAGCCATTCTAAGTGCAATATGCACGTAGGGTGTACATCTTTGGGGGTCTGCCTGCAACAGATAAAATAGAGACGTACCAATTGAAGACATAGAAATTAATGAGAAATGCACTATAGAATTCCATACATGAAGAAAATATTTTTTTACCAACACCAAACTAGTAAAAGAAGAGATAAAAAGCCAGAACAAAATATTATTAACAACTGGAAATTCAACCAAATCACCTAGCAGCAGGGTTGACGAAAACAACCAACCAACATCCTGAGTAAACATCCTCCTGAAAAATGCCAGAACTACAGCTTATGGACCAATTGCTAAATTAATAATAATTTTGATATATTAAATATGTGTGAATTTTTTTGTTCAATAAATTCACCTTCTATTTTACAAGCAGTTATTACATTTTATTTTTCACCTCAAGGACTCATCATTTTGCTTTTCTGAGTTCTTCTTGATACTGCATATTTGAAATATTAGAAAAATCCACTAACATTAGCTAAATTGTCCTAGTTGGGAATTTTTTTTAAAATTAGAAAATCTTTCTTTTAAATCAGTCACTTCATATTTTTAGAGGCAATAAAACCTTTTAAAATTTTTGTTGTAAATATATATCTGATATAATTACAAATAATTAAACCAAATATATTCGCTTTTGCATCGACAAGAGTTTTATTTATTACTTGAAGTTGTTTATTTAATATATTTAGTTTTTCAAAGATATCAACTAAACAACTTACAACCATTAACCATCGACCATTTGTTAACAAATTTTTCATTTCATGTTTGTCGATAAAAAAAATTATTAAGAGAAATTTTCGAACTATCCCCTTTTACAATCGAATTAGCCCAACATTGGGAAACACAGGTATATACTATTTTCCTAAATATTTGTTACATGATTCATCGTAATTTATGGACATAAATACATTCTTATTACGCAATGATTTATTTCCATTGTTAAGCTAGGTCAATTTTTAGCCTAGTTTTCTTTCTATTTTTTTAAGGACTTTAATTATTTAATTGAAAAAGTGCCTCTAAGACATATTATGATATATACAAATCATACCCGATAGTAAGGCATTTCCAGGTGAATGAACTAAAATTATATCATTGAGACCAATACTATCCGGTGTACCAAAGGAATATATCGGGTCCCTTTTGGTACCTGGTCTTCACAACGGAATTACCAATAATACAGCAGGTGACAGTAGCTACTTTTGAAGATGATACTGATTATATTTGTTGCATACAGACGCTCATCTGCTACACGCCTCAAATCTGCTACAGGAAAGCCTGAACAATACTAAATACTAGATGAAAAGGGCAAATAAAACTAAATTCACATAAAACACCTTTACAATGCGTAGACAAAAATGCTCACCGGTTTTTCTAAACAATACCCATTGGCACAAGCTGAAGGAGCCAAGTACCTGAAATTCTCCGAGATTGTTGCTTGACCTCGAAAAACGTATAGTCCAAGAGGAAGCAATTGGCATTGTATATTAGAAACATATACTGGCAACTGGGCAGAAATTCTGAAATATCCATAGAAAATTATGAACCCTTATATAAAGCTATTCTAAGTGCAATATGGTGTATATCTTTGGGGGTCTGCCTGCAACTCGACAATAAATAAAATACAGACGTACCAATTGAAGACATAGTAATTAATGAGAAATGCACTATAGTAATCCATACACGAAGAAAATATTTTTTTTACCAACACCAAACTATTAAAAGAAGAGATAAAAGAACAAAATATTATCAACTGGAAATTCAACCAAACCACCCAGCAGCAGGGTTGACGCAGCCAGAACAGTTTATGGACAAATTGCTAAATTAAGAATAATTTTGATATATTAAATATGTGTCATTTTTTTATTGAATTAATCCACCTTCTATTTTACAATCAGTTATTAAATTTTATTTTTCACCTCAAGGATAAAAAATTATCAATGACTTAATTAGCATTGAGTTACATCAAACAATTTGCACTTATAAATTATTAACATTTACAAATAAAAAGTATACTGTATTTTTCCTGTATAAAAATATATATTTCGTATAAATTAGCCTTGAATCTATATATTTATTTGTTCTTCCAAATGTAAATTACGATATTCAATATACTATTATATTTGCTATTTAAACATAAGGGAAGTAAGTGTTTATTTTAGTGTTTAAGTTCTTATTGACCTCAACGAAATCTATCTTTAATTATTAAACCATTCGTCCACTTAACTCATCATTTTCTAAATTAACCTTCAAGCGTATATTACAATCTGATAATTGTGTAATTGTTTTAACTTAATACCACGCATATTCTACTGTTTATGGTATTTATATAATCATAATATTATTACATCTTATATCTCAATTAATTTCTGAAATGATTAACGTTAAATCGTTTATTTGTAATATTCAAATTAATTAGCTATTATTATTTAAGCAACGCATGAATGAACTTATTAGACATTTCATTCATACTCTAAATTAATCAATATTTTTTAATATAAGTTTAACATAATCATCGATTTTTTAAAGATTAGAGCCTATTAAATTTATAAAACTTCCAGTCATTATAAAAAGAAAATAAAAGACCTTATCAAAGTTGATATTTACATAAAAAAAAGAGTGTTTTATAGAATGAAATATAGTTATAAACACGTTAAAATTAATGAGATTGAGCTAAAGTTATGTCTGTTCTTTAATAGCATTATTTAATAACATTCGTGTAGATATAAACTCTTCATGAGCATTACCTCAATGATTCATTGTTTCCTTCACATACTTTGTACATCGTTTCCCATACTTTCTATAACTTCCTAAGAGCGTACACACCTAACTCATGCAAATCCCCATCCCACATCACGAGAATCACACTTTTAAACGAAACTAAAGAGCGAATTGTTACTCGAATAGCAAACTTTAAAAAAATGTCAGATTAACAAAGGAAAATATAATAATTCGTCCTCGGCTTATTAAAGGATTACCGCATTTGACCTTTAGATTTGAATCATTGATAACTCAATATAGTTAACATTCCATAGGATTATTAAATGACTAAATATGACATAGTTTTTTTTATTGAAGTCTATTTAATATCAGTTTATAATAATATGGAAATAAATACATTCATAATAAAATAAACAGTAAATCTTAGTTTGTAAAACTGTAAAATTAACAGTGAGATGTAATTTAATTTGCACTTGACGAATGCTTTGTTTCTGATAGAAACACTTTCTCATATTTTATAAGCGTCGTTTTATTATACTTGTATGGTAAATATTTTCTCCAATCAATTGCAGTCATTACTATGCGGAAAATATATCCGAGGAAAAATAAATTTTCTACATTTATCTTGGAACAAAAATCTTGTTGAAGTATTATAACTTTCACTCTGTACATAGAACATGCCATTAGATTATTGGAAAAGCATTAGCGGATTCGTAACAACTTATATATCAATAATTTGATTATTTTATGACCATTTTTTATTATATTTTTTTTGTGTGTGTTACTTTAGGACAAATAACGTTAAAATTATTTAAATTATATGCTTATTATTAATTTAATTTATTCAACAAATAATTCATTGTAATATCACACGTTATACATTTATAATTTATTGTTAATTTACAATAAATCTGTGAAAGATACTAAAAGTTTGAAGAAAATCAATTGAATATTATTATTGTCTTTTTTTTTATTATTTTGTAAGTGTTTATTTTATATTATATTTAGTTTATGATCAATTTTTATGTGATATGTTGAATTATTAAGATGTTTCAACTTTAAAGATATTGAGGACGTGAATACATCAGATCTTTAGTATTTACTTCCCTAAATATTTTTATTGTAACACTACCCAAAACGGTCAAAACTTATCATTATTTTAAAATGAATTTATCCATGTCAAAGAGGCAAATTTAACTTCTGCATGCTTTATGAAGTTGAGTTGTAGAGGACAGTGCACCACATTATAAAAAATATTGTGTAATTTCTTTCCATTTCTGCTAATTTAAAAAATAAATAAATAAATAAAAATATTAAACATGACTCGACACACATGAATGATTATCAAAAAAAAAAGAAAAAGATGATTTTGAAGATTTCAAACCAGGAAAAGCACCAGTGCCTTTTTTACCCACATTTCTGTATAATTTGGTATAGATTAAATTAATTTCTTTCTCGTATGAGAATTGTAAAATTGTAAATATATTTTTGTCCGTTTTTTTTTTATAAATTTTGTTCTGTTCTCGATAGACACTTCTCGTTTTGCCTAAAATTAATTAAAAAAAAAAATTCTGCATCCCTCGTATTACAAATTTAAATTCTTAATGCCCATACTATCATGTCCTTATAAAATGGTTTTTTTTTTGTATTAAATATAATTTATTGTTTTTCTTTAATTTTAATACAGAAGAATTGTTATTTTCAGAGTTAAATTATATATTATTTTTCTCTCCCATTGTTAACATTCAAACTTTTTTGCATTTCTTAATTATGATTTTAAAATATATTCTTCAAATATTAAAATTGATTACTAATGTAGTAAAATTTTGTAATATCTATCGTTTAAAACATTATTTAACTTTTAATATTTCTAAAATGCATTATAGAAATTATACTGTTTTTCCATTTCTGATATTTTGAAGAAGTAAATGTATTCTAATAATATCAAGATTTTTATTGCAATGAAAGTAATTAGAAAAATAAATAATATTTATATGAAAAGTTTTCTTAATCTGATAAACTATTTTATTAAACTAATTGCTATAAAACCATTAAACATTACTTCACACAAACGAGATTGATGATCAAAAAATTATTTTGAATAAAAGGCAAAGGCATCAGTATTTGTATTTAAGTTTGTACTTATTTGGTCCCCATTTCAGCATAATTTTGTATAGATTGAATTTCAATTTCTTTTTCGTATGAGAATTGTAAAATTGTAATTTTATTTTTTTCAGTTTTTTATATTTTTTGAGATAAAAACCAATTCAAAACAAACTTATTTCCAATCACCGTATCTGACATCTATCTTCTCCTTTTGCTACCGTAGGAAACTGTTGTATAAAATGCCTTAGAATCCTTTTTGATACAAAAGTCAACCTCAATTCTCATTTCAAATAACTCAAGTCTAAAATAAAATACAGATCCCATTTTTTTTCTGTTCCCTGACCATCCGTAATTCTATATGCAGTCCAATCCTTAATTATTATTTCCCTCTTCCATCGCAATGGAATAACCTAGTCCAAAAAATTTTCTGCCCTTCATATCCTGAAAAAAACTCGAGTCTACAACAATGATATTTACTAAAAAAACAATATTTGTCCTGTCCTCGATAAAACCCTCTTGTTTTCCATATAATTAATTTCCAAATATTCCTATATTTCTTCCCTTTCCAAATTCTGCATCCCTCGTAATTCAAATTCCTAATGTAATATGTATACTTATAAAATGCTTTCTTTTTTTGTTTTAAATTTAATTTATTATTTATCTTTCATTCTTTTTTTTCAGGGTTTAATTAAATATTATTTTTCTCTCCCTTCGCTAAAATTAAAACTATTTTGCATTTATTAATTATGTTTTTAAATTATATATTTTTTTATTAATTTTGGACTATTAAAATTGATTACTTACTAAAGTAGTAACATTTTGTAATATTTATCTTTTAAGATAATATTTATCTGTTAATTTATCCTTTATAAATAAGCTCTTTGATTTATTTCATCTTCAAGAAGGTACTAAATTATGTTAATATTATATTACGTTATTATAGTTTGATTATGATTTCTTAGTATATAATATTCTCTAAATTATAATATAAGTAATAATAATATTAATTGGGTTTGAAAAATATTTTTTTTGTATTTGATAGAACATCAAAATTAATGATTTTAACAGACATATGATTTGTAAATATGAATATTGTTATTAATAATCTAGAAATAATTGATTTTACGGTAATAGTTAATTATGAAATTTGAATTGTTGTTTCACATTTACGATTTGAAAGTATGCCTCTATATTCTCTTTTTTTATGCACGTAATTATATAAAATGTATATTAATTATATCAATTTCTAGTTGAAATAATTGAAATAAGTAATAGCAGATAACTGTCTTACATAAATCACGTGTGGCATTTGCATATGGAAAATATTGCTGTTCATTGGAGGCAAGTGATTTCATTTCGAAGTAACTGTAACGTGGCTGACGGAAAAATAAAAATCAATATTTATTATTTACCGATATGAACCGTTAATGTGCGATATACAATTTATTATTACTATCATACACACTTCGGCGATTGAATAAAAAAAAAATAAACCGTAACCACGCTCCTATCTGCAATTTATTTTTAATTGAAATAATTCTTTCTGTTTTTGATATTTCAATTAAATGAATTTATTTCAACCAATAATGCAACAAGTTTATGTAACTGTGAAATATTTCACCTGGGGTTAAAAATATATGTAAAAAAAATATAAAATATACCCGTAATTAATTCGTTAGCGGTCGTTGAGGGGTATTCCGCGTAGGCTCCGACGAATCCCTCTTGTTCATACCGTATGAATATTTATGTGGATAAAAATGTATATTTTATATTCTACCTTCAGGTGGACTTCATTTGTATTTATTATTTTTTTATAATTTTTTTTTTTTTATTTTTCTTCTTGCATTTTATCTAAGTGTTATCGTCTTCACACAATTAATCATATTTTAATATATGGAATGACATATATATCGCACACTTTGTAACAAGTCGCGTGTGAATTACATGCATAAGTTAATAGTCGTAATTTTCTCTTTCTTTTCTCTCTTGACTATAGATCAAATAAGAAAAAATATATATTATAACGTTCTACTTTTATTTATTTTCATTCTTAGTGAATGTTGTTTAAATAACATTTATGTTGACAATTATTAAGAAAAATATACATTATAAATATCTAAAGGAATAATTAATAGATTTTTACTTTTATTAAAAAAATATTTAAATAATTGAAACTATTAAATAATTTTAAAACAATAATTAAGAATAATTTGGCAAAACTCCAGAATGCCCAAAGATAAAAGCAACCAGAAAAGCAATTAATAAACTTAAATCATTACTCAAGAATATTCAAAATGAGGCGATAAATGATTACCTGGAAAAATTAACTTCCACAGACTACACACTGTGGAAGGCCACAAAGAAGCTCCAACATCCGCAAATGAGAATTCTTCCTATACGCAATGGGCTAGAACATGGATTGAGAAAGCTAATATCTTCGAGGAACAATCAACCAACGTTTTTAAGCCAAGAGAATCGCAAATCCCAAAAGAAGAAAAAGAAGAAATAATAAATTTCTTATACAGACTTCATTCTGAAATGAACCAATAACACCAGCAGAAATTGTTACACATATACAACAGCATATTAAGCCAAAAAATCACCCGGATATGACCTGATGTGACACAAATATTTAACGCCATTTTTAGGACAGCTCACTTCCAATCGTAATTGAAAGTCGTACAAATTATAATGATCCCTAAGCCAGGAAAACCCACAGAGGAACCTACGTCCTACAGGCCGATAAATTTATTACCATTACTTTCGAAAGAATTTGAAAAACTATTCCTTAAAAACTAATCCACGAAAAGAAACTCATACCGGATTACCAGTTTAGATTTCGCAGAGAACACAGTACGATAGAATAAGTTAATCGACTAGTTGATGACATCGGTCAGGATCTGGAAGAGAAAAGATTCTGTTCAGCTGTATTCCTTGATGTGTCACAGGCTTTCGATAAAGTTTGGCATACAGGTTTACTCTACAAGGCAAAACGTTGCTGTTGCGCGCAAATTTGCAGTTGACTTTGGAGAACAAGTTGTTAGTGTACAAATTCATATTAAAACCAGTCTGGACATACAGTATTCAATTATGGGGAACAGCAAGCTCGAGTAATATTAAATAAAAATCCAAGTATTCCAATCTAAATGTATTAGAAGACTCGCGGCTGCACCATGGTACATCACCAATAAAATTCTGCACCAGGACTTTGGAATAAAAACAGTGAAAGAGGTTGCTAATGATTTCTCCAAAAATACACGAACAGGCTTGATTCGCATACGAACCCGTTGGCGGTCAAGTTTTTCGACAACAGTGCGACAACAAGAAGATTAAAGCACTTCAAGCCCTTGGATCTTCAATTTTAAGATTTTAAGTAAAGAATAAACGAACCGATTTAATAAATATTCAGCTGAATAGATTGTATATAAAAACTGACAAAATGAAACAAACAAACAAAAAATTCTTTGCTTAAAATTGAATTTTTCTTAGTATTTAACTAAAGAACGAAAGTACCGATGATTTTATTATTATGTTCATGATTTATACATATTTTACTTTCATTTAGATTTAAAACTTTTAAACAGTATGGGATTATTGAAAATAATGTACATTATTATTAGCATATTGCATAGAAAGAAAAAATTCTAGCATTAAATATTAACCAAATGCAAGTATATAGTAATAAAAATTTGATTTTATTTATTTAATTTAAAATATCAATCTAAAATTATGAAGATGCACATACAATACAATTATTCAAAAATCTCCTCTTAGTTAAAATATTTCGGGATATTTTGGTATTTCATAATGAATATGTGGAAAATTTGCAAATAATCAAAAAAATTACTACATTCTCTTATGCTGGTTTGGGATCCATTTATTTCGGTTCTATACACAATTTTCAGAAATAATTCTGGGTGAGTATGGTATTACTAATGAAGGAAATATTTATCGCATAATTTTAAAACCGCATAAAAATAAACCGCTTGTCTGTATAAAAGGAAAAACCTATTATTTATGTATAAAAAATAATTTTGTGTAAATATTTAGAACGTATTTTTATTTTACTTAATTAAAATTTATTTTGTTTTGAAATTTGAACTGTGAATTCGGACTGATTGAAGCTGTACTACGTGAGGCAGGTTAATTTGTAATATCATTATCTAAATTGTAATAAAAAACCAGGTATACTATTACAAATGGACAATATTTATTATCTGCATCTACAATCAGAGCAGCGTCTAGAACACCAGACTATAAACTATATCGCCGTCGTGTCTTGAGACAGCAGCTCACGTCATCTAATTTCAACAACTCTTCGCGGCAATTTCTCATTTCTACGATGAAAGTTCTCTCTCCTCCGTCTCCCTCTTAGAAGAGATTTAATAAGTTGATAGTCATATCGTCTTTATCTGTCGGAGAAATTTGCATGCGCATTTAAGACTTTCTTCGTAAACTAAACTGTTACCCTTGAATCTCAAATAGATTAATTTCAGTTTGAACTAATTTTAATTTTAATTGTTATATATATTCTGTATTGATAATTTGTGTTTTCCTTTAATCAATTAATATAGAATTGTTTATCTACTTGCATATAATTATAATAAAGATCTATGATGTAATAATAAATACTCATTTATTTTGAAATTGGTATTTTTTGTACGCTAGTATTATTGCTTTAATAAATTTTGTACAGATTTATAAATATAACAGAATTATTAAAAATTAGTAACTGAAATATTTTCTTTTCTGTTCAAAATATTTTTGCAAGTTCAGAGAAAATAGTGCATTTAAGACTATAACGTGAAAGATAAAATTTTTGCTAAAGCAATGACTAAGAAATATTCAATTTGCGGAGAAGTTGAAGCTGAAAGAATTGTACCTAAATGATTTACTCAGATTCAGAAATCTATGTCAATAATATTGATGATGATATCAAGAAATTGATCATGCGAGTTGATACTTGAATTAACAGAGATATTAAAAATATTAAATATTTTTGAAGTTTTTTGTATGGATTCCACGCAAATTTATGGATAAAAATCACAACAATATCAGCCTTTAAGTTTATTAGACTCTCCAACATAAATTATTGGAGTTAGACTAAAATGCATTAGTCCAGCTGATAGGTTCATCTTCAGGTTTCCACTAACCACAATTTCAAAATTGCATTAATTACAAGATCGTTTAATTTCTGGTCAACTTCAACCCTCAGGGAAAGTTTTGTGACTAAAAACTTTATAAATTTTAGTGAGATAAATTTTGTTACATAATAAAAAAATTAAATATCAATATATAAACATTTTGAATTCCGCACAAACTTTTCGGATATCCCTGCATTTGTATACAAAACATCTACAAATGAAACACTTTATAGATAAAACAAAATTTTAGTTTAAAATTAAATTATTTTCTCAAAATTTGCTACAAAAAATATTATTATTTGTCTTTTCTATTGTAAAGTATTATCGTATAAAATTCAATATTAAAAGCTTATGAAAAATATGTTGTTGCTCAGTATTTGTTTTCTTTCATGTCTACATTTCAGTGCCTCTAGTGAAACTCTAGCTTTATGTTGATGCTACAGTGTTGTTTGTATAAAAATTCATATCTCAATATATTATTAATTTGAAGGGAAAACAGTAGTCAATAGCAAATTATATTTGGTATTTTAAAGTCTGGTATAAATTTGGCTTCTTGTATAATAATAAAACGAAATTGTACTTAAAACATAAAATATTTAGAGTAAATGTAATTCGATAATAATGTTCTCCTTCAAATTAAAACGTTTTATTTGTTTGTATTCATTTAATACAATTTAATTGAATGGAATCAACTATTATCCGCAAATATGTTGGAACTTTTTCATATAAGCCAATAAAATATATTTATATAATCAGAATAATAAAATAAAAAATGGTCAACAATTTGAAATTATATTATTAAAATAATAACATTATTTTGACTTTTAGATTAAAATAACTATTTTGTACTTTAAAATCAATATTAAAGATTTTTTTGATAGATTATTTCAATAAAATTAAATAAATATTACTAATCACAAAAATCGTAGGTAAAAGCGATTATAAATCCATAATACTTTTTCATTAATAATGATTATAATAATTGACCTGAATTACATATAAACAACTGTAAAGTACAACAAAGATAATGAGAAAAAAAATAATATTTAATATAAATAAAACCCTAAAAATAATAATTGTTCCATATTTAAATATACATAAATAAATATACGTGAACTTTAAAAAAATATAAAAAATGAATATATACGTACAAGGGCAGTTTGTAAAGTTTTGAAAACAAAATGGAAAAAACAGATTTTTATTCACAATTTTTTTCCATTGATCCAACAGCAAATATAATATTCTCAGTTAATTATTTTACTCTTTGTATCTAAAAAAACTATATTTTGTCTCTTACAAAAATTTTCAAAGTTCAAAGTAGCAATTCTATAATGGATATTAGGAATTGGGTGCACGTGAGATATTTGTATTTGAGATAAATATTTGGATTATTAGGAATATAAAATTAATTTAAGAGAAAGGTATATGTCGAGAAGAGGAATTATTAGAATAATAATGTGGATTAGATATTTAGGATTAAAAATTTTGGTAAGGATGCATTCGTATAAGTTATTTAGGACTGGGTTTTAGAATTGGGATAGAAAAGGAGATAGAAATTTGACATTGATGGGATATTTCGAAATTACGGATAGTCAGAGAATCCAGATTTTATTTTGGATTTAAGGTGTTTGGAATGAAAATTGAGAATTAATTTAGGATGAATTTCTAGGTATTTTATGGATGACGATGAATATATATTTTGGATTTCTTTTTTATTTTATAAAATAATACTGAGATATTATTTCATGTAAATATAAAATTCCATGTCAAGATTTAAATAAAGTGCATTTAAAATTCCACATTGCAACATACATTTACTCACACTTGGTATGTCGAAATACAATGCATCACAATATTTAAATAACAGAAATAATATGACTAGAATTACAATAACGAAATGTATTTGTGGGCATATAAACATTGCATCGAATACCTTAGGTGAACTAAAATAAATTAAATCCATATGAAAAACAAATATCAAGAAAACTTTCATATTACTATAATAAGAGTTTATGTAAAACAAATATTTCCAACTTGTTAAGTGTCGAAAGTGTAAGATCTTGTCTACTTAGCCGTATTAATATATTTACTTACGCATTGAAAAATTACAGTACAAAAAGTACATTTTGAAATGTAATTTCACTTAATTATATTAAAACATAATTTCTATAATATATAAATATATTTTTTTGTATATTTAGTTTTGTCTGCATCGTAGTTTTAGACTTATATATTTGTTTTTGTTTTTCGGTTTCGTTTTCGGTGAAAATCGAATTTGGAAATTATGAATTCCGATCACTGTCTTCTAGGAATTTAGCAATGCTCTACGTAATTCGTCACGGCGGATAAGTAAACCACAACACGTGCGTACATACGCAAAATGTCCGATTATCTAACGATGGATTAACATAATATCTATAGAAAGGGTTTCGAAGAAATGAAAGAAAAAAATATTACTTTACCAAAATGTCGGCATTGTAATCGTTTGGTTTAAATATGCATTATTTTAATTTGATAGAAAACGTGGAAGAAATTTCGTAGAAATATTTATTTTTTTAAATAATTTTTTGTATCATAAATAGATGCAGAAATAACTTGTCACTATATTTTCTAGAATAAGTTCTATAATTTATTGATAAACTTGATAGTGCTAGCATGAACTTTATCCAGTCGAGATAAAAATTTGAAGAAAATAGGAACAAATCTGAAATTCAAATAAGCGTGCATGCAGAATTTAATTATGCTGCAAAGCAGGAACTGTCATGCAAACCAGTAATTAAGTAGTAAATTAAATAATTAAGGGCCGTGCCTTCAACGCACGGCCATCAAGAGATGAAATAAAAGTCAAAACAACATTTCAAATAACAAATAAAAGAAACAGCTACCGTGAGAATCTAAGCAATACGGAAACGAATTTCACTATCCGTTGTAGCATTCGAAATTGAAATCTGAACGTGTTTAAAATTCAGTGGGTTTCGGTTTAATGAAGATAGCATATTGTTAAGTAACGAAACGTTCTATTCGTAGTGGCATAATTGGGTTTAGACTATTCTTTTCTTTTGTGCTTTCTTGAAAACTCGAATTCCCCAACATCGAGACCTAACAAACAAGCACGAATTGTTGACCGAATTAAACCAAATTTTCGGGTTACTTTCTCGTGGAATTTTTGTAGTTGAAGCGAGTGCAGTAAACCCAGAATCGATTCGTCGATCTTGATCCGATCGCAATCAGTTAATTAGATTATCCGCGCGAAACGTCGCTGTTCCAGCAAATTACGCAACGCGAAGTAAAAGTGCGCGCAATCCCAGCTGAACGCACCATAAGTCATCGGTGGATTTATTTATTCTTTATGCTTTCGAAAGAAGAATGCATGACAAAGTAGGGTAAAAGTAATACTAATAAATTTTAACGAAGAAGAGGTGTGCAATGCAACCAACACGTGATTATGCAAATATTTTACGATTATTTAAGAAAAATATTACGAGTAATTGTTATTCAATAAAATTGCGTTTATCTATTATTATAGAAATATAGAATTAGTACTTTTATAATATTCAATAAAAATTGCTTTAGTTATAGTGAAAAATCGTGAAATAATCGACAGCACGAAGTAAAAGCGTATTATGTAAATTCTGTACTTCCATGTGAAACTTTTGTGTGTTTAATTTCGTTCTCTCTTCGCATCACATTACAAGTATTGTGAATATGTTTACGCAATTGTTTTTTTTGTTATAACATATACGTTATTACATATTATGTAAAACAATTTTATCCTATTATTTCTTTTACTTTTACTTATTGCAAAAAAATTCAGCAAAATTTAATTTACAGCTATTTCTTTACACTAACTTTTAATATAAAAAACAGCATTAAAAAAAATTATAATAAAAATTATTAATTGTTACAATTATTAAATATTAAGTTTTCTTAATGTATTATAATTAAATTAATTTTAGTATGTTTCCGGTATATCTTTTATGAAAGATAATTAATTAAATATTTTTTGAAGAAAAATTATATTAAACCTTATATAAATATGTAATCAATATAATAGAAAAGTTTGAAATAAGCGGAACTCTAGGAACAATCTTTGTTGAATTATAATATCATCATTATTTATTAATTATAAAAATAATGCATTTCATAATAACCGATGTTTCCCATGTTTCTATGATAATTTCACTAATTAACTATAATTAATAAAAAACTATCAAATGGTTATAGTCTTGTCACAAGTTGTTTTATTCTCTCTTATTATTTCTTATTTGAATTTATTTATCTTAATCAATTTTTTGGAATTACTTAGTTTAATTATATAATAAAATACAATATATAATTGGTTGATGAATAACTCGAACTGCAAATAAATCCAACAACAAACATTTTTTAAATATTTTTTATGTTTGAATCACAGTTGTAAAATCGTATTTTACTGCAGTCAATAAACGAGTCTTTGACTGTTATTCGTTCTCAACATTTTTGTAACTGCTTTTCTGAACTTTTTATCATAAAAAACTGCTAATGTTATATAGACGTAAAAAGAGTAAAGTAGAAAGAACTGCGCTAATCATAAAAATCAAGCAAGAGATAATTGCCTAAGTGGAGACACAAAATATCTGATAAGTAGTATAGTTTTATTAGATCTACGGTAGTCACAATTTTAGCTACAAAAAGTTAAGCAGCTAAAAGATTAATAAAAATTAGGTCTGATGATTGATTGATAAAAAATAAAGTATTTTATATTAGTTTAGATAACAGAGAAGTAGTGTAATTAGAAAGACATTCTTCACATAAAGAGGTAAAATCCAGTAGAATTTAAAGGAGATCTGGCATTCAAAAACTCTTGTATGTAAAACACGTCGAAAAGGGAATAATTACTATTAATATATTTTGAAGGATGTCAGAATATCGCTCATATAATGACATTCAGGCTGAGATTAATAGGTTTCAGGATCTTTTCAACAACTAATAAATGAATAACATCTGAAAAAATCTTAAGGAGAGAGAAAAACCTTAGACATTGGAAAAAATATTTAACTCAATATTTTAAATAAATAAAACTTATGAAAATGATATTGCATATATACTAAAGCAGTAATTAAATAATTTGAATTTCCAGAACTAATTATTAAAATATTCATAAATCTGTAGACGTACATCGTCTTTATAACATTTGTTAACCGAAATGCAATTGCTGCATGTTTTTAAGAACATCAAGGAAATATTATATAAACTGAAAATATTTGTATACAATCCACTAAATGATGACATAAATACATTCACAACTTTTACTTTATAATTCAAGGAATTGACTGAAGTCATTGCAAAGATGCCTATTTAGATTAGACAATGAAAATTACGACAAAAACTTGTATTACACACTAATGTGCGTTGGCTCAGACTAAATCGATTTCTTCTGCGACATTTCTCAGAAAACATAAAAAGTTTCCTTTTTGGAAGAGGTTATAGTTGCAGAAAAAAATAACTCTAATAGAATTTAGTATAAAATCATGTTTAACGCTCTACTAAATATTTGCAAATAGAAACTAATAAAACATATGGAAAGATAGAATGAATTATTTAAATTGTTTATAAAAAAAACATTTAACTAATATTGACTCAATTTAACACTTAGAAATATTCAAAGTTTTTAATTGAAATTCTACGAAAATAATTTTCATGAATCAAAGTAGATCAAATATCAATATTATTCAGCGGTTTCAATCAAAAACTCTGATACAAATTACTAATGCTCCTTGGTACGCTACAAACGAAGAAATTCATGAAAATACCAACATACCTTTTGTGGAGGAGGAAATTGCAAGTGCTAAAACATCCTGGCAACTAACTTGGCTATCACCTTCGAAGACTGAAGAGGTTTAAGCCGCAGGACCTACCAAATCGCTTCCAAAACGTTTGACGTGTTGTAATTTATGATTCATTATGTAATTTATTTATATTTGAATGTCAAACATCAACATGTTTTCTATTTTGTTTTTATAATTCATTTATAACAGATTGCTTGAAATAATAAAAAATAAAAAAATAAATTGAATCTACATTTCACAAATTTATAACGCAATTCCGTAAACTGAATAAATCGGAGAACTAAGTACATATAAAAATAAATCACACAAAAAGACTTTCCTGTAAAAACGACAAAAATAATGATTTATGTATACAAAATAATGTTGTGGACTAATATTTTGGAATTTTTTTATATTGTTTCCAAACAGGACTATAATGAATCAAGACTAATCGAGAGCTATTAATAAACTGTATATGTTTATTATATAATATTAGACATATTGATTTTTTTAACCACTGTAATTATTAATCTAAAACTCAAATTTTTTCGATCAATTTTATTACAAAATTTTTATATATCAGTAATAATTGTCTGATTTAAAAATACTATCATGTGGATAAATAAAGTAGATTTGTAAACTGGTTATTAATTATTTTAATCCTAAAATACGTAGTTATATTTGAATGCTGAAACCGTAGCCAATGAAACCAAAAATGTGTATACAAAAGTATTGATTAATATTAGTTATATTTCAATATGCTTACATTTAGCCGCAAGCGTCGATAGTTATTCATTATTTGTATATTAGCGCAAATTATATTTATATTACCGGATGTAATTGCTCACAAAATTTATTTATTGCAGCATGAATGGATTCGATTCGCTTTGCCCATTAACATAAACGTAAATTTTGTAATATTTGCATATCGGCCGAACACTAATTTGTACTTTAATTAAATTTACGTATGAAAACAGCCACGCGTAAATAGGAAATAATAAAAAAAAGAAAACAAATCTATTTTAAACGACGGCGAAATGCGTTAATGGGAACTAAAACGACGACATTAATATTATACATATTTTATATCCGCGAGGCTTAGGGATTGAAATGTTTGGGAAGCGCTGTTATATCAGCCGCTCTGATAATACCGTTTTGAGTGTTTTATATGCATATGCGGCGCACGGTTAAACCGTTTTTGTTTAATTTGGTTTTACATAACGAAATTGTTTAAGTATGGAATTAGGATCGTAAAATCTAATTGCGTTTGCATGTAATTCTGTTGTCGCAAATTTACTGTGTGACGCCGCCCCGCGTGTGGGCGGACGGCGTTAATGAACTAATTATAAGTTGTATAAATGCATTGGATTTATTTCTAAATGACTATTACGTTGCACAATTGCAGATATAATACAATTGCAGTAATCACTTTCAATTCCACATGATGTTTCAAGTGATTGATTTACTGCCAAATTTCAGCTTTAACTGCTTTATCGTAAATTACTAAAAGTAAATTTGATGTATACTTATTTCCTACATTAATTGCTTTATATTCAAAGTGAATAATTTAACGTTTAATAAGATTTACAGTAAAAACAAAAAATGAAATGGATTTTATTTAGAAAAAAAAATATTTAGAAAATCCAATTAAAAAAATATTGTTAACAGATTTATCCTAAAAAATATATTTTACTAAAAATAATGATCGTTGAAACGAATAAAACCTTTTTTTCATAGAATAAAGAACATGTAAATATAGCGTTTTTTTCCAAATGGTAACACAAAAGTTAAAATTTGATCCATAACTAAATAGTCAAAATATTGTTTTTCACTAAACTTCACAGCTTAAATTGCATTGGATCAAATGATTTTAAATTAATAAAAAAAAATACTATTGTTAAGTAATGTCCATTACCCTAATTTTATTATCATGATTATATATAGCCTACCATCCCGTTTTGAAAATATAGTTTCTCATTTTGTCTCGATTATTGTAATCCAATAAAAATATACTTTATACGTAATATTAAATTAAAACTGGTTAAAAGATTATTAGATAATATCTGTGATGAAATGTATTTGTGGTTTGAGCAAGGGCAGATCAAATAATTTACTAAATCTGTAGCGAGTGTAATTAGTGGACTTAAAAAGTTAAAAACAAATCAATAAATGATCATACTGAAAAACATAGAAGTAATCATATTATATGTCTTTCTTACATTGAGCTATGTGAAAACAGTTTTGGAAGAGCAGAATCTTTTATTTGAATAAACAAAAATAAATTAACAGTCTGAAATTCACGTTTTAAGTGACAGAAAAAATTAAACCTTAAATATGGATGAATTGTTTGACGAAGTGATGATTGCAAAAGATTTTTAAACGGTTTACAATTTCTCAAAGAAAACATCGCTATTCTATATAAAATTCTATAGTATTTCCTTTGCATTTGTTGTCATAAGTTTTTTTTTTGAAGAATGAAATATAATCCAAAAATAATACTTATTAGAAAAATAAATAACGCAGTTGAAAAGTGTTCGTTATAAAATTTATACGTACATGATGAAACATATTATTATATAACCGATAAATATGAGGACTAAACACAATAATAACGAAAATAATGTTTTTTGAATAATTGTATAATTAAGGAGTGATTCAATTAGTATCAAATCAAATCTGGAAAAGTACAAGCATAATATTTTTGATAAATATTAGATTCTAAAGATTATGCTAAATGATATATTATAAAAGTGGAAGTAAAGACACCATTTATTCTGATGTTGGATCCACAAATATTATTTACAAAAAAAATCCTAGGAAGTAATAGTAAATAAAATAAAACTACACAAATTTGTTCCAAATGTAAAAAATATGTGTGTGAGAAATGTACATTTAAGAACTTAATATTTTGAAAAAATGTAAAAAAAATAGTTTATCTTATTTAGAAATCATGTCTACAAACATATAAATGCAAAAAATTATATAATTACAATTAATTTTTTTTTCCCTTTTATGTTGGATTTCTTCAAAATTGTTTTCAAATTTCTTTTCAGCCTTTTTTTTGCGAATAAAACAATAACAGAAGTTTTTCAGATACTCCAAATGGTCACAGAAGAAGCTAAGAAGCAAATCTCGGAATAATACTGGAACTGGAGACAATAGTGTTTGAAATGTTGAGTCCAGAGAGGTGGGATATTGCTTCGACACACTTCGATATTGCTCTCTCCATCACGAAATTAGATAAGTAAAGAAAGTGATAGTGGAGACCAGTACTGAATCAAGTTAGTGATCAAAGTGTAGTGCCAATCAACATCCCAGTGCAAATCGGACCTAGATGATGCTATAAGATTTTTTAGTCCTACAGATCTTTAGTATCAGAATCTTTTTATAATTATAAAATTTATATTGAGCTGTAATTATTTTCTCTTTCATGAATATGGTGTGAAGAAAGATGATGAATGGTTGGATCAACAGTAATAAAGATTTTACTGTTATTTCAACTGCTGTTTGCTGCAAACTTAATAGTGAACCAAATTGTAATGATTTTTTTAAAGAAAGTTCACGCTAGTAACAAATAATTAAAACTTATAACTAATAATAAGTTATATTTAATTCAAAGTAATTACAAAATATTTCTACGTAATTATAATTTTTGTTGTTAACCATTCCGTTTCTTAAATTATTTATTAGTTAAAATAGTAGTGAGTTAATGGATTTTGAAGATAAAAGAAAACTAAATAGAATTATTTACCAGAAACTGTGAAAAAATTATTAT
This sequence comes from Nicrophorus investigator, assembly GCA_963457615.1. Classification (NCBI taxonomy): domain Eukaryota; kingdom Metazoa; phylum Arthropoda; class Insecta; order Coleoptera; family Silphidae; genus Nicrophorus; species Nicrophorus investigator. The sequence goes on along the minus strand of OY735140.1, from coordinate 18,232,609 downwards.
TAAAAATATAATGTAATTATGAAAACTTTGTTTTCAAGCAGAAAATTATAGAGAATTTTTGTATATCATTTTATAAATAAATTATTTATTAGTCAAAATCGTAATGCGTTGAGGTATTTCCATAAAATTAAAACCAAATCAAAATATTTACATTCAGAAAAATGTTAATTGATTTTATTGCAAAAGTAAATAAAATTTATTTTTACATTGTTTCTTAGTAATTTATTTATTAGTTAAAATGAAAAATGGAATTTCGAAGAATTATTGAATTGTTTAGCAGAAATTGAAAAATAAATATTAAAAATATAATATAATTACAAAAGCTTCCATTTGAAGCTAACAATAGCAAGGATATTCATGATTTTAAACTTTTAAATCCGCATTACTTTTAGTTTTGAATACGAAAACTTTAAGAATTGTCTGATGTGAAAGAAATAATATAATCAATGAAGCCCATGCTGCAAATCTTACACACAATAAATTTATATATAAAATACTTTCATTATATTTTTAATTTTTACATAAATAACAATATCTATAGAAATCCAAGAATTAAATACAATGGATTTCCCCATTTTTTCAATTTTAAATCATATATTTAATATAGAATTGCGGTTAAAATTATTCAATTAAAACTAAATTATATTTTAAAAGCGAATGGAAATAATATCTGCACACAAACACACAGAAATATTTTGCACTACAAAAAAAAAATGTATCGCAACGAAAAATATATTAATATTCGAGGAGGTTGGAATAATAGGCACAATACGTGTGCGATTTGTTTTATTTTATTATTTTTTTTGTGCGTCCGGTAACGAATGTTCGAGAATTTAATTAAATTTTTAATCTGCACAAACGCATTGCTTTCTCTAGCATTTATGCACATTCATTTGAATATATCGAAACGGTTTTTATTTTAAATATTTTAACCACATCGAACGCTCACACGTCTACATGCATTTGTATGCGTTGTTCTATCAATATTGACAAAATTGCCACAATAATTAAATCCATAATAATAAAATTAATATTCGAATTCGCACTGCGCGCTTTCAAATCAGCATTTAATTGTCACTCAAGGGGCAAAAATTAAATCATATTATTTTACTGAATCAAATTATTGATTGAAATTCAAATATCGTATATTTTAAATTCGTAAAATTTCATAAAAACCTTATATATGTTTTTAAAATATTTTATAAATAATTAAGTAAACCTAATTGAAATTTAATCTCATAAAATAACTATATTAAACTTTGAATGTTTTAAATTTAAGGCAGAAGTTCTGGATGGAATTTTGAAAAAAGTCGATGAAATAAAAATCTGTTTTAAAATTTTATTTTATCTTTAAACCAAATAACACTTACGGTTTTTCTTTACTAACTTACATAATTGTCCACACTTTATGAAATTTAACACAGTGCTAAAGTTCGAAAAAGATAATGTTCAAACTGGAAATCAGCAGTTTACTATAATTGGTCTGGGTTTAGTTTTGGATGAAATATATCTGTGTTTAAGGGATATTTTTCGTAATTAGTTGAACAAATTGTATTTCTCACTCTATAACTGTTTATTTATAAGTAATATGTATTATATAAGTCTGGTGAAGGTGGATATGTCGGCTTTCCTTTGTAATTATTGCTTCTGGAGCCAGAGTTTTATTAAGACGGTCATAACGAATTAATATAAATTCTCCTTTTTTGTAAGCCCTGGAGCCAGGACTACCTCTCATCGATATTCCACTTCCGTATCTTGAGCTTTGTTAGCTAATACATGAGCAATCTTGTTATCTCTAATGCTAAGGTGTGAGAGAATCCAGCATAGTTTAATCTGTGAATTCCTCTTGGGAAGATCCTTGCAACATGCACTTATCCAGTAGTTAGTGCTTAAAGCGTATTTGCAGAATGAGGTGTGCTTCAGAGCTGCTGAAGACTCCGAAAATAATACCACTATTTCAAAGGTGTTATTTAATAATGCAGCAGGATTCATATATCGCGATCAACTCTGCTGTAAAAATGGAGAACTGCTCAGAAATTCGACCACTTTTCCCGATTCGGGTCATCCTAAAGAAAGTGATTTGACACGAAGTCAAATAGAGTCCGGTTAATTGATTCTTGAAGACACTTCTGCATTTGGAACTTGATTATAGTCAACGTAAATTGTTGATCTTCTATAGATAATTGCGATATATTAAAAAGTACTTCCTTAGCAATAACCCTGGATATACCATCCGTGCTGTCCACGCCTGCACTAACAGATTGGTTTGGAATGATTCAGTGAATTGCTACTCATAAAGAAGTTCAACCCATTGCTCTATATCAGGATCTAATACACCAAAGAAATCCTGAAGACTACTATTGTATAATACGATGTCATCTGCTTGCACAAGATATTGAACACTCTCCAAGACTGTATATTCCTCTAATATACAAGTTAAAGAATAATAGCCTTAGAATGCTACATTAGATAATAAATTTAAAAAAATAATACTTTTGTGGAAAATAATTATAATGCTGATAATATTCTGCTCTTCAAGTGCAACCGGAAGCAATAAAAGAAGATTGTGAATAAGATTAATAAAATGTATATGTCCTATCTTGGATTAAAAAACCATTTGAAAAAAATACAGCTGACAATGATTTTTGTTGTTGATTGATCTGAAGGAGAATTTGGAATCTAAAATCAATTCTCAAATAAGTAGATTGTCCAAATTTTAGAATTACAAAGAAATGTTTAACTTTAGATTTAGTCACGTTAATTTTTTTTTACGAAAAATATTATAACAGTGATTTAAAATTTTTATTAACTAATTTAAAAAAATTGTTATCTTACTGGATTATCTACATCAATAGCAACTGATTCATAAAGATATTTTTGCATTAAAATATTAAAAAATAGGAGTAGATTGACAACTATTTGTTAAGAGTCAAAGTAGAAAAGGTTGAGAATCTCTGATTTTAAGTGAAAGTTGTATCAATAATCTGAGACCTCAAATTATAGCAATATAATATTAGATACTAGTTAAATTTATTTATTGCTTCATAGAAGATAAAACTTAACATGAAAAATTCACAAATGTTAAAACGAAGAGGAACCCCACATATATTACAATGCTGTTAGAGCAAATATCTAGGAATTCTCGTCCTGTTTGAAACAGGACTGATCGAAGAGTTTAAAATATTAGATTTGAAGGGGTTAAAGTCATGAACTAACTATCATAATTCACTACAAACATCTGTTAAAAAAAAAATAATAATTTGAAAAATTTCAGTGAATAGTGAACAATATAAACAATATTAAATTCTTTTAAATAAATTGATAAAATATAAAAAAAAATAACTTTATTCTGTTAGTATGAAAGACTTTGGTAACTTTGATTCATAAAGATATTTTTGCAGTAAAATATTAAAAAAGTTGGGGTAGATTGATAACTTCTTGTCAAGAGTCAAAGTAGAAAAGGTTGTGAATCTCTGATTTTAAGTGAAAGTTTTATGAATAATCTCAAACCTCAAATTATAGCAATATATCAGATACTAGTTAAATTTATGTATTGATTGATCAATTTTAGGATTTACTATAAGACGATTTTCATTTCAGGATACATATTTAAGTCTCAGATTAAATTCTTTATAAAATTGAATTTAAAGTCTTCGAGAAAAATTACTTTTAAAACTTTTCTCGATATTAAATTATCCAATAAAGGTTTTCGTGTATCAGATTGATTGAATTGATCAATAAATAAATTACGTACATAATTATAAAAATAAAATTAAGATTATATTATTAAGCAATTAAAAGTATATTTAATTTTATTTTATACTTGAATTAAATTATTTTATATTGTGTTATGTTGGTTCATGAATACGAATATGCTTCGATCGTATTAAAGCCGAGATTGGAATAAGGTATATGGACTATTAGTAGCTACAACGTATTTAGATTTCGCAACGTAACGTTCGTTTTAATGGGCTCTTTATTTTACCAAATTAGTAAATTTTCATGTATTCTTCCATAGAGAAATCGGCTGTATGCAAAACGTAACTAATTTTATGAATGCCCTTTATTGCTCCATATAAAAGTTGCTTTTCCTAACACGGCTTTAAAAAACGCATGCAATTTGTCGAAAGTAAACAGAATGTAGCGCAACTGGATATTTTTACGTAAATAAGAATACGGATTGCTTTGTATATTATATCCGCATATTTTCTTTTCATTTATAAAAGTATGCTGAACTAGTTGGATCAAACTTCGGTATTATTCCAAATAACATTTTAAAAACAAATAATATATAAATAATTAGATTATTTTTGTAACGTATATATTATTTTATTTTTTTTATATTACTTTTGGTGTACGTTCAAGACAATTTAATACCTATTAAGCATAGGTTTATGTAAGTTAAATCATGTACACTCGTGTAACTAAAACTTATAAACATATATTTATATTATAAAATGAGTATATTTTGTCAACATTGGATTATATTAAATATATAAGACATTATTAGTGGTACGTTTGTTAACAAATTAGTTAATAGTATTTTATTGATCGATTACAAAAAAGAAGTTTTAACTACAGGTACAATAAAATCTATCTGTCAAGTTTTCTAGATGTATTTTCTTTAAAATATTCTGAAGTTGGTGATATGTTTAAATTGTAGTGTAAGTCAGTGTACAAAAAAAATAGTTTCTAAAAAAATATTTCAGTAAGTTATTAACATGAACAGATAATTTACCAAATCGTTGATTTGGAACAAAATGGTGATCTTCCAAATATTAAAAGTGTTGTATTTGGGAAGACGAAGACATTATAATGAAATTGAGATTCAAAACCTGAAAAAATAGATTTTATACAAGATAAAACTTAACATGAAAAATTCACAAATGTTAAAACAAAGAGGAACCCCTCTTCTATAACAATGCCGGAAAATAGAATATGTTTGAAACGGGACTAATCGAACACTTTAAAATATTAGTTTTGAAGGGGTTAATATTATGAGCTAACTATTGTAAATCATTACAAAAATCTGTTAAAAAATATTAATGTTTGGAAAGTTTCAGTGAATAATAAATTAATCTCTTACGAGGATCAACAATAAAATATGAATAACAACATAAAATGATTTAAAATAAATGGATAAAATATAGAACAAAATGACTTTCCAGCGTTAGTACGAATGAAAGACGTTGCTATGGATAGGTTAATATCACGCACTGTTTGAAGCGGGACTAATCGAAGACTTTTAAGAAATAGATTTGAAGTGGTTAATATCTATCATAATTCATTACAATAATCTGATAAAAACTACAACTATTTTCAAATTTCAGTGAAAAGTAAATGAAACCCTTAAAACGATCAAGAATAAAATATGAATTAAAACATAAAAATATTGAAATGAGTGAATAAAATATAGAAAAAATAACTTTCCTCCGTTAGTACGAATGAAAGACGTTGTATATCGGTTATTATCTCGCACTGTTTGAAACGGGACTAATCGAAGACTTTTAAAAAATATATTTGAAGGAGTTAATATCATCAAGTAACAATTATAATTCATTACAAAAATCTGTTAAAAACCGAAACTATTTAAAAAACGTCAGTGAATAATGCATTAAATTCTTAAAACCATCAACAATAATATATGAGTAACAATATAAAATGATTTGAAACAAATGGATAAAAGTTCGAATGAAAGAAAATTTTTCCGTATATATTACATACCGTTCGGAAACCATTTTTTAAAATTATGTTATGGGTATATATAATTATTCATATTTCTATTTGCGTTGTAAAATATTGTAATATATATGTAAATAATTGAAAAGTTTAGTATAAACATATTTTTCTTCATTACTTTATGAAGTGTATATAACGGTGAAGTTTATTGATGGTGGGTCCGATATGGAACGAGGAAACTTTTTTGCTAACATTGTAATAGTTTAGTTATGAAAGTCAAACTTTGATGGAACAATGGTATTTTTCACGTAGCTTTCATAAAAAGGGAGAAGCAGTATGTTCTCTGGGGCTTAGATACATAGAGTAAGTTGCACACATACACACGCACACACAGACACATGGAGTTGTTATATACAAAAGCATTAACAGGACCAAAGTAGTGAACCGTGTAATGGGGTAATCAATCAAAATGATCCCTAATATAGAAGCATCGGCGGAGTAACGTTGGTGCGGTGGTTGCTACACAAATATCAAATTGATTTGATGAGGCTCCCCCCCACCCATTCATTCATACACACACACACACCTACGCACATACACGTATAGACCCACACACGCACACACAATGCAATTACCGGCATTATCGCACTTTGTTGGCAGCCCAAATATGATTTCTATACGCTGCATAGATTATCGTCCGAGTCGGACTACGAAGTTCCCCATATTTGTGCGAATTTCCAGCCGTAAATCTGCAGATGGATATTTTCCATGGACATGCTATCCAGCAATTTAACACGTTCGATATGCTCCGTTACGCCATTCAATTACAGCCGTCCCTGATTAGATTGCAATAATTAGGGTCAATCGATGCCTGAGGAACAACCAACCAACCACCCGGTACTATATGTCTGTATATTTTTCACTTCATCCATTATTTCGAACATCGTCAGTATTTACAGTTTCTTTTTTTACATTATTATTTCGGTTCGGTGGGATTATAAGGATCAACGCTTCATTTCGGGCAAATCCTCGCGATGCGACCACGGCAAATTTCATTGTAGGGCTTAACTAGGGCTTTCACAGGTTAAGCTCCACTCAATAATCCACGATTATATATATATTTTTTCTCCATTTACACCCTTTCCTGTATTTACTTACCTTTAATTATTCATCAAACATAATTGAAAAGTTCGTATCGATTACCAATAACTATTAATTATTTATTCTTTAGTTACTTTCATAGTTAAAAGAATAAAACAAATTTTGTGATAAATCAATATTTAATAATCACATTTTATCTAGTTATTCTACATATTACCTAGTTATTATGTAAAATAATGTGTTTGTACAAAATGAAATATAAAATAAATAGACGAGACGAGGATTATAATTTACGGAATTACATAAGTTACAGTAGTATAAAAATATATAATTAAATAATTTAATACCGGTATTTTCTGAAATTATATACTGAATATAAAAATTACATAAATAATAATAAATTAGATGCAATCTAAGATACAACTATATTTTTATTTCTGTAATGTCAACATATAGTTAACAAATTGCTAAGATATAGTTACACAATATTTTTTTATAATGGAGAGGAAATCTTGTAAAGGTATTACGATTGAAGTCGTGGTACTGTAGAATTCCTACATACTAAAACCTATTCCTTTCTTCATCAACATCTACGTGTAGTTATTATGTTACTGTTTTGCAAAGCTAATTGTCTTTGCTAGCTAGAACTATACTTACATCAATCTGTCTCTATTTCTTTTATAATCTATTCTCTGAATATTTATTAAATGGTTTCGCTGTTAACATTAAGAAGTTGCTGCCCAGTGGTACCATTCCGTGACGTTTGTATATAATATTGGTTTATTTACTTAAATCTAAATTGAAGATCCAAGGGTTTGAAGCACTTTAAGCTTCTTGTAGTCGCGATGTTATCGAGAAGCTTGACCGCCAACGGGTTCGTATGCGAATCAAGCATGTTCGTGTATTTTTTGTAGAAATCTTAGGCAACTTCTTCTAATACATTTAGATTGGAATACTTGGATTTTTTTAATATTACTTGAACTTGATGTTCCCCATAATTGGATACCGTACGTCCAGACTGGTTTTAATATGACTTTGTACACTAACAACTTGTTCTCCAAAGTCAACTGCAAATTTGCGTGTAGCAACCAATACATCTTTCTAAATATTATTTCTAATTGTTTACGTTTTGCTTGTATATGGTCCTTCCAAGTCAGTCTTGTGTCCAGGTGCATTCCCAAGTATCTCACCCTTGTAGATGCTAGAACTACTTTGTTGTTGAGTTTCACTGGAGGACAGGTGTCTCGTTTTAAGGTGAAAATAACATGCACCGATTTCGACTGATTTATACCAATTTGCCATCTCTTGAAACATATCTCGAGCAGATTAAGCTCTTCTTGGAGGTGTTCTTCATGATTGCTGTGTCATCTGCAAATGTTACTATGTTTGTTTTCTCTGGTGTTGGTATATCTGCAGTGTATAGAAGATATAAGATTGGCTCCAAGACACTACCTTGTGGGACGCCCGATTCGATGGGACTCAGTTCAGTTTGTGTTCAACTAGTCGCTTAACTTGTTCTATCGTACTGTGCTCTCTGCGAAATCCAAACTGGTGATCCGGTATGAGTTCCTTTTCGTTGATTATGTCTTGTAGTCTCTTAAAGAATAGTTTTTCAAATACTTTCGAAAGTAATGGTAAAAAATTGTAGGACGGGTTCTTCTGTGGGTTTTCCTAGCTAAATTACTTTTACCTAATTTTACCTAACAAAAAAATCATAAAATTATGTAATCAGTCTGTCTCATTAGATAACATAAATTATTAAAACTCGTTTAGTGCAGTGTATTAATACATTATTTTTAAATATAGGTATACAAATCTATACAAGTAACAAATTAAATACATTGTACAACAAAATTACTATTAGTAAAAAGTTAATGTAATATTTTTATTTACTTTTATTTATATTTGGTGTGCATATAACCAGTTATTACAATTTAATTAATAAATTCGTCAATTTAATAAGGAAATTTTAATACGAGTAATATTACAGATGAATGAGCGAAGCGATTCGGGTTACAGACTAATCAAAATTTGATTGGAATATCTCGGGTATTTGAACAATGATATTCTGTTAAACTCTGTAATAAGACAATGTCGGGGACATTTGCATTTCATAACAGAAAATCTATTCCCTACCAAATTACATTAGCTTTGTGTTTGCATACGCGACATGGTTACGGCATAGATTAATTAATATTAATTATCTGATGGCTGAATAAATCGAACAGATCAATGGTCCTCAAATATCGCAATATTGATACGCTATTATAAATATATATTTTCAAGTAGTAATACACATCCATACAGTATAATATTATCAAATATAATTAATTCACGTACTTAAAACTTTATTATAATCTATCTTACAAAAAGAACATAATATTTAATATTTTAAACCAAAATTAATATTAAAAGAGTTATATTCGTTTCTAGAATAATATATTAAAAAAAATCGTTTTCTTACATTTTTATTTAAATATGTTTTATAGTATTTATAGCAATTGTAGTTATTAATAATTATGATTATTGCAACAAAAAATAACTAAAACATATTCATATAACATTAATAATAAAGTACAGCTGTTACAAAGGGCTTGATTAATCATAACATTTGATAAATATATATAAAGGTATAATTTTAATATTCTTTTTAAATAACTACTGTAATGTATTTCTTTTAAATACAGCGTCTTTATCTAGATAGTAATTTCTTAATTACTAGTTTAATTAGTAATTTATGTCAAATTTTCATGTTAATATATTATTAAAATTAGTATAATAATAATTTATGAAGGGCAGACGGACCTTCGGTGAATAACTATTATTTTTTTGTATTGTTGTTAAATCAATATATTTTTGGTTATTATCTGATGATATGTTGTAATAAATATAATTATTATTCAATAATTTATTGAACAGACAAGAAGTAACATAAAATCAAATAAATGCAACAAAAAATAAAAGCTAATAAATTGTAATTGAGCAAAATAAAAATAAAATCTAAAACATTAGTATTAGTTTTGATATATAAATGATCATGTTTTTTTTTCCAGTCAAGTCTAATTTTACGCAGTTAATTTTTATGTGGTTTTAAAGTACTTTAAAATATATTTACTACAAAACATATTTAAGTGGTACTTTCAAGTTAAATATAAAGACGAAATGATTTTGCTATACTCAATAGGAGTTCCACAGGGAAGTGTATATGGTCTCTTGTATTTGCTTTAATCTGCAAATCGGTGCATGTAACCTATACAATGCGCCGTCAAACTTGTCCGTCAGTTATTTTAAATGTATCGACGCCTTGTCTGGAAAAAGCACATCACGATAAAGAGAAAAAAGCTAGGATTGAGAGTTAAAAATTTGCATTGGCTGATGGATGGATGTTGAAATCAAAATATTTCTGTATCAGGCAGTCATAAAACAAATATGGAACTATATCAGTGGTCGGCAAATGCGACTCGCAAATCATACGTCACACATGGCTTTGAATTAAAATTGAAAATAAAACTATAAGTTGTAACATTTTTTTATTTCAGTCATACAAACATTTGTGGCTTTCGAAAAAAAAATTGTTATATCTCAAAACTTTACCGAACTCTGATCTATGGCATCCAACCTTGTAGATCTGCCTTCAATACGAGTATATCATCTAGAGATTTCAGTTCTTTGGTTCTCAACATATATCAATTTTACAACATCAGCTTTGTTAAAGAAAATATATCAAAGATCAGCGATATAAATACAGAAACTTATCGACGAAGATTGAAGCGCTTTAAGGCACATTATCTACATAATAATCTACCTAATAATTTTTAATAAGACATATTTATGAACGTGTACATAAAATATGAACTGTTCGTGGAATTTGGTAGCTGTACTAAATCTTCAGTATATACTCTTTAGATTTTTTTATTATTTTTAAATCTTTAATTCAAAACTGTAGCTTATTATGTCTGTAGATAGATTGCTTAATTAATCTATTTGTCCGGTATCAAACAGTTTGTGATATTGACGGAACTGATTACCAGCAGTATGCGATATATTGTTTTACTGTATTTGACAGTGTGGTATATTGGCGTAAGCATTTATACGCACTAAGCGAGGTATTATGATACATATGTTCAAGCTACTATCTACCTTGTCCTTTATATGCATAAAATATCTATTCTTTTATTCGATTAACTTATTTTCATAAATTTGTAACATTTTTCATTTATGTTAATATTTTTTTTTATTTGCCGAAATTATTTATTATTAATATATTTTTTTATTACTTACAGTTTTCATAATATTTTTGTAACAATTTGTGTATATCAAAGTTTTATTCTAGTTCAGCTGTGTCGGATCCGCTATTAATAATTCATACGTTGTCTACATTCATGTATAAGGTAATATTCAATTCAAATTGATCCATGATATTGTTTCACATGTGAAACTCAATATGCGAATTTCGAAAATAATCGAAACAAATTTACATAATGAGTTATGAGGAAACCTAAGATTTCTAATATCAACCAATAATGTTTATTAAGACCAATTCACGACTTTTCATTCATTTTTCATCTTTAAATACTGTCTCCAAATATTAAAAAATAATATTTGAAAACCAAATGTTTTCAGGACGTGAGGATTCTAGTGTCTGTTCAAACTAGTACATTTATACGTCAATAATTAATAAAAAAAATAAAAAACTCAACAACTTCTGCAAAACACATAAGAAAAAAAATTATATAAGAATGGAAAAGAATACAACCTGCATTCTGAACAGTAGTCTGCTTGTCCGGGGTGTTGGTGAATATAACTGTATACCGGAGGAAATTAGTAAAGAAAAGAGCAACAAGAAGTTCAAATAAACAAATATATACTGCTCACTCCCAATACTATTACCGAAAAGTAATCCAGAATGACTGCATCGGAGGAGCAGGAACACAAAATAATATTAAATAAATTATTGTACAGGGTGTATATATTTATTTAATATTGAATAAAAAAAATAAGTAATATGACAATAAAGTTAGATTTTTAATTCATTTTTTATATTATCATAATTTTATTTCTTGTTTTATAACATTAATGAGAAAACTTTTATAGAAATACTTCATATCATTTTGGTTCTGAAATATCGAAACAGTAATTATATACCACAAATATTTATAATCTAGATTTTATTAATTAATATAAAAATATAAATATTTAAATTATATTATTTTTTTTTGTATACATTGTAATTAGAATTTATTTTATAAAAAAAAAGTATTCTGTATATTCTTTAATGAATTACAGATTTGCCCATTGAATTTTAATGGTAAATCCATTGTTAAATTATTGTCGAGAAGATTGATAACTAATACGAAAACCTATTTGAATTTCGGCTACTGTTTTTCTTAATTTTCCACTGTTTCCATTTGGATTCTGTTCGTAATATATCATGGAGAACCAAATATACTTCTTAGGCTCTTCGGCTGGAATATTTCTAAAATAACAATATTAGACCTGCTGCTGCTTCTCAAGAACTGAATTCCGTAGTCTAGGCTGATTTTATATTTACTTTATATATAGCAACTTGTTTTCGAAATTAGTTTGCAGTTTTCTGCACTTATTTTAGAATTTACTTATTGCTAAATTTTCTATCTAGATGTATTCCCAGATATTTAACTTTATTAGCCGATTATATTATTTTTCCATTAATTGTCGGTGCTATTTAAATTATTAAGTATGTAAATTAACCTAAATTATATAAATAAATAAAACAATTTTTTATAGAAATGGTTACCACACTCTGTCCACCAATTATGTAATTTCTTAAATAATTGTATCCTATTATATAGAAAATATACTATGTTTTAAATTTGTTATAATTATAGAGTAAACATCCAGCTTCAAAGTTTGTATAATTTTTTAAGTAAGTAAAATAAAGACGATTAAAAAAAGTACCGATATTGTATGTACACCTACACATACCAAAACGGGTATGCAAACTAAGTTATTATCTCTTTCATAATGTGTAATCATTTAAAATATGATATATCTTAAAAACTAGTATTTTTCCGAGTTTGAAACTCAGTTTCAGTGAAAGCAGTTTCATTAAGTCCTGTATATAATCTACATTTATTTAATTCATAAAGTACTTGTTCATTGCATTGCGGACACTTTTTGTCTAAGTTGTTTATTTTTTTCATAACTTTTATTTTAACTTTCTTGATATTTGTATACTAGTAAAGGAAATACTACACTTTAATAATTTGGTGTTCTTATCTCTACTTATAAGACTTTATTCTATCACTGAAATGAAAGTTGTAAAAACACTTGCGTTACAAATTAATTGTCAATAATGTATTAGCGCATCATTCGGCTCAGGTTCTCTATCAGCGTTGCTAGTGGCAGGAGCTAAAAGACCGTCAAGCCGACTTTTGTCGATCCAACTTAGATACAAGTTGTGCATTTCCGACAGCAATGAGCGGAAATGAAGAAATTTATGATCCCAATCGTCGTTTTACTTAAAAGAATACCAAAGAATACCACCTGTATTCATATTGAACAAAATTGACCAACGTTCGGGCCACATCAAATATCTGGAAGTGATAATAGACAATAGGTTGAACTTCAAGGAACACGTCCTACTGGTGAGCTCTGTGTAAGGTTTGGTGCATTAAGCATGAAGGAATAGAGTTGTGGAAGGAAAGCAAAAGCCTTCTGTATGCATCGCTAATCTGGTAGAGTGCCTGCGGAATCAAGTAGAGGTAACAACTGCTTAACGATCAAATGCTTTGCGCCCTGTTAGAGATCAGGTCATACAAGACTGCTCCCACGGAGGCAATACTTGTAATCCCGGGACTTCTGCTCATCGATCTTCGCATGATAGAAATGGACTGCACTCTCGCTGGAATGTCATGATGGAGATGAGAATGCTTTTAAGACAAGATTATATACTGACGGCTCAAAATAGGATGAGTTTGTAGGTGTGGCGTTTGCACTGTTTATCGGCAGAACGGATATTCGGATTGGTTAAAAATGTTTGGAAAAGTAGCTAAACGATTCCAGAAACTCGACTACAATAAATTAATACCAGGAAGGAACAATAGGAGACGAACGGATCCACAGAGAAGAAATCCAGACCTACCACCAACATAGGTGGTTTACATATTAAGTTAATTTCAGATAGTACGTAAATTAGGGCAAGACTAAGCTTTATACCCATTATTTATTAATTAGTATAACTTATATTGTCATGCAGATAATCGGTTATTATAAAATGTATTTTTTTATAATTAATAAACAAAAATAAGTAAGTAGCACATCTTTTCTTCACATTTTTCTTGAAAAATATAAATATTGAATAAGTACTTTAATAAATTTGCGACTAAAAATATATATTAGTAAATAATTAAAGTTAACAGTAATTATATTCAATTAAATAAATAGCTTTAAAGTAATTATAAAAAAAAGAGAAGACTGGAACTGTTTGTGAATTCACGAATGTTCTCGGCTTTCGGATCTTGTAAGTAAGGAAACGCGTTAATTGAAAAGAAAACGGGACTGCTGAAATAAAATTTACTCAGCCTCCAATGGAAAGATCCAGATTGTTTCCATTAAACCCACACTCGTCCGGTAATTAAAACAATCAACGGCGTAATTGGAACTTTAAATTGAATTTGTTTATTGCGAATTAATTTCGCGCGCATACACCAATCAGCATCGGGACGAATCCTGGAATTAGTTCTGACAGCCGGAATTGTTCGCAGCTTTGTCCAGGAGAGACATCCGACGGATTATCCTGAATACCTCGCTAATGTTTTCCACGCTGCACATATAACTCGCAAACTATATTCATTAAGACTAATATCCACTCTTGTCTTCATATCTAATCTAATTTAATATCATCTATAATCTTATAATGAATATGGAACATCATTAGATTAATATTCAAATAAATTCAAATAATCTAATCTTATATCATTACAAATATTTTGATATCATTGTTATTTAACATAGTTAATTAGAAGATTACTTATAGTGGAATCTCGGTACTCGAATAATTCAGTTTCTGATCAAAAAAAATATGAAAAAAAATGTAACTAATAAATATATGTTAAGTATTTTCGTAATTTTGTGTATTTATATATATATATAAATTATTGTTATAAATCTTTAAATAAGATGTTGAATGGATATTCAAAGTATTATATAAGAAAAAAACATTATTAAAAAAATTATTTATTTTTATTTTATTCTAAAATTATTTTAAATTTTTTTAACCAGATTATAGATTGAAGCCAATATATTACAGGTACCTATAATTATATAATCGTATATTTTGTTGAGACAAAAAATAAATATTATATGTTGTGGATGTATTTCTGCAGATAATATTTGAATGTGTTTCTTAAAGCGTATAACCTAAATGCACATTATATACTCTATTTAGGTGCAAAAGCTGTATCCTGTTGCTTTGTGTCCATGCGATGCATTGATGTTAGAATGTATCAATGGCTTTTACACAGAATACTGCTTCTATTCATATTGAATTATGGACATGTAAAGCCGTGCACGACGTAATGAGAAGGGAAGACGAAAAACGGCCCTTTGAGTTTGGTAGCGCCATGAAACTCCAAGTAATTGTTACGGAGGTGATACTTTGGTCTTCATGAATAGTGCAGTTTGCACTTACGAGGCCCGAAATACACGATTCCGCAATATAATTATTTACAGCGTTACTTTAAACCCAAATATCCCATTACAGAAAGGCCCTAAACGCTGCCTAATTAATGTTTCCATTGAGACGTTAAACCTATATCACTCTGCTAGTTTCTACAAGCTTCATTTAACTGCTACTTCTGTTTCGGATGTAAACTTAACAAAAATTAATTAATAATTAAATTTACATTGTATTTAATATAACGCAGTTTAATATACATATTTAAGACTTATATTACTCAAAATTAAAAATATCTAATAAATATATTTAGCAACAATTTTAATTGAGACAAATATTTAATTGTAATTTAAATTAAAAGAAATTAAACGTATAAAAATTATAATTATTGCTGATACTAAAATTGGTCATTTTTTTTTAAATTTTATTCTGCTAATGTAGAGTAAATAATTAATTTAATACTTAGAATTAATAAATTAATTGGAAAGTTCTATAGACAGGTGGTTTAATATTGTTATATATTCATTTTCTGATTTATGATTTACTTATAAATTTTTTGTAGTAAATAATAATTGTAAACTATCCAAGGTTGTTATATAAATAATGAGTTAGAAATTGAATGCAATGCATTACTAATTCATAAAATTAGATTTGCTTCATATTTAAAGTCAATTACATTTTAATGTTGCTTAAATTGTAATTACATTAAAGCAATTATGTTTTTATTTGAATATTAATATACGAATTTCTGAGCAAAATTATAGCTACTATTCAACTAATTTAGTAAAATTCTTTGGATGCATTATTACATTATTTCGATGAAAAAAAACCTAGTGGTGGAACTTTTTTGCTGGAAGGAATACAATTATAGTGCCCTAGATACCGGTTAAAAAAATGATGACGGGAAGTGGAAAATCGGACTCCAATTAAGTATTGTTGACGAGGGGAAACTTTAGTAATCCGTGACTATCGTATAAATTTGAATATTTGAGGGCCCAACAAACCGCACAATACGCGGTCTGCAACAGATATCAATATTTATCAGAAAAATATAAAAGTAAAATTATTTATCAAAATATTTTTTGGAAACTCAACATTCCGATATGGTGTGCATAGTGTACGCTTAAAGTTATGGAGTGAGAGGTGTAAAGTTCTAGAAATTCGTCATATTATTCTGAGACCGTTTGGGCATAAATAAAAAATTTCGTTATAATGTTATCGCTCATATTGAAGACTCAAACTTATTCAAAACATCATAGAACATATTAAGAAAACCAACATCAAATAAAGTTACTAAAAATTATGAAAACATAATTGGCCAATTTATGGTCAAAAAATCGTATTATATATTTAAAGTCCATAATGGAGACCAAATCCGGTTTTATACTGAAATCTAACAATCCCAAGACCATCGTTCTAGCATATTTGAAGGATATAAAGGGAAACGGTCTCATAACAAGCTTCACGGAGAGTAGCCCAAAAAAATCACCCAACAACAATACACACAATACATCACTCTTTTGAACTGAGATTACCAATTAGCAATCAAGCATCAATTCTGCAAGATAATCCTATCAAGATAATCTGGTAATCCTAACTTCAAATTGCGGATCATAATTAAATGAAAAAAACTCCTCAACTCCATCCGATTCCTGAGCCATGCGCGAGATGCCAGACAATTGTCTGTAAATCAGAGGGGACCTCACACTACACATCGCCACTTCATCCAAAATGTATAGCGTGCAACTCTGAGGACTAACAGCATGGTTGACCAAGTATTCAAAAATGCCTACAAAATCATTATTATGTAGTCCAAATGGCAAAATCAAACCATTAAACAAGTTTATAGTTACCTAAAGTTGTAGTCCAACTGGCAAAATCATACCATTAATCAAGTTTATAGTTACCTAAAATTGTTGCCGACTACATGATCGATAAGCTACAATCAATTCATGATCACATCGTTAACACCTACATTAATAAATTGATCTCACCAAAGAAACAATTTTTTAAATGTCGATAAGCTTTTCTGGTAATCATGCTTACATTTTAATGTTTGATTTGGACAACCACAAACTGACGTCACCTACAAGCCCAAATGCTAAATCATTTGTAGTTAAAAGGTAGTTGACAGGCAATGTCATCATGCAATTTCATATATTTTGAATTGTACGTTAATTGGCTGAAGTAGAAAACATTTTTTTATATATTATTTGGTGATTTTAATGTATTTGATATTTTGTAATAAAGATTATTCTCTTCGGATGTAAAGACCTTGAACGACCTTTGCTACAATTGTGCCCAATAAATTTGTTTTAAATAAATAAAAAAAATATATAAAAGTAAAAACTAACTACTATTGAATTTAACTTTGACCATAGATTGTAGATCAAATTATGTTAGGAATTCGAGGACTCAAGTTTCGGAATCATTAGCAAAGGCATTATATATCATACTGATTTATAACAATAAATAATACCATGAGTAATACTTCTATTTCAAATTGAATATAACTTAATTGACCTTGTTCTTATTGCTGCGAAACAGTAACAGAACATATGTATTATAAACTATAACACTTTTTGATGGATGTGTTGTTATAAATCATAATCTTAAAATAAATAAATAAATTATAGATTTATAATAATTAAGGCGAAAATAACCCAATTAATTGTTTTATACAATCAATTTTAGTTTAATATTAATTAATTAACCATATTTAAAAAAAAATTATATCGAATGTAATCAAATGTCTTGAAACAAAGTTTTAAAACGGAAACTTTTAATGGAATATAAATATTAACCTTGTACTCTAAAATATAGTGAATATATTTTACACGTCGTCGTTCTTGAATTTGGATGCAATATTTTGTATATTGCAGATAATCTCAGACTATTTAAAACCAGATTAATCAATGAACTAAATAAAAACAACAATTAAATTAATTTTAAAAAAATCAATCATTTTTTATTATATTTTTATTATAATTAAAATTAAGTTTGTTTTGAAAGTTTCAAACTTAACTATAGTGAATTTAGACTAATCGAAGCCACACTACCCGAGTTATTGCTCAGCGAACGTAACGTTCACTTAAGTTAAATACTTAAATACAATTTCTTAGTTTGCTGTCATCTCGTAAATGGGCGTTCACTCCGATTTCCAATAACGAAATTGTGTAGCGTGCATAGTAGAAGTTATATAGAAATAAATTAAGTAAAGAATTGAAAATAAAAAGTGGACGTGTTACTTTATTAAACTGTTGCGGAATGAAATTAATTGGAAGAAATATTGCGAAAGGCGCGTGCGTTTGAAAATATGTTTCCAATTACATCAAAAAAAAAGTATAATCGAAATAGCGCTCCAATATACACACATTTTTTTTATAAACTAATGCTATTTATTCTGTATGCATTGCGTAAAATGCGGTGCGATTTGTAAATTGGAATTTCAAATTTCGTTGTAAGGCGGGTTCAATTTTGATCGATACTTTTGATTCAGGCTGTATGCAAAAAAAAATATGGAGCATAAATAAATCATAATTTTTAAAATAAAATATATGCCCAGAGACAAAATGGAATCGGAGCAGCGAAGATAAAACTCCGGCCGTGGTGCATGTAAAAGCAAAAGACGAAAACCAAAAATGCAGTGGCTTTGCCATAGTGGGAATACGAGAGAAAGAGTTGAATGTAAAGGGAGTTCCTGCAAATGCAACAGTAAATAGTTTTTCCTGTGACATTGAATGCGCTTTGCACTAAATAACCTAGGCGTTGTATACGGGACCGTCAATTTATATACCCATAAAGACGAAAGTAGATTAGGAACAAGGATATATAAATAGCTATAGATATATAACGATTATTATGTTAGTCGTTGGAAAATGCAGCACGCTTTCCTTGGAATTAATCGCGATGAAAATCCATTACATATTTCATTACTCCGATATGCTAATAACTGAAATTATAAGTGCCCGCACTTATATGGTTTGCTGTTAAAACCTGTTCAAACAATTAAATTGATTCATTCAAGGTTCGGATTATAGATTATTATCGCACCGACAAATTGCATAAATTGATACGTTCGCTGTTAGATGATTACGAGTAATAATAAAGTTGTAAAACATGAAGTAGGATGTGTTATTCAATAATGCGCGCTATTTTTCATACGGTGTTGAAAATATTGTTGCACTAAGCCGAACCTTTCAACTTTAATGAATTTATAAATGTTTAATGTCAATATGTGTGCTATTTTGAAAATATACAATATCCAACGAATATTTACCTACTCAATCGTAGCAACTACAATAACAACAAAATTTGAATTTAATTTTATTAAAAGAGCATTTAGAAAAATAATTCTTTTATAAAATATATCTATAATAAAATATTAATATTATACATGTTGAAATATATAAAATAAATTTGTTTTTAATATTTTATTAAATAGTTGTCACATATTAACATTGAAAGCAATAATAAGCCAATACAAATTTTTATCTGTTATTTATTATCTATTATTAAGTGTTTTTATGTCATTTTAGTCTGCGAATAAGGGTTATTTAATAATTAAAAAAATGTTTGTTGCAACGATTTATTAATTTTATTCATAAGCAACGAAATTTATAAGAAAAAAAATGCTTCTAACAAATAAATACATTTTAGTACAGGGAAAATTATTATGTAAAAAATATTATAATTATTACAACAGTTATATAAATACTACAAAAAAATACGTCCAACATTTTAGAAATTAAGTTATCCAGATGCCCCAATCAATAGGTTTCGGATGTAATACATTTATAAAATGGAAATTAAATCAAGTATTTTATATTTGATTTATAATTATAACTTTACCGAAAATATTATACAAATTAGTGTGATAGTATTTGATATTTTATTTTTAGTATTCAATATGTTAAAAACAATAAACAATAAACAAAAATAAATACAATTACTTTTATGCAAGAAAAGTATACTTCATTTTCTTTATTTGCATATGGTTACATTGCAATAATTCTGGATTTTTGTTTTATGACTTAATTAGTTGCAAACTAAATTATTTTCTGGTAATATTTCACAAATTTTGTTTTCTCATTCTGAGATATATTTTTTTAAATTATTGTAGTTTTTAAAGGGTTTTTAAAACTTGATTTTTAATAACCAGTTTTTAAAAAAATTTGGATTTTCCTAATAAAAATAAAAGTTTTAACAAAAAAAAACGTCTCCGGTATAAAACAAGAACATTTTTATAAACTAAATTTTATAAAACTATCCACCAATAAAATGACACACACAGCTAAACGGGTTTATTAACGTCAGCTAGCTTCAAAATCTAGCTGAATTATATCAAGTAATCTGGAAAATAATGTCAAGATTGTTTACAAATTATGCAATAAAAGATGTCTGCGATTATAAAAATAGTGACTAAGAAGAAAATCAATGTATAGATTTAAAAATGTTATGAAATAATAGGAACATAAAGATGTGACTTTGTCTAATTACAGAACACCAAAAAAGGAATGATAATTTTATAATTATTAAATAACCCGTATTCCCATTATTTTTGTGATACTGATTAAAACTGGCTGAGGTTTAAAAAATGGATTTTTATATACAAATTAACCAATATATTTATTTATAACGACTTACAATAGATAATGTTCTTAAATTTATAATATTGTTTTGTAATATTATCGTCTTCTGTATGTTGTAACACAATTGTTCATGACTATGCGAGTTTAAATGACTCATGCATAAATGCTGAGATCTGAAATATCAATGAATTCATCAACATTTATTTGAAAGCGCAAGTAATGTCGACTTGTCAGTCTCGCACAAAGAGCCGTAATCCACTGGAGATTATGGCATAATCAGTTTCCTTTTTAAATAATCGTCATTTCTGCTGGATAATCATTTTCTTTTCAAATTATTCTCGTTTTTTTTTTGTTCATTAACCATACCGAATGTATATGAAAGAAGAAAGAGTAAAATGTTCGCGTTATGTATGTGCGGTTGGAAACATGATTTCATTTAATCGGTCGGCCCCTTTCATCTGCATTCGACGTGAATATCTAGATGGGGAAATAATTATGAATCCTCGAAGGGATTCCAATCCCGTTGAATTTGCGTTGTAGGTATTACATAAAGATAATTCCACTGCTCGGTAATCTTTTTAACAGGATAACGTATCCGACCCGTCATGCCGGAAATTTATGTATATAGTAAGTATATGTATATAAAATGAGATCCACGACTCGCAACGGTTTGCAACGCCGCGAATTGTCTCGTCTGGAAATCCTCCCTTTTTCCCGGCGGTTATTATTTTATTGATTATGGAAATTACTCTGTTTCGACGTTAATTTAATGTACTTCTTCGCGTCTGGAGCCACTCCATAAAACCTTCCATCTCTGCTAAAAATCATTTTCGATTTTATACGCGACGCATAACTTACAACACCAGCTTACAAATAACCCAGTCGACCGGTCTTATGTTTCTATGGTAATATTTCATTAACGGATTATACGCAATTGCGAGTAATGTATGCAAAGTAATACCAGTTTATTATTCCAGGCATGTATATATTTCGGTTTATTGTATTGTAATTGAAAAATGCTTGAATATTTATTTGGATCAATACACTTTTACACTTATACATTATAACGTTATTTCAAGAAGATATTTTTAGAAACATTTAATACTACTTAATAAAATAAAAGTGAAGATTAAAATTATTTGTAAACGCACATAAAATAACATTACCATTAACTCGTTTATAATTAATTATTTACTGATGTTATTTTTTGTTAACTTTAAAAATAATATTTCATTAATTTGATTCTAAATTGGCAACAGATTGAATAAATACATTTAATATTATATTTATTTTTTATGAATATTTTAATAATAATTATTATTACTATTAAATTAATAATAGTAACTTTATTTTTATTTAAACAAATGTATTGGTCACAATTATGATTAAAAAGATATCATCATATACATTTAAATAGCCAAAGTTATACAATAAAAATAAAAACTTTTTACTTAAGTCAATAAAAATAAAATAAATATTTAAAAAAAAAACAATAATTAAATTATTTCCTACCAAAATATAAACGTACAAATCAAACCATAAAATGTACGTATGAGTATCTGAAAAGCGAAAATGCGTATGGAAATTGATGTTATCAAAAAATCGTTTCTTCGTCCACTGAAAAAGAATTGCATGATATGTATTATTTGGTGAACTAAACTGATTGGTTTATGAATCCTGCTGTCGGCAACAGTTTTAGAAAACTAAGTTTGATTTTGGCTTTCGGAATGCTTGGGATTGGTTTTGTAAGCCTCTCAGTAGACTATCAAACGGTGATATACATCGGTGTGTAAGTTGGCATCTGGTGCATTTTCTTATGTTCGGAAAAGCGTCCGTGACATGTATGTATTCACATGTATGTATGGCATCATACACAAGGCACAGAAAACGGAGTCGATGGGGGTACTTTCAATTGCTAAAATATGTGGAACAAGCTATGGTAGAAGACAGCGCATTAAGTTGTGATCCGCATTTGAAGGTAGGACGACAAATCGCTTTTTATATTATTGTCTTATAGTTAGCCGCTGGATTTCTAATAATTTCAGGTATTGACTAATCTTAGCATCAGCAATATCAGTGCTCACTGTCGCTTTTCATTTTAATCAGGAGTAGTTAGATAGTTTCATTATAATCACGAGTAGATTGACAGGGGACGCCTCCTGATAGACATAACATATAATGGCTGGCGAACTAGGAGTCGTTCTCTTTTGGCCCGACTTAGTCTTGATGTTAACAGCTCCCCCTCGCTAACATGTCAATTTTGTAGTATAAACTTGTAAATTGATCATCTCCAAAACAGTATTGTTTTTGGATAATTTTGGAGACTACTCCACGAAGCTTGTTATTGTTACTCTTCAGATACGTTAGAACGATGTACTAGGATTGTTAGATATAAAACCGGATTTGGTCCAAATGGTAAATAGCATTATTTTATCATAAATGTGTTTTCATAATTTGTTGTAGCCCGACTAAATT
Organism: Nicrophorus investigator; assembly: GCA_963457615.1. Taxonomy (NCBI): domain Eukaryota; kingdom Metazoa; phylum Arthropoda; class Insecta; order Coleoptera; family Silphidae; genus Nicrophorus; species Nicrophorus investigator. Next base: position 18,209,107 of record OY735140.1, on the reverse strand, counting down.
TGTTTGATGTTGATTTACTTAATATGTTTTAGTCTGTTTCAAATCTTTAGTATAAGCGATTTATTATTATTTTAACCTGAGTTTTTTTGTTCTGCCTCGTTTTTATTTCAGTGATTACATGCCAACAGTACATGACGAATATCCAAAATTTTCCACCCCTGATCACTGCAAGCATACACTAATTATACACTATGTCGGAATGTTCATGTTCCAAAAAAATACTTTGATAAAATTGTAATTTTGAATAAAGTACACAACGCTATCGAAAAATATTTATACGTAACTAAGCCTGGAGCTCTACTAAATATATTTACAGAGATAGTATAATTTCAGTTTCTTACTTTGTATCTTTATATTACCATTGATCATAATTAACTTTAATAATATAAAGTAAGACATAAGTAAATGTATTAAACATTCCTTCACGAATTGAAAACTTTAGAATACAATTACTCGACTATAATTTCCTTTTTCTATTGATTAATTTAAGATGTTTGTAAGATCTGGATAGATTTATAAACTATATATAAATTGTATCCAAATAAATATATCCAAGTAGCAATTACATATGTTTGTTAGATGTTAAAAATAATTTTAAAAATAATTTATACATTATTTAAATAAATGTATAAATAAACAAATAAATATTTTGCAAATACTTGAAATACATTTAAATTTATGTAGAATAATTTGTTAACAATGTAATGTCCACTATTACATTAATGTTATTTGATTTTTGTATTTGATAATTTAATTTCTAGAACTGAATAGAAATTTAATTGTCAAATACAAAAAACATATATTATATAAATATATCATATAATAAAAAAAAACTTTTTATTACAAGAATTAAATTATTTTGTAAATCTTCTAAGTATGACGCAATTAAGGATTTTAGAATACACAAATTATTCAAATAAATTTAAAAAATAATCAAATTTACCAAGTAAATAAAATTGTGATGCATCAAATTTTCTTTATTTACAAGAACATATAGTTTTTTTTAGACAATTAATCAATTTATTACAGTATTACAAAAATAACTTTAATATTTGACAAATAAAATCACAATATATATAGTAAGTTTAATATAGCTTTCAGGTTAATAGATAAAAAAAACAGAAAAATGTAAAATTAATATGTGATAATTTATTTTTTCGCAGTCGTATGCAAGTTTTCTAGAAGTATTTGCTGCTCCTTTATTTCTACGGCCTTGGATACTAATATTTAATATCTAATTATAATTACACTAGATTTTTTAATAATAATAACAACATTTATTAATCACATAACATGTGACCAAAGGGCTATTGACCTAAGTCTTTCCGCCCGATTTTTTATTATTATTCAGCAATATCTTTAATAGTAAAGATTTAACAATATTTGAAACTTCTTAAAAACAGAGTTTTTGAAGAACTAAATACATACAATAATAAACTGCACGAAAACTCATGACTATATAAATAGCATAAATCGACCATTCAAGAAAAAAAAAATAGTTGTGTACAATTATTATTTTGTACATTTTATTTTGTGTGTTTTTTTAGTATCTTCCTATACAATTTTGTGATTGCTATTATAAAAATTTATCTATTAATTTGTAACACCTTTATATATTAAATTCCCGGACTGAAAGACCTAGGTCGAAATCGCTTATTTTTGAATATATTTTTGTTTCGTTTATATAGATTTTTGTCATTTTATTTTATTTTTATTATTATTTCTGTTTGTATTATTTTTGTACTCTGAACAATAAACAATGTCTATTATTATTATTTAATTATAAATTTAAGTTCATTGGAGACTCTGTATAAGATATTTATAGTAATAAAGAGGGATATGATTTATACTAAAATCAAATGTTTTCTAATATTTAGGTTAAGAACATATTTTTGGGTATAACAGAAATAAGTGGATTGGAAGCAATTGGAAATAAGGATATCGTATATTTTTATTACAGTATTATATTTTTTCTTCTCGATAGCATTCTATATATTTCAGGTGTTAAATTTCAAATAAATATGGGTTTTATTGGTATGGGGAAATTGGGGAGGTCGTAGTTTGGCGGCGGCGATTTCAGGATGCAAATCGGGGCTTGGTGTGTTCGCGTGAAGATAGTGCGGTTATCTTTCAGCGGTGAAATGGGAAATCTGGTTTGGGGCGAAATTTCAATTACCTAAGTTAGAAATCCGATTAGTAGCAAACGCATCATTACACGTGCGCAAATGACATCCGCTTATGACAATCTTACCATAATAGGCTAATATTATATGGCAATTCCATCAGAGCAATGCGAATTCACGGACATTTCAAATATGCAGCATGAAAAGAAAATAGAAATAACTGGAGTTGAAGAAACGCGACCTTCGACGACTGACCTCAGTTAGCCACTAGTCAGTCTTAGAGTAAACACCCACGATTATTAATTATTGCTCACTCCAACTGAATCACGTGTCTCGTTGGGCACGAGGATATGCCACCTTTTGTATTCAAATCGTTACATTAATCAAACTCACTTTTGTCGACCCGTAATTAAAATAAATCGTTTCAATTCGTGAACTATTTCAGTGCGAAGGACGATATTTAGGAAGAGTGTTAATATTCATAAACAAAGGCGCGGAAGACACATATCCTTTTGTCAAGTACGAAGCTATTATTTCCTGCATTCTGACATTGAATCTATTCATAAATTCCATTCAATCAATTTGCGAATCATCAGAGAAACAATACCTTTTAACCTACACAAAAACATTGGCCATAATATGCACACCTTTTACGAGGCCTAATTACAAATAAAAAATGTACGAAATATAAATGCTCTCATTAAAAAACGTATATTATTTGTCTGGTCTGAAAGCATACTCTACCATCGATTTATGTATTTTTGAAAAATACATGTGAACCCTTTTGCGTGTTGCATTTTACAGCCACGACACATACTGATTAGTACATTTTACTTTATTAATATAACTTAAACTAACTAGAAGCGCAATTAATCCTATATTATAAAAAAATACTACACAAAATTTAAAATATTATAACAATTTAAGTGCACTGAGGAGATAAAATAGAAAAAATACAGATCTAGATAAATATAATTAGAGATTTGACAAAGTTGACTAAGAAAGAATATTAATAGATAAAATTAATCAAGAATTATAAAATAACTTATTTTAAATAAATCAAATATAATTTAAAGATAAATACCATTATTAATAATAGAAAAAAATAATAAAACATTTTATTCACAAATAATTGCAGCAAATTTAGTAATTTTTATATAAGACAAACACGGTTTTAATAATAGGAATATAATTGAAGGAGTTAGAGAAATTGATTTGATTAAAATGTGTATCAACGTGCTTTAAATAAACTTACTATCAAATAAGCTGTTACAATAAAAAATAATATAAACCATTTTGTTTTGCAATGTTTTATCAACAAACTTATCAAATTCAGATTATTCCATTATTATGAAAATTACAAAAGTAGCGTCACTAAAACCATTGTAACTTGTGAACTAATCTGTAGATTGCCATGAAATTTTGACAGACGTCGTCTGAAGGTTGGTACTTCCTAATAATCATATGGATTTGTCGATAGAGGCGCCATCTATATGTCATCCTACGAACTTATTGTATGAGGTGTTGTGTCGTTCTTTTACAGTTTAAAACTTAATCTAATTTGGTGTGAGTTATATGATCCGATTTATGAGGTTTGATTTGTGCACAAACTTATCTCTTGATTTTGATGTCATTATTTTGTTTGAATATAAATTTGAATTTTTCGTGGAAATTAATTGTTTATTTTTCAAAAAGTGATTAACATTAAGGAGGAAAAACGAAAGATAAACACTCGTGTTATAGATTATATAGAAATAAATCATAATAATAATGCTGAACGTTATTACGGATTTCTGAGAAACGAGTCTTGGCATAATTGTATTCCTCCTTGAATCGTTACGTTGCGATTTTTTCCTTATCGAATTGAAGGTAGGAAAAAAGTTGTGTAATGAATCAAGGACGAGAGTGCACGGCCAGCCCTCAGAGGAAGAGGAGGACTACGTGACTCGTTTCTCCTGAAATATATTAAAGGTCGTGTTATTTCAATACATTTTTTCTCTCGCTCTCTATTGCTGGTCTGAGCCATCGGTTTTTGCTTTCGCCGTGCACCATTAGTTGACAAAAACGAAAAGCCCTTCGCATCGAAGAATATATCTTTATTTAAGTCGTCGCGTGCGTTCCCGTCGAAAATATATGTGTCTATTGACTTTTTTTACGAGAGTAGTTAAGCGTGAACTTGATAAGCAAGCCCGACCGCCCCCCCACGCGACCCCCCAACGGACGCCCATCGTGCGCTCCGAGGGCCCAAGCTCGTAAATATTTTATACACTTTTATAAGCGTATATAATATTCTAGTGGTTTTCAGGCCGCTTATCTTATCTGAATAGTTATTATACAGTTACGTTGAGGGTTAAACAGTGTGAAAATTCAAATGGAATAAATTTTCGGGATAACTCAATAACACGAGATCCAATCTTCCCTGTTGGATATCTTTGTATATGTATGGAATTTATTAAAAGGTTTATATATACATGAATGGAATTAATCATAACCGAGAATCAATAATTTGTTTTGCATATCGAATATGTAACTTTGTATCAAAATTTGCATATTTATAACAAAACGTTATTTTACTTAATAATAGATATTCTATCATGAAATTTATATCATACATGAAGTAGCTCATATTCACGTTTTTACCAATTTTAGTAGGATTATATTGGATTGATCAGAAAGTAATTTCATTTTCTATTTACAAATCGTTTCACATAATCAGTGACGAATTGTCCATTACTTCAATGCGTGCAAGAATTGGGGACTCCAAATAAAAAGATGTTTCTATAGTATTTTGAAATAATTACGTTATATAAATATAAAGTGTACACTATCCTGAACCCGCATTGCAAATTATCAAGTCTAACTTTACAAATTGAATCCCATAAAAAAATCTCGTGTGCTTCCACTAATACTTTTAATTTGTCTTCATCAGCTTCAATTGGTCTTCCAGAACAAGATTCATATTTAATATCGAAATTGCAAACCAGTTTTGCTACTGGCGATCTTTTAACATATCTTTTCCACTTACACTTCACATAAGTTTTTTTTTTGCTTGAACAGCATTCTTAGCATTTTGGTTATAAAAAGCGATCTATGCAGAAAATCCATTTTTGATGCGACATCAAAAAAACAATGGCACATAATCTTTTTTATAAGTAAACTTAGAAACATCAGCTTTCAAAATATATACTGAAAATAAAACGATGACACGACACTAATTAGTACACTTTACTACATTAATTTAACTATAACAAGAAGTGCAAAATTTAGTATGTACTACCATTCTATTATAATTAATTTTATAACAATATATTGATGGGAGAAAGTCGATAAAATATATTCAATTTTAGAAATGCTTGGCGGGCCGCATAAACATGTTTAACGGGCCGCAAGCGGCCCGCGGGTTGCTCATCCCTGTCCTAGTTCATAAGTTCGAATGAAAAATCTAAAAACATACTACATAAAATTACTTTTTTACTTAAATGTTTGTTTTTTTTCAAAGCACATATATAAATTAAAATATTTTTTTTGATGAAGTCACGTCATGTTCACCCTAGAAAAGGGATTCTGTACATTGAATAACAAAACTAATCCACAAGCCAATGACGCCAAATATCTGGGAATATTCTTGAATCGTCAGCTCACGTATAAAAGACACATCGCAGCCAAACGGAACCATCAAGTTTGCAAAATTGTACTGACTGATCGGGAGAAAATTACAGCTATCACTTGAAAATAAACTGCTAATTTACAAGGTAGTACGTACTGAATCCAGTAGACCTATGTCATCCAGCTTTGGGGAACTAACATTTTACAATACTTCTCATGCGTTCATGGTACGTGCCGAACGACAACATACACAACGACCTCCACATGAAGAAAATTAAGTATGAAATTCTCTTATTTAATGCGCGATATCAGAACAGACTGGAAAACCACTCCAACACATTAAACTTTCTAGACAAGAGTGAACCCCTCCCACCACAGTCTAAAATGACAAACACACTATCTCCCATTTATACTTTAAAACAGCATTTTTCAGATCCTGTAGATAGACGAAGAGGAGGCACGAGGCGGTGGCTGACATTGGGGTACCGCTTGAACCAGAAAATTTAGTTGCTAAAATAAAAATAAAGAGTGAAGAAAACTGGAATATGATAGTGAAGTATGTGTCTGGGGTGCTTTCCGTTAAGGAAGAAAACGAACGTAGACTGAAGAGAGCCAACGAAGAAATCGTTGAAAGTGATAGTTACATCCAGTTGTGAAGTAGAAAAGGGCAATCAGAAATCATTTTGGGCAGATCGCAAATAATGAAATAAATATAAAAATATTAAAATAGGTTAGTTAAGATTTACTAGGGATTTAAATAATATATTGTTATTGATTCTGACTTATTTTAGTTATATAATCTTAGATAATGAACTATATCAAAAACTTAGTACAAAAAGTTTAGTTAACGAAGATGTTCCCATTAAGCATATAATATAATCCATTGATCAATTAAATTTCTAGTTATTTCTATTATTTTTATTTATTTAGAAATAAAGAGCAAAAGATTTAAATATTCCAATTGTTCTATAATTGAAAGAACATCAATAAGTAATTTTTAATTAAATAATTTAAAATCTAGACAAGATTTGTATGTATGGTTTATTTATTTGTTTGTTATTATTTATTAAAGAAAATTAAAATATATTTAAAACCCCAGTAAATCATCTCTATTATAGCTTCTTTTATTTAGATTTAGAAATAACATTGTTTCAAGCACGCATTTTTTTTATAGTTGAGAAGATAAAATAAGTGAAGAATTTATTTCTATGCTTAATAATTACAATTACTTTTTATTCAAGATATAGCAGATTACAAACCATAAAAACAATACAATATTAATAATTATAAAGAGCAGTTATTATTGACCTTAAAACGAGTAAATGAATGTAATATTGTATTGTGTATACCTAATAGGAATTTATGGCATAAATGCATAATATTAATAATCACTTTACAGCAAAATACCTCATATAGTCCAAGTAATTAGTTGCATACTATTTGAAATCACGCACTTTTAATGCAGTTTTAAATTGCAGTTTCGAAGAGATTTTTTTTATTAAAATTAAGTTTATTTTAACATTTTCAAACATGACTGAAGTAAATCGAAGCCGGACTATGCAAATTATTGCTATATATAGCTTTCTACAAATGTGTTTAACTATTTAAGTTTTTAATCTTAAAAAATAAGCGTATGCTAAATAAGTTATATTTGTCCCGCAGAATTAATGTAGAGAAACTAAGATAATGAAGAAATTAATATTAATATACATAAATTATTTAATGCGTTTACTTGGACATTATAGTATCTGTGATCTTTAGAGCGCAAGGAAGTTACGTAACAAAAGTGTAAATAAGCGAATGCAAAAAGAAAGGAATAGTCTGCGTTTGGCATCAACTCGATTTGCAATTCAAGAAACACGTAGAAAATAATACGCGATAGACGCGAAGCAATCCGTAACAGATCATTTGAAATTTGAATAAAGCATTTACTTTATTATACGAATGACGTGAAATCCTCTTGAAATTTAATTAATTTATGGCTCAGTCGAACGACAACAACACGAAATATCCATTCTTTTATATATTTGTCTGTTTTATTTATATTTGCGTAACTTGATGTAATAAGCAGTGACATCAAAGCGGAACAGCGTGGAAGATATGCAATCACGTAAATCAATTAAATCAATTTCAGGCTGGGTTTTGTTTGTGAACGGTCTGTGATTCTCGTTTACTTTTTTACGTTTTACTTTGTCGTTTAGTCTTTATACTTTTACATAAGGGATGGGAATTGGAACGTGAGGCTGCAAAATGAAGCGAATTAATATTTGATAGTGTTTCACCATGCACCAATGTAAACAGGTCTCTCGTAAAACCTGAAGATCCGTGCGGTTGAATCCAAAAATCAATCCGTCTCGCAGCAGATTGACGTGTCATCGCAAACCATCATTTCACGCGTTGATAAATATTAAAGTGTGAAACTCGCAGACGAGAGGCAAAGACGTCTGAACAATGAAAACGAAAAAAAGAAATGAAGACACGATTCCAGCAAAACCGTGAATGTAAGAAAATAAATAAATGTCTATTGGAAGAAAGAAGATTTCCACGCGGATTTGCATCGTGAGCGTGAAACTTTTCTTCTTCCTAGAACGATATGGATGGTGGCCGCGCGAATAATTGTATTCCGCAATAATTATGAATCCAAAGTTCTTCTGGCTCAAGATTGATGATAAATAATGCTATCCCCAGAGAAATTACGTCTACGGTACAGCACAGACCCAATTATTATTGCAGACACATTCACTCCAGCTGCACTTCACTAATTGCATCCAACCCAATTGATTACCCGAGATTTTACCTAATGCTGAATATGTCTTTCTACATTACATTTACTTGATTACAGTTGTTTTTTCAACAAAAAAAAAACGACTATTCTTATTCTAAATATGTTCTGAGTTGCAAAAATAGTCAGGTATTATTTTAACTCATTTCAAATCACTCATTATTCGAAACAATAATTAATACACATGGATAAAAATAAGATAAAAATTAAATCTAAAGATATTGTTATTTCTACAAATTTATGTAATAAAACTGTTATGATGTAGTTAATTATATTTATTATATAAATTTATGCGAAACAACAAATCGAAGTGTTTAAATATTTCCATAGAATAAATCTCAAACCTTATCACCTTGTCTAAACTTTATATTAGAAAAATCTAATGATAATTTTCTAATAATCGCGGGAATTCTTGGGAAGCTACAACAAATTTAACAATTATAATAAAATAAAATATACAAAATTGTTAAATTTTTTCACATAATACAATAAAATATTTTATTACAATAACTAACTAAATATCTCACGGGGTTTTTATTTCCGCTTTAGTACAGCGAGCTATCTTTCGTTTTATCTCTGGAAATTTTGTTATTTATTATTTAAACAAATTTATTGACCATAACTTGGGCCAATAAACTACCGATCTATGTTTTTCTGTCGTTTGTTATTTATTTTATAAATCTTAAAAATTACCCTTTACTTGAGGGGTCAAGAACCCGCGGCTTTTTTAATTAAAATTTAAATTTGCAGCTCTCAGCATACTCATCGTCAGCTGCCGATCGCTATGATGGAAAATTTATTCCACTATCAAAAGTAGAGATCATAAGGCTAAGTATTCTTTGCCCCCCTTTAGTTTATATATAAATATATAAGAATCATGAAATTTTATCAGGAAATAAAAATTTCAGCAATCTTCAGTTACCAAAAAAAAATGTTATTGAGAAATATCAGGCCTTCTGCATGCATGTTTAATTTTTTCGTAAATAAATAATTAATGAGTATGAAGGCAATTTTCCAACCCGTTACGCCACTATATTCAACATTTATTAAGAAATATTTTACTGAGATTTATATACATGATTTTAAAAATGTTTCAACCACATTTTTAAAAATTATTTTGATGTATTTGTAATTTGCCACATTCTGGCAATAATCAAATATTTATGAAAGAAAAATAAACAACAAAAATAAACTGAGAGGAATGATTTCCCATCGGCAATCTTTCAATTAAATTATACCCAATTATAACAAAAGACGGTTAATTTTAACAGCACTTAAAATATTAACACAAAAAAATAATTTTATTTTCTATAGACACTGTTGTCTAGTAAGCATAATGGAAAACTGTTGGAGTGATTTTCCGGTCTTGTCTGGTAACGGGCACTGAAATTTTGGATTTCACTTTTCACAATGTTCATGTGGAGGACGTTATGTAAAGTGTCATTTGTCACATACCAGGGAGCTTTTTACGTTGTACTTGCTGGCCATTCAACCACATAACATTCGAATTTTCTTGTGTATAATATTTAATAAAACAGTTAAAAATATACATAAATAAAAAATGCAAATGCAATTACTAATTTAATTTGTATAATTAAAAAAACACAAAAATGAATACTGTTTCTAGATCAAAAATATTATTTTTTAAATTTTTGTAATAATTTTTTTTTTGCATGAAACGTAGCAAGAAGATCTTTAAGGTTAAATATATTATTTGCAACCGTAGAAGGAACAAATATTTTATAAGCCGTATATTCAAAAAACATTAATATTACCGGCGTACTTAGCGCGTGATGCATCTGTGCAGTCGCCACCTCGCCCAGTACTAAATTACAAAATACAAAAGGCTTTTCGACTTTTCACCCATTTTTATTAATTAAACATGAAACCAAACTAATAGAAAGTAAGAAGAAACTGAAATAGAATTATCCACTATAACAATTTCACAAAATCTACCAATTATTCATTCATATAATTGGAGGTATGTTTTTTTTTGCTAAAAGAGAAATTATAATCTCAGAAATTCATTTAATAGTGAATGATTGTATTTGGAACTATAAATCTACATATTTTAAGAAACATGAACCAAGCGCAACATATTTATAAAAAAAATATATAACGGAATTTTTAATCAATATTCATGATTTTACAATTAAAGTAAAAGAAGAATAAATGGAGAAAATAAAGTATTTTAGACGTAATGGTTCATGCGGTTAAATTCTCTGTAATCTGTTTTCATATTATTGTTGCAATAAATCTGATTACTATTATCACTAAAGTATATAAAAAATAATTTAAAAAATAATAATTAACATAATAACTAATTTCTTGTATACATGCAAGTCATATTTTATATATTATCACACATATTTTGCAATTTATCTTGGACAAAATATATCAAATATTTGAATGAAGTTAGTGTAAATTATGTAGCACGCTTTATTCGAAATGATTCATACAGCATAAATTAGTCAGAGCTGAATGAATGAGTTTTGCAAAACCATGCTGACACGGATGTTGGTATGGAGAAATACAAAAATAATTTATTGAATTATTAAATGACGTACATAATAAATATATAACAGCAATACCTCATGTAGTACGACTATACGAAGGAAAAAAAATGATCGTGTATAAAAAATAATTTGCTGAATAAAAATTTAGTTTACAAACCGAAATAATAAATTCGGTCTATTGCAATATGTCACAAAGTCTGGGTCTGTCCAAAGTTAATGTATATTTAAATACAATAATTGTATTTATTATCTAAAAACGAATAAATTATCCATAATATGGGAGGCTAAATGCCTTAAACCTTCCTGAAGAATCCATTAAGGAAATGCAAAGTTATTCGTCTCGAGCACTGAAATACCCAGAAATATGTAAATGAAAACGAAAGATTGTAACGAGACTGCAGTAAGGAAAAGAGAAAAAAAAAAATAAGAAAACGTGGATAATAAAAATAAAAAGATTCGTGGAAGAAGTGCCGTTTGCATATTCAAGATAGTTCGAATTAATGCGATTTGCGACCGTGTCGGAGGGTTGATAAATTACTTGAACGTTTTGTTAAATTACTATTTAATGTCCACCATTAGATCGCTCGAACCGCGCACGGCGCACAATGTAATCAATGCCAACTATCTCTAATCATAATGTAATAATACTAATAACAAAGTTAATAATTCAAATGCAAACAATTGGATTGAATTAAATAAACATTGCCGCCAATTCAATTACTCGCAGTTACATTTATTTCTCGTTACGGCCGAACTAGTTTCATATATTCATTTCATTCAGTTTTAGAAGATAAGTTTTATTAAACACATACAGAAATACCTTTCACCAGTACGGATTTACTATTATAGTACGGTTTGAAAATTCCAAAATAATATAATTTTATTTCAGCAATATAAAACTAAATTCTAAAAACTGAATTTTAATGCGGTTTTAAGGTTTCCACCAACAGATTGTTAATGTATTTTTTATGTCGTTAATTTTTTATTTACAATCTATTCCATGTAAACCATAGGTAAATTTGATTGCGGATGACATTAAATGGATAAACTTTCCCGGTGGAAGATTACCATGATTATATTTAAGAACATTAATAATTTACTTAAATTTATATACTAAATCTAATGATTTCTCAATCATCGCGTCTGTTACTAAATATTGGTATTGTATTCTCAGCGAGGTTAATATAGAGGTCTAGTGACCACAGGAGGAATTGTGGTACTGTGGAATTCTTACCCACAAAAACCTCTCCCCTTCTTAGTCAATATGCAGGACCTGTATCTCTGTACAATTCTGCGATGCTGTTTTTCTTTGCTTCTATTGCACTTCACTGCCACTAACTTCGTATGACCTCTGTAGCCTCCGCTCGTCTTCCTCTTTAGTCGATAGTACATCTGCTATATCGTACATACTATCTCCAAGTTATCTGCACTCTTGAACATTTTACTGACAAAATTTTCTGGTTCTAGCACGACTCTCAATTCTGCCTCTGCCTCATGCATCTACTTGACCCATCTGCAGCATCTAAGAAAAGTATGCTCTGGGCTGTTTTCATTGTCACAGTACCAACATCTTAAATCCTCCTTCTTCGCGATAAAGTGCAGATGACCAGAAAGGGCATGACTCAGGTGAAAAGTTATATCCTCGTGCTGTTTGCTTATCCAGGGTTACATTTTTGGGATTAGACGTCGAGTCCAGGCTCCTTTTTCCGATTTATGCTATTTTATTTTTTCAAGTCCCTCTGTCTCTCATCTCACTCCATAGCAAGGAGCTCTATTGGTGGCACACCAGCTATTACTTGCATTGAGTCTCGAGATATTGTCCTGTACGTGTTTCAAATCATAATTACTCTTAGGTTTTAGTAGATGATATTTACTATTCTATTTTCTATTATGCTGTGTTTGCATCTAAAACCAAACTGATTAGTTTATTTAATGCTTTTCTGGGTAGCAATCGGTTAACAAGAAGTTTTTCAAATACTTTTAATAATATTGGTAGGTTTTCCAGTTTTAGGAATTAATATAATTTTTGCAACTTTCCATTCTACTAGAAAGTAGCTTGTATGTATTATATTCAATAATATTTAGGGGTTGGCTCTGAAATGTCATTCTAAAATTTTATAATTGAACAACATAATAATTTATCGGTGAAAATAGAATTCAAATAAAAGTTATTTAAAATACAGTAAATTTGTATCTGCATATATGTATGTAATTGTATATCTTTTTGCAATAAATATTGTTATTATTTATTATATTATTTACAAACGAGCTATTAAGTAATTATTCTAAACTTTACAGCACAAAACGATAAATTTATCATAAATGTGAATTATTTATAACAGTTATTAATTCGTATTTCTATTAGAAACAAGTCATATTAGCAAGAAAAATAATTAAAATTATGCAAGGTTTGTAACGCACGCACTGCACTAAGACCAATTTATATCCTTCTACTTTACTTAATTATTAATAATGTTAATAACTATCAATTAAATTGAAATAAATTGGTGCATTGCATAATAGTATCCGCTTATTCTTTGTGTATCCTGGAATGTTGTATAAAATAAGAAAAACACAACAAAAATAACGTTGCTAACAAATTGATTTCATTTTACGAACGATCTAATTTTTGCTCGTTGTATTTTTTTTTACTTGCTTCGGTCTCCAACGTTTAACTCGATATGTGCTCTAGAAATGTAATAAAACTTCGATGCCAATGGCTAGAATAGTAATCGATGAGAACCGGATATATCGTGTTTGAAAGACGGAGAGGAAAACTTTTGCGATAGTAATATTAAAAAGTCACTGAGTGTTAAACTAACAATTAACATCAATTGATATTTATAGAATGCAGATATTTAATGTATGCATAATGCTAACAACCTTCAGTGCATTCGAACTGGAATGGAGGTTAACAAAATGAACTACATCAAATTTATTTCTTAATTATACTCTTCTTTTGTTTTGCATTTTTTAAATATGTAAATTATATTGCTCGAAGATACTACAACTCATGTAAATGTATTGCGGCTAATTTTTTATAATACTATAACAAATTAAGTCTCCTTTTTATAACAATACCTTCCAAAGTCTTTATAACCGGAATGAGTGAAACTAGACTAATTGAGGAACTAAATAGTACTCAGTATATAATAATAAAATTGTGTCCAACCATTATTATTGTAAACAAATAAACTTTATATAACAGACTTCCACGAAGTCTCTTAATCGATACGGTATTTTATATAAAAATATTATATAAAACTTCACTCAAAAAGTTCCTAGCATGACTAATAAAAAAACAACTTTCAAGAGTGATATAATAATTTCAACGCTTTCCTAACATTTTAATACCTTTCTTGTATTTATCTTTGGCCTCAAAATACGCTTCAGTTTCGGCAATTTATTTGAGCCAAATCTCTTTTCCTTGAACATTCGTTTTAGGTCTGCGAATAGATAGTAGTCACTGAGAGCCAAATGGAGAATAGGGTAGATGATGAAGCAAATCAAAATACAATTCGTGCATTTTTGCCATCGTTTTGATTAACTTGTGACATGGTGCATTGTCTTGCTAAAAGAGGTTCTTCAATTGTGGTCACTTTTTCTCAATTTATTCCTTCAAATAATGCGATATAAAATTATATACCGCATGAAAAAATCTTAGTTATTTCGCTTGAACAGCTCCAAACAGTCATCAACTCGTTGTTTTTGATCCACTGTAACTTATGAACAAACCATCAGATTTCTATGAAAGTGTCGTCTGAAGATTGCTACTTCCTGAAAATCATATGGATTTGTCGATAGGCACCTCTATCTATATGTCATCCTGTGAACTTATTAAGTGAGGTGTTAAGTATAAAAGCCGCAAAGACCCCGGAACGAAACAATTTAATATAAACATTTAGAACTAGATGTAAACAATTTAATACTATCAAAATATTTCCAATTGAAGCACTTTTATAAACATATAAAGAGCTTCTATGAAGAATCCTAATTAATATACTTTTTCGTATAAACAAATGTAATTAGATTTTTAAATGAAACCACCTGGATAGAAATCCTTAGAAATTATCAAAAAAGTCATCAAAATTGGTAGTTGCTCTGGAAAATATAAAAAAAAGTCCACAAAATAGTTTTGAAAGATCATAAAGTGAAGTTGCGTGAGATAGCTGATACCTTAAACATATGAGAAGGTAGTGTGTTTACAATTTTATATGAAAATTTGAGCATAAGTTGCTTTTGTAGTCCAAGATTCACAGCGCTGTTTGGAGCTATTCAAGCGATATAAAGAGGTTTTTTTGAGTCGGTTTGTGAGAATGGATGAATCATGGATACATTCATATACATGTGAACAAAAACGAACGAAACTGAGGCCTATTTTGAAAAAAAAGGCAAAAAGACTTTTTTGTAGAACAGGCATCGAAAAGTTAAAGGAGCGTTAGCATTAATATGTCACTCTTGAAGTAGAGTATATCGATAAATAAAGTCAAATTATTGAGACTTATTGAGTGATGTGTTAGGCTTAGTAAAAGACCCAAAAGTATCAAATAGTCTCAGCCTATTTAATTAATAAAGTTCTTAAAATCAATCGAAATTACTTAATTTCTCAACGACAATATTTCACTATTTCCAAAATTCTTATTAATTAGAACTTATTTTGAATAATCCGGATTAATCCAAGTCAAGGTTAAATTATTTAGTAAATAAAAATAAACAATTTATTTTTTAGCATAATACAAATATATTGCATTTATTTGCAAATAAGTTAATTAGTATGTTTATATAAAATAATTTTATGAAAGTTTCATTTTTCATATCTTACGAAAACGATATTTAATGAAAGCAAAGGTAAATAAATTGAGTGTCTGAAATATAACGCACCTAAAAGAAATAAAACCAAAATTAAATACATTGTTATTAATGGATTTTGTTAAAATGCACGCAAGGGAAATAAATCAGACCGTTTGTATTAATTACCAAAAGGAATGGCAATAAACAAACAACAATACAATTTATTTGGCACATAAGAACGCCGAGATCCTGCGTCTGTTTTCTTTCCTTCTCAGTTTCATTCCTTACAGCTGATCGTTTTTTGTACTTTTTCTCTTTCTTTCTTGGAGCCTTGAATGAATGTGATTTAGATGTTTGATTTTCTTCCTTCGATCAATCTAAATTATTCGGAACGATTAACCTTAATGTTGACGCTGGTCCGGATGCGGGAGGGACTGCAGTTACACATAACGTATACACCCAATTTCCAAGCGGTTGTGTCAGCAAATTGATTCTCGAAGGTCATGATCAAACTCTAAGGCTGTCGTTGTTGTTGCTGGAAGGCGTCGATACGATACTTTTGATAATGCAACGACCATTTCGTGATCGATCGACGCACGATTCTTTCGCATTTCAGGCCGCACTAAATTCATTAATTTCGGCTATTATGCCTCTTCTCTTTTGTACACACTTATGTAGAACAAATTACTCATTTAATAATATTTCGATCCAAATATCATTAATCACTCATTGTTATAATTTTTATTACCTCATACATAGTCTATCTAATTACTATAATAGCCCCAACCAGTAGCTACTTCAGGTTTTTTAGGTGCAGGCACCTTTACAAATATTTTTTTTTACCTTATTTAGTTTGGAAACATTAATATTAGAGCAGAAAAAATAATTAATCTTAATGGCTACTAAACTAATATGTAATATTAAAGAATATGTGGTTAATACTATAATCAGGATTGTAATGATATAATTAATTAAAATATTTACCATAATTATTTATACATATTCATAATTTATTTAAATAAAATATTTATTTATTTTTAATAATAAGAAGTTTATTTCAAAGCTTAATATCCAGAAATTATCATAACTTAAGATTTTAATATGCTTTATATAAAAAATAATGTTTAGTTAAAAAATACAAAAAAAAGTAGTGAACAAAATCATTGGACACTAAGATTCACAAACTTTATAAAAAAAACTATGGAGAAAGTCATAGAGTCGGAATTAATAACTACTTATTTATTATATATCAATTTGAAACAAGTTAGGTCGTATAAAGTTCTGTAATGAAAATTAATATTAAAATACTTCAGTTATCAATGAAATTTCAAACTTTAGGAAATTGTTGTTTTTTCATCCAAATTAACTACTTATTTACGAAGTGTATGTATAGACTGTTACATAATATTAACGTTGCAGGTTTACTTAATTTTATAAACATTATTGCTGGTGGTAATAATTAACATATGTAGCAATATGTAATAATCAACATATCGATCAATCCGGTTTAAAAATTTCTAAACAAACTAAATATTAAATGAGCAAAATAAAAGTAATTTATAAAAAATTATGTACAATTTTATTATTTTATACATAAATGATCGGTATTTTTATTTAAAATTTTATAAAAATACCTGCATTAGTCCGGAATATTGCCGAAACCGATTACCCAAGTTATATTATTACATACTTTGATGAAGATACATTTTTATATAAAAATAATGTAAACTTATCAATATTATATAACAATCAACAATCTATAACTGATATTCATTGTTTGTAAAATAGAATAACCACAATAAATTACTATATTTTGGGAAGATTACCGAAATCGTTCATAAATTTGTTGAGACTACACAATTTCATAGGTGTGAACTAGTATAGTCAATTTAATAGTAATTTCCTAAGATCTAGAACATCAACAGTATAAGTAAAAACTATATATTAATTTGTAAGAATGTTAGCGTACACGTTTTATTTTAATTAATAATAAGCATAGTTTATTGGCCAGTATATAAATAATAATAATAAAAAAAGTGAAGGAGAGAATGGAATATCATTCTCAGAAAAAAAAACATAGATAAATAAATTAAAAAATAATTAAAATACAAAAAAATCTATATAAGCGAAATAAAAATACATTAAAAATCAAATATAAATTTACCTGGACCTAGGTCTTTTTGCCCTATATTATTATTTTTCAGGGTAATTTAAAAAATAAATTAAGTTTAATGAATAGTACTTACATACTAATTGAAATTACCAGATACATTCTAGAAAATAATAATTTATATACATATTAAGAAAAAAAAACTATCATTAACTTATTAACTTACTTGTAAATTTTAGCTGAAAGATTTATGGTCAAAATTAGTTCAATTTGTGTGTATCTGGTAACAAATATAATTATCTAATATTTAATTTTCTATTATTTGAAAATCTTAAATATTTGGCTTTTTTGTCTTGTTTAGTATATTAAAATATCTTAATAAAATATATTATAACTAACTACAAAATTACAAAATGATACATGGTTATGTGTTCTGTTATTTTTAAAAATAAATTACAATATTATATTTCAATAAATCTGATAAATAATCTTATCTATAGGAACTGTATTGTCCTTTAAAATATTGAATACAAATTCCATGAGAATCATTTAAATTTTCAGCAAGATATGCTAAATCAAGAACGTTCTTAGTAAATAAATATCCAAGAAATTTAAATAATAATTTTTGATATTTTTTTTCGACTGATGTTAACATTACTAAAAAAAAAGGTTGTAACCCGGGAATGAATTTGGAACGTTGTTTTTCATCAATTGTGGAGTTTTAATAGGTTTTTTATAGTAAATGATTAAAAGTTGGTGTTTAAAATAATTATATATTTAACACTTAGATGTTTAAATTCTGATTCTAGCTTCCAGTTGTTAACAAGCAACTAAAACTGAAGTAATTGTACTGATTCCAAATACCAACAAACATTTTTAATATAAGAATATGTGTCATATCCGAATGGAGTTCCTTTTTTATCCGAATCCGGTGAGATTTGCCCAATTTGCGATTGTATAGTCATTTATTAAAGATTTGTTAAATGACCCCGTTTGACGTTGTTTCGCATTACTCTTTATTTTCTAGTAACGTTAATCTGAATATTACTGTACTTTGTATATCATTATATTGGTTAAAAATTGTGCTGTAGAATGTGCATCCATAAAACTGTGCGCGCAGTCAGTTCATTGGAAATGACATTGACCTGCTGTGGATTAATGCTGGCTTTAAAGAGAATTTATTAAAGTTAGCTCGACAACACAAGAAAAAGAAGACACGAACTGTACAAACGACTTAATTGTCTTCTCGCTTAATTACGACTTTAATTAACAATTGCTTATTTTTTCAGTATCGTACTTGACATTTCGTCGCCCTCAGACGAACCCCGATTCATCTACAAAACAATTCCCATTGTTGGTAGAACAATAAACCTATTGCCGTCGATTTCTGTTTCTCGATATGCGTACTCACGTTACTTTTCATTTTTCGTTTCATTATTTATTTGCAAATGCAAGTTTTATTTTGCAAATCGGAACGCTCCGCGCATACTACATACGTAGTTTGTTTGCATTCAATGATTTATATAAATATGCACACATTCATCTCGTAATACGCGAGACACAAAAGATACGCTCGCTGTACTGCATTTATTTATTTTTCCAGTTTGAAAACTTGCATTGTTACAATACATACATACATATATATATATATACGAAAGCATAAAAGTTTTTGATACATCTTCTGCAACATATGTATTTTATCTATATTCCATCCCGCTCCAGATAATATATTTATACGTATATATATTTTATCCGGATGTAAACTAAAAGGAATTTAAAATTATAAAACTTTGCCATCGAGTTTTTACGATTTCTATTACAAGCATACTACTGAATACATATATTTTTAATATCATAATATATAATGCTTTCATATTGCTTAACTTTTGCGTTTTGCGTGTACTCAGAGCAAGTGCATTTTAATATGGATTTCCTATATACCGAGCTGTTCACATATTGGAGTCCTCCTGCTTGCACCAGAAAGTTTCTAATTTAGTTGTCTGCTTGAACCAAATGAACGCGATTGTTAAAAGTTAACTTATTAGAAAACTTCACGGACTAAAGCAATAAATATACCAGATTGTGCGTCTGCACACTAACTAAATTACTTTCAGGGAATATTAGCTCACCCTTTTCTTGTGCGACTCCCCTCAAGCCACCTCTCTCCCTTAACAGCACTTTCCAACAAATTGTCGGAAACAAAAAATATACCAGCTGTATTAAATGCCACTAAAGTCTTTATCGTTGCAGAATCACTACTTCTTACAATAAAAATAATACTAACATTAGTTATTACATTATTTTATAACTAATAAATAATTAATAACAAATACATACAATTTAAATAAATTACTACAAAATATTCTATAATCTTATATACAATATTACTATTTAAATTTGATTTTAGTCATAACTCCATTAACTAATATATGTTCCACAAAATTATGTTGTAATGTTTTGGTTTTCAGAGTTAAAACAAAGAATAAAATGTTTTTTTCTAACAGACAAGTTTTATTAACTAAATAAAAGATGGGCATATTACGGCCCGAGGGCCATATGCTGTTTTTAAGACAGTAGTATAGAAATGTTCAATTTCAATGTTTAAAAAAATAATGTCCATTTATTGTGCCATTTTATGCATATACAAAATATAGTTGAAAAAATGTATACAAAAATGCTATTTTTTTGTCTTACATACTAAATAATTTATTTTAAAACATGAGTTTGTGTATTTTTTCTTTCTATTTCATTTAGTAATTGCCTAATTGCTTCTTACTAAATCAGGATAACTTTTACTAAAAAAATCTAACGTGTTTTTGCAGGAGTTTTTATAATTTCAATTTCTTTTATTTAGATTTAGAAAACTTTCACTTTTAGCAGAAAGATTTCTAAATCTTCCACTGAAAAAACATCACTTTCTGCATTCAATATATTTATAACATCTCGGAACCTATTGAATGATCCATCTAGACAACTTAATTAATTTAATTTTGTAGTTATTATTTCTTCTAGTACTTTTGGATAGCCAAATTATGTTTGATTTTTTTTGTACTGTTTTATATTTACAAAAATAATAGATAAAACTATTGTTATAATGTTTAGAAGTATAAACATAATTTTTACTTTTTAATTCCTTGATTTTATAGTTGCATAACACATTTATAAATAAGATAGATTCTTAAGATTATTGTTCATTTTAAAACAACCATTGTTTATAAATTTGAATATATGTTGTAACTGACCTAGAAGAGAACCTAACGATATTTAACAACATGACCTTGAAATGTTTCTAAATACAAATTTAAACGAAATTCAACTACACATTTTATTGTTGGAGTTGCTACAGCTGTTTGTGACATATCATTTAAAATGTTAATCGTGTCATTGAAAAATTGTGCTTTACAAGTATATAAAGTGAAAATTATTCTAATTTATTATGAGAACCAGAAGGAAAATTTATGAGAGCATGGGTCGCTATCACAACATAAAATATACATGCGCCATGTGAAAATTACAAAAACCTCATATATCTTTGAAAATGTGACATGGAAAATGATGGCAACTTTTTAAATTTGAATTAAATATTTTAATACAAAAATAAATATTACATATCTGATATTTCGTTATTTTTGTATTATCATGAAACATAAACTTCCTAATTTTATATTATTAACGTCTAAAATAAATTATTCAATATATTGATTTATTTATTAAATTAATAATTTATTGTATTACATAATCGTATATGTTTTAAACTAATGGTTGTTGTTTAAATTAATTTTAAAATTAGAAAAACGTGAGTAGTTAACAATAAACTACGGTTACATATATGAATTATTTTGTATTACAAATTGTGGCAAGAGCAAAATCTGTTCAAGAATAAAATATACATATTCTATCAATAATTAAAATTATATTAATAAAATAATGTTTATCTTCATATTGCTTGTTGGATGTATGTATATTTGAATAAAGTTGATTTTTCACAATTTTATTGATCGAAAAAATTATTATATTTGGAATAAGTACTTCCGATTTTGTATAATTTCATTTCTGATGGGGTTTTAATTATAGAAATATTAATTGTGAGGTAGATACTACTAATGAATACCGGTCTGTACAGATTGAATGCAAATCGCGGAGCTTTGAAGATCAAAGACATTTCATACAGAAAGCATCTCGGTGGCTCCTATTGAATTGGAAGTATATATTACCTCTAATGACCATTTTTTTTAAATAAAAACATTTTTTCATTGTGCTCCAAAAATGAAAAAAATAATGTTGATGTAAAAACAAGTCTTTAATAATTGTAGACAGATAACTAATGGGACAGATAAAAAATGTTGACAGATTCCATTTAGTGGCTTTTACAAAATATTGTTATTTGTTCATCCTCTACATTCAATTTATTGCAGATTATTATATCGATCCTGAAAATCTATTTTAGAGAGGAAATGCATCCGAGGCTTATCTTTGTCTATAAGTAGTAGTCATAATAATGTCACACTCTCTTGGAAACATAACACGTATATGGCCATTGTTATTGGGCTTCCCCCTAATCTATCTCCGAACAACGATCGATTCCTCAAAAGGGCCTTTTGTTCCTTAAGCTCAACACGTGTTGGGTGTCACTGCCACAATCCACAAACAAAGGCTGGATGGAAAAATAATAAGAAAGGAGAAAGCATCGGAAATGTTTCGGTGAGAATTACAAATATGAAGGATTGGAATTTCCAATATTTATACTTTTATTAAATAATTATAAATGAAAACTGCATAAGTCGAATTCACGTAAAAATTCACATATTAACGTACATGTAGATTTTGTGCGAAGGATAAAGTTTTATTTATAAAAAAAAAATCCTATTTATTTTTAGAAAGTAATTAAAATAATTCAATTTGGAATTAAAAAGTGCAATTCTTTGAAAGTAAATTGCTATAATTATAATATTTTATATTGATGTTAATTTCAAAGTAAAATAAATTTTAATTAAATTTATAAAAAATTCTAAAATAATAACGAATTTGTAACGAAGACAACTGAAGATTCAATTTTCATAGAAACGGTTTATATTGAAATATAACACCTCATTCAATAAGTTCGTAGGATGATATATAGTTGGGCGCTTCTATCGACAAATACATACGGTTTTTAGGAAGTACCAACCTTCAGATAACGCCTGTCATGTTATGGCAGTCTGACATTTAGTTCACAAGTTACAGTGGTTTTAGTGACGCTACTTTTGTAGAACTATAGAAAAAACTGAATTTGATAAATTTGTTGAAAAAACATTGCTTTTTTTACGGGAAAATATACCGTTCAAGCAATTGATAAGTATTATGGGAAATCTTCTCCGTCGAGACAAATGGTAGAGAAGTGGTTTGCTGAAATTGAAATCACTACTTTCAAAACTATTCCAACATGAATGTCAGTAATTGTAGATGTTATATGAGTCATATTTCCTTTTATAATTATAAATAACTGCTTAAACCGATAAGCACTTCCAAACATGGAAATAATTTAATATGCAATTTTTCAAGTTTTTACACACCTGGCAGGTAAATATTTGTAAAATTCAGTCACACCAACTTCACTGAATTTTGCGTTCAAAACTGAAGTGCGCTGGATATCGATTACCATCATATGGCTCTGATTATATTTATTAAAAAATGATATTGAAAAGTTGCCTTCCAACATTTTTAATCGTTTTGAATCAAATTCATTTATAAAGCTTAATTTTTTTTAGCGTATTTTTAATACTTTCGACTACTTTTAACAAAAAAAAACTTTTTAATGCTTTAACTTGGTCAGAAATTTACAATAATCTGATCTTGTATCAGTTGTAATTTGTATTATATAAGTGTTATCATTCATTGTTGATTAATAAATCTTTAAACAATACCGCATTTTTAGGACTATAAATCGCACCGTACGTTAAGACGCACCTGAAATTTAAAAGATGATTTTTAGATAAATATATTTTAATCTTACTCTCGTATTGTAATCATGTTTCCATATTATTTTGCATAATTGATCACATTTAGTTTATACCTCACATTATATGAAAGACTTTTTTGTTTTATGATTTTTAGGAAGTACCAAGTCCGAAAAATACGGTATTGTATAAAGAACAGACTTGTATCTTAATTGTTAGTTATTAAGAACTAACATATTTTTATTTAATTTTCCAGAATTGTGCCATAAAAATATTCATTGTTGGCAAGCCAGTTTAATTGTTTAACTTTCCTGATATTTAGTCAACTTTCTTTGTCCAACAATTTAATGAATAATAAATAAAATGACATTTTACTATTTAATCTAAGTATAATTGCAATTATGTTTAAGTATTAAATTTTGAATCATTACGGATATGATTAATCTTATCAACAACAAAATTGACAAATTGACATCTTGTACTTGTCAAAGTTGAAATATTGCCAAATACTTTCAAGAGAAAATAGTTGTTGGCAGAAAGTAATGGTACGCAAAAAGCGTAAAGTTATGACAATTTGTAATTAATGTTCTTATGTTATCAGTCCGTGGTTAGAATCTATAACTTGCGGCGATAAATGGAACGAACGGTCATTTTATTAATTGTTCAAACAATAAATTGCAAATTGATTGTATCGGGAAAACGATGATTATAAATGATCGGATTAGGAGCGGGATCGTTTATTAATGAACTAGTTCCTGGCGGATAACATGTCCATATGATGAGTGATGGAATTTGGCGGCACACAGAGTAATTAATGGAGTGCGCCCGTCAGGCTGTCCGAACGTGACACGGCCAGCAGTCGTGGCAATCTGCCTCCGCAGAAGGATTCCTCCTCGTCCACGTCCTCAACCTCATCCTCTTCCTTTCATAGAAAACACCCCGAAATAAAACCCCAACGCCGACAAAGTAAACTATGCACAAATTCATTACACTGATTGCACGCGAGATAAAACGGAATACGTGATGGCATTATTACCAACCATGAAAACAACATAACCACCTCGTCAACTTCAGCTTCAATGGGGATGCATCCTTCACACATCCCGCAACACTAAAAGCATAATAAATACTGCATAAAATATTACCACGTGAGTGCTGCGTGTTTGCATTTCATTAGTTATTGAGATTCTACAAACCGAAATTTTCTATTTTGTTTACTTAGCATATTCTAAAAAGTCAAACTTTAAATTAATAAAAAAACATCGACATTTAAAAATTAATTAATCTTAGTCTAAATTAATTCATTTACAAAATCCGAATTCATTCAGGATACAAAATCCGATATTTCAAAAATCATCTTTTCTATGAAACCGGTTTTATAATTTTAACAAAAATAATTGGAGATATTTCTATTTCGCAATGATTTTTTAAATTTGTTAAATGTCGTGGGCTCTAGACATCAAGGATAGTATAGTTTACATTTTCCGATTTAAAAAAAATGTATTTCCAAAAACAGTTTTTTTTTAATTGGAAATACCCGTTTTTGAAATACAATTTTAAAACTAACAAATCCTATACATTAATAATTTTTTTTATATATATAATCATTCTTGAGTCTATTGATTAAATTATTTATTTGAATAATTATGTCAATTATATTTTAAAACTCCTAAGTTAGTTCAAAAATTGTTATATGATCTCTATAAATAATGATTTAAAAATTTGAGCAAAACAAATATAAATTCAAAGAAATAAATGAAAATAATAATAGTACAACTTATCAAAGCGTTATCAACCTAAGTCTTTTTGCTTTTTTTATACATAAATAATCGTTTTTTTCGCCTTTGCATTTGCGTTTTTGTTTGCATTTACTTACTCAATTAGTCCAGTTTCAAACAGTCTGTAATTTGTGTACACGATAAATGGGCGATGTTTAAATGGGAATTTTTCAAGAAAGCGATAGTTAAGTGAGCGACAGATATTAATTTGAAGAAACTTACTTATAATTAAAATAATAATAATTTACTGGCCAAAAGATTAAAAAATACATTAGCATAAAATCAAATTAAGTATTAATTGTAAAACTTCGACAAAACAACAATTGGGCTAACAATGCAAAAAATATAATTCCGTTTTATATAGAAATATATGTACTCATATTTTTATCTATTTTTATTTAATATCCTTATAATCTTGTATCTAATTTTGAATAATAGAATCAACAGTTAGAAACATTAGCTTCTATTTATTATTTATTCATTCCTAGGGTTTATCTAGTTTTACCGGTATTAATTATATGTTCTAAATCTAGCTTCCAATTACCGATTAATAACATAGTAAACTTCTCTATAAATAACACAGCACGAACACAGAACGAAAAAAGCCGAATCAATAATAAATTATTATTTTAGGAAAGGGGGTGATTAGTTTTTCAGAGTTTACATTGAATTATAAAATGAGTACAGATAGTAATTATATATACAAACGTAAACTTTACGATTAATAAATTATAGTATTAATTTTATGTAGAATTACGTATAACTTTTTTTTAACATTTTTTTTATTTATAACTTTGTTTCATATTTCAAATTTTTTTTTTTTGCTTTATATTTTTGGGATGGTTAAGCTATCCCATTTCCCATTATTATTTATTTTATGTATCAAATATGTGTTTTGTTCATTGACATGTTCGATAACATTTAGTAATAATATATGATTGATCATATTTCCTATAGAAGATTTTCTTGAATACATTTCCTTTCCACATTATATAATCTGCAGGAATAATAGACTTACAAAATGTCCATCATATTTACGAAGGAAAAGCATAGACTAAATAGGAATTACTAGCTATGGAGGTAAAGGTAAAAGGGTGTGAACAAAGAGAATGCTGAAGCGCTGATCGAAATATGGCAGGAAAAATGGACTAGAAAGTATGGAGAAACAACATACCACCTGACTCAGTCACTTTCTGGTCACGGATGATTTGGTATTATGAAAAAAACGTTAGCTCAGAGCTCACGTTCTTCAGATACTGCAGATGGTTAAAAAGGAAACATGAAGCAGAAGCAGATCTTCGATTCTGGAACTGGAGACAAAAGTGTATAAAATGTTGAAGAGCACAGAGATGTGGGATGTTGTTTCCAGGTATGTGCCGAATGTTCTCTCTATCAAGGAAAAAGACGAGCGGAGGCTGAAGAGGATTAGCGAAGATTAGTAATCAAAGTGTAGTTCTAACTAACAAAAACAATTAGATTCCAAAGCAGTATTATATTAATTGGAAAGAGATTTTAGTGGGTAGGAATCGCACAATATTACGACTCCACAATACTAAATAATCATATACAAATTTTCATCTCCCATTTACGTTCCAAATAAAATAAAACTATAATTTTTTTTTTTTTTGTTATTTGGAATATTTCTAATATGAAATAAGTTCTCTCAATGTTGTTTTTCTTTTCTTTTTAGTTATGTCAAAAATATTTACTCATTGAGCGATTGTAAATAATAAATTAAATATAAAAAAAACAATTTATTTATATTATTATTATCATTCACTTACATAAATTTCTTAAAATTATTTTTTGCTTTATCTGTCGCCCACATGACTATCTCGTACTTTATTATTTAGTAAACTCAGTATTATATAATTTTATTATATTTATCTATAAAAAAAATATAATTATACATTTCAGTTTAATTATTGCAAAACATGTTTGTTTTATATCAAATATAGGTGTTACTATTATATCCGAAATATGCAATTAATTTAATTATTTATAAATCCTCAATGCGATATAATGCACTTCAATTTAAATGAAATAATAAATGCATAATAATATGCATTCGAATAATTATTGATTTTTATTTGACCCATGAAAACAAGAGACTCATTAATAATGAAAATTGCACAGTTTCATACATGTATGCATCGAGCGAGCATTATTTTTTTTTTAAACTCATTTAAATGAACTGCGATAAAGGGCGAAAATATAATTTTTGTCGACAATAATTATGTTTTTTTTGTTATTGGTGCATATTTAGGAAGACAAACACTTTTAATTACAATTCAATATTGGATTCACGTTTCGCGCGTAGCAACCAATATTTACATACCGAAGTCCGTGCAATATTAACCTATAATTATTGGCCGCTGTTGACCGAATATTACCAACGCTAATTAGAACAATCAGGTATACAAACTAGATTGTAAACAGGGCTCGCTGCTTCCACGCATATTAACGATGCATCAAAGATAACGCTTTTGCATACGCCACGACCCGGCGCATCCGCCACAACTGCACATCCCAAAAATTCCATTACGCAAGCGAAGCCTCCGTCGCACCACCCCTCAGCATACATGCATCCAACAGTTCATTAAAATGATACACTGGACTTCATTGAAATTCAGCACCGGCTTCAGTCTCTGCTTTAATTTCGTTTATTTGTTGCAATGTCACGGCGCCAACGTTCAACCCGGCGGATTCAATTGAAAGGATAATGCTGCACTGGGCGGTCATAATGTTATAAACCAATTTGCCGAAAACGTATTAACAATCTAAATTACTTTCGAAGAGGACGTAGCGGATTACAACCGAACATTACACAGCTAAACCACGTTATGTTCGGACGTGACAACCAGGAACCGGATAACAATAAAAGTCTATTACCTCACAAATTCTTCACTGTTTTTATAGCTCATATATTGTATCATTTACTATTTACATAAATTACTATTTGATAATCTTATTTTTGTAAGAAAAAATATGTTTTTAATTTATTAAACAATTTTTTGGGCGATTGGGAATTTTTTTAATTCTGCTTCGGCGATTATGTTAGTATTGCTTTAGGAAGTAAAAATTTCAAGTTTCATCGAAATCGCTACTCGCTTTCAAAAGATAGAAATACTTTTTGCATAAAACGAACTATAAATTGATTTCATCTCAATAACTGCATTTCAGATCAAAATAAAGCAATTTCCACAAAGATTTCGGTACTGAAACTTCTACATTTTTAATGAAAGAGGATGATTTTTTACATCGAAAAAATGAATTTTTGAACCAAACGAAATTTAAAAATTCGAATTCGGCCATTTTGTTAGTTTTGCTACATGAAGCAAATATTTAAAGTTTAATCAAAATTTATTCACGCAATCAAAAGTTATAATTTATTTTGTCTCAAAATAACGTACATTTTGAGCTTGAAATCAACGCAATTTGCGCACAAAATTCGGTTCCACTGAACCGATTTTAAAAATTAAGCATTCATATTAGTTAGATTCTTCTAAGAAGTGATTTGACGTACTAAGATTTGTAATAAATTCGTAAACTGTGATGATTTTTTTTAATCGAGATAATGAATTATTTCTTGATCCAACCGTTATTTTAAAATTTTGCAGCAAAAGAAATTTTTATCGACCATAATTTTTCCTGCGAATATAAAATATTGTTATTTATATAAAAATAATAAGAAATGATATATGATAGTGCTTTCCCATTTCCAGATTTATAATTCGGACCAAAATAATGCTAAAAAATAAAACATATAATTAAATTTTATAACTATGGACATTTTTTTTCCAAAATCAGCTATTCCTTCTGATTTAGTAGAAGTGAATGATGAATCTTGCAAATCTATAATTGAATTTTTATTAATGCTATAATGCATAGCATAAACCTATGGAAAAAGTAAAGACTAAAATATAATCAAAAATCTTCGGGAACACAAAGCACTAGTCCATACAGTGTACTGAAAAGAAGTGCAATGAAAACAGTAGTTTTGTTTATATTATTATTAATAAAACTAAATTGCAAATTATTTTAAGTTTAGATTATTCAATATATACTAAAAATATTTAATAAACTTATTCTATGAATTATCATCCATTAATTTCTTTGCCCAGATTGAAATTGTCACTTTGTTGTTATGTAAAAAAAAAATATTGAATAATTACAATATTAATTACAACAGACATATAATCAGGTATTAACTAAAATAAAGAAATGAAAAAGTACAATCAATTAATATTTGTAATCAATATTATTAACAACATAATGATCATATTAATTATTTTGTATATTCAAGTTAATTAATATCGTGCACCAATTAAAGCTAAGCAAACATCATATATTAATTCAGTTTTATTTTGTTGCGCAAATAAATTCTTTTATGTCAGGAAATTGTAAATATTTATGTAGCATTAGTAAACGTTGTTTTTGGTATTTATTCACGTATATAAATATAAGTCCCCTGTGGATTTATGTTTCTGGGTGGGATAGGACGATAGGCCTGATCTTGGAGATTTAGTTGTTCTTACAGGTATACATGTTTATGTAAAACTATGTAAAGCTTATGGTTATTTGATACGGCGAGACATTGTTTTCCATAATCTGTGCGGGGTGTATTTCGAGTGGAGAAATTGTTAGCATTTTGCACGTCACGTTTGTTAATCTTATTTATTTTGGGGGATCGCGAGGATGTGTTTAATGTTATTCAACGTTGCCGCTGTATTTTCAACTAAATATATACATTAAGAGTTTATAGTTAAAGTTTTCCCGAAGGAAGCTTTTATAAATTTGGTAAGCTCCTTTTGGTAACATGTGGTCTTTGACAGTGTCGCGTCTGTAATGCGGTGAGATGCGAAGGAGTTTAAGTAATTAGCATATCGTGGAAAGACTTATATCTTTGCTATGAGTTATCGGCATGTAGGAAAAATAGGTAATTCAATTAACGCCGACCGATTTAATCTAATATTGTCGATAGCACGGTTGAGTGTCCCTTCCCAAGTTTGGCATTTATTCAATTTGCTCTATCGGGATTGACAATATTATCCAATCATTACCCATTGAGCGTATCCCCCCGTCGGTTACGTCATTCCACAGTATCGATCGTCGGCAATTTGGCGGTGGCTGCAACAAAATTGACCAGACAGAACCACCAATTTAGCAATAATCGCATCATCATAATGCAAACATTTTCTCCCTTCGGACGATCAATTGATCCACAATAGGCCGAAATTAGAACGCAGCGTTTAACTTTTAATTAAATATCGGATGAAAACCCCAAAAGCGCCGCATTTTCCACAGCGAATTTAAACGTTACCAATTCCAAAGCCAGACGGGTCACGAATTTCCCGTTGCACCAACAAATAAAAAAAAAAACACGATTAATTTACCCATTTTTATTGATTGACAGTAATGGTGTTAATTGTCTATACAAGAGAACTGACAACTGCGGTTCTACAAGCTCTGAATTAAAACATTTTCAAATGCGAAAAGTTAAAAAAATATATTCAAGGCTCCAAAATTTCTTATTTTTTTTATGTTTACCGAAGACAATAGAAGAACAAAATAATTGAATTGACTATTTAATCTAATATTTAATTTTAAAATTTCTAATATAAAATTTTAATATAACGTCTTCCCAAGTTTAAATTTTCCACCTGTATACTTTTTGAAATTTAACTTCTATAAATTTGTTAAGTTTATTATCCACCTTTTGTTGCTTTTTTCACAGTCTGTTACAATGACATTTCATCATTATTACAAGAAATATTCGTGCTCTTTGTAAAATATTGTCGTGTCCCGGAATTAAAAAAATCTCTGTACAATGTCTATAATTTCGAAATTACGTAGTGGAGTCTTAGAGGGGTTTACGAATATTAAATATAATATTCTTAAATGGCTTTCTTGTACTAGAAGTTAACTAGACAAGTGTTGATCTCATGGATTATCAACTAAGATCATGATCTTCTCTTCACCCTTCAACTAAGACTTTTTTATGAGTCTAACTAGGACTCGGACTTCTAGAAATTATCTAGTTTCGGAACGATTCCCTTAACAATTTGGGAAAGGCATTTCTTTGTATTATATAAACATCTTATTTTATATTAAATAATTAACATTGTGGAAGTGCAATATTTGCTAAGAGAAGACAGTATTATTCCCTAATTTTTATGTTTCTGATCAGATGTACATATTTATAGTCATTATTGAATTTGCTGAAATGCAGTTTCAAGTTTGTATATAAGAATAGTCATCACCTAGTGATTATAATTGTCATTACAAATTGGTTATTTTGTGGAATCTTTCGAAGGAGGAAAGAACTGAGTAGTTATAAAAGTACATAACAATTACAAATATAAATAGTAAAAATTTCATACAATAATATTAGCAATATTGGTTAATAATGGCTGGGCACAAGAATATTGCTAATTTCGTAGTATTTAAGCAGAACAATTATTGTTGAATAAACTATAAAATGGAAAAATTAAATATAAATATTAAATAATAGAAATAATTCAGTTCATAGCCTTTTGGCTTAATATATTTTAGTAAATAAATAATAATTCCTTCAATGAATGAAATGTGTTGTTCGACAACATTTATTACATTAGTTATATACAATTAACATTAAATCTAATACATCGGAACTCAAAAATAATCTTCTCTTTTCATATAAGAAAAAGGCTTAGGTTAAATTAATTAATTAATTGTCTATATTTTATGGTCATTATTAAAATGTTTATTATTTATTATAATAAATTTGAATACAAAATTCCAGAAAACAATTATTTAATTAAATACATCTGTTAAGTCATTTATGAATATAAATACACTCTACTCAGTAAAAGTATGTGAAGTGAAGTTAGTTTTGACCTGTCAATCTTAACATATATCGATATTAGATTATGTATAATTTCTTAAATACTTTCTTACAAAACTATTTAGTTTTAAGGATTTTCGTAAAATAAACATAAAAATATATATTTAGTATTTATTTATTTAGTTTGTACTGACTTATTTCTCAAGAAATATTTATATATTTTTCTACGTACTACAAACTAATCGATTTTACTCTTACAAGTATGGCATACTTAGCTAAAAGCGATATAAGCCTTTTTCTGTTATGAAAAGAGAAGATTATTTTTGAGTTCCAATGTGTTGGATTTAATGTTAATTGGATATAACTGATGTAATAAATGTTGTCAAATAACACATTTCATTCATTATTTATTTACTAAAATATATTGAGCCAAAATTTTATTTATTCCATTTTATATTTTATTTTTCCATTTTATAGTTTATAATAAATTGGTCTTATGCTGCCTCTTATGATAAAATGCTTCCATCGATAAATTAACCATTACCAATACACGATGGTTAAACAAAATTAATTACTGTCAGTACTAGAATGGGTGATTTATGCAGTAATAAAAACATTTCTGTTATCGAAAAACTTATATTTACTTTTTCCGTTTTATATTTTCAATAATTAATATTATAATAAATTACTTATGATATGATATGATAAAATGCATCCATCAAGAAACTAACCTTTACTAACACATGATAGTTAAGCAAAATTAATTACTGACAAAATTAGAATGGGTGATTTAAGCAGTAATAAAAAGACAATGTAATAAAACAAAATTGATTGCTAAAGTCTTATATACTATATAATATATGTAAATTATGATTTGACTATAAATATTAATAAAATTTAAATGAAAAAATCATATAATTATTCTACAATTACAAAATCACAAAATATATAATTATTCTACAATTACAAATAGACATATTAAAAAATGGAAATAAATCTATCAGTAACAACCAATAAGCTATTTTAACTACTACATAAATTGAGATTATGTAGCTCTAATTTGATATATTGGATCGACGTGTATTTTATATGTTTTTTTTTTGACAATATATTTTGAATAATAGAAAACCACTATACTTTTAGTAATTTTTTTGCAACAGTTATAGAAACTATTTTACATCCGGAATTATAAAATGCATTATATATACAATTATGTTATAAAACTTATTACTTTTTCTTTCTTTTCTTGTTCGATGAGGATATTTGAGGTTGTAATGTGAAGTTTACCTTCCTATATGGGCGTAAGTATATGTGTAACGGTAGAGGCACTTCAAGTGTAGTGCCTTGTTGAAACATCAGGTACAAAATTAAGTAAAGTGTTTATATATAGTACGAGAGAGCATTTCATAAATGAAAGTTTAATTTACTTGGTTATGATTCGTTTGTGACAGGTGCAAGTCAAGATGTCCGAGATGAGATTGCAATGATCAGAGGCCATTTCTTCGGTGGGTGTGCGGGTGTATAGATGGATGGACGGATGGATGGATGGAATCGGAGTTCAGGTTATGCTCAGATCAATACTCACTACAACATCTCCGGCGACTGCAACTGAATCTTATCTCCGAGAAGCGCGCCTGCTGCTCATGACGGATAACAATGTGGGATATAATCACATCCGGTCGTATTCCATTCCGGGTTCGTGCACACAACCATCCAAACACCAACTGAAGATCCATTCATCATCGACTCACTTTTACTGCCTCTTATTAATCAACAGGCGCCATTTCGAAGTACAACCAGGAGACAATTATCAATATCTCCCATTTTAATGCCACGCTTCCTATCAATTACATTGAAAGCAATGAATTCCCCTCTCGGGTATTTTAACCATCCACATCAATATACATTATGCACGTCATAAATGTCAGTATTTAATCCGCAGACACTATTACTATCTTATCCCATCACCTACAACGTATTCATATTAAATTCACCTAATACACGAGTCATTCAAAATTTATGTCTACATTATACTCCACTAAATACACTGTTTTCATTCTTCATTGCATCACCGTATTCCCGGTTATAACCATTTCAATACATAATAAATATATTCTATTTAATTAAAATTTCTTTATAATTTTATATTTATTAGTAAAATATAAATCAATACACATAAAGAAAATATTATTTTAAATCAAGAAAAATAAAAATGTATTTTTAAAGGCAGATATTAAAATTTTACTATGGCCTAGAAATTTTTTTAAATTAGCTTAAGTATTCAAAAGATATAAATAAATTTTGGACAAAATGAATGATAAATTGATTTCGTCTCAAAATTAACGTTTAAGCTCTAAATAAACGCATTTTGCACACATATTTCTGCGCTGTAACTACTGTTCTACTGATCCTATTTTAAAAAACGTACATTCATATTAATTCTGAGCACCAAGTAAATTA
The DNA here is from genome assembly GCA_963457615.1 of Nicrophorus investigator. NCBI lineage: Eukaryota > Metazoa > Arthropoda > Insecta > Coleoptera > Silphidae > Nicrophorus > Nicrophorus investigator. The sequence goes on along the minus strand of OY735140.1, from coordinate 18,174,179 downwards.
GATGCTATACTCAGATATTTTTTTAAATAGTACCCTGTGTGGAAAATATTTGATTTTTAATAAAAAAAATATTTTTAATTATTATTTCTTGAGCTAAGTGAAATTTTAAAATTCTTATACGCCGTAATACTCGTTTTGCTTCACGCATTCAAAAGATATAATTAATTTCTGAACAAAGAGAACGATAAATTAAATATGTCTCAAAACGAACGTTTCAGCTCTAAATAAACGCAATTTGCACACATATTTCAGCGCTGAAACTACTGTTCTACCGATTCGTTTTTAAAAAACGAGCATTCATATTAATTGTAAGTGCCAAGTAAGTTATATGCTGAATTCGGATTATTTTTAAAATCATCCACTGTGAAGAAAATATTTGATTTTTCATAAAAAAAAAGAAATTATTTATTATTTCTTGAACCAAGCGAGATTTTATAATTCTTTATACGTCATAATGCTCGTATCGCTCATAGAAGTATCTATTTAAAGTTTCATCAAAATCGCTTCACGCATTCAAAAGATATGAAATTAAACAAAGCTCGACATTTGTACATAAATATTCATACCATAACTTATGTTCCACTATAACAATTTTAAAAATAAAACATTTATACTTGTAAGGCTATCCTAAGTAGTGATTTTACGAAAACATATTTTTAATAAAATAATCCCCTATGAAGAAAATATCTTTTTAATTATGAAAATTAATTATTCGACTAACGACCGAATTTTAGGAACCTATCTCGGTGGTAGTATATTTAAAAAAAATACCCATAAAATTCAAATAAAATAATTCTTTATAAAAATCTGTCTATAAAAGATTTAAACAAAATTGAATATACTTTCTTTACAGCTAGAATATAATATAAATTAAAATGTTTAAAAAATTTATATTTACATTTATAAAATAATAATATTTCTTGCAACAATAAATTACAAACACTATAATAAAAATAAAATTCAACAGCTGCAAAGGGCTTTTGACAATAGTATTTTAATTATTTCAGTATTAGAAGAATAAATTACTTAAAAATTTAGTAATATTTCAATTATAGTGTTAAATATACAATATAAATATAGATATATTTTTTAAGTCAATGTAAGCAAATTACCTTTTTTTGTTCCATTATTATTGTTAAATAATTATATTTTGATTAATTTTGGTCCATAATTTTTCGTCCTAAATGAACGATGTTTGGGAGTCTCTAGATAAAAACTATCTCTGGGCCTCTAGACTGTTTGGGGACCCTATACAAAAAATATTACATAAAATAATATTAATTTATTGATATTGTTTATTGGAATTTTAGTTTTTATAATATTCATAAGTAAGAACAATAAATTACTTAAATATTTTGTATTTTTTTCAATTTTAGTGTTAAATATACATATAGATATATTTTTTATGCAAATGAAATTTTCTGCTTGATTATTATTGTTAAATAATTATGTTTTAATAATTTTCATCTGTTTATGACAGAGGTGAGCAACCTTTTTAATCAACGGGCCAATTTAAATTTTAAATTTTTTTGGCGGGCCGCACATTAAGTAACACTTATTAATAATTTACAAAACTTTATTTATAATAAACATTAGAATAAAAAAAAAATAAAATTAAAAAAAAAGTAAAGATTTCATATACAAATTTTAATGCAAAATAAAAACAAACATGAAAAGAACAGAAAAACGAATTTACAATATATTGATGGGAGAAAGTCGATAAAATAAATTCAATTTTAGAAATGCTTGGCGGGCCGCATGCGGCCCGCGGGCCTCATGTTGCTCATCCCTGGTTTATGAGATTTTTATAATAAATATAATAATTATTATTTAATAATAATGTTTGTTTTTTCATCCTGGGTATCTATTAATATTTGGGGATCCTAAATGAACTGTATGGCACTAGTCATAAAATAATATAAAAAATGAATTTGCTACAATTTTGTCCTGGAGCTATTTAATTATTAGACCTGAAACATATTTTTTTAATCGTTGGTTGAAAGTACTTCTTTTAATAAGCAATTTGTATAATAGAGAGGAACAATTTAAAGTTTAATCTAAATTTTCTTTGAACATTAAACTAAAACACCAATTATAATATGCAATCATTTCAGTAAGAGTAATTTCGTTTTATTACTATAAACACCTACGATGCAATGTAATTACGTGTCATGTTCATAATTATTATAAAATTTTACAACACTTTGGTATAGAAGCAGTTTAGAAACAATTACGATAAAATATTACTTTAAATTACAGGCTTTAAAGTATAATTTCATGAATTGTCTTCGACAGTTCTACTGGACTTTAATATTTCCGTCATATTTATAATATGGAGTGCCAGACTATTTGTAATTATCTTATTTCTCGTTTGCCAACCCACATTTCCTAATATATATGTGCAAGAATTATTTATTGAATGACGAGTTTTAAATATGTATTTGGAAATAACATAAAAATAAGAAACAATACCGGACGAATAATGGTTAAATTATAAATGATGCCTTAATGGAAAATCGATCTATTATTGTATTAATTATTAATCATCACGATCATTATGCTATATTTGAAAGGGTCGTAAATCGATTCAGTTTAGAAGATACGGAGACCTCGTGAACTATGTGCACACGTTGAACAATGAATGCCTCTAAATGTTAACTATTTCATGTGTTCTTGCAATAATCGTGATCAGAATAGCATAGTTTTCGTTGCAAGAACAGCTTGTAATGGAGATCATCTCTGAAATGAATTGAAAGGTTGCCCTTTTATTTATAATGCGTATAAACTGGAGAATCCACACAAATAATTTATTTTTGTTTAAGTTGTTTTCCCAAGATTAATGGTCATTTGTGATATCAACGAATTGCATTGTATTTTGCCCACCTGATACAAAACCATAATAGCTTCCAACACGCCACGGTTATGTTTTTTGTTTGTTTTGTTTTGCCTCTCTTTCACTCTTCTATAGCTCATTTCTGCCCAACGTAAAATTATTTTTTGATTCAATGCGTTACCCAATACAATTAGCGAACAGACAAAAAATAAATCATGTTCGAAGGGAGGAGGGTATTAATTAAAAATGAAAATCGAGAACACGGCATTCTTTTGTTGAGGTTCAAATAAAAATATATAATAAAATCCTGTAAAATTACAAAAGTCTCTTCAGGAGTTTCTTTTAAAGAATAATGGTCAGTTAGTATACTAATTGCTTAAATGAATAAATTGTGTTTGTTTAATTAACATTTTTCAGCTAATTAGTAATTTAAAAATATGCTGCTGTAATTAAAATATAAATCTTTTAATGCAGCTCAAATGTATGAGAAAATTTGTACAAGAAAAAAATAAACTATATGGCGAAATTTACTTCGTAGATAAATCGGCTGTAAGTACCCGAAAAATATATACAAATACGTACATAAAATTATATTATAAATAATATTATTTCGAATTATATTGATAAATTATGAATTGTTTATTATTATAATAATAACTATATAATAAAATCTTCATAGATTTATAGAATTAAATGATTTTACAATTTCCATGATTGATCCTTGTAGTAACTGCTAAGATGAAAATAAAGGCAAAATTCTACTTAATTTTGTATAGAACATACGAGGTCAGTTTGAAAAGTTGAGAAAGCGAGAAGAAAAAAAAAACATTTTCAATAATAGCAGATTTATAGAATTAAATGATTTTACAATTTCCATGATTGATCCCTGTATTAACTGCTAAGATCAAACTAATGGCAAAATTCTACTTAAATTTTTATGTAACATACGAGGGCTGTTTGAAAAGTTTAGAAAACGAGAAGAAAAAATAAATATTTTCAATAATAATAGATTTATAAATGCTTTTACAATTACCATGATTGATCCTTATATAAACTTCTAAGATCAAACTAATAAAAAAAATCTACTTATTTTTTGTGTAACATACGATGGCAGGTTGAAAAGTTTAGAAAGAAAGAAGAAGAAAAAACATTTTCAATAATAATAGATTTATAAATTTAAATGATTTTACAATTTCCAAGATTGATCCTTGTATTAATTTCTAACATCAAACTAATGGCAAAATTCTACTTACATTTTTATATAACATACGAGGAAAGTTTGAGAAGTTTAGAAATCGAGAAGAAAAAAAACATTCTGAATAATAATAGATTTATAGAATTAAATGATTTTACAATTTCCATTACTGATCCTTGAATTAATTGCTAAAATCAAACTAATGACAATATTCTATTTAAATTTTTATGTAACATACCAGGACAGTTTGAAAAGTTTAGAAAGCGAGAAGAGAAAAAAAACATTCTGAATAATAATAGATTTATAGCATTAAATAATTTTAAAATTTCCATGATTGAACTTTGCATCAACAATATTCTACTTAATTTTTTATGTAATATAAGAGGGCAGTTTGAAAAGTTTTTAAAGCGAAAAAAAAACATGTATTTTTTCACGATTCAGAGTAAATTAGAGTAAGTTTATGCATATAAACTATAATTTGTCGAAGATAAATGATGGAGTACAACGAATAAATATCATTTATATTCATTACGACGTTATGCAAGTAACAACAAATGCATTTGAGAATTATTAGTAATAATGATATTATGTATACATATCAACATGTAAATATTTTTATATAAACTAATAAAAGTAAAATATAATATTTAAAATATTTCTATATTTAACGTGGAAGTAATGCTTTAATAAATTTATATAAAGATTATTAAAAGTAGATAATTTCCCGGGAAATCCCAGGAAGGATTAGAGATGGATCTTATTTTCTTATAACTGCAAAATGTATTAATTTACATTAATCCCTTCGATTTGATGATGAAGAGGAGAGTGGTTGAATTCTATTATAGATACTTTTTCATATTTCCAATATTTTTGTGATGTAATAAAACGATTTTCAATATTTTTTATAAGTGCATAAAAAAATAATTTTTGAACCCCATGACTTCACTTTTACCTCTGCACTAATGGAGATATACTGTTCTTTGGATTATGGGTATTCCAATCTGTTCCTTGGTAAAGGTTATGGGTATTGGGTTTAAGTATAACTAATAATTGTCAGAATTATTAATCTTTGTTAAATTAATTATTGGAAAACTAAATCAAATTAATTATAGATTGCTAATTAGAATATTTTTTTCTTATAAGAATGTTACATCTGAAAAAAAAATGTTATAACATAAATAAATTAATTTAATAGTGATGACTTGTAAATTTTGAAAATATTTCACTAGGTGTGGATAATAATGGTATGAAATGTATGACTCAATATTTAGATAATTCATTGCTATTATTTATGTAATGTAAAAGTCAAGAACGGTCGCCAAATATATATTACCTGTTGAGAAATAATTAAGATTTGTACGAACCATTGTTTTAATTAACAGTTCTAAAGTTTAATTTGTGTAGCACTTAAATATGTTAATTGGTGCAGAATATATTAATTTAATTAGCAGAAAAAAAGTAAATTTTGGAAACATTTTCTAATTCAATTAAAATTCGAAAGTAAAATTCATAATTGTAATATAACCTACACACGTAGTATATTGTTTCGCAATGCTAAATGGGTATGTATCATATACACACTTTATCGATTTCGATCTGAGTGTGAACTATTTCGATAATAATTATATCTCATTATTGTTTCACCTTCTCTAGCTTCAAGAGTTAATAGAAACCAATAGGCCAACAAAGGATCGATCATACGTGAAACGTCTATAATTATCCGAGATATATCTCCTACACTGAGCGCAAATCTGCGTACGAACATTATAGCCGTTTCACACTTAATGCCAGGATATGTGTCAATGTTAACGTTGGGCAATACAACAATGTTTCCATTTGGAATGCATAACCTATAACCCGGCACGCAAATAGCTATGATTTCATTACAGGCGAACAACGACTCGCTCAACTTTGACTCGCAGATTACCGTGTTTTTCTCTTTGTTTCATAAATAAATTTAATAACACAACAAAACTCATTTACGGCACGTTAAAGAGAGACAGAAAATGCAAAACGAGAAAAAGAAAGAAAGGAGATGGCAGAAAAAGGTACGTGTAGACGTACGTCTGTGTCCCCCGTGCGTTAGAAAATAATTATTACTCTTGAATTTGCATTCATTTGAATTCACTTGCACAAAAATGCACTTGCTCGAAATTACTTCATTTCATATTCAGTTTTACATTCTGTGTGGTGCAAGCTTCAGCACCAAACGAGCGCGCATTAAACCGAACGGTTTACGTGACTTTTAATATAAAACTAAAACGTTGAAGAAATGGAAGGACATTTACGAAACGGAATGTATTGGCGGATTTATAAGAAACGATTTACATATTTTTTTATGAGACTACACTTTTTTTGGCTCCCTTTTACTTTGCCTGCAGTCTGCATTTGAATTAAAAACCGAATATTTTAATCCACAAAATCGATAACAGTAACCAATCATTTAAAAAAAATGCTTGAAATGATTTATGTAATCCAATATTTGTTACTCATATATATTAATAATAAGAAACATTAAAAATGGTAATAATAAATATTTACATTTTTAATAAAAAAAATTACATCAGTTTAAAACTATATTAGTTATCATCCGTATTTCTTTGTCTAAGTTCATAATTATATAATACCATAATTATATCTTAGTTATAGTATTATTCATTCAAGTGCATACTATATTAGATTTAAAACTTATAGTTTATACTGAGACAAGAAGTTAAAGTGAAAAATTGCATTTTCATAGGCGAGATTTCTGAACAAGGGTAACAAACAATCTCACTAGTATGAACATAGAAGTATTTAAAATATTTATGTATATGTATTTATAATATACAACCAAACTTAAAAAACTAAAGTTAATATGGATTTTGCAGAAATAATTATTTATATGTATTTTAAAAATACAACCAAACCAAACTCCCCAAACTAAAGCACTGAATATGTAAAATTATATTCATAAGAATGATTTATATATTATATTTTACAAATAAATATTTATTACTTCTTATAAGATTAATATTTTTTTAACTGTTCTGAGTTTATAATGTTGTGATTGTTTCGTGTTCTATTGTCATTAAAAATAAAAGTATAAAATTATTATTAGAAAATAAATGTTTTTTCCATAATTTTAAAAAATATTACTAATATTGATTCAGGAAATATCATTTATATTTAATAATTATAATAATTTAGAACATCTGCAATTAAACAACATTTTATCTAGAATAAAATATTTGTTTAAAATTCCATAATTTTGTTTGCATTTAATTACAAAAAAAAACAAGATATGTTTCTTAAAATTTTATTTTTTAATCAATAATAAACTTGTGATTTGCAGAATAGTGCAGCTTTTAAATAATTTTTCTGTTTGGAGTAAAATTTGTGTAAATTGAATTATTTTTTGTAATTTTATATTATAAACATTTTGGTTGCAGTATAATTACAAATAAATATGTGACGTGGCAAAAAATTGGAAAAACACTGGTCGAAACTCCTGTTTTCATCGTTGCTTTTATCTAATACTTGAACCTAAGTTTAATATTCTAAAACACATCTAATTTAAGGATTAATTTGAATTATTTAATATTATATTGTAATAGAGCGGAAGGAACTATGGTTAAAAACCGTTTGTAATAATTAATATTTTATTAGTTTTTATTATATAAAGACATAAAACACTTTTATCGATTTATATGTGGCTGTTCTCATAATAATTATTATAAATTGTCCTGTTTTATTTTAAAAACATTATTTTTTTAATTATAGCTTTTAATTATTCCACAGAAATCGCAATAAAATATTTAAAAAAATTGTTTACTAAACAACATTTATTGGCCAGATAATACTTAACAAAATGAAACAAAGAAATATAAAAAAATAACTATTTTTAAATATTACCAACCAATGTCCCCAAAACTAAGGCACTGAATATGGAAAATTATAAGAATTATTTATAGATTATATTTTACAAATAAATATTAATTATTTCTTATAAGATTAATATTTTTGTTATGTTTTTCACTATTCTGTTTTTATATGTTCTTATTGTTACCTGTATTATTTCCAATAACAATAACAGTATATAATAATTATTAAAATGAATATTATTTCCAAAATTTTGTAAAAAAATGTTTATATTACTATTGATTAATAAAATATCATTTATATTTTATTTATTATTACTCTATTATATTATACGAATTGCAAAAAAACTTTAATTTAATTAAAATATTCTAAATTAAAATATTCTAAATCAATAATTAATTAAAATTATAAAATTTCAGAACATCTGCAAACAAGCAACATTTATTGTAGAATAAAATATTTGCTATATTTTTTAATAAATAATAAACTTGTAATTTGCAGAAAGTGTCTTAAAGACTATAAGGAGAAATGTTTGGCTGGAGATGTATATTAAATTTTTCATTTAATTATTGTGGAGAAATCGCAATAAAATTAAGTATTCAGATTATATAATACTCTTTGTTTTATTTAAAAAAAATAGTTTATGAAATATTGATGTTTCTTCAATAATCTTAATACGATACCTAAAATTAGCTACAAAAATTTGACACCAACTTGACAAATTAAATAAATTATGGCAATAATTATATAATTATTAACTTACAATACGCTTTTAATAAAAAAAACATATCTGTTTTTCATATAATAATATCATATTTATTTTGCACAAAGCTATTTTTCAATATCAATATCTTTTTTACATATTTTAATGTAAACCCAATTGAACATGAACATGAAGGGATTCACATTTTTTTTTGATAATTCTCTTGTAGGTTTTCTATTTCAGTATTACATGTGTATTGCGCAGAACGTGATTATTAAAAAATAACACGTGTATGAATTATTACTAAGGTAACAATGTTGTACATTTTTAACGAACTGAATAAAACTCTATTTCGCTCGCAATTGCACAATGGCTTATTTAAATATTTGCATTATATTTATTTAAAAAAAAAAACGTGTAGTCGTGTGTGTTTGTGCTCAATGTTATTTTTCGCACGGAAATATGAATATTTCAAATAAAATTTCAAAACATTATAAAATAATAATAAAACATACCTGAATGCAAAAAAAAGATTATATATATGAAACGTGCCCCAAATTTGCATAACATTTTATTTAATAGAATTTTTATTTTTAGAAAAATGTACATTTTGACGAATTCCTGCAATGAAAATTATGCATGGATTAAATAATTTAAAATCAATGAAAGATATAAAATTACTGAATTGTAGACGTTATGTAAAGAATTAATTTATATTATTATATTATAACAAAATTTATAACAATTTTTTACTTAATAATAATAATCAAATTTTATTGTTTACTTCGATTACTGAATGTATAATATGAACATCGATAATTTGTTACAAAGCTAGTGTTGAAAACAAGCAATATGATGGGGAATAAGTAATTAATATAAAATATTTTAATATTAAATGAATTACAACAAATGTAGATTGATCAAAGTCTATAAATAAGGAAAATTAAGCCATTTACATTGGATAGTAAGAAAGAATCAAGAACAATGGTAATTGTTGTCATTTCGAAATACTGAATAATTTTGTAGTACGAAAAGTATTAATAAATTCTGTATAAATATAAAAATTACTCTCCTTGAACTCTCTCTCATCCATGTCATTAAAAATCACCATGAAAATCATTCTCTACAAGTTAAGATCCGCACTTCCTTCTCTACATCCATTTTCCTATTTCAGGGTGTCCCCAAGGCTCACCTCTGTCTCCTTTATTATACAACTATTTTTGCCATGATATTTATAATCCCAATCCAAATAATTTTGGTTTTAATCCTGCATCTTCAATCCTTAATCGACAATTTATAAAATCTCTTGTACTCGTAGCTTTTATAAACTCGTCCAAAATAAAATTCCTTATTCCTAGAAATCGTTCTTGATCGAAAACTTAATCATAGTTCCCTTACCGAACTCCTCTTGTCCAAAATAAAATCAAAATCCCGTAATTTTCATTCCTAACCTTCCGAAATATCCATTCAATATCAAACTTCCATCTGTAAAGCCGGAACACAGTCCTAAAGAATCTTTCCAAGCATTCTACTTTTCTCATCCTCACCAAAATTCGACATCCTAACATCGGAAATCTTCCTTATTAAAATAAAAAACTTAAGAAAATTACGTCTTAAATATGATAACTTAATTAAAAATTAAGCAATTGTGCTGCAAAATAAACTGCAAACTATTTTTAAAATCTAAATGGGGGGTTTCACTGTTGTCCAACAAATTTAGTGCTAGACTGTTGGGGTGGTTATTAAGTCTCTTCTGGTAAAAAGAATTAAAATTTGGGATTTCACTTTGTTCATGTAGAGGTCATTGCGAATAGTGGATTGTAATCATTGTAAGATTTCAATGTTGGAGTTGCTGGCCGTTCCTCAAAACTGGATTTAGACCTATGGAATCCAGCTTTGAGGAACGGCCAGCACCGGTTTATTTTTAAATGGTTTAAAAAAAAATAAGTATGTGTTAAAACTTGTTGTTTAAATTAGAAATAATGGAATATAATTATTGCAATTTGTTACAAGTGATGTTCTATTTAAAAGTATTAAAAATATAATGTAATAATAGGAATGCAATGTTGGTTTTCACGTTTGAATGATCGAGTGTTGGGTATGAAAGCAAACATAATTATCGTGAAATCTGCGACGTATCACACATTGCGTTGTGCATGCTCGGAAATATAAGAATTAGCTAAGTGTTACAAGGAAAAAGGATGAGAGTCACGAGAATACGAATCGGGATTTCGTTTCGACAAGAAAACGTGTCAAAGCGATATTTTATCGGAAGGGGATTTCGAAAGAATCGCCGCTGCAAATGTTCGAAGTTTGCTCCAGTTCTCCAAAGCACTGCTCAAAATATATTGTGCCTCTCGTACCCTCTTGATCTTTGCTAATTTTCAACCAACGTGGGTACGATGTTGCCTTCTTTTTATTACCATCTTGCGAAGTGTTTAACTTGTCGAAATATTGATTTACTGCATCTGCAGATAGCGAGGATTATATAACTGATGATTCATTGCAAACTAAAAAGTAAAATGATTCAATAAGGAACGGGTCCACTCCCTATCTCACATGCAAACACGATTTATTTTTTTTTTGTTTGCAATAATTATTATTTATTTTTATATATTTTTATTCCGTTACAAACTACAACTAGTAAGTTTACTCAATTTTATAATTTTATAAAAATAAATAAATTAATTAATAAGATTGTTTATACATTTTAATAAAATAATTATTTTATTACATTATATAAAAGGGCGACTCATAGCCGAATGGTTAGAGTCGCCCGCTCACGATCTTGTGAGTAGGGGTTCGATTCCCAGCCAAGCCAGGCCAAAAAAATGTTGTGATGGTTGCAATTGCATAGTTAAGGATAGCAGCAGATACACAGAAAAAGAGAATAGTGATCGCAGAGCATCAATATACGAATGACTATTAGCCATACATACACAACAGCCAAACCAACAAATTAAAAATAATTTGTACAAAAAAAAAATATATCATCAAAAATGGTAAAACTTCCATTGGGAAAGTTTATCTATAAATAAAAATGTCAACCGCCACCAGATTTACTTAATGTTCAACTCGAATAGATTGTAAATAAAAATATAAGACAAAAAAAAACATTATATAAATATTTATTACAAAATATTACAATTCTTCCTACAGAATTTTATATATGCAAAATTTGTAATCACATTTTTTTATAGATATATTAATATTTTCGCTTCCTTTCCTAATATTAAATAAATTATCATTAAACAAAATTAACTTAAAATTATTTTATTTATTATCTGTATAATAAATATTTTTGTTGCACAAATTAGTAACAAAAAAATATTATTTAACTTTACTATTTTTTTATTTCTCAATTTACATTTTCATAAATTGTACATACTAGGTAATCATAATTATTAAATACACATTGTTCGAACTAACGTACAAATATCCATAATAACGTACAATAATATAAGTCAGCGTCATTACACCATTCATTCAAATGTTTTGTTACGCTTCCTGATCATTTTAACAGCAAAGTGTAAATTCTTATAAATAATAATAATTGTATATAAAAAAAATAAAATGCATGCATGTAGATGGAAATTTCTAAATTTTTGGGCTTTCTTTATGTTAACCCAAGCGTTGGCAATCCTTGGATCCGGAACCACATGCGGCTTTTTTATGAGAATTTGCGGCTTCTTCCTGCCAAAAGTTATTATCTAATATAGAACATTCATTTTACAAGTAAAAATGGCCACTTTTGCATTAAACGAACACTAAGTATATAATGGTTTTTGAATTATGTTTTAATAACTATTAGGATTTTCTTTAATGAACGTTTACAGATATGTTTACTGCATGCTTTTTATAATTAGAATATCTGAATAAAAACTCCATGTTTAAGTTAGTGAAAAATATAGTTTTGTTATAACTTGAAAGATACTGCATGTGGTTTATGTTCTAAGCTGGTTTGTATGTTAATATGGCTCTCAGATCCTGAAGCAGTGTATGTTATCTCAATACCTGTCCAAACTATCGGAAATTTAAACTGGAATAGGAAAACAATAGGAAATCGTCTGGATGCGGTTTTTGACAATCACTGAAATTTAGTGGGAAATAGAAGAGTGTGTGTGTGAGAGAGAAGGAAGGAGCAAACCCGGAACAAAAATAAAATAGTCGAAAACAGTTCGCTTGGAATAAATTTAAATGAGGCCGGCGATAAATTTCGCGTAACTATTTACTCGGGGCCCGGCGAATTTATAGCTATTTTTCCGCTTGGAATTGTGCGTTCGAGGGGGCAGTCAGCCCCCCCATAGCATTCAGCTCCTCTTACTCCACCCACGGCTTTCCAGATTTATTTGTATTGCCAATTATCCGTAATGGATATTTCTCGCCTCTCAATTACTCCGATCCTACAGGAAAACAACCCACTCAATGGCAATTAATGCACTTCCTCCTTGAATCTTCTCCGGAGAGTAAACTCTCATAATTGCAATGACCAATTCATTACCGAGGAGAAACACCAATCTGTACCTCATATATATATTCTTAAATAAATAGTCACTCTACTGGGTGCAAAATTTCTTATTATTTTGAAGGAGTGTTATTTTCCACAAATGGTTTTAATAAGTGAAACTTTAAGTATAAAATATTATTTGAAATGCTAGTAAATATAGTACTAAGTTTATAATAATTAAATAAATGAAATATTATTTTATTCTCAAAAAAAAAATGTGACTGTTACAATAAATATAATTATGAGAATATCAATATAATGTTACCAAAACACAATTTTCAACGTGTTTTACAACAACAGTCCTAATTTTGTCATTAATATATTATAAATCAACTATATTTTATTTATTTTGTTATATTTTATTAAATATATTTTTATCGATATTTATGGTACAGTAAGTCCATGCTTTTTCTTGTAGGCATATTTAATAGTTTGGAGGATAAGTTTAATTTCATAAATTTTATTATATTATATTATATTATATTAATATATATTATAAAATATATTAACAATTCTTCCTTCACATTTTTATATATGCAAAAAATTTAATCACATTTTTTATAAATATAACTTTAAATATTTTCGCGTTGTTTCCTTATATTAAATAAATTATCATCAAATTAAATATAAAATTAACTTAAAATTATTTTATTTATTACCTGTATAACAAATATTTTTGTTGTACAAAAGATTATTATTTAACTTTACTTGAAATGTATTGCTGTTCATAATAAATTTTGTACTAATTTTCTAACTGCAGGAAACAAATAGTAATTGTTTGAATGTCGTGTCCCAGAATTAGAAAAATCTGTTAACATTATGGATTATCTCATATTTATGTAGTTGTAGATTCTTGGACGGATTTACGAATATTAAATACAATATTCTTAAATGTTTTTTTTTGTACAAATCAGTGATTTCATAGAGAAATCAACTAGATAAATATTGATCTCATGGATTATCAACTAAGACCATGTTTTTCGTCTTCCAACTAAGACATTTTTATGAGTTTAACTATGACTCGGGGTCTTAGAGACTATCTAGAATCATGGAGCGACTCCCTTGATAACTTGGGGAAGACTCCCCTTGTATTACATAAACATCTTATTTTATAGTAAATAATTAACATAGTGGGAATACAATATTTGGTAAGGGAAGGCAGTATTATAAGATAGTTATTTTGTGATGTAAATATTTGTAGTCATTATCGAATTGGCTGTAATGCACTTTCTAGTTTATATATAAGAATAATCATCACCTAGTGATTAGAATTATGATAACACATTGGTTAGTTTCTGGAATATTTCGAAAGTGGGAAAGTACTGAGAAGTAGTTATATAAGTATATAATAATTATAAATAGAAATAAAAATAGTTCATACAATAATATAAAAAAATACAGGATAATAATGGTTGGGCATAACATTAAATTCACCTGAAACTGTGCTCGGGTCATAGGCAAATATAAATTTGGAGGATTCGGACATATTTCAACTTGATGCAGTTAGGTAATATTTTTATTTGGATATTTTAGGAAAATTTGCTAAGCAGAGATTCCTATGTAATTTTGGATTTGTAAATTCGTATTATAAATTGTTTCTCTTGCTGTTAATTATAATCACATATTTGACTCTACAATTGCTATGATTATATTATGTTACCAAATATGATCATTGATATAAAACTTGTGATATGAATATATTAAAGTTCAATGTATCATCCACAAACATTGGAAATACACAAATTATACTATGTTATCAATATGAGGAAGGACCAATTTAACACACCTGATTTAGTGTTTACTAGAGGAATCAATACATTCAATATGGATGCGGTTCCTCAATGGGTCCGTACATACATGCTGGTCAGGCCCCACTGACACAAACATGTACGTCTCTATGTATATAAACACAATCACTTTGAGTATTTGCCGACCATCTGTTTGTTTGGATGTATGTGTGTGTGTACGTGGATGTGTGTATTGTGTCCTGGACGCTGTTATTCGGAAATCCATCAATAAACCGGCTTCCAGATATTTATCTCACGTGGACGAGGACCAGAACTGATCGCCCGCAAGTTGGATGTGCTGGAGCAGAACTGCCTTTGCCATAGTTCAAAGCTACGCAATGCGATCATGAATTATGTGATCAAAGATATAATATATTTATTATTTTTCCTACAATTCCAATTTCGTTTCGATTTAAATTGTTGCCGCGAAATCCTATCCAAATACATATTCTCCTTCCACCGGAAGGACCACCCAGACAACCTGTGCGAGCGACAAGACAATTTCTAGATCTCACTTTACCGTTAACTCATGTACAAACACAATTACAAATAATTACTTGTAATTGGGCAATGAAAGTGTCGTTGAGACTTTGAAATATAGTCGATAAATTTTCAGAGTCTTTCTCTCGTCCACCAAATAAGCTGAAGAGAGATCTTTAGCACATTTAAAAAAAAAACGGACCGAGTTTAATCCATATATGAGGCGCGACTCTAAACGAAGGCAGAAGTGAAAAGTATTTTTCCCAATTGAGATACCAATTAGGAAATATTGGTAACCCACAAATGGCAATTTCGAATGTTCCGCAAATTGAGACATCCAATGCGGAGGCTTTCAATGCATGTTTGTTAATATGCTCGCAGTTGGCGACTCGGAAATTAGGTGCAATCACAGCTTGGTGTTCATTATTTATAACGTTGGGAAGGAGGAAAAGGTGGCTCCCGGAATACATCATTTCACTAAAATATATTTTCATTACGCTATGCAGAATATGTTTAATATTAGAAATTCATACGAGCCATTATTTATACAGCCTGCATATATTTTACATGCAATTGCACCCGGTTTGCATATACATGGAATTAATTGTTATTTATAATGCATAACTGTTTGTATTGTTACTCTTTGCGAAAATACATTGTTTCCCGCATCTTCGGTTAATATACATTAGCTAGAATATGAATGTACAGAAACTATGATGTATTTGTTATCAGATTTCTCTGCTAATTGATCATAAATCCATCGACCTGAATGGAATAGTTTACATGATATATATTTATGTTAATTCATGTATAAAGCGTAAATACAGAATTTAATAATAAGCAATTTTTACAAATAAATATGTTTATTTTGAAGAACTTTTGCAATATTCTGTTTTTGTAGTTTTCAGATTTAATAGATGTAACGTTGTAATTTAAAAAAATTTAAGGATTACAAAAATATATTAAAAATTAAATATAAATGTACCTGTAATGTATATGCAGTAAGAGAAAAGGAAGAGGGACACAATTATAAGGACATCAAAAATTGGATAAGGGTACATGTGGGATACTTGAATTTGAGAGGAACATCTGGATATCGAAGAATATAAAATTGGATAAGGGAAATAACATTTATGTCTTTGAATATAAATTTAAGAGAGAGTGAGAGGTTTCTGTCAAGGATTGAATCAATTTTGGTTTTGGAATAAAGGAGATCATTGGTAAGATTATAAAGAAGGTTATTTGGATGGCGGATTCTGTTGAGAATACGAACGGAAGAATGTTCCGATTTTTTAGGACTTTTACAGTTGGAAATCCAAGCTATGGAGAGTCAGAATCGGAACTGTCAAGATATAGATTTTGGATTTAAGATGTTATGAGTAGGAATTTAGATTATGTTTTGGATCATGGAGGAATCTTAAATATTTAACAAAGGTCGATGGGAACATTGTATGGTTTCCAAAGATAACATGGGGAGATGATAGGGATGGTGCGATGGTAGAAACGATGGTAGGGAATAAGGAGAATACTTTTGGCAAGATTTATCTTTAGATACCATCTATTAAACCAGTTTATGAAGAAGAGGTTTTGTAGATTCGATGACCGAAGCCTGGAGGAATGAGAAATTAATATGGTATCATTGGAATATTGAAGGATATAATGATTGGGATCAAAAGTATTGGAATTGGAGTTGTACAGGTCAGAGTAGAACAGATTTTCAACTGTTTTATTTCCGTAAACGCTGTTGAGATATGTAAAGTTTAATATTGATGACTTAACAGAACTCACATAAAATAATTGGTTTTAATAAAATCAATTCATCAAATAAAAATTAAAAATGTCAATCTTTAATTCAAAGCTAACGATCTGATCAGTATTTTGCTAATTCTTTTAGCGCGGAATCATAAAGTAGCCAAAAAGATAGATAAAAGTCATTGGATAAAATCAAAAATTCGTTATAACAAGTTCATTCTTTAAATTCTTATTTTTTTTTCACACTACAAAACCGAAATTACTATTTTCAATCAATTCAATTACAAGGAATCCGTAGTTGTTCTGTTCAATTTTTATAACTTATAAAGTAATATATCAGTACTCTAGATTAACCTTATATATTTGACTTTTTTGACTTATATGTCTTCGATTAGTCAAGTTTGTTTTATTGGCGAAACTGATTACTCGCTAATGTTGTTATAATAATATACAGCAAGTTCTGTTAATTATTTAAAATAGTAAATTAACTCAAATTATTGTAGAATTTATTAACATTTTCCAAATATATTACCATCAGTATATAACTAAAATAATTTTCAAATATAAAATATTTTGGATATAGATAGAAACTTACAATTAATAAAATAATAATAGCTCTAAAATTTAAATTAAGTTATAAAGAAAGATTTAGTAAAAGATTTAACAGTTGACAGAATTTTATTGGACATGTCCCGTTGGGAAAATTCGATTAGTTCTTAATTTTTGTATCTCAATGGTAAATCCAATATGGCTTCAGTTGCTGCGTTGCTAAACTATTTTTAAGATGATTACCAAGAAATACATTTGGATGTTTTTATACCATATTTTGGTATTCAATACTGTTTTTCTTAATAGATTCCATTTGCAGTATTTCCATTTGAAGATCATCAATTCTCCTATTTTTAATATACACCAGTGATTTCCAAAGTGTGCGCTGCGGCTCCCCGGGGCGCCGGGTAATCAATTTTAAAAAGAAAAGTTTTCCAATTTTTCAAGAAAGTCAAAAATTTAGAAAGAAATCTGATGAACATTAGCCGCAAACCGAAAAAGATTGGCAACCTCTGATATACACCATGGAGCACCAATGGTCCTTCTTATGCTCTTCGTCTGGAATTTTTGTAAAATAGCTATGTTTGATCTTCTGCTGCTTTCCTATAAATATATTCCATACGCCGAGACTAGTTTTAAAATTACTTTATATATTACCTATTTCATTTCTTTTTAAATTGGCTGTTCTCTTTTTTGCTCGAATGAAGGACCACATCACCAGGTCAATCTCTTATCTCGATACATAGCCAAATATTTAACTTTGTTAGCCGACGGTTTTATTTTTTCGTTGAGTGTATTTAAAGCAAATATGCCTTTGTTATAAAAAACAACCTCGAATATACCCGAATACTTTGACTAATGTAATAATAAATAGTAAATAGTTTAATTTATTAATTATAAAAATATACATTATATAAAAACCGATGCTCCGCAATGCAACACATCGGTATTTGTTCCACGAATAGCAATGTTTCCCGAAGTCTCCAAACTATTATATAACCGTTCCTTCGTTCTCCTGATTTGCTACTGTCGTTTCTTCTGCACACCTCAAAATCTTAGAATGTGCATCCCTGACACGTGTGGACAACCCAAGGAGACGCAAATGTTCCAAATCATAATTACCTATTAAATGACAATTGTTTAAATGTGCTTTAGTAATATTGTATAAACTGTTATATTTTAAACATTGTAAATAAATTATAATAAATTCTTTTAAAAACAATATTGATTGACGTGTAGCCTTTAAATAATTCTTATTTTCTAAACGATGACTTGCATCTTTCATCTGTAAAGATTTTAATACATTAGCCTTGTATGTCTAATTTGTATAATGTAGTCGATCAAAGAATCAATTACTTATGTTCTTGTGTTTTACCGTACTTTCTTTGTGGTCTTTCGATGACAAGTAATTCTTTACGGAAGGGATCTCTTTTCCTTTTGGATTGCTAGAACTTCCTTATTGCGGAAAAAGCCTTTGAAAAAAAATGCGAGGCTTCCTATATTAATGCTGAAGCATAATGCTGTGTTTATCTTTGATGTTATAAACTGCCGTAAAATATTGCTTTCCCTGATTCTCCCTGTGGGTCTCGTCTCTCACCGCGAAATAAAAAGTAAATGGCCTAATTTAAAATGGTGACTGCGGTGATGAAAATTGTTTCCAATTTTAGAAACGGTGAGGCAAGAAAAACAATATTATACAAAGTATCAAAATGTAAGAATAGAATTAAATGTTTCATTATATTTAGAATTGATTGATTTGCATTGTGTTCTTAGCTGTATATAAAATATACCTTTCACCTAGTGTTTCAGAATAATCGTAATTGATATGAAGTGTGTGTATCTGTTGTGTAGTTTGATCAATGGAGCGCTTGGTAATGAGTACATAATAAGTGCATAAAATCGGTGTTGAAACGTTTAAAAGAACAACTATGATGTAATCGGTGAAGATGAATTATTTGCACAATAATTATTGCAACGTTTCGCGCTTTTCATGCTTTGTACACAATTTTACTCAATTTCTTAGAAATGCATTAATGCATTTCTTTCCGCAAAGAATTATTGCACATGTTTCTCTATGATACATTAGTAAAGGTCACTATTCCACTTAATAATTGTCAAATAAATAACATTCTACTGCACTACAATAAATTATATTTCAAAGTTCATTAATTATAAGAAGTAGAAAGCACATCTAAACATTATAATTAAACAACAATGGAAATAATTTATCTAATCCTAAAATGTTTAATATATTACTTGAGTTATTAAAATAATCAATATACATACTTCATTCATGAAGAGCATAATTTTTCTTAAGATTAATCTATGTTAATATTTTAAGAGTTTCTTTTATAAAAAAAAATCAGTCATTTTGAAATATATTTTTTTATCTCATCAAAAAATAACCATTTATATTTATAATTTCTGTTTCACAATTAAAAATATACCAATTTTAAATTTACAAATTGAATTTTAACTATACTGAAACCGAACTTTCAGAGTTATATAATATTGATATTTGCAACCTTCATAAAATACAAAAAAAACGTTGAAAATTATATTTTGTAAACCATTGAAATAATCTACTGACCTAAAATTATATTTACAATAATTTTGAACATACACTATACCTGATTATAAGATCCATCCTATTTTTTTAGATAATTAAAGAATATTGCAGTCTACGCTTAAAATTTAAAATTAATATATTTGTAATTTAAGTAAGCAATAAGTTTTATGAGTTTATTACAGCAGAACCACAAATACCACATTATTAATGATAATATTTATAGGCACTTATAAACCAAAATATCTATATAAAAATATTGGGTGAAGTAAAGTTCTGAGCGTTTTTCTCTTTATTTCGACGATGAAATTAACTAAATTAGAATTTTCGGATTTAGAACGTTTTGTTAGATAACTTTTTTCCATTTTGAAGGCAATTTTATAATTCCGCGATTGAACAAGTCCTCCCTATTGGTAAAAAAACTTGTCCAGCTCATTTTCACAAGGCCAGTTTTTTACCATCAATATAATATTGTTGTTATGATATATTAATTTAATATAAGTTTATTTCTATCGAAAAAAGATATAGAAACAATGTAATTAGTCATGTTATTGAATTGTATTTTTTTTAATTACATCATGTGAAAACTTGCGTTACATTCTATTTTACATGCATTAACGCTGTTCTTCGCCGAACGTCTATGCTAATTGCACGGAAACAATGGATTGCAAGAGCGTAATGAAAACTGCGTATTTGCGAACGCGATCTGAATGTATAATTAATTGTTGTCGTTAATTAATTTAAAGTGCGATTAGGCACGCTCTGCTGAAACGGAATTGATAGGAAAAGTGTCATTAGTAATAGTGTGTATAGTGTGTTTCAATAGCGGAGCCGCATAATAGACTAATATTGTTTAGATTGATTCTCGTGTCGTTCGGGTGTTTGTTTGAAATTGGTGAATTGTAGAGAATTTATTGTCGCGTCGTGCATTTATTATTGCAGCTGATTGCGTGCTGTATCGCTCCCTTTTTTTTTGTTGATGATGTAAGCAGTCCTTGTGCGGTTTGACTATAAATCAGTCAACAAAAGGTCCCCTTTTTTGATTTCTACGCATCACTTCCTGATTTTATATCTACCAAATATACACAAAACTATTGTGTGATATTTGCTCATGTTATTGAGCACCCTGAAAGTTATAGCTACCTGGAGTTTCAAAAACTTGACAAGAATATTTTAAAAGAAGTTATATTTAATGATTATACCACAGACCCATGTCGTGTCTTAAGCTATTTGAACCATTAAATAATTAAAAACCTTATATTGATTACTGATTCAATAAAACCTTTACGATTTCAACTTTACCAAATCTATCATGCATGAAGACGTCAACAGAGACTAAAGTCAGAGAGTTAGTAAAAAATATTAATTGTGATGATTTTATTTGAAATAAACTTAGTCTGGAAGCTAATGCAATCTGTAAATATATATTTGTCAGATTTTATATGAATGTTATCATACAAAAAGTGAAAAGTTGAAAATGATGAAAATTGCTGCTAATGACATTGCAAAAAATCTTGAATGCAGAACCAAAAAAAAAATTAATTTAAAATAAACTTTTTCATCACTGTATTCTCTGAATGAACGTTTCACAATTCTTCTAGAAACTCATAACAAAATTTTCAGTTTTTATTAAAAAGTAATTATGTATAAATGAAAAAAATCCTAAACAAGAATTACATAAAAATAGTATTCATACAAGATTAAAAGAAAAACATTTAAGTGGCGTCATTTAGAAGACTATTCTGGCACTATTACATAATGTAGGGACTATCAACCTTTTTTTTTTCAAAGGTACACTTGAATCTACAAACTTCAACAGTTCTTCATCAACTTCATTGGATAATAATTCATTTAATCCTTCGATGAAAACTAGTTGAAAATCACTAAGAAAAGAACTTAAAAAATAATATAAGTTAATATTGTATAACACTTTCCAAAAAGCACCTTATAGTGAATTTTTTCTAAAATTTGATTTGTAAGTCTAGAGACAAAATACAATTGAACGAAAAATTAAACCAACAAACAAAACTAAAAATATTATGAGTTTTCTGATAAATAATGCGTTTAATTTAAAAAAAAGTAAACTGGCAGTTTAAGTGAGAGATCATATAATTTTTTTATTCTATTTTTTAAATGATACTTTAGAAATATTTTTTCATAATATTTTAGTTACGTATTTTTAGTATAGAAAAAGTATATAAAAACGTTTTTATATGTGAACTAGTTAAAAACTAATGTAGTAAACGTTCAATAAAAGGAAACCCATTAAAAATGTTTGAATAAAAATGTTTATAATTTTATATTAGTTCTTATAATATAGTTTCAGCAATCAAATTCGAATGGAAGTCGTCAGATTATCTTAATAAAACTAACAAAAATAAAAATATGAAACGTAGACAAAAGGGCTGAGCATTAATATTGATTGAACACAGTAAACTAAATTATAAATATTATTTCCTTAAAAAAATACTATATTAAATATTTTTGTATTAATTGTGAAAACTAAAAAAGTATAGTGAAACGTAGCAAAAACTTTATTTTTATAGATAAAGTAGTTCGCGATTAGTTTGTGAGTATAAAAGTTAATTTCTAGAATGAACAAGTTTGAAACTATTTTTTTTGACATTATCGCAAGTATTTTTGTAATTTTATATTTAAAATCTTGTATTTATGATTTTTTTCCATTATTCAATATTTGTATAATTAAAAAATAATAATTTTATCGTATATCCAATTTTATTTTATATAAATCCACGTTTCAATATTAAATAAGCGGATATAAATAAAAGAAATAATATTTTTTATATTCAATATGCAACAAACATTTGCACAAAGTTATAAAATTGTCGAAAAGCGCAGCGCGAATAAATATATGTATTTATTTTTTTATTTATTTAGTGTAGATGCATGTGCAGGAAACACTATACGATATTGTAAAAGTTTTGAATAATTTCGAATCATAAAATTGCAGCAACGATGAAACAGAATATTTATGAATAAGCAAGTACATGACTTTCTAAATCTAAAGACTGAATAACATTGTATTTTTAGGGTTGTAAATGGGTGAATATTAAGCGTATTGCGTAATTCAAATTATAGTTTTCTTAATTGCTACGCGTTTTCATTAGCGTGCGAATATATGGAGAGAGATGAGACTCCTTGGTGGTGGAATAATTAATTCGAATGTTCCGGCTATAAACTGTAAAGGAAATTATGGTACCATCAAACATGCAGTAACGACGAGGATCATTGGCTATTCTCTTATGAAAACGCCAGCGACAAGTTGTTTCTGGTCGTAACAACAGATAGCTGCTTACGTAAGTACAAGACGTAGCCTGTCATCTCGTCGTGTAATGTTAGTAAATAAGATTTATTTAATTTGGGCCACTCGCGCTCTGGAAATAACACACTCAGACGCCATTGTTTTACGGAGAGATACTTGAGAAATTTCGGTCTAGACTCTAAGCGACCATTGTTTCCTAATTACGTAATTGATTAAGGCTCTTCTCAGTTTTTTTTCCTGTGCGCAAAATACTTAAATGGAATTACATAACATCAATGTGGGCATTTCTTTCTATATAGGAAATTTGTACAATGTGTTCATTACGTCGTAATTCTGTAAAGAATTTGCTAATAAATAGTAATTAAATGTTTCTATATTTATTGTTACAAAGTTACATTACAAAGTTGTTTTTTTGTAAGTTAGCAGCTAAGATTAAAGACTACCTGTCGAAAACTAATAAATAAATAATATAAGTAAATTTATATTCAATATTCTATGAACATGTTTTCATACTATTGATTGCGAATGTAAGTATTAAAATATTTGTTTGCACGAAGGAATAAGGGAGGAAATTGTTCCTGCAGGTCATATAATTTAGTCCTTGCTGCACCCTCTCGTGTACCCTTCATACAAAAATCCTTGGTCAATATAGTGAGGGTCTTTTGATGTCGGGCTTGGGCTGGTGAATAAGAAAATCCGCTGATTCGATCTTATTGAAAATAGAACAAACAAACAGGCAACTATGCATCAGCGAGCGAACTCTATATAAAAGGGGCGCGATGGGGGACGAAAAAAGAAAACAAAGATTTCATAAGGACTACCCTCCATCGTCATCGCCGCCACCTTTGATGTCCACAATCTGCGGGATTTTAAGAACCCACCTCAAATCCGGGGTTTCCCAATTCCGGATCCATATTGGTCTGTAAGAGGCGTAAAATCAAAAGAAACTTTGCAAATCTACCGCACCGGAAGCAGGCGAGGCAACAAAAAAAAATGAAGAATGCCTCGAAGCGGAGGATGCTCAATAAGGTACGGTTGCGTAATTGCGCCTTCCACCGTAGCTGCATGTAAAATTCATGGGGATGTCACCTTACCCGGCCAATTTATTGCGCACTTTATTATAATTGACAGCCGAGAAATATATGTACAACGCACAGACTTGTTTCATCGATCAACCCCTAAACGAATCAGGAAAAAATGTGGAATATTTTTTGCAACCGCTACGACCAACTACAAATTGGATCATTTGCCGTATGATTTAACTGGACTCTATATAATCAGATTTACCAATATACTGTAACTGTCTCGATATATATCTTGTTTCGCAATAATTGAGTTTCCCTTAGATTTAGGTATACTTGGATTATAAATAATATTGATTATTTTTAAATGTAAAGCAAATCAATAAAATACAAATGAAATATTAATAAAATAACAAACAAACACGATATATATTTATAATTATTCATAACATAAGATTAAATGAGGACAAAAGAACTGTCATATCAAAAACCTGTTTTTTTTTAGATACCCGAAAGTTTTTGGCAACACAAACAAATAGCAGAAGAAAAAAAAAACACTGATGAAAAAAGAAAAGTTTGAAACTTAATGCAGTTTCTTGCAATTTCTTTCAAAAGTAAGTACAATCAAAGTTTGGTGATCTTCTTTCATTGTTTTTTTTTTGTACTATTTGCATCATTCAAAAAGTTTCTTTTTGCAAAAAAAAAATTCTTGCATTAATATTGTAAATTCTTTGTAAAAATTGATATCATTTTTAGTCAGTAAAACTGATATTGATATATTTAAAAAAAATGTAACTTATTGTGTAATTGATTTTATTTAATTTATTATTTTATATAATTTATATATGAGCCAGTTTGTTGTGCCCAACCTTGCATAATCTTTTTAATATTTGTATTTGTAATTGTTATGTACTTTTTTAGATTTTCCACTTTGGAAGGATTCCACAAACTAACCAATGTATAATGACAATTCTAGATACTAGCTAATAACTATTCTTATATGACTACAATATGTACATTCGTCTAAACACATAACAATTAGGAAATAAGACTATCTTTCCTTGTACAACATTGAACTCCCACTATGTTAATTATCTACTATAAAAGAGGATGTTTATAAAATACAAGAGTCTTCACAGAAACAGTCGCTCCAAGATAATCTCTAGAAATCCGAGTCCTAGTTAGACTCATAAAACAAGTGTTAGTTGGAGTGTGAAAGAAGAACATGTGCTCTTTTTTAATATTTTATTTAATATTCCTAAACTCCCCAAAGACTCCACAACTACGTAATTTCGAAATCATCCACGGAGTCCAGAGATTAATCAATCCCGGGACACGACAAGTTATTTATGCGAAATTTAACATATTATAAATATATAGTTTTTATACAACGGGCTATTAATTTCAGACTTTTCGCCTATTTTCTTGAATATTATGTGTATTAAATTAAAGTTTCTTAAAATATTTATTTATTTAAGATTTATTTTTAAGAACAATCTGCTACATCTTGGCAATACACAAATACTTGTAATAAATTAACAATGATTAATTTCACAGTATAATTTTTTCTGAAACTAAACCACATATTTTATAATATTTATTTATTTTTCATATTTCGTGTAAACAGTACATATACTGATAATTATATAAAGAATTCTGGAAATCAAAAAGTATATGATTAGTGTTGAAAGGCATTTCGAAATTATTTGTGAAATTAAAACAACACCGAATGGTAGTTGCGTGATTGTACATGAAATCACTTCCACGGCATTGAATGAGAGACAAATAAAATTGTAAAATGCAACGATTTATCTTTTATCATAACTAACACGCTGTGATTAAAATTAATGTTTAAACGATAAACAACTAGCTTACTCAGTCAGAAATAACAAGCGTTAACATGCACTTTCACGCAATTGATCCTATTATGCCTAGCACATACATACATACATACGCACATACACACTGACTTACGTACGCAGCCAGCGAATCAATAGTTACAAAATCGAATAAAACAAAAATGCAAGGGAAATAGCAACAGATAAAAATAACGTTGCGAATCCAGCGGATATTTATGAAACACAAGCAAATGTCACAACAATTAAACAAGGTTTAGAAAATATGCAAATGTATGTTTGCAATCCTCTCCAGGAATTGATTAAAAAGAGGTTCACGTGCACGAATGCTAAACGGTTTTGTGAAATGCTTCATGGGTCATGATCGTATGTTTATGTGCGTTGAATCCATCACCGCGGGGAGAAATGATTATAATTAGTGTATTTATTCCTGCTGTCAGGTGTTTACAGTTGCGAATTTCATCATCGTTGATGCCCACGTGAAGTAATCGGTATCGGAAATGTGTTGCCGGTTATGGATTTTTTTTTTATTTGGCGTGATCATGATGCACGATCATCTTCCTCGCTATTATCATCGAAATTACCATCATCATCATCGTGAACAAGAGTTCGCATTCTTCGTCTCCTTGTGGAAACAATGAAATGTCAGGTCCGGGGAGCGGTTCCATTCCTTTTGCTCTGGCCCTGAAACATCGGGAACACACACAGAAACGGTTACCATTACCGCCTATGCCTAGGCACGCACTAACTAGCTAGGCACTGGTTACGCAACGGACGTGCTGATGCTTCGAGGGAGAGGAGGGTTCGCGAACATAAATTATTGACAGGCCACGCGGCTCTCCAGAAAAGGTCTCGCTCTCTTCCATTATTAACGAACGCGTAATTTATTTTTTTCTCCGGCATTGGCAACTTTCGCGAAATGGAATGATTTATATTGAAAACACCCTTTTCTCCTTATGCTTTCGCCATAAAAACTCACTGAATTCGATATAAACTCCGGCCCTTTCCCCAGGCACCTCAACGTCCATAAATATTTAATACAAAAATATGAAATCCCCTAACGTTAAATATTTATGCGTTTCAAAAGTCGCATTAATTGTAATATAAGATATTCAAATATTTTGTCGATTTCAATTTGAATAATCTACAGTAATTAGATAACAAGAATATAGAGTGTTATTTGATTTATTTTAATGAATTAATTCTAATTACACGTAATTTGTAAACATATCCTATACCGGAAACACCAATTTACGAGGCACTTAAATAAACCCACGGATTCGCGGAATGATTTACTGCTTTACATAAATCACATCAATTAGATGGTTCTGTAAATATTGAATAGGGGGAGAGCACAACGAGGAAATGAGTATCTTAACTTAATCAAAGAGATGCGAAATCATTAAATTCTCCTCGTCTTTAATATTGAGACATTTTTCTAAAAGAGGCATTAGTCCTCCGACTATTTGTGAATGTCACAATGTAACGCGCCATACATCAACTACCCTGAAGTGCATATCTATAGATAAATGGCGCCGGTATTACACTTGAGATCCAAGGAGGCCACATATCATACGGAAAATGCCAGTTGGAATTTTGTGGTCAACTTATATGTCACAAGTCAAAATTGATGATGCCATCTGCGGGACTTCCATACATTTATTTTTTTCTTCATCTTACTTTCTAAGTGCATATAAATAAATATGACAAAGTCAGACATATACAAACATGCACATTAAAACATAACCAGAATAGGGGAATTTTGACAATCTAAACAAGGTTTTATGGTAAATTTGGAATATAATATAATTCATAATTTATTATAGTTTAATTACAGTTAAATTAATGAGTGATAGGCTGGTATCTTAAGATGGACCACTGATTTAACTTCAGTTTTCTTAACTACAATTTAAGCAAAATTGTTTTGTATTATATAAGATTGGGTAGTATTTATTTTCATTCTTTCTGAATATTTCCTTCAATGTAATTTTTATTTAATAATTGACTCAGTAATAAATCTATTACATAAGTTGTTAAAATTAATATTTAACATAATGGTCTTATTTTGAACATATGTAATATTCATGTACACCAATATACAATACAATTTATTTTGTAACTATAATTAAAACAGCAATGATAAAAGCAACATCGAATTATCTACACGAATTGAAATGCAAGAAAATAAACGATAGAAATAACAATATATGAAATTGAATATTTGTTTTATATTTCGAATTAATTTTTGAGCCCATTCAACAGGAACAACCAACGAATATGCGTAATCTGCATTATTTTTAGTAACGCATTCCATTTGATTGTCATAACATTTCAAACGCGGCGGTCATCGTTTAATACATTTCGCTTTTTTTTTGTTCAATACTTTTGAAAATCAGTCGGAAAAAAGGTCGATTTGATGTAACGGAAGCGAAACCAAAAAAATGCATTGTAGTCTATTCACAATTTACATAAACGCAAAATACAATTATTCGTATGAGAACAATAGTGTTTCATTTACACGTGAAACTCTAGTAATTGTAATGCTTTTTTAATAATTTTTTTTATACAAATTTGTATAATCAATTATAGTTAATAAAATGACGTTATTAATTATCATGCAGATATAAAACTTATTTAGTATTAATTATAATAAAAAAAAATTACAGGCAGAAGAATTTCTGACGATAATATTCATAAAAATAGAATTATTAAAAATTAATATATATTATGAAAGTTTCACTAATTTAATATTTATTGTCGTAATTATTATTAGATATTTTATCTATTACAGATCTGGCCAAAAATATGTTACAAGAATCCATGTATATTATCTGAATTTTAGTAAATTTCATTTAGTTGAGATTTATTTGTTTTAAATAGACTTTGTGCATTTATTTTGCAAACTGTGAACAAGAGCAATACATTTATAATAAATTTCAATGATTTGTTTGAATTTAACTTTAAATTATTAAATTTGTCATTTGAAAGACAAAATTTTACAAAATAAATATTCAGTTTTTTAGTTCTTTCATTCTAAAGGAATATAACTAATCTTAAATACAATATAATATTATGGAGAACTTTATATAAAATAAGGATAATTCAGAATCAAATCTACTATACATGAGTAAATCTAACATTAACTTTAGCAAATTCGTTAATTAGGGATATGTAGTCTAGTTTGGCTTATTGAACTTCTTAAGTAGTATTTTATTAACTTTAATTTGAAAAAACTTTTTTCCCACTAGCAAGAAAGATAGTTAAAGTTAAATCCTCAGAGACACAAGAGTTACAAAGTAATTAAGTTATTTTTCCACAAATTATTTTAAAACATTCAAAGATTTCTAATAATTCTTTTTGAAGATCATTTGCATTTATATCTGATTTAATTTCGAATGAAAGTATTGTCTGGACAATAATTAAAAGGACAAATAATAAAAATGTTTATTATAGGTTTTTAGAAGGGTGAATTGTTGATTACGATAATTGAAGGTAAAGTTCAGAAAAAGTTTATTTTAAATTTATTCTCCTTTGTGAAGTGTTCATCGACAGCTTCACATTAACGTTTTCTCTGTCTGGCTTCAACTTTCAAAATTTTGTACTGCATTCAAGATTCTCAGCAATTTTTATCTGATAGTATCCAGATTTTCTTTTAACTGTTTGTATAGTTTCACAGTTTCACAAATTTATAGTTACAAATTTATTTCAAATTTAATTTTGATGTCTTCTATTATTTGAAATAATGCATGATAGATTTTGCAACCACTTAGTAACACTCAATGGTTTTAGAATTAGTATGTATCGATATAGGAATAACATAAACTAATATAGAAAAAATCTTACGTAAAAGTTTGTAATTATGAAAAAGTTCAAATAATATTTAGACTTCGCTGCTCTTACTGTCCTCATACGATACCGCGTGATGCTGATATCTTTTGTATCATAGCACGACACGGCCCTGATAATAGTTTAGTAAATAATGTTACAATATAAAATTCAATCTACTTACTATGTTTATATTTACAATACAATAGTCAATATCCGAGGAACGACGACGGATTATTGTTATATATTTATAAACATAATAAATAAATGGAAAATTCATCAGGCAAATTAATCTCGTCTGACATACATTCTCTAATGGGATTATTTTATTGATCGCAGATAGGGCGAAACGATTGAGTAGAAAGGTGCGGATGTTGTATAGAAGCAATGACGTATTATTTTTTTTCTCACTGGAAAAGAGTCCGTGAAATCAGCGAAACACGAAGAAAAAAAATCCGCTTGTCTGCATGAACGAAAATCGATGTGTGGAGGAGAGAACATAACACACCCAACACATTATTACATATGCAAATGTGTGTATTAGTTGTCGAGGTTGGGAACAAAAGTATACGATTCTGATCACATAATGTACTAATGCTTTGGTGATGTTTACGAGCACGTTCACGCCTATGTTTTCTATATGAAGATAATGATTGTGGCCCAACGATAAGAATTGTGTGACTCTGTTTGTCGCTTAAAGTGGTGAAAAGCTCGTAAAACGAAATGCTGGCACGCCTCGGACAGGAACGGAAACTACTGAAAAATATGTATTCATCCGGTCCTACCGTGTCATTATCGCATTAACTTCCACTTCTTTGGGTTGTTTTCCTACTTTACACAACTAACGATTTAATCTGTTCTGCATAATTAATGATATGACTAGAGTTTAATAAATTGTAATGAACCCCACTCAACAGTTATGAAGAAATAATAACAATACTGAATAAACTTTAACCTCCTAGTGTTTAACTTGAACTGCACATTTCGAATTACGTTAAGTTGAGTTCGGAATATTGATATTTATTATTTATTTTATCATTTGTTCATCAATAGTTCTTAAGTTTTTTATATAGTATCTAATTTTTAATTACATCTATTCACAAATGTTTTGCAATTACACGAGAAAATAACAAGATTTGACGTTACAAACAAAGATAATGATAGCAATGGACAGCACAAATAATATTAATTAAACCATGAAGACCTAAAGGTATTTTAGGACATTTGATTCTTTTTCAGTTCTATGAAGAAGTCAGTACGTGAAATACTGGTTGAAAGTGATTTCTTGTTTATGATGCCCTGATGACTTGCCAACCAACACAGCACTACCTAAAATCAGTCTGAAACGAATATTTCGAGCAGCTTGCAAGCTTGCAAGTCTTTTTTGGCAGTGATTCTACTGATGGGAATCAGAAAGTACAATAACATTTCTACAATAGAAGCAACGGTGATAGCTTTATAGATGGCATAGAGTTCTTCTGAAAAGATTGAACTGTTTGGAGGTAATTTACCACATATGTATTCATCGGTCTGAGATACAAACGCTATATGTTACAGATCTTAGTGAGATATTGAATTGAACCATCAGTAAATATTTTCAAGTATTTTCCGAAATTCTTGTTCATAAATTCAGAAAATTTTGTTACCATTGCTTATAATGTGAAATCTGATGAATGTACAGCGTGCGTTAGAAATAACTACCACATTACGAAAAACAATGTGGGATCCACAAATCTTTTAGAGGGAAGCGGTCTATTCTATTAGTTAGAGTATATTACAAAGTTTTCAGTCATCGCCATGCCGTAGTCGGGTAATTATCGAGGCTTTGTAGTGGAGGTTTTTTCAAAAATAGCGAATCTGTTACTGCAATATTTATGTCGCACCCAAAGTCGCATGCCAAAGTCATAGTTCTCTAATGCAGTCTTTACA
Organism: Nicrophorus investigator; assembly: GCA_963457615.1. NCBI lineage: Eukaryota > Metazoa > Arthropoda > Insecta > Coleoptera > Silphidae > Nicrophorus > Nicrophorus investigator. The sequence goes on along the minus strand of OY735140.1, from coordinate 18,142,031 downwards.
TTCTCAATTTCTTCCATGATAAAGATTATGGGTTTCTTGTTACATTTATATAGTTTAATAGAAATATATTATATCATTTGAATAAAGATAATTTAAAAAAAAATAGAATAGTATTATTACATAATTATATAAATTATAGAGCAAAAAGCAAACATATAGTGTTAATGTACGAAATAACTAGATAAAGTATAGAAATTATTAATTAATACATAAACTAATAGTAATATTTTAATTATAGATGATAACTCATTATATAAAGGACGAATCTTTATTTTAGTTTCTTTGTCTAGAATAGAAGTAATATTCTTAAATTAAATTAATATTCATATAATTGAAAGTATTTTAATCAAAGATTTAAGACTATGCATTTTTTAACTAAAATTATTCTGAAAATGTAGGATTATTATTCTGAAATGTTCCTATGAATAAAAATATTATAGTGCTAAGTTATGCAGAGCAGGAAAGAAAAGTAGATAATGGAGTTTTCGCAGCACAAGCCGCAATTTGCCTGCTTAACTCTCGACATTACATTTCACTCAATTCAATTCCCAGCGATATTATGTATGTAAAAAGACGATGCGAAAACGCAATTTTCTTGCGCGTCGGCTTCGAGGCGTGAAACATAACGAGGAACACGCCTAGAAATTTTCTTCCGCCGCAACGGATACACCTAAACTAGATGCATGTGCGCGTGTAAAAAGGAAGGAAGCTTTTCTTCAATTAGACGTGCAGTTAGTTATTAACGTCGGAATTCGTTGAGAAAAACGAAAAAAAAAAAGAATGAAACGGATGCTTGTTATAAAGGCTCATCCCAACACAACTGTGTGTGCATTTGATGAGCTTCCGCGGCTGCAAAGAATCCGGAAGTCGAGAGGTGAATAAGATCAGACTAACTGGTAAACACGTGTCTTTACAAGTGTACGAGATCGATTTTCATACGAAGGGGGAAACAGATGCATCGCGCGACCGCGTTTTCATTCGATATTTTATATTTGTTCCCTGAGTGTGCGGGTAAATATAGGGAAAAATTTGGAAACCAAACCGGTGGCGCATATAAAGCAGCTTGTTTATGCTCGAGCACTAAACAAAGAGAGTGGAGAAAGAAAAAAGTTGGAATCATATGGAAAGAAATTCTCGGTACAAAGCCTCGTTCATCAAACTGTAAATTTACCATGGAGGGTGTTTAATATCGTTTACACTTTTTTTACGATTTTCATTTCCTTTTTCCGTACCCTCCTATCAGCATTAATCCGACCTTTCAATTTTCACACGCTGTATTTACAATTCACTTGTTACTTTGTTTACCTCGCACAACCGTAAACTTTGTTTCCATTTAATTCTTCATCCTCCTCCGCATATTATATCATCTAAATCTATTAAAAAATATTTACTATTTAATATAACATTTTGTGTGTGTTAAATAAATTATTAAAATAATATTATATTTTTCATAATTATTAACAACTAACTATAAACTATTATTAATTTATGAATTACCAGATGTTTTAAAAGAAATTAAGAAATGTCTTATAATATGAAAACTAGAAATGTATTTAATTTATATAATAATAATATTTATTGGCCAGAAATATAACAGGTAAGAAAAATAATAGAAAAAACAAACAAAAAATGGTAATAATAATAATAAATTGAAACCAAGAAAAAAAATTAAAGAAAACATAAAACTTACTGCCCGTAAATATTAAATTACAAAATAATGTATATTTACATGATATAAGCACAATAACAAACATAATGAAACATAATAGACATTTTCAAATGGAAAAAAAGATAGCAGCAAGTAGGATATTTAATAAGGATATTTAATAAGGATAGAAGGAATTCTAAAAGTGTTTGTGCAGGATATTTAAATTTGGGGAGGATACTCGAGGGTCTACGGATACAGAATTTTGAAAAGGATGATATCTGCTAGGAGGGAAACGATTTGGGTTTTTGTGTAAAGGAAATCATTTGGAGGGTTGTGGAGTGGGTTGTTTGGTTGTCAGATTTTGGTGAGGATACGAAGGGCAGAACGCTCAGATAGGGAAAGACTTTTTGGGATGTGATTTCGGCATTGGGAAAGTATTTAAGAATTGGACGGCAAATTGATTTGTAGATGGATATTTGACATTTAATGCATATTTCAGAATTACGGAAGGTCAGGGAACGAAAATGACGGGCTCTGGATTTTATTTTGGACTTGAGTTGTTTGGAATAGGAATTGAGGTTCAGTTTAGGATTAAGAAGGATTCATAGGTATTTTAATGGACTTATATATATTATAGATTTTTTAATGTAACATGGATTTAATTTATTTTAAACTGTAAATTTTAATTTAATTAATATTCTTAACAATGTCACGCGAAATTTTGTAAAGATTATTATTTTGTACAAATAATAATCTTAAATATAAATTTTATAATGAGCAGTTATTAATTTATTATTAGATTTGTATGAGACATTTTGTATAACGTGCTTTCTTATCATTTTTTAAGAATTTTATATAAACCAATCTTTCGACAATGTTAATAATTTAAATATATATTATTAGATAATTGAAAAGAAATCACTATAAAAAAATGTTCAACTAAATCTTACACATAAAATAATTATGATATTCTTTTAAACAACATCGATATTGCATAATAATACAAAAATGGTTTAAAATTATAAAAGCCTAATTTAAGAGTTTCTAATGATTCTGTTACTCCATATTCAATAGATGTAAATTTGGTTGTTGAATTTAAACGTGACCGTAGAAGCAAACACAATATACAATATTCAAATAGGACAAATTTAATTACAGACAAAAAATAAATAAAGTTTCGTAATTACCGGTGATCTATGTTTATTTAAAAAATGTTTAAATACAGTACAAAATATTTTTAACAATTTAGTAGATAAACAATTAGATTAAATCTAATTAAATTATTAGAGAATTATATAATAATAATTATAACAACTGTAGCGAAAATTAAAATGACTTATTCTCAAATAAAAGTTATTAATATTCGCCTCTTTCGGTTAATATAAATAATAAATTGTAATAATTATATGTATCAAGCTACATTAGTAAATTTTTTTTATTTAATTTATAAATAAATAATAATAATACTACTTATTGCAGTAATGAATTATAAAAACAATTAAAAAAAAATAATACAATACAAGATAAAAATAAAAATAAAATAAATTATTTAAATTATTTCTTTAGTTTTGTACAGAAAGAAGTATTAACAAAATATTTTTTATTAGTAAAATTATACTATTATATTATTTATAAATTATTACAAAACAACAATTGTACATTTATCTTGTAATAAATTACATATTTAATTCTTTAGAAAGAAGTTCTAACAAACTAACATTTATTTATAAAATTGTACTATCAATTTTGAAAATTTTGTATAATTCTACATACAATTTTTTCATAACTTTTATGAAACTTATTATAAAACAATAATTTAAATATTAATAATGACTAATTTAGGTGATAATTTCTTACACATTAATCATATTTCTCTATTTATTTGGTTAGTTAGAAATAACAACTTGAACTGTATCATATATTATATGAAAGCAGTTTGAAATGTTCTGAAAGAGAAAGTGTAAAAAAAAGCAATGTTAATACAAATTTTTCTTTGCATCCCAAAAAAAATATGCTATAAACTTGAGTAGCTTTCAAAACTTTTCTAAGTGCCCTCATATATATGCTATTATTATTCAACTGTTTTGTTGTTGCTTTGATGTGAAACATGAATAACGATCTGCAATTTACTTTTCCAGTATGGAAAAAATAATATGCAGTTTGCATTCTTCACTTAGAGCGTCTATGATGACTTGGGCATTCATAAAGTTTGTAATAATAACGCTTTTAAATATACAGTGGAACCTCGCTTAACGAGTATTTCGGTTAACGAGCAAAATTGCAAGAAACGTGAATTGCTTAACGAGTGACGAGATGCTTGCTATATAATTTCAAAAACTTGTGTACACATATTATGTGTATTTTTTGAATATATTAACCATTTGCATCAACAAGAACTAAAAAAATAATTATTTATTTCCTGAAAATCGAATCGCATTTGAAGTTGCTTCATTCCAACATAGAAGATAATATAAACATGAAGCGTGAATCAACTTAATATGTTTATAAAATTTTCTGTTAGTAAACGTTATAAATACATTTTGTTGAGTTTTTTTTCGGCATAGAACGCATAATTACATTGTTTTATGTGGGTAAAATTGTTTCACTGTACAAGTAAAAATCCCAAAATTCTGGAACGGATTATGCTCGTAAAAGCTATAAGCATTGACCATGGCTCTATTGGCAGGTGTTCAAATAAACATCGCGTTCTCAATTTTCATAAAATAATGATCAATTAGATATTACTGGATGCATATAATTAATGTAAAGGTAATTGACCGACGAGTCGTTGGTTATTTAATTTAATTATTATTTAATTAAGTAAAGAACGTTCCTTGTGATCGATTGTATATTTCCTTTTTATTCTCCGCGAATGAAATGGTCGGTGCCTGCAGCGTTGCTTCTTTAAAAGATGATTGATTCGTACGTGTAGACAAGGTAATAATGTAACTTAATTACACGCTCTAAACCTAAGATTAATAGGCATCGTTCCATACATTTCATTACTCCCATTGCTTCCATCGTATATCAGGAGCAAACATTTTTATTCGAAATGTATGATACACAATTACCTCTCTCTCACGTATTTCAAAATAATGTACAGCGGACTATTGTCGTTTCAAACAATGATTAATTGTTCAATTCTTTATTGTGGATTGATGGTATTTGCGAATATTATTTTGTATTAATTATTAATTACACGATTATCAGATTTATTTCACTTAATTAGATTCGTTATGATCTAAAATTTAAATATTTAATTAGTTTTAAAATAGCAGAGTTTTCTCGATTAATGTATTAAATTATTATAAGGGGATTTGGATTTTCTACTCTTGTTTAATGGTTGATAAGTTATTTTGTAGTAGATAATTCTCAAATATATTTTCTACGTTTTATTTAAAAATTTAATAAACTAACAGCTTATAATTTACATTCATAAATATAAATATAAAAATTTGTTACCTCTTCTTCAACCTGGTAATAAGGAGAAGAAAGATATGTTTGCCTGCCATCTAACAAATGTCTTCCAACCTTTCCCCGCGGAATTCAATGGAGAAATATCAAAATTTCTGCAGTCTTTATACCAGATGTCGTTTTCTATTATTCCATTTAATGTGGCGCAGGTTGAGCTAAACATACGTCGATTAAAATTGAAAAAATCACCTGGAAAAAATGACCTGATTACAGCACAGATCTTGAGGCAACTTTCAACTATTGCCTTAAATGTGGTCACACTAATCTACAATGCAATAATTACACTTGGCATATTTCTAGCTTAATGGAAGGTGGCACCAATAATACTAATCGCCAAACCTGGAAAACCAACGGATGCAGCGTCTTCCAACAGACCTATCAGCCTCCTGCTGATCCTGTCTAAGCTGTTCGAAAGACTTCTGCTCAGAAGATTTCAGTCCTAACTGCTAGATAATAGACTCTTACCAAAACACCAGTTCAGATTTTGAGAAAGTCATAGTACTGTGGCAGGAGTCTCGAGGAGACCTGGAAAACCAACGTATGCGGCGTCTTCCTACAGATTTATCAGCCTCCTGCTGGTCCTGTCTAAGCTGTTCGAAAGACTCCTGCTCAGAAGATTTCAGTCCTAACTGCTAGACAATAGACTCATACCAAAATACCAGTTCAGATTTTGAGAAAGTCAAGTACTGTGGCAGGAGTCTCGAGGAGAAGAGGTACTGCTCCGCCGCTTTCATTCGATCTTGTATGATAGTATGTTTATGTATATGTTTCCCATATGAATACTACATCATATTCAAATCTTATCTGACTGGGAGGCATTTTCAGGCCAAATACAAGGATGAAGTAACTCTGCTGCTCCCAATCCTTTCTGGTGTTCCGCAGGAAAGTTTCCTGGACTCATACTTCACTGAATTTTCACGGTTGATTTTCCAACCTCTCAGCACATTACTGTGGCCACATTTGCCGATGACACTGTTATTATGGCATCCCATCAAAAGCCACAGATGCTTCAAAGAAGCCTTAATAACATTGTAGGCTAATGAAACCAAGTCGGTGCATACATCTGGATAAACGTGTCACATGAAAAAAACATATAACAATAAAAATAAATCAGCTGGGATTGACTGCTTTTATACAAAATAATTATATAACCCATATGGATCTACGGCATCCAACTATAGGGATCTGCCTGCAATACAAGCATCAATGTTTTACAGAGGTTTCAGTCGAAAACGCTCAGAGAAATTACCAATGCTCCTTGGTTCTATAGAAACTAACATAGACACCATTACACAAACATCAGCTTTGTAAAGGAATAAATAACTAAACTCAGCACTAAATATCAACATTGGCTAGAGGACCATTCAAACCAACTTACTACTGATCTAACATATACCGAATCACATCCACAAAGACTGAAACGGTTCAAGCCACACGATTTACATAATATCATATCTGCGTATATGTGGTTGTAACCTTTTTTATTTTTATTTGTTTGGTCCCTGGATCAATTTCCAATATACATTTTTTTCCCATATTATTATTGACAAAACTAGAATCTATTATCTATTTTTCTTTTTACATTGCTTTATAAAATAAATTTTAAAAAGATGTTTAAAAAATCGAAATATACACAGTTTTTTTTATTATGTAATGTTTTAATATTGTTTTTAGTTGATAAGCAATAAGTGATAAAAAATATTATTTTAGTTTGTATTTACAGTTCTTGGAAATGCTGGTTATACTTATGCGTTTATAGGAATATTATGTAGCAAAAAAAAATGCTTGACAGAACATATTTGGATGAACAAAAGGGCTTTCCTTGCAGGCTCGTGCATTCTAATTTTTAAACATAAAACATGTTTGTCGAGCAGAGGTTATATTTTCATATATTTGAAAAGCTCCGTACGAGCATGAACAGATAACGTTCTGAACAGAATGAGAACGACAGGCAGCCATTTGCATGGCAATTAAAAAGGCATCTGGCCCACATAATAAGTTGTCAGATTTTGTGGCTTAGCAAAAAAAAACTGAGAGCTTGGTGGATGCGAATGAAAGAGGGAGAGAGAGAGAGAGAGCCTGAAAAAGTGCAACGAAGTCTGCGAGGGCGAGGAGAGCTTTGATGGATGAGTTGAGCTATTTATGGGACAAAGCATTTGCCGGTGCGATTACTCGATCGGTAATTAAAATTCTATTATAAGCTTGCAGCTTGTTGGGAACGAGCGACAAATAATGTAAAAAAAAAATGGTACTGCGCCCTTCTAGCGCACCCTCGGTTTCCCTTCTCATGACGATGAGACGCAAAACTGTAATTAACGAGGATTGCAAACATAATGCTATTAAGATTGTGTATCAAATTCCTGTAAGCTCAGAACTATGGAGCAATAGGACGTACAAAAAGTATGATATTGGGTACATAAATGAGAAACATAATTACGAGCAAAATGATATTTTAATTAAAAATATCCTTTAGTAACGAAAATCCACAAAAAATGCAACTGATGAAATACTTTAAAACATTTTATATATATTTAATAAAAAGGAGACAAGGCACGTAATAATAAAATGAAGAAAGAAATAACGTATTTTATCACGTTCTTGTCCTCTGCGGCGAAATCCTTATTGAAAGATGTGAGTTAGTGTAGCACTGCAGGGAACGATATAATTTATTTGAGATAGGCCAACTTCCCCCTCGCATTTATTTATTTCTTGTTATTGAAAAGAACGTAGTGGCCCATATTGAATGCATTTCTGATAGAAATATCAGCGATCCGCTTTATTCTCAACACAATAACATTTGTAAATTCGCATGTTAACAATATTCTGTTATCGTTTTATGTTTCTTTGCTTGTACCTCAGTTTTCTAATGTAAAATAAACTTTATGAATATAAGTTGTTTATTGTATTCTGAATAAATTATATAATGTGGTATATTTAGAGAACTGAATACGAAAATTGATTCGCTACATAATTTATAAAATCGGTTCAGTGAAACAGAAGTTACAGTACAGACATTTTATGCAGATTGCGTTTATTTCGAGCTGAAGCGCACATTTTGAGACAAAATCAATTTATTGTTCGCTTTACACAAATTTTTTTTTATATATTTTGAAAGCGTACAGCGATTTCGATGAAACTTGAAATGATTACTTCGTAGAACAAAACTAAAATAATGGTCGAAATAGAATTTGAAAATTTGGCTTAGTTAAAAAAAATAATAAATAATATACTTGAATCAAAAGTTTAAAAAAATCTTTAGAGGCAATGATTTTATTAAAAAATTGAATGCGAATACTTTATTCGAGCTGAAATATACATTTTGAGATGAAATTATTTATATCTTTAAAATGCAAACATGTGATTTCGATGAAACTTATAACAGTAACTTCCTACGGCAAAACTAATATAATGAAAGAAGTATTAATTTCTGGTTATGTTAAAGAAATGTTTTATTCATAAGTGATGATTTTAATATAAATAAAGGTGTGTGAAGTGAATAGAATATAAAAAGAACAATTTGCTATTCAATATTTATTATCCTACTTGAATAATCGCAAGGAGTATAATTTGATTGAAACATTAATTATATTTTTAAACAATTTATAATAATTAGTTTGATAATTTTCCTATTAGATATTTATAAAATATAAGTTACATTATCAGTACACACATTTTAAATAATGTAATAAAACTAAAAATATGTTGTACAATATTTATAGCTTTATTTTTCAAGATCAATTAATGGATTATCTATAAGAAGCATTATATAAATTTTTAAATATATTGCTTAACTTGATACATAATTCATTTAAAATAAAAGATGAAAATATATTTTTTTTAAATTTATTAATTTATTTTTTAATTATCATTCAATTATTAGTAACATTTAAAAATTATATGTAATTAAGAATCAAAATATGGAATTTCTTTTAATAAAACTTGAATTCTTATTCCAGAATATGTTGAAATAGTATGAATATATAATCAATATGTTTAAATCATTAAATATATAAATCTACTTAAATAACCCTAGATTTATTCATATAAATGATAATGCTCGTGTTTTATATAAAATTCTAATTTTTTTCTTATAATTATTGTATTAAAGACGTAATCTAGTTCTACGTTTCAATTAATATAATATTTAAACACGCATATTTTATATATACAAATTGCTTTGGTAATTCAATTAATATACAACGAAATTATACAGGTGTATAATACAGTCAGAATCCCTCAATTAATGAGAATTATTACATTACAATTAAACGCGCCCAGTCGGTTGCGTAATGCAACCCGTGTCTATCCTAGGTTCAGGTATGGGTTTGAAACTGCCCCTCCAACCCACTATAACCCATGACATGAGAAGGCTTACGCAATGTGGCTCTGCTGAAATGAAGACATCCTGTGTGCGCGCCACAAGGATTGTATACAATCGTCGGATTGCAGGACTGTTGCTTGCGGAAGGATATCTGCAGACAATATAATGTCTGGCTCGTGTGTATATGTGAGTGTATGTTGGATGTGAGGGTGAGTGTAGTAGGACTGTGTATGTGTGCACGGTAAAGTTTATCAGCGCCAGCGTTATTGCGCGCCCTCGTCCTGAATTACACACTATAACTTGAATTGTTAAGTGCTTTAATTAAGTTCCAGCTTAAGCCAAAAGAAATTCAGTTAATTCCGAACAACATACGGAATTAGGTTATTTTATTACCAGCCAGTTTGGTCGAAATTATTCCAAAACGCTACATTAAACGAAAACACACGTTTTCGTTACATTGTAAAAGACTTAACTTAAAACTAAACATTTGTTCAACGTATTTCTACTACTTTCCTTTATGGGTATTTCTTCCTACTTTTCTTTTATAAAAATAATATTACATTCACATTTAGATATGAACGAGTAGTTATTATATAAACGTTCAGTTTTTTATACATCGAGATATTTAAGAGTAAAAATATTGGCAAACCTTAATCAATTCGGGTGATGTTTTTAATAAATCTGTTAAATTTTATTTTGCAATAATAATTATTAAAATTCTTAAACATAATAAATGTTTTTTTAGGTCCAAATGGACTAAATTAAAAAAAAATGGATTTTTTAATGTAAAAAATAATAAATAAAATGAAGACGTCTAAATATACATAATAACTTTATTAAGAATTAATGTTAGTTCTATTAAAAAAAAAGATATAACAAAATTACTTTAAAAGAAGCATTTGTAAAAATGGAGTTTGGTAAAAAAATGTGTACAGTTTTAAACCTCATCCAGCTTATTTTTAGCCAGTTTATAATCACTGCCCGTATTTTTTTTCCTATTTGATATTGCCTCTTCTAGAGAGTTGGTTGAGACAAAATCTTCTTGTTCAATTTCATACAAAATGAATCTATTTTTTAGCAGTTCTATATTATATTAGAATAGTCTTAAGCAGTATATAATTGATTCTGTTTCTTTATTGCTATTTTCATAACTCCAATATTTGTTGTCAATAAAATGTATGTTATTTTCAGAAGATTGAACAATCCTTAACGACATTTTAATATTTCAGTTTTGTCACTGTATGCTATAATATGGTCTTGAGTTATAATATTCTGAATATGTTTCAGGCAACAAGATGCTACTTTTTCCGCATCTTTATCTTAATGCTAAAGTTTCCTCCCATTCATATGTTTCATTATATATTCATTAAGAACATAACAAAATATTTTGCATGAGAAACTGATATTTTGGGATATGAATGAGCCTTTTCTATATCAAACAAAAAAGTGAAATATTTATCTGGATTCTTTGATGCTAAGTTTTGATGTTTTTTAAAAAATTTCTATTTAATTCTTCAATACTTAACGGATTCTATGTTCTTTCATTACACTACAAGGGTCTGAGGGAGCTTTAATCATCATATTTAAAAAATTAATTAGAAAGTTGTTTGAACTGTAATTATTAGAAATGCAGTAGAATACTTTCAACAAAAAAAAGTTTGCGATACATTTCTTTTGATTAATTGTTCAAGAAGTGGCTCCATGTATGATTGTTTTAATGTATGACTATAACTATAAAAAAAGGGTATGTATATCTTACTAAAATTACCATTTTTTTTCTCAAAAGTGGATTTATACCACTTTAAAAAAAATGGCTCATTCTATAATAAAGCTATAAAAATAGCTTTATCATAAATAAAGTACAATACATACACATAATTGACCATAAAATATGATAACTGTCACAATTTAGATTATTTGCATAGTAATTAGTAAAGATAGCGTTTGCACATCACATCTTTCGAAAATATCGTTCACTAAGCGAATTGCATTTACAACTTACACAAACTGTCGTTTTTGTACATCATGTTCAGTGCTAGGAATTCCAATTGTAAACAATCAAACATATTTCAATATTATTTCAGTTAAACTATTATGTTATATATTGTATTTATTTACAATATTTACTGGCCCTATGTTGTGTTAACAAATAGACTTTGCGTACTAAGTTGTACATTTTTCTAAAATTGTATTTTAGAAATTACGTGTTATCAAATAGGCGATATATTGTCATAAATAAAAATATTTATTTGTGAATCAATTAAGTTTAATGAATTTATTAAGTACTCAACGATAATTTCAATACATAAGTGGTTTTAAAAAGTAGTGTAAAAATGTAATCTACACCTTTTAAAAAAAATCTAATAATGTATCCTAAATATGGAGTTGATCTCAAGCAGTCGCATATAAATGAAGACGGAAAAAAAATTAAATTCAGGAAATTAATTAATGTGTGAAAAAAATATTATTATAAAAATGATAATTATGTTCTATTTTAAATTTATCTCACAATGCATTAAAATATTTTTAATGAATTGTAGTGTATTTAGGAAAGTGAAAATAAATTAATTCAAAAGCGTTCATATTTAATATTAATTGAGAAACATCCTGTTATATTAAATTGATGTAACATTCATGTTAATTTAGTAAATATATCTCTGCATAATTATGTTTATTAATTTAGTTAATAATATAGCACTTGGTTATAGCCAATTACTGTACAATTCAGAAGTATTTCCTACTTCCAGAAATGCATAGAATTTGTTTATAGGAGAATTAAAGTAAGAGGCGTACTGATAGCATCTAACGTTAAATCAACTTAAGAAATAAACGTTTCTGCAATGTAAGCAACCATAAAAGAGGAGGTAAATGATGGTTATTTGGGAATGAAGTAAATAAGTCTGAAAGTGACTAAACAATTTTCTCATAAATTAAGCAATTACACGAAGGAGGCTCTGCTATGGCAACAATTGGCCGTTCTGATCAATAAACAATCGAGGTGCGCCAGATAAGGCATCCAAATCCGTTTAAACCATATAATTTCCTTTATGCACGGCGTTTATAGAATATAACAAAAAGTAGAATAAGGAGAAATAAAAAGAGATGTTCACGTAGCAATTGTGCGGTTTTCGCAACGATCCAAAACAATGAATCACGATGCCGTTTCGCCATCATTAAATTCACGCGATTGAGAATGGACGATCTTTAGATGAATGCGGGTGTTCTATGTAGGTTATGCATGAACCATGAACCATCGGCCCACTGTTGAGTATGCTGCTTGGTGTACCCACACCCAGCACGAGTCTGCTAACGTGCACACCAATGTCACAGCTCGTTTATGTTGGTTTTATTTTTGCTTTGCAGTAATCACTACTTCCTTGATATTGCTTGCGTCCACTCCAAACCTGCTTTTGTAGGTCAGTAATACACAATAATATAATTTATACCGCAGGATTACTAAATACACAAAAATTGGTAGTTGATGTAAGTGAAATGCATTGCACATAATAGGTATCCATAGATTTTCTAAGCATTTTATTTCAAAACGTTAATAAGTTAATGCATCATTACACATTTTAATAATACATATAGTTTTATTCTATTTCAATGACGTACTTTAAAAATATTGCAATGTATCGTAAAAGGAAATTGTCAATGGTATATTTTTACAGATATAATTGTTAGATTATTCATTATAAACTTAATAACAATAATATACAAATTTAATTACATTTTTTGTATATATTCATTAATAACTATCGATTTTTATAGCTTTTTTTTTGTCTTATATTTTTATTTACAATCTATTCGTGTTGAACATTAAGTAAATCTGGTGGAGGTTGACATTTTTATTTTTTAGATAAACTTTCCCAATGGAAGTATTACCATTTTTGATGATATTTTTTGTTTTGTACAAATTATTTCAATTTGTTGGTTTGGCTGTCGTGTATGTTTTGCTAATAGTCATTCGTATAACGATTTTTTTCTTTCTTACATATTTTTATAATCGGCTCTATTTCTTATTAATGTTTTTTTTTACATTTTGTGCATTATGTTGATTTACAAATTACAATTTCATATATTTGTTGGTTTCTGGTCAAAAATATTTGTTATCATATTATATGAACCTTCTTCTTGTTGTTTATTCTATTTATTTATGTATTAAATTTAGCTTAGTAGTCGCCAAAATCGTAGTAATCGCTCGATGAGAACGATTAATTCATTATAAGAGGTCAATTCCTACTGAGAGGTCGATAGAAAATAATAAAAAATAATCGTATTTCCTACTTGTTCAACTTATATTCCCAAAGATTATTCCTGTTCGAACAATTTTTTTGGGTTCCAAATCTAATTAACCTTATATTTATTGCTTATCCTACTATTAAATAATAGTGAAATAAGAGGGATATATAAAAGGTCAAGATGATAGCTTCTTTGAAATTCTGAAAATATTTTTTTAAAACTATATTGCAGATAAATAAATTTATATTTAGCTAGGCAATATTAGTAATAAATAATATTAAGATATATGTTATAAACACTTTTCTTAGTGGGTAAAGTTATGTAATTAAGTTAGTAGCTTTTTGTAGTACTAAATATTTTTAAAATATAAACCGACTCTAAACAGAAGTTAAACAATATAAAAAAGGTATCAACATTGCATTTTTCTGTTTTTAATTTTTGGTAAAATTAGTTAATAGTAATTTTAGTAAAATATAAATATATTCTTTTTATATTTATAATCATACATTCAATGAAGCACGATTTATTTATAAAGTAATAATAAAAATGTTACTATAAAATGTTATCGCAATTTTTTAAAGTGGAATATGCCTATTTGTTATAATCATAGTTAAAACAACAATTATTATTGATTATTACCAAATCTATAGGAGGCAATATGAAATTTTAAAAAAATGCGGACGGAGAAATTATAAAATGATTGAACTTATGCTAGATAAGGTTCAAAAGGGATGAACCGAATTTATTTTTTTACAAAACTAGTATGGAAGAAAATTTTTCATTTAAAGTATTTTTTTTATTTGGAAAACTACAATAAAGAATTGTCGAAAAAAAAAGATTCATTTTGTATGAAATGAAACGAGAAGATTTTGTGTCAACCAAATCTCTAGAAGAGGCAATATCACAAGAAAAATAATACAAACTGAGAAATTATCAAAAGGGATGAACCGCATATTTTATTTACAAAACTAGTACTGAAGAAAATGGATAATTTAAAGTAATTTTTTGATTTGGAAAAGTAGGAAGACCCAAACATTTCAGCAAAATGACTGTATATATTTACTGCCTTATATACCATATATTTACCATGAATACTTCAGTATACTAACTATAACGGAAAAATAATATTTCAAAATAAACTCCAATGCAGAAATGGTTTTATAATTATAATCAATAATTAATTATCTCTTAAAGAAACATGAATAAGAGTAAATTTCAAACTTTATTGACGTTTGGATTGTCGCAAAATACTTTTGAGAAAAAATCTCTAAAAATGTAACTAATTAGGTCAAAATACTGCAGTCAAAGGTTTGTTTGTTGTTTTAATAAATAATATTGATTATTATAATTAGCAAATTCAATATTCTATATATACATCAAAAACTTAATTAAATTTAAGTTAATTATAAAATTTATTTACTATAAAAGAAAATAATATCACCAATTATAAAACTTTTTTAATAGATATGTAAATAAACTAAGATATAATAAAATAATATTGTATTCAGTAAGAGTAATATTTTTAATAATATCTCATTTGGGTTTATTTAATAATATATTTAATTAGTCATTTAACCTTGTTTTATCCAACTTTGCGCAGTATTAACATAAAATTTGGAATATCTGATTTCCTTGAAAGTATGTATTCATTACATGTAATCAAATTTTACGTTTTTGTATTTCATATCTCATGTAACCTTATTGCGCAATTATTTGTCGAATGGCATTAGTTTGTCGTACAATTATGTTGTCCTATACAGAACATAATTTTTTTTTTTCTGAGAATCTAATGTAATTCCTATTTTCATAGTATTAATGTGATGACATATATAAAAATTCGAAAAGAATTTGCATTGAAATTGCGGATTACATTCGGATGATTGTGCCATGTTACATGCACACAATAACTATCACCTGTTATTGTGTACGTATATAAATTAAGTAAGAAAACATAATTAAGATTACATTGTACGAGGCGATGTGAATTACAAAGAAACATCATCGATGAGGATGCGCGGCCGTTGCGTAACGGCGACGTTGCGATGTGTTTAAAATCGAATTGACAATTTGATTACGTCGACGATTTATTTCCCTTCAACTATCCCGGCTCCATCCGATGTCGAATCGCGTGGCTAATGTAATGCACGCGAAGATTTAGTGAGCGTAAACAAAGCAGTCATTAATATTGTTTAAAAGGCTGCTGGATGAGTAAGAAGCCAACAAACAAACAGAAGCAGAAGAAGTAGAAAAAAAGCAGACGGTGTACGTGGAAAGCAAGAAGATTCGCAGTTAATCATCCATGATTACTTTAAAAGAAATAAGGAGAAGTATCTGGATAGATTGATGATGCATCTAAGTAATTGGGAAGCGTATTTATCGCCTCTCGAAACACGCACAATATTTATTTCGGTTTTCATTACATTAAATTCTCGTCGGAGGGCCTCATTACAATTACAACAAAAACGCATTACTGCAGAAATAATAAATAACTAATGCCCCTTTTTTTATTATTATTATATGCTTTCTCTCTGTTTTTTTTTCTTTTGGTTTTGTTTTAGGGCTGGCCAGCATTTGGTTGGGAACATTAGCGGCGGCAATAAATCTAACGAGAAAAATCTAAAATAAAAAGAGGGAATGCCGTAGCTATAACCACAAAAAAAAACTGAATTTCGTGTAATTATTGCAATGAATTTATGGGGTAATATATGTGAGGGCGCATCCTCTTGTTCTCATTCTAATATGTAATAAATTTTGGCAGGGTGGGTTCGATGCATGTCGGGGCTTTTGTGTGCGGGGGAGCGTGTATGTGTATATATATATATGTACATGTTGCCGAGGGTGAAGAGAGAGATCCGGGGTCTCGTAATTTTATTGGGGGGCGCTTCGTAATTTGCATTCCTGCAACGGGGGCGTCGCGGCGCTTCTAATTTCCATGTAATAGTGGTGGATGAAGGGGGAGGTCTGCGTTGTCGTCGTTACACATCCTGCGAACGGACTATTACCAAGCAAAACATTTTTTTTGCCGCGATTTTGAACGCGCTCTATTTGTTTTACTTCTTTCTTTTTTACTTTGCACCCCACCAGATAAAATTTGTATTTTATATTAAGCCACTTATGAAACGGCAGAGCGAGAAAAAGTACATAGAGTAAACGTTTGCAATTTACATTTTGCACGAGCGTCGGTGCAGTTAGATTAGTATTTAAATTTTGTCGTTTCATTTTTTTTTTTTTACTTCGTATATATTTTCCTTTCCTTTGGAATTGCCTAATCTAATTTTGCACGAGCCGAGCCATGATTTTCAGTTACTGAAATCACGTTGTATCCATTTAAAAATCTTAAGAACGGCGATTTTAGACTGAGAAATTTAATTTGCATGATTCCTTTTTAGAAATAATTTCTAAATGTACATTAATAAAAAATAAATTATTAAGATTGAAAAATGTATAATATCAGTCGCATAAGTACTTCAATCACAAAATGAGAAATTACATGAAAATTATTGTGAAACCATTAGCTAAGGCTTTCCGCTTTCTTATTGATTTGAAAATTGTATTACTCATTACATTATTTAACTGCAATTAATTATACAGAAAAATATAGAATCAAGAAAAGCATTAAAAAATATTAAAAGAACACTCCCCCTCCAGATGGCGTTAAACTAATAAAGTCGATATTCAACGCGACATTGTAATTCCCAAGAAGAAAGTAAATCATATAGACCAATCTATTACTACCAACTATATCCAAAGTTTTCAAAAAGCTGCTACTAACAAGTTTGTGCCCAATACTACAGGAAAACAACATATTACCGGAACACCACTTTGGATTCCGCAAAGGGTATTTCACCTGATTGCTAAAGTAATTATCACCGCCTTAAAGAAAAACTAATCCTGCTGTTCTACATTTTGGATATTTCGTAGCATTCGTTAAAGTGTGCTATCCTGGATGATTGTATAAAATTAAAAAGATACCTCCATACTCTTTCTACCAAATTATAAAATCTTAGGTGATAGTTTGTGCCGAATTAAGTACTCGGCCCTATTCTGTATCCTATTTTCACATCGGATCTCCTAACACCTAGTAAAAAAATTGTTGCTAAATCCGCAGGAGTTTTTATTTTAATGTAATCTGATAGTAATCCAGAAGTTGCATTGGAAAACTTGCAAACGGAACTAAATCAGATTGAATATTTGCTCAAATAATGATGTATTCAAACCAACGAAACGAAATTGACTCATGACATCTTTAGGATGAGGACGAATATATGTCCACCAGTAGTTTTAAATAATAAAGTATATCAGCTATGTAAATATGAAACCGGATTTTTTTTATATAGTTTATTGTATGAAAAATGATGAAAATGAATTATTGTAAGTATTGCCCATCGCTAGCTATACATTTTTCCCACCTATCTGACAATTAGTGGATGTCATGTCAAAAATATTGTTGCTCATTTGAAGCAAAACAGTCAGTGAAGCGCTGGACAGCAAGTGCGTGTCCCATCGATACAAGAAGGTAGTAATCGGACGGATCCAAGTCTGGTGAGTAAGCCCCATGCAAAAGTATTAGCCAACAAAATGCCTCAGTCATTTTTTTTTTACCAGTTTTGCAGTGTGTGCATGAAGCAAAATAACTTTGTGTTTCCTTTTTTGATATTCTAATCCATTTTCACCAAACTTTATTCAAATCGATCATTTGTTATCGGTAGCGTTCAGTATTAACGGTTTCGCCAGGTTTTAGCCGCTCATAATAGATATCACCCTTTTTCGGTGGTGCTACCAACATTTATGGGAAAATTCCGGTTTCATATTTACATACTTGGTATATATAAAAAGAGAATAAATTAGGTCTGAAATTTTAAAAAAAACTGTACTGGCTGCTTAGAAATAAATCAGCAATACAGCTCGACAGGAAACTATTAATATATAAATCTATCCTCAAACCAATGTTGTCTCATACAATGCAATTGTGGGGTTCAGCAAGTACCTTTATCATCAAAATACTACAGTGATTTCAATCAAAAACATTAGTAAAATTATCGACGTACGCAGCTATATCTCCAATAGTATTTTACACAGTGACTTACCAATGGAAATAGTTAAAATTATAATTACAACCTTTAGTGAAAGATACCAAGAATCACACCAAAATAAACTAGCAAAAAATCTGCTAGTAAATCAAATAGAAACATAAAAAGTTATATATAGTAGACTTACCACAAAGATTTATTAACATTTAATAAGAAAAATAATGCTCTTTTAAATAATATATAGATGGATACTATTGAATTCCCTATCAACATGACAATTGTACCATCAAAAAAATATTTAATTCAATTCAATTTCACTGTCATCGGATTCCGTCTCATCGTTACTACTAGGTAAAATATTAATCAAGTTTAAATTTTTTTAACGTTTAGTAAGTATAAAAATGCTCATTTTCTTTAAAAATATTGTAAACCTTCACTTTGATATTATAGACTGCTTTAATTAAAGTACATTTATTTAAGCTTGTCAAATTGATATTGATTGGATTTTAATTAATAGCCGATTTAAGGTTACAAAAACATAACTTTTAAATTTTCATAAAGATAAATCATTTTAATTTTCTACTCGAATTTTACAACAAAGTCGTCCTGATTTATGATAAAAGAGTTTAAAAATTTAATGATACTTTTAACAAAATTTCGACCATAAAAATTATAACATAATATTTTATAATTAAATTACAATTACGGCGTTTATATCCATCAAAAACGAAACACATAAATAATAAACTTAATTTTACACGCTTTAGCCATTAAAAAAATGAAACATATCTTCTTAGAAGCCTCTTTAATTAATTATTTACTTCAACCCAAAATTACTTTTCTAAAAATGTTTAATACATTTTTCCTCAAATATTTTGTTTCACTTGTGTTTCAATTTGACGTATTTCGAAACGTTTAGTGTATGATACATGCAGCAAAATTTGAATATAAACTTCTAGATTTCTTGCGAGAATAATTTTATGACCGAGCACACTTCCATTTGCATTCGAAAGTTGCTTGGATGCAACCACCAACTATGCGCATAATTTCACAACCTATTGCATCCAAAAAAAATAAGAGGAACAGGAAGAAGGATACGAAAAAAATAAATAATATGAAGGACGACTTTATGTGGAAATTCTTATAAGCGAAATCTATTTATATGCAAATAAAAAATTATAATATTAAATGTATTTTTTTTTCTGCGTTACCTACAGTATTATATGTCATAAAATTTGGTAAATTTTTTACATTATAAATATCTATATGTGTTTCAAAATTTTATTGGAATCAATGCGAATTGTATGTATTGATTCCAATAAAATATGAGAAGTACATTCAAAATTCTACAAGTGTAAGTATGTTTCTAAACGTTTCAAGTGATTTGTAGGTTTAATTTCTAATTAAATAAACTTGATTGGGTTTGAGTTCGAACTTAATTTTAAACCTGCTGAGCAGAGATTTGAGATCATGGCATCTATACTAAAGTAGTCGTGGGTAATATAAATTTGTTATCAACATAACACGATTCCCATTTTCCCTCCGACGAAGTAAATGTGATTGTTGGTCCCGTTTTCCTTGCGATTCAAGAAACGGGAAGGGCGTTATGTGTTTGATGTCCTCCGAAGCGTTTTCAACGGGATTAAATCGTAAGGGACGCAACCCGAATCCAATTAAATAAACCACATGCGTGTTTCGGTATTTTCGTTTCGCTTTAGTTTCGTTATTCTTTTGCCTCCACTCCTCTTTTCTTTCAACCCTCCGGGTGATCTCTACCGCCCCTCGAGCTCGCCATTTCTTAGTCGACGGGGAGGGTTTTAATGTCCCACAGGGCTGAGTGACATTCCCTTTTATATACACCCAATAACTGCAAGACCCGAGATTAGGTAAAGAGGATTTTCACTGTCCACGTAAATAGTAATGGAGCTTTAAATTTTCTTCTCTGCTTTCTTCTCCTGTTCTTCGGGTCCGCAATCAATATGGGGGGCTTTATTGTTCGGATTTCCTTCCGAAACCGCCCACCAGGACACCCCCTTTATATACATACCAGAGAGGATTTTCTCAGCCTTATTTACTTAATTATACCTCCGCCAATGAGGATTTCTACTCACCTAATCCTCCGTCTCTACTAAAATCCCCTCTTTCGATTTAATTACACATTTTTTACTTTCCTTAAGACCATACTCTCATCATGTCCTAAAATCACCCATATATCACGTTAAAGAAACTAAATAGCTTAATACTTCGTTTTAGTATATTCTATTCTATTACAATATCAAGTATAATAATCTTTTCAACAGTAAATAAAAAAAAAACTATTTGCAGCAGTTGAATTTTATTTAATGTGCTTTAACTTTGTTTTGATTCATTAATTTTGTAATTTATTGTTGTAATAAATATTATTATATAAAATTATTTTATATTACATTAAACATTTATTGTTCTATAAACTATTTTATTTAGTAAAAAAATGTGAAATAATAATAAGTTGAAATGTTTGATTTCTGAAGATAGCGAGGTTGTATTCTCTTGTATATTTTTTTCTTAAATTTAAATATATTAATCAATCTATTAGTTATGAAATAACAATATAGTTAGTGCAGACTACGAATTACGAGTTACTTTATAGAGGTTGCTAAACTTGAAATAAAGTAATTTAATATAATTAGGACTATTTTACATTTTATTACTAAATTATATGAACTGATGATAAATAAAGTTTTACATGATTAAGTTTTTACTTGCTCTAGATAACAAATATTTATAAAAATCCGACTGAGATTAAAATTAATAATAAAAAATTAGTTGTCTTTTTGTAATATTATCATAAAACTAATAGTAAATAAATTGACTCTTGTAATATTATTGTAAATAAATAGATTATGTTTAGGTTTATGTTTATTTTTGAATATGTATTGATTGTATGCAAAATTGCTATATTGCAAAATAGTGTATAAATAATTTAGCGGCTGAATTTCGCACGGTGTAAAGAGAATTATCGATAGTGAAACACCGTAAACCATAAATCTTATATGTAATATCCTCCCTGTTTAACGGATATTGTCTGCGGAAATTGTAAGGCAATTTAATCCACGGCATGGATTAATAATAATAGAGGAAGCCCAAACATCGGCAGCCGTATGCAATTGTCCTCCCGTGTATTTGCGCCGAGTTCTTTCCTACAGCGTTTGGAGAGCCCTGCAAGCCGTTAACACTACACCATCCGACCATCCACCCAACCCCGCGTACTCGCGCATTCATACAGACACACGCATACAAGCCAACACTCTCTCACCCTCTGAAATACATCATGCGACACAATAACGGCCTGCTGAAATGTTAGGGGTTTCTGGTCCATTAAATTCTCTTGGGTCATGATACGCGATGGCCCTGTAATCTAGATTTCAATGGGGACCGATTTAAAGGTTCCTAGCAATCATCAAACAACCGTTTCAATTATCACAAACTCGCAAATCAATTCATTAACGTGCCAACTATTGCTGGATAACTACGAACGCAACCCACATTAATTTGAACGTTCCATTTCAAAAACCACTAACATCGATCATCTGTTGATACGTACCTCAAGTATGGCGGGTGCAACATTTGGTTAAATATACTCTTGACCTCGCAATCGAGACCATTTAAAATAATCTTTCCTTACACAAAATATAATTAAAATTTACATTACAATATATTAGAATTCCGTGTTGGTAAATTGCTGTATATTTTATTAAAAATAAAATATAAAATTTCTATTACGAGGACAAGATCAACAATTATTATACACTCTATTTCTATAATGCTTTTTACTTTTCATTTTATTATTTTATATCTTTGAAGGTTCACGTTTTTTTTGCTATAAATCTGTGTGACGGTGAGAAAAGTAGGGAATAAAAGAGAAAAAGATAATAATTTAGTGGTAAATTGGTTCTGGTTGGCGATAGTGTGGAGGGACAAAATAAGATTTAATGTAATAATGCCGGTGGAAAAACCCGGAGCTGAGGTCGACTAGGGGATTCCCCGATAAACATAATATTTTTCAAGCGGGGCCTGTGGGTGTACAAAGGATCTTTATAATATTATTACAAAGATAAAAGGATGTTTGCCTTTCATATTTAGTGGAGTGCCTCAAAATCTATTAGACGGATAAATGCATATTTGCTTGGTATGGCTTTCGAGTTTTTACTTCTTTTGTGACCCAAAAATATTAAATTATTTTGTTCTTACTAATTTTTCTTCCTCTGTATTTTATTTATTATATTACATACTATAACCCAAATATGTTATGAAAAAAGAAAAGAAATGTGAAAAGAGTTGAGAAACGCTTTTTTACTTAATAAATAAATTCTCGATATTTTAGACATTAAAATAGGACAAGATTTTTATAGTGAAATTTGTATTTTTTTATTATTAAGTCTACAATTTCCTATCTGCTATATTCTAGGAATGATTAAATAGTTTTGACACAATAATAAAGAAATTTACAACACAATTAGAGGAATAACTTGGAAACTTTCCTGATAAAAAACTTATATGTTTTTTATTTAGAATCCAAATAGGAGGTCAATGGTATCATGCCTTTTTATTCCATGGGGGGTTTCACACTATTGCCAAGTAAGTTTATGACTAAAATATTGGGATGATTTTCCAATAGGTTTTGGTAACTAAAAATAAATATCTTGAGCTTACACCAAAGTACGAAATAGAACCTGAATGTTTGATTTGATGCTTGTTCCCAACAGTTGAATGATGTAGGTCCACACTGGATTCAATATTAACTTATATATGAGAACTTATTACTAGAATAATAGCTTTGATCTTTTCCCAAACAACCAATATAATTTTGAAAATTTGATGACTAATTCTTTATTTTTCATTGAATAAAATAAATAAATCATATATAATATTTGGGGTCTAAAATCATTTTGTTGTTGAAGATGAAGGTTTATATTTTTAGGGTGAATATAACACGACTAGACTTCTTAGGTTTTATAAGCCATTTTTTTTAGCCATTAGACAATTCGAGCTAATTCTGTATTGATATCATAGTTTGTGTATTTGTTGAACATATAAATTGTGTGTAGATCGGCTACCAAAATACTTCCCTGTGGAAAGATGAATCATTCTTCAGCTAATAACTTCGTTTCCTCATTATTGTAATTTGTTAGAATCGGTCGGATAAGTATGATTTTAAGATGTTAAAAATTATATGTGATCATAATCTTCTTTTAACTTATATAATAATGCTCCATATTCAGTGTCTGAGTAATGACTAAAAAGGCTTATGTGCAATGGAATGTCTCTTCGAGAGTTTTTCAGATCTGGCTGGTTATTCTATTAATATTTTTCAATGAAATGCTTTATCCGGAAACCAAACTGATGATATTGGATTGTGTTTTCGTTGGAACAACAGTTTTGCAAATAATTTTAACATTCATAAAAAACTTATTAGTTAATATAAAGTTGCTTCCTCGAGAATGTTGAGATAACAACGATTTGTACGACTTTCTAAATATCCTGATCTTACATTAGAATTAAATATGTTGATAATTAATATAATGTTTATTTTTTCTGGGAAGCTCCTTCATTATTCTATCGTTATTAAGTTATATCCAGGAACTGAACTGAAAAAATAATACCTGAACTGGACGAATAGATTTTAATGGGAAAGACACCTGGAAAAAAGCATCTAATAACTAATCTATCTTTTCCATCTTCTCCAAACTGCACTTATTCGAATTATGAATTACGGTATTCACTTTCTCTACATTGCTTCTGGCCCATCTACGGAAAGAAAGTGAATATAGTAATTTTTAAAGTATTTAATAAATAAATAAATAAAAATTTAAATTATTTCAATATTCATTAAATATTAAATCTATTCCTTTTTTTTAAAGCAGAGGTAAAATACAAATGTGCAATAAATTATTTATCGTTCCATTAAGATAATACAAGCGGTATGCTCTCGATTTAAATTATGAAATTGAGAGTTTCTAAATATTGAAATATACGTTTCTCCAACGAACTGAGCTTCTGATCTCGCTCGGATTGCTTCATTTAATTAGTTAATATTGAAAAATCGTGTTTAACGAGCCATGACTAAATCCCAAGACGAATTGATGCGTTATGGATACTTGCTATTAACAAATTAAACGGTTAACGGTATATTTCATTAATTATCGACTTCTCTTTACGGTTCCATTTTTTTATATTCAATTATATAACATAGAAATAAATCAATTTTGATTTCAAGGTTAGAATAGCAGGATATTTAGTACTTTACCTGTTTTATTTTTAGTTTAATGCCAATAAATAAATTCCAATTTTATATTAATACAGAAAGGAAGTAATCAAATTATAATAATTTACATAATATTAATTATTGAAAATTTATTAAATTTATAAAAAAAAAACTTTAATAATGAAGGACGCTCTTTCCGCCTAATAGAAATACTAAATGCATTTGCTAATTTCCATGATTAAATTAACTTAATTAATTACCGTATTTCATGTTGCAATTAAAAAATAATTTCTATCAATAACAATTAATTCATAGTACTTTCATAAAATAATTTGCAACATCGGCAACTTAATGCGTAAATTATATCATGCTTCTTTGTCCAACCTGACGGCCGCATGCGTCATATAATTTACATAATACTAATTACTTAAAATTTATTGAATTTATAAAAAAAAATTAACAACATGGACTATGGTCTCGCTCTTTCCGCCTAATAGAAATACTAAATGCATTTTCTAATTTCCATGATTAAATTAATTTAATTAATAACAGTATATCATGTTACAATTAAAAAAATAATTTCCATCAATAACAATTAGTTTATAGTATTTTCATAAAATAATTTGCAACATCGGTAACTTAATGCGTGAATTATATAATGCTTTTTTGTCCAACCTGACTGCCGCATGCGTCATATAATTTACATAATACTAATTACTTAAAATTTATTAAATTTATCAAAAAAATTAACAACATGGACTATGGTCTTGCTCTTTCCGCCTAATAGAAATACTAAATGCATTATCTAATTTCCATAATTAAATTAATTTAATTAATAACCGTATTTCATGTTACAATTAAAAAAATAATTTCTAACAAAAACAATTAGTTCATAGTATTTTCATAAAATAATTTGCAACATCGGTAACTTAATGCGGGTGTATTATATAATGCTTTTTTGTCCAATTCGACGGCCGCATAAATCGTAAACTTACAAACATTACGCGATATAGACTAAAAATACCCGTTGCTATCGTTAATGTTAGTATTTTTTATGTGTAGTAAAAATAACTCGTTTTATTCTAATGATGCCAATTGAAACTGAAAGGTATCTGTTTTTATTTTAAATATATCATTGATGGAATGTAGAAATTCTGAATAAAATATGGTTTTAGAAGTGATAATTATTTTATATAACATAAATGATTCAACATTTAACAAGTTTGGAAGTGCATAAACATTTGCTGATTGTATATCTGTACAATTCAGCATTTAGATAAATAATAGTCAATTAAACATGAATGGCAAAGACATTAAAATTTCAACCGACAATGGACAATTTACATGTAAATGGTAAACTAATGTAGTCCGACTGGGGACAGGAGTTGTGAATTGGCGGAGCCCTGGAATACAATTTTCAATTACGTACTCAGTCACATTTTAAAAAGTCCATTGTTTCAGGATTACTTTCAGCAGAATGCAATTACGCTTTCAGTTTTACGCATACATATATATATTCGCTCGTTTTTTTTTGTATTTCGTTGTTCCTACAAAGCCTGCTTCCACTCGATAATTAATTGGAGGGGAAAAAATATACACACAAAGTGTTCGGAAAATGAATCCCCAGTACCATTAATAGCCAAAATACAGACCATGTAGCTTTTTATGGATTTGTTTTTATTTTTTTAAAACGAGTATATATGCACGTGCACGTAGATTTTGCTCCCGTGGGATTTATTGTACGGGGGATTGTTGTTGCATTTTTAATGAAGCTCTCGCAGGAAAAGCTCGCCGTTAAATTTCGCTTAAGCCTCATCCGGATTCCAATTATTGGATTCGCATCATTTAAACATCGAATCCCACACTATTATAGTGTGTAGGTATTTCGAAAACAATGACAACACAGATGCGGAGGAAAAACGGAAAACAACATCAGCACCACCAGCGCAAACCCAAAACGCAAGCATTTACATTTCAAATGGCGTTTGTCGTTGATTTCTGTTTGCCCACTCGGCAAAATTCAATTCATCCTGATTGGAAATTTAAAAGCCATTTTAATTGATGCCCTTCCCTCCAAAAACACCAAACGGAATTATAAACTAAATACTTGCTCATACAGCCTTCACTTGGATCACTGCAATTTGCTCATGTTCCATTGTCATAGTCCAATACTATCATGTGATACATTGCTAAAATTGAACGTTGTACACATTTACTAGGATATTAAATATTTCAAAAGGAACAGGATCGGTGTTTGATTTTTTAAGAGCAAATGTCTATTTCGATGTTTGTAGGTGATATTATTAAAGTGTAATTATTAAAAATACAAATAGTTTTATTTTATTGCAGGTATTTATCAGTTTATTATAAATCTACATTATAATGTAGGGTAAGGTTGCCTAAGTCGTAACCCCTAAGAGAAAAACGCTATAAAAGTCAGAATTTACGATATAAATAGAATCTACATGTAGTATTAGAAAATATATAATAAAAGAAAACAATTTGCTGTTGATAAAAATAATAATTTCAAAAACCGGGTACTTAATTCGTACTTCTTGAATACATACCTTTATTTATCTAAATAGGGTTTCTTGCATACATTTTTTTTAATACATGCTTCACACAGATATCTTTTAATCTTCTTATTAACAAAGATCGTGAACCCAAGAATTATCTTGCATTGAATCATGCTTTCCTCCTGATTTTCTCCACAAATACAGCAAAACCAGTCATTTTGAGTTAAATCGCAGCTCATCTTTTTAATTTTAAATAGTGTTTTCTTTACATACTTAGTATACTCTTTGCTTTCTGTTATTTGCTGCATCTCTTTTTTTATTGGGAGTCGACGTAATTTCAATAGTTGAGGTTGATGCTCATTATATTTATCAAAAAATTCATAAACATGTTGTTTGTCGAATACCTTAGCTCTTGAAATTTCCTCTGGTGTACACAAGGACAATCTCGGATTATTTTTCATAAAAATATAGTACCACTTCTTTCCCGCCATTCCTTTTTCTTTATTCGAACGGTATTTTAATTTATATTTTTCTGCTAATTGATAAGCAAGTTTTCTGAGGTCTACCACAGTAAGCCCAGAAAAACATGATTCTAAATTAAGAATGTGAGCAACCAACTCCTTCACTATTTTTATTGTCAGATCCTTGGGTCTTCCAAAAGTTACATTCTTATTCAATCCTTTAAAATGGCGTCGTAAAGTAGGTTTAGGGATTTTATATTCTGTGTGCTTCATTAAAGCCAATAATAGCCATCGTCCATATATTCATTTTTCCTTATATTATATATTCGTTTTGACATAATAATAACGGTCTGTAAAATACCAACAAAAAAAACAACATCCTAAATCATATCGGTACGACTTAAGAAACAAGCATGGGTACGACTAAGGCAACTTCACAAGTCACATGTTAAAAAAATCTTAACCTCGCACTTATTAAATTTATTGCGATTTCTTTCTATACATAAGATTATATAATTTCTATAGAAGTTATATTTAAAAAAACCTACGATTTTACCAACAAAGTAAATTGTTGGTAAAATCGTAGGTTTTTTTTGTAGTAAAACAAAATTTACTTACGGATGCATGCAGAAAGTCATAACAAACAGAGGTACTCTTACTTAATAATAATATTTTGGCGGCAATCGTTAGAAAAACGTGATTACTTCTGACGTTGTGCAAGTGCCAGCAGCCGTAACATGCTAAATATTGGTACGACTTAGGCGCCGGTACGACTTAACCAAACTTACCCTACATATTTTGCCAAATTATATAATGAAAATTTTATTACCATTGATAATAAAAATTAACAAAATTTAGTAATTCTGAGTACAACAAAACAAAACTTAACATGAGCTTGATATGAAATATATTTTAATACCAAAGTTTCATTTCTCTATTCTCAAGATTATATTTCATTATTATATTCACAATTTTCGATTTCACATTTTTATACTTTTTCATATTCTGTTTTATTGTTGTATTTCGGTATAGACACTATGGAATATTGTCTGATGTTGTCGTTGTTGAGAAATTAATTCAATACAATTGGTTTTACAAAACTTTAATTTAACGCTATTAACGATTTATTTTGAGTATAAATCTTACTAAGACTAACTTTATCATTTGAGATAAATTCTAAAGATATATTCTAATTACAAATTAAATTATAATTAAAAATTTATTACATTTATTTAATTCAGAGTATTCGTGGAAAATATCTACATTGTTACACCTGGTTCCAAATATTTATATTAAGGTGTATCTATATAGGGTATTCGTGGAGACTAAGAGACATGGAGGATTTTTATACATAGTTTGTTTTTATAAAGGTTGGACACAACACTATCTTCTATTAAATTGTTATTTGTTTGTTCTTATAAGTATTGGTAACTTAGTTTAAATATTTTTTATAAATTAATATTTATTATTATGCAATTGATTATTATTGCAATTGATACTAAATTTATATCATAATATTTATTAAAATATAAGTATAACATACATTTATTGACCACAACTTGAGCGAATAAATCTATTAAACATGTTGGCTTGAAATCACAAAGTTTAAAAACTTAATATCTATTTACCACTAAAATAAAATTAGATTTTTAGCTCTAAAAATTTTATAATATATCTAGAAAATAAAAAAAAACAACCATTTCGATATACTTTCAGTAATATCATATATTTTGATTATAATTAATTTATCTTTTGAGAAAAGTATATGTTTTTATTTTGTTAGAGATCGGAAAAGAAGAGATCTGGATTTTAACTCTTTGACGTATGGAAAAAACTATTTTATAAAAATATAAATTTGATATCTAAAATTGAAATAAAATTGAAAAAACAACAAAACTTTTTTTTAGTGCAACAAAAACTAATTAAAGAATATTATTCTATTACATATTTTCCGTTATTATATATGATATTTCTCCACAAAATAGAATTATTTTTTAATTCATCTAACGGTTGTTCATTAATATAGACTCCAAATGATTTAGGCAGTCTTGTTCAACATTTTTATTTATCTCCAAGCGATCAACTAAAAAGCGGATAATCCGTAGCTGCAACATTAGGTGAACATGTAGCATGTTGTAAAAGTTCTAAATTTAGCTCTCTTATTCTAGTCTGGATAATCCTTAGAGCATGTAATCATCATGCTGCTAAATTATTCATTTACCTAAATTCCTTGTCAATTTTTCTAACTTTTTAAATGTTGACTCGGAACAACATAGATGTTGTGTTAATTTCTTGATTGTTTTAGCCGGATTGAACATTACCAATGAGTTTAGACTATCATTATCGATTTTATGATGTTTGTTTTATAACTCCCTGTTACTATTTTTGAACTTTTGAGATCATCTATAGCACTTTCAAGTAATCATAATATTTTCATAAATATCACAAATGGTTTGGGTAGTCTTTTTAATCTCTACATTTACATTTTTTTAGTAAGGACCAAAAAAATCAAAACAGTAATATTACTAACAGAACTTCAAAAAGATACCAATTATGATTGCAGTAAGTAATAAAGTGGTTTCAAAGTAACGCAAAAAAATACTTTTTTTCGTACTACCTAAATCAGTTTTAGATATTTGGAGTTATTATTTTTGGTCATATTTAGAAAGTCTGAAAATATATTTTAAGTTGTTCTGAGTCTATTCTATTTACTAAGTGTTTCCAGTAATTCAAATATCCAAAACTTTAAAATCTATTTTGAACTCATATTGATTCATTATTCGATTATTATATAATAATACTACTTTAATACCTACCACTTCCTATTATATAATATAGTGAAATTGGATCAAATCTTTTATAAAAATTTGAATGAATATGTTATTTCTTCAATACAATTATTTTATAATTTTCTACTTTAGTAGATTTCAAATAAAATAGCTGAATATATGTTGAACGCAAGTTGCAAAATGTATTTGAAAAAGCGCAGAACGTTGAAAGGTTACAAGAGAGAGGAAATGATTAGGGAAGTAAATCTAAAGGAATTGCTGTGGGTTTAGAAGTTCAATCCCAACAACAGTTCAGGTCGGCCTGTTGAGTTCAATAATGACCTTTTACTACTCGTACTCGAAGGCCGTTCGGATTTGCTCGAATCTAAGAAAATTAATTTCACTAGTCACTCTACTTCTCTCTTCAACTTTATTTAAGAAAATAAACGTCAATCTCCCTCACTCACTCCTACTCATAGAACAATTATTATTCAAATACATGCATTATGTAATTATTGCGCTCATTATATATGCAGCAAATTCTACAAGAAATATGAATTATAACAAAACAGTTGGATTTAAACCATTTATTTTGCTCTTAGTGAATGGAAATTGAAAGTTACTCAATTTACATTTTAAATATTGCTTAAATTAAAGGATTTAAATCGTGCGCTGGAGCACTTCAAGATCAGTGAACTTGAGCTGATTATTTTTTATTTTATAGTTTTATGCATCCAGATTATTATTAGAATTTTATTTAATATTCTTTCAAAGCATGCAAATGCTCCAGTAAAGCACTCCGCTTAATTGCGCAATGCACAAACATATCAAATTTCTTTAGTTTCTTTTACGTATCTCGTTTGTAAATTGTTTGCTGCTTGCTTTCAACTTATATTTATTATCTCACATAATTTAATAGCATATATTTTATTGTATTATTATTCATAGTTTTTTATATTTTTTTTTTACTAACCTATATAGGTAATAAAATATTAGTTTACTTAAATTACATTTATCTTGAAATTAAAATTAACAACCAACGCTATCAATATATAAAGAAATAATTTATTTAATGCATTTTGATAAAATATGTATCATAATAATAAATAATAATGTATTGTACTCATCTAAATAATGCGTAAACCTTATCGTATTAATCGATAGATTTAACAATAATCTGCAAAATTTTCAAATGCCTTAACGTTACTACTGATATCGAAGCTTATAGTTAATATCAAAAATATTGTAATTTTAGATCAACACCCAACAAACATTTAGTTTAAAGCTAAAAGTTTTAATAGAAGAAGAAAATAACATCAAAAAATTAAAAATTATTTTACCTCAATCAGAGATTTTCAACTTGTCTTCTATTTTTTGGGGAAAAATGTATTAATTTATTGCTATAAAATTGTTGACGAAATTACAGAAGAAAAATTATTTGAATTTATATTAAAGTTGACTGTTTATTTAATAAAACTCGTATTTGTTTGAACAAAAGCATTTCTTTATACATCTGTATTCATTAGAAAACCCTTTGGCTTGTTAATTATTTTAGAATGATTGTTTCATTGACTAAGAAGATTCGAAGTGGAGATATAACTACAATGTAATTAATGAGGAATATTAATATTGCGTCCAACTATTTTTTATAATTTATTGTTATAAAATTATTGACAAAATTACGAAAGAAATTCTTATTTGTTTGAACAAGAGCATTTCTTTTTATTGACAAATAAACTTTATACTATTTTGGACATTTTTATATTTAAAACCAACATTTGTGGATATTATTCGTTAGCTGAGTGTATTTGTATAAGTATAAAATGTAATCATTGGTAAACCCTTTGGCTTATTAGTTATTTTAGAATAGTTTCATTGACTATGAAGATTCGAAGTATCGTATCCAACCATTATTACTATTTATAAATTAGCTATGTAGAAGAGACCACCAAATAGTCTCGTCATAGTACTTTTTATATAAAAAGATGTATAAGTACAAAGAGATCTCCAGAGACATTAATGAATACTTCGAATTAAAGTACTTTTATAAACATAAAGGATCTACTATGAAAAATCAAACAAAACCAGCCTGGCCAAATTCCTTAGTGATTAATCTTCGATTAGAAATAAACATAACTCGAATATGTCTTTAGAATTTGTCTTAGCAAGCATCTCAAATAATGAATATAGTCTTAGAACGTTAACTATTTTCTAATAAAAGGTTAAAGGAAGAACAATCTTAAGTAACGACAAATAATGCAAAAACCAGTCTAATTAAATTAATTTTCAACTACTGAGACTCCACAATGACAATATTAGACAATATTTTACTTTTTGCAGAATTCCATCCCTAAAACGCAACACAATGATCTTATTAAAACCAAATCAAGATTGCAGAAAATCAATTGTATTTATTATGATTTTTTTCTTTATATCAGTTACAATTTATATAATATATAAGTTTTTCTCTATTCAACCTGATTGTCGATCATGAATGAAGTTTTACTAAATTATTGTAATAAATCTTGCTTGTTTGTTATTTTTCTATTCCAATTGGCACATTCTGTCATCACAGGTTAAAATTATATATTTTTTTCAAAAGACTTCACTGATATCTTTGGATTTTACACATCATTTATTAGGATACTCTCCGAATTAAAGTACTCTTATGTACATAAAGGATATACTATGAAAAATCAAACAAAACCAGTCTGGCCAAATTTCTTAATGCTTAAACTACAATTATCAATAAACCCAAACATAACTACCAACCCATAATATTAAAAAAATACTTTGTAACTCGAATATGTCTTAAACACAAAACAATGATCTTATTAAAACCATATCAAGATTGTAGAAAATCAATTGTATTTATTATGATTTTATTCTTTATATCATATAGAATTTATATAATATATAAGTTTTCCTTTATTCGACCTAATTGTCGTTCATGAATGAAGTTTTCTTTAACCTTCTATAAGAATGTTTGATTTTAAGTCTTATTATTGCAATAATTCTTGCTTGTTTGTTATTTTTTCTATTCCAATCAGCACATTGTGTCAGGTTAAATTTATATATTTTTTTCAAAATACTTTGATATTGTTGGATTTAAAACATCATATATTAGGATACTCACCGAATTAAAGTACTTTTGTATACATAAAGGATCTACTATGAAAAATCAAACAAAACCAGCCTGGCCAAATTCCTGAATGCTTAATCTTCAATTATGAATAAACCCAAACATAATATTAATAAATTACTTTATAACTCGAATATGTCTTTAGAATTAGTCTTAGCAAGCATTTCAAATAATGAACATTGTCTTAAAACGTTAAAATAAATAACTATTTTCTAATAAAACGTTTATGGAAGAAAAATCTCAATTAACGACACAGAATGTAAAACCAGTCGAAATAAGTTAAGTTTCAGTCACTGAGACTCCACAATGACAATATTAGACAAAATTCCATTTTTGAAACACAAAACTTATTAAAACCATATCAAGATTGTAGAAAATCAATTGCATTTATTATGATTTCATTTTTTATATCATATAGAATTTATATAATATATAGGTTTTCTTTTATTCGACCTGATTGTCGACCATGAATTATTTTTTTTAGCCTTGTATAACAATGTATGACTTTAAGTCTTACTATTGCAAATAAATCTTGTTTGTTTGTTTTTTTTTCTATTCCAATCAGAACATTCTGTCATCACAGGTTAAATTTATATATTTTTTTCAAAAGACTTCATTGATATCTTTGGATTTAAGACATCATTTATTAGGATACTCCTAAAAATCAAAACAAAAGAAGTCAATCGGGCTCGTTGTGAGTCGTGACCGAGTCATGCACGAATCGTGAGGCATTCGCCCTCACATATATCACGATTTGATCACGTTTTGATCAAATTGTCTCTGGCATTGTTACAGAATCCATCCACGACTCGCTGATAAACTTTTCAAATTATATTATTCATAACCAATTTTTTTTTCGGTTTGTAAATTTACATTTTCATCAAAATGCATGTATTTTTTTTGTAAATAGACCGTAGCAAAATGTGAAAGGCTCGTGGTATTTACACTTTTTATAATACGTGTATATCTATATATATCTACATTTTATATATAATATTATTGAATCGACCAAATCAACTGTATGAATGAATTCATATTATTTGTCCAAAATAGACATACTTTATTTAAATGTGTCAGAGCCGCATTAACAAACGCATATATGCAAAATTGCATTTGATTTTGACCCACACAGAAAATAATAATTAGGTCGTGATCCATTAAATTCGTTTTATACATATTTTATATTGCACGCATTTAAACCTTTTTGAATATAATTAATCAGGAATTGGCAGTATTTTATTCACTTACAAAGTAAAAAAACTATTTCCTGTTTTGGTTTTCCCGGCAGTTGGTATTTAACCTAACAATGAAGAGAAAGAATACTGATAGATATAAAACTAAATTAAATTATTTATATTCAATTTTTGACGTCTATTAATGTTCAACAAATATCATATATTACTACTTATTGTTCTTAAATATATTAATCATTGTATATCAATCAAATCTCAAAAATTAAATGATTGCTTTTTTTGAGAAATCTAATTTAAAACTCCAAGTTATCAATCTAAAATCTTTTTTTGTGTTAATTATTAAGAATTAAATTATTCTATCAACAACATTCTTATAAACAAAAATCTAGTAAGTGGAGTTAAGTGGGAGTATTCTTTCTGAGAAAAGATAAAAGTTTTGACTAATAATATACGTTTTAAAATTAATAGTTTTAAGAATCGTAAATCTAACAATTTATGAGATCTTTTAGTTTATGAATTATGTTTAAGGTAAGAGATACGACTTTATTTGTGTCTAGACTAACTGCACTTAATTTGTTGAATTTTGAAAACTGTTAGGAATTTTAAACACTTTTTAGAAATTTTAAATCTATGGACTGTTATTAGGTGGAAACAACAAAGATTAATGTAAAATATAATCTACTTTGTATATTATTTTCATACAAGTTATATTCTAAGTAAACACATTAAGTGGACATTTTTTTTTAATTACATGCCAAATTGTAAGTCGCTTTCTAAAAAACTCAAACCGCTAAAATATAAATAAATATATTCATGGTTTAATCAGATGTACCTCTAGAAGTATTGTTATAAAATGTAACATGTCTACATAAACTAGTCTAATTTCAAAGATTTGTAATAATACTGCAGTGAT
Organism: Nicrophorus investigator; assembly: GCA_963457615.1. Taxonomy (NCBI): domain Eukaryota; kingdom Metazoa; phylum Arthropoda; class Insecta; order Coleoptera; family Silphidae; genus Nicrophorus; species Nicrophorus investigator. The sequence continues at coordinate 18,106,079 of OY735140.1, read as the reverse complement.
TCTCAACCTTTTTTTGTTGCGGCACACAAAGAAAAAGATAAGATTAAATGTTTACTTACCTATAATGCACTCTGTAAAATAGTTTGTGACAATAATTTTGAATGTAAAATAAAATATTATGTATTACAAAAACAACAGTACGTTTATTATAAGTTACTAATAAGAATACTTTTAATGAGAAATTTGAGCTTGAGGTTTTTTGATAATTTCATTTATATTAGGTTTTATATAATTAACCATTTTTACATATTGTTCCAGAACTATTTTCAATTCTGATGGCAAATATTTTGTAACAATTGCAAAAAATAATGGGTAAACTTTACTCGTAATAAAAAAAAACATTATATTTTTTGGCGGCATACAAATGTGTCGCGGTATAGTGGTTGAGAATCACTGTAATAGGGAGACCGGAAAGAATTTATTTTTTATATTTGAATTTTTGGGATAACTGGTAAGTTTGGGATAACTGGTAAGTTCATTCATTTTATTTTTTAGCACACAACGTTAATTTTTCGTTAAGCCCCAAAATTTCGAAACCCAATGTTGATGAATCATTGATTTTTACGGTAAACATTGTCGATGGTGGTTTTGAAAAATTTAAGAACCTGCAAGATGATCCAGTATTTTCCTTTTAAATAATTTAATTCCAACAGGATAAGGAAATCCATTTTTGGACGTTAACACGATCTTTGTATCAAATGGTCATTTGATGTTTCTTAAGCTAGTGGCATAGTCGATCTAAAATAACTAATTAATTAAGTGCTGTCTTTCATGAATTGTAGATTTTCACCTCATAAATTATTGAAATCAATGTGTTGGAATGTTTACGAGTACAAAGCTAAAGGAATCTGAAATATGCGAAATGTTAATGTTAAGTGAACGTAAAAAGGAATTTTACCTCTATTATCAAAGCGATGACGATTTGGAACATTTTGCTTTTTTTTATTCTGTAACACGTTACATTCTTCAAACGGACTTATATAGCCCAAAAACAGAGAAATTATTCGAGAAAAACACAAATTGTTCGAAAACAATTTTAACATTTTAGGTCAATATTTATTTTTGAAAAACAAAAAAAATATAAATGTAATTTTGTTTAAAACAACAATAATTATACAATGCACTAAAATGTAATCTGTTTTCATTGTATTAACTATTCTGCTTATTGTGTTTTTAATATTTTAGTCATATTTCCGGAACTCGTATATTCCGTATTTTTTAGTTTCGGTTTTGCACAAATAGATAAATGGAAATAATTTGCATACAAAATCATATATATTTTAGCTGTGAACGTACAACAAGTAATTTACAAATATGATTTTGTTATACGTTATTGTAAGTGTTTTCGTTCTTGTAGATGGAGAAGATTCGCCAATTGTGCATACCAGGAGTGGACCTGTGGTTGGGTTGACGCAAAAGTCGAGGGCAGGAAAAAACTTTTATTCGTTCAGGAAGATTCCTTATGCGAAGCCACCATTGGGAAATTTAAGATTTAAGGTACGCATAATTTGATTGCTGTTTCAATTTATGCAAATATTATTTTGCAATATTTTTAGAGTCCAGAGAAGCCTAATAATTGGGCGAATGTTTATGATGCAAGAGAAGACGGACCGAAATGCATTCAAAAAAACTATTTCTTTTATCAAAATCCACCAATTGAAGGTTCCGAAGATTGTCTTTACCTAAATGTTTATACTAGAGTGAGATTTAATTAAATTTATTTAATAATCATATTACATATTTGTTTAATAATCATATTAGAGCATTTCGAAGAGAGCAAATTTTCCTGTGATGGTTTTCATACATTATGGAGGTTTAGTTTTGGGAACCGGCCGTAGCTCAGTGATCGGTCCTGATTATTTAATGGACGAAGAAATAGTATTTGTATCATTCAATTACCGTTTGGGAGTTTTCGGTAATTATTATTGTATAATTTTAAAAGAGTAATTCAATAATTTAGAATGTTAGGTTTCTACTCGACTGTCGACGATGCATCGCCTGGCAATTACGGATACAAAGACATGGTGTTAGCATTGAAATGGGTTCAAGATAATATCAATAGTTTCGGTGGTGACAAAAATAAAGTGACAATATTTGGTCAAAGCATTGGCGGTGTTGCAGTTCACTATTTGATACTAAGTCCGGCAGGGAAGAATCTTTTTCACAGGGCCATTTCAGAAAGCGGAACAGCTTTAAATATTTGGGGCTATCCACAGAATGAGCTCCAAAAGCAAGTTGCCATACAACAAGCGCTTTTAGTAAATTGCACGACGATAGATAACTTCGCTATGGTTGATTGTTTAAGACAAATACCGGCAGACGTATTGGTCGAAAGCGCAATGAATTTTATTGTAAGTTTCTTCAAGAAAATTTTATTAAAATATTTATTTTTTTCTATTACAAGATATTTTCCAATGAACCATCCACTATATTTTCTACTGTCATCGAGGTGAAGAGTCGCTTAAATCCAGAGCCATTCTTGACTGAAAGTCCAATGGATTTAATGCGGTGCGGTAATTTTAATCAAGTACCATGGATTACCGGAATAACTTCTGACGATGGTATCATCAAGGTTTCTCCTCTTGTGAGACAATCGCATACCCTGAAACTGTTGAATGATAATTTTGATACAATAGGGCCGCAATTGCTCTTGCTCCCATTGAGCGTTCAGCCAGATCAAGTGCAAACTTTATGGAATGATTTGATAGATTTTTATTTTGACGGTGAACATTTCGTGAATTCCTCAAATCCCATCAGCGTCCAACAATTTATTAATGTAAGAACTAAACGAGATGCTCGATTTGAATTAATAGAATTTTACAGTTTTACACTGATCGCGGTTTTGCATACGGCGCTTACCAATCCGTTCTTTTGCATGCCGCAGAATCTAGAAATCCCGTATGGCTATACAACTTCAATTATCGCGGAAAGTTATCATATGGTGATCTTGTCGCAGCGACCAACGAAACAATCCAATTCAACTGGGGCGTATCACATTGTGATGATCTCCTTTATTTGTTCAATACGCCAGAGTACTTTCCTTCGCTTACAATCGACGATTTAAAAATGAGTCAACTTTTAGTTAAACTTTGGACGAACTTTGCCAGATTCGGGTAATGCCTTAACTATTCAGTGAACGTGCATTACACCTTTTTTTTAGGGTGCCTAGTGTGGAATTCGAAAGAAGTTGCGGCAGATTCCGATGGCCTCCGGTTCCAAAATTAGCATGGCCCAGACAAGGATTTTTGCCATTCTTAAATATAACTAAAGCAAATACTAGATGCAGGGTAAAATTCGCTGTTGCGCATGATTTTTACTCAGAGAGGATGCACTTTTGGGAAGACCAATATATTTTGGAAAATCAATGTCTGCACATCCATTAAACATTTCTTGATAACGTTCTCATTCGCAATCTTGTTTTTTTATATGATTTTGAATAAAACTATTAAGAATGAATATTCATTGTAGCGATAACCAAAAATAATAATGCCTTAGTAATTATATAAATATCCACAATTAAATTGATTACACAGTAGAAGGAAAATGGTTTTGATTGTAGTTATCCTGTTTTTTGAGTTATGTACAAGCGCCGAACATTCTCCCAAAGCCTGAGAGTCTGGTTCGATTGGGTGTATTAAAGTCAGGTTTAGGGCAGATGAATTGTTCTATTCGTTCTTTATGCGAAAACACCTTTGGGTAATCCGCGATTTCGGTCACAAGAAAAACCAGATAATTGGACGAGGGTTCAAGGTGCATTCAGAAAGTTTGGTAGGATCCACCTGCTGAATGCGTTGAAGACGTCGTTTGTGCATCAGCATTTATATGTAAGTATACATATTTTTATAAGACCTAGTAACATTAACAACTCAGAGTCTTTCTTTGAGCGACAATTATCCTATAATGGTTTATATTCATAAAGGGAGGTTCACTTTGGTACGAACGTGGAACCTAAATATTTATTGGTCAAAGAAATTGTACTTGTCACATTTAATTCTTAGCTCGGTACCTTAGCTAATTCGAAATACAGCTATTTTGTGAAATAAAAACTTAAATTGTTCAAGCTTCTTATGATATTAGCGCTGACGTGGGTACAAGAAAACGTAAGAATTTGTAGGAAACAAGGATAAAGTGACACTATTGCAATATAAATAATATTAATTTCAGTATTTTTCATATAAGCTAATATTTACTGTAACTGAGATGAAACCAGATTTGAACTCAGAACCTTTTATTACTAAAGTTCAAATGTAAATTGTGCTGAGCTGTGATTTCAATCAGACCATCAAATTTTGATGACCACATTTTGAATTTACTGGTAGAAAGTGATTCAAGGTTTTACCATTGAAGAAATATCATGAAAGCTCAATTTTCCTTGGTCTTAGACACTTGGAAAGTTGGATACCACATGATTTGTCAACCGATAGTAAGGAGCAGAAGATAATTACTATTAGCTAATTTGAAAAATGGGATACTGGAGGAATGAAACTTTTCATTACTTCTATACAATTTCAAAGTAAATATAACATAATATGAATATGGCTATATAATATCAGATACTGTTGTTCACAATATACTTCTTACCTTATAAAATACTAATCCAATTGCTATTTTAAATCTATAATTATATTAATTTTTCTATAAGGTTGAAAAATCAAATTAAAATTTTAAGTTGTATTTTGTTATATTTTCAAACAAACGTAATATTTAAAGCTAAGAAAATTAAACTTTTTATTGCTAAATAATCTTAAAAAAATATATATATTCTTATATTGAAGGCTAGAAAGTTGATTATAAGTTTAAGGTATTAGGAAAGTTATGTAATGCTAGAGGAGTCGTAACTGTGGTTCCCATCTCAGGCCATTATCGAATTGTCAGAAAGTATGTGACAAGGAGTATATTTTTTGCTGTTTGAGCCTGTGGAAGCATGGGGGTCTTTTCTATTAGAAGAATTCATCGACTCGGATAGTTTAGATGTGAATGGTCAAAGTTAGATAGAAGTCTGAATCCGTGGCACGAATGTCGATCACAGGCTATACGCGCGTATGTGTATGTGCGTATGTGTGGGACTCTTGTCCCTTTTCATCTCTGTCTCTCCCTGTCACAGAGTGCGGCTATCTCTCTCGTGTTCTAGTCTTTTCTGTGCGAAGCCCCCCAATGAAATTACACGCTGATTTCACACAGACTATTTTTCTCTGTTTCTGCGCGATTTCACCGGCTTATTTGTCCTAAGTGGTTAGACATCCGAACTGCACATTATTACGAAACTATTCCAATTCCCTTCGAGAAAACCGCAAAAATAGAGGAACCGAAATTGATTTAGCAATTAGCGGCGCGCTCCAGCGATTCCTCCGACGTCGGCGTTGCGTGAACGCGCGTTACCTAACACCAATTCCCTCGCACCCCTCCGGTGGATACGGTGATATGGGAATATAGCATTGGTCGGCGACGCAGTTACTGAACAATTCATTGTTCAACATTATCTGGCCCGTTGCACCTTATACATTACATGCGTGACATCGTTTATATTTTCTCTCGCAATTAAATATTACCTCATTAACCACGCCACACTACACTAATTGTTATTAATAATCGAGCGTTCCACATTAGGCAACATGAGAACATTATATGTAACAGCGTGCGGTATCAAGAGACAATTGGATTACCGGTTACGTAACTTCGGTTCTTTGCATTATAATAAGGTACATTACAAGTAAAAGCCACTCTAGCCAACACTTCGAAGAATGTAACGCGATCGTGAGAATATCCAATTTTATACCGTTTTTTAATGAACATAATTAATTAACTATTTTACAATAAAAACAATTCAACAAATATATAAAGTTACCTTTTATCATTTGATATATGCAAACTAATGTACTAAATTTATAAATTGTTTTCAACAAAACACTTATATTCATGTAATAAACTAAAAAATAGAAATATCTAAATATATTAATTAGGCTTGTGCCAGAATAATTTAACTGCACGATTTTTCAAACGTATTTTATTTCATAAATGATGTAAATGAATTAATTTAAAGTTATTAGATAATTACTTTTTTTTAAACACACCCACTCGTCTTCTACTTTCATAATACGTAACAAAAATTCTGATAGTTCTATAATGATGTTTTTATATAATACATGTTAGTTAACTTAAGAACTATTTTAGAACATCTTTATGTTATTTTACATGATGTTATTTTTGTTATTAAATTTAATTAATTTTATTTGGTGAGTCTAGTATATTTAACTTTTTAAGTCTGTATATTTGTGCTTGATTTACTAGCAGATTTTTTGCTAAAGTTTGCAATTATACTTTTAACTGTTTCCATTTGTAAGTCAGTATGTAAAACACTATAAGGAACATACCATGCGTCGGTAATTGCAAAAAGTGTTTTTGATTGAAATCGTTGTAGTATTTTGATGTTAGAGGTATTTTCTGATCCCACAACTATATTCCATATGACCACACAGATTTGAGGATTGATTTATAACACCTCACTCAATAAGCTCGTAGGATGACTAACAAAACAACAACTTTTGGGCAATATTTGACTTTATTCATCAACATAGTTCCCTTCAAGAGTGATACATTCATTCCAACGCTTCTCTAACATTTCGATACCTTTCTTGTTGAACGATTTATCAAAATACGCTTCAGTTTCGGCAATTACTTCTTCATTCGAGCCAAATTTCTTTTCCTTGAGCATTCTTTTTAGGTCTGCAAACAGGTCGTAGTTGTTGGGATCTGAAGAATACGGTTTATGGAGAAGTGCAATTCATGCATTTTTGCCATCGTTTTGATCGACCTGTGACACGATACATTCTCTTGTTGAAAGAGAACTTTTTTATTTGTGGTTGTTTTTTCGCAATTTCTTCCTTCAAACGCCCCAATAATGCCATATAATATTCGCTACTAATGTTTTTTTCTTTCTGAAGTTACTGAATGAATCAAATTCCGTGCGCATTTTTTGCTGCTTTGGACGGCTTTCAGCTGACTACCGATTTGACTTTGGAGTATAATGGTGGAACCAGGTTTCACTTGTTTCAGCCATTTGCTTGAACGGTATTGTTTCCCATTAAAAAGCAATATTTTATCAACACACTTAATTCTGATTTTTTCATTGTTTTGAAAATTACAGAAGCAGCATCACTAAAACCTCTATAACTTGTGAACTAAACGTCAGATTAATATAAAATTTTGACAGGAGTCGTCTGAAGATTGGTACTTCCTAAAAAGGACATGGATTTGTCGTTAGAGGCGTCATCTATATGTCATCGTACAATTTTATTGAGTAAGGTGTTATTAATAAATTGTTGGCACTGATTTTCTTCTAAGTATGTATAGTTTGCTGAATATCAAACCTAATTGTTTTCTCTTTATCTATATATGCTTATCCCAGGTAAATGCTTTAATATTTATTATTTAAAGTAACTTGTGGACATGTTTTTATTTTCTTATAGTACAGATGACAATTATACTTTATATGGGTGAAAAATAGGAATTAGGTTTCTATAGAACTTTTGAGTTTCTTATAACACAATTTCTATATTACCAATTAATCGCGTTAAAGGAGTACAGTTGTGTAGGCTATATTTCATATAACTTACGTGTTTATAGATAAATAAAAATCGATACCACAGTGAAGATAGCTGTAAAAATAAGTATCTAACATATCAATAGAGATGAAATAATATAACTCAATCATAGGTAAGATTTTTCTTATGTAGGAAATTAACATTTTAAATAAACGAAAAAAAGGTCACTCAATCAAAGATTATAATACCAACAACCTACTTTTGAATCTCACTTAGGTCATGTATACTTCTTATTACAATTATATAACTGGTATTATATGATACTCAATTCCCATATAAGAAGAGTTGACATGGATATCAAAACATACAAAGTTGACAATGATATAGAAGGACAATAATCTCACGGTGGGGGAATATACCATTATGGCATGTAAACGGAAGATGGTCAAGAAAGGGGAGATATTTTTGTAAGGATCTTACATTACCATGCGGTCACTCACCCCGCACGTGGTCCACATAAAAGGTAACAAGTTAAGCATTACTATGGAATATACGCGTTAACAAATCTATTTAATTTTAATTTATTTGTATTTTTATTCATATTTTCTTTATTTATTAGTATCAAAACTGCAATTTCATTCCGTCATTTAATTTTTTATATTAAATTTGAAAAAATGTTAACATTTTCATTCTTTTGGTTAATATTTGAGTTTAATGTATATCTTAATATGTGTGCAATAATTTCTTTATTCATACGATTTAGTTCTTAAAGATTTCTTTGAATCTTACTGATTTTTTTTCAATTATTTGAATTTGTTGGCAACCCGTGGCTTCGAAGTCTCTTTTAATGAAAAGTTGCGGCTTTATAGAACTAGAAGTAAGCAATGGCAATTGTAATCAAGACCGAACTGTAGATTTTTGCAGCTGTAAGTCTTCATTTTTTTTTATAAAATATCCTTCGATTAAAATTCAATTTTGATTTTGAAAATATAAACTACATAAAAATAATGATATTAATTACAACTATATACTAAAGTTTTACTCATCTAACTTTAACTTTTGCATTTTGCATTTAGATTCAATAGAATTTGATGAATTTTTTAAGTATTGTTTCATTAATTCTAATTTGGAAAAACTTCTTTCCCCACTAGCTATAGAGACAAATAATATTAATACAAAGTAATTAAGTTATTTTGACATCAATAATACAAAATATCCTAAGATTTCATACAATATTTTGCATTCGAGGTACAATTTTTCTTGAAAATCAGTTGCATTTATATCTGATTAATTTTGATCAAAAGTATTAACATTTTATTATTTATTAAAATAAAAATTCGCAAGAGGTTTCTAAAAGTGTAAATCATTTATTCAGAGAATTAATGTCCAGAATATAACATAAATAAAAAAGTTTATTTTAATTTTATTCTCTTCTGTTAAGGGTTGACAGACAGCCCATAGCACTCAATGATTATAACGTTAATTGTGAAACATATTTTTTAGCACTTCACAATCCTTTGTAAAATCAGAAAAAAGTGTAAAGTTTGTCCTACAGTGGAAAAGATACGTTGTTGTTTCTGTAGAAGAAAATTACAATTACAATTAGTTTTAAATAATTATCATTACAAAAAAGCGTTGCGTAAAAATTTTAAATTATTGAATGTTTCAAGTTGTATTTTGCTGTTTTATGGTGCCGATTTGGCCGCCTCTCCGTATCATAGCACGACCATGATAGTAACGCTACGTGCGGCTCCATCTACTTTTTTAACAGACAATAGCTTAAAAATGGATTTTTCCATCAAAAGGCTACTAACCACTGAGTTATTATTTTTGTCGATATCTTGTGTATATTAAAAAATATTTATATTCCGAATTAACAGTGAATATTTGTTATTTCATAAAAAAATGTATAAAAATATTGGGCGAAAAGACTGCGGTTATATAAACTACAATAAATGTTGTCTACTACTATCTGAAAGTAAAGAGAACTATATCATTTGCATTTACTGATTGTTGTAAATATGCAATAAATTGTTAATATTATTATATTTTATGTTCTGTGAGTTACTATAATGTAAAAAAATATAACTAAAATTATATCAATTATTATATTAATTAAAAATATAAAGTTTAAGAAATTATTATAAAATATTACTTTATATTGATTAATATTATTATGAATGCTTAGTAAGAGTTGAGTAATATTTTTTCAATAGATTTATGCTGTGGGAATTATTAATTATTTTTGCTATTTTAATTGCGTTCACCAATTAATTATTTTTTTGAAAAGGCTAGCAATTTTCATAATTAAAATTTCGTAATGCGTTTTTTCTATTCAAGGATTTTGTATGAAATGTCGGTACGTTATCTAGATGATCTGTGCATGTTCTGTCTTATCGCAACTAGACATTTGCCATGAGAAAAAAAGTAACATGAGCATTTATAAATACCAGAGTTAGTACATAACAAATACTATTAAATCAATCTAGATCGTAACGTGCATTCGTTCGCTGCTCCTAACAAGTATTGTATTACACGAGAAAAACAATTACGACAAAATGCGAGCGTGGAGCAATTTAAAGCAAAGGGCACGGAAAAATGTATGAATCCCCGCTTAACGTCGCCGTAGTCGGAGCAGCGTAATTCCAAGCGGCACGTGAATTTCTCGAATTTATCGGAGATCGTGTTATTGTTATAAATCACTGTAATCCTTTTAAATTACTATATACGTGCTGCGGCATTCTATAAAGTCCCAACCCCGGGTTTTGTTGAGGTCTCTTTCTCTTTCTCCTTCTCTCTCCTGCACACACGTTCCTCGTGCAGAAACTAAAATTTAATTCCAACGCGGGGATAAACAGTTGTAATTTATAGTGTAAAACGCATCCACAACTGCCACCGGCTCGTATTTCCTTCTTTTCAGTTTGTGCTTTCAGCAGCGCAACTCTCTGTATTTCAATTTACACCATCCAAACTTTTTCAATTGCTTACAATTAAAAATACCAGTTATTTTCTATCTCTCTTCTCTTTCTCTCTGAGTATAGTGCGCATTTAATATTAAAAACGCGCACTATATTAACTTACAATTTAACTGTAATTATTACAGAAATAAAATAATTATTAAAAAATAGGGCGGATAATTGGTTCCTTCACTCTTTGCAACCGGACTAATCGAAGAATCAAAATACGCATAAAAATAAGCCAAACAAAAAAATAATATAAATCATTTTGTGCATATTTTTTTTTGCTTAATACTGATTCCTCACTGATCCAGATAAAGCTGTATTATGATATACACGGTTACCACTGAAAATCAAAAATAAAATATAAATATTTATTAAACATTTAAATATTCATTTTAATATATCTGAAAAGATATAAAAAGTTGATAATAAAAGAAATGTTAATAGAAGTATAATATCACATTTATTTCATAATTATAAACATACTTATTATTTAGTTAAGAAGTTAAATAATCGCTGTTATTTCCTTGACACATTCTATATATTAGCAAAATTATTAAATAATTTATTAATAGCACTTGATATATTTTTTGTATAATAATATCAAATAAAAATCATCAAATATATAATAGAATCTCAATTACAAATAGAAAACTGACTTAATTAAAAATCTGTTATTGTATATATTAAATAATATGTGTTTTAAAATAAGCATTAAAAAAATTATTATTGGAATATTGAGAAAAGTATCTATTAATATTTATATTTTAAAGAGAGATAAAATAAATCAAATTCGTTTTAATAATAATAATTATTATATTTATTGCAACAGATACACAACCAGATAATAACTAAAAACAATATAACTATTAAAAAAGGCTATTGACCAAAGGTCTTTTGCTCAAAATTTGTTTTTTTTGTGTATTTTTTTACTAAATTATTATATGTAAAAACTGAAAGAATACGGGGATTTTTTAATACTATTAAATTTAATGTAATGATATTTTATTTTTTCTTCATTAGTGTATAATTCATAGAATAAATGAAAAAATGTATGATAAGTACAAGTAAATGTACTATATAGGAGCGTGAAATAAATTTATGTTAAAAGTTTCAAATTAAGGCGCGTATCACCCGATTACTTTAATTAATGTTTATTTATAGTAAATAGTATAATTTGTATGAAACAGCCATGAATTGGTTATCCAAGGATAGCAATACATCCATAGCACCTAGACTCCAAACTCTGTCTACATCAGTGTTTCCCACAGGATGGCTATTCTACTGTTAAGGTGGGCAATTTTGTTGAATCGTATTTAGTGCCATACATGATTTGCTATTAAAAAAAAGAAATCCGCTAGAAATAAAAAAACTTGGGAGACTTGAGACTGAAGTTAACTAAATTGAAATCTGACATAAAATCGCTTTGCAGCAAGAATCAATAATTACTAATAATTAAAATTATTTAGAAAAATCTTTCATTCAAATTAAGTTTTAGTTCTCCATTATATGTTTTGAAAATGTACTTACTCAATAATTTCCTAATGATTTCTTCATTCAAGTTTCTTTAGTGAAAATTTCAATTTTTGAATATTAAAAATTATGTATATGTTAGTGGGGACATAAGAATTTTAGAAAGGTTTGGGTGGGGCATAGCACCAAAAAAGTTTGGAAAACACTGGTCTAGACTGTTCCTCAATTCTCCTGTTGCTACTCGTGTTAGGGAATTTCCCCGAAATCCAGATTGTATATGATGTTTTTATTTGCATTTTTGTATCGCGCTCCGGCATATTTTATTTTTTCAGAAAATGTATTATAATTTCAATTAAACTTGTATGTAGTAAGGTCATGGTAAAAATGCTTTAATGTTAAATGTAATAAGACATAAAACTGCAGTAACGACTAATATTTTTTTAATTATCTCATAAATTGAGATCTTACATCCAGCGAACTTTCAATGAAACGAACGTTTAAATAAATTGGCGAGATATAATCTTCGTTTCAGAACGTGGTAAATAATTTAATGGCATTTATTGCCGATCGACTGCATTGCAGCCGTTTAATATTCGAGCTGATTCCTGGTTGAAATTATCGATCGCAATCAATCACAATCTCCAATTTCTTAACACCAATACCGGCCTCATCAACATACCAAATCAACACCTATTGATTGAATACGTGCCTGGCATACATTCCATTTCGACAGTGCATTTGAGTATTTCTGAAACTGTGAATTGTATACCTAAGGGTGTTCCTTTGTGTCGCCATGTGGTGGATTTTCATAAATGTATTTTTATACGGTTTCGTGGTAAATAAGCGAAATAGGAAGTAGAGAGTATATTTCGGTGTTATATATGTGAGATGTGTAATAGTATTATCAAACCACTCGCGTTTTTCCCGCACCGCATCTCTTGAAAGCGACATCCTCGAAGTCACATCAAAAACATGAAATTTATCTTATTCCATTGTTATTTATTATTATAAATCCTGCGACATATACTATGCGACTTCCTTATATCGTTATATATGAGTATATCAGCACTTTCATCTCTTCCATTTCTTTACAATTTATTGTTCGGGATTTTATATCCAAGCACAGTCTGTGTTGCAGGGTCTCCTAACCAAAAGAAAAGTAATTGCGTTCGTTGCCATCCATCTCCAATAGCTTTCTTTCTCTTTATCGGCCTATATCCTCTATAAACTGCATACAGAATACAAAATATATTTAAAAAATAATAATCTCAATTTGACTACCGACTAATTTTTTTATATAGATATTAAGTTAAAATCGAAAACCAATTTTAGAATCTCAAATAATTAACAACTTTTTAATAATAATACAAAATAATTAATTACAAACATTAAAAGCTCACAATCTATCCGTCCGTTCAACCGCTTTTTCTTTTATTTTATAATATATTTTTCGATTTATTTAAATAATAAATGTATAAACTTAATAAATGATTACTTTTGAATCATTGCTATAAAGTTTTTTTTTGTTATAACATAATTTTATTCCATTTTAATTCTGTTGAAAAACGGATGCATTAATGATTTGAATTATACATAATATTGATTATTTGTGCATTTTAATTAGATGCTCAATAATTTAAATTATTTTGAAACAGTTTCACTGCTAAATAATGCATTACTTTCCGGAATGTACCGGTGATTGTTTCTAGTTTTGAAGGTTTCAATCATTGACGGCCTACGTAAAGTTTAATTCCAGAATTTTGCATTATAAAGTGCGTCAAGTTCGAGGAAGTGATTTAAATATTAAATGATCCGTTTCTACACGAGAATTCAAACTTTTTGCCTGAAAAAAACTGTTGTGTATAAGAAAAAGTAAGCTGAGGAATATTTTATAGTGTTTGACTTCAGGAAAGGATTATTTTTATCATTTGTTATTTTTTCACCCTCTTAGCGCGCTGGAAAGTTAAAGTGAATGTGGTGGTCGGAGGCGGACACACCTGATTCTGTTAATTAAAAATTAAACTGATGAAAAATGCATCTCGGTCTTGCGGCTATTTTCCTAAATGCAATATAAACAGGCTCTAGGCAGACACGTCTTTCGCACACCATCTCCATTTACCGCAATACACGTAATCGCCTTACATTAACACATTGCGCTTCGCAAAACCTCTAGTTATCGGGTTTAGAGACACTCGAAATCCTCTCCCATCCGAGAGAGGAGCCCGAAGCGAAGTCTCGGGGGTGGATGGCGAGGCGCGTTTTGCGAGTGGTGCGAGACTCGTGCCTCCAGGTGTTACAACAACCCTTGAATATTTACAATGGGTAAATAAATCAATTCTGATAAATATTCGATTATAGTCGCAGACACCACCCTTCGAGTTTTTCGCCCCTCCGCAACATCTCCAGCATTTTTACACCGCTTCCTGCAAGGAAATCAGTTATTGTTGGAAAATTGCATTTTATCTTCAGCGCATAAGTAATCTTCAGAATAATTTTTAGATGGATGGATTCGAGAAGTAGGAAGTGGGGGACCGTTCGTCTCAAACCTATTTATTCGTACACATGCTTGCAACATTTTCCTTTGAATATAACTTTGCATAATTAGGATTAGCCAAGAGCCCGGAGCACGGTTTTCAGTCGTTTTCGTTGTTGCATCTTTTACACAGCAGACATTTCAATTAAACCACTGTTTATGCCGTTCCAGTCAAATGTAGTGGAAATTAATTTCAGTTAACATTTCTAATTCTTAATTAATCTCACAGGATATGTCAATGCGGATTCTTGGCCAACAGAGGTAGAGCACTAACCTAGTTAATGTACGAAACGGCAATTAATTTACATTTGATGGACGCCAACCGTATTCAATTTTGAAACACAATTTCAATGCGCACGCCACACGGCATCATCGTGATTTGTTAATAACCATGAAGTTCACTAATTGCTACGCTTCAGTTTAATCAACAATTTTATTTTATACTTATACTCATAGTATTCAAGTATCATTCAGCTATTCTAAATGAATGACATTCAAATAATTCGATAGCGCTAATGGAATAAACACAAATTACATTATAAGCTAACCTATATAAATTATTTTCATTGACTATACTAATTAACTTTATTGAATTTCTCAACGTCAACAGAAATAAACCAACATCGCAAATGAATTAGCTATAATTACTGAAAAATAATAATAATAATATAATTAAAACTAATTCAATTCTATACAAATAGCATTTTTAAATAATTAATAATAATCTAAAATTAACAAATTATATTAATTAATTATAATAAATAGATTGTATCTCTTTTTCTGGTCTCTGTTTTAGTTGGCTCGTTTGTCTCCTATTTATTCCATCTTAGAATTGACTTATCGTAATCTAGTTTATGGATTTGTTTAGCTTTCTTACTAATACTTTTCATCAATTAGTTTTCTGTTATGACTAAAGTGAAAAAGCAGCTTTTTCATAGTTTCATTAAAATTAATACGAACATCTGAAATTAGATTCTTAGAATTTCGAAGACATTTAAGATATAATATATTTTATATATAATAAATATTAAACTTACCGAAACTTCTAAAATTCTGATTTTTACTTATAACTTATTATTTCATCATTTCATAATAATCGATAATCTGCATGAGAAAACTTTAAAAGAATTACTGTAATTAATTATAATAAATAAAAATTCGATTTTATATACAATTTTCTTCCAACTACTTTAATATTTAAACTATCGTAGATTGTAACTATTTTTCTGGTATGTTTCTTAGTTGGTTCGTTTGTCTCCTATATATTCCTTCTAAGAATTGTTTTATCGTAATCTAGTTTAGTTTATCAATTAGTTTTCTGTTATGACTAAAGTGAAAAAGCAGATTTGTAGCTTTTTCATAGTTTCATTAAAATTAACACGTACATCTGAAATTAACAAAATATATCTTCTTAGAATTTAGAAGACAGTTAAGATATAATATATTTTATATAAAATTAATATAGAACTTACCGAATGTTTTAATATTATTATTTTTTACTTATAACTTATTTTTTCATCATTTTATATAACCGAGATAATCTGCAAGAGAAAACTTAAAAAAATATTGTAGTTAATCATAATAAATACAAAATTCGATTTTAAATAGAATTTTCTTCTAATTACTTTAATATCTAAACCATCCTAAATTGTAACTCTTTTTCTAGTCTGTCTCTTAGTTGGTTCATTTGTCTCCTATATATTTCTTCTTTGAATTGTCTTATCGTAATCGAGTTTTTGGATTTGTTTAGCTTTCTTACATGTGAAAATGCAGATTTATAGCTTTTTCATAGTTTTAGTAATGATCTTTAAATATTTTTGCAATACTCCTAACGTAAAATAATTATGTAAAATATATACATATTAATAATATAAACATGAATAGATTGAATTATTAGCTGTTCTTAAAGCAAAAATTATTTTTTTAAATTTTCAATTGATCATTTTTTTAATATAATTATAACACAAAAAAACACATTTTTTTTGCTGACATTTCTAATTAAATTCATGTTAATTCCGTTTTAACCAAACAGAAATAAGTTGAATGTAAAATTCCGAGATGATTTAATGTAAAAACCTACTAATTTTGCTAGTCTTGTTAAGAATCATCAGGCCAATTTTATTTCAGAAAAATTAATAAAATAATTATTATAAAATTATGAAATGTAAAATTGCAAAATATATTCATAAAAATAGTAAGTTTTTTCTAACAAATAAATAAAGCAATAAAAATATTTTTTGTTTGTTTATACATTACTTAATAATCATTAAAAAATTACATATAATTTTATAATTTTTTTTTTTTAATTGTACAGCTTTCTAACGTTTACTTATATATAATTATTTTTATAAGTTAGAATAAATACCAATGATTTAATTTAGAAACTTTTTTTTAAATAATTTAATATTAACGACTTAGCTACAACAATTTTATATGTAATTTGTTAAATTCAGTACAGCAATACTCACGAACTATTTGAAACCAGACTAATTATAAAAAATGCAGAAAAAAAGAGTATACTATATAAAGGAAAAAAACATAATTAAGTGTACTAATTATTTATAATTTGTATTTGTTAAAATTTAATTTATTTTGGTATTTTCAAATCCCGGATTATAATGATTTCAGGCTTATCGAAGCCTCACAATGCGATTTATTGATGAAGTTATAAGAAATGTTTAAAACTCGACACAAAATTCCCAAGATAACATTTAATAGCTTTTAAATCTACAACTTAGTTTTAATATTGTTGCCACACAAAATTAAAAAAAATTATGCATTTGCATCATTTCTAATATCCTAGTATTTCAACATAAAGTAATTTAGGAAATATTGGTGAATAATAACAGCATATTTGTAGTTTCTTTGTAAACAAAATGAATTAATTAATATTGTATTAGGATATTTAACTAAATAAATGAGTTGTTAAAGTGAATCTAATGTTAAAATAATAGGCACAAAGTTTTTATTAAGCGATAATCGATGGTACATAAGCTCCTTTCAATTATTTCTACACATTTCTCCGGCGGCTCCGTTCCCGATATATACTACGAACCTTCATGAAACCAATATATTTTCCCAATGTGAAAGTCAGTCTTCAGCCAACGCCTATTCCTAACATTTGTTGTTACATTCATTTATAACGATTTAGGTCAACTAAATCTTCTATAACAAAACATTTGGTATTTCTAAATAATCTAGTATATATAAGTACTTTGAGAATATATAAACTATTTATTAAATGTATAGAATAATATTTAAATTCTTCTATTATTAAATTATATAAGTTTTATGAAAAAAAAAGTATTTTTTCATCGTTCAAGAAAACAAAAGTTGGAAATAATGGAAGGGCCTTATTAATACAAGAAATAAAGTTGGAATAAATAGGAAGGGAGAAACGGAAAACAAATAAACGCGAAGGAAATTGGTTTCATTAGTTTCGAACGTCAATTATTTGAAGTATTTCAGAGCCCTAAATGGAACCGATTCCAGAGGCAAGTGGAAACAGTAGTATTGAATGAGTAAAGTCCGTTGTAATATTGGCAGGTCAATTAAAGAGTTAATGAACTATTATGGCAATTAATTATATTTTCCGATACGTTTACATGGGACAGAACCGGTCGACTGTGGGTGGACCTGAGGGGCCGACAGTGTGAGGGCAATTTATAAACGACCGGGGATCATATCCATTGTAACGACCGTTAAATTGCTGCGAGTAATTTTCGAATTTAATTAAACTTATATAGACCAGGCGGCCAGTTTATTTAATTGCAGTAATTCTGGAATAATTGTTTGGTTTAATTATATGCTTTAGTTGCACAAATGGTCGTGTGGACTCGTAAGATCCACAAGACCGCAAATAAATTGAACAGTCAAACTTATTGCTCTCCAAATGCAGACGCATTCCATTGCCTCAATTCACTTCAAAATTTTATTATTATTTACTAAT
Organism: Nicrophorus investigator; assembly: GCA_963457615.1. NCBI lineage: Eukaryota > Metazoa > Arthropoda > Insecta > Coleoptera > Silphidae > Nicrophorus > Nicrophorus investigator. The sequence continues at coordinate 18,087,623 of OY735140.1, read as the reverse complement.
TACTTAATCCCCCTTTCCATTCCACCATATACATTAATTCTATTAACGACTGCAGTATTTCAATACCGGAATTGGAAATTATTATTTATTATCTAATAATAAACATACCGATATACATAATTCTTTATGTCTGGAAGTTAACCATATAAATTATACTTAATACCATTATTGTGTATGTGCATAATAATTACAACAATAAACGCTACATAATATAACGATCTCCATTCAAATCAGATTAATGCACGATTATCGATTTTCATAAAACCACAAGTAAACGGGTATTAAATGAATTTATCATGCTTTTAATAAATAAGACAATTATATAAATTTAATGCAAGCGTTTATAATATTGGGACCAAATATTTAATCATATAATGATCGATTTCTTAAAAAGCACCAAACAAAATAAATTAAGTTCTAAAAACATATAATTATTTCTTAGAAACAAGTGGACGATAGTCAACTACGACAATTAAGTCAAGTGAGTTAAATATAATTCAAAAATATTTTTTTCAAACTCACTTAAAATTATAATAATTTATTGGCCAAAAGTATATAACATAATATTTGTATAAAACAGCAATCCTATATAAATATATGTACATCTAGTCAAAAAGTGATATAAAACTAAGAATATAATGCAAAATTTAGTAATATATTATTTATATTGACTTGTCGCATGTTGTTTTGTAAACAGTCAATAAGTTCGATAAACAATACGTTCAAGTGGTTGTGTAGTATGTACTAATAATACCTCACTCAATGAGTTCGTTGGATGACATATAGATGGCACCTCTATCGATATATCCATTTTTAGGAAGTACCAACCTTTAGACGACGTCTGTCAAAATTTCATGGCTATCTGATGTTTAGTTCACAAGTTACAGTGGTTTTAGTGACGCTACTTAACTGTCATTTTGAAAACAATGAAAACATCAGAATTTTGTATGTTGATAAAACATTGCTTTTTGATGAGAAAAATACCGTTCGAGCAAAGCAATGACTCGTACAGACACAAATGAAGTTGAACGTTCTTGTCGCCCAAAATCGGCAATTGTTGCAGAAAACATAAAAAAAATCCACAAAATGGTTTTAACCAATCGTAAATTGAACTTGCGTGAGATAACTGACATCTTGAAGAAGGCAGTGCATGAACATAAGAAAGGTCTGTTCGAAATTGCTACCGCGTGTGAGCAAACGCGTGGACCAAAAATATCGAGTTGATAGAGCAGACCAGCTAAATTAGAAGGATTTTTTCAATAGATAAAACCTGGATCCCATCACTACACTCCAGAGTTAAATTGGTTGTCAGCGGAGTGGACAGCAAAGGGTAAAAGCTGTCCAAAGCAGCCAAAAATGCAATTATCACTAGTAAGGTTTTGGCCTTCGTATTTTGGGATGCGCATGGAATTTTATTAATTGCTTACCTTGAGAAACGAAAAACCATCAATAGCGAATATTATATGGCGTTATTGTGAAAAAACGACCACAAATGAAGATGAAAAAAGTGCTCTTTCACCAAGACAAGTCGATGAAAACAATAGCAAAAATGCACGAATTAATCATCACCCATCACCATATTCTCCATATCTGAGTCTCAGTGACTACTACCTATTTGCACACTTAAAAACGGCAAGAGATTTGGCTCCAATAAAGAAGTGATTGCCAAAACTGAAGCGTATTTTGAGACCAAAGATAAATCGTTCTACAAGAAAGGTATCGAAATGTTAGAGAAGCATTTGAATGAATGTATCACTCTTGAGGGAGATTATGTTGATGAATAAAATCGACTGTTGCCCAAAAGTTGTTGTTTCATTAATCATCCTACGAACTTATTGAGTGAGGTGTTAGTATTTATAATATTTAAAAAAATAAAATTCAGAATATAGTTGCTTTTCCAAATAAACTTGGATCTTCTTACATTGTATTGTAGGTGGCAACTACAATGCAGCTCTATGCTACCACCAGTCAGAAGAAGAAAGTTGTTGAAATGTATTATCTTTAACAATCTTAATGTCCAGTATTAAAAGTTATATCTATATCAATAATTATATCGTTATGCTCAAAAATGACGAAAATTATAAAATCACCACTCATGTATAATAAGCTGAATACTGAAGCTGTTGAGCACCAAACGCTAACAATAGAAACCTCTAGTTGACTTTGCACTATACTGGAAAATATAAAACAGGTAAAGTATCAAATTTGTCCACTTTATGTTAAATGTTTAATGTTTCAGAAAAAATGTAGACTCAGAAGGCCAAAATTACAGACTTCAAGGCAAATCCAAATTAAGAGCTCAAAGTTAAACGAACTACGTAAAAAATAAGCTATTCAACAGTACATATTGCATATTACACCTATTGAAGCAACAGATTATTCCTTGTTAAAGTGTGAAAGGCTACAAAAAAATCTGAAACAACTGCGAAAAAAAATCCGCCTAAACGTAAAGCCGCTGAAAATTGAACAAGAATATCACGTGATAAAACAGAAATATTTGCAAACCATTTTAAAAACATTTTTAAACCATCATATCCATCACAAGTCTTAGCGGACGAGCCAGGAAATTGAAGCATATTTATCTTTTTCCATTTTAAATTAGGAATCAATTTTAAATCAAATCAATATGCCCAAAGGAAATTACATCATATATAAGTAATCAAATAAAGCCAAAGAAGACGCAGGCTATAATTGACTAAGAGGAAAACTGTTGAAAGAACTTCCTGTGAAGGAATTTTATTTATTAACCACCTATTTAATACTATACCACGTTCCTGCACAACGAAAATTGAACTAATTATATAATTCTTAAATTAAAATCATATCTTTTATCGATAGGGCTCCTAAAGATATTATAAAAATAATTGAAAAACTTCTTGCTAACCAATTGCAATCATAAAAGCGCTAAATAAATGTATACCAGATCAATTGGTTTTCTTTATAAACACTGCACTATATAATAAGTAAACATCATAAATCAAGATCTAGATACAAAAAGATCCAAATACTCATAATGAGCCATAGTCTACAAAATTAAAAAGAACTTGCCATATAATTAATTAAAATTTTAAAATCATATCTCGAGAATAGAATATTTGCAGTAAAAATTGCAGACGAATATACCAATTTACATACAATATAACAGGTATTTGTTTTAAGATCACTGCTTTTCCTTTTAAATGGCATTTCAATCTTAGCATCGAATGATAATCTAGCTGTAGCACCTGAATATCAATACAGGACAATTTATCAAAAATTGCAGGAATTACTTCAAAATGAAGATCACATTCATACTAAAGAAAGACATCTGTCTAAATCAACAAAAGTCACTTCTACTTACATGAAAAGCTCACATTCGCTCTAAGATTGAACAATTGTATATAATGTTTAAAAAAACTATTGGTCTACTAATATACAAGGTAATAATGAAGCCAGTACGTAAATATGGTATCAAATTGTGAGGTGCGAAAATCTGATATATTATTTTTACAAAAAAGTAATGTATATTAGCTACAATATAAAACTTCATAAATAAATACAAGATACAGTGGAACCTCGCTTAACAAGCATAATCTGTTCCAGAATTTTCGGTATTTTACTCGTATAGTGAAACAATTTTCCCCATTTAAACTAATGTATACGTTCCCATATAAACTAATGTATTGCATGCAACAGAACGAAGATTAATATCGTTTATTAACAGAAAATTATATAAACGTTGTTAAGATGATTCACGCTTCATCTTCGGCCACTGTCTTGTTCCCCTCATTACTCGTTATACGAAACGTCACTCGTTAAGCGAGTTATTTTTGTCACAATGTATTTTTCTCATTAAAGGAAATGCTCGTTATGCGAGGTTCCAGTGTATATACAATTTTAAATCTTTGAAAGGCACTTTATAACTGTTAATGGATTTAGTTTCTAAATATTTGTTTAAATAGTTTACATATTATTACATAGAAATGAGAACATCATTATTCCTCAACAAAGTTTAAATAATTCTTATTGTAAAAAGCTATTATCCGAAACTTCAAACAATAACTGCACTCATAAAATGACTCATTACCTTGATATTTGTATCTATAGATTAAGATTACTGTGGTTATAATATGGTGATGTTTATAACATATTTGGGATAGTGAGTCAGCGAAACGTAATAAATTTCATATTTTGTGTCCAACCCCTTGGCATTTGAATGGTATCGAACTTAGGGTGGACTGTTACCCTCTCAGATAAAGGATGATATGAAGTGGGAAAGAGTCCCGTAGGACCAATTCAATCCTAGATATAATCAGGAAGAGTCCAATTGCATTTTCTGAGTCATCAAATGAAGTTCAATAAAATTCAAACCTTAATAACATTTTCATCAAAATAATTAGTGGAAAGACTAATATATTATCTTTAATTCGATAACGATTTTTCTAGTAGATTTTAAGTATAAAAATTAATCTTAAAAACAAACAGAACTTGTTTATATTATTAATACAACTGAAATAAATACTTTTAAATGGTGACTTTATTATATTATAATAATATAAAATGCATTATAATTAATGTTGGAGTTTTTCAGTTATTATTATATATTATTAATTATTAGTGATGTAATGTTTGATATTTAAATAGTAATCATATTTTATTTGTATAAATAACAGATAGCAATATTTTAATTAAATAATATTAATTTGTGTTATTATGCAAAACGGCTGGGAGAAAAGCTTTTAATTTAATGAATCATTTTCATACAGTTCGTTACATTTGCACTCGAAAAACGCTGCTGCTCTCGTGGTTTCTTTTTTTGGCAATTCGCTTTAACTATAATGCTTTTACTCGTGTCGGGGTTCCTAAGAAAAGGGAAGGAGTGCCCTCTGTATATATAATAAGATGAAGACAGTGAAGTTATTTTTAACCTCGTTACAGGGGGGAGGATCGTAAGGATGCAATGATTATTGTTATCGGTTTTAGGTCCCGACGGGGAGGCGTCGGGTCCCAGGATAATCGGGGCCGGAGAGCTTTACGGTTATGTACAAACTCGTGCAGAAGAGCCGTACGTTACCTATACGGTACATTGCAACACATGGCCGGTCGATTAAAGGGTGAAATGGTTCCATTTTCTTATATATATTGCAAACTCCATCAGAGTAATCTCAGCACGGCTACCTTCCCAAACGGCCGAAGAAAAAACAGTCCTTACAAATTTCACCTCGAACATTATTCACCCGCACCCCCTCAAGAAACAGAGAATGATATTGATTTAATAGAAAATTGGGTTCGCAGTCTTTCCAAATCCTATTATGTTCTTTTTATTACTCTATAAAAGCAATATTCTTTTATATATTGAAATTATTTCCTTATGAAAAGGTAGTATAATCTTACAACACTGTTTATACAGAATCGCTGTTTTGGAAATAATCAATTATATTTTTTCAAATATATTAATTATCAATTATATATACTATTATTATTAATGTTAAATAAATGTGTTGGTTTTTATCTGTTTGTGTGATTGTTACAATAAATATAATTATTATTTAAGAAAATCTTAATTCAGAAGGCTTGTGACTCCGAAGAACATGCTGCATGGTCGTCAAAATGTCCGAAGAGGCCTACCAAACCCATCCCGGGTGTGCCTAATGCAAAGATAAGACCACTAAACAAAAAAACTAAAGATTTGCCTGCTGATCTTACTGGCAACAGAATCCACAGACCAATAACAATTCACGACAACATAATTAACACGTATATAAATAAATTAAACTCGTCAAAAAGCTCTGGGGATCGTGCCGAGTTACTTCAGCGTTTAAAGAAGCGTTTCATAAATAACTACAACATCGACACACACGTCTGCTTCTCAAGTAACCACATCTATATACTGATGTTCGACCTGGATGACCCAGAGCTGGAATCACCTACGGGGCTGGTTCAGGGGACGGCCGGGTCTTTCGTCATGAAAGGAGGGTAGCCTTCTGTCCAGTTTGGAACTCTGAGTCTTTGGCCAAATGACTAAATGAATAAATTATATTTTTCTTTTTTTTCTCTGAAGTTTACTTTAATTTGGTTTTTGGTTTATATTCTTCTTTTTTTTTCTTTTTTTTGTATAATTTTTGTAATACTGTATATGTTTAATTGTGTCTCTGGGCGGAAAGACTAAGGTCGATAGCCCTTTGGTCACATAATGTGATTAATAAATGTTATTATTATTTATTCTTAAATCAGTTCACTCGTGTGGAATAAAGTTACGGACTTGAGAACACAGCTCTAACATCGAAATACGATCGATATAAATCGAAAACCAATAACCGAATCATCGTGACCTATTATTTTTAACGACCCGACTCAAATAGTTAATAATATGATGTAACTTGTAATTTAGGTCTTTATCAAGAAATATTTTGGAAAAGTTAGAAATGTTACAAAATACTTTTTGAATACTTAAGTGAATTTGTAGACAGAAAATCTATTTAATTTTTTTTATAACATCTATTTTTATTTACAAGCTATCTCAAAATAATATTCAATACATTTGTTGGCGGTACAATTGTCATGTGGATGGGGAACTCAATGGTATCCATCTTTACATTATTTTACATAGTAATATTTTTGTTATTAAATGTAATTAAATCTATGTACTAGGTTCAGTATGTTGAAATTTTTAAACCTATATGTTTGGGATTAATTTAAACACTATGTAAAACACTATTGGGGTCATACCAGGGTGCGTCGATAATTGTACGTAGTGTTTTTGATTGAAATCGCTGTAGTATTTCGATGTTTGAGGGACTTGCTGAATTCCATAACTGTGTTCCATATGGCCACATATGCTTGAGAATGGATTTATATATTAATAGTTTGTTGTTTAGTTTTAGCACTCATTATCTTCCAAGCAGCCAGTAAGGCGTCTGTCTAAATGCATTACAAGATTTTTTACTTGATCCTCTTGCAATAGTACTTAATTATTTAAAGTAACTTAACATTAAAATTTGCAACATATAGAGACATAGTTAGATTTTGACTGATGCAAAAAACTTAAATGATAGAACTCTTCGAGGATGCTATTAGTAAGCAGTTACTATCATCAGACAGTTATACATTAATATTTCACTAATGGGCTGAAAGATTGCGCGTAATGGCCTTTTCTATATGTGTATTTTGAGCATGTTTACAATAAATTATATTGATTATTATTTCATTCTAAAACTTAGAGTCCTAATACATTTATTTAGCATTTATTAATTAGTTTTATTGATATAGCTCAAAAATAAAACGTCAGCGAGGCTTAAATTGTTAATATTCAGCAGTAAAATGAACAGCCAGATTATTAAATAAATCAAAAATAACTTATCTATTACTGTGTTAAAATTAAAGAAAAGATCAGAATCTTGAGAAAACCTGGATGGTGATATGAATTATTGAAACCTCTATTTTAACTAACTAAAACATAAATAGGAGCAAAGAATTAGAGAAACTCACAACAAACAAAATTATAATAAAATACTTAAATGGATATTAACAAAACACTCGAAAACTCAACAAACTAGAAGGATTTTATTCTGTTATATAAAAATAAATAGTGGAGAAGATTTCCGAGTATGTGAAGTGATGCGCAAGTGAGGAAAGGCATCAAATACAGATTCTATAAAAATACTTATATCTCGAGCGACAGTATAAATAACTGGTATGATAAGGGGTCTGCTGGAAGGCTACGACAAACTAATAGATGAGAGATTCTACTTCGATTTCATGTGATACTCAACAATGTAGTCCAATCGAAACCAATGACATCCAACAAAGATGAGGTAGAAAATACACTACACAGCTGTGTCCAAGAATCAAGAACATTCTAATTAGTGTGGAGGAGAAACATGCACCACTAACTTAGCACCAAAGTATCAGCGTTATAGAGAGAATAAACACTTTTGTAATTTTCAAAACAATGGAAAAATCTGAATTTTAGCAAACCATTTCTATACCATTTGTCTTTGCTTAAACGGTATTTTTTCTCATCCAAAAACAATGTTTTATCAACAAATTTATTAAATTCAGTTTTTCATTGTTTTGATAATTACAAAAGTGTCACTAAAACCACTGTAACTTGTTAACTAAACGTCAGATTGACATGAAATTTTGACAGGCGTCGTCTGAAGGTTGGTACTTCCTAAAAATCATATCGATTTGTCGATATCTGTATGTCATTCTACGAACTTATTGAGTGAGTTGTTATACAACGAAAACCTAAATCACTTATATAAACAATATCATTATCGACACCTACAAGAAAGAAGTCAATAACTCAGAGAATACGGATCGATTTGAACATTTAAACAAATATGAACGAGTCATGGAGAACATTACAGTTAAAATACAGACACATGCCTATACACAAGTAAATTAATAAAAATAAAACTCAGCAGGAAAGCACCAATGAAAAATGACATAATTTATATATATTATAAAATAAAATGTAAAGTTTAACAACAACTGTGGCCCAAAAATTATACAAAATATGTGAAAGAAATATTTTTGTATATCTACAAGAATATTTGAAAATGTTGTATTATTTTTAATAAAATTCTCAAATAATTATAATTAATGTAATTTTGTTCTTTCATAAAAGTAATAACGTGTTATAGGAAAAAAGAACAAGTTAGAATTCGACTGAATAAATGAAACTGAACGTTTCAATCGAACTGAACCGAATTACGAGAAATGTAAGGAGAGGGAAGGCCATAGAAAGAAGAGGAAAACAACAGAAGAGCTCGTACAAATGTGGTCAAAGAGCGATCACCCAAACGAAATAAAAATAACCGACATGTAGGAAACATTTCCAATACTTTTCATGAGTGAATACTCTCCAATCGGGCGATACGAATTAGATTTTAAGGTTTGTATAGAAGAATGTTTGTAGTTGAAGCATTCTCTGTATGATTAATTATATATTTTTCTTTCATAAAATATAATTTTTTTAAATATATATGTATTTGTTATGAAAACAATATATTTTAGTTATTATTATTAATAATAGATATTTTAGCAGCATTAATGTTGATTAAATTATACTGTTAAACAATATGTTTGTGTTATAAAAACGCAATCATTATTATAGTCATTTCGTGAAATACAACATTTATGTATTGTTTAAAACAAATAGCGCTTTGTAACAATTATACTTGTTTGTTTTATTATTATTGTTGTTATTTGTATAATAATAATGTTTCTATTTGTATATATTTGTGGGACTGTGACAATAAATATAATAATTTCAATTATTTAAATAATTCTGAATAAAATAGTTGTTAATATTTTATAATTTCTAAAACAAAAAACAATTATCAGTTAAGATTATCAGATAAGTATTTGATTATATGACTTAATCCGGTAGCTTAGAGCGATTGGAAAATGATTTTCAGAAGTAAAAATAATGATTAAAATACTACGTGTGGCTTGTTAGACTTTTTTAACTAATAATATTCTAAAAATTGATCTGCTTTGCTGATTCATTAACTAAATGGTTCTTTCTTGACGTTATATTTTGGTGAATTATATTATAATTAATGCATTCAAGAATAAATTAATTTACGTTACAAAATTAATAACAAATTAAACTTTATCAAAAAAGGTTCATAAAATAATAATAAGAAAATTAATTTAATTTTTATAATGTTTATAAACGCATTATGATCTTATTAAATCTTAATTATTATATAAATGTGGCAAGAATATTTGAAATGAAATCTTTTGATCAATTTTTAAAAACTAACGTCAATTTTAATCATAATTTACTTCAATTTTGTATGATTTTTAGGTGGATACGTGGATTTACTCGCAATGCAAGGTCAAATAGAAATTGTTGCATTACGTTGTCGACGTTAACAAAGCCGGGGCACCGCCCGGAATAGTATTATTAGAAAGAATAAAAATTTACAGCGCCATTAGGGCGCGCGCTATAAAAATAAATTAGGAGAAATATTGCCGCCGCCAAGATTGGCTTAAAGTGCCTCGAAGCCCAAAGAATACTAATAAAATCACTAAGAGAGAAAATTCAATCAAACATCGCCGTCGTCCCAACCATGCACCCCGTCCTCCCGTCACCCATCCTCGTACAGCGCGGGATGATTTAAATATTCATTGCGTCTTCCGGTTTCCGGGTTGCCGTCGAATCCGATCGCGGCAGTAAATCAAACGATTCACCGGAATCGCGAAATAGTTTCGGCGCGATAAATAAACTTTACCGCCGTAATTCCAACAATCATCAATAGACCGTATAATTGCTGCAAAGTTTAAATTATTATGTCACATAAGTATAATAAGTGGCGGCGACAGTTTTATGGAAGCGCTCTCATATTAAATTCTCCAGTCACCGTGGTGATATATGAACATAATTATAGCACTCCCCTTCCCTCTTATATAACCCGGCTACTATCAGGTATCCAATACAGTTACCCCTCGTGAAAGAACGGCGGCTCTGACTTGCGTAACTAACGTGCTTCAGCCATAAAACAATAATAAACACTATCGGATATTTCAAAGTATCGTCTCTTGCGAGCGGAGATCAGGTTACTCCGTCAGATTACATTAAGTTTTACTATATCCTGCATTACATTAATTATGACATATTTATAGACTATAAAGTAAAATGTAAACGAAACTACTTGAATAAATATAGCTATTGAAATAACTATTACATTTATTTAGATATAAAAATTATTACTTGGTAAATTATATTATAATTTGTATTTATATATATTATATTTTTGTATTTATATATGATTAACTGTTTCAATAAATATTATAATTCAATATTTTTTAATTAAAAAAATAAATATTTGGGCAGCCTTTAGCAGCAATTGAATTTTATTTTTATTGTACTATTGAATTAAGTTTTTTTTATTATTTTTATAATTTATTGTTGCAATAAATATTATTATTAGTTTTCCCTACATGTATCCTATTTTTTTTTTCAATTTTTTATTTATATATGTTTAACTGTTTCAAAAAATGTTATTATTTTTAAATAAATTAAATTATAGTAATTAATAAATAGTGTTCAATTTAAAGGTCATCGAATAGATTTTTTTTATAAAATTACAACGAATAGTAACAATAAAGATTTGTTTATTTTGCTGTAAATTAAAAACATGTATATTATATGGCAGAAACACATCAATTTCTGCTATTCTTATATAACGTAATTAATTTTTCAAAATTTTTCATAAATACGTCTTTATTTCCATAATTAAAACAGTTTTCATATTGGTTTTGAGAGTGTGATTTATCTGATTGAAACATACTTTGTGTTTAAAATTACCTCAAAAAATAATGTCTTTAATAATGTTAGTTGTATGGTACGAAGCAACACTTTGTAGGAAGATGGTTTTGTATATGCATATTTTTTATTTTTAAACAATGGTCAACTTTGTAGTGATAAAAATGTCGAGAAAACTGCTATACGTCTGCAAGAATATCCAAAGCGACCATTTCATCAATGAGTTACTTCATAAATAATCTACATGTTTCAAGTCTATAAATGTTTTTTTTTTTATCGAATTGCTATATTTTGCCATTTTATAAAAAAATCGTTTATATTTTAATTGAACACCTTATATATTGGGGAGGTAGGACCTATGAACAGTAGTAGTAACTGTTAATTATTATTTATTTATATAAATATTAATATATTATTTATTTATTGACCACAATTTGATGTTGATGTTTTTCTATCCGGTAAGTACAAAAGTATTATTTTATTATACAAATGCTAATTAATTGAAAATGAAATAAAATTCTAACAAAATTCTAAATAAATTAATTTTCTTTAAATATACGTAAAAATAAAAAATACAATAAATTGGATGATAAAATTGGCTAATATTATATTAATTTTATGATAATCGTATGTTGCAATATATTATAATAAATAATAACAGTTATAAAGAAAGAAATAAAAAATAATTAATTAATACATTTACAAATAACCATAGCACTTTCCTTTATGTATATTTTTAATTAAATCACAGAAGTATCAATAAGTTATTAAATAAATCGAATAAGTAAACTTGAATAGATAAAATATAAATTTAATTTGTCTTTTTTTCTCAAAAATAAATTTCAATATAGATTTCAATTATTACGCAAATTCTGAATTTATTGTTCTAACGATTGTAGATCACAGTATGGGTTTTGTAATACCTTTACCACGAAACGAATCAATAAAAATTGTAAACTAAATAAATAATATTGCTTTACATTTATTAATTTTAGAAATATATAAACAATAGTCCTCCACAGAAAACTCTCGATTTCCCTCAAAATGCAATTCCAAAGATCCAATAACTTTTACCACACCAAATTCTGTATTACTCAAAATGAAAATATAATTTCTATAATTATGTCCTTCTTTTCCTATTTCTGTATTTATATATCACACCTCACTCAATAAGTTCGTAGGACACTTTTGGAATTTAAAAAAAAATGAAAAAATCTGAATTTCAGCAACCCACTTCTCTACCATTTGTTTGGATGCTGAAGAGTCCCCATAACACTTAACAAGCCTTTGCTTTGCTTAATCGGTATTTTTTTTCAGATTTTTCTTCCATTGTTTTGAAAATTACAAAAGTAGCGTCAACGTAGTCTGAAGGTTGGTACTTCCTAAAAATCATAGATGTCGATAGAGGCGCTATCTATATGTCATCCTATAAACTTATTGAGTAAAGTGTTATATTTAAATATTTATTATCTTATAATAATATGAGAGGAAAGACTATGATCAAAACCATTTGTATGTAAACTACAATAAATTTTATCTATTATTATTTTTTTATTAATATTGTAACTAATCTTCAAGCTAGATAGCTCTTAGGGTCCATTTATTCTTGCGAGTTTTTAGAATTGTTACTTTATTTTTATCTTTTTTTGAAAAATCATTTACATTTTGTTATTATTTATAACAAAATATATTTATGTTCTTTTTGGGGTGTCTTTTTTTATAATTTATATTATTTTGGTTATTTCTTTTCATACATACATATTAATTTTTTTTCTCATTTTATTTATATATCTGGTCAATAAATTATATTTATTATTATTTTAAAACTATATATGAGAGGTAGGAAATTCACAAATATTACAGCTTGCATTAAATCATTGTCACAAATCTATGATTTATTATAAAATATGATTTATTATGTAATAAACAAACATGAAAAGTTTATCTAACCATATCAACTATAATGTTTTATAAAATGTAGTATTTGACAAAATTTGCTAATAATATTAATAACTTATGAATAATTCTTTGTTTAAAATTATTATTTATTATTTTTATAATTTTCTATGTGAGAATTTTTAAATGCTGAACAATATTTTCAAAGTTTTGTATTTAAAGAATATTTATTCGAATACTTTTATTATGTATGGCTGTTTTATTATTCCTACACACCATACATAATCATTTTCTGATGATTGAATCGATCGCATGTACTTGAACAAAAAAACTTATGTTTCTTTGAATGTTATCGATATTTAAGAAACTTGACTATATCCTTATGTGAAATATTTTACAGGTAGATTTAACTACGATTATTTTATTATCTAATATTTTAGCCATTATTTATTAATTTGTATAGAAACACTCAAAAGCTTTATTCATCAATGTATATTTCATTATAGAGTTTACCGTTTACCGTTTACTTTATTGGAATCTATTATATAATTAATAATTACGAAAGCAGTTTGAAATATTTTGTAAGCAAAATATTCAGAGTTAATTGTTTTACCTTTCTCTAAATAATCTATTAACAAAATTGCCTTTAAATCACAAAAAAATGATGTATAATCTTATGTCACTAAACCTACAACTTCTTTCTTAATTTTTAAAACACATATGTTTTAAACGGATTATTATTTTGTAGCCATCCCCTATTTATTAACAATCTTCTCAAGTAAATTCAGTCTAGCACAAAGGCACATCTGATTATCACTATTTGTTGATACCATCCCAATCATAAATATGTCATAAAGATGTCCTATAAATCATTAGATTTACGACCCTTAAAACCAATTGTTTTAAGGCTACTTCCACCTAATCAAAACTCATTTTTCTTCCCCACTCATCCCCTTTTTGTATTACATATATTTTTGTCTAATATAATTTAGTCTTAATTGGACAGCGAAGAGAAGAATTATTAACTTATAAGAAGAAAGTAACTCTTCGTTTATTATCAATGAGATCAATACTTAATTTCTTAATAAAACTATATAAGAATATTTAATTAAATATTCAGAAAACCTTATAAGACTCTACTGTGACGCTTTTTATCCCGGTACACAAAAAAAAACTAAATTGAATAATAACTTTTCACGGAAATTTGTATTCTTAAAAATCTTAATTTTCTTTATTTAACAATTCCACTATGATATTGATATATAACTGTTAAAAAGAGTAAAAGTGTAAATATTTAAAGAAATATATGATTTTGAGAAAAAACCTGATATATTGGATTGTCCGGAAATTTGCTAGGTGACATTGAGGATTTATTGATCTACATCAGAATTTGTTAAAAATAATAGACTAAAATACATATTCTGAAAGATGTTATTTCATACTCCTTTAGACACAAAGTGTACTTTATAAATTTATACTTTTCTTTCTTTTACTGGAAAGCCAAAAATGCCATTCAAACAAATAACAGCAAAATATTCAGTTTACGAAATAGTTGCTGAAAGAACTATGCAAAACTGTTTTACTAATATTAAAACTGGTGATTTCAGCATTAAAGACGAAGTGTCTGCTAATAATATTAGATTGTCACATCGGTCACTAATATTAATATTATTATACAAATGAAATAAAGGATATTTAAATTTCTATTACTGCTAATAATAATGATGAATTCAAGACATTAATAGAAAATAACCTGCGGATAGATTAGTCAATAACACCTCATTCAATAAGTTCGTGGGATGACATATAGATGGCGACTCTATTGACAGAAGCATATGATTTTTAAGAAGTACCAACCTGCCAAAATTTAATAAATTTGTTGATAAATTATTGCTTTTTGATGGAACAAGAATACGTTTCTCCGTCGAAACAAATGGTAGAGCAGTGGTTTGCTGAAATTCAGATTTTCCATTGTTTTGAAAATTACAAAAGTATCGTCACTAAAACATTTGAACTAAACGTCAGATTACCATAAAATTTTGAGCGGCGTCGTTTCAAGGTTAGTACTTCCTAAAAGATCAGATGGTTTTATCGATAGATACGCCATCTATATGTCATCCTACGAACTTATTTATCAAAATAGTATATATGTAATAAATAAATATATCAATATATAAAAGTTTTGATTTTGAATTATAGAGAAAAATCAGGACGAAGTTTCCATTAGTAATATATAATGTTTGATGAACGGGACTGATTTCCTTAATGATTTCCAAATATTTGTATATTCCATCCGCAATTCTTTGACATATTTGTGTTTATTATAATCCGATTACAACAATATTTATTAAAGATACAGGTTAATTATTTTTTATAATGATTTAATTTAATAAAATTTATTTTTTAGAGTTAATCCAAGTTTATCCGATTCCATATTTCCCGCATAAAACTGTCTTAAAAACTGTTTTTTTTTTTCTCAGTTTCTTCCGCGTATCTCGCAGAGGAATGAACTCGTGCTCGACGGGAAGGAATCAAGTTCTTTAAATTTAAAATTATCAATTTGAATAAGGAAAAGTTTTATTAATGGATTTAGCCGCCAATTTCGTGTAATCTCATTAAACTTTTATAAACGGGAATCCTGGAACACACAGACTAAAGAAAATCGGATTTTCTTCAGCGGTTTTTTATAACTCACCTTCTATGTTTTAGTGCCGCCCCCAGCTGATTGAATTTTTGTCATTTTATATATATTATATTAAATTTGTTAAAAAAAAAGACCGAGAAATAGACTTGATCTTTAGTTTATTTGAATATGAATATTGATTGAAATTTACGACAACTACATGAGGTTGGTAATTGCATGGTTACGTGAACGTTTTATTAAATTGCTGCGGCAATAAATAAAGAGATTAATATACAAATGAGCACTAAAAATACTGCATTTAGAATATGCGAGTGTTAAAGCTATAAATTCTCCCTCGCCCCTAGGTTAAAGCGATAATATTAAACGAAAATAACGTGGAACGCTTGGCTATGTGAACCTGTACACTAACATCTAATTAGATATAACGCAAAATATAAAAAAAAAATGAGGTTGTAGTAAAGCAATTATTTTTAACAATATTTTACAATTAAAATTAGATTAATTTTAAATAGAAAACGTAAAACATTCTTATCGTTATGATTTTCTTTATTATTTTTAACATATATATATAATTTTGCCTTTCAACTCGAAGTTATTCTTTATTTCAATTTTTGGATTTAAATCGCACGGGAGGAAGATATTTATTTGATGGGAGATTTTAAATTGAATATCTGCAAGGGAGGAAAGTGGAAGTCTGAAACGAGCTCACATACAAATACACTTTCGTTCGGATTTATTATAATGGCATTTCAAACTGAGATAACTGCTGCAAGCACCATTGACTACTGTAATTGTTAACCATGAAATATAACTGTGCCTGTAAGTTACGCTTCAGTTGACATTTGGTTGTAATTTTATATCCTTTACATACAATGACAACTTTTATTACGCTCATAACATTATTCTTGCGCCTTCTTACTCGCTTGCAACAATACAGGTTGTACTTCTAGTTAAAAAATACACACGAAATGGAACGATTCCATTCCGTCACCCTGCAGTCATTAAAATGTCTACAATGTATATGCAATTTCAGGAAAACATCTTTATGTAACAACGATTTTTCCTTATTATTTCTAGGAATGGTCATGAAAATAGCAATATTACTACTCATGCAGTTATTACTTAAAAAGTATTCAGTATTACAATTTTGCAATAAAAAGTTATATCATGTTAAAATAATAATTTTAATCAGATTTTACTTAATGTACTTGATAATTATTTTTAAAAATAACAATCTTTTAGATTAATATTTACTTTCATTACATAAGAAAGTATACAAAATAAATTAAATTTTCAAGCGTTTTGATAATCAGAATTACAAATATTAAAGATATAACTGTGAGTCTAAGCCAGATTTATTTTCTACGTTTTTAGTCTATCGGTAAATATTTCCTAAAGTTATCATATTCAATTTAAATTATTGTGAAATTCACTACATTAGCGGAGATTGAGTTTTGAACTAATAATAAGACTAACTCAGACGATGCACCTATAAAAATGTATTTACAATCCTCCACAATAATAAGTAGAAATACAAGAAGTTGAATCTATCTCTGCCTTACTTTGTATAGTCCAGGAAGGCTTCCCACCATATCCTCCTAACTGATGGGCAATAAAGGATGGAGTAACATCCACATCATAATTAATACCTCTTCTAATATATGAGTTATTTTCTTCTAAATTCCATAAGTTGTACCACAAAATTATAAAATCTTAGAATATAGCTCTTCCTTCTTTCTGAATATCAAAATTCTGTCCTCTCAGAGTCCAAACATTCAGCACTTCACATACTTACCAAAAATCAAAATCCAAATAACTTTCTTCACGATCCTTTAACTATCAAAACCAAATAAATCCTCGAAAGATTCCTTCAACTGGTCCATTTATTAATATCCAGATAATCCAACATCATCTCCCTCAATCAGTTCAATATTCCTCCAAAATCTATCTTAAATTAAGGCATTATTCAAGTACTTTTTTCAAACACATAACTACTTTTTAATTGAGTGCTTTTATTCACCCATCTTATCTTTTTTATGTAAGAGAAAAAAAATATATTACTTTTCTAATTTTGATATACTTTTATTTCAATCATTGCATCTATAACTATGCTCTTCCTTTTCTAAGTTAAATAGTTGATATCAATTATCAAATTGGTAGATTTATAATAATCAATATGAAATATCGGCAAGACACATCAACACTAACATTACTAAATTCAACGCAAAGCAATGCCCGAGGTTCCAAGCGTCATTCCATAAATTAATTATAGTTGTGGGTAATTACCATCAATATGCTAATACAAGCTTCCAATTGTACTCTTACCTCAGGCAAAACCAATTGTGGGGAGTACACTGTTAAATAACCAAAGCTCCCAAACTCAATATATTTTTGAACATTTTGACGATAATTATTATTTATTTATAATTATTGTTGAAAATATTTACTGACTTTACAATTTACTTTAAAATTTAAGTAATTTTTCAGCTCGTATTCCGCCTAAAATAGTGTTGGTTATGGTAATTTATTAGCAAAATAGAAATCATTTTAAAAAATGTTTTTACTCCAAAAATATGAACAAAAATATTAATTTATATAAGTGTTAAGTTTTCATTTAATAAGGTAGAAGATTTTATATGTTTCTAAATATATTTTGAAATTATTATAATCAATGAAGTGAATATTAATTGACTCTATTTTTATTAATTATACTAATTTAATTTATGTGTTCTCACTTGAAAGATTTTTTTCTTAATGGAAATATAAAGAGAAAAGAGAAAGTGACTCCCTGGGGGAAAGAAAGGGCCGAAGTGAAAACAAACTTTTTCATTGTTAATGCATGATATAAACGGTTTTATTCGACAAGTCACTTTCAGCTGAAACTCGTGCAAAATTTCATTGAACTTAGTTCTATTTTTTAAGTAAACTTTATTATTTAGTCCGAACAAGTACTTTAAGCTTTACTTGTAATTAATTCTTTAAAAAAATAAAAAACTTATTTCATATTTATTAAATTATAATATATTAATATATGCATTTCTTCAACAAAGAAATAGATAAGTTTTATTCAACTTAAACTAGCGCAGCTGCATTAATCAAATGTAATACAAAAAGAATAGCAGCACAGCAAATCGTACCAGTTGATCTATATCAAATCCCTCAAGGTTCTCGAACCTTATATAACTCTATAACACCCATTTTCGCGAATCATAAAATTCCATCTGAAATTGCACTAATTGTAACTGTGATATTTTAATAGTTAAATGCCAACATAGGCGGGGCCCTGCATTCATTCCTACTTTGGAGAATGCATTCCCGGTCAAAAAATCTAAATCCTGCGAAGCACAAATGCCAGACTCTGCGTTTATTTATTGCACTTAAAATTGCACAATCTTACAGCACTTTGTTGCATCGGCAATCATAAATGGAACATCGAAGATATAATAAATCATATTAATTATGAAATTGAACAAATCAAAATTATTATTACTAGCCTAGATTCAAGATGAAATAGATATATTTAATATTAAATGAAGAGATTGTTAATTTATAAGTTTTTGTTTTTTTTATTAAAGTAATTAATTATATTCATTTGTAACAAACTAAGGATGTATAATTTGATAATGATTTAATCTCACTGTTTTAATATATTTTAACATTTAACATATTCAAAAAAAATACACACGTCTGCTTCTCAGGTAATCATATCTACATACTGATGTTCGACCTGGATGACCCAGAGCTGGAATCACCTACGGGGCTGGTTCAGGGGACGGCCGGGTCTTTCGTCATGAAAGTAGGGTAGCCTTCTGTCCAGTTTGGGACTCTTAGTCTTCGGCCAAATGGAATGAATCATATATATTTTTTTTTCATTTCTGAAGTTTTTACTTTAATTTGGTTTTAGTTTATATTCTTTTTTTTTCTTTTTTTGTATGATTTTGTAAAACTTTATATGTTTGATTGTGTCTCTGGGCGGAAAGACTAAGGTCATAATGTGATTAATAAATGTTATTATTATTCAAAAATTTATTATAATTATTTGGAATCTTATTTTGATTTGAAGAAATTATTACTATAAAGATTTTAAATTTGGTGTTATAATATTTTTTTAGTATGCAGAAATGGAAATACAAAAATTGATTAAAATCAAAACTATGTTAGATGCGGGTATGCTACAAATGACAACTGCGTTAAAAAAAATAATTTTAATAAACTTGCTTATAATTAATAATCCAAAAAAATCTAACATAAAAATAAATATAGATTATAAAATTTAGATTATAAAAAAACAAAAAATCATTTATGTATAATCTGCCTTTTTAGTGAATATTTATAGTTTAATATTTAGTTGCTGCGGATATTTGTTCAATTCGTAAAGTATGTTACTTCTCAATTTCTCAATTTATTGGAATTTAAACTATAAATCTTGAATTTTTTGATATTCATATCTATAATTTTTATTATACAGAAATCGATATTTTTATATTAAAATTAGAATCAATTTAGATTAATCAATAATGTCCTAAATTATGATATGATGGGAAAATACAATATTATTATATTTATAAATTTGTAATTTATGTTTATAGTAAAAATGGTTGTTTTTTTTATTTATTAAACTAGTTTATCTAAATTTACATTTTTTCCATTTTCTAATGTTTTTGAATTTATTTTCATATTATTTTCTATATTTTTGGTTACTAAATTACATTTGGCAGGTCCAGTTAACCGTCGTCCAGTTTAGCATACTGACTGTTCTCTGCAGAACTAATGTTTGATATACTATATTATGAACTATTTTAAATAAGTTGAAACTATCAACAAAAAGTAATAATTTAAGAATGTTCTTTACTATTGAGAAAATTATTATTAATTTACCAACTTTTTTCATGTATGATATAGGAATAAATGTAAACTAATTTCAAAAATTACAAAAATAGAAAACATAATTATTTATTAAGGCTCTATGATTACTGTTGTTAATTCTCACTGTTTGAGTATTCAAAGAAAAATAAATCCCTATTAAGGTCTAATGTGAGGATTTAAAGCGGAGCAGAGACAGTGTGAAATGCAGGGACAAAAAAAACGAACTAAAGGGAAGAGTGTGCTCTAAGTGAAGTTTATGTAACAAGCCCTTTCAGGAATTCAGCCATCAATTGCAGCTGAAATGAGGAGATATGCGAGGTGCTGTGGCGTACAATTTTCTTACACAACAACACATTTTTTCGCCGCCTTAAACATTTGTTATTTTGACAGAAGGTCGGGTATTAATGTATCTCTTTGATGGACGGTTGATGGAGAGATTGAAGATATACGCGTCTACATAATAAGTGTGTGCGTGTGTATAGATTAGTGACGTCGTTGCAGCCGCCGTCTAATTTTAATAATCACGGTTGAACGATGAAAACAGTTATTAGTGTTTAAAGTGGTTGCACGTGAACTTATCCGCTGCGTTAGCATCAACCCTCAAATACCCACTCGTTAGGATCTCGCAGGGATGCATCGAGGACAGGGCCCAGATAGACATCTTAAGCTTTTGAAATATTGTGCACTTTATAACGTGAATGTATATGCGAGATGCCCTAATTGGAAACTCTGAACTACATAGCTAACTTTTAATTATACCTTAATTATAAAACTTCCGAGTCCGCATTAATAATAAAAAATATATACATATGCTGGAAAATATAAGCGAAGCTCTTTGGATTTGTGGTAAATTTCCTCGAATACGTTTCTGGATTGCGGAACCGATAGAAGGGAGGATTCATTAGTCACTGGGGTAGAACATATTATGCCACGGTTTAAGGAAAATTATTGCCAGTTCAGGAGATCGAATTCGCTTCCACCGATTTGATTATTGCCCGGAGCCAATTATTTTTTACAAAACCCTACGGGAAGCGGATGATTTCCAACTAAATCCGTAACGAGGGCGATGAACGGTATAGCTACCAATACTTCCCTTTGAAATATACGATCCAACATCTATCCAAGAGATAATCCCCGCGATGCTTCAAAATCTCATACTGAGCTATATAATACTTCTCTTGCAACTTTTGAAATATACCTTAATTGATCCTATAAGTATCTATATATTACATAAATTATTATTATTATTGTTGAAAATTTTAAAATAATTTTATGCAGACACAAAACAATAATTAATTTACTACCCTCATTAACATTTTAATTTTTCGAAGAACATTTGTTTCTGCAAATTACTATATTGTACGTAATTTCATTATTGGTAAAAAATATTGTTATTAATTATTAACAACAATAAATAATATTAAAAAACAGAAACAAAATATATGTAATATTAATAAAAGTTTGCTATAACAAAACTTTGTTCTCAGAGATTAAAAATAGTACGGCCATAAGGAAAATGATTTTTTTTATTTGAAATATAAAACGTTTATTGTATGAAATATCAATATTGCAACAAAAATAAAATCAAGATATATTTTAATATGAATCTGAAGTTTAATTAAATACAGTTTTTCATTCATTTGATAATTATCTATGTCTAAAAATATTAAATTAAAGGCCTTTTAAAAATTTTATTAGTAGTTTTTTGATTTTAACTTCTTTAATTTCATCTTCATTTTCTTTAGCTTCGATTCTTATATCATATTTCTAAATAGAACGTCTAATTGAAATTGACTTATAACTTCATTTAAAAAGTTAATAATATAAATATTTTTAATTATAATTTTTAAAACTGCTTCATAATAATTCCATATATATATAATAAATAATGTTTTTAATAGTTTTTATTTTTGATATTCGGTATATTATAAAACTGGTATTATGACACATTCATATTAATAATTTTACTTGAATCTCTAGCTGATTGCAGTATAGTCATATTTAATATATCAATAATATTTTAAATAAATTATTGAAAAAAATTAGTAAGGAAATCGTATAAAAATATGTACATATAAAAAACTACTTACAAGTTATTACTAATTTAAATAAATCATATCAGTAATATTATAGCATATTTAGTATAATAAATTGTAAATAAAAAATAATTTAAAACTAATTTTATTTAAGGTTAGAAGATTTATTTAAAAAAAGACCTTGAAAATGTAGCAAATCATTGGAAAACCACAAAATTCAATCATATATTTTATTTCCAGTAAATGTTATACAAACTAATCATCCAATTTTCTACATAACTGTGATTTTGCTTATTTTTTATAATTCTGTTATAGTAAAGTGGAAATTTTACTAATTTGTCTAAATCAACCAAATTTGCTACGGCTCATTTCAACCATTAAAAATAATGTTATTTTTATTGATAATCAGTGCATGACTGTGACATTTGATCATTTGATGCTGCATAATCGTGTTTATCAATATAAGTATCCATTAAAAAAAAATAGGAATTACGTGCGAAATTCCGGTCGGCATTGGCATAAATAGTAATATCGAGAATTAGTGGTGTACGTGGGTCGATTAAATGATATATTGTACCAACATCGCATTTAATTAGAATTCTATATGTGGGTGCCGAACCCTGTCATTCAATGTCCACCTATAATGATACCGCGAAATAAATATATACAACGAGAACAACAAAAAACATGGTGCAGAAATAAAGTCGGTCCCGCTGCACTTTCATTAAAAATTGTAATTGCTTTTTTTATTAAATGAAAGGACAATTAACTGCCCATGTTGGTGGCCAAAGCTATTTACACAAGTCTGTGTTCGGAGAGTGCCTTTTGGGAATGATCGTTGTGAAATTTGTGGTGCATTTTTTGGTTTATTTATGTCCTATATTTCAAACCGCACAAAAAGCATAACGTACGATTTTTTTTCTGTTTTTATAGAAGGAGTAATGTACGAGCTATAACTTAATAGACAATATAAATGTAATGTAAATATATTTAGAGTAATTTACAAAATATGGGAATTTAATTATATATTTGGAATTAAAGTAATCCCTTATATAGAGCGAATGATTCATTATCTGGGAAAAAGAAACTTAAGTAACAAAAATTATAATAAATATCAATAATGAATCCCTAAAAATAAACAAAATTCAAAGAAATCTAAAGAACTATTTTCCAACGATTAAGACATAATTACATATAATATTTGGATTATTTGGAAATAAATTTATAGGAAAGCGAGTTGAACAATTTTGATTTTTGTGTAAAGGAAATCATAAGGAGGATTATTAGAATGTTGAATTTTGGTGAGGATGCAAAGGATAGAACGCTCGGACAACCGTGAGATTTTTAGGACTGGATTTCGGACATTAAAGCAGAAGAGGGAAACCGTAATCAAAGACTGGAACGGAAATAAACTTATAAGGAACTTTGGAACTACCAAAGGCCAGGGATCGGAAATGATGTGATCTGGATTTTATTATATTTGAGATGTTTGAAATGGAAATTGAACTTAAAATTTGTATTAAGTTATTTTTTTGTATATAGCGACTAGTATAGCATGATTTCCAAAGGTAACATTGGCAAAGGAAGGTGGACTTTTATTTTGGAAAAGTTTTCAAAATCCACATACTGAACAAAAAAAAAGATTAGGATAAGGGTTTTGTATATTGTGGATCGAGGTTTGAAAATCATTTTTTTTCAGTTTTATTATAATTTAAATATGATTCCTGAAATAAACTCTTAATTCTCCCAATATCAAATTTTCTCCATCATCCCCAAAACATATACAATATAAACAGATGGCTAAATGACTTAACTAGGACTTTTTATTAATCACTAATTTAATAAATTTCAATTCCTAATTATTGTATTTTTTTAGTATTAAATCTAATTTAATATACGCAAAGGTAATAAATTGGGATTCGTAAATTAAAAATAAACTTTAAGAAAAATAATCTGAAACATTTAACAATTTGCCTAATCAGAAATATTTTTCGAAAATAAAATCTTAATTTAAAAAACTTAATTTAGAAACTATTAGATATTTCTTTCTTCTTCTGATCATAATTTAGTCCAAACTCCATTTACTTATTTCAAAATTTTGCTTCTTTTATGATAGTTTTTTTTGCAAAAAATTTAATAAAAATTGCTGTATTACAAATCAATTGAATTAATGACATGATTTGAATATTGCTATTAGTATCCAATCCATCAGTTATCTTAACATTTGTACGTAAAATACAGATTTTATTTTTACAAAACTATGCTGTTTCAGAAGAATTGAATTGAAAAATTGAAAGTACGTAAAATCCCGAGATTTCTCGATATACAAGTATTTAACTTTATTATTATAATTATTTTAAAGCTTAACTAAGAAAAAATATAAATGTACATGTGTAATGAAGAATTTGCTGGATCATCAACTTTATATATACAATAAATATTTTTTTATGCAAATACACTCATTTTTTATTTAGTTGTTATTAAATCGGACTAGTAGATCTTGAGATTTGAACCTTTTTAGTCTATATCCTGCTCCTTAAACAATTGGTTTAGTTAGTCCTCCAACCGGTGGTAGTATCTAGTGTTGGCCTTAATTATATCGTCATTTATGGAAGACCATGGAGCATTTCTACATTCTTTCAGTGTTATTTATATGCAGATCTCAAAGTTGAATTCCATAGAACAATATAGGTTTTATGATGGTCAAACACATCAGCACTTCGTAGCTTATTGAAGCAGAAAATCTTCCCATTAACTAATTTAAAAATAGACAAGAATTTTACATGCGCCGACTTAGTTTCAATGGCTTTAATTCTTCATTTTCTAAGCCAGTAGTTCATGTTAATGAGGCTGACTTGGAGCATCTGTGAAGCAGTTATGGGATGTTTAGACTGCGGTACCGTGAGCAAAGATGGCCTCAGGATCTTGGTACGATGTTGGTAGCTTCGCGAAGAGGAGGTACAACAAGGGTCCTAAAATGCTTCGATGTTGGTAGGTTTGTGAAGGTACAACAAGTGTCCTGAAATGCCTACGAAAATCGAACTGGTGGTTAGGTATCACTAAGTTTTCTAGTATATTAAGTTAAACCTATATATTTCAATATTAAACACAGAACATAAACAGAATGATCAGATAGACAAAAGTGTTTTTTGTGACAATTGTGCCTGAAATTGTAAAAAACGAATAAAAAACAAATAAAAAAAATACAAATAACAATTTGTACATACAATTACGTAATCTTCTTCATACCTATTGTTTCATATAGTTTCAACTTGTTTTGAATAGAATATATTCTGTCGTGTTTTACATCTTCCATTAGTTTATCATATATAATTTTTATATTTGTTCATGAGAACCTTAATAAAGATGTGGAAATTTCTTCTTACAGCACAATTAACCATTTTTAGTAGATTATTTATAATTACTTAATTTTATATAAATTAAAGCTATATAAGTTATAAGATAATTCTAAAATTACAAAATGACTTTAAAATTGACATAATTTTTTTTAATTTAACTTTTGCTTACTAAGAATTAAAAATAAATTGATCATAAATAACAAAAATAATAATAAAAATACCATAACACAAATAATGTACAATATATACATTCCAGTTAATTAATTAGTTATGCACTAAAAGTTATACATATTGGAAATGAATATGAAACGCAAAACGTAACAATCGAATAAATTATATTATTTTTTAAATTTATTTAATCGACTCTTTTAAAGTGCAAAATTGAAATTTAATTTTAATTTAAAAATTTGGTATATGTATAAAAGGTTTATTTTTTATGTAATTTAATTAAAGTTTTAATCTAGATTATAATATAAGTTTATAGCTATATCACATGTACATTTTAGTGACTTCCTTAGTATTTTTAAACAGGATGCAACGGATTTAGCCGCAGTGAATAATTTTACATTTTAAGGAGATTTAGAATTAGTAATATATAATAACATTAACAAAATGTGTGCCAGCAGTCACGGTTAGATATTTAATGTAATTAATATTGATAGGTAGATAGTAATTGTATATTTAAAAATAAGAAAAAATAGTTTATTAGGTGAAATTTTAATAAAGATTTAGAATTTATTAAATTTTTGAGTAAACTTGGATTAGATACCCTATACGATATTAGGTAATCAATGAGTGAAAGTGCGTAAAATATCTCATATTATAGAGATTTCAACATATTTTGCAAAATAAGTGCAAAATAGAAATTTAAGTTTTGCATCAGAAAACATTAAAAAAGCCCATATTAGATAATTGATGAATGAAAATAGTTCATGTTATAGAGATTTCAACATATTTTGTGTGTAGATTTAATTAATAAAAGCTTTGAGCAAGATCGCATATATTTCTTATCAATAAGTAAGGCAAAAATTAAATAAAACTCAAATTAATTACTATCATTTTATTTAACTTTTACCTTATTAAGAATTAAAAATAAATTGATCATAAATAACAAAAATAATAATAAAAATACCATAACACAAATAATGTACACTATATACATTCCAGCTAATTAATTAGTTATGCACTAAAAGTTATGCATATTGGAAACAAATATGAAACGCAAAACGTAACAATCGAATAAATTAACATTCTTTAGAAATGAAAGAAACACGATATGAAGTACATTTCTATATAGAACATAAGAATCTAATTACAACCATGAATATCTTAATTATTCTATATTATTATTTGTAGAATTACACAAAACTATTTTATATTTTATGTTAAAAATGTAATTTGTTTTTTTTTATTAAATAATAAAATATGTTTAATACCTCTGAAATATTATCTAAAAAAATAACATGCAATTTATAATTATGATTTTAATTATTGGAATAACAGTACACTGTCCAAATAATCCTCTATTTTGTTTCAGTGTAGAAGCTATGAAAACGTTAGTGTTCCTAAAAAAAAACGCTAGCGTAGAAGATGCAATATTAAAGCCTTAATTGCGGCATTAAATTCCTACGTAAAATAGTTTCAACGTAAAATGTGTATACAGGGGATAGTAAAGGTTCCAGGTGTTATTTTTCTTTTACACAGCGAACTGACGCAAACTGTTTACGGACGAGGTAGTCCGATAATACAATTATACACATAGGCGTTTCCAATTAAGATGTTAATTAAAACGAGCACATGCAGTTTCTATACACGAGCTTAGTTGAACGCCAGTAACTTTTGCTCATAGAATTCTACCATCCAATTACTAAATTCCAAATAAAGTATTAAACTTTATCTCCATTGAAATATAACAATGCATGTTTGCGAGCCGTTAACTAAAATATATATATATTATGTAATTCACGGTTAATGAAATAATTATATGTGATTGTACATCTGCATCAAAGCGACAATCAACAAAACGAATTGAATCATTTTAACATATTTACGAGATCATGGCATGTCCGTTGTGCTCAACAGACCACAATCTAGTGTCTGTATGTTGCGATACACAAAGGATTATAATAATGAGGAGAATCGCCGTCGGCCCGTGATTGCATGCAGATACAATTATGCAAGCTGAGAGAACAGCATTGCCTTAATGGAATTCAACGAATTTTATTGCGCATGCTGCAGCATCCCATCGGAAATTTCCAAATGTATTATCATTATTATTACTACAATAACTTCTAAGGAAAGAGGATATTCCTTAAGGATGTTGCACGAAACGCATCCCAAACATAAACTAAACTAATTAAGAAAATGCGCAGCATCAATATGGCAGAAACTCTAAACTTCTCTAAACATCGAATATTGGTAATTCAGTCTACGTCGTTTCCAAATTAATTGCAACTGACAATATACACAAATAGTATAGCCGGAAGATTCAATTATTTGTATTTTTTAAACAAGGCCCAATTTCTATCCCCAATTAATTTATTTTATTTTTAAATGTTTATTCAACAAACATACAAAATACGTATTCTCATAAAACAAAAACTGATAGATTTTCCCAAATTATCTTAACATTATTATATAATAGTTATCAATTCTTATTACAATACATACCTAATCTTATTAATATTTTCTTTTTATTATTATTCATTAAAATGATTGTTTGTGTAAAATAAAGTGATTGGAGTTGGGCTTGTTTTCACTCGATAATCCCATATTATAAATTCAATAATAAATTTTATAAAATGAAAAAAACAACTTACTATATTTATTTTCTTAATAAAATTATATTTATCCATTTTATTATATTTTGATAATTTTGAAATTTATTCCAATGCTTAACTTACATTTCTATTTTGCACTTTAATTAATTATTAATTTAGATTATTTTCATTTTCAATATAATTACTTGTTTCTCAATACATTTAGTCCAACGTTTTTCTAATAATTCTATAATTGTTTTTATAACTGTCTACAGCAACAATTACTTCGTAATTGAACGAAAAACGGTTTTCAAAAAGCTCCAAAAATGCTTGAAAAATTTGCTTACAATTGATAAGAAATGCATGCGATCTTGCACAAAGCTTTTTCATAATTAAATCAACATGCAAAATATGTTAAAATCTCTATAACATGAGCTATTTTACGCAGTTTCACTCATCGAGCATCTAATATGGGATATTTTAATATTTTCTGATGCAAAACTTAAATTATTATTTTACAGTTTAAACGAGTTCACTAAATAAATTTAAAAAATAATCTAAAATCAAAAAAATATTACTTTAAATTATTTTAATTTTTAATATAATTGCTTTGTTTCTCAATAGATTTAGTCCAACGTTTTTATAATAATTCTATAATTATTTTTATTACTATCTACAGCAACAATTTCTTCTTAATTGAACATAAAACGCTTTCCAGAAAGTTTAAAAGACACTTGAGATATTTGCTTACAATTTATAAGAAATGCATGCGATCTTGTACAAAGCATTTTCATCATTAAATCTACATGCAAAATATGTTGAAATCTCTATAACATGAGTTATTTTACGCACTTTCACTCATAAAGCATATAATATGGGCTTTTTTTTATATTTTCTGATGCAAAACTTAAATTTCTATTTTGCACTTTAAAATAGTCCATTAAATAAATTTAAAAATTATCTAAATTCAAAAAATTAATAATTTAGATAATTTTAATTTTCAATATAATTACCTTGTTTCTCAATACATTTAGTCCAACGTTTTTCTAAGAATTCTATACTATGTTTATAATTATTAATATAACTGTCTACAGCAAAAATTACTTTTAAATTCAACGAAAAATGCTTTCAAGAAATTTTAAAAGACACTTGAGATATTTGCTTACAATTTATAATAAATGCATGCGATCTTGTACAAAGCTTTTTCATCATAAAATCTACATACAAAATATGTTGAAATCTCTATAACATGAGTTATTTTACGCACTTTCACTCATCGAGCATCTAATATGGGCTTTTTTAATATTTTCTGATGCAAAACTTAAATTTCTATTTTGCACTTTAAAAGAGTCCATTAAATAAATTTAAAAATAATCTAAATTCAAAAAATTATTAATTTAGATAATTATCAATTTAATTACCTTGTTTCTCAATATAGTCCAATGTTTTTCTAAGAATTTTATACTATGTTTATAATTATTTTTATAACTGTCTATAACAACAATTGCTTCTTAATTGAACGAAAAATGGTTTCGAAAAAGTTCCAAAAACTCTTGAAGAAATCACTTACAATTGATAAGAAATGCATACGACCTTGCACAAAGATTTTTCATCATTAAATTTACATGGAAAATATTTTGAAATCTTTATAACATGAGCTATTTTACGCACTTTCACTCATGGATCATCTAATATTATATCATGGACTTTTTTAAATATTTTCTTATACAATTTGCAATTTTTAGACACCCACTACGTGGATCATCTTCAACATATGTCTACATTTAAATTCTAAAGTCCATCTGGGGATAGTTGGAAATGAAAATCTGCTCCTTCAAAGATTTCAACATCTTATTATATTTTTTTGTTGCCGATAAACCTTCCCAAAAAGCGGAAAATATTTAAAAAAAATAAATACTTTTTTAATAGAAGTTTCGCATTAGTTCAAGCAAAAGTCCTGAAGTTATACATTATTTTTTGCAAAAGAAAACTATTATCCTGTAGTTTTAAATCAAATTCGTTAGAATATTTTTTATATACCGATAAAAATTGAAATTCCAAAATAACTGTAATAAATCTACGTGAAAAAAAACTTATATTTTATTTGTATGTGAATGGGTCAGTCAGGGAACAAATTAGTACAAAATAAAGTAAAAGAATACAATTAGAGTGTGAGTATTAAAAGGGATACATTTCATTATAAAGCAGTACAAAACTCTTGAAAAAAGGGTATGATTGGTAATTTTAATAAATGTAATAAGTTACACATGCGAATTCAAAGCAATCAAGTATACATAGAATTATATTAGATTAATTATTTGGAAAGATTTTTTAAATATAATCCAACCTATTATATGAAAAAAATATACTAATAATTGCGAAGAGAACAGTTATTAGAAGATTCACTTTTAAAGATTAATTAGAAGCTACTAGCAAGCAGATTAATATATTTAAAATCATATTCTATAATAAATAACTGAAGTTATGAAATACCTGGTATGATAGTAGATAGATTAATACGTATACAAATACACTAGAAAATTCCAATCATTCTCAGTTGCGCACTAATTTACTAAATAAAATGTTTTGTTTACTTTCACAAAAAATTATGAATTGCAGTCTTGATTCACTTTATTTATACCCAAACATATAAAATAATCTATATTACAATCAATTAATAGTATAGTTCATAATAATAAGAATGATTATAAAAATAGAATATATTATTTAAATATAATATTTAGAAACCAAACTTTTGTAGTACTATTTTAAATCAATTGTAGTACTTTATAGATTTTGCTGAAACCTCACATAGTCCGGATAATCATTTCAAGCCGGACTAATCGAGGAATAATAAACCAAACAAAAAGAGATTTATCTGAATATAAGGAAAAAATGAAAAATTATATATTTGTTTGTTCTTAATCCTATATTGAATCTATACTATTCCATGTACTTCTATATTATCATATAATATACATAAATGTCTCTTTATATATTCAGACTATTAATTTATTTTTATGCCATGTTAGCAGGTCAATGGTTTGTTTCAATGTAATAAACGATATTATCTTAGACAGAGATCTTGAAAGTATGCATGTGTGTGTTGTATGGTAATCATCTCGTGTCCTTAATTGGCATTTTACCCAACGCAATTTATTTGTTGTTATTGATTTAATAATGGTAAACATTGCGATCTGAACCAAATCATTCACTGCAATCTGAGTTGATTCATTTTTAGTTCTCATAATAATATTAACTATTATATGCCAATGGCATACTAAAAGATCTGATTAAATTAAAATAACCTTCGATCAAATAATAATAACAGTCCGAATAGATTATTTCTAAATAGTAACAATAACGTTCATTGTTTTTATTTTGCGTTTTGGTCGGTTTCGGAATTTGGCCTATCACGGTCGGATTTTGCCTTGAATAAAGTGCATCATGATTGCTCATTGCTCAAGATACTCGGTCAAGGTGTGACTAAATGATTTCACAGCAATCTGATCTTCCTTTTGTGAATAGAGGATGTACAAGCAGTTGCGACATTCTGCAATTACAGAAATATGTTATGCTGGAAACTATATTCGCAGACAACGTACACGTCTCACAATTACTATCATTACAAAATAGTTTCGATACATTATTTATACATTTGCATTGAATATATCTACTATATCTATTACAGTTCCTTGTGAAATATTTTAAAATATATATTTAATCAAATCCGTCGTTTTCATCCATTATTTTTATCAAGTTAAATACATTTTAAAATTGATTAACATTCACTGTAATTACAATACTTATACTTATCCATTATAAGTATGACATTAATCAAAACTTTATAAAAATTGACCTCTAAAAATATAACATATATATTTATATATTGATAAATTATTATCAAAGAAAGGAGGAAATTCTGTTGACAATTATATTTGTTATTCTGTACACACTAAAGATGGTTATTATTAAAGTATTTTATAAAATATTAAATAATTATACAATAAAATATAAATAATATTGGTGGGAAATCCTTTTTCTTGATTATATAATTCCTTTTTTATTTGCTTATGTTTAACTGTTTACATAAATATTATTATATGAAATCCCTAAAGTACAGTTGATTTTACACATTATATAAATAATATAATTATAAATTATAATGCAATATCTTATATATCGTATTGAGGAAATAATAATGCATTCAATTTCTTTAGCTTAACGAAGAAAATGCTTTTAGAAATTACGTTTTTAGACAAAAATAAAAAAAGGTGAAATTTGAAAAAATAGCCTAAAATTGTTTGTTTACGCTTTATTTATCAATTACCTATACGAAGTATATTTAAGACTGCTCGCTTAACAACAATTACTAAATCAGAATAATTTTCACTAATAAAAATAAAACAATAACAGCAATTTTTAAAATCTTTGGTTATTAATATTAATTTCTTAAATTTTGTCTTAATTATTTTTGTCTTCGATGCTAAATTTTGCACAGAAAATCTTTTGTATTAAAATAAATTTTAACATCCTTTTCCTAGATATTTTCGATACTCATGTTTGGATCATTACATTTCTTATTTCTTGAATATGATTAATTGATTTTTTTTTAGAATAACTTCTAGTTATATTTTTAATAACTATCGGTTGTTTAGAATGTTTTTCATACTAAATGTATAAATTACGAACTTTAACAGTACAGATTTGACGCTCACATTTTGATATTTTAGTAATATTTCATTATTTTTAAATTAGGTTTAATATATAATAGTTGAAATTCTATGCATGCATTGCAGCATGTATCATTATTTAATTATCAAATGCAGCACATATGCTCAATGTGATTTGAATGAGTAATGTAAGTTCAATGCATTCTATTTAATATTTCATTTTCTTTTATGCAAGTGCTCTTATTAAATTTAAAAACTGTTTAAAGTGTGCATACTTTGCAAGTGACAGGCTGACATTCAGATCCGAAGACAATGGCTCTGCGGGTGTGCATCGCATTAGGGACATTATAACGCGTGCAATTGCTTGCATAATTTATTAAGATGCAATCGACTTTTTCGCTAATTTATTATAATCATTAATAATAATGGCTTGCGGTATTAATAACGTTTAGTTAAAAGTAGGACGCGAACATGATGGACGAGGGAACGCCCTGAAACTGTTGATCGGAAAGACACAATTAAAATGTCACGTTGTCGAGAAAATTACGCGGGGGTCGTGTTATTAACGAGCGCACGCATTGTTAATGCCTTAATTGCGTACACTCTGCGGAAATAAATAAATTACAAGCAAAAAAAAGCGGATAAAAGTCCCAGGAATATTTTGCGTTCTCGGGAAAATTGCTTGATTGGTATAGAGGTCAGGGATGGAGTGTGTGTGTGTGTGTGAGACAGAGAAAATGGAGGGAGTGTATAAATGAGAGAGAAAGATAGAGAAATTGGGGGAAAAACAACGGGAGACCGGGATGGAATGCCGGGACCCCGGAATTTCGTAATACAAAACTGACACTGCGGTTCCAAACTCAATTCCAACGAGTGACCAACAATTGGTTCATTTGCATGCATTTTCCCTGCCATTGGCATATGAATGGCCAACATTCACCGAAAGTACTTTACAGAAATTACTAGGAGCCATCCCCGCTCTTGCAAACAGTTTCCATATAAATACCATCACGTTCCCTTGCAAACCGACCCGATCCGATCAATTCAATATTAAGGCTTCAAAGAAGAACCGATTCCCAAACTTTTGATCAAATTCATGAGACATATATATAAAGTTTCATTGTGCTTTCAAACAATGTAATTTGCCTCCGCTTTAAAACAAATCGATATTATATTATTTTCATCCTACTTTACATTAAAATTAAAGTTATTTTATGTAAACATATGTGAGAAGTTTATAAAATATTGCAGTTTTTAAGAAAGAATACTGATCTGTTTTATTATATTTCATGATTTAAATAAATGAATTATCTTGAAAATAGTAAAATATTAATTGAATTGAAATATATATTAGCTAATCAGATATCAATTATTGACATTAATTAGTTGTCTACAATTAATGACTTCTTAGATTGGCAAGAGTATAATCAGAAGGTAAGCAAAAGAAAAAAAATATTTTGCAAGATCAAAATATACAAAGGTGTTTTCTCGTAATTTGTTTGCGATTGTCGTGGCAAAATAAAAACGAAACGAGTGAAAAAAACACGTTAAAAATAAAGTATAAACCATATCTTTCGTAATGGGGTTAATTAGTGAGACAAAAGATTTCTCGTCAAAGATCTGAATTTGAAACGATGGTGTTGATGATGATGTGCGTAAGGAAAAACAGATTTCTTTGAAGTGTTGCAGACAGAGACAACCCTCTGTTTGGACGAAAATCAAAGGGCGAGTATGCCTTGCCGACTGGTCTTCTGTAAAGTCAAAATCGTAAAACCGTAGTGAAAGAGAGGGAGAGAATGCATCACGTCTTCTGATTATTTCTCGTCCTTTTTTGTGTATGTATGTTAGTTAGAGGGGTTGAAACGACAAGACGTCCACGAGACGACGGACGGGAAACGAATTCGTGCCCGCCGCACAAAGATATCTTTCAGAAAGCGCACGATGCTTCACTTGTTGAATTGCCTTTGTTGGCCACCGGTTCTTGTCTCTTGTTAACGCAGAGGGGTGAGTCGTGGCATGGACATTGTTAGCGAGGCTCTGGAAGATGTAGCTCATTAGGGGGAACGGCATCTTGGAGACCCAGAATGCTCACATACGTATACTTTTACTCAGACACGTCACGAGGCCCATAAAATACAAACGGCCTTACAGCCTCCAGTTGTCATTCAATCCTTTATCTGCCTGCGCGATCTCTCATTCTAATTGAGCATGCAACTGCTACTATTTATTGGAAATTACTAATGCGTGTCCAGATTTTACACGAACTTTATAAAGTTCAGATCTTACTAAACACTCACATTAGGGACACCAAATTGTTGTGTATGCTTTTTCTTTGTATGGACGAATGCATGCGTGTTCTCTTAAATCATTCCGCAATTGACGTACGAAACAGGCGCATGCGAATCGCCCCTAATATATCAACGGAAATTTGGGCAATTTGCGTGTAAATGATGGGGCTTTAAGGGCCGACGTTGTTTGTTATCAGAGGGACGTCAATAGTAAGCTGGTCATATTGTCCGTGAGGAAAATCATAAAGGGAAAGCTCACGAAAGATAGGGAGCCATTCTACCGACATATATAATACATTCATTCCTCCGCAAAACTCCCACCCAATTCACTTAAATTGGCCTCTTCGCAGCCAACAACGAAAAACATCGAAGAAGAAACCCTCTTAAAAAAAAATGTATTTTATAAAAGTCATCATAATTTTATTCTGCACCCTATATACGCCATTCATATTGTATTGAAATGATTATATTAATTTTAAATCATCAGAAAATAAAATCCATTTACGTATTTTATTCATAAATTCTATTATTAGTAATAAATTAACTACTTCAAAAAATATAATAAGGCACTTATATGTACATATTATTTATGCCTTTCTTCATTAATAACTTTTTTAGAACTACCTACGTTTAAAATGTCTTATTTATGTTTTATGTATTGCAATAAAAGAAATTATTCTAAGATTATTTTACTCCTTTTATACATGACTTCACACTCATATAACATCGAACAACCAAAGATCGACAACCCACGGCTCTTTAATAAGAATTTGAAGCTCACACAGCGCGGTTATGGTAACAAAATTGGAAAACTCATTTTACTAGTAAAAATTGCGATCTTAATGCTTCTTGTAGCTTCCTGGACTTTAAATGTCTCAAAAATGGCTCTTTGCTCGAAACACGTTGTCAACAATAGCAATATTAAATCCTACCATTTGTAAAATAATTAATCTTCGTGAATCTTTATAATGCAGATTACTATAAGAAGAGAATATGTGACTATCCTAGGAAAGTATTTTTCAAATATATTACTATTATTTGTACTATTTTCTTAAATTTTTAATTCATAACATTTTGGAGTAAAGTAATTGACGGAGACTGCAATCGCGCATAAAATAAAACAGAATATATTTCAGCAAAAAGTTTTCGCTCCAATTTGTAGTAGGTCACGTCTGGCGGATGTATATCTATGATAATCCTGTCGTTAATCCTCCGACGGAGATATCGCTCCAACCCCGTGGAAATCTTATTAACCGTTTCTGAACCTCTCGGGTGAGTATAGTATATACGTATACGAATATACATATATACGCACACTGGGAGTAAACTCTTCCCGATTCAAGTTTATAAACGAGGTTTAAATTTATCATAGCCCCAGTGACAAAAGGATTACGCGGAAAACGCTCGCGACCTCGCGATATAAATATGTCTGCGGGCATTTGCAATTCTAATGGCGCATCTCATCTCACGGCCGTCCTTCCGCCCGCCCGCCAGCCCTCTTGCGCCAACCACCCCCAGCAAGGGATGCTCCGCAAAACACTGCTATCGCCACCTCCGCTGCTTTCCAGATCCGAAATTCCGTCTACCGGCAAACCCGCGGGGCACCCTTAAATTCTTATACGACTATAGCATTGTCATATTTTATCGATACCACATAGATCAGTCGAAAATGCCATATAACCGGAAGAATGAAATGGGGAGAACGGAATTCCTGGGAGAAGAAATAGAAGCTTCATCTCCAGTTTTCCTATACAGATTTTACAGTGGTGTTATATTCCGAAATACATTTTTCGTCATATCAAACCTAACGGCACAGTTAGACGAATAGCTAAAATTCCAGCATATTTTGATCTTATGCTTAGAATTTATTTGAAAAATTATTTAAATAATTATTCAAAAATAACTTTTTGAATATAATACTTCTATAGTTACTAGTTTAGCAATGTACAAATTTATTTAAATATGTTATTTTTTAAATTTATAAACCATACTTGTTTTCAGTGTTTCTTAAAAAAAAATATTAATTAACAGTTCACATTTTATTTATAATAAATAAAGTAGTATATTATTTATAAAATACAATTTTATTTTTCATATTAGAACATTTCTTTCAGTAAGACATTTGCTATATTCTCTTCGAGCACAATTTATGATTAAATTAATTACATTTGTAATCGTTTGCAACGATCGTAAATATTAGGAGAAAAGACGTAACAGATATGATAAAAACTATTTATACGATGAATTTGGCATTGCTTTGTGCAAACCTAAATCATAAAGCAATGAAAGAGTATATGGTTACAAGGCAATAAACATTTATTTTGATGATACTGCTTCTGGAATATCGAACTAACTTCACAGGACAGACTAAAAAATATCTAAAAATTTGCTGAAAATTTTACTAAATTCGTACCGGGAAATATTAATTTACATATTAATATATTTTTCTAAATACAAAATATTAAAGAAGAAAAATGTCATTAATATTCTAATATGAAAATATGTTTTTTTTATAGAATCTTAAATTTATTCTTTATTTATTCTATTTTAAATGTTCATAATCATTAAAATGTATACTCCAGATTTCTTTATTTTGATTTTATCAAAAAACATGATTTTATTAAAGAAAAATCAATTTTCTCTCTATTATATATAAAAATAGTATATCGTTTAACTAAATTTTGGTTTACTTTTTCTTCACAATTTCCACCACATCGATACGTTTATAATTAATTATAGCAAAAAAAAAGAATTACTTTTAGAAAGTATAAGTAAATGTTGATAAAATAATGTTCTACTAAAATTCAAAAAGTAGACTAAAATCATTTTTTTTCAGTTTAATGTTATATAACAATTTATGATTAGCATACTATATATTTACGGCATCTTAAATTACAGAGATTTTTTTTACCGGTAAATAATTTAAATATAATAATTTTTTAAATGAAAATTTTGTGTAATAATAATACTACTTATTAGCAAGCAATATTTGTATTGTTTCTGTCTCGATTTCATTGATATAACAACGATTTATTTTTGAAGTTTTGTTAAATTTGCGGTGTTGAAAATTTTATTTTATATTTGGGTTATTAATCAAATGCGATCTCACTTTTATTATTAGTTCTATTATTTCAACAACAGTTATACTATCTTTAGATGATTAATTTAAGACATTTAACTTTTCAGTTGTTTAATGAGAGACATAAAAATTATAATCATTTTATTTATGCATAATCCTAAATAATTATTCAATAAATTAATTATCATTTTAATTCTCTGCTTAAAGTAGTATTTTATACAAACAATTCGTTAACAATAAATTTTAATATTTTATAATACAATTTTTTTAAGAATTTAGTATTTTTTAATTATCGGTAATTTCGGAAATTATATTGGACTTTATAACCTGTTAATTGTTTATCGATAATGGAAACCATACATATAATGTTGGTAGAAATACTTAAATTTGTAGAAAACTTCACATATACGACTTGTGCGAAAGTTTAGGAAAATGAGACAATTCTATCTGATGTTTAGTATAAAAACTGAACAATCTATAAAATTTATTTTTATTTTGATTTACACTATATTATTCCCTATTTTATTTTTGTTCTGAAGAAAAATATATACATGTTGTGTTGTATAAATTGAAGCGCAGTGTTGGACGTGTGACTACGTTAATTGAGCGTAAAATTGCAAAGGGCTGCC
This sequence comes from Nicrophorus investigator, assembly GCA_963457615.1. Lineage (NCBI taxonomy): Eukaryota > Metazoa > Arthropoda > Insecta > Coleoptera > Silphidae > Nicrophorus > Nicrophorus investigator. The sequence continues at coordinate 18,048,134 of OY735140.1, read as the reverse complement.
GAGGAGATAACGGTCCGAAATCCGTCTAGTCTGCTTTTGCTCGTAGAAATCCGACTACAAAATGGTATGCATATAGCGACATTATGCAAATAAGTATGTCTCCCCAGACTCTGGGAATCCACAAGATATTCTTTGTGCCACATAATAAGTGCGAGGGCCGTACGGGCGTCGCTAGCTTCCTTTGCTTGCGACTTCATTACTCGACGTCCCTTCCAGGTCCCTTGTTGGTCCCTTTGCCTTCTGCACCAGACAACAACACGAAACGCTCCAAACCTTAGCGAGATAAGCACCCCAAAGAGTATGTATATCCATACACACGCGTTACTATTTTAAACTGAGATTCATTTCGTTAGGCCATTATGCAACGACAATGGGATTCGCGACTGTATTTATTATTATACCGGTATTATGTTGTATATGTATTTCCAGCATTACAAGCAAACCCTTTCAACTACAAAACGCACAGTAACTCGCATACAGAGTCATACCTTTGTTTATTCACTATTTCTGCACCACTTCACATAAAATACACTGCAATTCTATAATATTAAATACATGTGTTGAAAAACACACATAATTTCACGTATTTCTCTATATTTATTCTGCAAAAAAAATTTATAAATATTCTTTCAAATAGTAAACTTATTTATAATTAATATAAATTTAGTAACAGTTTAGTTTTTTTTACATTTTTACAATAAATATAATTATTTATTTAATGACATAATTTATAATATCATAATAATAATAATAAAGTTTATTGCATCAATTATACAATAATCATTTCAATTATTCTTGTATGTACTTATTGATTCAATTCAACTATCAAAATCCGTTGCATAAGTTTTTCTGAACTGCAGTAATATTATTTAAGGAAATCGAAAAAAATGTTCACAATTATATGAGATTATTTAAGAATTTGATAAATTCGTATAATTGTTATAGTTTACTGATTTTCTGAGCGTACTCGAAAGTAAATAACATTTAAGTTTTTTACGTTTAATAGAAATAACTTACGATAAGATTAGAAGTGTTTTAAAATTAAATTGTTTAGAAACTTTATATTTGTTATTAACATTTTTCATCTTTAATAAAATATTTGCCAAAAACAAACAAAATAAAGTATTCCTAGTAAACAACCTTATAGATGGGTACGTTAATAAATTAGTTTAATTCATAACATAAAATATCAAGTAATTGATTAACCGTAAATATATATTGTGTTAATATATTTTTTTATAAATCTACTCAAATGATCTAATATAAATCTAATTTATAAATGTATAAGATATGAAATTTAAATTAATTTTAGCTATCAAAATAAAAAATAATCAAAAACTGCAATTAATAAACAACTGTAGTTTAAATAGAAATTCGTGTAAAAAAAAGCTATTTTGAATATTGTTGTATTTCAATTATTAGTTGTATTATTATATAAATTCATATTGATGTATTTGTAAGTAAACTTAATCTTGAGAAATATATAAATAAAGTAACTGGTATACAATTTTATTGATTGGAAATAAATAATATATCAGATTTGGATTGGAAACTGTATTGACTTTGCGTGAAATTGTAAAAATATGAATCTCGATCGGAATCCTAAGGGGACGCAGCGTTTGATGGAAAACTAATTAATGTAATTTACATAGATAAAGGCAGAAATCGGCTTCGCAAAAGTAAGTTATTGCACAAATTAAATGGATTTCAATTAAGTGTATATGAACGGCGACGTCTGCCTTTGCTGGAGATGAATTAAAGTATAGCAGGTAGTTGTATTGCTGCGGGCACACGTTTGATCGTTTCGTTAATTGAAAGTTTACCGAATTCGTTTGATAACGGTTGAAGTTATTGTCACATTTCACCAGTAATTAGTAACCCTTTAAAAGTATAGAAAGGCAATCAATTTGTAATGAAAATAATGATGTAAATAAACGTACAAGAAAAATGAGACTGCGCCTATTTAATCGAGGCCGAAACAATACTTATTAGTGATTTTTATCTATTGTATTCCATCCTACGTGGCAAATGCACGAAGGATGAAAAACGAAAGGATCGGAACCACTTAACAGGCTACAACTTCTTAACCAGAACTATATTTTATTCATGACACATTCTCCGTCTGTCGCAGGATTGGCACCTCGTAATCCTCCTCTTTGTATTTCACAATTCCAACCTAATCATTGTCGTGGGTTTAAAGCCGCAATTATATTATTACAAAGTGTAATTACGCTCTCGCTCAAACACGTTACAATTTTCAACGGCTTAGCCTCGATATAAATCGAGATACGAATGTGTATTAGTATAATACAATATTTTATCAATAAAATAATGCAAATTGGTCACATATTCACATCAATATTTTTTTTTTCAAAAACAACATGAATTTTTTTTTGAAATAATTCCTTTGAAGTTATTAAATTTTATATTTAATTAAATTGTGTTTTTTTAATTCTAGTACATAGTAATGATATTTTATATAAATTAATATAGGCAAAAAAGTAAAGTAAGTATAGAAACTTATTTTTTTATAGAGAAGAGGAAACTTATGCTATATATTTCAACCCACTAAAACATCTTCCCGTTTTCATCAACATGCTGATCCAGTTGTTCTGGTACAGCTTTGAAATGCTGATTGTTTTTGTAACTGATACATCACCGACATACTTCAATGATAGTCTGCACTACCAGTTTATTCGTTTCCCTTTCAGTCTCCGCTCGTCTTCTTGCTTAGTGGAAACAACCCCAAACACATATCTGGAAAGTCTCCGGTTTTAAAGGTTAACTCTTTATACTACCAATGGTAGTGGAATATTTACTATTAAAGGGTAGTTTTTTTCAGGATATTTTTTGATCTGAAGAATGTGTGCAGATTTAGCACTTTTTATCTTCCTTCTTCGCGATAAAGTGCAATAAATAAACTAGAATTAGGTCCTTAAGAATCCTTAAGAATTTACAAATAAAATAGAAAGTTCTACAAGCAGTAAACATTAAACATCTTTTTTCACCATTTAGCAGTTTTATTATATCGCCCGAATGCTGCGATTTTTTTTTTTATTATTAAAGGATTTAAGAACAATTTATTAATATTTGTTTTAACATGAAATTTCTTGATTTAAAAATAAATACTCTTTATAGAAGCTTTAAACCAAACATTTTCGGACTGGCGCTAATAAATGCAATCTGATATTGTGACTGAAAATACTTATACTTTTCAGCTACCGGTAGTATTAATATATTTTATATGTGCTCTAAAACAACTCGACTTCTTCCAATATGGTCCAGCGATGCTAAAACGTTGGACACAGTTTTGAGAAAAAACTTCAATATTGTTTTATGTTATATTAATGCGTGAACCGGAAAGAAAATCATTATGTTTTTATACTTCAATTTTGGGACATTCTACACTGTAGTGTACATTCTGGAATTTGTTTTCTATTAGTTATTATTAACTTTATTTTTTAGGATATAACTTTAATTTTCCGTTAAGCCCCAAAATATCCACATTGTATGCTGCTTTTTAGTAGACTTCTGGATACCCCAATATCAGAAAGACCATCGAACCATCGATGGAACATTTAAAACACATTAGCAAAACAATCATAATGGGAATTTGGATACCACATGAATTATTAGCTGAGATGAAAAGAATTTGCAAATATTTGCTGACAAGATATTTAAATTTACAGTTTTTACGGCTGTTATAATAGCGAACGTTTACGATAACACAAATCAAAAAAGCAATAACATTCACGGCAAAAAAAATGTTCAAGAACCGTACATTTTATTAAAAATAGATTTAAAAAATGAGTTAAAGAATGATAAACTATCTTAAGACATGAAGGAAATTATATTTTGAATTGATAGTCCAAAATTTATATAAAATAACTAAGCCTTTTCTTAACATCAAAAGTAATGTATTTCTTACCGGTTCCCATAATATAATATTAGTTCTACGTAAAATGGAAACCTTGTTATAATAATAAATTATTAATTTTAGATTTCAAACTATTAATATTTCGGGATAAATTTATAATAATTATATAAATTATTAATTTTAAGGATGATTATAATCTAATTGTGTATAAAATGATATTGTCAAATATTTTCTTCTTTTCAGAAATTTTGTTCATTAAATCTGCAAACAAATCTAAAGCAGATAGTAACGGTTCCTGGTCGATACGATCCATTCCAATTTAAATCTCCCGCACAAGCATACAAGCAGCGTTATCCTATTATTATGTATCCAGGATTATATGTATTAAAAAGCAATTATAATCGTGACTGAAGGCAATCTAGGAAACCTAATGCAAAAGTCTCTCGAAATTCGCCTATGGAAATATGGATGTGATTGCAACCGGTCGACCGGTCTGCACACAAAGCGAACCAAATCACATTAATTATGTTGTAATCCCTCGCAATGACCTTTCGGGCTTATCCTTTGCAGCGAAATGCAATTCCGCCAAGATCGTGAGCATCAAAATATTCTTTACGCTTTTCTCCTAACAAATATACATTGTTGGAGATGCCCAGAGCGTCGAATTTTGTAAAGATTTATTGTAGATAAATATAAGGTTTGCTAGTTACCAGCACGCATTATTGTCAATGAAAACCCATTGTTGAAACGCAAATTGCATTTTCACGAAACACTTTGCTCTTTGTTTTCTCATAATGTGTATATTATTATAGCAATTTGCTGTTCTGCTCTTAACCTATTAGGCAGATGCGAACCTATTACATTGAAGAGGAGTTTTTGTTTTATAATAATTATATTTTCCGCACCTATTGTAAACGATGTTAATGACCGTTTCACAAACTTGAATCTTAGTTGTTCTTAAACGCAGCATTCGATTTGAACTTTTTTTTGAAATATTTAAAGAAAGTAAAAGCTATTTTTTCTACGTTTTTAGCATCCAATGCAAACCGTATTTCGTACCGAGCGCACACAATATTTCAGTGATTTCTTCACGACAACCACCTGTAGATAGATATGTGATTTAGCAGATGTGGTTTTATAAATAATCATGAACATGTCATCAATTTTTAAGTTTTATATTTAAAGAAGGTTCAAACTACTGGAGTATAGAATAATGCTGTAATCAACTTAATTAATTAAGAATTAAATGAATTAAAATACTTTAGATGAGTAATAGTTAAAGCTTATGTTGACATGGGATTCTTATGTGTAATTAAATTTAATCGCAAAAAGAGGGTTTAAGAAAATGCAAACTTTCCATTACTTAAAATTATTAACATATTTATGGAAGCATTTAAAATTTACATAATTTTTATATGCGTTATTTCCCCCCAAAGTGGTGTTTCTCCTTCGGATAAATGGTTGCCCGAGACAAGAGGGTCATAACCGTTTGCTACTTCAAGGCTGGTGAATAAATGGAATAAGGCGGTCTTGTAACTCAATCTATATATATATAATATATATATGTGTGTATATATATAAAGGATACAGAGGGATGAAGGGGATGCGACAAATAGTAATATCAGCAGCGGAACCGCCGCCGCACGAGAAACATCTCCATGAAATCCATATCGATTTTCTATCCTTACTGTGTCTGTGTGTATAGTGGTAGTCGCTGAGGTGGAGCAAGGAAAAGTAAAGAGAAAGAATAAAATAAGGAGAAAAGGAGAAAAAGATAAAGAAAGAAGTAAATCAACAACACCCTGCCGGATTTCAAAGACATCGTTGGCGAGCAAACAGGAGCTGGGTCAACTTTTAATTAAGTTCAATTTCTGTTGGAAATTATTTTTAATCCGGGATTTCGATTATCGCAAATTAAATCCTTAATTACTTTCCTCCCCTTTCAGAATTGATTTCTTACATTTACACTCTGATTATTTCATTTGAATCAGTTTCAACGCAAGAATTCCTATAATGATTTATTATTTTATTACTTAGTTTAAAAGATGACTTTCAATATTATTTTAACGATTTTCTTGCACTTAAAAAACTGATTTTTATTGAGAAATAAAAGAATTATATTGAAAATAAATAATGATTTTGTGTTAAGTGTCATGTCGGTGATATTTCAGAATTGATTTCTTACATTTATACTCTGATTATTTCATTTGAATCAGTTCCAACGCAAGAATTCCATTAATGATTTATATATTTATTATTTTATTACTTAGTTTAAAATATGGCTTTTAATTTAAAGCTTTTCTTGCATATTCAAAACTGATTTTAATTGAGAAATCTAAGAATTATATTGAAAATAAATAATTTTTTTTTTGTTCAAGGATTTTGTGTTAAGTGTCACGTTGGTGATATTTGCTTTGTACTGATTCACTGGTAGGAGGAACTTGAGTTACTGTTCACGTTCCGAGTTTTGTGCAAAGCTGTCCCATAAAGTTCTCGCTTTATCTATCCGATTTTTTTTTTCTTGTTGTTGCTCTCTTATTCTGTGTCGCTCTTTTGCGGCGAAGAAGTGCACGTTCTAATTCCTTTCAAGTTGGCTCTTTGTTGGATTCGCCTAGCCTTTAAAGAGTTATCGGATTCATATTCAATACCGTTTTCAGTATGTGCACTGCACTGCGCCTCGCACAAAACAAAGTTACCTCACGAGGTCCCCATCCACTTTTGAAGCATCGGCGCTCATCAAGCTCGGGGAGACCGTTGCCTCCTTTGATTTGTGCCGTTCGTCGAACAATAACAGATTCCACTGCGGTTATTATTACCTCTCTCGTAGACTTGTCGGAAAGCATGCTCATAAGGAATTGCATCAACAGGGAATGTTGCAAATGCTGATAGGACATTGTATAGGAAACGGAGAAGCTACTAAGCCAACAGAGACAACCATCCGCATATACATTTGTCAATATTCAGCCGGGTAGACGTTTCGTGTTTGATACGAAGCTTCAATATTTGTAGCTCATTATTCGAATACCGTAGCACCAAGGCATGTGTAATTTCGCCATTGCTAATCACGTTCAATTTTGATCAAATTAAATCCTTCCTTATTGACTTTATCATTTTAAATACATGTAGCCTTAACAAGATGTATTTTATATCGAATTCTCTTTATAAAAATATTCGTCTTTAATTAAAAAATACATAAATTAATTACATTTTTTAATTTTTCTCTAGGAAGTATTCATTTCAAGTTCCATCAAAATAATTTTTGCACCAAACAAATTGATAAATTGATTTCATCTCAAAATGTGCGTTTCAGCTAGAAATAAACACAATTTGCTCAAATATTTTGGTACCGTAACTTCTGATCTAATTTTAAAAAGTATTTATCTCTATTAGATGAACAATCATCACGAATTTATTCCAATATATTAATATATCAATTACAGTTCTAGATTTGTATAAAAAAAAACACAATGAGTGAGAAAAATTAACAAGAGATAGAATTACACATATTTTTTTTTTAATATTAGTCAACTGTCCATAACAGAAATTTCATAGTATTTCATATTTGTTTAGGACCCTAAAATAATTTCTAAACTTGATGATAAAAACTTGTTAAAAGAAGATTTAGATATGTAACAAAAAACAAGTAAAATATTGTAGTAAAAATAAAAATAATTTTATTTATATGCTTTATTTATATTTTAAATCTACATTATATGTGTATTATCATTATACAGTTATTTTATCACTTATGCCTGAGATAGATTTCTAGACATCGGTCTAGGAGAACGTAAGTTGAGTTTCATACAAAAAAAGAACAACCACAAAAATATTCGTACTTTGAAAATTTAAATTCATAGTTCAATTTTTATCCAAAATTATAATAATTATTGTTTATTGCAACAAATATATAACCAGATAACAAATAAACATATTCAGGTAACAAAAATATTAGAAAGGACTTCTACTCTATATAATAATAATTATAATATGTAAGCCATGTATGACAAAGCCAAATACAAGGTTGTAAGTTCAAACAGTCCCAAGTCGAACCTTCGTAAATAGAAGACTACCTTTTTTATGATAATACTTACATGTAGACTTAATTTGATAAAAAAATATGTTAATTTCATAAATTTAATACGAATGATAAATTTCATTTTCAATTCTTCATTTTAAAATGTTTAATAGATTTTATTCGGTACTTTTATATTAGATTAATTTGTCTATATAATCTTTGTAATTTTTTTGGATACAGATTAAATTCAGAAAACTTTGTTAGCTACTTTTTATGAATACAATACATGCATATCTGTAATTTTAGACAAAATTCTGTTTTTATTTGTAAAAATTATATAACTCGCGGATTTTATAAGTAAAAGCTCAATAACTTTTATAACCTATCTAAAACCTCGATAATATATTTAAATTAAAATATCCATACTATAAAAATCATATTTTTGAAGAGCCTATATTTATCCTCAATTTATAAATACTATTTTTAATTGCTTACATTATTTATTCAAATGATCTTTTATTAATTATTTCTGTTAATGATTTTTTAATAAAATAAAATTTTAAAAGTTTTTCTGCCCAAAGGAAATTTCATCATATATAAATAATCAAATAAAGACACCGTGCTATTATTTAATAACAGGAAGGAAGGAATTTTATTGATTATCTAAATATTCAATACTATACTACATACTGGCTGCATAGAGGAAAGTTTCACAAACTATATTAATTCCTAAACCAAGTAAATCCTGCCGAAGAACGCAGTGGAAAGTTAAACAAACTATATTAATTCCTAAACCTGGAAAAACCTAACATCTATAAGCCTTTTACCGATTTTATCAAAAGTATTTAACTATGCTAACCGATTGCAGCTTATAAAAGCGTTAAATAAAATGTTATTACATAGAAAATATTAGTGAATAAAATGAAAGGGGAGAATAAATTACAAATATACCAGATAATATATAAACATGTATGTTTTCCAATTGTGGGGTGCGGCCAGCAAATCAAACAAACATATTATTTAAAGGTTTCATTCAATATACCTACGAAATATGAAAAAGAAATCCTGGTTCATCAGAAATAGACAAATACATAAATACCTCCATATTTGTCTGATAGACTGGAATTATATAATAATGTTCTGGCTATTAACCAGCTTGATAAAAGCATATTAACAAATAAGCTTATAAACCATTAGATTTAAATAAATTATTAATGTTCATAACTATAATAATGGTAAATATAAATAATGTCAACCTCGAGCAAATTTACTTAATGTTCATATTGAATAGATTGTAAATAAATTGTACTTCAAAAATATGATTATAGTTTATTATATTATTAATTACATTGACATTAATAATATACAATTTTTAGCAAATAACTTTTACTATAATAAGTACAAGTGTAAGTAGCCAGTAAGATCAATGCATAACTACTAATTTGCAAATTATGTAAGGGAATTATAGTTAATTATCAGTCATTATTAATATTATCGAAAGTATTGAGAAAATCATAATAATAAGTTTCAACATTAATTAAGTTACAATTTTATGTTGTTGTTTTTTTCTTTAACGTCTGAGAGAACATAGAAAATTTGTTGAATGATGCAATAAAAAATAAGTATACGGATTAATCAATGAAATCCTAATACTAAACAACAAAGTTGATAGAGACGGGAATTGTTCGACATGTGATTTGGTTCCCGAGAGATTTGGCCCGGGCTTATAGAGAGTGTATAGGGTCAGAAATCCAATCGAGAGATTGGGAGCTTTCAAAGTTGATGATGGGTCCTGATTTAGATTAGTATATTGCATTATAGGAAATGAGTGGCGGGCAGGAGGGTTGGAAGGGACACACACACATATACACATACACATACTCACTTGAAAAGCTCACCCCGTCCGTTGTAAGGGAGGAATAATCACATCAGAAACGGATCCAGTCACTCGGAAAGAACCGAATTACGCAACCTCCGGCTTCAAATTCGTAATAAAATTTAACTTATTATAAAAAAATAGTGAATCAATTTTGTACATTTTCAAGCTACTGTAAATTCTCTATTACTTTCATTATAATAACAAATATGTCATTGTTTGAAAGAGTAAAATTCAATCAAAATATTTTAAATATTAATTAAATTAATATTAATTCTATTCATTTTGTGGGCGGAAATACTGCGATCAATAAACCTTTGAATGTAAACTATAATAAATAAATTATGTCTACTGCTGCTACTATATTAATTTTAATAAAATATATAAAGTATTTTTATGTTGCTCTTTGCAGCAGTCATATTTTATTTTATTTTTCTTCTTTTGTTATTGTATTAACTTTTTTTAGTAATATATTGTTGCCACAATTGTTATTATTAATAATTATAATAATTATTAATTTAAAAATTAGCTATATTAAAATTAAATTACATTCACTCGATTTGTTCGTTTACAATGTCAATATTGAAAATGTATGATGAACTTTATGTTATTAATACCACCATCTTTTTACTTTGTCATCAAACTTTTTTCAGTTATAAAAATTAAGCTATATAAATATATGTAAAATAATTAAAATTCATATTATTCACAGTGGAAACCAACGAACTAAACCGAAAACCGGATTATCGCAATTACGCCAAAAAAATGAATCAAGTTAGGTAAGTTGGTTAGAAGTAATATAAAAATATTAGTATATTTGTTACAGTTTCTATAATTTTTATCGTATACTTTTGTAAAGGAAGAAGTCATCCATAATTTTGTGCAGTCGTCATCGCGGTCGAATCGTCCAATCAAAGCATGCAGCTGCAGCAAAATATGCAGACAAAATATAAAACGAATGAAAGCACCAGGATACGATTTAATCACTGGAAAAGTACTAAAAGAACACTTATCGAAAGTCATTAAATATATACCTACGATATTTAACTCTATTTTGCGCCTAAAATATATCCTGCAAAATGGAAAGTATCGCTCAGTTAATTACCAAGTCCCGAAAACCAGAAGCAACCAATAACAACCAATCTATTTCCAAAATCTAAAGTTATTGAAAATTAATAATGTTGAATTCCGCAAAAGAGTAATCCCACACTTGTAAAAAAACAACTCTGGTACATTTTTTTTTATTTAAAATTCATATCGAAATTATAAAATATTTTCTCACGGATAAAGTGGAAAAAAACTGCTCTAACTTATTTCCAATTAAATTGGGTGTGCCACAAGATCATATTCATATCGGATCTACCAGCACTAAATAAAATATCAGTTTCAGATGACACCAGGGCCGGATTTGAGCCGATTGGACAGATTGGGCCAAATCGTGCTCTGCGCTTGAAGGGGCACCGCAGCACACCAAAATTTATATATTTAAAAATAAATATCTAGGTATATTAATTTAAGAGCATTTTTACAACTTGCGTTTGTCATAATTACCTAGTATTGGGAGATATAGCCAAAATTTGCACTGAAGCTTTAACCTTTTTTGGTGTTCTTCAACGCCTGTATGATTTGTTTTTGACATCTACAAAAAGATCGTTAGTGCTTTTCAAATATGTGAAAGAACTTACTGTGAAGCCACTTTGCGATACCAGGTGGGAATGACGGATTCAAAGCGTTAAGGCAGTAAAATACCAAATAGGTGAATGAATAGGTTCAGAAATCTCCAAGAATCCACAAATCAAAAGTGAAGAAAAATCCTTGGAAATTTAATGAAGGATTATAAATTTTTAGTGTCTTTGATTTTTTGGTATGATTTACTTTTCCAAGTAAATTTTGTAAGCAAGGATCTTCATAGTAATTCAGTAGAGATATCAACAGCACTTTCTTCATTTGAAAAACTTTGACCAAATACAGATCACTGGATTTGACAAATTTTAGTTCAGGAAAAAACACTCGCAAAAAAACTACGGAAATATCTATTAAAATTCTTAATTAAATATCTATTTCAATTATGAAGACGATGATGAACCTTTTATAGATTTTCTAAACGCATTCAAGATATCAATTTGACTTGATATACCAGTATAAAACAAAAATTTCTACACATTTTTAATATATCATCTGTCCTAAATACTTAGTAATATTTTTATTTTAATCTGTCAATTGCTATTTACCAACCGTTTACAGTAGACGTGTATGTGCAGGTTTCTAATATGGAAAAACTTAAGAATCGTTCTGTGATAAAATTCTTTGTATTGGAAAGTTTATTGGCATCATATATTAAAGCAATTGTTCCTTCATCTCTAACTGTCCACAAATGGACTTTAGAATTTAATCGTTGAGCGTTGAAGATGATCTAAGTATTAGGCGGCCAAATACTACAACATCATCAGAAAACATTCAAATAGTCTATGATATGGTATTGGATGATCGATGAATATCGAATTTATGAAGCATGCAAATAAAATTCGTATTTGCATTTTTGGATCGTTTTAATAAGGAAAAAATCTTTGATTTTTAACTGGATGAAACTTGGATTTTTTAGTTATAGATCGTAAATAGAATATAGGTTCTAAAAAAATATATTTAGATGATATACCTATTTGATACAATTTTAATTCAAATAATAAAAATTAGTTATATTTGAAACGCTTAGCGTAAAGTGTAAATACATTATATATTTAGTAAATTTGTTGGACTGTGGAAGCGCCAAGTAATTAACGCACATTAATTGCGAAAGGGTGAAAAAAAAATCAAGTTCAAAGAAAACCAAGCGTAGATGATACAATTTTTCGGTGTTGCCGTTGAGGGTAAAGCAAAGAGCGATAAATAAAATAAACTCGATTACGTAAACTCTCGCAGCTTTTATGCGCGTTTTAATCATTTGGGGGTTATGTATCTATTTGGTAAGCTCGACGCAAAGGGGCCGAGAGCGAGCGTGCTCTTTATACATTTCGAAAATGCGCCCCCGGGAGCAAAGTTTTAATGGACGAAGGCCGACTATGAATAACAAAATAAGATAATATTATTTTCACGTATTTTTATTACATAAATATATGTATGGACTTCTGTCAAAATGACTGCCGCGCTTTCAAGCGGTATTTGCGCGGTGAAGACTATACAAAAGAGGAAAAAAAAATGAAAATGAAAATCGAGACAAAAACGGAGCTTTGATGATGGCTCATTTCGCATAAATCCTGGCGCCTCGCACGTTGTCCCCGCCCCCTGTAAATATTTTACACCCCCTTCGAAAAACCCATCAGCCCGAAGCGATTTTACACCGAAAACAAATTCAACTTGAAATTAGCATTGTTACCGAACGAACGACAAAAAAGAATACGCACGTACCCAGAGACTTTGGGTGAATATTTTCGAAACATTTTTTACAATCACCTTGAAAATTGGACTTTTTTTATAGCAATAGTGTAATATAAATGCGATATATCAGTCGGAATAACATGTTTATATATGTAGAAGAAGAAAGGGGGAAAACGTATAAATCGGGCAATAACTCAACCGGAAAAAATATAATATAAGAACCAAAACAAATGTAATAAATATACCGCAGCCAACAAAACAGATGCGTACATGTTTTTGGCTCCGAGACGTCCTGAATTAATGTTGATTTCCTTGATCCCCCTCGCATCCACAAGAAAAACGAAAATGCATCTGCGAAGCTTGAACACATCTGATTAATCGTGCATTAACATTTTTATATAAAACAACATTATAATAGATTTATTTACTAAGGACCTCCCATTTCACATTAAAATTTAAAAATCTGTGCTACAAAAATATTAAATATTAAATAAATCGAGACAAAAATCTTCATTTTAATTAGTTAGCAGAAATAGCGTGTTTATAAAGAAAAATATATACGTATTCACCATTTGCTTTAAATTTTGCATGCATGATTCATTCGGTTATAGAAAATTACATACAAATGTAGAAAAGACATTTTTCAGAAAATCACTCGGTAAATGTGTAAGAAAAATGGAATGCAAGCTAGGGGGAATGCACAAAGACTGCAAATATACATTCGCATACATACATACATGCGATATTATTGACGTGAGCAACTTTCGCCCTAAGATGGGGGAAACTCCCGCAAAAGATTAGTGGCGTCAGAACAAAGTTACCAGACTTTTCATTCCGCGCCTCTCTTTTCCTCTCTTATATATATTTTTTTTTGTTTCCCTCCCCAGTGTTCCTCTTTCATTTGCTTCCCCATTCATCCTCCCGGTGTGAATACTTAAACAATGCCACCAAAAGCGAGCTTTCCGATTTCATTATTGAAAAGTTTCACCCTCGCCGACGCAAACAAACCAACAGGCGAACAAAAAAATATATATTATTATTAATTCCCAAAGACGTTGTCACCTTAAACGAGCTGGGGTGCAAGAAAAAGAAGATGAGGAAGTTTTAATCCTAGTATGGAAATTTTCGTAATTCATCATCTTTAATCCGGAGCTGAGAACATTTTCCAGATGAGACTTTCTCTTTGTACCAGTGAGTTGATTGCATTGAATATGTATTTCAGCTTAATTTTATTTCTTAAGAGTCATTGAATGTTTTAATTCAATTGAATATTATCCATGTACAAGTGTATATTTTACTAGCACAGAAAATTGCATAAAATTTCCTCAAAATATTAATAAATTTTATACTAACGTATTTTTCGTAATAATACATAATTAACCATTTATATGTTAATCATGAAAATAAGCTACAAAACATATTGATTAAATAACCGAAATACTAAATCATTTAGCAGGGGTTTATTTTCCATTATTTTTTTTTAGACTTGTAAGATGGTTTAATAAATATTGATAATTTTCATACATTGCTAAATTTGATTCAATAATATATATATGTATATTAGTTTCCAAAACTAAGGCTCCTTATAAAGTATTTATTTGGAATATCTTTTACATATACCCATAAAATCTGTTCTGAAAGAAAGTCGACCTTACTGGAAATTAAACAATCAAACTGCAATCAGCCACATTGGACTTAAGCTCATCTGGGAATTATTGGAAAAAAATGAAGATCAATTGATATTTTTATTCTTAGGTGATCTTCCAACCATCAAGATTAGAATTATTCCAACATATTCAGAACATGTAGTAGATGTACATCCTACAATTTTCTGTTAATCAGTAAAATATATTTTTACTATTTTTACAAATATATCTTTATTTATATTTCTAAATAATTGAAAATAAACTAAATATATGGACATCGGTTACAGAATTATATTTTTATCATTAATTAAAATAAAAAGGTATAATTTATGTTTATAGAACATTTATATAAATAGCATAATTTATTGACTATATCCGATTATAAATTAGATGTGATACAATGTGAAATGATAAAATGAGCATGCAAGGAGATATTATTCATGGGCGTGCTTGTTGACTTGTGTATTATGTACGAATGCGGAGGAGACCTTTTGTGCTGAAGTGGAATTGTTGTATAGTTTGGTCATTTTATGTTTGTTCCGTCGAGTCGCATATATGTGATCTTATTGCGACCCTTG
This sequence comes from Nicrophorus investigator, assembly GCA_963457615.1. Taxonomy (NCBI): domain Eukaryota; kingdom Metazoa; phylum Arthropoda; class Insecta; order Coleoptera; family Silphidae; genus Nicrophorus; species Nicrophorus investigator. Next base: position 18,032,767 of record OY735140.1, on the reverse strand, counting down.
TGGGAGGGTGAGAGAAATAGAGTGAGAGAGAGAGGGTGAAATCAGCGTCTGTCAGAGGGTATCATCGTGAACGCATGATTTCCAAAGGGAATTACATACCTCGGATGTAATTCAATAATATTAATGATACCAGTCCGGATTTGGACTCACAATAAGCGTGCATTGCGTTATGAACGCAAAGCCTCTTATCAGAAAGTCGAGGGTCCGTACATCTACGTCTACTTGTATTTCTGTATGAACATTTTAGAAATTTATGCGCATATCGTTATTTTCTGCACTTGGAAATAACTGGAATGTTTCGGATATAATTTTATTCTGAATGCATAATTAGATGGAGTAAAAATAATACTAGCATTGAGATGGATGAGATCTGGATCGATGGACACTTTCATCATTCACGGAACGCATTGCAAGGTATGTAGTCGCCAGGTGATGATTTGCAGACGCACATCTCGTTTTCGTACGAACCGACCTTCTGCTTATAGCAACCACTCGTTACAGCCCCTTCGTTCACGGCAAACACTTTAGTGCACATGTACGTTGCGTTTACAACTGCAAATAAACACACACTCTTAAAATGCTAAGAAACTACAGATTTTTGATTTTGCACATACTTTCGTCGTTGAAGGAGTAGCTGAAACGAGCACACACATCTCCCTTGCTCATTTTGCACGCCACTCTCATCTTATAATTATCCCACATGTATTCTAGATCCGGTTTTGTACTATCATCTAAAAAAAATAATAGTTATAATTATATAATCAATATGAATATTATCAATTAGTGCAATGATATTTCTTAACTTAGTTTGATTCAATTTTCATTGTTGATCAAATTCAGATGTCTTATATTTTAGTAAAGATAACTATTTTCCTAAACAATATATAATTTTCCAACAAACAAAATACCTATTGAGATTAAAAAATAAATTTAAAAAAATATAGAATATCATAGAAGCTACAAACATTTTGACACTAAACATTGCATGTCTTTCATAAGCAAATCCCGTAAGATCTGAAACTTCTCAAACATGATTCGCTCTCGGAACTCAACAAAAAATCTATGTTAGAATTTATGTCTATCACTGTATCTATATGTTATCCAATAAGCAGATGAAATAAATTTTAAAATATTTCAATTTAAATTTTGCACAAACTAATTTTACTTACACATAAATTGCAAACAAAAATATTATTGAAACAATCCATTTATAATTATTCTTATACTTACATGTTATTATCAATGGTTGTCTGCATGGAATATTTGTAGCCCTGCCTTCGTCCAGGATCTCTCCGCATGTCTTATTAAATTTTGTTGTGTTATCATAATCAGGGCCCATCCAAGAAAACTGGAAGCAATATGATTGCGTCACATCTAATTCTTCTACCTTCTTTTCACCATCGCTATTGACATTTGTATCTTCTCCGCGAACATTTACGTCAACTGAAAATAATGAGAAAATGATGCTTGTCCATTGATCCTAATTATCTAATACGACTGAAATAAACTAATATTTAAGAAAAAACTTTAATTTTGTGTTGTGTTCAAACTATATTTGTTTTCCAGTTTTAGCAAGCTAAAATTTATATCAATGCATCCAGGTATTCATTTTTTTTTATTGTTGTTTCGTAGCAGCGCGAAACGGTTATCTTCCGAATATAATCCCCAACCGGCAATCCATTTCATAACTTCTGGCTTAAAAATAATTTTTATAAAAATGCAATCACTGAAATTTAGTTTCGTATAACTGGAAAAGGGTAGCAGTATTGTTATTTTTGTATGATAAAATGTTCAATTACAATATAATTTATAAAAGTTATATTTATTTTTTTGTAGCTGATAAGCTAAGGCTTTTATTAATATGCATCTTTATTGCTCGGTTACGTGCGCGGTGTTTTTAATTAAAAAAAATATTATGTAATTTAATGGGTGACCTGTAAAAAAAAAGTGATTGCAACAAATATTTTATCGTCCGTACACGCAACGCACACAGCGTAGACTGTCAACTCGTCAACTTATTTTAATTATTCACCCCGAAAGTGACGGACACACATTCATTTCCTTATTCGCCACGTGATAAATGGAGAAACACCCGCAATGGAATTACGACCGACGATCGTTGATATTCAAATTATTCACTCACTCTCACACACACACTATACTTACGTGCTAATAAATGCACGGCATACACGATCGCAATTACAAAATGCAACGACTTCATTTTTGCTACTGGCCGGAAAGTAATCGCCTATAAATTGATACCTGTATATCGATCAGGGAATTTTAATCCAAGATAACACATCATACTTACTTGTCATCAGATAAGCGTCTTGCAGATAAGAATTATTTATTTCTACGAAATAAATGTTTCCTAATTCTCAATTTCCTAGTCAATCAGTACCGAAAATAACAAGTACCTCCTATATTCCATGAAATAATTCATATCTGTAGAATGTACAATAGTATTCAATCAACAACATTTAATTGCCACAAATTTAATATAATAATTTAATACATTTTCATGATTAACATGAGAACGGTTTATTGCTTTTTATGCCGTCAATTAGGTTTAATTTTTTTATTTATTACGAAAAATATATTAATGTTAAATATATCAATATTTTGAGGAATTTTTATGCAAATACTGACAAGAATTGAGGTCTTCTTGTACTGTACTAGTAAAATGTCCAGTTATATAATGGATAATATTCAATTAAATTAAAACATTCAATGACTCTTAAGAAATTTAATTAAGTTGAAATACATATTCAATGCAATCAACTAATTTTTTAATATTTTAATATATAACATTAATTGTGATTTTTACATTTTCGCCAGTTATTTAATTAAGTATGTAAGATTCCTATTGAATTTATTATTATTTCATTTCCCTATATTTTTTTTTAAATTTTGTATTAAAAAATAGTAAATATTATTAGTATTAAAGAGTAAATCGTACAATTCTTAGCACGTACAATTTTTAGATTTAATTTCTATATAATAAAAATGGTATGAATTGAAGCTAAAGTTTGATAATAGAGATTTGATTATAAAAATGAAAATGCTTGATACTTGTACTATTTGTAATTTTTAAATAAGCCTTAAAATATTACGAAATGTTAGATATGTCTGTATATTTTCAATAGGTGTGTCATAAGTAATCTTTGATGTATTAGAAATATCTGTAATTAAATTATTTTCCAAAGAAGTTTGAAGAACTGTATACAAAAAGTGTGATACCAAAAAAGGCTGAAGAACACTGATACGTAAATATTTCTATATTTTCTATATGCTCAGTAAAATGTAATTCAATGTAGAGAAATAATGGACTTATGAAAAACATTTATGTGTTAACCAAATGTTTGCTTTAACACCTAATTATCTCATGAAAGCAAAAATAATAATTGTATGTCCAGAAGCTACTGTTGCTGTAATTGACGTATTATTGTTTTATTAATGTTATGAAATAATTGTAACGAACGAAAATGAAATGCAAAACATAAATAAACCAAATAATGTGAACTCTTTACAGATTCGCCAGCATTACTGTGTTTGAATATTATTTTCAATGAATATTATATAACAAAATCATCACACTATTAGGTAACAGTACTTCATTTGATTGCTATACATTTATTAAATATTTGTTTGTTATACCCAACTACATAATTATAGTGTTCACAAAATTGCTAATAAGAAATATTAAGAGTTTTGTTATTGGAATCTTTAAATATTTGTATACTACATTTTTCGGATGAAATATACAATGAACTGATGTAAAATTACTTCATTACATATTTTTATATATGCTGACCTTATTTATTTTATATTACTGGTAGGTGAATAAAATAAAAATTAGCCTTGCAATTAAAATTTGTCTGAGTCTTCCAAATTCAAATTTGCTTGGTGACTAAAAAATTTAAATTAGCTTAAGCATCATACTTTACTACTTAGAAAAATCCGAACAAGATTTCTCGCGAATTTATAAAATAAACAATAATTTCTTTATACTATTTGTTATTTCGTAAAATTAATTCACCCTTAAAACTTTCCAATTACAAAATATAGTACACTTATTTATTATTATTTTTTTAATATTGATGATTTAATTATTATTAATTTAAAAAAGATACACAAATACAACCAAAATAGAACCATAAAAGAAAATTAAACCCGAACAAATAATTTATTTTTATTTTGCTCATTTTTTTGCTTATTATTTATAAATCGGACTGATCGAAACTGCACTATGCGAGTATACACATGTAAAAACTGTTATGTAAAGCATGGGTCGGCACTATGACTCTTTTCGTTATTAAACAATCTATTGATTTTTCAGTCGGTCTATAGACCATTAGAGCAGCAACCTTTTTTAACATATGTAATTTTAAACAGAGCTCTTCGCTCCAAAAATGTTACCGACCTCTGTGCTAGACCAAAACTATATAGCAGGGGTCAACAACCCTTTATCACTAGGTGCGAATATTTCGAAAATACAGGGAATATTTTAGAAATATTTAAACATTTAATAGACAAATTCAAATTTGAATTTCAGAAATATAATCTTAAAATTTATAAAACAACAGCGTTTTCCAAATGAGCGTCAGTGAAATTTGATCGGTACTTTAATTTTCAGTATTTCATATTCAAAAACAAACATTCACAAGCATATATCGAAGCGTAATGAAAGTTTAATTTTAGGGCACATTTTTTCAACAATTGGAAACTATTTCCATTCACTAAATTTTTAAGTATTTGTTCGTTATAATTAGTAGTTATAGACAAATAAATAGCCTTTCCGCCTAGTATTCAAATTATTATAAATTTAAGTAAAAATTGCAATAATTGTATAGCACATAAATAAAAATATATTCAAACGACTAATGACCGCAGTCTACCAATTCTGGAAGTAATATCTATACAGTAATAACCAGACTTTCTCAAACTCGGAGTTACGTTCTTGATCTTCAGTATTTGACCTGCTGTGTACCCATTGAAATTTACATTATTTATCAACTTACGTGATTTTCGTCGGACCTATCGCATAACTTCGAGTTATTATTATATAATAAATAAAGAAAATAAGAAAATATATTGTGCAGTTATTAGATAAATATATAAAAATTAATATTAATTCAATTAAAAAAAATAATTAAGTAGATTATTATTAAAATAAATTTAAAATTAACATGAAAGTGTTGAATTTAGTAATTGTTTAATTAATGACGTTTTGAATAAGCTATCGCCAGAACCAATAACTTTTCTAAATTGCAATTAGAAATTGTTCGCAAGAAGTATTATAATAATAATAATAATAACATTTATTAATCACATTATGTGACCAAAGGGCTATCGACCTTAGTCTTTCCGCCCAGAGACACAATTAAATATATACAGTATTACAAAAATTATACAAAAAAAAGAAAAAAAAGGAAGAATATAAATCAAAAACCAAATTAAAGTACACTTCAGAGAAAAGAAAGAAAAATATAATTTATTCATTTAGTCATTTGGACGAAGACTAAGAGTCCCAAACTGGACAGAAGGCTACCCTCCTTTCATGACGAAAGACCCGGCCGTCCCCTGAACCAGCCCCGTAGGTGATTCCAGTTCTGGGTCATCCAGGTTGAACATCAGTATGTAGATTATTTATGAAACGCTTCTTTAAACGCTGGAGCAACTCGGCACGATCCCCAGAGCCTTTTGAAGAGTTTAATTTATTTATATACGTGTTAATAATGTTGTCGTGAATTGTTATTGGCTTGTGGATTCTGTTGCCAGTAAGATCAGCAGGCAAATCTTTAGTTTTTTTGTTTAGTGGTCTTATTTTTGCAATCGGCACACCCGGGATGGGTTTGGTCGGCCTCTTCGGACATTTCGACGACCATGCAGCATGTTCTTCGGAGTCACAAGCCTTGCATTTAGGTGGAAGAGGCGACGTGCAACGGTGGGTCGGATGAGGGCCCTGGCATTTGGCACATGTTGTCTTGTTGGGACAAACGTCAGATGCATGGGTAAACTCCTGGCACCTAGCGCAAGGCACAGGTATCGGAGGCGGTGGAATGCTCTCTACTGCAGGGAAGTGTTTGTTCATATAGAACATGCCTCCGTGCAAGAGTCTCTGAAAGGAAGATGCGCACCCTGTAATGATGCGCACCTTGAAAGTTGGTTGTCCCGTTGCCCTGGAGACGATCCTCTTGCAGAACCTATGCTCGATGCCTGCCGTCTTTAGATGTTCGCTAATATCCGCATCTTTAATGTCAAGATCCATCTTAGTCAGGACACAAGACAGCGACGCGTTGTGGCCGTGTTTTTTAGGCTCCTTCGGAGGAACACTCTCGGCGTAAGACAAGATGTGTCCCCGACCCTGTATATCCGCCAGGTAGGCAAGGACCACCGCCTTAGGGTTGTTAGATTTCAGCAAAAATCCTGACTTCGTTTCTAATATGATGTCTTCTCTGTTGCCCGGGCCCCTCGACCACAGGTTGGAAAATTGTGATCTTGATAAAGCTTCACGCGCGTTTATTTTAAAAATAGTGTTGAATTTTTTGTATACGAAACATTTCTGAGTCGGCTTATCAGTATCGATAGTTGTTGGATTTTGTGATTTTTTGAATATGGTTGATGTAGTCGCTTTTTTATTAGAATCCTTCCTAGGCCTTCCACGTTTTCGCCTTCCCTGCTCCCATCCGGAACCCGATGCCTCGGAAAAGCAGAAAGAAGCATCCGAGCTGCACAATTCTGGCTCCATGGCCACAAGAATGCACTGCACTTACACAGAGCAAACTCGAATAGCCAGAAGACACCAAAAAATAATAGAATTTGTTTATCACTATCTGCTCTGCAGAACACGTCCGTACTCTATCGTGTCCCGTATCGAACTGAAGAAGTATTATTTTATCTTTTATTAAGATATATTGGGGATTTTGCAACTAAATTTTTTAGGATACAGAAATATTTAAGTAGTAGGCAAATTTTCATAAAAATATATAATGGAGTAATTATCTAAACGTAATGTAGCATATACGAAAAATGTAGCATATTTGTATTCATATTTCTTATTAGCAATTTTGTGAACAGTAGAATTATGTTTTAATTAATTTTGTAGTTGGGTACAACACAAATAGTAAAATAATATTTGAAAAAATGGTATAGCACTCAACTAAAGAACTGTTACCTAATAGTATTATAAACTTGAAGTAAGTTATATAATATTCCTTGAAGATAATATTTAAACATTTGGTTCATTTATGTTGTGTATCTCATTTTCATTCTTTACAATTATTTCATAACATTCATAAAACAAAAATACGGCAACAGTATATTCTGGACATTATTTTTGTGCTTTTATGAGATAATTGGTTGTTAAAGCAACATTTCTTTTGATTCAAAACTCTTCCATAAAAATATAAAGCAATAATTATAAATACAAATGTTTACAAAATTGTAATTAAATATTTCCTCAATACTCACCATATAGAAAATATAGAAATATTTACACATTTGAGACTGGAATTAAAGTTCCTAGGCATAACTAAATTATTTTAATATGTGCAGTGCTTCGTACTTCCTTGAAAAATAATTTAATTACAGATATTTCTGACACATCTAAGATCATCTCACGACACAGCTATTGAAAATCAGATCTACATACGTATAAATAAATATCTAATTTGTAATATTTTATAGCTTATTTAAAAATTATAAATATTATAAAAGGTATCAAACTTTAGCTTCAATTTTTACTATTTTTTTTATAATATAGAAATTGAATCTAAAAATTGTACGCAATACATTAATACTATTTTTTTTGTAATTAAAGATTTAAAAAATATATGAGAGGTAGGGAAATTAAACAACAATAAATTCAATATGAATCTTACATACTTTGGTTGTAATAATCAATATATTACATTAACTGCTGAAAATGTAAACAAAAAGAGTTTCGTTTCTTTGTGTAAAAAATAATTAATGTGTATATATAAAAATATTAAAAAATTTCTTTCGCTTTTGTACCCATCACAAAATTGTCACAGAATTATTATCAACTACTTTTCGGCCGTTTTGAATTTTCTTAGTGTACACAAAAACAAATTTATTTTTTGTCTTTATCCAATAGAGATTCCGATATATGTATGTGCATATATATTTATATGTATATGCATATATATACACACATATACATATTCTAAATGTATATGTAGAATATTATAATGCTACGTGTTTCCTTAATAACAAATTATTAATATATAATGCACTGCATCAACTTACTTATATTATAATAAATATGCATAATAGAAGAGCCCACACTTAAATAATTATGAGCAAAAGAAATTAGTCTTAAACAGAAGTACACAAATCTTTACCACTAATAAGTATATAAAATAAATGCGTTTCCTAAAGGGTTTGCAATGCTATAAGTAATTAAAATTTCATTACAAAATATATATATTGTGTTTGATTTATAGTTCGAAATTTGAAATGTAATTTTAAAAGACTAGCTTTTACCCATTTTATATTGCTTCAATTCAGTAAACAGAAAGTTTTTCTTATCACAACTTATATTTTCTTCTTGTAAATAGATAGTTTTTTTTTTTCCTGTACTGTCTACAAAAAATAGACACTAAACTAAATTAAAACATAATAAATCCATCCAGTCTTAAAATTAACATTCTTTTCATTACACAAAAATCTATTATAATATTGTAAAGCATATTATATTAGATTTACTCTATCACAATGAAGTTTCCTCGCTCACTATAGAATTTCCTGCTTCCAAAACATGTATATATATATCACCTCTGACTTATATAATCTTAGATAAACTTGAAAAATGCGTGCAAAAAGTAAAAGATTCATTCATCGTCTCAATTATAGATAAAAAGAGTAACAAAAACGGCTCTCCTATTTCCTGTATGTTCAAATAGAACTACTCGAATCTCCAGGAAAATGCAAAAGATTATCACCATTGTAAGACGGCGTAGGAGAAGCCCTGCTGGCTGAGCTGAAGCTACTCGCGCTGCTGAAATCTTCAGCATCCCTGTAGATACAATCTGTCACGGACTGTTCTCCACCTGCAACTGTAACAACTAATTAATCAACTTTTCTAAAAGGCATCATAAAAAATTAAACATTACCAAATCCTGATTTAAATTAGGAAAGACTATACTTTCGACTTACAATTGCGAACCAACATTACTGACTAAAATCCATCGTTACTCAATGATGAATATTTAAATAAAAAATCTATATACACACACTTGACGACACAAGAAAAGAAATAAATAAATAAGCTCGTAATAAATAAATAGAAGCGAATGTGAAATTTTATCATTTTTATTTTCTTTTTGTCTAAAATTGTTTCTGCACATTATTAGTATATATTTGGTTTCTATATATACGAGTATACATATATAAGAAATTTGAAACAGTTAACTCATCACAATAATGTCCAAAGAAGTTATTTACAAAAGCGCATTTATTGTTTTGTTTTCTCCATGTCGAGTATTTTTACATTCTACACCATAATGTCACATTTTAGAACTCTTTAGAAAAAATAGATTTGAAATTGAGCCTTCTTACAATTTTTTTGCACTCTAATGTTATTTTATATATTATATATATATATTAGATTCTAAGCAGCATGTCAGTATTTGCGAATCTTATGTAATTTATTTATAATCAATATCACCAATTCGATCTTTCGACTCGAATGTGAAAACACCTCAAATTTAAGTCCACAAAATTTACTTAAAGACCTTAATAATATTTACAATATACATTATTTAATATAGCCGCCAATCGTGAGAAGATATGCACTATTGTTATAAAGTATTTTCATACTCAATTTATACAGCAACGTGTCCATAAAAATTATCAAAAATAATACAAGCTACATTAATAATAAAAGCAATAATAAAATTATTGCTGCACAAATCAAGTACAAAATATTCTTTTTAGATATTAAATTACTAAGAAAAAAAAATGTTTCATTACAATCAGCTAAACAAAAGTATAATGAATTGACTAAGCATAAATTAATAATTAGAACATATTATTTTGCTTTTTTTTTTGTTTGGAATCATTACAATTTAATAATCCATTAAAATACTTTTTCTGTAATTTTGTACATTTTTTTTACCATCTTTATTGTAATATATGACTCCAATGCTTGGACCCAATATATAATTATATTATTTTTACCTAAAGCTATGATAAGTTATCCACTTTTTTATTGCACTCTATGTAAAGTTACCAACCCTGCATATTGACCAGAACAAATTATACTGACGCAAATAATATCCAAACTTATTATATAACTATTGATTAAATCAATATTGAAAACAAACAATAAAATTCCGATTTTTTACTGACATTATCTAGTACAAGACCTTGGTTCCAGCAATAATAAATTTATCGGCGTTTCTTTTTTGATTTTTTACTCTTATTTACAGGCTTACTGGGCTTCACATCAACTTGTGGGTCATCTTCAGTATCCATTATAATCACCGGTACCTTAGACGAGTCATCACTCTCCGTTGTTTCGGTTTGACTACCAGTTGTTTCGATCTTCTCGTCATCAGATGACTTCGGATCAGTTTTTCGATCTTGTGGCCAAACGGTAGAAGTGGGTTCGACGGATGAATCAAGCTTAAATTCTTCAGTTTTCCAAACACTGCTACTTTCTTTATTCAAGTTGCCAATACGAACGCCAAGCTTAGCTTTAGGTTTACGGGGCTTTTTAGGCAAATCTTCCTTCAATGTCTCCAAGGTCAATTGTGGATCCGCACTTAATGAATCAAATACTTCTACGTCGATTGTATTTGCTTCTATTTGATTGAGTTCGCATGACTCTAGTTTCTCTTTAGCACAAAATGCATTTAATATGGTTAGTTCATCTATTGCTTCACTAGCATCAAAAAATGGATCTTGGTACGTTTCAACCACTGCTTCTCTTGGAGGTAATGGTGTAAAGACTGGTAATTCAATATCTGGCAAATCTAATATATTCGAATCTACAGCATCTACTTCATCTTCGAGGAAAGTAGTTTGGCACTCTGATCCTAATATTTCTTTATCAAGTTTCTTGATATCGAATTGTTCTTCTACCAAAAGTGAGTTGTCTTCGTCGATAATACACTTATCTCCTTTGTATTCCAATTTTAATTTATCTAAAAGTAAATTGGTTTGATCTAAAATATTTTGCGACAACAATTTCCTATCGGCCTTTTTAGAATCCTTGCAGTGCTTCGGAGACGTTTCCCTCGACTTCTTGACATTCTCCGGTTTAGTAATTCTTTCTTTCCTGAATGTCATTTTATCTTCGATGTGTAATACATTAACGGCGACTTTGGACTGAATGTTCTTCGGCTCAGCAAAAACAATTGCCTTGGAAGCAATGACTGGTCGAAACAGAGCTTCATCACAGTTCTCATGAATGATCTCTTCTGGTGGTTCCACATCCAACTCATCGTCCGATTGAACTGTAACGACCATCCCGAGCGGATTCACAACTTTAGCGACACCACCAGAATTATGAGGTTTCATTGCAACAATCACACAGCGCCCACCTGAACAGAAAAAGCCAACGGCAGGAATTACTGATTGTAACATTTCAATTTATCTAGCATGCAATGTATGTTTGTGTGTACGTGTGTGTTACGTGATGAAGATGGAATCAATTTAAGCCAATGCATTGTATTTATTGTTTTTTTTAAAATTATTATTGTTTTAATTTTAATGGCAAAAATAAATCAACGTTAAATAATAAAAGTAATAATAAAAGAAATATAAACAATCTCGCACAGAATCACACACAAACACACGCCAAACGATAAATGTTATATCAGTGAGTATTGCCTGCCAATGGCTAATTCTGAAAACGCGTTTGCTAACAAACGGTGTGCGCCACAAACATAACAAAATCATAAGAAAATATAAACCAAATTAAAAACGACTACTTCCAAGGATACAAAAGCCACTTATTAATATTTTTATGTTTTGCTTAACCAATTTTGCACTTACCTATAGGAAATAATATCACAGTTGTATCAATAATATGAATAATTGATATAACTGATACACTTCATGCGACTACTCACCAGATTCTCTGATACCCGGAGATTCGAGCATTGCATCCGCCAAGTCTTCTTTTAATTGGAGTTCGCCAGCGCCCCCCACGTCGTCAAAATTGCGTTGAAGAGTATCCAAGAGTTTAGGTGATGGTTCACAACTGCTTACGGAACCAGCTTCAATAAGAATTGGATATGCCGCATTCAAGGGCATATTCACTGGTTTCGACCGTACCACATCTATTGATTGTGCTTCTATAATATTCACAGAAGCCCTGCATGGATAACATTGCCCAGCATTAAATGTAAATAATCCATTACAATATAAAACTTACCCAGTTCCATTGTTATAAGTTTTAAAACTGAACTGTGGTCCCATCCAGAGTCTCCTGTGGGGTCCAGCATGTGTAACAATTTCCACCTGCGAGAGCCACCTATCATCAGTATGACTGGGCTTACTTTGTTTATAGGGTAATTCTTCTCTATAAATTAAGTTCAGATTTTCATTTGATAGTGGCATCTGAATATCTTTTCCTCCAGGTATTCTTTGAAGCAACCATTGCGCCTTTGCCAATACAGACAATTCAATCAAAGTATCATTGCAAACTTTTTCTTTGGGAACAGAGGTAACATGGTGTGGATCCAAATCGTATTGAATCAAGGAGCCATGACAAGACATTATAAATAGTGACTCCACTGGTCTAACTTGAGGCTTAACGACACCAGTTTCACGAGTCTGATTTACAGGTTCTATCCAAGCGCGAGCAGGTGCAAAGCAAGCTGTCACTCTCAAAGAGACCTGCAAACCATCTTCAGATGAAGAACCCAAACGTTGCCTGCCAATATTCTGTCTTGGTTGGCTTCCAGAATTCTGAATAAATAAAGGCTGACGAATTTGTGCCAAAGGATGTACAACTGTTGGATGCGGATACGGAGGTAATCTCGGGTTGTGATATGGTAAGTTAGAATTTATCGGGGCTTCGAAGATACAAAGTGGACTGTTGGATCGACCTTCTGCGGTCAATCCCGCGGATCTATGAAACATTGACATTTTGTTAACAACGTGTGGAGTCGCGTGTGTCCTTACACCAACATTTCCACCATATGGTGTAATAGGAAACACGTGAGTAGTTCCACGAAGTGTAGACACTGTCACCCAACGTGAATCCGGCGAAAAGCACATGTCTTGGACACGAGCCGTCGTATCACCCCGGTGCAAAATATATAAATGATGAACAGCAGCCAAAGCTGGTCCTCCAGGGTGCGAGTGGATACGAAACAAATGAAAATCGTAGCCCCTTTTATCAGCTGTCAACAGCAAAAGTCCGCTGGGATCGAAAGATAAATAAACAACAGCTTCTTTGTGTGCCGTGAAATGAGCCACAATGCCTTCTCCCTGAATCCCCTTTTCATTACTCTCCATGTTTTGATTCTGAAAACCAAATCGAGTTAACTCCCATAGTATTAGCTAATAATACGAAATACCTCAATGTCCAAAATGGTGACGACACCTTTTTGTTGCACTTCGTTTAATCCTGAGCTCAGCGAGCTTCCTGTAACTGTAGCCTTATGCGGTACATTTCCAGTCAAACTGCTCGCAACTGTTTCGCCTAATTCCCGCAATCCTCGTCCCAGCGACTTCGCAGCATGCAATACAGTTGCAGTATAACTCTTTAATAATAAAAAAAAATATATAAATACATTAATCTGTTTTTTATAAAGTTATAATTACCACCTGCACTCCTTCACCATCATTTCCACCACTACTTCTTCTGGCTGGAAGTAATTTATTTTCAGCATAAGCCAACCAGCGAGTGCCTAAAGCAACAGGATTGGGATAAATTCCTGGGCTTAAGTAACAAGTAGTTATTGTTAATTTATCTTCCAAATTGAATGCATCAAAAATAGCTATCCTCTCTGAGAAAGTTACAACAACTGATCTTTTATTGGCCACTACATCTAGTATTTGATTTTTAAATTTAATCAATTTCACCTAAAATAACAGTATTTACAAAGTAAAATCAAAAAATAAATATACAATATCAATAATACCTGTTCAGCAGTTTTAAGAGAAATAAAACTTAAGGAACAATAATCAGAGCCCGGAGTAACATTATCACAAAGGGCAATCAATGGTCTCTTTGAATTATATGAATCAACAGCATTGTAAGCAACTCGATAAGGAGTTGGTAAAATTTTTAAGACTCTAACTGAACCATGTCTCCAGGATAAAATTTCAGTGGCCTCACCATTGGCCTGTATTGCCCAAATCTTCAATAAATATTTGTCAATAACAATTAAAATATTTTAAATATATATATATTTTTACCTGAATGCCAGTAGTGTACCCCAAAACAAGAAGAATTGATGGTGGAATAACTTTGTCCCCATTCATACAGTAATTATTTAGTTCATCAACTTCCACCCGCTCAAATCTTGCCCACTGAATTTGGTCTTTGGTATCAGAAGGCAAATTATAAGCGTTTGGAACAACATCATTTATAAAACCTGCCACACTGTCCAATATAGTTGGATCGGTGACTTGTTGAGGCAAAACAATATTGTTGCCATGGTTGAGTTTAGCCTTGATTGGAGAATCAGCTGACATTTTGATTAAAACAAAAAACAATCTAAAAAAATAAAGATACTAAAAATACTCCTTACTACATTGATATGACAACATTCTTTAATATTACCTTTTCTTTTTAGAATAACTGTAGCTGTAATGTAAGGAATGATTATTTATATAATGTTGTGGTCAAACAAAGGGTGTGGAATTAAAATAAGCATCAAGGTGAAGGACAAAGGCAAAAGGGGTCTGTGACTCTTCCTGCAAGCTGACAGCACATGAATTTTGGCTTAGACCAAGGGCGATGGTCGCACAAACACTTTGCGAACTAATTTGCTTGAAAAACTCTTTTCATTTATAGGAAATTTAACATTTTTCTAATTCAACTACTGCGTCATTTTTAATGACAGAAAACTGCACGTGACGTCATTTTTGTTTGTTTCGAAACACCCGTACGATTACAGAATAGCAGAAAAAACAACATACATTCGCGCACGCACCAACCGTTTCGGAAGTTGACGACACAACTCCAAAATAAGATATTGCAAATGCCCTTTTTACTATCAGATTCGGAAATACTGATTAGATGCAAATGGTTCGTTGAAATCAATATGTAAATAGATGAGAATGTCCGTTCTGTTGTGCACTCACAAACTGTCACAACATAAATCAGCTGATTGGCTTGAGCAATAACAAAGATGGGGGCAGGTGGGGATGGTATTTTTTCGCTATTTTAAATACGTTTTTGCTATTTTGCCAAAGATTTAAAATACATTTTACCACGGAAACTACAATCTTTCTCAACAACATTACCAAATCAATTTAAATTAACTAACTTCTTCAATTATAAAGTAGACGAAATTTTAAACAATGTTGCCATATTTTCAAAACTCGTTTTCTTTAATTTACGTATAATTAAGGTGAATTATAAATATTATAATTGACATACGTTAAAAAAAGGTAATTCTCATTCACTAAAATATATCCTTGAAAATTTCATTCAAAACAACAATATAAATTAATGCTCAAATGTTTGTAATTAATTCTTTATAACTAATACATGATCTAATGATCACATATTACGTCATTGACTGAAATAATGTATTGTTCAATGGTAATGAAAAACAAACAATTATAAACAACCTAATAAGATAGGCAATCAAATGTACTCAGACATTATTATTTCATTTTAGATTATGGAACTCCTGAACAAATCTCGCCTGTTTTAATAATATAAAGAAATAAATATGAATAGGTTTGATGACAAAAATATACATAGATTTTACCCACAAATTAAGAAGATAATCTACAATGGAACAATTGTAAATTCTTAAATCTTCCAGAAATTCTTTCAAATATAATTAGTACATCTTTGTTTATCTACATGCACTGGATTTATGGAAAGTCTAATACGATTTGTAACATATATTATAAGCAAATACAAATATTTTTAATTCAATTTTATAATTGATCAACTTTAGAAATTATTAGATGCATCTCTCCAGCCGCGAATCAATTGCTTCCTAAGACGTTTCTTAATATGCTTCATTTCGGGCCTGGATGATAAATTGATATTTTCCGCTTTATCAAACTGATGGCAATATAATTCGGTAGCATATACTTTAGACCAATTAGGTAAAAATAAAATATTATCAAATTCAACCCACTCTGTATATCGGAATAGAGAAGTTCTGATTGAATAACCCATTATTTGAATATCCGTTAATTTAGGCTGATCGCTATTAGGTTGAATACTTGGGTAAATCCCAGGTCTTGGATATTGTGTGAAAATTGCATTCTTCCTCACCTAAAAGAAAATTTTCAATTTATATTTCCTATTAAATAAAATATTAAAAATAATAAAACCTTTTCAGTTTTGTTATTTATCAAATCAATCATATGAGGTACAAGACTTATTCCCTCTGTGCATAATTTAGTATTCTTCTTAGAACATACATTTAAACTTTGTGATAGTTGAGTCAAATCAACTAACGTCGGAAACAAATCAACCAATTCAACTAATTCTTTAGATTGTATTAATGTTTCTGTCATTTTAGGCACGTGAATTATTAATGGAACTCTTGTGGCTACATCAAAGTTACTATATTTTGCAAATTCTCCATGTTCGCCCAGAGAAAATCCTTAAAAATCAACATTAATAAATTTTTATATAAATATTCCACATTTAAGTACCATGATCTCCAAAAATTACCACAATAGTATTATCATCAATTTCTCTTAATAATATCCCAATAACATCATCAATATAAGTTGTTGCTGCCATGTAACTTTGCTTAATAAGCAAAGAAAAATTATCAGGCATCATTCCAAATGGGAAAGAAATATTGAGTGCAGCAACATCATCTCTTGATTTAACATCCAGCCATGGATTCCAAGCCACATTTGGCAAATCTGAAGGTCTTTGTCTATTTTTGGGTAAAGTGACTTTATTTAATGGATGATAATCTAAATATTTCCTAGGAAATTTGAGTGGTATATGTGGCTTCTGGAATCCAACAGCTAGAAAATAGGGTTTTGACCATTTCCTCTTCAAGAATTTTAAACCAGCATTTAAAATTTCAATATCAGGTAAACTTTCATTGGGTTGGTCTTCAATTCTCACAGGACAAACAATGTTTGCCTGCTTATGGCCATACCTATTAACACAAACTCTGCTGTTCTTAAATTTTTCTGTTACAGGATGAAAGGGCTGAAGACTCCAACTATATTGAATATCATCTGTATGATTGGATACAATACCAGGATGGAAAACTTTACCAACTGAATGGGTCACATAACCATTTTCTTTAAAATGTTGAGGAATTGTTGTATAGTTCCCAACAGTATGTCTCCAATAACTATGGACGTCATATAAATGTAAGCTGTCTGGTCTTCTGCTTGTTAAAAATGATGTTCGGCTTGGACCACAAAGTGCTTGCTATAATACAGTGAGATATTATATTATCATAATTAATATAGTCTGTATACTTGTGCAAATGCATTATGAAATATGAAGCTTTTCTGTGCCAAAATATCTAAATTAGGTGTATATGCTGTATCATCATTAAAAACTTTAATTGATGGCCTTAAATCATCCACAACTATGAATAAAACGTTGGGCTTTTTCCCATCCACAAACACATGCGATAAAAATATAAATAACAAAATTTTCTTCATTATTATCATAATGAGATGATTTATACTTATAAACACTTTTTGTTTATTTTTAAATCTGACATACCGGTTGCCGGGCATATCATATTCATTAAATAATGTATATCATTTGTATCAAATAAATGCATTCACCTTGCGGCAATAATTCCAACTAAGTTGAAAAATATGACAGCAGCAGTGGTGTTACAAAAAGTTACATATTTATTATTTTATGTATTAAATGGTCAAGTACTAGAGTTTTAGATGTACTGAATTTTATGTAATGGATATTTCATGTTAAACTAATAGAATGTTGAATATTTGATGTTGTTGTATTAATTTATAGATTTAAACTAAAATATTTAGAATAGTACGTCTATGCAGGAATTTAATTATGAATAAAACAGGTTTCTGTAAGCAATTTGTTAAATGTCAGATGAATGAAGCAAATTGGTTTCTTTTGTTTTTAATTGTAAAAAAAAACATGTTAATACTTAAATATGATTAAATGTATGAAGTAAACTATAATTTCTGAAACAAAATATAAAGTACATGCAGTATTGTTATAATAAATGTGAATATATGTTGGCTGTGCTATCAACTTCCAAAGGGAACTGCTTTCTTGAGAATTCTGTTTGAATCCAGTGCAGCTAGAGCATAAAACCATGTCCGATGAACACAGAAAACTCTACACAAAAAAAGGCACTGGAACAGTGCCCAAAG
This sequence comes from Nicrophorus investigator, assembly GCA_963457615.1. Classification (NCBI taxonomy): domain Eukaryota; kingdom Metazoa; phylum Arthropoda; class Insecta; order Coleoptera; family Silphidae; genus Nicrophorus; species Nicrophorus investigator. Next base: position 18,014,251 of record OY735140.1, on the reverse strand, counting down.
TGAAACAGAGGAACATCACAAACACATCACAGAGACCTCCCATTCAGAATGAGAGATGTTCCAATGTTCTCTCCAACAATTTGGTCAGTCAATTATAAATAACATTTCACTACTGTAAATATTCTTAATTTAGAACACACTTAACATAATACTCTGCGATTGACGTTTTTTGGTTAAGCTAAAAATATAGTATCTATTATTAGCCAATTAAAGGCGTGTGTATCTGTTTATTAAAGGGCAGAGACTGCAATTTCATCACAAGACAGTATAGGAACCCAAGTAGAAACCCTCAGTATTTTGCTCCAATGGATCCCGAGAGTTCAGTTAGACAAAATGGGATTATCACATGTTAGTTTGTATATGGCTGGTTGTATGATCCAATAAGAATATTAATAAATCATTTTGAATCCAACCAGCAAATGGAACCTCAACTCCAAACACAAGTGCAACAAATTCAAGGAGAAATTCATGTGGGGCAGTACCAAAATGTGATAATGTTACAAAGTATCCAGATAAGAAGCAAATTGAGGCAAAATTGGGACAGATCCAAGAATATTTGAGGATCACCTCATCCTTAATGAGCAATATGAAGAACACTGATGAACAGGTAATGTATACTTTTAAATTATTGCAATATAATTAATTCAAACATTGAATTACACAATTCTCTTTTATTCAATTATATAAGTTACAAAACACAATTTTTATTCAGTCTAATGAAGAAGAAATGGACAAGAATCATTTAGAACAAATGGTTAAAGACCTTCTTGATAGTGAGGCCAAATTAGTTGTGTTGTTGTCTGAGATTGATGATGAGGACAATAATAAAATTGATAAGGTGATTGATTGATTGAAAGTGTGTGTTGCATTAACAAAATTTCAAATCATTCTTTATATTTTCTTTATAACACTATGCTATTTTTTGCTCAACTAATATGCTTCATATCAGCGTTTTTCACCTGCAAACCGTCAAAAATCTTTTTTTTATTAAAATAAAAGACGCTTCCCTCTTGGAAGTGCCAATTCACATATATGTTACTGCAATACATCGAAATACCGAAGGGCTTTGCGGATAATTCCTGGGCAGAGCCTCTGCAAACCCAATATAAATAATAAAAAATGTTAACGTGGACCGGTCCGCCGACCACGGGTTGAATAACGCTGCTTTGCATTATATTATTAATTCTTATTTATAACTATATGTACAAGTGGATTCTAAATTAATGTCAATTGATTTTCCTCTTTTAACATTTGTTTTAGATGTGATTCTTATAAATTATGTTCAACATAATGCTCTTAAATTGTTAAATGATCTATTTTATGCTTAGTAAGTTAATTAGTTATTTTCTGATATCAACATTATATGATTAAACTATTTTCTTTATTTTCATATTAATTACGTTTTACTACTAATTATCTTCAATTCGTATTATTAACCCAAATATATTATATAACCATTTATTGTTTGATCATTGAAATTGTTCATTATTAACAGCTAATTATTATTTATTAAAAAAATAATAATTATTCAAGAATAGATGTATCAATTCCAATAATTTTATTCAATTTGACATTTTATTAGAAAACACCAGTATCGAATTATGTATTAATTCAATTTGAAAATTTCGAATAATTAGAAATAATCAATATATTTTTCAGTTCCCAGATAACTGCGATTTAGAACAAGCAGCTTCAGGTATAAGTAAAAAGGAATTAGAAAACAAAATGGAGGAAGCAACAAGGGAAATGATGATGCTCAAAGAACAGGAGAATTTTCTTCTTCATTCACAACTTAATGTAGAGAGTCAATTGAGGGAAGCACGCATGGCTCAAGAAAAGCTGATGAAAGGTTTTAGCGTTACAAGAAATATGAACCAGGAGGCAGATGGTATAATTACAGCATTAAACGGTTTATCTATAGATGTATTTGATGCGTTTTCAAATTCGGGTGCGAGCTCTAAAAATTATAATGAAAATCAAACTGATATGGACCGTGAATTAGAAGAGAGACTCAAAACATTGAACACGAAGAATCAGGTGTCTTTAGTACCACCCGATCAAAATCAGGTTGATTCTCTGCAGAATAGAATTTTACAGATGCGGGATGGCAATGACAATCGAAATCAATTGATACAAATGCTTGACAATCGCGACGCTCAAATACAGGCAGAGCACAATGCTCTCCAAGGCAAATTAATGGAATTGCAAAATAAGAAAATGAAAGTCGACCAATTGGTGCATCAATTGCAGAACATGAATGAAGAGTCCGATGAAGACGAAATGGGTAGTCGTGTTAAAATGATTGTGAACATGAAGGACCAGCTACATAAACTTAAGGATATGCTCAATGTAGTTCAAAATACGGAGAATTCGTTGGATACACAAAATATTAATGATCCTGATATCGAGGATCAAGTTTGGAGAATGTGTTCAAAGTCTGATAACTTGATTCAGAATGATGTCCGGTCTAATTCAAGACATGTTGAAAATAAGTCTCAAGGACATTCTTCAAACGAGAGGCATGCGAAAGATAAGCAGGTTAATAAGAAGTCGATGAATGCTAATGAAAGAGAACACATATTTCAAGCACAATCGCGCGAGAAGCAGAAGAGGGAGTTAGAAGTCTTAATGAGCAAATGTAAGTTTCATTTATGTGACAAATATTCAATTAATAATTTTTTTTTAAAGCTGCAACTTCGAACTTGAATCGGGATGTAAATAGTGAAAGTAAATCTGATATTGGAGCAAGCAGTAACCCTTTGTATGAAGGATCTACGAATTCTTGGCATCCGATTCCTTCAAATGTCTATCCAATGCCCCAACCAAATGATAGATATTCAAGGTAATAAATTCTTATGTAATTGCTCATATTTTTATTAATTGATTTAGTTTCAGCGATGATTGCCCCGAAGATGATATGAACGAATATGCTGACACGCCAGCTGCCATTCAACCGATGCCATCTCTAATATATCCAACTTCCAATTACACTAAGCGGAGGAGCGAGGAACCCAGGATTGAAGTTTCACAAGAATCTGGATATTTGCATGCTACTTCAGATCGAAGCATCCGCAGTCCCTCTATTGCTACGCCTGCGTATCCCAGAACTCGTAGTCGATCGAATGCAAATACAGAAGCGGCCAATAAGAAGCAGGTACATATTATATTAACGTAAATTTGAATCCGATACAGTTTTGAATATGATGACTTTGTCATTAGTATCGTACTGTGGCTCACGAAATCCTTTGTTCAAATGTTCCATGCTTAGTTTGTACCACAAATCAATCTTGTTTTTATTATCATCTTCTTTAAAAATCATGATTCCCTCTCAGCACGAACAATTTTGCAAAATATTAATGACACATATATTTTAATAACATCTATGGTGATACAAAATTATTTTTAGATGCAAAAACAATTGGAATTGATACGCAGCGTTTGTGATACTATGTTGGATCAATCTAACGAAAGCCAACCCAACATACAAGTTCGTAACAATCTTACTCCGTCACCAGTATATTCAGAGCCCAGACAATATACATCACCCAGTGCGCATAATATGAATGCACTCAACGTCGTTCATCCTGCTGAAAGCCACGGCTTTCCCACAATGCCACCGTTCTCGCCTTCGGATCCAGGAAATTATCAAAATTGGTTGGCCACTAATAATATGCAGACTCAAGCGTTTATGCTGAATACTTTGAACCAATGTTGTCAAATGCTTTGGCTTCAGCAACGGGAACTGTCTTCATTACGCAACACCGTCAATATGGTAACATACGGTAACTTACTATTTAAATTATTTTGTAACCAGGGTTATTTTGCAGATGCAGGAACGTAACCAGAATCTTCCATTTGATCCAAATACTCAATATCCTTACCTGTTTCCAAATGGATCTGGAACAAATAATCTATACAACAGATCGCCAAGTTTCCAGCATCCAAAATTGAATCCAATTGGTGCTTCGATGCCCAACCTAAACCATGCTCATTGTTCCCAAACTAACATGGATCATGCTTGCCATGCAAACCATTGTAATGTACAAAACGCACGGATTTTAGATAGCGCTTTGAATAACAATAACAGCTCGGCCGTCCATAATCATAATCAGAACACCGGAGCGGGAAGCGGTGGTGGAGGCGGAGAACAGCCTCACGGTAACAACGCGGTTTTACATCATCCGCCGCCACCACCCACCCAAATCTGGAATGGACAAGCCCTAAACAATCAAGTGGCGCCTGGAAACCGCGCCAACAATTATTGGGACAATTTTAGAAGGTAAGTTGCAATAGGTTTAGCTTACATTTTATAGCAATTTACAGATTATTTCTAGAAAATTAAAATATCAAGAAATAATATAACATAATTATAATGAGAACATTTATCAAAAATACATATATTTGTCTAGGAATCATACAGTCAATGAAATCCTTGTATTTCATATCTCAGTATCATTGAGACCAAATCATTTAACAAATACATTAAATATATACAACCATATTGTAAACAAAAATTATTCGAATACATATTTCATAAGCATTGTATTTTTATACAATGAACTTCATTATAAATAATTCGTTTTGCAATTATTATGGAAATATTATTTTTTAATATAAATTGCTATAAAATGTATTATTTTAGCAGCAACTTCCTATTTTTTGCTATTTTTTTCGTTGTGTTTCTAATTGTTATTTTTTTGTTGTGCTATTCAAAATTTTGTTTGCATATTTATTTTATTTTTAATGTAACTTAATTAACAAAAGATCCTTTTTCTTCATTTATCTCTCAACCCATTATTATTCGGATTGTACTTATTATTTTTTATTTAAAAATTGAGGTGAGTTTAAGTACAGTCTTTTTTATTTGTTAACTATAATTAATCTTGATGCGTTAAATTTTTGTTTTAGTTATTCCCGTCAAAATTTGTTATCCACGAAGAATAACGAAGGCTTGCAAAATGCATCCACCATGTTCGGAGATAGATCGAATACTAGTTTACAAGGACTTTCATTGGCACTTTCTCAACCGACTCAAAAACAAAATACGGAGAGCCAAGAACCTGTTCCTGGAGCTTCGGTCTCCTTGGAAAACACACCTGGAAGATTCAGAGCTAACGTCTCCCGACAGCGTAGTAATTCAAGTGTTGGAGTAGCAAGTGCTGTCCCACCGGATGTTTTAAATGTAAACCAGAAAACAAATGATTTTCCTCTAGATTTCGGAAATTCTGGTTTCTCTACACTGAGCAATATGTATGGTAATACTTCGTTTGAATCTCATGATACCTTTAAAGATAGCGTCCCGACCAATCGACGAAATCGTAATGAATGGCATGACGATACTCGATCTCCAAATGATTCTCCAAAGTAAGATTAATTGCATGGCATAATCAATATAAAATTAAGTATTTTTTTTTAGGTCAAAATTGTTTGAAGAATTGAGAGAAAACGTCTATAAAGAAGTTGCTTCCCTCATATCTGCAAATCAAGGAAGGCCGCATTTTTTGATACAACTCTTCAGAGATCTGCAATTGATTAGTTCAGATCCGCTGCGTAGACGCACCCTTCAGTCAATCCAAACGGTAATTAGCAATTCAATTAATTCACCGGGTTCATCGACTGGAGCCACAAGACAGGTTCAAATTCCAACTATTGAAACTGAAAACTTGGAGAACGAGAATCAAGCTGCAGGGGAATTCTTCGACCTAGGAAATTTTATTTGGCCTAAATCGCTTATAAATGTTCGTATTTAATCATTATTATATACATCATTATATGATACAGTTTATTTTTGTTTTAGCAAGAAACTGTTGAAACTAATAGCCCAGAGCATTTAGCGGATGTATTATCATTCCTAAATAATCATAATGAAGATATTTTCTCAGACAGTTTGGTACGCGCTTTAAGGGATACTTTAGTAGAATCAACGTTTTCTGCAATATTCGTTAATACAAACACTAAAGATGGTATAATCCAAAAACATTTTGCTTCTTTATTAACTGAAGCTTTGGAACATTATCGTGGAAAAAAGTAATGTAATATAATTTACAAATAATATTATTTACAATTTACTTATAGGGTGCAAGATGTGAGGTTAAACGTACTACAAACTGTAGAAGACTTACTTCGTGGTGAAATATCTTTGATTCGTTTGATGCGTGAAAACATAAGCGAGGGTGGAGACAGCATAGAGCAATGCCTTCCCATGAATTCGTACGATATGCAAATGCCGTTAAACGAAGAAACTGGACCTCAAATGCAAAATGGAGATTTAGCTGAAGCCGATCAAAGCCGTATAGAAATTGAAGAGGATGAAGGTGCTGTCGGTGGAGTTTTAAATATAGCTTTAGAACGCAGTACAAGCAGCATTGCTGGACAAGTACTTATAAATTAGATATATATATACAGCGGACAGCATTGTTTCATATTGTACAATTTCAGGTTTTACCGGATGACAATGATATCCCGAAACTGGATTTAGTGATGACCACAGAGGTAACGTGATAAGTTTAGAATAATTTTTTAGACTATTTTGTTTGCTTGCAGTCCGATGTTGAGTTTGTCGAACAAGGTTTGGACCAAGTTCCAACACGGTTGACCACTCATAGCAATTCCAGATCTAATACACCTAGTAAAGGTACATTATATTAGCAGTATAACTTGTACCTCATTTAATGTTAAGAATTATTATTTTATGATTATATAAAGATTGTATATCAAGATGTTATTTTATTTTTAGATAAAAAAAACATTGGATTAGATGGACCGGAGCATTTTTAAATATAAGCGATAAATTGGAGGAAGAGGTAATTTCAACAAATATTTAAATGTAAAATCTAATAAACGAAATATATATGTATGTGGATAGAAAGTAGCGCATTTATTAATATAAAAATATTAAAAGTACATTAATTTTTAACAATTAGAACATACGTAAGTATCGGTAACTACATAAATAATATTATTATACATACAGGAAAATAATAAAGAAACAATTTGGATGCTGATCAACGGAATCCAAATTACAGTTAACATTGTTATTAGATTATATTTTTTTTTAGAACTCATGGCCCAGCCAATGATGCAAACAACTACCATGGGTTTCCCTTAATAATTCCTCAACTAAGTCTAATTTTCCTAATTGATTAGATCCTCGCGGTTTTCCTTCTAGAAACAAAGCGAGGAGAAATATTGCATTATTATTGTATATCTTTTTGCGAAAGAAAAAAAAAGAACAAATAACAAACTAAATATACATATTTATATTATATATAGTGTCCCATCATGCAACGAGAAATGTCTGGAATATTGTGTGTAGGTTTCCTGACATGATCGCAAATATTAATAGTTTGTTGCTCTGGTTGAGGGTGAAGTAGGACGGGATCTGAAAGAAATGGATTAAATAACTACTGTTGTACTGACTACTCTATCTTATTACATTACTTATATATTACACAATTAGCATTATTGAAACTACGTCATCCGCAAAACTACATGTCTATTTTTAAGAAATTTCTACTATGTTCAATAACTAAATCTACATATTTATAGGAATCTATAATAAGAAAGAAATTATAAATAATATATTAGAATAATAGATGTTCAAAGTTGCTATCACAGCTTTTTCAAGTTACAAAGTCAAGAAAAATTCTTCTAATACGCACATTTGAAAATGGGTCTATTTCAGTACACAAGCTATTTTTTTTGAAACTTTGTTACATGAGTTTAAAACTATTAGGTACATAACAGGAATTTATAAAGGATAATATGCATATATTTATAATATAATCATTGATTTGAACTGTGAAAATAAAAAATATCTTTGACTATGTGCATTTTGTTAATTATATAGAATCTTTTTTTTTAAACATAACTGCCTTAGGCTTGTTGACAAAAGGTCTTTCTGCGCTGTAATATACATTTATTTTAATTTTATGTTCTTTTATATTTGGCTCATTATCATAAACAAAATATTTTAATGTTATAAATGTGAAAATATTGGAATATTTTCATGTTATTTTAATTTATTGACCAAGATTATATATTATCTTATATGGTAACTGAATAAATAAATAAACTGAAATATAGTCTTATACACAAGCGTCGCAATCAAATATCTAATTTTACTTCAGGTGAATCATTTCATTGAAACTACTCAAAATAACGAAGAATGTTCAAGGATGGACTATATAGCGTGGATGAGCAAATCGGTATTTAAAATTTACGTAGATTACAGGAGTGACAGAAACGGAAAAAAATAAGTGAATTTATAAACAAAAACATATTCTTGTCCGATATCTAAATGTTTTTACGTTGATTTAAATTTTCGTTGATTACAATATGACAAATTAGTATAAAGCCAATTAAGACTGAGGGAATTAATCGGCTAATTATCATGTTTGTCTTACGACATCTTTATGTTGCCAAGTGGAAACATTTAATGGTTAGAAAATCAAACTCACCATTTTGCCGCCTTTTTTTGCAGCTCGAGCAATTGTCAACATCGATTAGCGTCCTTTTCCTGGTGTTATTTTTGAAGGGATCTTGTTTTGCAGGTTCTCTTCTAGTGTTGTTATCATCATCTTCGGGCTCCATGCAATTATTGAACTGGATGTCCATATCACAGTTGGTTTCCATCCTCTCGAGGGTATTGTTGGTTTGGTTCTGAGGTGATCGCCGAAAATCCTCTTCTTTACCAACAGCAACCGGTTGATATCCATAGTAACCATTCATCGAAACGTGATGCGAGACGCAGCGACCAGTGGTAATATCGTTCAATGGATCTTGGACGATCGGAATTAAGAAATTGATGGCGTCTTTCATGTTTCTCACACGTTGAGCTTGTATATATTTTTGTTTTGAGCTCAGGCTTCGGTATAGTTGATTGTACTACTGCTGGTTTTTAGCGGTTCGTCAGGTCAGGAGCGCGTGGAGAGATTGCGTGGTTATAGGCAGTCGTTGTAGCTAAGCTAACAAATACGAGAATCGCTTGTTACTAAAGGTTATATGAATTAAATGAGGAGAAACACTTTCACTTCTATTGCGATTGCTACGAACAATTTCCTCATGTATACAAGTCAACATGTGATTTGTAAATGTTTTGCTGGAACATTTTTGAAACGGTCGGAGCAGGTCGGCCGTTTACAGGCGCAGTTCACGATTTTGACCGAGTACATTTCCCTCCATACAATTTCCATATTAGGCTCATTCATAAGTCATCTGTTTTCATGGTTTCCGTGAAAGCCAGTGGAAAACTTTTCCACCAAACCCTCCAAGGTTACTGCTATGACCGAAAGTTATTGCCAAATATACAAAATAATAATACAAATTTATAGATTTCGATTTCGAAACAACTCGCAAATAATTAAATAATAAGGACAGTAATTAAGCTATATCTTATCCAAAATATAAATAATTAAAAAATAAAACAATTCTATTCTAAATAAATACACAAAAATAACAAAATATATTAAGTTGTATTTTCCATACTATACAAAATTTATTGTTTAAGTATAACACAATACCAGCGCCCCTATTTAGGTTTTAGGGCCCGGGCATAATTAGGCAGTGGGGCCACAGTAAATATAAAATATATATTGTGCAGTGGCGGTACTTCACTTAATATATTTTTTTTATAATATACTTCGGGACCCAAAATATTTTAAAGAGAACATTACATTTGTTTTATTAAAAAAAAAAGTATTTTCCTCATCTATTTATTTTACTATTAGCACGACGTATAGCGCCAGTCACAAGTAAAAAGATATAAATATATACATACAAATAATTCTACAATTGACAAAATAATAAAAGTATAGCTATAGCTCATCCCTGGCCAAGGCTTCTCCAAAAACGGGAAACCTCGTCCAGGGAGAAAAGGGAGTATTAGTTATTGGAGCACCACAATATTAGAATGTCGTGGGCCCTGACAAACACATTTTCATTTGCGGTAATTGATACGAGTGGGATTGAGCATAAGGTTAAGAAAATCAAATATTGGATCATACATATTTCATTTTAACTATATCATAAAATTATTCGTATTTTGTCTTATACTAGTCAGCAAACCGCGGCTTCGGAGTATTAGGTTCATTTAATGATAAATTGTGGCTTCCAACTCCCACACGCTAACGATGACTATGTTGGATTGCGAAAATGCATTTCAATAGCAAAAATCATGTTATAAATATACAAAGTCCATTCCAGCCCAAATATTCAGGTTAAAAAAATAAAATATTGAAAGTATAGTAATATGACACTAGTCACCAAGAACATCGACAAGCGGGTGAACGTTTTAGCATACATATGCAACGACATCCGCCTCCAATGCGTTCGTCAAGAGATTCCGAAAAAAGCGACCAATTTTTCAACGATTGGTCAGATTTTGACGCACCTAGGAATAATTAATATTTTCAAGGTCCATCTGGGCGAAACATATTTAAAAATACTGAAGTTAGAAGATGTAACGAGTTTGTTTGTGGGATGTGATTTATTTCAACTTGTTGCTACAGAAATGAATGAATGAATATCACGCTTAAAATCTACAAAAGTAACTAAAAATGTGGTTTGCTTTAATAATTATTTTTAGGTTTCTACAAATATTATATTTTCTACATTTTTCGGACAATGCCGATCGTTTATTTTAGATTTAAAATATAGATTATTCACAATAAAATTTGATGAAAATTATAAATTAGGATAAGGTGTAATCAATGGACGAGGGCATTATACCATGTCGTGGTAGTCTGAGTTTTAGAGTGTATAACTCCAGTAAAATAATAAAATGTGAGTTACTAATTAGAATGTTATTCTACTACTGCATATACATCAAAATTTAAATTATACTCTGGTGTTGGGCAAAAAATAGAAAATATGGTAAGAGAACTATTGACATCATTTATACATGGATAATTATTGTAATAAAGTTAAACTCACCAAAAAATTAGTTAAAACTAAAAATATTTAAATCAAACTTTAAATGAGATGGAAAACTTGGAAAGAAGATCTGAATCTGAATGTCAGACCTAACCAGAAACTGAATTTTCAAGACTTTCTACTAAATCCATCTTCTACTCATCATTTTGACCTTATGCAGGGACGGTCTAGAAATATAAAACGTCGTAGTATTGTGAGAATATTAAAACTAAATAGAGGTGAAAAGTTTGTTAGAAAATATAATTAAAGACACAATTTACATGAGTAAATTTTGTAAAGTACCCTTACATGTAGGAGAATGTTTTCTCATTTTTGTAGTCATTTGTAACAATGAAGAGGACAATTTATAGCATAGAAAATGAAAGTAATATTATTTTATTTGCATTTTTATTATTACTTTTTTTTTAATATTTTAAAACATTTTGAATATTAATTAAGACTGTTGTACAACTAATATATCCGAATTAGTTTTCTTAATATTGCAAGTAACTTCTATAACGCTACCATCACTTTCGTCAGACTCCAACTCATTGTCAGTATCCATATTATCATTGCTTGATTGATTTGTAATATCTTCGTTAATTTCCTTCATTAGTTCATCATATTCATCATCTGATTCACTATCGGTTTCATCATCAGTTTGGTTTTGCTTTTCATTTTTCTTTTTCATATTTTTTATATCCAATTGTTCACCTTTAAGAAGATGCATATTTGCAGAATATGGTAATTTTATTCCAGCCAATTTGAGTGCAGTACTGTGCTTAATACTTCCAGTGTCCTTTCTTGGATTTCTTTTTGTTTTTATTGGTTTTTTATTTTTGTGGCAATGCACATGTTTGTGAAGATTTTGCTATAAATATTATATTTAACAATTGTATGATTAATATAAAAGTATTTACCATTTTAGACAGAGTAACATTGCATCCTTCTATTGGGCAAGGAATCTTCTTTTTCTTGTTTTCATGAAATGTAGTGATATGGTATTGCAAATTATTCTTGTAGAAATAATATCTTTTACATCCCTCAAATACACAAGGATAAATGTCTCTGTCCTTTTTATCCAGGTGCAATTTCTTGTGCCTATTCATAATTGCTGAACTTGAAAATATTTTACCACATGTATCACATGGGAATTCTAAAAGAAATTTTTAATAATCATATGTTGTATATAAATATATATATATATATATATATATATATCAATGTTTACCTTTTTTTGAATTTCTCATAGGGCATATTTTCCTATGAGCAACTAATAGTGTCCAGAAATTAAATGTTTGTCCACACTCACAATCATAGACATTATGATGATTTTTATGTCTTGTACAATCCAAATTTGTTGAAAATTTCTTGTTGCAAATGTCACATTCAAAAGGTAAAACACCTGTATGTATGTACATGTGTTTTTGTAATTGTCCTTTCCTGAAGAAGCCCTGATTACAATGAGTGCATTTAAATGGATATTCCCTATCCTTGTGAAATCGCCCAATATGAACTTTTAAGGAATATTTGTTTGCAAATTCCTTGAGGCAACCATCATGTGTACATGGAAATCTTTCTTGTGATTTATCTTTGGAGTGAGAAACTCTTTTGTGTCTAAGTAAATGTGTTGAATTTGTGTATGATTTGTCACAGCCTTCCTCAGGACATACAAATGGTCTCTAAAAAATTTAACCTATAAAATTAATTAAGAACAATAATTAGTAAAATAATACATACCTCTCCATTATGTTTCCTGATATGATAAGTTAATTTGTTGGGTTTGCTAAAAGAGGCATTACAACCCTCATGTGGACATACCAATTTCTTTGATTGTGGCTTATCTACTACAGAATCAGTTTCACTTTCATCTACGTTATCACTAGATGTGCTGTCCATATTTAAAAACGATAATAACAGTTCATTTGATTACTTTTATATACACATTTACCAGAATATCTCTATAATGTGTTCAAAATGTCTTCCAAGAATGTTTTGTTTGCACTTGTTTGAACATGCTTTCCATGCTTTGACGTGACCAATATGAACTGCGCATAACTTTATGGTAACCTATTCCGAAAATTTCAAACGGTGTTGAATCTGAAGTTTGAATTTTATCGAGTTAAATCAAAGAATTATTTATTTATTTCTCATTTAATATTTATATTTATTATATTTATTTGATATTTATTTATTTATCTATGATAAACTTTTTAACACAATTTATTTAAACACTTCATCGTTATTGAATGTTGTCTATAATTAGATATAGACAAACAAAACATCTACTCTATGTAGAGGGGAAGAAACAGAAGGAGAATAAGAAGTAAATCAAAGATATAGAAATTATTATTTATGAACTGATATAGGTTTTTCATATAATAAAATATAGACATGTGTATCAATAAATTTTAGTAAGTATATTCTTCTTATATGTAATGGGCTCTGGCTCCCTCCTGGGAGAGCTTCTGTAAAATAATCTTCTTCATCTCATCAAGGTTCCGCGTTCTGTAGTGTACGTAGTCTGCGTCTAACTGACACAACTTTGCCAGCCTCAAGTTAGCATTCTTTGTGATCTGACGAGTTCTGCGGAAACAAAGGTAATACAAATTGAACCGCGGCTCCTGCGGCTCTGATAAGAAGAGGAGTCCGAGGAACCTCGGTTAGGTAAATTAATATGAAACCAAGTGTGTTTGGCGGTATAAATAGCAATAAGGACAAATATTCTGTTGATGTTCCTTCCGCTTTGAAGATAGTGGAAATATGCAACTTAGCTTCCATACCTTTTTTTGTAGAGGTAACCATGAATAAGGCCCAAGGATGGAGTGGTGATATTCCTACCGACTAAAACCTTCTTCATCAACATACAGGTCTTGTTTACTGTGCTAAAGCTCTGCAATGTTGATTGCTGCTCCAGTTCTTTGGACATTTCAACATTTCACGCTCCAAGTATTAAGATTTTTTAGTGGTACCCCAAGTTAAGCTTTCGCCTCTTGTCGTGAACGTGTGTTCAGGGCTGTCGTCCTCTTCACAGTACCAACACTTTTTATCGTTTTTCAATATAAAGTGCAGGTACCAAAGCAGCCATGGCCAGGTTGAATGTTGTTTCTCTGTTTATTCATGGCTTTACTTCCGGGATTAGACGTCGAGTCCAATCTGACTCCCAGATATTTTTTTGAAGAACTTTCTTCTATGCCATATTAAATAAAAATAAAATATTATTTCCTACATTTTAGGTGTTTAATTGCTATTGACGATACCATGTTACCGTCACCAGAAACATGCGCAAAAGAGATCGAAAATAGATCGGCGGTAGTAGGCTGTAGCTTCTACCTTTTATATTTGTATCATGCTAATTAATGTATATTTGTATTAAGATGTATAACATTATCATACAAATATATAAGACAATAAGTTCAATTTTCGTAATCTTTTGCGCATTATGTTTAGAAAGATAAACTTAAATGATATTTTGCGTTAAGTAAACTAATCATTAAGTCTAATCTTTATTTGTATATGTATTAAAGTATTTTAAGGATAAACAGTATGGGTTTTGTATTTTTACATTATAATATTATTTTAACTTTTACATCATTTTTTCATTACAATATATTATTTTCATGATTTGTTTGCAAACTCACCGTTGTATCGGATTTCTGATACAAACAACCATTTTTCAAATAAAAAAATACACATAATCTCTTTTTACACTGAAAAATATATACTGTGCATATGAAAAATTATCGAAAGAGAATAATTAATTTAAAAAAAATCGCAATGAGCAAAAGGATCATGTGTAAGGAAATGGAACAAATTGCTGGTTAAAGCTAGTAGATTGGATCTCGATTATTTCATGATCCTAATGCAATTCAGCTATATAGGCAAATTAATCATCATAATTTTCAATTTAGTAGCAGATGCAATTTCACCTTTAGTGGATGGGATTAGTGTACATAGATGAAACAAAATCTGCGTTATTTTCAAATCATATAAAAATAGCTTTAATTATATATTGATCATAGCATTAAGCCTCATGAACGCTTTCTATTAATGATTGATAAGATTAATGTGATGTAGTAAGATATGTCTAATAAAAACATAAACATTTTGATTTTTATTTATTTAGGATACAAATATAACTACATGAAAAACAAAGTTTGCTATATCATGTTACAAGTATTTTTCTTCGATTTTATTCATATAAATATATTGTATTATTATTAATACAAGTAGAAAATATAACTTTATTAGTATTACGTATAGGCCGAGATAATTCCAATATTGTTAATAGAAAATCACCTACTTCAGTTATAGTCAATAATATATAAAATATGTTTAAAAATGTTATTTATCTATCCATAAATTCTATAATTCTGCTACTGCAATTATGAATCACGACACTAAATAACAATAGCATAGGTAGATTGTAGCTGCTGATTATTTACAATTTATTGGTTTGTTAACTACCAATTTGCTTAATGAGATAAAACTGGCAATCTTCTAAAGCAAATAGCGTTTTGCTGTGATAAGAAATTAATTGTAATGAGATTAAAGTTCTACTTAAATCATTACAAAAAAATTAAATGAACTATTTAATATTTTTAACATATTTGTTAATTCATAATAGACCTCACCAACCAATCCAATTACCTGAGTTATTACTAGCTAAATTTTTGATTTTCGAATAATCTTATAAACATATTATACAACATAAGCAGACTAAATTAACAAATTATTAATCGTTATTTGCGACATATTCTTCTGTACCTTCGGAAATTTCATAATTTGCATGTATTTCTTTCTTTATTTGTAAATCAAATTCATTATCAGCTACTTCCTTTTTTAAATTCAGTATATCGCCATATTCATTAAATGGGTTTACTTGGTTATTCTCGAAAATTTCATAATTTGTCTGCATCTCTTTTTTTATTTGTAAATCAAAACAATCGTCTGTCACTTCCTTTTTTATATTCAGAATTTCATCACTTTCAAAATAATTTCTAGGTCCACCAACAAATTGCTCTACACAGTCATCAACTTCTTGTTTGACTTGTTTATCCATTGTTATTTTTTCTTCATATATAAATTCACTATGTTTAAAATACTCTTCTGGTTCAGAATCAATTTCTTGTTTTATTCTACACTGCAAGATGTTATTAATTTCATGTGTCGTTGGAATCGTCTGTGGATTATTTTTAATCTCATTGCTATCACAATATTCATGTGATTCTGTATTCATTCTAGATTTATTAGAATATTCAAGTTCTTGATCTACTAAACTTTCATTTACAGTAGACTCTACATTTAAATACTTTTTGTTACCATTGCCAGTTTTTACCTTTTTGCCAGTTTTGTGCAACATCAAATGATAGTTAAGACTTTGCTAAAAAGAAAAAGAAGTTCTTAAATGATATAATAATATGATTATTTAATAAAATACCATTTTAGAAAGTTGAGCATTGCACCCCTCTACAGGACATGGGATTTTCTTTTTCTTTTTTTCATGGAATGTGGTGACATGATGGTTTAAATTATTTTTGTAGAAATAAATCCTTTCACATCCTTCATATTCACAAGCATATATTTTTCTCTCTGCCATCTCTTTATGTGTTACTTGGTGCGAGTTTAAATTGGTTTGTGAAGAAAATGTTTTTTTGCAGATGTCACATATGAATTCTAGAAGCAAAATAGAAATAATTGTTTATCTAATAATAAATAACAAGTTACCTTTCATAGTTAGAATGCAGATTTTTCGGTGTGCTACCAAATCAGGCCAAAGATATAATGTTTCACCACAGTCACAGGAATAAATACTGTGATAACTTTTGTGCTGTTTACATTTTTTGTTTGTAGCAAATCTTCTGCCACAGATTTCACATTTAAAAGGCAATACGCCTGAGTGGATGAATGAATGCTTTTGCAATTGAATATCTTTGAAGAATGCTTGATCACATATTTCACATTTAAAAGGGTACTCTCTGTATTCATGAAAACGTCGTATATGAACCTTTAAGGAATATTTATTTGCGAAATGCTTTAAGCAGCCTTCATGGCTACATGGAAATGACTCTTTTGGTTTATTAGGATTATGAACATCTCTGCAGTGTCTTAGTAAATGTGTAGAATTGGTGTATGATTTCTCGCAGCCAAATGCAGTGCATAGATATGGCCTCTACAAAAGAAGAAGTAATTAAGAAAATAGACATTCTGTATTAGATTATACCTCTCCATTATGTCTTCTTATGTGGTACGTTAACTTGTTTTGTTTTGAAAATGAAGCATTACAACCATCATAGGGACAATCTAATTTGTTTTTAATCACTAGATTTAGAATACCTTCTTTACTATCAATTAGATCAATACCAGACAAATTTAATTCAGAACTCATATTTATTAGTGTGGTACATTTAAATAATACACTAAACAAACTATAAAAATGTTAAATTGATGCCAGCTGATGCTGACGTTCGCAGCAGACACCAGAAAAGCAATTTATTAAATGTTATTGTATGGCAACCAAACTTGATCAAATGCAATCTAGATAAAAATAGTATATGCAAATCATATATCAACTAAGTTATATATGGTTGCATAATTTAGTATCTTCGGAATTGATTATTTCCGGTTGTAATATATTTAAAAAAAATATTTATTTCATTATTTGCCATCTGCCATATGCTGATAAAAACTAATAAATATTTTCCCATCTCAAACCTTCCAAATACATTAATACAACTTAACTAAATATTAATTTTAATAACAATGATAATAATAATCATTAACTAACAAAAAGTATTCTGTTTTAAAGTCCAAATGGGAGGCCAAGGGTGTTGTGTCTTTTTAGTCTGTAGAGGTTTAACTGTTGTCTATCAAGCTTAATTCTAGAATGTTGTTTTTTTTTTCTTATATTTCTCACTAAATAAGGGAATTTACACTTACACTTTTTTCATGTGGAGATCATACACACTGTACTACTTCAGTTCTACATTGTAAATTAATAATTTATTTTCAAATGATCTTCTCCCGATCTGCCAGTACAATTTTGAACGAACTTGATGATCAATTGCTTTAATTCAGCTGCGGCGTAATTGGCTTGTAGAATTGTTTTATTATTCAATATGACCTTTAGCAGGACCCTTTTTTCAGGTTCACTTCTGGTAAGCGTTCAGGTGGATCTGCAATGTCTGCGCCGCAACAACCGAATTCTTGATGGTTTCTAGCTTTGTCGGCAGATCAAATGTGTAGATGATGTACATCAGTAACAAGATACTACCCTGCGGTACGCCCGATTCGGACGGGAAAGCTGCGTTACTGCACCCTCCATTTTGACTTACTACCTATCGGACAGAAAATACTTTAGGTTGCTGTAGTACGTGTGAGTGTGCAGCATGCATTTGATTTTGTAAAGCAATCCTGTATGCCACACTTTGTCGAAGGTCTGTATTTTTTTCCTTCATAGATCGTCCATTTTCGCTCGTCACCCGATGGATCTGCTCGATGGTGGAGTGATGTCGTCGGAATCCAAATTGATGGTCCGGAATCATCAGATGTAGCAACCTCTCGATTTCCTTGGACATCGCAGGCAGCAGGCTGATCTGTCTATAAGACGTGACCTCTACATTTTTACCCGGTTTCGGAATGACCATAATCTGGATGAATTTCAAGTGGGAGCGAAAGTATCCTGTTTTCAGGAGGGAATTGAATAGGACTGTCAGTAGTGTTATGACCTTTCTGGGCAGTTCTTTCATCACCCTTCTCGTTATCAGATCATATCCAGGAACCTTACTCGATTTCAAGTTCTTAAAGACAGCTATCACTTCAACCGGCCGCACGGGTTCTATTGAAAAGGATATCTGGAACGGATCGTCTGTTTATCTGTTTATCTCGTTTGTTTCATCTGAAGTGCTCTTGTTGGGAAAAGGTTTGAACATGTTTGCTAAATATTCCGAAAATGCGTTCCGTATCGTTGAAATTCGGATTTGCGGCTGTTTCATGCTCTTCGTGGCTTTCCACAAGGAAATCCCATTACTGGCGTTCCAAGCAATAATTTATATTATTAACTCATATATTAAGTAATAACTTTGTAAATATTTCGGTAATGTTATGGCTATGGTCATCTTTATCATAAAATGTAATACGAAAGCTGACAGGTTCAAATCCCGCCAACCATATAATTTATATAGTGGTCAATAAACACATAATCCTTCCTTAAAGATGCTCACGATGCGTCAGTTTTACACAGATCAAGTGTGGAAGCGTCCAAGAAGATAAAGAATTATTTTCTATTAGGGGTCCCCTAATATTTATATATGGCTCCCAAACACATTATTATTTTAAAATACTATAAGAAAATATTGTAGCTCGTGCCCATTTATCTTAATGGGTAATATGTGACTGTCCCCTGGAATTAATTATGATCATGAATACATTGTTAAAATTACAGGAAATAGTGAATTAACTTTAACTTTTTAGCTGATTATGTCAACATTAAAAGGATCTTCAAATATGTATGATTAAGATTGTCATTATTAAAATTGTATTTTTATAATTAATGAATAAAATAAGCAAGTATCGTTCAATTATCGCTTACCAATGTCATTTTTTTCACAGTAAAGGATCAGCAGAGATTGATACTTTTGCCAACATATTAGAATATATTCATGCAGCAGAATGAAGTCTTCCTTGAAATGCATGAATAAAATCTCCAATTAGCTTGTGGTCTGCACAATTTTGCTAACCTCTTCTTTATATTGTTACTAAAAAGTTGTAGAAATAAGAAGTATTTGCGAAATTGTTGGGTATATGAGCCCATTTTATGCTGACTCTAGGTCACACATAATGGCATTTTCTAGAAACCTTGATCGTTCTCCAAACTTTTAGCATATATAAGTGAATAATTTTATAATAATAAATTATATAAAAAAAAATCAGCAAAAAATTTTACCTAATCGCGGATAGAAACAGGTAGACCCAGAGTACAAAACCTATTCGAAATATATATATCAATGTTTTGTTTGTTATGAAATGATAAAGGTTAATGAAGTTAACTATACTAGACTATCCAGAATTAAAATTCGATAAAAATATTTCGTTTTAATGTAGTATTTAATTTCTTGTTGTTCTGATTTTTTTTTGCAATTTTTCCTATTTGTATCTTTTAATGTTATTTTATATAATTATATATGTGTTATGTGATGGTTTAAATAATAAAATATCATTTAACAGAAGCAAAATAGTTTTCTACTTGTTCCATGTTTTTTTTTTTAAACAGGATGAATATTAAAGGCAGGATATGTTATTAGGGGAGAAATATGGGTAATTTTGAATTTTGGATTTATGGTGTTGAGCAGTTAGAAAAAGGTGAGATCTCTGCAATCAGCGTTGAGGTCAAGTACGTCGACTCTCTTCAGAGTTGTTTTAGGGTTTATGGTGAGGGTAGGATGAAGAGTGATAAGGTGGGATGGTTGTGATAATGCGGGATGCTAAGCGGTCTTGGAGTTTTTTTTAGTGATATCCAGGATGTTTAGGAAGGTGAAGATGTTAATATTTTATAAACGTCGAATATATAATATATATTTTTTTTGTATATAGCATCCGAGATTTATATTATTTTTTAATACAAACAAGTTTTTTTGTTATTATAATATTTATTTATTGATTCACAGCTATATATATATATTTATAATAGTTACATGTTATTAAGATAATAAATCGAGATATTCAAATAAAAGTATAACTTAAATGCACATTTTGTCTCTGGGTGTGCAAAGTACAACCAACGATTTGTTTTCTTGATTATTGTTTTAAATAAGGGTTATCTTTTTTCCTCACATGTCCTCTTTTCATATGCGAGTGAGCACGTCTTGGAGCGATTTTGATAGGTGTTCTTTAACATTGTATTTCCTTAAAGTAACATTATATATTTAAATATATAATTAAATATTATGTTTTCTTTTAAAGTTGATTTCATTATATTGCGATTAATATATTGTTATTGTTATAAATCGTATTTTATGTTACTACTGGTATATAGTAGTATTCAATTACAATTTGCTGACATTTGATTATGAACAATGCAGTTAGCATTTACAAAAAAAAAACATATTTAATAATTGTGATTTATGGATGTTCAGCATTCCCGACAATTAAATGAGTGAAAATTAACCTTACGTAAGTTAACGAAGTTAATTGTTGTCGTTAATTAAACGATTATTGGATGCCTCTGGAGCATCATCGGCCTTGTAAATTTTTTAGTTTTGCATATTTTTATCTTTTGATTTTCAACTTTAAATATCATACTTTGACCTTCCACGAAAAACATAGATTACGAGACGAAGATCGTCCATCCTTCATTTCGCAAACATAATTGTCTCTTCTGCCTGGGATTCGCACACACTTTTGTTTCACACTCGAACAAATAAGCATTGTATAGTCATGAGTGTAATCATCCTGAAAGTAGCGGTTTCTGCTAGTTTCTTGTACGCGTTTTTAAATTCATGTAATTCTTTATTACAAAAAAAGTGCAAACTATAAAGTTTAACGAATCATGTTTTAGTTTTAAATTTGTTGGACAACACCGAAAATGTGCATTATATTAATTTTACTGGTGAGTTTTTTGTGTTGTATTATTTTTGCCGAATGCTAATTAATAACAATTAGAAATCAATAGAACAGCAATACTTGACGACCTTCAACCAAATGAATTCCAATACTTTAGGGACATTAAGGAATGCAGTCACAAGGATTGTGTAATTACTGCGGCGCAATACTTGGCGAATATGAACCAGCATGTTGATCCGTGCGAAGACTTTTACGAATTTGCGTGTGGAAATTATGCAAGCCATAATAGAATTCCAGATGATAAATATATTATTAACGAGCTATACAAAGTTAAGCATCAAGTTGATTCGGACTTGAAGGAGATCTTGGAGGAACCGGAATCAGAGGATGAACCTAAGCATTTCAGATATTTAAAAAAATACTATAAGTATTGCATGGATGAAGGTTTAAACCGTGGATGATTTTATAAGTATTTAAATGACTGCCGAGAGATTTATTTTTAGAAAAAATTGATGAACGCGGTAGAACTTCAATTCAGATGATTCTGGATGATGTAGGAGGATGGCCTGTGCTTGGCAATAATAACATGAATACTTGGGAAGACGTAATATACAGTTTGAACGAGTATGGTTTTTATCCAGAGTATTTCTTTAGTTTATCATTGGATACAGACTACATAAATAACACTAAACGAAGTTTGTCGGTATATTTATAATATTTTATATTTAATTTGTATTTAAGCATTTAATTTTCAGATTTCACCTCCAAAATCAACAATTAAACGCGATGCTTTAGTGAAAGGAATAGGCGATAAAAATGTGGATCATTATTTTTCCTATATGAGAGACGTTGTTGAATTATTTGGCGCGGGACCAGATTACAAAGAACAGCTTAAATCTACTTTACAGTTGGAAATTTCATTGCTAAATGTATAAACAAGTATAAAAATATAAATATGTAGCAATTAAATTTATTATTTTTCTTTTAGGCGACTAAATCACCGACGGAAATATTCACGAACATAACAGCTTTGTATAATTTGTTTACTATTAAAGAGTTGGATGAAAACTTTCCCGGATTTCCATGGCAGCGATATTTGAAGGCTCTACTGCCAACCGATTTAATGATTGATAAGGGCACAGAAATTATTTTAACTGAACCCAAGTACACAAAAGAACTAATTAAATTATTGACGGATACACCTGCAACTACTACGATAAATTATTTACTTTGGAGAGCCGTTTTCGATGTTGTTCCATTCTTGGACTCTTCCATTAGATCGTCTCTTCAAAATCTATATTATCATATATTAGGCAATGAGTCTAAATCTCCCAGATCAACTGAATGCATTGAAAATTTACAAGGGTAAATTGGTAGCTTAATAATATTGATATTCTATTTTATGTATGTTCTCAGGTTGAATATTTTGGTTGGTGCTTTGTATGTGCGTAAGAAATTCGATATTAATTCAAGGGATACAGCTAGAGCTCTGACCAAATCCATTAAAAGTACGTTTAAAACGATTCTATCGAGAACCGACTGGCCGGAAACGGACCGCATGAAAGCGATTGAGAAGGTTGAGGCAGTTTACGAGCATGTTGGATTTTCCGATGAATTGATGAATGATGAAAGTTTAGATGCTGCTTTTGGAAAGGTAATATTTCATGTTATAGAATAAATATATTTTATAATACATTTGCATTTTAATTTTAGCTGGACCAGAATGCTGACGATTTTTTGCTACTTAATCTTAAAAAAATGGCATTTCAAAGAGATTTCGATTTTCGTATGCTAAATAAACCCGTTGATAGAAGCTCTTGGCTAGAACAAAGGGGTGCTGCAGAGGCAAATGCATACTACAAGGCTGATCGAAATAGCATAAGTAATTATAACTATATAATATATTATTTTATAATACTGAAGATTATTGACTAAATATTTAATATTTATGAAGCTGTCGATTATTTAAAATTAGGAAAGTATGTTACAATGAACTCTTCGATATTGGTTAATTAATTGGTATCAAGAAAAGTGTTATAAGAAATTCATAATTATAACAAATCAGAGTTATTATTTAGATACTATAGATTCATCCCAAAATATTTACAAATTTGTGTTTCGTTATATGGAAACTGTAAAGCTTTATAGGAGGGTTTACTGTATACTGAAATTTATTAAATAATAATTCCTAAAATCTTTTTGGAGAAGCAAATAAATTAAATTAAATTTAAGATGATGTAATAACCATAACTTTTTTGAAGTCGTGCCAGCGGCTATTTTGCAGGGAAATTATTTTAATGCTCATTTCCCCATGTTCGTCAATTACGGTGCGATCGGAAGCGTTATAGGACATGAGATATCGCATGGATTCGATGGTTTAGGACATCAGTTTGATAAGGCTGGAAATTTGATCAATTGGTGGTCCAAAGAAGCGGAGGAAATCTTTCAAGAGAAGAAAAATTGTATCATAAATCAATATAGTAGTTATACAATTGATGATGGTTCTAAGGTTTCATATGATGTATATAACAATACACAGTATTATCAATTTTTATTGTAGATAAACGGAGAGTTGACCGTGAATGAAAATATTGCAGATTTCGGAGGAGCAAAAACGTCGTATATCAGTTATATCAGATGGATGCGAAAGTATGGCCCGGATATGAAACTACCCGGATTGAATTACACGGATAAACAAATGTATTGGATATCGCATGCTAATAGTTGGTGCGCAAATGAAAGACCCGAGTTTTTAACGTTCTCGCTTCTGACGGACGTGCATGCACCTAGTAAATTTAGAGTTAACGGACCCTTTAGTAACATCCCAATGTTTGCTGCAGATTTCAAATGTCCACATGGAAGTAACATGAATCCAATCAATAAATGCACACCGTGGTAACAAACGATTTATTCCTATTTTTGATTCAAAAATAAATATTGAACATTTTTTAAAATGTAGTTACTGACGAAACGGAATCGAATAATGTAGTTCTGGTTTTTGTAACTCCTGAAGGTGTTGTAACACTCTCTGTAATATATGATCCACAATCAATATTTTACTTACTGCATTTTTTTTTTACGAAAAATACCTGTTTCCTCTGAAACAGCACTAGTTTTACTTGAATTTGAACTTTCAGACTTTTTCAATTTCCATACATCTCGGCGACTATAGCATTTTCCGCTATGTCTTTCTCCGCATTTCGGACAAGCTTGTTCTTTTGTTCTCGGCGGCATCAATGGTTCATTCATAGGTTGCTGAAATCATTTTGAAATCTACAATCTTAATCATCTATTATCGCTTCACTCACTTTTCCGTGTGGTTCCCTTTTATTATGTTCAGTATTTTGCTTATCCCGATTCAGTTTATTGCGGATTGCCAAAGCTGCCTTTATGTAAGGGGACTTTTCGCGATCACTTAACAACTTCCATTTACTTCCAGCAGTTTTGAATACTTCTCTTACGTTTTTCGATTTATTTTCTGGTAGCTAAATGCATGTATAATAATTTTATTTTAATGATATTATATATTGTGATAATGAATTGTTTTAATAAAATACGGAAAAAAATATCTTGTAATATTTAATTAAATAACTTACCGATTTATATTCGATTAGAAAATTGATGTATGGATTTTTGTGAGTGTATTTTAAACTTCGTGATCTCGTTCTTAAAGTACTCTGGGCAATGAATATGTAAAAAATCATATTATACAGTTATTGAAAGTTGAAAATATAACTTACTTTGCGCGGAGTGTTTTTTCTACTAGGGCCGTCGCCCATTTTTAGTAATTTATCAATAACTTTAAAATGAAAACCGTTTAGAATAAAAACTCATCAGAAAATAACGTTAACGTCAAACAAAAAACGAATATGACAAGACATTCCAAGGAAATCGAGATGATTAGATTTATCTAGATTTTTTACTTAACAAAATACTATAAAATAAATTAAACGAGCTATTAACATTCAAAATAATTCTAGTTGCTTTCCAATACTTGTTTTTCAATCAATATTGTTAAACTTTGTGGTATGTAAACCAGTTTTGGATGGTCCCCACCAATAAAGCGAATTATATAAAATTGGGATGCACTTTGCAAGTAATTGAAGTATCCAACATGTTGCTTAAAGTAATATATCTGGGCCTGTTCCTCGTATCTGTAAATGCCAAGAAGCTGCGTGAGTAATTACAAATTCAATTATTAACATTGTTTGATGTTCGCAATTTTTCAGCTGAATTCGTGAAGACCTGCAAATGGGATCCGTCTACTATAAACGAATGTTTTACAGACTCCTTCAATGATATAATACCACATTTAGGAAATGGCATCCCGGAGATGCAATTGAGGGCTATAGATCCCGTAATAATTGAAAAACTATATATCAATTATGGAAATGGAACATCTGTAAATTTGGACGTTGAGTTAACAAATATTAAAGTGTACGGGCCCATCAATGGAAAAGCAACAAAAGTCTTGATCGACACCGACAAAAAGAACTTTGAGATGCATATCTCTATACCTGATTTATATTTGCAAGCCGATTACAAAGGAACAGGAAAGGTTTTGTTGATTCAATTGAATAGTAACGGACTGATGACAGCTAACTTGAGTAAGTTTAGTAATATACATATTATGTTTAATCTTGTACAATATTTTATAATTTATAGCTAACACGAATGTGCTTCTGAAAATGGATGCGGAAGTCATTGAAAAAGCAGGAAAAGAGTTCCTGAAAACAAAAATAAGCGAAATGAATGTCGATATTAAAACGTTCAACTTTAATTTAAATAATTTATTCAAAGATAAAGCCTTAACTGATAACACTAACAAAGTTATTAATGAAAACATTCATGATCTGTATAATGAACTGAGACCGGTGATTGTTGACGCAATCAAGGCGGTCATCACTGATCCTATAAACAACGTTATGGACAGTTTCCCATTCGACGTTCTTTTTCCAAAATAGAAAATTATTTTCGATATTTTGGATATTTATTTATGTTTGGATTGTTTAAATATATAGTTTTTGCATTTTACACTTGTGTCCGTTTATTATTAACCTTGGCTTAATCTTTAGGATATGATGTTTTGCGTTGGATGGTAATTACATGAAAGCTAGAATCTCGAAAAGAAAAGAAAGATCAAAAGAAACAACAAAATAGTAAATATAAATGAATAATAAACTAATTACATTTGAAATTTGAATCGCGATCGTGAACATCCTTGATATTTGAATAGGAAGATTATTGATTTTTACTCTTTTTCTATTCCTCAAGTGCTATTAACTTTTTCTCTCTGTCTATTACGTACTTCACAAATACATATCTAACTAACGAAGTAAATGAACTTGTTTACTTAAGACTGGAATTTAATTGTGTTGCTTTGTACAATTCTTTAACGTTTTTCACTTTGGCTGTAAAAAAAGCGTTTTCATAGAAAGTGGACGTTTGCTTCAGTTGACTAAACTCATTGGCAAATACGTTCTTTGATACTTTAAAAACCGTAATAAGCTTCTAAGTTTTTTCTAATTGCTTTTTCATATCCGAGAGGAATTGATTCGAAACGTAAATTCTTTGTTCTTCATGTGCTACGAATTTGTACAAATATCACACTTAGAAATGCGTAATTGCTTATAATATTAAAAGCTACGCAGTTTATAGATGTTTTGTCGATATATTTTTTTAAGAAAATTGCGCAGAAAGAGAAAACTATTGTTCTGTTAATTATTGTTTATATACATTTATTAAGATTATTTGAATGTTAATATTATTTAATATAAATAATAATATATGAAAATTGAGCAATGTAGTGTTTCTTAAAAAACAATTACAAATATTTTTTTAATCAAAAATATTTTTTTCTTTATTTTAATTAAAATAATAATAATAATAACAATATTTATTGATCACACATTAAATGTAACCAAAGGGCTATCGACCTAAGTCTTTCCGCCCAGTGATACAATCAAACATATAAATCGTCTTACAATAAATCATACAAAAAAAAAGAAAAATAGATGTGTTCGGAATAATGTGATATAAAAAAAGAAAGACCATAACAAAAATACCAAATAAATGAAAATATAGAAAAATGTAAAACAAAAAAAAATATTATCAAATTTCTTCGTATTCGGTTGAAGAACTATCAATTCGACCGGACACGGATCGATGGCTAAGCTTCACGACGAAAGACCCGGAAGTCCCCTGAACCAGACCCGTAGGTGACTCCAGCTCCGCATCATCCAGGTCAAACATCAGGACATAAACGTGGTTTCCCGAAAAGCAAACGTGTGTGTCTACATTAAAGTTTCTGATGAATCGTTTCTTCAACCGCTGAAGCAACTCAGCACGACCCTCAGATTGTTTCGTAGAATTTATTTTGTTTATATAAGTGTTAATTATATGGTCGTGGATCGTTAGAGGTTTGTGAATTCTGCTGCTCATAAGATCTTCAGACAGCTCGCTCGATTTTTTATTTATTGATCTTATCCTCGCATTTGGCACACCCGGGATGGGTTTGGTTGGTCTCTTGGGACATTTTGATGACCATGCAGCATGGTCCTCAGAGTCACATGCCCTGCATTTTGGAGGAAGTGGCGACGTGCAACGGTGGGTCGGATGTGGTCCTTGACATTTTGAACACTTGGTCTTGTTCGGACAAACGTCCGTTAATTAAAATATATTTTTTGTTTTAACAGTTTAATTAATATCACTGGCATAATTAAGCTCTGTAATGAAAAAAGATGCAATTTCATTGATTAATATATGGAAATATAGTAACCGGTTTTTCTTGTACTTGAAAATATTTTGTAATGTATTTTTGTATCAATAATATTTTATCATTTGCATTGCATTGGATTATGCAATTTGCATTGAGTTTTAACTCGCCCACTCCAAATTAAGTGGAGGTAACAACCTTGAAATGTTTTCCTATAAGTTAGAGTTAATTACTTCTTTGTTAAATTTGCTTCAAGTCAGAGTTCAGGATAAAGTTACAGAAAAGTGATATGAGACATATTTGTCAGTCGTTATTTTTTAAATATTATATTATAGATTTTAAATACGTTTCTTATTTACTAATCCGATAATGAAAATTTAACGACTTTAAGCCCTTTAAATTAATAAAATCTACTGAAACATTTAATTTAGAAGTTATATAAAATCTAATTTAAAAACTTTCTTCCGCTTTGAGTAAAAAATCTAAATGCAAAAACTGACGCAGTATATTTTATTGAAGAAAACGTTTTTATTATTTAATAGTTACGTAGTATATTTTTTCCATATTGACTGCAATAATGTATATTTATATTCTATAACGTTACATAATTGTTATGGTCTAAACTGAAATTTAAATATTTGCGATGACCTTTTTGCTATGATGTAATATACTTATGCTTCCGATATTCACTGGAGATGATTTTACATAAATTATAAATGTGGAATATGCTGAGTGACTAATTTAGAAATAAAATTCTTGATCCCTACATTTGATGCGAAATGATATAATCACTTTCTACTCCCTAAACACGCATGTTGTGCAATGCAGGTATATGTATTCATAATTTCAATTTGAATATTTATAACATAAAAAATAAAGTTTCAACAGCAATTCTTAATAAAATCATCATAGATTTCTATTAATAATTCGAAGTTTGAATTTATTTATTGAACTTGCATTTTTTTTTTAAATTTTCTACTTTTTGCAGCAGGTACAATACTGTTAGAAATACACAAAGTTATTGTTTAATAATAAATTATCGGTTTTTACTCTGTATATAAGTGTCTTTTTTAATGTATTTATTACCGATTATCCGCAATATTCATGGTATTTCATAAATATTAATAATTATTAAGTTCTGTTTCCTGTCTCCTTTTATTAATGATTTTATTGGAATGACTGTGAATATGAATTTCTATACTTAATATGCAAATTTTATTTTAATAAAATTTTACATTAAAATTAATAATATATTTTCGTAATTGGAATACAAATAATAATTATTGTTCTATCTATAACTAAATTAGATTTTATATTGAATAATTTATACGAATGGCATTTGAAAGAAAATCATTATTTACAACTAGAAATCAAAAGGTTAATACTCTATTATAAATTTGTTTTGTTGACGATTGAATGGAAGAAAGTAAATAAATTAGCATCCGATATGTATCAATAACTCATATGATATAATGTATTCCAGATGAATAGTACAGAATTGATTTAGTAAATGGTCTGCGACCGCAAATTTCTTTTGGATAAAAGCGAAAGTCAACATAGAAATTACGTTTTATTTTTAGAACGAAAAGCGGACTTTTTAATTTCGGTCTCGGAAACAAAGGAAAAAATGTATATTCCAAGGTACATGATTACAGCATTTCCATTCGGTTTACAGTACAATGTTATGCGAATGCCAAATCCGTTTATCTCTATTTGTATTAATTAATGTGCCACAAAGAAAATGCATAATGTAATGAATGATCTTACATAGTTGGAAATAAACTGCGCCGTATGAAGAAGGAAGTTTGGTCAGAGACTACGTAATTAGCTTGACATTGTAAATAATAAAACACACTCCATACTCGTATACAATACACTCGCACACATCATCAGAAGTTAAATGTAATAACAACAGCACGAAGGTATGAAGGAAGAAAGAAACAACAACAAATTGTTAATAAATAATAATAATACAAAAAAATAGTGGAGGTGAATTAAGCCTCGTGATTTGTTAGCTTCTTCTGAACAATAAAGATTGTCTATCAAAGTGTGACGTATTGAGACGGAATGGGGAGAGAAATGCTGAAGAAACTATAAATGTCGAGCGCGGAGGAAAGTAAAACCAAAACTGCAAAAGAGTTCTTCGTGTAACAATGTCTAAAATGTTCGTTGTTAAATCCGTAAGTTAAAAATAATAACTTCATTTCACTTTTTAAAAGATTTATAATTTTCATATGTGTATGGCTATTGAACCAATTAGAGAGAAAGTAGAATTTACTCCAGTAATAAAAGGAAAGAAGTGCATTTCATTTCTTTCCGTTCAAGTGAAAGCAATATAAATTTAAAAATAATTTTGCAAATGCAAGTGAATTTATTATAAATGTTTTTTTATCAGCTATTTTTATTGGCGGTGTGTACGTCCACCCTGGCTCAACGTGTACCATCCAAAGATCTTCAAACACCGGAATACGTGCTTTCCGCTAAACTGCAGCTACCCAAAGAGGAGGATCCGCCCAAATTTGATAGTTATCTGCCTATCCCTAATGAAGGAGAAGACGGTGATGAATTAGTTCCTCCTAATGAAGAAGCTTGGAATCCAAACAAAGATCCGAGTCTTTATTATGGAACAGAGGAAAATACTGCGACGAACGTTTATCCAAAAAAATACAATAAGGATGTCGTAGAGAAAATTAAGCCTTTTTTAACAAAACCTAAGGACGAAGAAGTTCTCGCCAAGCAGAAAGATATTCCGTTGACCTTGACACCTCCCAGCGAAGCCGCTTGGAATCCGAACAATGACCCCATCTATTACTACGACACCGAAAAACCTTCGGCAAATATTCTTTCTGAAATCTTGTACAATCCAAATTTAGAGGATAAGAAGAATTACAACTACGAAAAAGCCCAAAATCAGAGGCAGGTGAAAGAGGTAAAAGAACCAATTTCATCCGCGTCTTCTTCATCTTCTTTCTCTTCATCATCATCACCTTCATTAAACTTTGCTGAACCTAACTCTAAAGGGCAACGAGTAGAGTTTCAAATACACGGTTATGATGGCCCAAAATCATACAAATGGGGCTATGATACCGGAAAAGGGTAAACACTCATTTACACTAATACCTCATTAATATTTTCGAATCATTTCCTTTAACTTTCACTAACTGGATTTATGTTTTAATTACAACGATTCTCAAATTATTATTTTATTTTATAGACATAATCGCCAATTTAGGTACGAGGAGCGAGACAAGGATGGTTACGTTAAAGGGCATTACGGCTACTTTGATACGCACGGAAAGTTAAAATTAGTCCATTACGATTCGCATCCTCACGATGGATTTCACGCTGAAGGTCCTTACTAGATTAGTAAACTAAACACAAAGTATTTATATTATTTTTTTTTATATCGAATTTGTTACCAGTTATATATTATGTACTTATATTAAATAAATATTGTTTTAAATATATGAAGATCAGAGTAGTTTGAAAGAAAAAACGTTTAAAATAAAACATATGTATGTCATTCCGATTACTTTTTACTTGTATTAAGTGACTCGATAAAATGTGGTTTTTCTTCTTTTGGTTACTTCTATCTGCTTCTGAGATAACCGTGCAAAATACTTCTATGGGTGAAACATCAAGAACAAATCTAGGAAATACAAATGTTGCACTCATTCGAAAAAAACGACAGGAATGCAAAACTGAACTTAAAATACATTTGGAAAACTGGTATTTATTGAAACAAATTATTAAACAATTATTTTAACAATTTTCAATATACCAAAGTAAAATTCACTATACGAAATTATTAGTATTTTTTTGTAAATTAATTACATTATTATAATTTATAATATTTTTTAAAGTTAAACATATTTTAAACTAAATCCTATTATTTTTTTTCTCTAAAAAATTAATGATTAATATAGAACGTGTCTCATAAATAATAAAGTTTTTATAAACAAATGTTTATAAAAACAAGTGATGTATACTTCTTGCACCTTGATTATATATAATTTGTAGTATAATAATATTTGATATATTATTTATTATTGTAGTCATACAGATGCGGAAAATATCAGATATACATATTTCCTGTATTACGAAAGATTGGATATTAAGGGTCAATGTGCTAAAGAAAAATTGTTGATAACGTGGAAATTACAGGATCTTGGTGATTGAATATTAATCTCTAGATTACTGTATGTTAATTAAGTGTATTTACAGTGACAAAAGATTTTTTGGATTACACGAAAGATTATAAGATGAAGACGGTGATGATGTTACTACCAAATAAGATTGATTATTCTGGTAAATTTCAATTATCTGTTGATGTAAAAAGAGGAGAAAAGAGTTTAAATGAAAAAGTATAAAATAGTTAGTAATTTATGTTAATAGTAAATATAGTCATTTTCTTATAGTGCACGCTCAAATTTATGACTGAACCTCCTATAATTATATTCCCGGAAGGTCCCATAAAATATGTTGAAAGTAAAAATTATGAGATCACCATTGCAAACAGCAAAAATTTTGATAAACGCCACCCAATTGATAACATGTTTACTAACGTTTGTAATCGTGTTAAGTCTGAGGATTGTAAACTTGCAGATTGTCCAACCAATGTTACAGGTAAATATTCAGATATTAATTAATGCTAAGTGTTTATGGCGAAGGCAATTTTAGGTCTTAAACTGATTATTAGATTACCTGCATTGGGCTGCTACACTACCATAAAATATACTGCTAACGTAAAATATGAAGATACCACTTTGAAAAGAACACAAATCGTTAGTTTTGTGAATAACTTAACGACGCAAGTAGTTTTCGAGTAAGTGCAAATATTAATAACTTAAATTTAATAACAGTTACCGGTTGCAGATGTTTAAAGAATTGCGATGTAACGTCCAGGAGATTAACAAATGTTAAAGTTCTTACTCACTTAAGATTGAAATGTACACTGAAGTGTGAAAAATTTCCAGATCAAATACCACCGACTTATAAGGCTTTCATAAAGGGAAAAGAATCGCAGCAGATTTCGGGACTAAAGTCTGAAAACTTGATAGATCTTTACATTCCAAAAGATAGTTTGGACTATGGTAAAACATATTACGTAATGGCGACAAATGTCGAAGTTCGTTATCAGGGATTATTCGAATTAAGAACTCAGGTTGCGCTAACCCCACCAACATGTGATATTCAACCCAGAGAAGGAATATCCTCTGTCACAGTGTTCTATGTCACTTGCACTCATAAGAATACGAAAGAAATTAAAATACATCCTCACAGATATAGCGTGTTTCAAGTAAAGGAGAAAAATAATTTAAGTAATACATTATTATTATCAATATTAGATATATAAAATGAAATTACATTTATTAAGGTAACTTACTCTTGGATACGGCTTACACCGAATTTTCGTTGGTAATTGGGGCAATAAAGAAGCAACCGTTGCAGCTCATACAGATCGTGGGAACTGATATGGATGGTTCAAATTATAAAATTGACTTGCCAAAGATTAAAGTAGACTTTAAGTATAGTTTTAATTAAGTAAAAAAACTTTTCTCGTTTCAGGTTGAATCTAAAGTAATTAAAGAAACTGAAATTATTGCGTTTCTGGATAATATCGATCATATTTGCGAGCAAGGTGATTACTCTAGAGCTGTACAGTTAGTGCAAGGTTTAATATTGGAGATGATTGATTCAAAACTACCTGATAAAGTAGTTGGAAATGCGTATATAAATATAATCAACAGTTTAAATAAAGTAACAAACATCAGTAATTACATTCTTTTTACTTTCAAATCAATTTGCAGATTTCGGTTGATAGTATTTACAGCTACAAACAAATTGCTAGTATTTTGCCTATTTTCCAACACAGTAAGCACTATGATATGTTCTCCACGGATCTTGGAAAAATGTGCAAGCAAATAGCGAAGAATCATTACTCTGACCTAGCTGCATCCAATTATGTCAACATTAAAGAGGATGATATTGAAATTATCAATGAGTTATATTACCCTAAAGTATTATTTTAATGTTCTAATTTTTCATTTAATTTAGGGAAGTGAGGAAATGCGCAGATGTGCTGTTAGAAGAATCAGATGATGAGGATGATTTTATTTTTGGCGTAACAGATCCGGCTGAAGTCGTGAGCGAGCCTACCGTGAACGAAGACTATGCAAATTACGAAGAACGTATTGTTAATGCAGAAGTGAGAATTTTCTGACTATGAGATTACTTAAGCATAATAATTTATCATTTCAGGTAAACGATGTAAAGGTAGATGCAATTGAAACGCTGTTGGAATCATCTAAAATTACAGGCTTAACACTAACAGATGGCGAAGAACGTGAAAAGACAAATAATAATAGTAAAATTATCGTGTTTAATCAACTAGGGAAATTAGTTCCTAAAAAGAATATTGAGATAGCAGAGGCTGTTGTTTCTATTAATAGTGTTTCCCAAGCTGCTCAAGAAAAGTCTTTAACTGTGCATGTAAGAATTTAATATTTACAATACAAAACTATATTTAAAAAAAACTAATATTATTTATATAGATTGCATCTTATTCAGCGGATGCACTCACGACGAGTCAGAATATTTCAACAGGAATTGTGGAAGTAGCTATTATGGATGGACATACCATGACTCCGGTGGAAGCTAACATTTCAATAATACTTCCTTTGAAAGATTTGAAGATTGAACAGTTAACTTTTCATTTCTCAACAAGGTCTAACGTATCATCTTGGATTGATCCAGATATGCAATATAATGGATTTAATGTACACAGAATGTATTTGCCGAAGGAGAGTGTGTGTTTTGTAGATTTCTTTAGTATGCCTGAAGATCAAAAGCTATTGGTATGCTATTGAAACATGTATATCCAAATTTAATTAAATCATTTTTTAGATAACTTTCACGAATAATAGGCGAACAACTTTGGCTGATTTTAGAAAATTTAATTACACCGTCGATGGTAGCAATAATCAAACTTTCCAGATACAGTGTCCTTATAAAATAAATAAATTATACGACAGATTTATATATTTTTCAATCTTACCTCATCCACAAATGATTCAGGTAGAAAAAGTTATTTGATTAAATTTTATTGTAAAATATATATTTTTTTTAGGGTGATGTTGGAAATGTTTCACTTTCATATACTGTTGGTTTTGTTAAACAGGAATGTTTGATTTATGACAAAAATGTTCATAATTGGATCGACGCTAATTGCAAAGTAAATAATATTTATAAAGTATATAGACAATTTTCTAGATTCGAGATTTTAGATTACAATGATGCCGGATGCAACAAAAATCAAGTGCGATTGTACTCATAACTCGTTGTTTGGTGCAAGGAGTAGCAATTTAAAAACTAAATTGGATACAGTTTCAAAGATAAGTTTCAAAATCACGAAAGATACAACCTTCATTATATTTATTCATGTTGCCGCCGTTTTCTTCTTATACTGTATTGCTCTTGGCTTTACTGACATAAGATCAAAATCCTCTGTTCACAAGGTATGATACAAATTTTGCATTTACAATTGAAATAATTAAAACTATTAATTTAGGATAAAATAATATTTTTAAGCGATAACCTAAAAAATGATCTATATGGATATCTGTTGGTTGTAAAAACTGGTAATATTAGTTCAGCTGGAACTACCTCAAACGTTATGATACAACTGTTCGCAGAAAACTGCACTTCTTTAGTATTTGTCTATAAATTATCAACTATAAAATTGTATAAAATTTCCTATTTTAGCCACATGTATTGAATTACCCGGATCCGAATAAAAGTTTGTTGCAAAGAGGAAGTGAAGACTGGTTAGTTTTGACATGTGAAAAACATTTAGGAGAAATTAAGTACATACAAATTTGGTTTGATGGTGTAGGTTTTCGTCCCACATGGTATATTTTGGTTATAATATAATGAGATCACGATTATAGAAATCTGATATTTAGGTATTGCGAAGAAATTTATGTAATCGATTTGCAAACACATAAAGAATGGAACTTCCAAGTGGATAAGTGGTTTACATTGCAAGACGTGAGATCAATCGAATACACTATACCTGCTAAAGTTAAGGAAATTAGGACTACCATCAATCAATTACATAAGCGCGTCCGATTTTACGTCGATGGAGAACATACTTGGAATATATTTACAAAGTAAATAGTTAATAATAATCAAAATATAATTTAAATTATATGTTAACGCAGGTCTCACGATCATGTTCTGTCCTATCCACAAAGACTTACAGTACTATTATCAATGATCATCACAAGTTATACATTCGGGATTGTGTTGTTATCTCCGCCAACGTTGTCTGCATCCGATTCTTTTGGATACGGCGAGTTTATCATTGATTTTGATTTAATACTAATTCCTACAAGCATTAGTTTAATCTCATGTTTGATCAATTTACCAATGGTATATTTATTCAGGTAATTATGCAAGTTTGACATATTTTTTGTAATTAAATTTGAGCTTTATGTTTTTAAGGAATTCTTACAATAGACTTGATATGTATTCATTTTTTAATGTCGACAAAAGATATCCAGTTATAGTTACAAAGCTGGTGTGGTGTGTCATTACTATTTGGATTGCTTTGTGTATGATCTACCTTTTAATATTTGGATATTTCATTACAAAAAACTCTGCATATTTTTGGATATTCTGTACTTACTCTTCGATTGTCATAAGTATTTTCATATTTGAAAATATTTATCTGATAATTTTCAATATATTAATGCATAGATTTTCCAAGGTAAACTTCATTCGAAAATTGTAACGTATGAGATATAAAGTTTTTAATTTTTAAAGGTCACGAAGACTTATTATGATTTTAAAGGGATTTTGAGGGAAATTGAGATGCAGCGCAAAACTCTCTTTAAATTGTTTGGTGAAACGCTGCTAAGACCATATTTTCAAGGTCACTACCGAAGATGGGAACTTGATTTATGGAAGGTGTAATATATATTTAGTTTAATTTGTTGTTTGTTAAGTACTTTTGATATGTTTTCAGAAAATGGCGTTACTGGAATCCAGTCGATGGGAAGTGATGAGATTGTTTCATGATTTTTGTATTTTTCTCGTTTACTTGTTAATACTGTATGTGGTTTCTTTCACTGGTTACGGCGATTTAGATTATTTGAGCAGTAAATCCATATACAATATGATGCAAGGAAAACTTATAGACGTATCTGAGGGTTCGCATTTTAATGAAAATGATTACTATGACTTTTCGTTAACAAAAATCAAAGCAATTGAAGAGTAAGGTATATAGTGCGAAATAATATTTAACTTAATTTCAAGCGTATTGTAGCATTTATGACTATCTGAATAATACATTGGTGGAAAATATACATCCTGTTCATTGGTACGGAAATTTTTTCTTGAAAGATGGTGGTCAGATGATTGATTTCAATACAAAGATATTGGGCGTAGTTAAAATACGGCAACAGCGCAGAAAACAAGTATGCGATCTATATTCTCCATTAAATTTGTTGCCAATTTTGTGTAGTAATGATAATCCCACGTTTCGACTTTGGAAATATGATAATGGAACAAACAACACATTATCTCTAGGTTATATTTCTGAATAAATCTTGTGATGTAATGTATTATAAATTATAGCTTTCAGGTAAACTTGGTTTTTACGATGGAACGGGTTACGTACAAAATCTGGGAAGAACAATATATAACACGTATTATCAAATAGCTCACTTGAAGAGAGTAAACTGGATCGACATAAACACGAAAGTTTTGATAATAGATTTTTGGACATATAACGTAAACTATAACATTTTTAACATGGTTCAAGTTTTAATTGAGAGGGATGTGTCTGGACACATTGTGGCATCAGAAGAAGTGTGTAACAAAAAAAAAAATAGTTATGCATTATATTAAATATTTTTTTAGGTGTTCACCGTTCGCCTTTTGTATACTACAAAGCTTATACAAATTGTTGTAACTATTTGCTGTTTCCTGTTTATAATTACTATTATTATAATGATCGGACGAAGCATTGTATTATATAGGAAAGAGAAGAAAGGATTCTTCAAAGATTTTTGGCATGTATTTGATATAATTCTATTTATACTAGGTGTCATGATGATATTTCTATTTTTCTACCGCCACAAAATTATAAAAAAGCTAATGGATGAACTTAGCACATCGAATAATAATCATTTTGTGAATTATTTCCCTCTGGTGATGGTGGGACGAGCGAATGTTTATATAACTGCAATACTACTATCACTAGCGACGATACGTTTGTGGAAGTTTCTTCGTTTTGCAAAAGTTTTCCAAATTATGGAGAGGACAATAAGACGAATGGCATTGGATATTTTTATTATCTTGACCTATCATTGTTTTATTTATTTCATATTTGCATTATATCTTTATATAATGTTCGGAGATAGCTACGAACTCTTCAAGACAATACCAAATACAATCACCACTTTATTTTTAATTTCTCTAAACTTTTTCGATCATTTTGACCACGAAGGTTTGTCTACGTATGGTGCCTCCATATATTTGGTCTATTCAGTTTTCATGATATGTTCAGTTTTCTTTAACACAATCTACTGTACGATAATTATAATCGGATTTGAAGAATCTAAAATTTATTTTTCTGATCGTTCTCTACAATACTCCATATTAGATCATATAAAGGATGAGTCCATTTACTACAGGGAAATATATAAACGACAGAATATCAATTTAAGATTGAAAGCTGGTAGTGATAATGATAACAATAACTCGGATGAGTTCGAGGAGGAGAAAGTTACTTCCAAAGAGTATTGCAAAAGATACGCAGATTGCTTTACTATGACCAATGATAAAATGCTAATTATGAGACTTGTGGCAATATCTATTATTAAATTGGACAGGGATTACAAAATGTTTTCAAATAAAGCAAAGAGAAAGGACATTGTGGAGGCTAAAATGGATTTAATGGCTAGGATTACTTTAGCAATGATGAAGCCTACAAGCGAAAAACTTAGGGCAAGACATATATTTTTTAGTGGAAAGGATCCGATTGATAATAGCATTCGGTTTGTTTCCAATGATGTTATTATGCAA
The DNA here is from genome assembly GCA_963457615.1 of Nicrophorus investigator. Classification (NCBI taxonomy): domain Eukaryota; kingdom Metazoa; phylum Arthropoda; class Insecta; order Coleoptera; family Silphidae; genus Nicrophorus; species Nicrophorus investigator. Next base: position 17,974,974 of record OY735140.1, on the reverse strand, counting down.
ATAGAATACGTGGTTAAGAGTATTTTAGAACCAGTTGAAATCCCCACCGAAGAACACGCTGAAGCTGTTATTCATTCCAATGAAAATGAAGATCGTTTAACAAAAATTAGGGATAGATTAAATATGATTCAGGAAACTATAGGAAATATAAGGATTGTATCAAAATAATTTATTTCTTAAGTTTTGTACGTTTATAAAATATTGTTTATTAATCAGTTACATTATTTTGTCTCAGTAGTTTCTTATAAATATAGGATCATTGAAAATGAGTCCAAATAAATAACAATTAAAATAAGTTCTATTTTTTCTCCTTATTGATATAAATATTTATTTATTCCAATTAATTTATGAATAAATTATTCTTTCTGGTCTGATTCGTAGACGATTACTTTTATTATTAGTTTCTACACGTTGAAACTTAGTTGGAGAATTTCCTTTGGGAACTAATTTTTTCCCAAATTCAGCAAACTGATCTGATAATGTATTAATTGTAGTTACTTCATATGTTATGGTCATTTCGTTATTAATTGTTGCATCTTTATAAGACGGTATTTTTTCTGTATTCTGAACATCTACAATTTTCTGCTTATTTTTTAGCGAACGATGAGTTTGTTCATATACTGAAGGACCTTCTATAATTTGTTTTTGTATATTATGTTGATGACCCCTAGATTGATTTTGTTTACCTTGATATCTATTTCTTCGCCTAAGTTTTCTTCTTCTCTGCAATTTTCTAGGATGAATTGGAATAAATTTAGTATTTTCTATATTTTGTTGCTCGGCTTCATAATTGTAATGATTATGTAATTGAAAATTGCCATTATTCAAAGATGTGTCCCTGTTATTAAGTGACTGACGATGCTTCAGACGATAACCGTTGTTAATATTATTTCTTTGATTCTTTCTATTTTGTGAATCATCAGCTATATATTCAAACTGTCTCAGTTTAGGACTTGCAGTTAATCTTGACTTCAGTTCTTCATTAGTTATCGATAATTCAGGTAATTTTAAATCAGAATTATATTCTGTAGTCTGTTGTTCAAAATTTTGTAAATTCTGAATATTTTGATAAGTTTCAGCTGAAGGTTGAATATTTCTAGTAGGTTGATTTATTGGATGAGATTTTAAAATTGTGCCTTCCAATAATAAATTTGGTTCTTGATATTGATTGTTTAAATCTGATTCATATTTGCTCGATGCTGATTTTCCTGGAAATCCTTTTAAAGATTGTGCTGTTGTTCTATTTTTAGCTGTATCTACATTATAAAGTATAGGTGATGATTTTACATGTTTATTTTCATGCTTATGTTCCGTAACAAGTTTATAATTTGTACCGGAAATCCGGTCTTCGTATTTAAAATTATGTTCATTAAAATTTGTTAATATTTCTTGAGTTGGTTCAACTTGGTGATTAGATACTTCTTTGTGTATATAATTATTTTTTAGCGGCCTTTTCACTTCTAATGTTTCAGACCCTATTTCTTTTTCTAAATAATAATTATTACTTTCAACAAATCCCTGTGCCGGTTTTTGATCAAACTTATTTTGGTCATCAATTTTAAATTCATCATTTTGACTAATAGATTGTTTATAGAAAGGCTCATTAATATTTAACTTATTGTTATAATTTACATTATTTGAATAGCCAATGTGTCGATTAATTTCTCTTCCATTTCCAGTATAATATTCTGCATCTATCACATCTTTTTCTTTGGTATTAAAAACGTTGTGGAACTTGTTTTTGTATTTAGAAGATAAAGATTCTTCAACTTCTTTTCTTTTCTCAGTATTTACATTTTTCGACTTTGATTGTTGCGGTAAATGGTCATATTTTGTTCCTTCATTATAAATAAATATATCTTCCAATTTATCTTCATTTTTATTATGACTTTGGTTTATCTTTGGTTGATTAGCATTGATAATATCGTGATGTTCATCATTGCTGTAATATTTACCATCGCCCGATATTTCACTTTTTTTATTATCAGTCTTCAGTTTCTTATTGTTTTGCATTGGAACTTGTATATTTGTATCTGCTGCAATATTTCTATAAAAAAAGACATAACTATTTGACTCACCGTCGGAATAATTGCTGTTATTTCGAAGTGATTTCTTAATTTTCTCATTTTGATCTCTTGGTTTGTTTATGTATTGCGAACGTGCATTTTCAAGGTTGTAATTAATTTCTTGATTTTTATGATTATTTTTTGAATAACTTTCTGTTTCAAGTTCATTTAAATTAACCAGTCTGTGTGGACCTTCAACAATATCTATATTATTATTGTTTTTATCCTCTTTACTATAAATACTACTATTTTTATTATCAACTTGTCTGTTTCTTTCCTCATTGTTTGATTTTAAATTCATATGATTCACATTTTCATTTAAAATGTTATGAGACTTAAGTGCTTTTTTGTGATTGATTATAATTTCTCTAATAAGTTTATATTGATCATTTTTATTTTTCGTTCCAGAGTAAACAGTTTCTTTCTCCGGATTGTCCAATTGATCGCGAAATATCTGTTGCGTATCTTTATCATGTGCAGTTGTAAACCCTTTTACATTTGCTGTTTCAAAATTAATTTCAGGATTTTCATTTTTTTGTAAAGTTCCTTCAGACTGTCCATCCTTCGGTGATATATAACTGTAAAATGATTGATAACTTTCTGGATATTTTTCATTTATTTCCTCGTTATTAGTTTGATCTAAATTATCATTATCTATATTCAAAAGTTCTTTATGATTATTTGTGTGCTCTTTATTTTTAATATTATCATTTTTACTTCTATTTTTAAGATCCTCATTTAACTCAATTTGACTATCATCAAATTGAGGTAATCTATAAAGACCAATTTTATCGCCAGTGTCTTCAGGATATTTTATATTTGATGAAACTTCTTGGCTATCTTTAACATTACTTACATCTGGTACGTAATTATAAAAATATTGATAACTACTTGGTCCAATAGTTGATAAATTTACGTTTTCTGCATTATCGTGATCACTTTTTGCTTTACTTGCGTCTTCCTGAGCTATAACAGTCTTGGACGGTGTAGCATATTGTTGACTCAATTTTTTTTCATGTTTTCTTCCATTGCCAATTCTCTGACGTTGCTTATTTTGTAAATCACTTTCATTTCTTACATAAAGTTTATTCTCATTTTTATTACTTTGTCTATCTTCATTTTCTTCATCCAGTGTGTATTGTGGATTATGAATATCTGATGTTGTTTCCTTATTATTATATGAATTAGCAATAATAAAAGTGTCTTCATTTTTGGATTGTTTTTCCTCATTTTTTTGATAATATTTCTTATACTTTTCCGTGTCCTGAAGTCCTGGATCGATTATATCAGATTTGGAATAAGTCGATGATAATTTTTCTTTTCCGGCGTTGTTGTTAATACAAAAAATAAATGGTTCATACATGTGTTTCGGTATTTGTAGATCCTTGAGGACTTGTAAATAGTTTATGTCATTTTTGGCATTTTCCCAAGCCTCAGTATAAACATCTTCTTTAGCTAGTTTATTTTTATAACTATCTAATTGTTCCTTAGTTAACGTTTGATATGTTAATTTCTTATGATTTTCATTATCATATTGGTATTCTCTATGTGCAGCTTTATGTGAGTTCTGTAACAATAATAAAGAAACAAAGTTATTTTATTATTGAGAGAACATTTGCATTAATATGGAGAAATAAAACTTACTGCATTATTTTCAAAAAGTCCTGGAGTGTTTTGGTGATCAGCATATTTTCTGCATACCACATGATTTAAAAATATAACCAATATTATTAACTAAAAAAATTAAAATAAATTAACAATAAAATTTGATTTATAAAACTAGAGCTCACTTTAGTTAACATTTCGTATTTGAAGTTAAAACTTGAATGATGAGTAAATGTTCCGAATCTTTGGTTTTTATATGGTATTCTTTTTATTATTATTACTTTGAAGTTTAAATTAGGGCAATTACTGAGGTATACGAAATGTAACGCTTTTAATTTTTGGTGAATAGAAATTTAGACTTTTACATTTTCGTTCATTTAAATTTAAAATTTCAAATTAAATCAATCTCCAGTTAATTGAGGTAAATGTTAATTTATTAAGCAGAACGTCTCCAGCAATATAGAAAATAAATGTTTTCTGGAAGTAGATTCTACATTCCATATAAACTGTGCAAAACAGGTTATTATGAAAGACTAATAATTGCTAGCAATTGCCAATAAAAGCTAACGTCCAGAGGACAGAATCAAATCAGTTGTGTCGAAATACAATGGACTACAGACTGTTTGCTTTAGTGTGCTTAGCCGCGGTCGCTTTGGGATCGAATAAAGATTTACGTAAGAAAAATTATTGATGATAATACAAATTTTAATTTATTTGCATTTTCCAGCAAGCTACATTAAAGTTTGCGAACGAAAACACTCAGATATTGTATCGTGTTTGAAAGAAGCTTATGGTGTTGTATTTAGTCATGGCGATAAGGGAATACCGGAAATGCACATAAGGCCATTCAATCCAGTCTTGCTCGATAAGCTGAGCATTGTAAATGGAAATAGCGACAGTGTAAATTTGGATGCTAAATTGTCTGATGTGAAACTGTACGGAATTAAAGATTCTATGCTTGATTCGGTTGACATCGATTTTGCAACAGGTTCTTATAATTGCGAAATCTTTACACCTGCTATTTACTTGATAGCGAATTTTGGAGCTAAGGGAAAAGTACTTTTGTTCGAGTTTGAAGGAAATGGTATTTTCCGCGGAAATATGAGTGAGTCTCTGATTAAAATAGTGATAGTTATTTTATATATTATTATTATACTTTTTAGCTGGTGTTCATATTAAGGTAAAATACAATTTCGAATCTTACGAGAAAGAAGGTAAAGAATATTGGAAGCCTGTTGACAGTAACTTTGATTGCATCATTGACAATTTCTTAATCAACTTTGAAGAATTGTTTGCTGATAATAAAGATTTGGGAGATACGGTGAACGTAGCTATTAACGAAAATATTCATAGCCTGTATGGTGAATTGAAACCTATCATAGTCAATACAATTAAAACGGTAATAAATGAAGCTGTCGAACATATTTATGATAAATTTCCACTTGACGTATTATATCCTAAATAAAAGAGTATAATGTAAATCGTATTCGCCAATGACAATAATTAATTATTGTCGATGCATTGAAATGAACTTATTAAATGTATATTATATTCGAAAGTTATTAATTTGTATTTTATTATCTGATTAAAATATTAAACAACTTCATTTATATATGTGAATACCGTTATTTTTAAAATTATTAAAATAAAGGATCAATAAAAAATAAACAAAATAAGCAAGATTGTTGATTGTTGTTTTATTAAAGTTATAAATTGTGGATATCAGGAATTCAATAGAGAAAGTTGCAGAATTTTTATTGTGAAGTAGTAAAATGTTGTCAAGTTTTTGTTAACACCTCACTCAATAAGTTCGTAGGATGACTAATAAAACAACAACTTATGAGCAATATTTAACTTTATTCATCAACATAGTGATATATATGAGTGATACATTCATTCCAACGCTTGTCATTTTAATACCTTTCTTTATACAATTTATCTTTGGCCTCAAAATACGCTTCAGTTTCGACAATCACTTCTTCATTGGAGCTAAATCTCTTTGACTTGAGCAAACAGGTAGTAGTCGCTGGGAGCCAGATCTGAAGAATACGGTGGATGAGGAAGTAATTCAAAGTGCAATTCGTGCCATCGTTTTGATCGAATTGTGACACAGTGCATTGTTTTGATGAAAGAGTACTTTTTTCTTCTTCATTTTGTTTTTTCGCAATTTCTTGCTTCAAACGTACTAATAACGCACCATATAATATTCGATATTGATGATTTTTACTTTCTCAAATTAATCAATGAATAAAATATCGTGCGTATCCCAAAATACAGAGGCCAAAACCTTACCAGCTGACATTTGCGTTTTTGGCTGCTTCACCCTTTGCTGTCCACTCAGCTGACGACCAATTTGGTGGATCCAAGTTTCATCCATTGTTACATACTGCATAAAAAAATCCTTTTTATTTCGCTTGAACAGCTCCAAATAGCGCTCGGAATCATCAACTCGTTGTTATTGTTTTTGGTCCACTGTGAGCAAATGCGGTACCCATTTCGAACTACGATTTTTATGATCAAATGTTGGTACAAATTGTGAATACATTGTATTCTGATATCTTCAGAGTGTCAGCTATCTCATGCAACTTCAATTTATGATCAGCCAAAACCATTTTGTGGACTTTTTTATGTTTTCTGCAACAATTGACGATTTTGGGCGATCAGAGCGTTCAGCATCATTTTTGTCCGTACGACCGTGTTTAAAATCAACAAACCATATCTCTACCATTTGTCTCGACGGAGAAGAGTCCCCATAATACTGATCAAGCCATTGCTTTGCTTGAACGCTATTTTTTCCCATCAAAAAGCAATGTTTTATCAACACACGAAATTTAGCGTCACTAAAACAAAATGTCAAATTATCATGAAATTTTGACAAGAGTCATCTGAAGGTAGGTACTTCCTAAAAATCACATTCTTCGATAAAAGCGCCATCTATATGTTATCCTACGAACTTATTGAGTAAGGTGTTTCTTTCATAATTCGAAGAAGTGCCCATTATCAAATTGACTCCATTCTATTTTATTTAGAGATCATTAAACTATTTCAGAGGCCTAGAGTTACATTGTTTGAGGGCCTAAGATTAAAACTTTTTGATGGCCAAATTATCTAAAGTTTGGGTTAATTGTATTTATTTTTATTTGTTGACCATGAAGGAGTACTTTGTCAGAACGTGGCCCTGGGCTAAACCAGCCTATTGTTAAGATTCTTCTTCGTCCTGATAATTCGCCTTTCTTGAACATTAGAGTCATCTGAAGGCAAAGTTTTTCTTACAATAATTGATTCACTTCGTTTATCTATAGTAATATATTATGTTTGCTGTTTTTTTTATATCATTACTAAAATGGATGTAGTTTGATATCTATTTATTCAGTCTCGTGTCCCTCTTTGGCAAATTTCATTACTTATGCAGGGATTGCATAAGTAATGCATGAAATTCAAATCTGCGCTTCTTTTTGTTGCTCTAATTTGGACTAGCCCTTTGGTAAGAATATTTTATAAATAGATAAAACTTTTATTTTTTATCTACAAAAACGAGTGAAGGAAATATAATCGATTAAAGAAATTTAAAAATCTATAAAAATTGATTTGTAGGTAAATATGAATATTGAAAATTCAATATTTATAATCATGAATATGCTAATATTATTACATACTTTTTATATCTCATTTTTGTCCTTAGTATTTATTTACAATCTATTCATATAAACATTAAGTAAATGTTTTGCCGGTTTTTAAGTTTTTACAATTTGTTATAAACATTTTAATTTTACAAATGATTTAAATTTGTACATTCTATATATCCATAGACCTTGATATTGGATACTGTTCATATATTAGAACTTTGAGAAATTCTGTTTTAATTAAAGTGAAAACATAATTTACTATTAAAAATATGTTATTGTGTTTAAAATGGCTATCAACCACGAGGTCGTTCTGCCGTGTTTATTTACCAATTACAAATCCGGCCCTGACATCGTATTGGGTACAACCATGACATATTGGCTATATAAATCCAGAGACTATTTCGTTCACCAAAGATTCTTCTTACGGATGTACACAGAACAAGTATAAAACTAATCAAATGTTCTTACATTAGAAACGGAAATTTATTAGATTTTTTGCAGACATTTAGAAATAACATAAAACAGGTTATTGGGAAGGCAAACATCATAAAAGCTAATTCAACGTTGGCTTGAAATCAGTTTCCATATGGTAAACATGCACTTAAGATTCGTTGCCTTCCTTTGCATTGCTGTGACAATAATCGCAGCGGCTCGAAAGTTGCGTAAGTAAAAAAATTCCATGTACTTATAATATATTAATAATTCTTTTTTATTATAATTTCAGCAAGTTATATAAAAATATGTAGTCGCAATGATCCCGAAGTTGCTTCATGCATTAAAGAATCCTATAAAATTGTTTTCCAACATGGTGAACTTGGAATACCAGAAATGAATATAAGACCATTCAATCCGGTAATCATAGACAAGTTGAGTATTGCCAATAGTAATGGACAAGCGGTTAATCTGGATGCGCAGTTGAATGATGTTAAACTGCACGGAATTCAAAATTCAGAACTGGTCTCAGTTAAAGTTGATTTCGATAAAGGAACATTTAATGGTGAAATTTTCACTCCAGCTGTTTTCTTAGAATCAATGTTTGGAGCTAACGGAAAAGTGCTTCTCTTCCAATTCGATAGCAATGGCGTATTTCGCGCTAATTTAAGTAAGTAACATTCACACACAAAAAAGATCATACTATTACTTTCAATCTCAAATTTATTTTATGTATATTTTAGCTGGAGTTCATTCCAAGATATCATACAAGTTTGATACGTACCAGAAGAAAGGCAAAAAATTTTGGAAGTTGTTAGACAGCGACGTGGATTGCGTAATTGATAAATTCGTAATTGACATTGAGAACTTGTTTGGTGATAATAAAGAGTTAGGAGATACTACAAACAAAGCTATTAATGATAACATCGACACTCTATATGAAGAATTGAAACCTGTTATCGTCGACACTCTTAAAACAATCCTCAACGACGCTGCAACTAATGTTTATAATCTGTTCCCTTTCGATGTTTTACACCCCGAGTAATGTATATTGAAAAAATAATGTATATATTTATAGTTAATTAAATAAAGCTAGATAATGATTTACGTTTTCCGATTTATTGATTTAAAAAGTAAATTTAACTCTTTATAGATTCCTTTTTTTAATATCTAAAGTTAAATTGTTGCCTACAATATTTTCTATAAATCCTTGTCAGTATTTTTTTATCTAAATATGATGGATCAATTAAATAATGTACATTTTTGCAGTACTACACACTTAATGCGTTCGAAGTTATTATTTTATAAAGACTCTCTAAACTATTTATTTGATTATTGTCATATGGAATTCTATAAATTAGCAAGATTTAATTAGTTTGCAAATATTTATTGGTACAGCAATACTGCACATAGTGAAATCACACTGATCGAGGACTTTAATACCACAGAAAAATAAACAGCGCAAAAAAGAGAAATTATTATATAGAGAATACACCGGTCTTAGGTATCAAAATGTACTAATTGTTTTAGATTTTATTTTATGAAATTTCATAAATTTTTTGTGAATTGTCTAGTTTAACTTGATGACAACATTTTGAAGTTATTATTTGTTTACGAAAACCAGCTTGCAGTGAGGAAGTTGGATAATTTTATTTTATTGCGTCATCGATATATATTTTTTTTTCTTATATTTTTTTATTTACAATCTGTCAGTGTAGGATATTCAGTAAATCTGGTATGACATTTTAATCTGTGTTGACATTTGTATTATTTTTAAGATAAAATTTCCCAATGGAAGTTTTACCTATTTGGCTTAGCTGGGATTTGAACCCGAACTCACAATATCGTGAGGTGGCGACTCTAACCATTCGTCTATGAGTCGCCTATCGATATTTTAAAATCAAAATAGTATTTAGCACATTTGAAAGAAAATAGCTAAGAAAATGATACAATTGAAATTTGAATATGTAAAAATCTTGAATGCAGAAATATATGAAAATATAATATTAAAAGTAAAATCATCTTCCCATCAAATTATTATTTTTTTTCATAAAATTTTTATACTTTTCCTTCAACTATCCTTCAGAGTCAACAAATCTTTGGACACCCAATTCCGGAATTTTACTTTGACGCTCCTCCAGAGTAAACACCATCTATTTTTTGGACTGCCAAGTCTACCTCTCTTCACGCTATCTCAAAAATGAACAACCATCTTCTTCGACGGCCAATTACCAACTCTTATCTCTTGTTCAAGAACGAGTACCAACTTCTCCTTATCATATCTCCTACCCCTGTTTATCATTTACAGCGTTACAAATCTAGGACCAAAATAATTATAAGCTTTTCCCCCGAAATTGAAATCCTGTACAATAATAAATGAAATAATTAATATATTTAGTATGTATTCATATGTGTTTATATTTATATATAATTAAATATAAAGTGGTTGTTTTTGTTAAAATATTTTTTCAACTATTATATAATCTAAAAAAAATGAAATTAATTATATGTAATTTAAAATACTTAATGAAAGGCAAATGTTGTATTTAAAGTGTTACTTAATTTATAGGATCAATTTCAAGTTAGTGTGCAAAACAGGTATAAATACGCTCCACATTTTACCACTAATTATATTTATTAAAAATGTCGAGCCAAAGTATTTTCATATTGATGTCGTTGTTGGCAATGGGCCATACACACAATGCTCTTCGTAAGAAAACTTTATATTATTTAACATTTTAAATTTAGAATATTTGATTTCAGCGGATTTTGTTAAAATTTGCAAACGCTATGATCCAAATATCCTGAAGTGTTTACAAGAAAGTTTCGTTGATGTAATAAGCCGTATGGGAAATGGAATACCAGAGATGGGTCTGAGGCCGTTAGATCCAGCGACTGTGGACCAGTTGCATTTGGTGTTTGGAAACAATAGTGCCATCAATATGGATATTAATATGATCAATCCCAAAGTATACGGATGCATGGACATTACATTAAAGGATGGATTATTTGATATAGACAATGGGAAATACGAGATGGAATTTTTTGTTCCCGAAATATATATGGTCTCTGATTTTAAGGGCAATGGAAATGTTTTAATGATTAAAATCAACAGTAATGGCTCTATTCGAGTCAACACAAGTAATTATTATTGTTTTTTTCTTCTTGAAATATTTAATGATGTCTCATTTTTTAGCAAATTGCGTGGTAACCGCGAAATGGGATGGTAAATATTATCAGAAGGAAGGAGAGGAACATATGAAGTTGGATAATTTTACGATGGACGTAATTATAGACAAAATTTTTGTGGAAGTTGATGGGTTATTTGGAGACAATAAGGATTTACAACAGGCAACCAACAAACTCATTAATGAAAATATGGATTTGCTGTACGAGGAAATGAAGCCTGTCGTTTTACATTTCGTTAAGACGTTTTCTTTTGAAGCGAACACCAACGTATTTGACGCTTTTCCCATGCGCGTTCTATTTCCAAAATAAGGAACTATAACTTATGCGTTAATTATATAGATGTGAAAGTAACCTGAAGTATGTTTGTAATTGAGAGAGACCTTTGACCAAAACTTCAAGCGTTCTCTACGAAGGTTATTCATTTTATGTAAATAACGCGACCATCATAAGAAATAAAAGTCAATTTAAAAGAGTTGTTTACTGAAAATGTTTAATTGCTTTTACTATAAACTGGTTTTCCATTCAAACAAAGTGGGGCAACATTTACCGATATAAATACACAATGGAACAGTAAAAATTAAACATAAATCTCAAAGATGAATTTCCTATTTACCATCTTAATATTGTTTAGTTCGGTTTACTCCAGTTTCACTATTCGAAAATTACGTAAGTGAAATATTAAAAGTGAATTATGATACATAAACATATAATATTTAAGCGGATTTTGTGGAAGTGTGTAATCATGGAGATCCAAAACTCTTCGATTGCATAAAACGAAGTTTCGAAAATGTGCTGCAACATATGGGCGATGGGATACCAGAAATGAACCTTTTGCCGGTGAACCCAATTTTCTTGGATAAATTAGATTTTCAATTAGGAGATAATAGCTCCGCTCTTCATATGGATGCTCACTTGAACAATTTCAAAATCTTTGGAACGATAGATGGTAAATTGAAGAGCGGTCATTTCGATTTGGACAATTTGGATTTTGAAATGGTAATCGAAGTACCACATATATATTTAGAAGCGGATTGGAAAGCTAAAGGAAAAGTATTGTTAATCCAATTCGACAGCGACGGATTTTACAAGTCGAACATGAGTATAAAGTTTCTAAACGAATTGTTTCTCCTAATTTAATTTTCCACATTTTCAGCGAAAGTCACCATGAATTCGCGCTACACTGGGTCAAGGTTTACGAAGAAAGGTGAAGAGTACATGAAAGTGGAAGATTTTAAACTGGACCTAAATATAGGATCATTCAATATAAATATCGACAATTTGTTTAAAAATAACAAAGAATTATCAGTTGCAACGGGAAAGGCTATTAACGAAAATGCCGATCTGTTATTCATCGAGATGAAACCGTTTATTTTGGACGTTATCAAGAAAATTATTCATAAAAATGTAAATAACGTATACACACTCTTTCCATTAAGTGTTTTATATCCTAAATAATTATAATTAATAATATTTATATTGTAGCATTACAAACTAATATTGTATTGTTACTGAATCTTTGTAAATAAATTATTTTTTTAATCAATTTATTTATTTGACTATTTAATATAATCATAATAAAGTAGAAAACAGTTACAAAAACCTATTGACTATTATAGTCCGCCATGACCTACAAACTCTGTGTAATTTGCTATTATTGTATTTATAGCTAAAATGTAATAAAGGTGAGGATTTGCAGATAAATAGACTTTTACTGTTACAATAAATATAATTATTGTTTATTCCTTATATTTATTATTACAGTTACATAATCAGTAAATAACTAAAACATAACAATAATAATAATAGAGAAACAAAAAACTATAACTGTTACAAAGGGCTATTAACCAAAGAGATGCGGGAAATCTGACTTTAACCGAATATTTGGAGCGAAAATTGTAAAATATGGTGAGAATTATATTTGTTTTTCTATATAATAAATTACTGGGAGGATTATTAATGGAATTATCATAGTGTCTAATTTTGATGATTTAGTGTAGGTGTTTGGCAAGTAATATATCAAATTCAGATGATTTTAACATTGAAACTATGTCCATGATCTTCAGTGCCCTGAAATATCAGGCTCTAGTTTTAATCTTACATCATTTTATGTAGATTAAAATTTAGTTTTTTGATCGAATATTACCACAAAATATTGAACTATGGCAGATGGACCAACAAGAGCGTCGTTGAGAACGGGGCTTGATTCAATCCATACCAATGAATAATTTGGATTTCGCTGGATTGATGCATATACGTCAATCATCGCACTATGTCTACACCCGATCCAGAAAGTCGAATGAGAAATAATGACAGTCTCATCTTCATATTTTACATAACATATAAATTGGGATTAAAAGATGCTGGGTCTTCGTCGTATAAATCGTAACAAAATATGTTGTACAATAATGGAGAGACGAACACCCTGATAGATAAAAAGGAAATAATAATTGGCCACAATCTCTAACGCAGAGAGAGCGACCCAAGAGGAAGCTATTTACCAAAATTAAGTAGGAAAGGTGAAACATTTAAATAATTTAAAAAGATATCCCTCGAGCTAAATTGAATCAAAGGCTTTAAACATGTCCAAGAACATAGGAAAGGTGTGCATCTTCTTCAGATGGCTACTTTGTAAGTTTGAAGCTTAGGGCTATTGACCATAGGTCTTTCTGTCCTGTTACTAATATTAATTTAAAATAATTCATACTTAAACAAGATGTATAAGGTATTTATAAAAATAACCAAAAATTTAACTTTCATAAATTATTTTTTTCTTTCTGATTGATATGATGTCACTTCCATCATTTAATAAAACTTAATACGATTCTGGTTCAATGATTAATTAATTAGTAACAATTTCAGACTTGACAATTGTGTTTGTTTTTGGGTAAATCTTTATAGACCTCCTAATATTGAGTTATGAATCCTTGTAGAATCAGATTATTCAACAGTCGGGTTATTTTGTAGAAAATGATTTCCCAATTCTTGCCCTAATTTAAGTCCTATGCTGATGTCTTTTGCTGTGAACGCGACTTGTTCAGACTCCTCTTCCTTAGGATGACCATCACGATCATGTGTTTCAATAACCATGTTAAATAAATCTTCTTCATCTAGTTCTTCGACCGCCATTAGTTCTGCTTCTGCTGAATCCTCAAAACCTTCTCCTCCCATTGTATATTCAACTCCGTTATCTGAGAATATTTATACTCCAATGGTAATCTAGAATTCTTCATATCTGGCATTCATTGCCTAATATCAGTGTATTACACTCCAACATACTTAACACGATTGTAGATTGTAAATTTCTAAAAATCCATAATTGAAAGATAAAGATCATTTTAAATTAATTATAAAATATATCTGAAAGTTCGTTTGATGTAAAGTGCATTAAAAGTCGAATTACCAAATTACAAAAACGTTAAATCTCCAACAACAAATCTTAAAAAAAAAAATAAAACAATATATTGAAATTATTGAATTAAATTATAGCAATCGATGTTTATATAAAAAAAAACAAATAAATAAATAACTTAATGTTTATTATTTATTTCAAATCCAATAGAATTACTCTACTTAACCTGTTCTTACATAATCCAGTTCTTCATGCAATTAATTTAGAATAATATATATCTCCTTAAAATCCATAATCATTTTTAAATATTGATTTATGTCCAACCTCGTTACAACTTTATTATTTAATCTTTTTCCTGTAATTTTCAACCTGCTTTTTTATTTAAAATAATCTGCTTAGTAAGTTCTTTTCATATTTAATATTTTTCATATCAATATTATGTCGAACTTGAATATTTTTAGTTCGATCCTAGATGACTTAAGTTGTTGTACATTTCTCTAACAAACTTTTGTATGTTCTTCAATATTACTTCTTTTCTTCGTCGCAGTTTTGTAAATTAAAATATTATTTTTCAGCGTTAGAGCATTTATTACTTATTTGCCCTTGTGAATAATACTTTCCATTGGATATTCGGATATTCATTACTACTTGAAATACATTGAGGTGTACATTTATATTGTAATTAATTCTGGTAATCACCACTTCTATCCATCGTTAATTACGAATTAATTTTCCATAGTTGTAATAATAATTTATTTGAAAATTTTGTTATTAAATTTTCATAAATTGAAATATTATAATGTTGTTCAACTTTTTGTATCTCTTGAGAAGACTTAAACCTCCGTGGAAAGCTGAACATGATTTTGTTTTAATTTTTATGTGCCTTTATAGTGCTTCAAACTTCGTCGGAAAATTGTTTAATTACAAAATTTGATGGCAAACCTAATGAAACACCAATTGGAAAACACTGCTAAGGTGATATAAGGCAATTTCGTTTCATTGAATTTTAATTCATGATTGAATATTAATAAATACTTGAGTTATATACAAATTTAAATTACTTTTTGGTATATAAATTAGGTAGTGGACAATTGTTTTCTATAAATACGTAAAAGTATCTTTTGTTGACTATCAACCACAAAGTCGTTTGAAATTGAATATTTTACGCGTAGTTGACAGAAATTTGTAAAGTTGGTTTGTTGTCGAAAATAAATTTGAATTGTTTGACGCGTTTTATTGAAATCTTCTGTTTTGACAGTACCGTCACCAGAAACATACTCGAAAGAGGACGAAAATAGATCGGTTATCGGTAATATCTTTTACTTTTGTATCATGAACTGTAATTTGCATTACAGTTTACAAAAGAAGTAGAAAAAATGTTATGATTATTGCGATGAATAATAATTGTAGGTTCATTTTCAAGTAAGCGTTTTTTATTGTTACTATAGCAACATCTCTTGTTATTGTTTAGTCATAGTGTCATTTGCGATGTCAATAATCAACGAAATTAAGAATATTCTAAATGAACTTAATTATGATTGTGAGATTAAGCTAGTTAACAGTTTAAGATGCTACGTTGAAAGTAATTATTATAATTATTATATTTTGCGATAACTTTTTATGCGAATTTTATCATTTTAGGTATGGTCATAAAACTTCTAAATGAAGCCGAATGCTATAAGCTTGGAGATAAAATCGACAAGGACACAATGTTGTTAGCAATTTATTTTGCTAACGAGAAAACAAAAACTTTGATGCAAACTACCACAAACCAAGTAATAAATACATAACGTACCTAAACAATTATAAAGCTTATATAGTATTGTGACAGGCATACACCGTAGTAAAATACAAAGCTTAAGCTATAATTATATTAAAGTATAATTAAAACATCAAATTATATAGACATATACAGGATGTATCCGGGGAAGGGTTCAGGAGCGGATATAGTTCTGGGCCTTACTTGTACATTGAAGAATTTACTTAATTTTTTCAAGAATTCATCTTTTTTTGTAATAAATACATATTCTGTTGCAATCTAAACTTCCTTCCCTGAAGACAAATCTTGTAGGACCTCTAAAATATTAATTACTCCGGGCCTAACATTTTCTCTGAAAAGCTCAGGTCATACAATACATTTATGTTCTCATTATTAAAACTGAGAAATTTAAAATTGAATTATATTCTTCAACATCATATATTCTTAATTTTCAGGAATATAAACGGCTTGCGGCTGAAATAAATGAAAAGCCAATCATAAAAAAGGATTCATTTGGATTAAAGATACCCAAAGAAAATTTAGGTGGTTGCAATTATCAATTGATGAATCCCAAAAAGAAGGTAAGCTAAAAATCCCTAATTTAATTATAAAAAATAATAAATTGAATTTTATTAGGTTCATGTGGAAGCAGTGGAAAATTACGCGCATTTCACTTTCTTGGTTCCACAGAACCACAAGGCTCCTTCAAAGCCGAACATGGGAACATACATGTTCAAGAACAAACCGAACATGAACGAAGTACCTATGAAGATAACAATTCGACCAAAATTCAACATTCAGCAAAACATGTCAATGTTGAAGAAGCGGCTGAACAAGTAAGTGATTAAATATAAAACAACAGTTTTTTTTTTCTAAATTTTATTTGAATGTAATTATTATTAACATTGTTTTTTTTTCTAATAAGCAAAGCCCTGTATCATATATATGTAATAATTCTTAATTCAAAATTGAAGCGTAACAAAAACCATAACATTCCACAAGTTAAATATTACAATAGAAATAAAAACATTAAATAGTTAACAAAAGAAATATATATATATATTTTTAGTTATTATTTATACGGTAGATAACAATATACACGATAGTCGCATTAAATTCCTTTTTACCATTACGCGTTTATGGTAATATTATAATCTAAATATTATATTCTTTTAGCACCAAATTCTTGCTCAATAATAATAAATGCTGTTTTCAAGCAGTATTTTTTGTTTATAAATATCCTAACTAAGAAATAAAAAAATAAAATATTTCACGAAAAAAGTCACTTCAGAAGCATTATAAAGTAGATAGATCGAAAACTTTCGGACGATTCTCTATAGAGAAGGTTTATATATATAAATATATAAGTATACTACATTTATGTACCCTCTTGGCATTCTTTTTCGTTTGACTTAAACTATCCTCTAGTTTCCTTTCCTGCTCTCAATTCATGCCAATCAAATTACAATATAGCTTTTTTTCATCTTTATATAAATATGGTATATAATATAAGGCCTCGTTATAAATATTATTTAGAATATATCTACGGTATATCCGAAGCGAGTTAATAATTATTAAGGCTTTCCGTTTGGGTTACGCATTTGCGATATAGGTATTGTTCATATACTATATAATACAAAAATAAAGACTCGCAAAGTGTTGTAAATCGCATTTTACACACCAGGAGTTATGGCTTTTTTTTGTAGTCCAAATTGTATTATCATAATTGTTGTTTCATATATATTTTTTGTTTGTTTAATATAAAATATTTTAAATATCTTCTAAAAAGGTCATTAAATATTCTAGAAAATGTTATGTACAAATAGTGTGCGTATTTTTGATTTTGTTGTTGTTTTGTATCATTTCTGTGTGTCGTGTTTGCGCGTTTGCGTGTGTATATAGTTTTAAATATGTGTGTGTGTGTATGTGTTTATTGGCATTAAGATTAATATAATATAAAAAAAAATCGGTAATTACGAAGCCCTTCTCTCTTCGGCGACGAAAATTTTTAAGATGAAGTATAGAAAATACGAGAGAGCATACTAGATAATTTTATAATAGATCTATTAGTTGAGTTTTTGCTTGGCGCATTCGGGGCAGATAATGTCGGTGTTGTCGGTGATGAAACCCTTTCCGACTAAGCTGGTGCGGCAGGTAGCGCAGTAGAAGCAGTCGTTGTGCCAGTGTCTATCCTCGAAGGAGATGAACTTGGTTCCACCGATGCCAGTAATTGGCCTGCTGCAGGCGTAGCAGCGTTTGGCGAAGAGCTCACCAAAGCAGTCGGCGCAGTAGGGCTTATCGTCGCGGCTGGTGAAGCGAGCGCCTGCCAAACTTGTCTGGCAGTTCGTGCAAGTGAAACACTCCCTATGCCATGGCTCGTTCTTGTAGGTCACGCCACCGCTGGTGATCACCTGAGGAACAACAACGAGATATGAATGTGAAAGAATGTGGGCTTCATAGTGTTTTATTCTTTTCGTTTCGTTTCTTGCAATTCGATGTGATTTACCTTGTTGCACTTGATGCAACGAGTTGCGTACTTTTCCTCGTAACACTTGGCGCAGTAGATCTCCTGTTCGCGTGGGATGAAGCTCTGGGTGCCGATCGGTGTTTTGCACATCACGCAGCAGAAGCACTTCTCGTGCCATTGCCTAGTCTTGTACTCCATCTTCTTGGTACCTGAAATACAATTACAATTTATTCCATTGAATAACATTTTTAAATACATGAAAAATACTCTTATCTAAAATCATAAGAATTTTGATATATCATATCATAATTTAATTTTAATTTAAATAATTACTGCTTGTAAAAGTGCATAAAAATCATAATTATTAATATTCTGAACATGGACAAACTGTTTCTAAGATATCCTGAATTGTGCAGAATAACGTTAAGACTTTAAGACACATTTATGAAATAATTAAAGTAATATTGATAAACTTCAATTTTAAGTCAATCCATCTACCTAAAATGACATAACATTCCATTTTTATAAATTATGAATGTTCTTAAACAGATTTGTCATTATCATTATTATTATATAACAAATATATAATAAAAGAAAAAAAATATTACTATGGGTTTTGACCAAAGCTCGAATAATTGATATTATCTAACAAATATGCTTATTGACAACACTATAATATTTAAACGTTGATGTATTCTTTCATTATGATTATATTAATAATCTTAAATTAATGTATTTGTATATTTTTAAATTAATGTTGGACATTGGATATCGTTAATCTCTCTGATAAGATGAACTAGATTAATACGTAAAAACATCTCATATATTAATTATAATTATGGCTTTAATCGATAGAAAAAGCATATTGAAACCATTATAATTATAATTAATATGGATTCATAATTGTACAAAAAAATAAAGTCAAAACCACAATATTTATTGATTGATATCTTTTCTGTAAGTATATATTTAATGATTCAGTAGTAACATGTGCAAAGGAACATGGAATTAAATTGGCTTATGCCATTTTCGTACCATCGATAAATACCACACATGCGAATCGATTACGTAACTACAAATATAATGCTGTTTCTGTTTTCGTTCTTTGTCTTTGCAATCCTCCTTTCTTTTAACATGCTTGAAGTTATAGTGCGTAGGTCGGCCTCTCTTGGAAGTTTTTTTTTTTAATTATTTAAATCTCTTGTTTCTTTCTTTCAAGTGAGATCATGTGTCATGCCGAAGGAGATATGAAAACGAGACGGCGTACTTCGTTTTGGGCATAAAATTGCAGGCTCAATTACGTGGCCGTTATTATTCATACGCTCGCATCGAGTTCAAGATTATTACATTAGTAATTTGGCAAAACGATTCGGTTTTTCGTGTGGGTTCTCGAGTTGTGAACGTCTGGCAAAATGGGTCAATGTTACAGCGACGAGAAACGACCACAGCACTTATTATTATTCTTTATTTTTTATTAAACGGAATATTTACGCATTCATAAAAAATAAATAAACTTATTTATCGGGATTTAATCATTTACTGTGTAAATTATTGCCTCATTTTTTCTTCATCATTTATTACTTGCATATCTGAGTGTTCAGTAGTAACTGGATGTATGCATGCAACTATTATTTATAATTGGCGATTTGCATTGGAAATGTAATTGGGAAACTGCGCGACACCTGTGTTCTCTTGACTTTCGCCGGCCAGAATTCACGACCCACGCGAATTTCGTATTATTGTGCCAAGTATTTATGTTTCCCGGGGGTCGTAATAAAAGAATGTCACGACAGTGTGGAATTATTTTCCGGGATGGAAAAGCTCTGGCACCGTTTGTTACCGGATAATAAAGCGTAAATTGAGCGAGCTTCCAAGGTCTATTACCCATCGCTATTCTTCCTCGAAATAATAAGGCATTTTCTTGAATACGTTTCCTCCTTTTCAGCGTGAATATCTTTTCAAATATAATAATTAATAATTAACAAAGTACTAATCATTTCTCAAATAAATTAATTAAGAAGTTACGAGTATATTAAAAACAATTTGAAATATTTTCACAACTAAATTTTAGATGGACGTCATATTTCAAAACTCCAAAACAGGTAGGTCGGCGCCAAAACTAATTGAAATTTACATAATAAATATATTCCATATTTATTTGACATTAGAACGTCGCAGATGGAATAGAAACGACACAATGAATAAATGCAATAGAAAGCAAATAATTAATGATAAAATAAACTATGATTTGCACATTTTCCATGAGAAGAAAAACGTATTGAATTTCAATAGATGAGAAATTGATCTAAATATGTCAATTAATTTTATTAATATCGTTAGAAGTGACCTACATAACTAGCAGTCGTCTTAAAAATCAACATTTTGCATTTCTCGATTTCAATAAATAATCAAATTCAAATGCCATGGAAACAACAAAAGGAGAATACGTTAATTGGTAGAGGCTGAGTCATGATTTTAATTTTAAATTGAAGGAAACGAATTCATAAAAAAATATTTGCATACGATCCGCGGCTGTTCGATCAAAACAAGTTTTACTTCACACTTTCGATAATTTACGACGATGGCCCGTATTACATTATGTACTCATCGCACTATTAAGTAATATAACATTAATTTTATTTTCGTTTATAGCAACAAGTAAATAAATAAATAAAAGTTTAATGGAATATTTCGGTAAATCACTTCGGATTTCGAACTTGTTATTTTTGAACTGTTTAAAGAAGATTAATGTATTTATTATTATTTTATTTAACCCACATATTAAAAACGAGCAATTAAATAACTGACATTTATAATTTTATTCAATATTCTGTATTATTTTTTGTCTTTTAATTTGTTGCATTATCAAAATGTGTCCACAGTTAAAGCAGTGTAAAAGTTTTGTTACAAAAATAATTTGCAAGAAACCTTTCATATATATTTATGAATAGAAAGTTTCATATGTCAAAAAAGTAATACGAAATTTACTCTTAATTGTATTTATATGCAAATTTGCAATGGTTTCTAATTACTGTAATTAAAAAAATATTTTTCTTTACTTTTGTATAAACATTATAATTATCAATTATATAATTCTTTTAAAAATGTTACGTTCTGCAAATGTTAATTTTATTGAGAGATATAATAAAAGTGGTGTAAACCGTTTTCAAGAATGAATTTATAATTTAAGTGATTACTGTAATTTAATCATATGTGTTATATCCACCAAATCTTCAGTTTTATTCGTTTTCCTTAATTATATAATAATAATTTCAATTTCTATATGTAAACACAAAAATAATGCATGTATCTCATTTGAATTTTCTTTTTAATGTGTTTCGTATGCCTCAATTATTAAGCAAGAAATAGAGATATTTAATAATAAGTTTGTACATTTCGAACAAACGTTTAAAATTACGACATATTTTCATGTTTTAAAGTAATAAAAGATTTTAAAAATAAAAATTAATTTTAAAGAAATTGCGTTTTTCAGATATATAATATTTCTAATATTTTAATGACATTGCATAATTAAACGAAATAATGTCTCGTGTTACCTAACGGTAAAGAGTATTGGTCTCCGAATAGACAGTCTGGACCCAAAACGCATTTGAAAGGTTTATTCTCTCCAGGCAAATCCATAGATAAGATAGCGATGTCTTCGTTGTTCTCCTGCGCCTTTCGGATGCGTTCCTTGCCAACGGTTTTCGTTTGCAAGTTTAGACCCCGCTTGAATTGATCACTTAAAACACCGGCCATTTCAATGTGTTCGAAAATCCAGTAGACACAAGAGCTTCACAACGCGAAAACGCTTTTACTTTCGGTGAACGGGAAAAAAAAGTGCGGCGAAATTATATAAACGAGAGCCAGTCATCTACAGAAGAACTGGAAGAACTGTGGCTGCGTGCCAACCAAATCGCCGGCAACGGAATAATATATTATACCTTGCAAGGTTAAACTCTATTCTACTACTACCTACACGCATCGGGGAGTGAAATTGAGTGAAATGAGAAAATATTCATATAATATGGTCATGGAGGACGGAACTCGTTCGAACGAGGAGGGTCCAATCAATACGTGCTTGTTCCTTCCATTCCCGTTTTTTGCTCGCACCACCCCCGCCCCCCAAACTCAATTATCTTATCGACATATTCATTTTCAGCGTTCATTTCCCACCAAAACTTTCCCAAACCAATCGCCAATCTCTCTCGGTCCAGCCATTTGGCAGCGCATGTATCAAAATGGTCCTAGATTTGATTGCGCGCGGCATTCAAAAAAAATCTGTCGTTGATGTAGGCTAGAGAAACTTTCAGCTCCTTATTAGTGCATCCCAACAAATTCTCCGAGCTAAATAAAGCAGCAAACAAATAAAATAGTAATGCTTCGCCTTGGAGTAACAGTGGAACATGAATTTAGCGTTATTTTACGTTTGTTGCTTGCTGCTTATTGGTGACCAAGCGAGACGGAGATATAGATGTACTAGTCCTGATAAGGTGGCTCTCCGCGTTTACATCATCATTTATTTTGGAAAATGCAGTCATCTAGCGCTAATAGAAACCTTTCACACGCTCGGTTTAACACTTAACAGAAGGCGGCGCAAAATAAACCGGTGTACGGAAATGTATTCACGAAGTCTGCTCATATTTGTTGTTCATTCTCCGTTCAAACAATTAAAACGATTAAGACTAAACCAAAAGAAAAGCAATTGTGTTCAACAATAAACCATTTATGCAAAATTGAAATGACACGATCGAACGATCAGCTGCCGTGCTTACGATTATGAGATTACGGATCATTTAATATGCATATATTTCAATTGATATTTATATTCATAATCTTCATTAAACATAATATAATGATAATGATTAAAAAGTTTTTAAATATTAGAAACTATTTAATATTCTGAACGTAAGTATTCATTCTGATTCAGATAGACAATAGACAATTAAAGTATTCATTGAAGTAACAAGTCATGACAAATGGCTGTTTCAGATGCACAATTGATTTTTATATGTTTATAATACTTTTTTTGTTACTCTTCTACAAAGTAAAAATTCCGTACTGAAAGAATTGTTTAAATTTTATCTATGATTTTTAGCTATTATTTGAATTGACATGAGTGATTTTTTTTCAACGAGCACGAAATATACCCAAACTATCTGCTGGTAAAATAATGAAATATTGTTGAAATCCTTATAGTTAATAAATTTTATAACAATTATGAAAATACCAAAGAATTTTATATTGATTTAAAACGTAGAAGCTACATAACAAGTCCTCTAACTCTGATATAGAAGGTAGTATTTTTATATAAATGTTATCTGTGTAGTTGATAACGCCACATTTCATAAATGTATAAATAAATATTTTCGAAAAAATATTCAACATAAAAAATATCTTACCAGCCCTGAAGATTTCGCCGCAACCATCGCACCTGGAGGCGAACTTCTCGTCGTAGCATTTTCCGCAGTAAATACGATCAGATCTGGAACCGAATTGCTTATCGACTAGAGATTCTCCGCACGCAGTGCAAAGGAAACAGGCCTCGTGCCAATGCTTATCCTTGTATGACAAATCCTGCAGAGAAGGGAATATGTTAGGATTCAATAGAACCATGCACAATGCAAAGGTTTTACCTTAGAGTCAATGCCAATGATTTTGTTGCATTTTTCACAGCCGTTAGCGAAAACGGATTCGTAGCACGAGACGCAGTACGGATGCTCATCCCTGAGGACGTAACGTTGTCCTGTCAGACTTTCGTCGCATTGCCAGCAGCAGAAGTGTTGTCCGTGCCAGTCCTTGTTCATGGCTTTGGTGTATTCCCCACTGAAAATAAGCTGCACGAAAAAAAATATATTAAAAACTTTGTATGATAATTGGGAAATGTTTAAATGAGTACCATTCATAACACTGCGTATACAACAACAAAAATGTATTGTATTATGCGCTAATGTAATAACTTGTTGTAATGCATTTTGTTTAGCATAAAAAGATTAAAAATTACATCATAATTTCGGATACAATTTTATTGGTGACCTTTCTAACATGGTTCAAATAGAATGGTACTCTAGTAAAGCGAAGAGAATTTGCAAGATTAAAAAGTCACACTCTAATGCGATAACATCGTGTTATCAATGGATTTAAGTGAAATTATTTAATAAACATGTTTTAATTTATATGTAATCTTAGCGCATAACGATGCAATAACAAAAACAATATTTTATAACCGATTTTCATGAATATATATATATGCAATTATATATAT
The DNA here is from genome assembly GCA_963457615.1 of Nicrophorus investigator. Taxonomy (NCBI): domain Eukaryota; kingdom Metazoa; phylum Arthropoda; class Insecta; order Coleoptera; family Silphidae; genus Nicrophorus; species Nicrophorus investigator. The sequence continues at coordinate 17,950,216 of OY735140.1, read as the reverse complement.
AGAAAGTGAGATTATACAATTTTGATTCTTTCTATTTACTCGAGCGGTCGGGAATTATAAATAAATCGTTTTTTTTTAGATATATTTATTTGTTTTTGAAGTTGCAGCGTGTTCAGGTATACGTGCCAAAGATTTTTTTCTAATGAAACGCTTGAGTGTTTTCGTCTCATCTGTTTGGAGTAGACAAGATAAACATTCCGTTACGGTTTTATTTTATTCATATCAGAATCATCAAAGTTTTGAGTAAGTATAGATTTTTAACTACAAAAATACTAATTTGATGAAATTATAATTTATTATATTTTAAATAACTAAACTAGAAATAAATAACAAATTTATTTACATTTATGAAATTCGATACTCTAAAACTTCATTAAACTTTGGAGAATATTATGGTAACATTGACTATAAACTATTAAATTTTCTTGTATCTATTTCTTACATACAACCAAAGTTTGTCCTAAATTTAAGCATTTCCTCCGACGTCTGCTTGCAATATTTCTAATATAAACTATGCAATTCTAGAGTGTAGTTGCTACATTGGAGGCCGTCCAATAATATATAAATATATCTTGGGCGATTTTGAGAAATATTTTTATGTTGCGCAAATGCATTAGACAGAGTTAAGAAAGCGAAATTTAATAATAAAATGACTCACGCGTTTTATATATTTTATCTACAAAACCTTAACAAACAATCAAAAAATACATATTTATATTTTTAGAATACGCTAAAAACAAGTTTGTTTTATAAGTATATGTTTTTATTATTAATAGAACTCATATGTATAGATAAAATAGTCCAATAGCCCTTTGCAGCAGTAGACATTTGTTGTATTAAGTTTTTTTTTGTTATTTTTGTAATTTATTGCTGCAATAAATATTATTATTTAATAAATTCCTTAATCAATTTAATTTCTATGATAAAATCCTTGAAAATATCCATTTGATTTATGACTTTTCTTATAAATAAAGCATTTGATAGATTGTAATTAAATGTATTCACATTACTCCTTTATTAAGTCATCTTTTGATTTAAAATTCTAATTTGTAGTAAAGCGATTTAATTAAAACTAATTGAATAATTCAATCATGGGCAGATGGTATTAAATTGCTGGCTGTAAAATTTTGCGCAGTATTATATAATAGCGAGTTTATCCGATACGGGAAATTTTGAAAGTCATCAGTTTATTCGCATTTAATGTGCCATTTTCTTTCCCGAGATTTCAGAATGTTCTGTGGCATTTATATTTTCGAAAGCAAACTAAATAAAATCGCAAACATTTGAACTTGAAAATGAAAGAAGAATATTATCAAGCTACAGAAAATCGAGAGCTATGCATTGCCAAGGTTGTGTTTTATTCCACTGAAATTTATGTTGCAACATTAAATATAAGATTTATTTTCAAAATATTTATCTTGAAATATTTAAACTTTATCCTCGATATATTATAAATTGAAAATGAACAGTTACTTGACGTGCTTTTTAATGAACATTCAAAGCGTAAGAAACTTTGAAGCGTAAATGTGTTAAGAGCAAAACGAAAACACTTGAGATTAATTTAAGCTTTGGATTAATGCGATAGTCTTGGAAATGATGTAGTATAGAAAGATAGAAAGAGAGAGAGAGAGATTTCGTTTTGTAACATTTGTATACCTTAAGTATTAGGGGTACGTGTTGCCATGTCTTGTAGTATCTTTCTAGAATCTTCTGATTTTAAAAAGTGTTTATGATGAAAATTATATAGTGATAAAGTGTTTTCCTGCATAATAGAGGTAGTAATAAAAATCAAAGGTATTGTAAAAGTATTTGAGATGTTTCTGAAAGTTGCAATATAGTAGCCATCATCTAGTTAAAAGAAACTAGGTGACAAAGGGAAACACTGTATCACTTGGCGAAAAGAATAAAAATCGTATTTGGTTCCTTTCCGGTGTTTTGGCGAACACGTACCCCTGATTTCCGTTGGTGCGTTCGATTTCGGTGATGGTGACATCGGTTCCAGCATCATTGCTTTCGCGCCTCTTAGTGGTCTTCTTCACCTTTCTGGTCTTCTTTTCAGTTACAGTGAAGTTAGAGTAGGCTTCTACGTCTCCCATTTTTTCTGATTTAACTTGGAATCGTCGGGTTGGAAATCACACAAACTGTACAAAAGTCCGTTCGCAACTGAATTGTGTTAAGATGGGTAAACTGACGAGGAGTTTTCTTTCGGTCGTGGTATTTTTAGAGAATGATATTGGAACGTGGTGCCGCGTGCAATATGCCCTCTTCTCTTAGGTGGGCGCAGAAATTCTCGAGTCTCTCTCTTTGTTAGTATTAGTATTAGTATGTATGCGTGTGTCTAAATACATCCGATATTTGACGCAATCCATTTTCACGCAGATTTTATAAATATAATACATTTACACACATATATTGATTCTTCAAACAGACACGCTTCACACACGCTCTCTTGATTCTTACACAATGGATGGCCAACGTATTTTTAACCAACTTTTCTGCTTCTAAATAATAAACAGGCAATATGTTTGAAGTCTTTACGATTTTTGCAATTATCATCGATCGCCGAGCCGAAAATACTATTATGTAACCGCGTCGAAAATAAACCGCGTATTCGGAAGTTTACGATGCTTTTAGCCTCAAATCAACATCTTTCAAACAGAACATTTCAGAGATGTTCTTCCACGCACTCTTCTACTAATTTGCAATTCACATGAGGGAAAATTTACAAAAATCACAACAAAATAAATTGTGCGAACAAATAAAAACATGAATTAAGCTGTGGAAAGCATCACGAAAGCAAAACTTTATTTATATCAAACCTCATATAACAAGCTGAAGAATTTATATATAAAAACTATTTAGTTAATAAGCAAAAATAAGAAAGGCAAAATTACATTCGCTTTACCCAAAATGGTTCGGGGTTGCTGCCACTACTACTGGGACCAGGCACTTCTTGTGTTCTCTCGACAACCTCATTCTTCTTTCCCTTCTTCTTATTTTTAAACAGTCTACGATGTTCCTCGACTTGTTTGGTCTTTAAACCGTCCACTGAATTCAACACGTTTTTATCGAATTCATCTGTATTATCTGTCTCGGGCTCAACAACCGTGACTTGAGACTCGGAAGAAGGTTGCTTCAGTTCGATGATTTTTTGGAATGGTGATTCAGAACGACGCAATTGTTTCTCTTCTATAAATTCATTGGAAACTGATATGTGTTCAACAGAGGAACTCCTTTTGGATTCTTCGGTACATTTGCTGCTCTTAACGTTCGGAACGTTCAGCAATAAATCATTCGAGGACTTAGCTTTACTCAAATATTCTTTGTTCTCTAAATCCTTGTCCGTTATTTCTGGAGTTCGGGAACGCGATCTCGAATGAGACCTCGAATGTGACCGTCTGCGCCAATATTGAGGGCTATCAAAGTTTGATTTGAAATTATCCTCAGGTGAAAGGACATCGCTCAAAGTTCTCGACCTGTAATTCTCCTCATCGATTTCATGTACGCTAACCACCGGATTTTCCACAAGTTCCGAGCAAATACTGTGTCTAGGTGCAATTCTATCATAGCTTGGGAAGGGCGAAGATTCCCTGTGAAACGTCGAGGGTTCCGAAATGATGGACACCTCGCTCGTGTCCGTGACCACGATGGGACATGATTCGGTGTAGGTCGGGAAAATACGCGAAACATGTTTTTCTTTAATTGGAGCCAAATCCGAATTCGTATTAATAGAAACGTGTTCCTCGTGACGGTCCGAGGAGCCGACCGCAATTTCCTTGCTATTTTCCAACCGTCTAATTTCTTCCAAAAGTTTATTCCTCTCCCTGTTCAGGTCTCTGATGTAACTCTCGGTGATACAACTTAAGTCACTTGCATTGGTGGGGTGAGCCTCACCTACTGTCACAGCTCTGCGGACATTCGTGTAGAAAGCGAACAGCTCAAGCACTCCGACGCACGATACAATAATTGATAACATTAAACCCATCTTAGTATAATACTAATAACTTTTCGCACATTAATAGTTGTTGGTGTTAATTAGGCAGCAGACATAGAGACAGTTTACATCGTAACGAGTTTGCAAACAAACTGATAGAAATAATGTTTGCCAATAGCGGCCGGGGGCCCAGAACCCTAAATTAGTTTTTGTTACTTAATCAAGTGATCCTAAATATTTTAATTCATCTTGCTCCGACTTGTCGAGACACCAGACTGAACAACGTTCTAACGACGTGGCTCAAAAACCATTCGGAATTAGTTACCCTTGATATTAAATGCGAGAGAGTAACATGAAAAAAATAAATAAATCAACGATCCTATTGGCATTGTTGTTATTCTGAACGCTTTCCTTGAAGATTACATTGTCTGGCACACTATTTGCGTAGATGATACGTACTTATTTAAGCTATATTTTAAGAATCCCGCGCGCCTGCCAAACATTGTGTTTTTCTTTTTATTTTAAGCAATTAATATAGAATTCAACCCTAATGTAAATAAACAATTCGGAAATTACAACGAAATGGAAGCGCGCGAATCCCAAAAGTATCAATGAAATTGTGAAACCGAGTGGTCCTTGAGTGATTCGTCAATGATCCCGTTTTGGTGCTTTGACTAATACGCTCTTTTTTTGGTAATAACACAAATATGTTTTTTCCTTCTTTTCTCCAGCGTGTGGTCATATTTTTTCGATCTGATTCTGTTTAATCCGTTGGACTTTGATTTAATGAAGCCGCAAAGGAGGAGAGTGCTAATAGTTAGATATGCACACGGCTCCATAGTGGACCAGAGTGAGTGTTTAATGTCTATGCCATGTGGATGAGGCCCAAAGTTTTATGGAGCGGCCTGTGCCAAGCGTAGCCAAAGAAGGATTGGGGTCGGGTTGCATTCCTCAGTGACGTTATTCATTGCACCTGGGGTTTTTCGTACCCGGACTGTCGAATTTCTACATTCTAACTCATAAATCACATAGAATTATTTTACATCCCTCTAGTAAACACGCAACATCGTTTAAATTCAACAATAACCTCTTATAAGGATCGATCCTTCTATTTAATTACATATCATCAATATTCGAACATATTAAAATATATTAATAAAGTTAATTTTTATGATTAATTGTAGTTACATACATTTACATATTATTTATTTTTAGCCATTGAACGCTGGATTCCTAGGCAAATTATCAATGAAAACATAGATTTGCATGTTAACATTTATTGGAGAGAAAGTCCATAGCTTAGTAGTCTAAAGGAACCAAAAATATTTAATTTATATTTTAGTACTTCATATATGAATGTTTATTTTTTTGTGTATACAATATAGTAAATCACTAGATATATCTGTTTATACAATTATTATTTATTTATCTTTATATTAATGAACTATGAAATTATGTATAATATAAAAATATGTAGTAAAGTATTTAATACATTTACATTTTTTAATATATAATTAATGAGAATTACAGTTAAATTTAAAAGATATAATAGAATAATAATTACATAAATAATCATAGATATAAACAAAGTATGTAATAAAACCTACATGGATAATTGCAACTATTTATAAAATATTTATAATTTCATATAATTATAATTATTTTAATACAAATTTTTATATGAATAGCTTGAGTGAGTATTTATTTTATTTATTGGCATAAAATATATATGTTAATGCTTCGCTTAAATTTCACGTTAAATGAGTCATTAAAAATTCGTATTTTTTTTTATTTATGAAATAAATCTCTTGAAAATATGGGCCAGGCGCCGGAAAAAAATCACGATGTGTTTTTGACTGACAAGATTCGTGGTGTTAATTATTACAGAAAAAATTTTGGCTTCTGTTCAAGAACCGATATTTTGGTTCGATTCCAAAGCCGATACTAAACATATCGATGCTTTTCTCCGTCTTTCCCTTTTATTTATTCACGTAACGCTTTTTGATTTAAATGTTTTATTTATTTATTTATTTTGTTTAGTGTTATTGCAGACGTTAAAGTAAATACAAAATGGTCCGAACGGTTTTACGTTTGTAATTCGCGGTAATATTGTTTTCGGTATGAATTAAATGCTAAATATAGTAGCGGTATTAAATCTGGGCGAGAAAAGATATTTTTAGTCGCGTAAAACATGTGGCCGCAAGATCGAACGGTCTATGGGTGCTATGCACAAAATTGAGCACGGAAATTTGGAAATTATTAGTGGAAAATGAATGTAACAAAGTGGGTTCAACACGGTGAGACGAGGGAACCGGAGGGATATTTTCATCTTGCGCTTGCCAAATAACCCGAAACTGTCAATGTTTTCCGCACGACACTAATTGCGATGAGCGAATCTTAAAAATCTAATAATATTACGACAGAACTGAAGAGCAGTAAAAAAAATAAAAATATTATCGACACTGACTCAAAGTGGGACATTTATATTTGTTTATTATTTTTAAGTTTAACTTACTACTTATTGTGCTCGGGTTTCTATTAGGCGGAAGAGGAGCACTTGACTGGAAAAGAAAGGGATACGTGAAGATGCTGGTGCATCGGTGCTGCTGCCCAAACTTAAAACCCAGATATATTTAGCCCTCAATCAAGGAAAAATGTTTGGTTCCGTTCGGTTATTGCACACCAATGCATACGCACACGCACTTTCTTCCACCTAAATTTTATATATAGATTCTAGTGGCCTGGAGCGAGCTCAAGAAGTGCAAGAGACTCTTGGAGAGGAGAGGTGGTTTCAGGGTGCGTCGCGTGCATACATTTCAAAAGATCGCTTACCTCGTCGCAGGAAGCGCATCTCGGCTTCAGGTTTTCCGAGTAGTGGCGTTCGCAGTAGAGGTTGTCTTCGTACACGCAATAGGCCAGGTCCACAAGCAGATCGCTGCAGGTGGTGCACTTGAAGCAGCCCGGATGCCACAGCAGGTTGCCCATTCTTGGGGCGGAAACGCATGGCAGCTGCGTCTGGAGCGGCTTCTCGCATCCTGCACAATTCGTGTTCGGGGGCGCATTTTTCGCAACACCAATATCCAATGCTATTTCGTTCCTTGCAGTTATAAAATCCTTAAAAAAAAATAGATAGCAAATTATTAATATCTTCTAATTAACTGACATAATAATTGAATATTATTATTTGAACATATTAGAATTTGTAAAGATACATTACAAATATAATTTTCAGTCATTTAATGTTTATATGATCCAGATCAAGGATCACCAAACTTCTTTGACCCTTCTTGACTTTTTATCGATTTTACTATTTACATAATGCTAATTTAACTTTTAAGCGTGAAAGAATCGTCCCAACTTAAATAGCGTGGCAAATTTATGATAAACACCGGTCTATACGTCGGTAAATTTTGAAAATATGTCCACGAATTAGAAAATATGATTCTAATTTCTTATTTTCTATCAACCTTTTTCGTTTTTTTCAATATTTTTGTAACCAATTGATCCAACAAACTTATATAATATTCTAACTTAATTCATTTACCTTTCTCAAGACAATCTATTTAAAAAATTCCCATTATATCCCAAAAAACTAATGCCAACTTTTACTACTTCTAGAACAGTCTTGGCCGTCTTTGGTGCACTTAAAAACCAGCTTCTAACAACAGTTAAGATTGTTAAGAAAAAAATCAGTTTTATTCTTATTAAAATGTTCCAAAGACACATGCGTTTATTATCTATTATTAGTAAATGCGACATCCATCTTGCATAAAGCTTTTTCATTATTAATTCTACATGCAAAATATGGAAAACTCGTTTCAAAACTTCCCACTTCTTGTACACAGTTACAAAAGAAAAATTGGTCATAAATGGGCCAAAAGTCTATCGACTAACGTCCTTCCACGCACAAATATTTTTTGTCAGAAGACAGTCAAATAGAAATTATCTTGTAATTTATATTTAATTATTTAGACAATATAATTGTATTTTATTCTGTAACTATTTATAAAAATTTAAATAATTTATTTAATAACCGACGAACACTAAAACGATGATAAGTTTTGACAGTATAAATAAGAAAATGCATACTTAGAATATTTTCAGTCCTTCGCTATTTCTCATGAAATTCTTTAGACTTTTGTATTATCAGATGTGGTTATTAGTTTACAACTTTCATAATTGTGAAAAATGTACAATACACAATTTAAGGATTAATTAAGCAAAGAAAATGTTATTATTAAATTGTGCATCTATTATTATAAAATTGTAATAAGTAATTTATAGTCCATGTCATTAAATTCGTTGGGAAAGACTAAGATAAAACGTTGAGAAAATGCTTTTTTTTTTATCTAAATCATAGAGTATCAATAAATAATTTACATAAATCGATCATTTAGATCAAAAGCACTTTATCTATAGTCAAATAAATAAATATTTTTTTCTTATTTATTGATATAAAAAAGTTAGAATTATTGCTATTGACTCATAATTCTAGATTTTCCATTGCGTTGGTGTCTTTTAGAAATTGATACAAATTTGGGATATTTTAAATTATTATTTGTATTTAATAATGCGATAGAATCATCACTACCCACTGACTAGTCGATGTAGGCGTACTCGAAAATACGTAACTTGAATAAAAAAAATAATAATGAATGAAAATTCGTATGCGTGAAATATACATAACTGGAATTAAATAGAAATGCGTGGGAGTTTATATTAAAACTCATTCATTTCCGAAGAACCTTGTTTATAATTAGTTATTATTTTTTCAATTTCAAATAAATATTTGCAAAGTTTTAGAATACTGCGAGTAGCGTGTAAAATTATGAATCAGTATTTGGAACATAAATGCTCATTTAACTCATTCTTGGATCTGTCCCAGATGTTTGACAATTTGTGACATCTCTATAAATGTGACTTCTCTATAAATTAAAAAAATACTTTCCAACAACTAAAATTAAATTGTTTTTGGCAGATGATCAGTTCATTTCAAAATATTGCACATTTGAATACATTTATACCACATTCTTATATTAATCATAAGATCCACAAAAAAAATATTATTTTGTTAAAGTAAGGTTATTATATATATTTTGTTATGCTTTTTTTTTCACAAAATCACACAAAAAAATTAGTCTGATAAAATTATAAATGAGATTTGATTCGAGTGATTTGAGTCGATTCGCACCTCTAGTTTCATTTTGAAGGAATCTAATCTTGGGATTAAGGGTACATTTCATACATTTCCATAACATTTTATATCAATATATTGACAGTTGCATTAGTAATTAAATAACTGAAAAATGTTGTTATAGATGTTACATTATGTTGGAAAAATGTAAAGTACATGTTCTTATATTATAAAACACTAACGAAATAGGTAGTTGATAAATATGAACTATTTTTTGCGAAAAATCAGCATTTGTCACAAAAAAATAGTTCATATTTTTATAATTCGCGAACGGTGGACCACAGCAATAAAAAAACAATATAGTAAAAAGTAAACAATTTGGTTGATTCGCACCTCTAGTTTCATTTTGAAGAAATCTAATCCTGGTATTGAGGGTACATTTCGTACATTTTCATAAAATTTGATATCAATATATTGACAATTTGGGCAGGTAACTTTTAATTTAAAATTTAAAGTAAAAACGGAATTTGAACATATTTCTACAGTTGCATTAGTCATGAAATATCTGTTATAGATGGCAACATTATGTTGGAAGAAATTTAAAGTACATGTTCTTAAATTATAAAACACTAACGAAATTTGTAGTTGATACTCTGCTTTTCAACAAAAAATAGTTCAAATTTTTATATTTCGCTGATGGTGGATGGTGCAATAAAAATCAATATTGATAGTAAAAAGTAAACAATTCCATGTTACAAAATATGTTTTTCAAAGGATTGCATGTTGAAGAAAATTGATCTTATTACATAAATTGTTACAAAAAATTGAAAGTACATAAGCTATGAAAATATATTAAAGAAAGCTTATTTCTTAAATACAATTCAGTGAATGAAACATTTTTCTCTTCTGATAATTCACGTAAACAATGTAGTTATGGTCCTTCGGTTATTTGAAATTTTAATAGTTTTTATATAGTCTTGAAAGATGGACAGTGGTCAGCATTTTTTTAATAAATTTAAAAAAAATTGTTTGTCTTACGTAATGTCAACAAAAAAAAGATGACCATGACCAATTCCTCTGACGTAATATAAGTAAGAAGTGTAAATGGTTATTTTTAGAAAACTGTAGTAGCCACAAAAAAATAATTTAAAATATTAATTAGTTAAATCATTTAAAATGATGCATTCAAATACATTAGTTGAATTTTAATTTAAAAAATAATAATACATAAAAACGTCATCATTTAAATTTAATTTGCAATAAATATGAGCTTTCGTAATAATATCCTTTTGAGCATAAACAAGTGTTTAAATTATAAATTCAAGTACATACATACAAATAATTTTAACCTCATTTCGATAATAACAAGTAGCCGATCCCAAATATGTTGTAAATCGCAAATATTTACGATGATAGTTGTACATAAATAATTATATTTATTATTGGTGTAAAGTGTGAATGTTTAAGATGTTTAAGTATTATCTAATTTTAAAGATTTCGAAGAGATAAAAAAAATGGGTTTAGTGAACACAACATGAAATGTTTTGAAAAGCATCCAAAATAATTTGTGTAATTCTTGAGAGAATTTTCTTCTTTCAGAGTGACATGAAACTTTATATCAACTATTTTTACAATCGACGCAAAATAGTACAATAAAACTATTGAGAAAAACAGTTTCGCAATTGCTGAAATTTACGAGTAAAATACATTATAAAAATACGAAGCAATTAATTATAATATTAGAATTTATTGTAAAACAGTAATAATGAATAAATTTGGAATTTTAACAAAATTTTATTACGTAATCACATAAATAATACGGGCTTTTTCCTGTAATAAAGCTTTACGCATTAATGAAATAAAATGCCATAAATTTGAGAATTATCTGATCTTAGAAACGGACGCATTATATAATTAAATTTTGATTAATCAATAGAACATCCTTCATCAAAAAGAATCCTTCGAACCGGATTTGAACCAGTGACCTATGGATATCTACTGCTTAGTAATTCAAACTACAGTCCACCGCTCTACCAACTGAGCTATCGAAGGTATAAATAAATTAATAAAAATGCAATGGAAAATGCATCAGTGAAAGTCCATCCAGTTACCACTTTTAAAAATCGAAAGACAATAATATACCTTCGATAGTTCAGTTGGTAGAGCGGTGGACTGTAGTTTGTAATAAAGAATGGACATCCATAGGTCACTGGTTCAAATCCGGTTCGAAGGATTCTTTTGGATGAAGGATGTTATAACAGGTTGACAGCTTGAAATCCATGTAGCAATTGCACAAATATAATTTACGATTCTGCGGTCATAAGGCAATGAATCACGTACATAAGGAGGAGTCGCGCGCGTTATATAAAAACCTAAAATAATACTTTTGCACACGATCCATGCGCTTCATGAAAAAAAAAACGAGAGGCGAGTAGGCCCACGGAAAATTTATATTAAAAATATTCGAGAAGATCCGAAAGAGCGAGCGTATGTATCGTGTTAGGCGGATCAATAATATTCTCGAATCGAATATATATATAAATGTATATGACCTTAGAGCATTCATATTCATATGCAGAGATGTATGCGAAAAACGTATCAACAGTTCAGATAAAAATCGTACGTTATTTACATAACATACGAATTAATATTATTATTTCGGGCTAAAAATAGAAATAGCTCATACCATCGGTAGTTTCAAAATTTTTGTTCGTGCGCTTCTCTTATTTAACTTAACTACTAATATCACTGTTTCAAAGAAGTAAACGAGACTATTGTCACAGACCGGCTAAATTAAACTGGCTCAGATGATCGCAATAATCAAGCAAATATTAATTTGAACGGTCGACCGGAACATTTGCAGAATCATCTGTCATTACGGATGAGTAATTTATTATTATTATTATGATCCTTTGGATGCTGACTGCGAATCTTTATTTCGCTTGGACGCGAGAAAATTTCTTTCGCAATGTTTAGATCGACACAATGAATATAATTCTTAACAGTTTAAACTATACATAAATTGCGTTTCTAATAGCAATTACACTACATATTTAGTAGTAATGGCATAGTGGTATAATTACTAAATAGTATATAATTATATTGGCAAGAATAATTGTATAACAATTATTTATAACAAGATTATTTAATGTAATTAGTTAAGTAAGTACATCAATCAAATAAGAATGATACACATATAAAGTGTAAACCCGAGCGTATACTGGCAGTCGTAAACGAGAGACAGAAATATTGAGGATAAGAAAATAAAATATTGATATGTTCTACTATGAACGGATACTTATTTGAATAAGTCTTGAAATTAATAATATTTATCGTTTGGTGATGTGTCTTATATATTGTTAATTAATATTTATCAATCTGAAACTTACAAAATTATACGTACAAACTTTAAAGGCTGGCAGCTGAATTTTGTATAATTGTAAAAAGAAAATTTTACGCTTCATATATTATTTTTAATACTTAAAAAACAGTTTATATAATAACATTCAACAAATTGTTGAATTTAATGGTTAGTGTTATTTAAATGCTTTTTACACTAATATCTGATATTCTATATATAATTAATAGGAAATACTTTGTAATATGAATTTAAAAATTATAAATTATAAAAAAAAAGTGTAGTAAAGAGTCAAGTAACGTAAAATATTTGGTTTTTTTTTGTGCTTTTAGGATGTTAAATAAATCTCCTCTATATTAAATGTTTGTATATCATTGAATATGGCCAACTACACTAACCGTCGGAAGCCAATTTTCAGGAAGGAATATTTTAAGAGTACACGGAGAAAATACATAAACACCAGTTTAAAAATTGGTGATGGAGGCCCGATCCATACATAAATATTTATTTGGTGGACTCAGTTAAGTATGAATTTGGGCCCCTCATATTCTGCCACTGAAAGATCCCCTGTTGCACATGCACAATTTTATAGTAGTTATCAAAAGAGGTTGGATTTTGCAGTAGACTCAACAGATAGAATTATGAGAAGTTAAATTTTGAAGCAAAAATAGTATTTCTAGGAAACAGTTTTTATACAGATTAAGGAGAAAATGAAAAAATAACAAAATTTGTATGTTCATGAATCTAATTGACGATCCCATGTAACTCATTTATACATTTTAAACATTTCACTTTTTTAAATTTATTTACAATAATCCCCTTTGGTTCATTATATTTCCTTAAGTTTATCGAATTGTTACTTTATTTTTATTGATCTATACATATTTGAGATAATATTTTTCATTTTGTTCAATTTTTTGATTATTTTTTTTTTAAATGTTTATTTTAAATTTGTATTATTCTGATGCATTTTATATATTTTTTTCTATTTATACAAATTTCTGGCCAATAAATTATTAAATAATTTTAAAGACAAAAGGACTATTGAAAATTAGAATAAATACATACTTAAAATACTTTAATTCCTTAGTGAAATACATAATTATTTAAGGAATATAAGGGCCGTTTAGTGAGCTCCAAGTTTAATGGATTTTTTGTCTATTTTTACCCGAGAATTTTTCTTTCAGGAAATAAAAATCTTAAAATATCCCGGGATTTGTCAAACGGGAAATCTCTGAAATGTACCTCCAATTGACAGAGGATATTTTCATTTCATTATTATTAAAGGTATAAGTTTGTACAATTTGACATATTCGTTTATTTTTCATTAAAAGTTAAATTTGTATATTACAAATCTTAGATATTTGTTGTAACAATAATCTTATCTTATCAATAAGAAATATGAGTCACATTTATTATGGATTTTATTAATGTTTTTTTTAAGATACAACAGTTAATATTTAATTAACCTAAATATAATTATTTAAAATTTAAGTATTTAAATGCAGTTATACTGTTATTAAGTTAGTAGATATTGGAATCTAATATTATTGATATAATTCCAACTATTTATGTCTGGTATTAAGCTTTCCGATTTCATTAAATCCCGTATTTAATATAAAAGTACAATTTATATATTCAAATATTTCCTTACTAGTTATTGTAATATTTAAAACATAAAGTCACTTTTTAGTATTATTAATAAATATTCTTTTTTCCGCTTAAAGCAATTTTCTATATACTGGACACGCAAAAAATACTAATTATTTTGGTGTTAATTAAAATCAAGAGTCGCACCCTCACTAGTCCTTGAATTACAAATGGAGGTCCTTGGAAACTAAAACTTTTTCTTTTTATGCCATGATAATATCCTCTTTTTATTAAAATGAAGTAAAATTTATTTATCCAGACAAACTGTAGATAAATATGAATTGGATAAGACGCTACTATAGGCAAGCATAAAATTTATTTGTAAAGTGGGTTGCATGCTATTAATAATTTTAAATAACACTTTGTATCAGATAATCTTTTTACTTTTTTATTATGATTGTATAAATATGATTTCTTATTTGTTTATGTCACGATCATAATTATAATAAAAATAAAAATGATTCTAAAATAGTTATTGTTATTTTTCTTCTTTAAAAACTTTTTTATTATAAATGATGAACATTATAAAAATATTATTTCTTGAAATTTGATTCAATTTATTAAAAGAAATAATATACAAATATACATAGATTAATTATTTATTTAAAAATAAATAAGTAAAATTTGAAGATATTTATATTTGATAATGAAAAAGCGAAAGGAAAAAAACACATTTTTCACGATTTTTTTCATCTAATTAATCTATTACAAAAAGCTGATACCATACGCTAAATATACGAAAATTGTACACGTTCTTTGCAAACTAGGTACAGAAGAATTAGATTTACTTTATTTGGACGGCAGTTTTTAAGGGTTTAGAAAACGTATATCAAAATAATTTTAACAATCGTAATCTTGCATGTAGAGTTTGCGTGAAATGGATGCATATCGCAGCCAGTGAAACTGCTGAAGATCCGTGTAACTCAGAGTTCGCGTAATTTGGGGTAGCGTAAGTCGCTGTAACGTAAGTCGGGGTAGTGTAAATCGGTGTAACGTAAGTCGGGGTAACGTTAGTAAGAGTAGTGTTAGTCTGAGAGGCGTAAGTAGGGGTAGCACTCGGTAGCGGCACTCAGGGTATTATAAGACGATGTAGCATAAATCGGGGTAGGGTCAGTTGGGGTATTACTGCATTATTACTTTATTTTATACATTAAGCAATTTATTTAGTATATTACGCAGAATTTAATGTTACTAAATATTTTTTATCTTTAGATAAATATGTACTTTCAATGCATAAATACTCGTCATTATCAATATTATGACTTTTTATACGAAGTATTACAAATAGGTAAACCACGTAATTAGTGACGTTCTAAAAGATTGTGCGTCGTTCGTATTTTTTCAACAACATTTGGCACATGAAATCGCCATTCATCTGCCAGAAATAATAAATGGTTTTTTGAAATAAGTTATATGGATTTAGCGATTACCGGCTAAAGTTGTTTCCAATAAAAGCATCACTGTTTTAAATTTAATTTATTCAGATATATTATCAATTATGCACTGCGCTTCTATTTCTTGAAATGGGCTAAGATTTCCTTGTGGTAATGTTAATTTCCAATTTAAAATGTAAAATACTTTTTATAAATATTTTGAAACAAAAATGATGATCTCATAAAAGTAATTAATATGCATGTCGAGTTAAATATATTTGAAGTATGTTTATAAACACTACAAGGAAATTGATGCGACCAGTTGGTCCATAAAAAAATATATTCTTTTTGAAAATAAATATTTAAAACAAAAAAATGTTTTGTATCTTTTAAACCTATAAACGATTTTGACGTGTTGTGATAGGTACAATTAATAAGTGGAAAATCGTAGATTGACGTAACAACCTTTAGTATGCAAACAAAAATGCCAAGTTGAAAAATTGGTTGTATATTTTGAATAAAAAGATATTTGTCTACTTACTTTGTAAGCGCTAATGTTGCTGGACTCTACAAACTTGCAGGCATCCAGCGCCAGGTCCTGCTTAGGCAATTGTTTCACTATGCGCTGTGAACGCAGGTTTTCACCCTTCGTTCCCAGTCTTGGCACTTCGTGGGATGGCAGTGTAGAATAAAATTTATCAACCTAAAATTAACGCAAATTAATTGAATTATGCAATGATGCATAAATGCAATACAATTGTTAATTATTTACCTGTCTGGATGTGGTCAGTCCACATGGAATGAAGGAGTAACCGATAGATTTTGGCTCTAATCCCTCATTAGCGGGATTCAAACCCAACCTGGATCGAGCTCCATGCTCGGATACGATTTCATGACTATCTCTGGTACACTTGCAATTCTTGCAATTTTTCCTTTAACAAAAAATATTTTTGTTATAAAATAACATTTTTGACAATATTTGTACAAAAATAAAAATAATTACATAAAAAAAATAAAATGACATAAAAACTTCTCGTCAAAAAAATATAATTAACTTTTTTAATATTCACATACAAAATAATATTCCACCAAACTATTTTGTTTTGAATAAGAGGTTTACGTAAATGTGTTTTATATAATAAATGAAAATCTACATTTAAAAATTGATGAAAAAAATACAACTATGTTTACATTTAAAAGATTTACAATCAGTGGCCGCTCATGATAAAGAAAACAGACGGAGGAGCCAAAAACAACTTACTTTTATTATATTTATGTATAGGGGGTTCTATTATTGGTTTAGAGATATTATTTTAATTATTTTATATAAATGAAGTTATATTTTTTTTTACAAAGTAATGTACATATTATATATGTCGGAGCACGCGTACACACCTGATCAAACATCTTATGTGTTGGTACACAAAGAGACAATACTATTGAAACCAAATATTATAATTACTTTCAAATTATTTGCGGACCTCAGCGCGAGACAATACCATCGTTGTCAAACATCATTGTCTTCGCGCTGGGTCATGTTGATATTCCATCAGGATCACGTGAATATTTAGATCTGTCCAAACACCAGATATTTGCTTATTTGCTGTTCTTTTATAATAATTGCGACCCAATTGGGTCGCAGCTCAAGACAATAGGACGAGGATAGAAAGAACACTATAGTCTTCATTATTTGTTTATTAAGTACACGTGTCGAGGACACGCACACATTCGGGAATCTTCTAGAAGGTAGGGGATTCCTCTGGAATGAGTGTGAGGGAAACAAGGCAGCAGAAGGACCGGCAGAGAGACATTCAGATAGAGACATTGAGAGAAGAATGATCAGAGAGTTGCCAGAAGGGTCGCTGGGCTTGGATCTCTAGTCCTAAATTTGTAACAATGACTTCTCCACACGCCTAAATCGGAATCTAATCCTGACGTTCCGACATATACTATCAATTATTATTTATTTATATAAATATTCTGTTTTAATTTCTTTTATAACATTTTTTTAGATAATGTCTTGATTAAACTATTAAATTTCTTTTAAACAATCCTTAAAGACTAAAATGGAAAGAAATCAAATCTTAAAAAGGGCGCACATTTTATTACAAAGTAATAATACATATTATATACCATCGATTATGTCTTGATTAAACTATTGAATTTCTTGCAAACAATCCTTATATACTAAAATCGAAGGGAATGAAATCTTAACAAGGGCCCACAATTTATTACAAACTCAAATCTTAAAAAGGGCCCATAACAACACAACAGAACCTTAATGCGAACTGACTTCAAGAACTGACACACCACTTGACAGTGGAGTCATTTTTTTAATTCTATGCCTATGAGTTCAACATTAAATTACGCTTCTTAAGTGTTAAATCCGATAGTGGTTATGGATAGATAGTGCAGCTAGAATAGTTGTCGGAAACACATGGCTTCACAGAAATCCTTCACGTAAACTAGCGGTAGCTATATGTTGGAAAACTAATTTCTCTAGCAAAAATAGCGATCATACTGCTATGTACGAATCCCTAGAGTTTTTTAACAGCTAATATCTTAAAAATTGCTCTTTGTTCTTAAAAGTTGCCGACTCCTGGGCTAGAACATCCAAGCAATCTTGACCTGATTTAGTCTTGTAAAAATCAAGATAAAGCATTGTTATTCAGTGTACTATTAAAAATAGTATCTTTATAAATATCAGTTAATTGATAAGTTGAAATAAGAATTTAATTCGCATTGGATAATTTATTATAATGTTTATGTATTCATTAGGAAAATATTGTCTATTGACATTTCAAGGGCTTACAAGTACAAATGTTTTTCTGAATCTGTCCTAATTTCCGTAATTATTTAAACCTTTTAAACTTTTTTTTATAAATAATTCGTTTATATTATTAGATTTTTTGTTGTTGGAAATAAAGATTTATGGTCGATTGCCCTTTGTAACAGTTAATCTTTTGGTTCAATGTAAATAAAATTATTATTTTAGATAATATAAGTTTTAAATAATTATTTCAATGGTAAACACAAAATGTCTCCATTAATAAAAAATAAAATATTTGTAAAAATGCGCTCCATTTATCAGAATATGTACCACAGTTCGTCTCAACAAGGCTCGTTGGTCTAGGGGTATGATTTTCGCTTCGGGTGCGAGAGGTCCCGGGTTCAAATCCCGGACGAGCCCACTGTCCAATTTTTTGCAATAGTAAATTACATTTTACATATGCATTCACACACATATTCATATTTTTTAGGTAAATATAACTATGACTTTTTACTAAGATAATAATTATATTAAATTAATTATAGATAATAAATAATATTTATTGATAAAAAATCAACAATGATTAAATTTCATATAAATTAAGACAATTTAAGACAATAATACTTAGTAACGTAACCGTTTATCATCAAATTATAATGTTTAAGTAATATTTTCTAAATATTATTTATTCATAAAATATCATGAACAATTAATAAACTATTGTTAAAATTCATTTACATTTTAAGTTCCTCATTACTGGTATATAATGAGGAACTTAAAATGCAAATGAGTCAGTTTCTGTATTGATTAATTTTATATCATAGCTGCAGGAAATACTAGATGCGATAATGGACTTTCGTTGCAGAGACGATATTTTATATATGAAGGCATCGAATTATATCGCCGAGAATGTCAGAGCGTCAAAGTTTATAGGCTCACCTTATTAAATATAATTGGGTTTTCTCGAGAGTTCAGATAACTAGATGGCAACACAAGGTCTTTCTGCCACCGAAAGACGTATCACGTTTAATTCAATCGGGTGCTGCTTAGAGCTACGTCATTTTAAACGACCCTTCATAGTTCCTTCTCTTTCGTTCCTAACTCCTTTCGTCAGCTACTTATAATTAAAAGCGCAGCGTAAACATAATAAATACACGATATACTTTACTCCGTGAGCTCCTATTATGTAAATAAATTACGCCTCATATTTACGGCTGCAATAAACAAAAGAGAGATTTAGGGACCTTATGGCTACGCACATATCCTAAACACTGTATGGATTAACAAATACATGCTTTAAGCTAAAACGTTAATTTAAAAAAATATATATATTCTCTTCAATGTTTTTTTAGTAAAACTATTATATTAAATTTATTGTTTTTATTTTAAATCCATTTTCTTACACTTGCTGAAAAGCTTGGCAATTAAAACGTGAATTGACATCATACATGGCCCATTGCCATTTTACATATACTCTGTATATATTTTAACATGAATTATTCAGGAATCAACTGTATATAAACAAGTTTCAGTAAACATCAAAATATATCACCTCACTCAATAAGTTCGTAGGATAATAAATCATAAATCCATGTGCCTATCATAAATCCATGTGATTTTTAGGAAGTACCAACCTTCAGACGACGCCTGTCAAAATTTCATGGCAATTTGACGTTCAGTTCACAAGTTACAATGGTTTTACTGACACTAGTTTTGTAATTTTCAAAACAATGGAAAAATCTGTTCAAACGAAATAAAAATGATTTTTTCATACGGTATTTAATAGTGGATAAAACCTGCCAAACCACCACTACACTCCAGAGTCAAAACTCCAGCCAAAAACGCAAATGTCAACTAGTAAGATTTGGCCTCCGTATTTTGGGATGCGTACAGAATTTTATTCATTGAGAAAAGAAAAACCATCAATATCAATTATTTGGCATTATTGGTACGTTTGAAGGAAGAAATTGCGAAAAACGACCACAAATGAAGAAGAAAGACAATGCACCGTGTCACAAGTCGATCAGACAATTAAATACAATTATACTAATAATAATTTATTGGCCAGATAAAAAGCAATAAATATATTGTAGAAAATATTATTGTATATCACTGATATATACAATAGAATCATCATCATGTTCGTTCGTTTTTGACTTTTTACTTAAAAAATAATCGTGTCTGACTTTTTACTTAACAAATCTTCGCGATCGACAATTGAACTTAAAAATTGATCGCAATTTCTCTGATCTATTGCAATTATATTTTTTCTATAGTTTTACTAGCGACAGATTTAAAATAAATAGTATTTTCATCTGTTCACTATCTACCAAAAAATGCTTCACGATCAACCGGTCGAAGTATAAAAATATACTGCTACATTTTGATTTAATAAGTTAATTTAGGAAATATTCAAATAATCAACAGGAACTATGTAATTCGTATAAAAGTCGTAAAACACCAGTTACGCCACTGGCTGCGTAAGATACATCATATTTCAATGTTAAGGTAAAGTTTAAATTTAGACACATAAACATATGCTCTCATCTATATTTACTAAATTTATAATTACACACTTTTTTTTTGCCGACTAGGTTTTTTTTCTTGTTTTGTTTTCAATCTCTCAGACATCTTTATACAAAAACCGTTAACGTTCTGGCACACTTCATAACCAAAGGATATTTGTTTTCGCATGCAAAACGAAACACCAACAACGATTCCTAATAAACTTCGTAAATCAAAGAACTCAATTTATCCGCGCGCTCTTCATCATTTCAAATACAATTTATTTGTGAACCATCAAAAATATATACCGGGGCCATTGAACCGTTACATCCTTGCCAATAAATATTGAAATTTTTGCTTTCATCTAATATTAGAAAAGATTTTATAAACAAAAAAACCTGTGAAATTTTAATATTTGTAATTTAAGAATATTATGGTGTAATCGAGAAAGCACTTCACTATAAAAACAGATTTTTTCAACAGGTCCTGTGGCGCAACGGATAACGCGTCTGACTACGGATCAGAAGATTCCAGGTTCGAATCCTGGCAGGATCGATAACTCTTTTTTGCTCCAATTATGATCAAACCATGACAAAATAACTTTATATTTTCAAAAAAAAATAACGTTCCAAGTATGAAATAGTACTTTAAATTAATAATAATATAAAAATAATACAAAAATTCAAAATACTTTATAACTTTATTCAATAAGATATTAACCGTTTTTATCGATGACCTTTTGCCATCTTCCAGGCAGTGTCACAAAACTGAATTAAATGTGATTTTACATCATCAGTGTCATTAAAAGTTTTACCATTCAAGGAGTTCTGCATGGAACGAAATAAATGGTAATCTGAAGGCGCAAGGTCAGAGCGATATGATGTGACAACACATCCCAATCTAGTTCCAATAATTTTTGGCGAGTGACATTGAGCTTCTCATTTATTGGCTATGACGATCAGTCAATCACCAGAACAAAATTTAGCAAACCAATTTTTACACTGCCTTTCTTACAAGGCTTCTTTCCCAAATCCGACACATAACTTCTTATGATGTGTTCTTTTGTTATTCCATTTTTAAATTGGAATAAAAACAAAACTAAATATCTAATCGATACATTTTTTTTTACTAAATTATAGATGGAAATCTAAACAATAAGAAAGCAATATAGGTTAGGTGCTTCGAACACGTTGACAAAACAAAGGAATGTTCTAAGACCACCTATTGCCAACCCTATAATAATACTGTATTGTTCAGTCCAGATCCACTATAATCCGGTTTGTAAATTTCAAAACAAACTAAATTTAAATTGATAAAATAAAAATTTAGTACACAAAATTATATTTTTTATCAAATTTTGATCTATTCCTAATATTTATAAAAAAATATAATTGCAAGTTTATTAATATGAATATATATTTAATATATATTAGCAGAAGTAAATTTACTTTCAAATCTTTATTGCAATTTACTTCGACGTTTTCAGAAATGTTCTAGAATATAAATAAAATGAATGCGAGTGATGAATTTAAAGCGCAATGGTAGAAAATATATAATTAATTAGAGTCGCTGTTGATTGACGAATTGTTTCATCTCGTGCTCTGAAGCGACGTTTGATCTGTGCTGTTTAGAATCGCCGAATTTCCATTTTACCCACTTCTTTTTCATCCCGCTAACGACAAAAATGTAAACAATGTTCTGTAACAACTTGTCATTTGTTACGGGTAAGTGAGAAACACAAGTAACATGTGTGGCTGTGACGACAGCAAAAAGGACTCGTCTGGAGATGTGCCAGGAAGGCAGCAGCAAACATTATTTCAATTTTAATGATCGACCGCATCTCGTGATTTATTTTGCTCAATAAAACAACAATAAGGATAACTCGTCATTTATTTACGTCGCTTATGATATTAGCGAGGATTGCTATCTTTCGAAAGACATCTTTACCAAAATACTTTAAAAAAATATAGAAAACAATAATAATATGGAAAATCCTAAATAAATTTTCGATATAAATAGTTTCAGTTATCAGAAAGTTTGCTTATTTATTATAAAGATCTTAATATAGAAAAATAAAATATTTCTATGTTAGCTGTGTTATCTATATTGTCATTCTTATCTACAATTTCATTCAAATATTTACTATGTCAAATCTATGTATAAATAAATAATTAAATGCATCTATGTTCTCAAAAGCAACTAACTAATGAGCTACTCAAAGATTAAACAGAAGATATTAGCCAAAATTACCGAAAACATGTTACCAAACCCAAAGTTTCACTCACAGGAGAGTAGAAGAAGAAGATTATTTTTCTTGGATAAAACAAACATAACAAAATTAAATTTTAATAAAATAAAATCATAAT
Organism: Nicrophorus investigator; assembly: GCA_963457615.1. Taxonomy (NCBI): domain Eukaryota; kingdom Metazoa; phylum Arthropoda; class Insecta; order Coleoptera; family Silphidae; genus Nicrophorus; species Nicrophorus investigator. The sequence goes on along the minus strand of OY735140.1, from coordinate 17,927,126 downwards.
TGTAAAAATGAATTTCAGAAATTTTATTTTCTCGTGTCCTCTTTTAATATTTATTATTATTTTATTCTCTTCGTTTTAGTAGTGACATTTTAATACAGTGTTTTCAAACCTTTTTTATCTGATAGCTGACTTTTACCCATAATAAAATTAACGCTACATTTTATTATATCTTCTTTTAAATACAGTATTTTATTTTTAGCCAATTTTTATAAAAATAACCTATAATCTTTTTTTTAACTGTCATTCTCCAGTTTGACGTTTTTAAATCTGACAACGCTAGTTTTTTATTTACACTTATTGCGTTTTAAAAATTGCAGTACTTCGGTTGAAAATCACTGATCTGCAGCATCCAAAGTTGAGAATTTATATAGGTTAAAACGTATCGACTAAGGTATATACTAATATTTTAGATTCTATTAATTTATTAATAAAAAAATTATTATAAAAACAAATGAAAATAGATTTCAACTGGCTCGTTGGTCTAGGGGTATGATTTTCGCTTAGGGTGCGAGAGGTCCCGGGTTCAAATCCCGGACGAGCCCACTTCTATTTTTTTTTGCATATATCGTATCCAATTTATATATCACAATTAATTAATTAAACTTTTATCTAATAATTTGTAATTATAGATTAATCTGAAATACAAGAAATTCACTAATAAACTAAAAGTTTAACGAATTTTAAGCACTTCCGTTACGAACGATGATTTGTACAGGTTTATTTATTTATTTGATATTGGATAAAATTAAATTTTATTTTTAGAACTACTCTTCCACGCCGATCGAATTAATTCCGATACACACCTCTCTGGCAGTTCGCGGAATATGCTATTTCGAATCTGCTTTCTTTTCGCGTTCAGAGCAAAAAAAAAACAGAGTGAAGTATCGATAGAGAGAAAAAAAATCCCATTAATAAAATAAAGTGCCATATTTCTATCGGATTAGTCTACAATTTGGCTCCGTATCTGCCTCACTTATCAAATGATACGAACATAAATTATAACTTTATTAAAAACCTGAAACAAACATTTTTTTGCTATATTTAAAACAACTGGCTTCCGGTAGATTAAACCCGCATAAAACAATAATTATGAACTTCCTCAATGGACAAAATGTATTATTGCATACACTAGTTTTATGTTTATTTTCGCTTTTTTTCTACAAAAATTCAAGTCGTTCAACGACCTTCGAAAAAAAAAAACTTATCGTTGACACCGTGACAGACGAGTAACAGGTGTAGTTACATAACACTGCATCGTAATTTTATGAAATTAATTATAGTTTAAGAAGACCACTAAAATTAGAAACGCTAATTACTAATTAGGTATATATTTTTTTATTTGATTATTTATAATCGTTAAGACGAAACAAACAAGTTAAATCTACTTTTGTTTAGTTACGATTTGGATAGTATATAAGTATTGGTATTATTCCATTAAATAATATTTATTATGAAAGATTTTTCTATTGAATTAGAAGATAAAGGTAACAAATAAAGAAAATAAATTCATATAATTAAATATTAATACATCAGAACTAGTAATTTCTACAGATTGTTTGTTTTTCCTTCATTATTTTCTAAATATCGAAAAGTATCATATACTAACTAACGAATCATTAAAATAAACTTAATACTAGAAATGCAATTGTTATTTATTAAAAGTGACTAAGCATTTAACAAACTTACAAATAATAATAGTCTTGGAACATTAAATATTTATAAATGTTTTTATTATGAATAAAATTTACTATAGACTTCTTTCATGTATACTTCCAGTTAACTTACGACTTTCTTGTCAATCTATGAGTCGCGAACCAAAATTAGATGACAGCTGTCACCATGTGTCAAAGCGAGGCACTGGAAAACTATTAGCAATTGGTTTGAGTATCGCTGGTTTTGTTATTGTTACAATTGCATTTTTTATTTTTGTAAGTCACTTATTACTATTTTCATTAATTATTCTATATTGGGGCTAACAAATAAATATGTAGTTATTTACGATACGCAGAATATAATTATAAAAGATTTGATTAAGTTGAAAATGTTACATGTTTCAGCGAGGCAATTTCGTGAATTGGAATCAATTGACTCAATTCGTAAATTCACTCTTGAATATAATTTTCTTATTGAGCGAAGGGTCCACAATTATAATATAAATTATTCTATTTAACTTTGTTATTGTTTCAGGATGTATTTTTATAAAAGTTTTCATTATATTAATTTATATTTGAAAATTACTCAAAATAAAATCAATATTAGTAATACAGTAATTTATTTAATGACTTCTATTGTACTTAATTATGTTTGTTTCATGTTAAGTATTGGATTTGGTATTGCTTATCTCGGTGTATAAAGATCGTTTAACGTCACTAGTTAAGTTTGTGGAAATCCCCTACAACGCAGCAATTTATATGCGATGCCCCCTAAAATCCTCCAGGATAAAACTCCCCCATACAATATATTTTGGTAATACACCGAACAAATTACTTAGGCCTGTCTAAATCGAGCCATAAAAACAATATTGGATTTCAGCAAATCCAAATAATGAGCAGAGGATTTAAGTTTAGAACATTCGTCGAAGAACTTCCTTTTATTGATATCAATTACTAAACAAAATATTAACTGCTATTAATTTCAATGCCATTTTGGTTCTTATGAAATAAGACTAAAATTGCACTTTATAATCAAAAATATTTTGATTTAGGAAAACACAATTTATAATCAATGAAAATTTATGAAATACTAAAATGTAATTGCATTCATAAATTGAAAAGAAAAAAATATTGAAATATTTTTAGATACATGACATAAGTAATTATTTATACAAAAATAATGTAAAATTTATTACTTTCTTTCTAAGAAATTAAACAAATGCAAATATTTACTTAATTGTTTTTTTAAGTGCATAAAGTAATTATTCGTATTAAACTCGAATATAATATAAACGATAATACAAAGTTACACGCAATTGTCGGCAACAACAATGACCATAATGTGAGCATGGAGAGAAAGTACAGTTGAAACGCTTCTGGAATTATTAATTGCTGGAAAATGTTGCAAAATGCCTAATATGATTTTGTGAAAAACAAGTAAAGAAATATTGCAAGTCGATTTAAAATGGACTCTTTAGAGATTACACAAGAGTATATCATTTATGTACAATTTTCCGTTGAATGCAATAATTTCTAAATACTTTACAATATTAAATGTAAGCATAGATGTAATAAAAATAATAAAGCGCAAAAGCTTATAATTACTAAATGATATCAATAAAAAAACTTAATTATTTTATAATATAATTACGATGTTAGATAAATGTATAGTAAATATATAATTATTATATAAACAATTATAACAAAAATGAATTTATTATTAATAAAATAATTTTTCTTATTTATATTTACACATCAAAAATAATTTTATAAAAGTGTATATAAAAAGTTTGAATTTTATGAACTAGTAATATCATGAAATATAATTTGAATTTGTATTAAATAAATATACTGCTTCAGTTTGTTTTAGATATGTACAGAAAATATGAATGAATATTTCAATTCTAGTTTTTGTTTATTTTTTCAATTTGTTCATTGATAAATAAACATGATTTGGAAATATCACGGAAATTTGAGAAGTAAACAGAAGGAACCACGTCACGGCAATTATTAAGTATTACAATAGTAAGAATAGCCTTCATATATATATTGTAGAAATGTGCATGAACGAAAATAATGTTTTTTTTTCTTCTCGCATTTACGGAATACTAAATACCTGCATGTATAAAAATAAATATGACAAATTAATCAAGGCATTCGACATTTCCCGGCGCTCGACTGCGGTGTGATTAGGTGAAGCAAATGAGTTAAAAAATATTTACCGTGAACGATAAAAAGGTTCAGTTAACGTTTGGTTTAAGATGCGTTCTGCAAATAACAATATTTGAATGGCCGTAAAGTGTGCGGCATCAATAAAACGATTTAATGGGTCCGGCTTATTTATTTGCTGCCAATTATTCATAGGATTATTTCGAGATTTGTGTATAATTACGTGCGAATGTGAATCACAGTATATCACTATTTCGAATGGTGAAAGGTACTTGCGATTGTGTCGATTACCTGGCGTACGGAAGATAATCACTGATATCAAACACTTTGCAGTACAATTGCAGGATACGGATGCAGGCCAACCGGAAGTCTGGGAACTGATGGTCCTTCTGGACCATAACACTCTTGTCACTGAGCATGTTGACTACTTTCGCCCGCAAGATCCAAATCACAACTGAACGCGAACCAACATAATCGTAGCGATAAGGAGTTTTGTTTGTTTTGAATTTGGCGGCGGCGGGAAAACTGCCCGGAAAACTTCACTCGCATGTGTTTTTGTTTGGTATTTGTTTTCCTTTTTCGCGATGCGAGCGACACGACAGCAACACGTGAAATGATCGAATTAAGAGGAAAAACGCGCGCTCCGACTTGCGCGCATCATCAACTCGCGCTCTTCAAAAACCACCCAGAGACGAGATAAGGGACCGCAGACGCACACACAGACCGAAAAGGAAAACAGCTTCGATTAAATGGAAATGTATGGATGGACAAGCCATCCGCAGCACTCTGATTTCCTTCTTGTGATATACGAGTACGCGACATCGCCGTCTATAAATAATGTTAGTTATTAGGTTAAGCTTTCATAAGAAAATAGTTTTAAAAATAGTCGCTGTTCGGTGGATCTTAATAATTCATACTCTTGATTAATGGACTCTTTTACACCGTCCGCGGAGTTTTTCTGTTCCTTTCCCGCAGGAAACCGCCGACTCTTCGAAATTAGAACCGAATGCATACATACACATACATTCATTGGCATTATTCATCTGCCTGGAACTTCTAACTATTCAAACAAGTCCGTATCAGACACTGATAACCATTGGCTTTCTAATGCATTCCTTTCCTGCTACAAAACATCCACACGTTGTCATTGTGTATTATATTATTAACATACGCATTTGATTCATTAACACTACCACCACTTTTTTTTTACTATTTATCTCAAGGTTTCATTTACATAAAACATTATTGTTTCGGTCATAATTAGGTTTCCGCACGGTTAAATTTAGACGAGCGCTGTATTTTCGCAAATGTGATTCAATCATGTTGCAAGTACATCCACACAATGAGTGAAAGCCAAATCACCTGCGTCCGTATTCCCCTATATTTTTACTTTACCTTGCGTTATTTAAAGTGCAGAATCCTGTAATAATCATATGCATCTTCATATAGCCCGAAACTACATTAAAAACTTAATAATTCAGATTTACTACTTGGGGAAACATTTAAATAAATTGAAACCTATCAAAATATGATATTTATATAATATTAACTTCCTAACAACAATAAATTAATTGTCAATAAAAATATTTATTAATTTACAGCATAAAGTTCTAATTTTAAAAAAATCGAAAATATTTACTGACTTTTTTAAGAAACAATTAAATTAAATAAATTAAAACATTCACCCCTAGAAATGTAAATTCAATGTTTATAGCTATAAACTGTTAACATTAAAAATGTATACATTTGCATTACAGTTATTTCAGAGATGGTTTATTTATATTGAATAATATATTTTTATCAGTATTAAGCCATGAAAAATAAACACGTATTTACTGGAGAGATAAAAATAGATGTGATTATTTAACAATAACGAAATGAAATAGTAATCATTTTGGATTCGTAATCTCTATTGAGTTTAAGGAAGTCTTTAATTCAGTTTTGCAATTACCTAAATGCATTTGCACTTTATAAATAAGTTTCTAATCAAAATAAAACATAATTCCGCAAAGCGAAACTGATTATATAAATAATGTGCAATGCGTTGCATTCCGAAATCGTTTCCTTCATTTCAACGTAAATTTTACAGGATAAAAGTGCTACAACCGTTTCTAACGGCAATGAAATAATCTCACACTGTGAAACTATGATATCCGTTTTCACAAATCTTTTCTGTCGGAACGCTGCTTTACGCGTATTAATTTTACAACCGAATTTACAATGTGTGCAACAATATTGAGTTCCTTCATGTTTCAACATATATAATATTATATACTTAAATAATATTTTTTTAAAACTTTGAATATTACAGTAAAACCTCATATAGCGCTTCCTCGATTAACGTTGAAATATAAAACTAAATTACTTATTTTCTATATGTAATGTGACTTTATTTAAAGTCACATTACAGTTGTTTATTAGAAAAAAACTGCTATTAGCAAAAAAACCACTTCGTAATACAGTAAATGGACTGCAATGCGATAAAACTGAAATAGAATCAATCCTCTTCAATGTTACTGCTGCGTTTAAATTTTCCAATAAAGTAAGCTATAAAAAAGCAACTGTTTATTGATTATAATATTTAATCAATCAATAAACATATTTAAATTTTATGTGCTATAAAACATTAAAAACTATTTTAATATCTAATAGACAAATATGTATATAATGCTAAAATATAAATAAACTAATAATCAGTGTCGCAGCAAACAAATCTTGCTACTGTGACCAAATATCTAATATCCCCCAAAACAATACTTTTACCTATTATCAGCTCTATTTGCGGCCCTATATTTGATGAGCCCCCTTCGCTACAGCACTGAGAATAATCAATAATATTCTAAGACTAATGTTATTTTTTTACGTAATACTTTTAACATAACACACATATTGTAAGTGGATTTAATTTTAAATAAATAAATTTAATTAATTTTTTTATTTAAAATAATTAATTTTATCTGTAATATTGCTATTTGCTGGAGATACTTTGCAATTAATAATTAGTATTTATAAATGAGACTTATTATCTCCAATAACTCAACAGTACAAAAGAACATTATCGGCCAATAATAAACAGTATTCAAGGTCTATGTATTAATATACTAAAATTCTCAGAGAAAATAGTAATTATTCCATTGAATGCCCATTGAAATGTTTATATATCATTTCCAATTATTTATATAATTTACATTACGAAACTTAATCATCTTGTGTTGAAAATAGTATTTAGATTAGGATTTTATGTCAATTTATTCATTGTAAATATGACATATTGCACAAAAAAATGAAAGTAAATTTGGAAATAACTAAAAATTCTTAACCAGCCGTGTATGAAATTCTAACAATAGTTTAAATGAGTTGAAATAAGTGAAAATATATAAATCTTCAATCAAATATTATGTAATTTTTGTCGGACCGGTTGCGCCAAAAAATAATAAAATTGGATACGCTTTTTGCAGTAAAATTGGACATAGTTATGAACGCGACATACATCAAATCTTCTTCAAATTGGTAGAAAGCTTAACTAGTTTTGTAAATTATAATAAATCTATTATATTTTATATAAAAAAATTACAAAAGTAGCGTCACTAAAACCACTGTAATTTGTTAACTAAACATCAGATTGCTTTGAAATTTTGACTGATGTCGTCTGAAGGTTGGTACTTGCTAAAAATAATATGTATTTGTCGATAGAGGAGCCATCTATATGTCATCCTACGAACTTATTGAGTGAGGTGTTAATTAGATGTTAGGAGATATACACAAATAATTATCATAATCATTTTAATAATTAAATCATTACTAAATATTATGTAATAAATATATTTTTATTGATTCAAATTAAATAATGTCAAAAAAAATATAAATGTATATTATATAATAGACTAAAGATTTTCAATTGCAAAGTTAAATTTAAACATATTACTGCAATCTTTAGTTCTTATTTTTTTAAATAATTGTGATTAATCGGATTTAGTACTGGAAGAGTTAAGAACAATGGTAATAAACAGGGTAATTAAGATTTCATGAGAAGCTTTTGATTGTTTTCCAAGTAGAAACATAGGTAGTATAAAACTGTTTGCTGTTCCTACGGAATCGCGTAGGTTAAAAGGAATCCAAACGGCAATAAATCAGTCGAAATGATTTCATTATTATTTCGACTTTATTATTCCGGGTGCTGCTAGATGTTTTATTGGCGCTTTTCACGTAAACACGGGTGGGAATTTGATTGACAACAATTTTCCTAATGGAAATGCACCCAGGGAATGTTATTAAATAAGAGCGGAATTTTCTCGAAATAGATCACAGCTCTAATTTCCTTGAGGACAGGACGGCCACGGGAAACGTGTTTACATTCAGCTCATTGCTTCGCTCTTATTTTCATTCCGAAGATCCTAAGCATTCATTTTGATCTGGTGTGCGAGGTTTTTGGAAAAAAACGTCGTTGTCTAAAAATGTTCTAAAAATACAATGCATTTTAACGAGCGCAATTTTTGGCAGAAGGCCAACACCACACCATCCATCCACCAAAAAAAAAACGGACAAACACGCGGATATTCTAATGCAAAAACAAACAAACAAAACGCGAATCGATTTATAATAATTCGACGAAATCCGAGCTCCATTTTTCAACGGACGATACGAGAATGTCACTGCTTAACCTTTAGATGCAGTCAATTCTCGAGCGATCCAAAAATCTTATGCATCGTTACACCTGTTAATGGCGCCATTTGCCTTAATATTAGAAGCGACTCATTTGCTAATATTTCAGCCATAATATTTTACAGCTATGCGAAGATGATACATATTTCATCATTGTCAACCTTCAAAGTTTAAAAGATATCAGTTTCCAAGCCGTCAATAAGTAAAGATAACTGAAAAATGATTCATACAAATGCTGACCACCGAATGCGATTATATAATCCATTGTCTGTGTTATTTGATATACTAACAATAATGTATTTGTTAATATTTTTAAGAGTGTAGTTAAAAAAATAATGCTTTAGTTTATTTACTATATTTCTAGTTCATTCGTGACTTATCACAGATGTTTGGTTAAATTGATTTGTAATTTTCGTATTTAAATAAACAATGTTGTAAAAATGAATATAATGTCCATTTCTTTTATTAACAAACTAATTAGTATGTGTCGAACCAGCGCCTAGTTTGGACCAATTGTAACTTAACCTGTATGGCAAATTAATATTATATTTTTATTATTGTATTGTATTGTTGCAAGAAATATTATTATTAATTATATTTATTACAACACATAAGCAGATAAAAAACAGCAAATTAAACACAATAAATTAAGAAAATTAAAATTTTTAATGGTATTTAAAAAGAAAGAAAAAATACAATGTAAATGAATGAATGATTTAGAAAACTGAAATTAATTATGTCAATTGTATTTTATATAGGTAAAAATAATATTTGTTCCTTGCTTTCTTTCTTTTTAATTGGTCTTAAAGAAATGGACGATTTTGTAAACCAGGATAGATTTGCATATTAATTTTGATTTAATTATGGTGGTTATTCCACTTTCCTTAATTTTATAAAATAATCAGCTATATTTTATATGGTATATATCAAAAGGCATGCACTGTTTAACATAAAAGACAAATTGATCCTTCCCATGGTTTCTATATAAATTATTTTTTTCATGGCACAGCGGTGGCTCCTTCGAAGCGGCAAAGGATGAAAGTGAATGAATTTTCTTTTCTCTCCGTCGCTTCCTTTTGCGCGCTAAAAATAATCCATTACGCAAGTTTTGGAAAGTGAACTATAAATGGCCAAACTAGTTCGAGCTCTCACACACACATACGCACATACATGCTCATACCATTTCCTCTCGATGGGAGAGACGATTTTCCGGTGGGGACAAATTACATATTTGTACAAGCTAATACCTTTTAAAGCTTTCAGCTAATTTCCACGAAACGCTGACACTCCTTAGGTCGCAGAAATCGCGGACAGACGCCACGCAACGGCCGAAGAAAAGACAAGATAGATGGGCTTCGAATCGTCGTCGTATTTCCATCGATGATACCACAATCGAATCAAGGGATGGGCAGGCGCCGTTACATAACCCGTAAAGGTTTGCCTCGAGCTCCCCATTAGGACGGGAAATGAAATCGACACCGATTTATTATTATGGGTAAAAAGCACGAAAGCTCCGCTCCGTACGGAAAATAAGAAAGCGCACGTGAACGGTTTCGCGCTTGTTGCCGTTGCATTCTTTGCACTACGGGCTTATTCAGTGCGAAAATAACGTTAAAACCTTTTTATTGGGACATTAAAGTGGTCTTGGCGGAATAAAAATAATACGTACAGCTTAATGGCATACTTGAAATAACAACGTCAATTTCATTAGTTTTATTAAAGTTGCGGTACCATCTTCTAAATCTAAGAAAGTATTAAGTAAAAGTACATAATTAAATGTAATATCTACATTGATCCAGAAAAAACTATAAGATATTGATGTAGCTTTCAATTTGTTATTAAGTATGAAATATATAAACTCTATTTTAACATTTTGAAATATTATCACGTATTGAAATCAATAATTTTGGACTTGTTTAATTTAAGATACAATAATATATGTTACAAATTCACGATTGTTTTTGCCAATATTTTCCAATTTTTATTATAATTTTTATTCCAAAGATTTCTTTGCAGATATTGGTTTAATTTTATAAGCTACTAATTTATACTCAATTAATTTTAAAAAGTTAATCAATTTGATATACATTTTTCTGTAAGCTTATTCGTACGAAAAATTAAAAACGAATTCTCCGAAATAATTGACTAAGCATATCTAGATAACCTAAATGATTAATATATAAATAATTCATCAAAAAAAGGTAATCATTTTTTTAGAAAAAGATCGTTAAATAATTAGACTAATTCCTTTATAGTTCAACCTCAAGACGGATGCGTAACCACAATTATGGAACTAAATTCATTGAACGCTAAACAATGTAAAACCCAATTATTTAAATAAAAATATACAAAATTATGTAATAAAAATAAATGTACCTTCATGTACAAGTATGATATATTAAATATAAATATAACAAACATTACCGACGAATTCTATATTACAATTATAAAAAAAATTAAATATTTCACGCATACGTACACTCAGTTCAAATGCGTTGTTGCGGATGTACAACCACAAATGTGAGCGATATTATATTTTTTTTTAAACCAAATTAGTTATTTACATCCTGTCCTATATTTTTTTAACAATTAATAACAATTTTATCATTTTCAAAAATATATTTATTTAACTAGTTTTACTTGCAAGAGATGCATACGATCAAAAGCAAAGATCATCTATAGGCAACCAATAATACAAGTTTGCGATGATGGATACAAACACAAAGATTATTTTTTTCGTTTATTTAAAACTATGAAGGAATAAGTTCGAATCTAACACTCGAATTAAAAAATATTGAGCCAATAATAAATAACATAATACTTTTAAAATAATTAGTCAACTAATTTCTAAAAAATCTACATAAAAATTGTACCGTAGATTTTATAAAAAAAATAAGAACACAAATAATTGAAACAAAGTAATTATTCATGCTAATTTAATAATTACTCATATTTTTTAGAAATAACTTTTCTTCAACCAAAACACAGTTTCTGAAAATGTAACCTGTAAAATCAGCGTTATTATTCACAGAAATTCTGTGAATATAAACTGTATTACAAAATAACAATAAAAAAATCTTTTAATTAAAAAGAAACTACATTTCGTACTTTAATTTGTCTCTGCAGGACATTAAAAGTGCATTAAAGTTAATGATGTCTCTGATAATATAAATACAGAGAATCGATCGAACAGATGTATCAATATTGATAATCTACGGTGCTTCGAGAATAATAATAATACAGTTTAATAGCATCGTTTATGCTATCTTGTACCATGGATTTTCACTTAGGTACGACGCTGAAGTCTAACGACTTGGCCCTTTAGATTCGCGAGGGATATGCAAAGCGTGACATCATCGAGTGACGCAATTCAGAAGCATTTTAATTGTAAATGAATAGTTACCTCCAAACGTGCGGCTTAAAACCATCGCAATCTTCGCAATTGTCACATGGTTGTCCTACATCTATTTCTCCGATTTGAACACCCTGAAAGAAAATCGAACATTCGTTTAATATATCAAGCAAAATATTATGTGACCACGTATCATCATTACTTATTCATAATTAAAAAGCTTTTTATATACAATAAATGTTAGATATTATTATAAATAATGGAAAATTGTATTGTTCATATTTGTGTTTTATATATGTATTTATTTGGTTTATTCGTGAATAAATTATTATTATTTATAAATTAAAATACATTTATTCTTATATAATTTATTTTTATTAAAATTTGTTACTTTTATATCTTTGCGGTTATTTTTATTTTTCAAGATCATTGATGAAAATTAGAAGAATATATGTGATTATAAATTACTTTACAATATTATTTACAAATTTATTATAATGGTTATATTTCATATCAGCGTTAAAAATCGTGTTATAAAAAATATTGTTCTAAAGAAGTACAAGATTTTTAATGAAAGCCAGTACTAGGTTAGTACAGGATTCCGTTCACCAGTTATACTTAACTTTCGTTTATTATTTATCCATTTTTTATAAATTAGTTTTATAATTATTAAGATATGTCCAACTATATGATGATCATGTAAATTGAGACAAATTTAAATTAAAAGCACCCCATTGATTTTGAGTTTGGAGACCCAAGAAAAGATTTTGTCTAAGATTTCAAGTGTTGATAATTAAAAAACAACATGTTCTTCGCGACCTAAGGCTGTTTGTATCGCACCCGCTGTACTCCAGATTGCTACGCCTGAGATTTTAAAAATGATACTTTCTATAATTAGATAATCGAAATATAAGATATATTTTAAACTTTTTGATGACCTATCAATCAATACATAATACATATTACATATAATATTAACTACGAAAAATATAAATATAAAACTATAGATTGAAAAATTGTGTCAATTTTTTAATATTCGTATATCATTCTTAGCAACCATTTGCTTTCACTCATATTGTCGTATCGCCAAACCTTAGACAGTTTTGAGAAATTTGCATGAAATAGTTTAATCGTAATAACTTCAAATAGATATATTTTTTAACAATACCAGTTTCTCTAAAGGAATGAACAGTCTTCAAGTAAATTCAAAGAAGGTATTAGAAGAAAAAGAAAATACTATTTTATATAATAAATACATTGTTACATTTGTTCATAATAACTCCGATTTATCCTCATAATTTGATAAATTTTTGTTTAATCAAAATTACGTATTAAGCTCAAGAAAATATTGCATAATAATCTGAGCTGCAAGCAAAAGTACGTAGAAATGTAGTCAATGTCATATTTGCGAAATACGATAAGTCCATGATATATATTTTTTTTAACTATGTGGGTCTTATGTCATTTTTTTAGCTATGAAGAAAGTGTTTAAGCAAATTTGTTTCTATAACATTGAAATGAATCATCAGATGGCGCCCACGTGTTTAGAATTTTTATGAAATCTTCAAATATTTAAAATGCCAATAGGTAAGTAGACAATGTTCGAAGAAAACATTTAATAGAAATATAAAAGAAACAAATGTGAGATTCGTATTTATAAATTAATAAATTCATAGCAGATTTTAAAATAATGGGTAAAAATATTTCATAATTAGGAGAGATAATAGATTTTGTCTATTATTATTTCATAATAATTATTTTATAATCATTTCATGCAATATCTTTGACAAATAATTATGTAATAGCGATTTACAAACTGGTTAATGACATTTTCATAATAGTGAGGCACCAGCCAAGATTAGATTTTTTGAATAGAGAATCGTACTAATATAAAGTTTAGTAAAGCATATAATATTTACATTGAATATTGTAACCTCAGTAATTTCGTTTATTTTATGAATATGAAAGACGATTTTCTTACAGTGAATAAATATTTTATTGAATTATATATTGTCCATTCTTTGCCATCTTTCTGGCAGTAGCATGAATCCACGCTCATAAAATTGTTGTTCTTTGTTCTGGCAAAAAACTGATCCAGGTGATTTTTGACATCCTCATTTGAAGTAAAGGTTTTATAATTTTGTAGAGACCTGAACAAATAATAATCAGATCAGATATAATCATAATCAGAGATAATAATCAGGTGTCAGATCTGGACTATATGGTGGATGTGGCAGTATATCCCATCCAAGCTGTAAAAGCGGTGAGTTAACAAACTTATATGAGGTCTCGCATTATCTTAGTGGAATAATACACCTTTTCTGTATAAATGAATCATTCAATTTGTCCAGTTGATAACAGTACACTTCAGAATTGATCGATGTGTTGTCCGGTAAAAGCTCAAAAAGAAAACAATTCCTTTGAAACCCCAACAAACAGCTTTCGGCATTTGAAGAGCTTTGAGTCGCTGATGATGCGCTTCAAAAATGGATCATTTTCTTGACGTTTGAAAAGCAAACCACAGACGTCAACGCGACGGCACACATTTCTTTACGTAAGAACAGGAGGAACCCATATGTCGAGCTTTGAGATTAAACCTAGGCGTTTAAATTAATGCTTTTATTATGTCTTCAATCAGCTTCAATTGGCCTTTCCGAACTTGGTGCATCTTCAACATCAAAATTGCGGGATCGAAATTTTGCAAACCAGTTGGTACTGACGTTCTGTCAATACATCTTCTCCATATATCTTTTCGAACTTGAACAACATTTTTACCTTTTCGATAAAAAAAAAAGTAAAATATACCGAAAATCTTGCTTTTCACTTTCCATAATTGAAAGGGTACCAACTAAAAACTACTGCGTAGAATCAATCGAACTTTTTCACAAACTATATCAGCTGTCAAAATATATAATGATTATGTGGCTGAAGTGTGAATTTGGCTGTGAAAATTTACAATTAAGTACTCTGTTGGGAAACAACAAAATTACTTTTCGAACAACCCAATATTTATAAGTTAACTTATGTAACCCGAAAGTTGTAATATAGATTAGTGTGTATAAGTATCAAATAATATAAATAAACTACTGAAAATTATTTTTTTAAATTCCAGTTTCTATTCAAACCAGTTTTAAAATTTAAAATGTCCATATTAGAATAACATACGTTGCCATTATTAATACCGTTAAATTTAAATAAAATTTGATTTTAATTATAATAAAATCGATTTAGGTTTGATCTTTAAATTCTAAATGTAAATCTTTATTAGGATGTCAATCCGAATAGAATTGCATCAAGATAAAATTGTCATGAATCAATACAGATATATTTCGTGACCAAATTAACATGAAACAATTTGCATAATCTTTCGAGTAAAATTTGTCTTCACACAGGTATGAATAATTTATTGTATTTCAATTACGAATTTGTTATTCATGATAAATGTAAATGATTGGTTTCTACACAATGCAGTCTTCGTGGAAAGCCAAAGTGATAAGCAATATTTTCGTAGAACTTTAATGGTTGCGGCCAAATATGAATCATAGGATTTCACAACACTTTTCAAATGCGAAAACCTGAAGAAAAGTACCAAAAAGAATCCTTCGAACCGGATTTGAACCAGTGACCTATGGATATCTACTACTTAGTAATTCGAACTACAGTCCACCGCTCTACCAACTGAGCTATCGAAGGTTAAAGAAAATAGCGCAATGTACGCTTTCCAATGTACTCAGTAAGTAATGTATACGAAATGGCAATTAGAAAAAAGAAGGCAAAGTATGTGGAAACCAGTATGCAGAAAGTTTTTTTAGTTATTAATTGAGACATTCACCTGATCGAATTCCAGGCATTTCCTGGCCGGAGTAGTGGTAGTCTGGAATGCGCCCCTTTTGTAATCCGTATGGATGGAGGAAGGATGCCGATCGTTGTTCGTAATGTAAATGGAACTCGAATGATTCCTGTTCAAATAGCCCGACATAATTGTCAGAATAGCGAGATGCAAATATAAATGGAAACCGGCTCTCAGGAGAGTGTTTTGTCGCGCGGCGACCGCTGCAAACTTTGTCGCAGAACTGAACTGAACCGCGGAGGACCTTCAAAAAATCACGCTCGAATCCAAAGAGACAACCGAGCAGAGCAGAGGGGCCTTGACTTAGAGCAGAAGCATATATATTCATGTTCAGTTTCGTTTCACACCTACAATTTTCTACACAACCACGTCCGGACCCAATGCATTTACTTTTTGCTACAAGTTATACCCGAAATGAGCAAAAAGAAACGCCCCCGGGTGGACTCGAACCACCAACCTTTCGGTTAACAGCCGAACGCGCTAACCAATTGCGCCACGGAGGCATATATATGAATACGCACAGAAGTTGTAAAATATGACCAAAATTACTATCTTGAATTGAGATTTTTCTTAATTCATTATTATATTGACCTTTAATCAAACCACATAAAATGATTAAATAAAATTATAAATAAAATTATAAATAAAATTATAAATAAAATTATAAATAAATTTAGATAAACTCTCATATCTACCATATTCTTTATTACTCACACCAAAAATGTATATATTAAGTAAACAAAAAAAAATTTCAATTCACTTACGAAAGAAAAAAGAAAACAGGTCTTTTTTCATGAATTTTTACATTCCATTGATCCAACATGATTGTATAACATTATTTTACCTTTCTCAAGATTTGCATCCCAAAAAAAAAAACTAACGTCATAACCTTGTGTCGCTTTCAAAAATTTGCAAAATGCCCTCATATATGTTTTATTACAAAATCAATATGAGCCAATTAAAAATAATAACTCCAGATGTATATAGTTTTTAACTATTATTGCGAATTTTTAATTACGTACCAGTTCTTTAATTTATTATATAACCTAATGTGATCTTCATTATATTGTTGTTTGTTCAAAGGAAATTTTCAATCAATATTTTAGAAATTAAAAACAACATTCAATTTAATTGACACTTTATATAAATATTTGTCATAATACATATTTAAACGTGTAAGCACTTTGTTGATTCTGATAATTTGACCTTCCAATAATACAACATGATCATTCATTACTACTGAAATATTCCAGTAAATTCGTATAAAGAAGTAAATAAAAAATGAGAGTCATCAGATATTTTCGTTTAAAAATGAAATAAGATTTTTAATTATTTATCCTACAATAATAATAGTTGTAGAATCTTCTGAAAAATTTCCGGTTACTAATACTTAACTTTTATAAGTACACAAATATCTCGCATAGTCCGGCTTCATTCTCTATAGTCCGGGATGAAAATTGCGAAGAAACTAAATTTTAATTGAAAAATATATTCTGATATAATAAATATTATAACAGTCACAAAAACATATAAAAACCTACACAATATTTATATATTAAATATAAAAATAGTAAAACTGTTACAAAAGACTATTGACCGAAAGTCTTTCCGCCTAAAATATTACTACACAAAATTATCCAGTACAAACATTTTTCTGTGATTTATTTTTATAATTTTTTGTATTTATTAGTTTCTCGATAATTTTGAAACCAAAATACTCCGAGATATTGGCAATATTATTATACTCACTTATAGCTTATTGATAAAAATCCTATTTTATAATTAATTTGAATAAAAATTTCAATAAATAGTAAGTAAACTAGAATTACTATTGATAAATGGATATTGCTAATAAAAATAATTTAAAAAAAAAATAATAATATTTCTTGACTCTTTTAATAACTTATTTTAAATATATTTTTATAACTAAGATATACAATCTAATAATAACAACATTAAATTGAATATATTAATTGTGTTTCATATTCACTTGAACCATTAAATAAAAATAATATAAAACAAACTTAAAAAATTAATAAAATATTTATCCTTCATTCAATTATAATAATTACAGAAATACAAAAATCTTTTTTTGGAAATCGAATAGAGTTGATTGAAACTAATTAAAAAACTTGACATATTTTAATTATTCACAATTTTGTTATCTATAGTTGCCTTATTATTTTATTTTTTCTACTTCAAGTAGATAGTGTATAAATATTTGCAAATTACATTCTTCGGGTTCAAGTATTCCATTATCTGTATCATTTATATGCAATATTATTATCTAACAATCACGAAGTGGTAAAATAATTTTATATAGAATGTGAACTTCATACGACATTTAAGATGCTAATGTAATTAATTCATACGATTTTATAAATACATTGATTATATTATATTTTCAGTCAATTGCAAATTTGCATCCGTGGCAGTCGTTAAAAAATGAATGATCAAAAAAAAAAACATAACAAACAAGTGAAACTGCAATCAACGTATAAAATGCAGTCAGTTTTATTAATATGCACAGCACGTTCTCATGGCCGTTCTGTTGTCTATTTATATTACGATGTTCATCAAGATGTTGTTTAAATAAATATGTATATAAAGGTTTATCGTTCATCACATGATTCATATGATAACAGGAAAATTGCATTCGACCTTGAATTTTTTTTTTATTATTCAATTACATTTAAATCAATTATTATTGAATCCAAAGTAAGATAGTGTAAGTTTCATAAAGTTGTGTATAATATATAAGTTTTAGTGTTCTGCCATTTAATACGCTCGGAGATAGAAAAAGGTAATCGTCATTCAACCATGCACGTTGCTGAAATTTCATTAGTTCATATATCAAGTAAAGTATGGGCCGCACCCGACGTTTTCATTTTATTTTTATGTATATTTTACGTTCATTTTTTCATAATGTTTGAATTAGATAAAAAAAAATGGTTAATATTTAACATTGATTAAAAACTGTGCACATATTGGTGATAAAAACATGAAGAGTATTGAAGGAGAGAGATTTATTTGGATGTGTCACTAGCTAGGAATTCAAAAACGTGACACGATGGAAATACATTTTTTGGTGGTTCGAAAGAAGAAAAGTCATCAGGCGAATGGATATATTCCACAACCTACGCGCGCGTTTGGCCGAAGCCTCGTCTGTTCCATCTATGGCAAAGGCACGACTTGACGTCACCTTCGCTTATAGTCTACTTGATTGAGTAATATGCACAGAACGAACTCTTCTATACACGCCATATGTTCCTGGTTAACAGCTCTACGGCGGATACTTTAAGTCTGGTTGCGATGCAACGTGCACAAACACTCTTCATCCCATCCTCTCGTCCTCCCAGCCATCCATCCATCCACACTCTACCTCGACACCGCGTTTTCATAATAATTAACACAAACAGGAAACTCGCCTGATTATTGTTATTATTCTTATTATGACTATACCGTGAGGTTACCAAAACGAATGAACCATATTTAGCTTAGCAAGCATTCTACATTCATTATCGAATGTCTGGCTATAATTAGATTTTATTTATTAACAGCATTCATCATTTTATTTAATAAAGGATTACAACTATGTTAATTAAAATAATTTGAACCTGAAATAATTACATAATTTATTATTAAATTCACTAATTTCATATAATTATATAATTATATTTAATATAATAAACATACATCATTCCATTATATACTATATTTCTTTGAAAATTATACAACAATCATTAAAATAATTTATTGTGCATATTAATTACAAGGGCTATTCACTGCAGCATTGGCGCCCTGTGTAAACTACAGTAATATATAGTATAGTAAAGTTGAAAATAATACCGTATTTTCAGACTATAAGTCGCACCTTTTTACATAGAAAAATGGACTTAAATTTTGGGTGAGTCTTATAGTCTGAAGCTAACATTAAAATATTTTTTTTCAATAAATCGTTTCTAAATTTGAGGTACGTCTTATAGTCCGAAAAATATGGCACACCATTGAAGGTCGGTATGACGCAAGTTATCACAAGACAAACGGGGAATCACCGATTTACCAACACTCTTGTGCGCTTTTGTAGGATTCATTTGAATTACTTTTATAAATTTTTAATATTTTTTTTTCTAAAATTAGAAAAAATGAGCGTAAAACAAAAAAGACTTTCATATAACGTGAGGTATAAACTAAATGTGATAAATTATGCAAAACAATATGAAAACATAATAATGATCCGAGAGTAACATTAAAATATATTTTTCTAAAAATCATCTTATAAATTTGAGGCGGGTCTTATAGTCCAAAAAATACGGTATATAGTTTACAAAAGTATTTAATAAATATACACATTTATTATTTGATTGATTTTAATTAGAAATTAATTTTATATTTTTCTTTGCAAAAAGTATTTAAACGTTTAAACAGCAAAATTTTAACTTTCCATAGGTCCTGTGGCGCAACGGATAACGCGTCTGACTACGGATCAGAAGATTCCAGGTTCGAATCCTGGCAGGATCGACCAATAATTTTTGTCATACCTTAATATTTCTTATTGCTAATGCGCCTGAATATTTGCGACTAAATTTATAACAACCTTCGATAGCTCAGTTGGTAGAGCGGTGGACTGTAGTTCGAAATACTAGGTAGTAGTAGATATCCATAGGTCACTGGTTCAAATCCGGTTCGAAGGATTCTTTTTAAATAAATATCAATTGGTCACTGTTACTTTCAGTTTTATCTAACGAAAATAATGTGATTATAATTAATTATCATGAATGTACTTATTTTGTTACTAAATTTGTGTTCTTAATAACTGCTTAAAATATTAACCCTAAATACTTGTTTATTATACTTCGAAGAATATCGACCTCTTGAGTGTGACCCCTTTTCGAAACCCAAGCACGTACTTAAGTAATGGGCTTAGTTTTCAGTTTAATATAAACTAATTTAAACTTGGCGTCTAAAATCTTAACCTGACCAACGTAATGCCGTTATAATACGGTGCAAAACATGTGACTCAAATTAATGCTTAAAAACAGGCGCATTTCACTCGAAAACATATATACTATATTGCAAATACATCATCTAAAATAACGCTTCATTTTATAATATTTTGAAAAAAATGGACATTATTTATTACTAGGTAGGTGATAGTATTTGGTACGAATACCTATCCTTGATTATAAAAGAAAATATGGTAAATTGAGTATGTGCGTGCTGAAAATGCGATCGAAACATTCCTTAATGAGATTGAATTGAAACCACACTAAATATCAATTACGAGTGGTAAAAATAAAACAAAATGGCCATGAAATGTTGCAGAAAGCTTCCGTTAACAACACACCTACTACATCTAATCATTTAATAGAATAATAACAAGAGTGGAAGAACGAAGTAAGAAACAAACTGGAGTGTAGTGCACACAAAACTACTATTTTCATGCAACGTCGTGCAAAACTCATGATCATCATATTAACACCATCCGAAAGGCAAGAATGAATATGCCGATGCTTGCGGAATATTCCGAAAAAGGAAACAACTCTGTGTACGCATGCAGAAACGTATGAATGATATGTACGTTATTGTTACATTCTTTTGTTTCACATTTATGTATTACTTTTTCATTTTCTTTTTCCAAACGTGATGTCATTTCTATATGTGAAAAACAAATTAAATTGTGTAAAGTAAATTTGTGTCTGAGCAAGTAAACAATAAATTAAACAAACAATTAAATTTTGTGACATAAACAATTATTATCAAACTAAACTTATGCCCTATTTAAATCAATCAATACATGTAAATAAAACAACAAATTTAAAATAATTCCGTTTCCATTACGTTATCAACCCGTCCTTGCAACCAATTATATAAGTTACTATGCTGATTCTAATAGGAAATCGAATTGTACTTTTGTGTTTTCTTTAGAATGTTTAAAGTGTTTCATTGATTTCGCGACTTATATTATACGTGCATGCAAAGTTTACTTATTAAAATCTCTTACCTCAGATGCGAAGGAGTCTTGCGGCATTCTTGTGCTATTATTCATGATTAAAGTATGCTCTCTAACAGATATATATTTTGTTTAAATCATAAGTAATTCAATATACTTAATTAAACGATTACACGATCTCTATATAAAAATATAAAATCACATCGAAAAACAGAAATCACAGAAAAGCCAGGCAAAACATCAAAAGCGCTCTTTCTGGTCAGGCCATGGTCATCCCAAGGAACATATCATCAATGCATCAAGACATTCCCGTTCCTTCGGGTATCAAAATTCAAACAGATTATACAACAAAACAGCACACAGAACATAACAGTAAATAAAGTTTTGTTTTTCCTCTTTTATAGGTTAAGAAACAAACTAAAATGAACCTACCACACGTCACATTCGCACCTACCAGACTAAAATAAAATACACAATCGATCCAAGACAGCATACAGAGTTACTTACAGCAGCAACCCGGTATACATTTAAGAAGCTTTGGAGGATACACTATGATGCCCGATTAGTTGCCTATAACTATTATCCGTTTTTATTGTCATACGCTGTTTTCAATAGCAAAAGCAATAGCAAACTTCATATTCGCCACACACACGTCCCTGTAATGGACAAACATTAGTCAAATTAGAGAAGCAGGATAAAGAAGATGTAACAAACACCCTACACGGGGTTTCCCGGATATCTCCGGGTTTTGCAGAGGCCTCGGCTAATAACTATAATAATAATAGCTATAACTATTATATATTTGTATTGTTTGTATCAATTATATGTATATATCTCTTTACCAAACGTCACAGGACGTGCTAAGTGCAGCAGTAACGCTGTAAGTAAAAAACGCTGTTTTCCCACTATTGCATTTGGTTTTGGTAAAAGTGCGTTCTAAATTCTATATATAAATAAAATATTGAAGTTTCAACTTTTAAAATCCAACAACTCTAGTGTAATTTCTAGAGCACAAAGAAATTTTAATTATCCAAAATATATAAAGCACTATTTTTGTACTGTTCTATTGTTTTTGAAGTGAATGATAATGATGTTTAAATTGTCTATCACGAAGATCTTCGACGTTTCTTCATTATAAAAAGTTTTTCTCGCATTTTATTTTTATTTATTATATTTTAGTTTGTTTTTCTACAATTCTATTTAATTATAATTACAAGAATATAGCTTGTAAATTCTTTATTAATAAATTTAATGACATTTTCATTATTTGCCTAGTATGATCTTAGTACAAGACGATTTTAAAGTGTATGATAATAATATTTTAAGTGTCTATCACGAGTTACTTTGACGTTTCTTCATTGTAATAATTAATTTTTGGAATTTTCTTTTTATTTATAATATTTTAGTTTGTTTTTCATTAGTAATACAATTTCAAGAAAACTTGACTCTACGAGAATATTTATATTATTGTGAATGCATTAAATATAATTATTAAGTGTATTAAAAATGATTAAATTTTTTAAGAAACAACGAAATTTTATGTGTAAAAACAGAAAGAACATTGTTTATATTACGATATATTTCGGTTCATTTAAATAGTTTATTGAAATCTAAAAAACCTAGTTTTATTTATTGGGATATTGGTGTGACTTATTACCAATGTCGTTTTCCGGCTTCGGGAAGATATATACCATTATGTTCCGTCTAAAAATATCGCATTTTGGACTAGGTAGATGACACCATTCTCTTAGTGACATACCCAATAGAATGTAATGGAGTAGATGGGCGAAATTATTCATGTTCAATATTATTTAATTTATTAATTATAAAAATACATCGGTATCAATGCGTGTAAGACAGGTCTTTCTCTATACTCAAACTAATTCTTATTCAAAGTACATTAAATATTAAGGAGCCGTAATTGACACTCACTTTCTAATTGGTGACACAGTTTTTGATATCTTTATTAGTATTTTTTTAAAATTATTTGTCTTCTATGTTCTAAAATATATGTCGGAGCGTCTGGATTAGATATCGATTAGGCGTGTGGAGAAGTCATTGTTACAAATTAAGCACCTCTGACCATTCTCTCTCAATGTATGTCTCTGAATGAATCTCTGCCAGTCCTTCTGCTGTGCTGTTTCACTCGCACTCATTTCAGGGGAATCTCCTACCTTCTAGAAGATTCCCGAACGCGTATGACGTGTATTTATAAAAAAAACAAATAATGAAGACAAGTATACAGCAAATATCTGCTGTTTGGTCTACGTGCTCCGACATATATAAATCGTCTTATTTAATGCAGTACCCTTTTAGTATGAGCCGATTTTTAAGTGCATGATACCAAGTTTCTTAGTCTATCACGAGGTTATATGACGTTTTTTTGCGCATTTTCTTTTTATTTGTTTTATCTTAATTTGTGTTTCAATATTAATACAATAATAATCATTTATTAAATGGAAAATAAATTGTGACATTGCTTTGACATATCGCATATTGGTCTATGCAGATAACATCATTATCTTTGTAATATACCAAATCCAATGTTAAGGAGTATCACATAAATATAATTATATCATAGCTATGGAGAGTCTTATCGAAATTGTCCAAGTTGAATATCAATGCATATAAGATAGCTCTTTGTTACACGCTATTCTCTATAGTCAAACTAATTCTTATTCAAAGTACATCAAATATTAAAGAGCCGTGATTGATTCTCAATTTCAATTTCATGTCCTCCAGAC
This sequence comes from Nicrophorus investigator, assembly GCA_963457615.1. Taxonomy (NCBI): domain Eukaryota; kingdom Metazoa; phylum Arthropoda; class Insecta; order Coleoptera; family Silphidae; genus Nicrophorus; species Nicrophorus investigator. Next base: position 17,902,744 of record OY735140.1, on the reverse strand, counting down.
TTGTATCGACCTTCGCACGAAGAGAGTGCAGCGGATCCGGAATTGAACTCGAGGCGAAGACGAGTATTTTAATCTATTTGATTGAATGAAAAGTGCGGATTAAAGGAACAGTCAACATTATATATAAAATATGAAAGGAAGTCAGCGTTTAAGGCATTTATTTAATTTATTTTTATCAGGAATTAAGACTTTCATGATAATAAATCTGTGTTTACATTCATCTCCGAATGGTCATTTATAATTAGGACAATACAGCGACGAGGATTCACTTTTGCATTTTTAGAATAATTAAAATATTTGTGTTATTTGTTTTAAATAAAATCAGTTTCCTTCATATTTATACAAAAAAACTACAAAAAGAGTACATACTGATAAATAATTAAAAAAACACAAATTTTAATTACTTATTCATAGGTATGATAAATATAGAATATATTTGCATTATACTACGTTTCACTTTTGGCGAACAGTATTTATCTTCCATGAAATGGGTCCCAAATAATATTATCCAAGAATCTTTTATAATATAAAAATATTTAAATATATATTTTGCTGTATCCAACCATCCTTTTAAATTTTTAAAGTATAAATATAATTTAAGAAAATCATGTGAAAAATTAATTGACAATCTCAACATTTTTAAAAATCATTCAAATCCGATAAATAATTGTTAAATTCAATTTATATTTGTAATATTGTTTTTAAAATGTCTATTGTTAATATATATTTTTTAAAATATTTTTACTTATTTCAAATGTGAACAAATGTTTTTTTTATGGCTCGTATAAGCAATATCTTTAGGTTTTAATTAATTAGTCGAAAATTAATAAATTTAAAAAATATATTAATTATGGATGGTCAAAAAAGTTATAAGTAAGATTTGTCCACATTACAAATTTAAATCTGGTAATCTTAATTACACTGAATTATTCCAATAATTTAATTTATAAAACTAAGAATGTACAGGAAAATAGGAAGTATTTGATGGAATAAAATAAGAAATCAAATTAAACGTCAAATTGTTTATTAAAATTAATAAGGAAAACAGAACATGAATACATCATATGCTTATATACAATTAATATATAATATAATAATAATAGTACATTGTAGTTGTTATTTAATTTAGACTCCCTTGCAGAGAGTTGCGCTGTTTAATAATATGTATACGCTGCACATATTATTTCATAAATTCAATTATTTTTACATTACATTGCGAAGTGACAATGTAATGTTAATAGTTGTGACGGTCGGGTGGAGGATTACACAGACGGAAACAAATAAAACAAAAAGAAATGCTAACAGAAAACGAAATGGGATTGACGGCCGATTTGCGAAACACCGCCTCTTGCATAGAATGGACCAATGCGAAAACGAATTCAATGCGACCGATCCTGCCCAAAATCAATTTTCTTATATTTTTCTTTAAAATTCGCACTAAATAACTCACATGTCTTATAATATCTACAAATTAACAAAATGAAATTATAAAATGTGATGTTTATGTATGTTTTTTTTTAAATATAGATATACGTTTCTCTCGAATTTAAGTACAAAGAAATGCCGTTATTAATAAGATTGACGTGAGAGCTTAAATTAATTTAATAGAGATTCCAGACTGCGTGTTACTCCTGTTCATATTTTATGTTTGTACCATTTTATATTAAATACCTGAGAGTTAACATGTCTTACAATTGTTTTTATTTTACACACATTTTTTTTTGTACTTGTATTTTTTTTTTCAATTATTTTATTATTAAATATAATATATTTTCTTTTATATGCTATACTAGAAAAATGTTCTTCAATAGCAATATATTATAATATATATATGAGCTGAGGATTCAATGAGGTAGATGCACATTTGTACTGTTTCTTAGTTATTATTCTTTGCACCTGAATATATTATTTTTTTTCTTTCTTTCTTCATATAATACACTGTATTCGAGCTCTCTGTGCAATTTCTTCAAAAATATACATGCTTTCTCTTTTAGTTTGCTTCATTCTGCAACTTCCGCCGAAGCTCTCAACAATTCCTCACAAGTTAGTTTCTTTTAATTATTATTTTATTTAAACATTAGAATACCCGTAAATTCATTATCCTGAAACGTAAAATAAATAATAAAATCCCTGAACATAAAACGAAAATACCTGAGTTGAACAATAGTCTAAGCAACTTAAAAATAATACAATTAACAAAGTAATATAATAATAATAATAATAATAGTAGTAGTAATAATAATAGTATTCAATACAATTAATTATATGTTACATTTACAATTACTCTAGAAATTGGTATGTTTTGGGTTCCAAAATCATTATCTCCTTATTGTTTCTTTTTTTGTATCATCAATATATAACATTGCATTGCCACTATAATAAAACTATAATGGGTTTATCTTTATATAAATATTAACCGAAGCGTAAAACTCCCAACGGTGTTTCCAAAAGCTCTAAATATATCAATCACGTTTAAATAAAAATAGTTCTTGAGTGAAAAAATATTATTTATTTTTAATTTTCTTCGCCTTTTTTTGCCCACCTTTGGAAGTGTTTACGTTTCGCACGTGATCCGAACAAGAAGTGCAATACAAACTATTCTTTGTTGTTTATATAATTAGAGAGATAGAGAAGTAGAAACTGACACACAACAGACGAAGTGGCCGCCTCCTTGGCCCAGACCTGACGCACACCATTACAAACTCACAATCCAATCCCGCAATTCCTTTATACAAAAAATCCACTCTCGCTCGCATCCCTCACAACTTTTTGTACCCTATCTACATCCCATGTTCGAGTTTCTCTTTTCTTCCAATATTCCTTAAAAACCTACTATTTTCAATTCCTAGCCTAAACAATCTTATACCTTAATTTCCGACCGGCCAGGGAGGTGGCGTGCAACATTGTCTTAAAGATTATATTTTTTTTTTCATATTTCATTTGTTTTTTTTTACATCTTTCACGTCCACCCTTAAGCCAGATGTCAGTTATAAAGGGGACACACATTAAAGCAAATACACCGGTAACAAGGATTAACATCATTCTTTATAAATAATTATACAAAACATTTACACAAGCCTGAACGTTGCCTGGGACATCCAGAAACGTCCCACCCTGTCCCACATCTTCTGTTTTTTTTTCCTTCTTCTTCTTACAATTCTTATATCCTTAAGTTACACTGAGAATGATAATTACAAGTAATTCAACATCATATAATAATTAGTAATTGGACAGGAAGTGTTTTTTTTGTCTTCTTATGTGTGTAGTTTGGTGCAAAACCATCGAATATTCTCGTGTTAGTGGGCCCACTAAGTGATGCGCCAGCATTTTTTTTTTTAATAATTACTTTAGAGTCGAACATAGAACATCGTTGGACTTTTCATCAAAAACATATATAATAAAAAAATAGAAATAAAAAAGAACATAAAATAAACGATTCAAAAATAAAGAAACAATAAACATGAAATCTTAATAAACTAAACAAACTTAAAATCAACGTAGCGCAATTTATTTACAATATATTACGCAACCACAAACCGTCCAAACGAATAACTTCCTTTAGTTTTTACAAATTTTCAGATTGGACGGTTTATAGGAAATGTGAACCCTGAATGCCTTTAAAAACAAAACAAAAAACACATATTCATTTCGAAGAGCTTATTTTAACATTAATACCCGTATTTTGTTAAATATAGTTATTACTATTATTTGTTGTGATTTGATTGTAGTAGATGTGTGCAATTGAGGTAGACTAAGATTAAAACTAAATACCGAAGATCTGCTTTCATTCGACCAGTCACACCTAAAAACTACTTAAATATACCCGTATTTATTGTAATATGCTGTAGCATTTTACATTTAAAAAACTGAACGACTGTCGAAGAAGCTTTCATTCATTATATCACGAACTTCGGTAGCCTCAGAAATATATACGTATTAGATAGTGAATCGGCAGTTTAGTTTCATTTGATGTAGAAGATGATAATTGTAAATAAATCCTATATAGATGTCTATTAAATAAGAAAAATGTAAATATATTCTCTATTTAATAATAAAATAACAAACTAAAAACCTGTCATATTAAAGCTATTGTTTTATATATTGTTGTTGTGAGAAACTTGCTGCGGTATGTATAATATTTGGCAGCTCAGTAAATTATTGCTTAGATGTGTAAATACGATAATCACAATATGTTTATATTCATAAATATATTTATAAACCGTTTCTTGCAACTTAAAGAATACACTATTGAGGATAGTAGTAGTAGATCCATTTATGTTTTACATATATGCATCTTCAAAAAAAAAAAGAATTGTATTTGTATTTTCAGGAACTTAAACCTAGTCTATTTCTGGCCGCAGCAAATTTTCTCACTGATTGAGGTAGATCAACGGAAGATAAAACATGACTAAACGATTCAACAAAACAAAAATACTGAGGTAGTTATCAATATTAAAACTTATTAGAACACATCTACGAGCAGATGAGAGATAATGACTAGTAAAAAACCTTATATATTAATATCTATTTTGGTATGGCTTGTGAGGTAGATACGACTGCTTAAAATCTATTGCTTAACATCTATATACGCGAACTCCTGAAAAACATTTAGGAGCTTCCAGTATATATAATATATAATTACATAACATGAAACAACATTCAGGGCAGTTTACTTTTAATTTTTTTCTCGTTTGAAAAATCATAGGACGACGTACTCTTTCAATTATTCTTGTTTTTTTTTTCAATTTTCTTTCTCTCTTTAGTGTTTAAAGAGAAAGATTTATATATATAGAGAGAGAGAGACAACGACAACCATTTAAAAATTAAACTAGAGCTTAATTATAAATACATCAACAAATGTACCTGAGATGGGAAGTAGAATATGTGACAGACTAGTCGAGAGAATAACGAAACATTTATAATAAAAATAAGTACGGGAACTTGCAGACGTGGTTTCGTGACGATAAATTTGGTGATGTTTGTTTTTTTTTTACCAAAGGGGAGAGAGAGCCGCAAATTCGGAGACCGTTTGGGTACCGCGAACTTTAACAAATTGCACTATTTAAATATATGTTATTGCAAAGATAAATATATATATATATATATATCATTGAAGGTTTAATTATTTGATTTGTACTGTTTCATGAGGTAGATGTGGCTGTTGCGGCACCTCACAGCAATCCGATTTGCTGGCTCTTAAACACATATATAGTGCATATATATAATTGTATGGGAAGGTACATAATCCGATTGTTCCTTAGAGGCCAGCTCTTCGGATACTTACGTGTGATATAATTATTTTAAACAGTTTTCCTACTATGGGTTGTGAACTTGTTGCTGGAACGCTTTCAGACTCAGCTCGGTTTTGTGTTCTCTAGCAATATGTCTACGTACTGTGTTGTTCCTAGTGAACGTTCGCGAACAGAACGGACATGGAACTCGAATACCTTGATGCCTTTGCCTTATGTGCGCCCTCAAATTCGTTTCATATCCATATAAACGTTCACAGAATGGGCACTTCAACTTTTTACCTGCAACATTCAAATGAACAAAACGGAATTAGTTGTTACGTATGTTGTTTATGTTTGGTGTCTTGGGTACGTACCATCCGCTGTGGTAATGGCACCTGTCTTGGATAATTTACTAGTAACTGAGTTCCATAGCGTCGTTGGTATCAGGTCGCGGTCTTTGTTCATATTGGTATCTGCAGCGTCGTACATTCCTAGTGATCCTCCGTTTGCAATTGCAGTGTTCATAGGGACGACAGTATTGGAATTGCCTGTACTGCTCAAAGGTTCTTCTTGTATGGGATTCGGGTCAAGTTTCATTCTAAGATCTGTAATTGGATTGTTTAAATTACATACTTTCGATTTGCCTTTAATAAATACCTTCGGGACATCCAGGGTCGCGATGGCAATGGTCTGCGGAGTTGGCTTCAGATGGTGGACAAATAAGTGCAGTAGCTTGTGGGTCGTTTTCAAATCTTTCTGGTAATGCAGCATCCGCTTCCGGTTGCTGCGAAGGGGGCAGGGAGCACGAGGAACTGCTGGAGGGACGGAAGGCGAGAGACATGGGGCCCGGTGATGGAGGTCGTCCAGCTTTGCTACCGTCGCGTAGAACACTTGCCCTCTCTTGAAGGGTCGGACTGCGCAACGGCCTCCTATCGTATGGTTGTCTGTAATGGTGATGCTGTAGGTAAGGTGACATGGCTGGAGAATATGACGAGGGACTCTGGGGTGGCATATCTGCTTCTACTTTGAGTGGCTTATTGCTGCCGTTGCTACTTCTGCTTGTTGGGCTTTCCATTTCGCCGTTGCCAGAAGGATCCATGCTCTGGCTTCGCACCAATTTTTCATGTTCGATGCTTAGCCCTTTTACCTGAAACACGTAAAATGATTGAAATAGTTTCCATAGTTAAGTTCATGAACTATGTCTTACCTGCAGGCATTCGGCGGCTTTGAGGAAACTCGATAGGGAATCCTGCGAAACGTGCACTTCCCCTTTGTACATGAATTCTAGGAGTGCTGCCATATTGGCGGCCGACGTGCCGTCCAATATGACCAAAAGGTTTTGATGCAGCGGCGCTGTCTCGAAGAGGTCTGCGAGGTGTTTGCTACAAGCGGCGAGGATGAGCTTGTGCGCCCTGAAAGAAACGCCATCGCAGAAGAGCGTCACGTCCGCTAAAGTCTCACTCTTGAACAAGTTACTGAACGATGTCGCCAAATTGCTACCAAAGCTATTCCACTTAAGGCAGAACTGCTGTGCCCCTGAGTCCATGCCCCCGTTTATAAAATTGTTGGCTGAAACAAATAAATTAAAATTATAGATAAATATTCTATAATAGATAATTTAAATATTGGAATAAAATGTTATAAAATAAACTATATTATATTACCGAAATTAAATAAATTTACAATCAAAAGAAAATCTGCGAAATATATTTGAACAAATAAAACGTGTTAAGGGAGGAAACCAAAATGATTGGACATAGAAGCAATGGGTCATTTTCACTTGTATTTTACGTAGACAGGATTTTGGGCGAGGCAAAATAAACACATGAAGAGTGCGTGTGCGAGATAGAGAAGCGTCTCCTCATTTATTTCTACCACGTTTCTTGCAACACGCTGGCAAAACGTAGGTGTGTAGGCACATAAATAAATTTGAAACTTCTTAACCTTCGCATCGCTCCTCCAACAATGCCATTATTGAAATGGAACATAATTCACGCGTCGCGCAACATAAACATGCTGGATGTGTCGCGTATCTATTCTACATTTTATCAAAGATGAGAGAACGAGCGAGAGGACGAATTGCGTAAGGTTTGGCGTTCTTTTTTCCACTCTCGGAGTGCGTGAGTATGCGTAGAAAAAGGACCTTAACATTATGTATCAGCACCTGCAGGCTGAGCTGGCATCCGTTTGCAAGGACAACCAATAAAAAAACCGCACCAAGGTTGCGAACCATGCTGCGTGTGCGAGAGTGCGAGAACTTACGCAATTCCGACAACATTCACCGAAATAAATAATAATAAATTAAATATTTTAGACAAAAAAAAACAAACCAACGCAACGCGATCTTCCCGAGATAAAATATTTAGAATATAAAAAATGTAATCCATTACTATCTTCGTCGTAAGCAGCAGACATTGGCGCAGCGAGTGAAAAAGGGATGCGAATTTGGCATTAGGCGGTGCATAAAATATTCACGCCTTCCTCTAAAATAAATGTTAAGATAATCGATTAACCGAGTGAAGGTTGGAAAGGGGCGTAAATAATGGACGGCCCGTTTAAAAATGCACCCCATGACAGCCGAATGTAAATTCTCTAAAACATTAATTGCCACACTAAAAATTATTCACTCGCTTGTCCTCTGGGACGCTCCCAAGGAACGGTGCTAAATGAATTTTGGTTGAAAAGAAATGTAAGAAAATAATACAATATTTGGTTTGTTTTTACGGTACGGTACGATACATATTAACGAGCACGCCTGACATTATATATTGATAGATCGCATCGAGGAAACGAACAAAGGACAATTAAGTTAAGGAAATTGATGCGGGTTTTGCCTTACAATGAAACGCCATTTTGATTTATTATTTTTTCATCCCTTTCGCCGTCTCCAGACATCTTTTGCCGCCTCCCATCAATAATTTATTGGCCAACGCCAATGATTAAGACTCACCAAATACAGATGACATTTTTTATTCTTTGTTCCACATGCATGACTTTCATCCAATTCACACTCAGCCGAAATCATCATCCACGGACTACTTCATCTAATCCGAAATGCAGCCACCAATAGAGAAAGGAAAGCGCATAAATTTCTCTCAATCGTCTCGATTTCTTCTATTGCACTCGAAATCCACCTTAGGCGTTTTTTTTACCGTGCGAGCAAGAATCAAAGTTGTATTTTAATAAAAGTTTTACTGCCAGTGAAATTTTATACTTTCCTTCTTCAAACTTGCTTTTAAGCTTCAAGCACGAACGCGCATTACAATACTTTTTTTTTTAACTTGTAAACAAAAGTTATTATAATGGACTTCCAATAGTAAAATCTCTTTTTCCCAATAAATTTAAAACCGGCTTGTTCTAATTAATACTCTATAAAATTAAATCAATACATGTGTATTAAGTAATTAATTAAAACTCAGACATCAAATGTTTTTATAATTAATTTTAAGTTAAGCAATTTTATTCCTTTTAAATAAAAAAAAATGCAATTAATTATTAATATCTTATAAATTTTAAATTTAAATTAATTAAAAATCAAACCTAATGTTTGACTATTATTTTTTTAAATTCACGTTCACTTTTATAATTAAAGATAAATGTGAAAGTGAAATAATCTATATATTATTACATTGTTAAAATATTAACGTGCTTATTTTAAATAATATATCAGTTTTTTTTTAACATACGCACTAGAACAACATTCCTATGCTAATAATATTCATATAAATATTCCGGGTTAAGTTTAAATATATTTATGTCTAGAATTGTATAATTTTAGTTACGGATGGTGATTAAATTTGAAATATTTATTATAAAATATTATATTTCAATTTAATTCAAAAACAATACAATATTATAAAGGATAGTTTCTCTATGTTCTCAATTCCTTCTGATCTTAGGCGATTTGAGAAGAATGCCGTTAATTGTTTTGTAGCTAGAATGAAACGTTTTCACTTATCCTTTCAAATCAAAGAAAAACGTTCCTCGGCCATTGTTGGCTGGGTTTCACGAAATTTCCTCTCTATCGTTTGAATTAATTAGCGGAATGGAGCATTTAACAAAACAGAAAGAACGAATGAGCAATTGTGTGCTCATTTAGATCGTCTCGATGCGAGCCCAGCCGAGTACTCTTCGAACGGCCCCCCAAGCTGGTTTCGAAAGCCGTGTAAGAGAGTGCTGTGTGCGCTATTTCCGGTTATCAACAAATATATGCTTAATAAAGAGGTATTGGCACAGGATGTTACAACCGCTCAAAGCAAATACGAATGCATCACAAAGTGAGTTTAGTTTAAACATTTAAACAGATTCATTCATTGAAACTTTGTTATATGTATTTTTTCGGATATTAATTATGCAAAATGCAGGAATAATGCGCAAAATAAACTTATAAGAAAAAATAATCAAAATAAAACACATGCATTGTATACACATTGTATTAATAAATAGCGGGAAGATTATAATCTCCGTTGTTAGGAATCCATTTGATTTGTGAATAGACTAATAATGGACGGAATCGGATCGCGTAGCTCAGACAATTGTTGCAGAAGGCTACCGAGGTACGAGAGAACTTGGTTGGTCTGCATCATCAACATCATCATGATGGCATAGTGCACAGTTCAGGCCTTGTTTCCTCCTCTTTTCGCCTCATTAAATCGCGTGAAGAATGAAAACGTGCTTTGGCTGCAGTACTGTTAGCGGAGAATTCACCTGAATGGAACACGTATAACGGCATTAGAACAACTGCACCACACGGATGAGAAATTTTCCAAAACTCATCGTGAAAAAAAAAATGAAGAGTAACAATAATTCACTCTGTAGTTCTTTATTTACTTATTTCATCTCTGCAACGTCACAATCCTCTTGTGAATTAATACATTTTTTATCTCTCGATAGTAGATTCACTCAAAATTAATTATAATTTTGAAATAAAGACGTGCAGATAACGAGGCCCATTGTTCGTAACGTAAAATCCACTCAAGAAAAATTCTTATTTGGAGGGCATCGATGATAACTAATATAATGTTTCTCTATGTGTGAATAGATGGGCAAATTTGCAATGACTTTTCCCCAATCGTAAGATAAGACGATCTCAGATAAAAGTGCGTTATTCGATTGTTATCAGCCTGCAATCGCGATCCACCAAAATTACTTGTTTAAATGACCCATTTGAATGACGAACATATAATAGCACGTACAAAATACCTATTTACTTATCCTCAAAATGTGTATATTTCGAGGATTACACTAACCTCTATTTTTTTTATCAGAAAAAATTGCCAAGATTTTAATTAATCTTTTAATCGTTTAATTTTTTATTACACTTAGTAGTATTTCTGACCTGACCATCGATCGTGAAATTCTTTCATTAAGTGCATTTATGCAAATTTCTTTAGTGATAACTGGTTACAACACACCACATGTTGCTTTTTTATCCGCAGAATTTCTTTTCATTACAGATTTATTATAATTTATGTATTAGATAATAAATATAATGCATTATATCATAGATTACAATTTTGTATAAGTTATTAAATTTAAATGAATCTTAAATAGTATGTTAATTTTAATGGAAATGCTTATTTATATTTCATACATAATTAATCTAAAAACCAATGTTAAAAAATAAACTTATCGAATTAAAAACAAGAAATGCATAATTTGAAAATATAAATGGAAATAATTCATAATATACAAATTTATTCATTTAAAATAAAACAATATTGTAATGATTGTTGTGAGATTTAAAATTGCAAACAAATAGAATGATATAATCGGGTTACCAAAGGTTCACAAATTTAGTAACTGTATGTTTCTTTATCTGCGGTATAAATAACTCGCATCTCCCCAACTCATTTTTCGCGCCTCGTGGTTTAGGATAACACTGGTTTATAAGAATGAGCTACCATCTGCTAACCCTATTTTTTTCCAAACAGAATTTGGAACACGGAAAAATAACTCTTTGATTAAAAATACATTCTTTTTTTTATCGAAAAGTTTTGCATTATTTATTATACATAAAATGTATAACAGAAATATTGAAGAAATATAATTAGTAAATAAAAATAATCAATAGAGCATAATTTAGAGAAGAGAAGATATGTAAATAGTGTCAACTATAGTTATTAAAATTAACATCTACGGCTTAGTGCGTAGAATAGAAAATAGCTACTACATAATAAAGTTTATCTAACTTATGTTAAAATAGTGCGATATTAAACTACGTTTATGAATTTAAATTAATGTTCGAAATGCAAATTAGCATCGAACACGCGAAACGTAACTGTTTTATTTCACATCTAATATGTGTATATATATATTTATAGATGTGTGTGTGTGCATGCGAGTTGCGAAGTCGGGTCGAGAAATGTAAACAGTCGAAAGAGGAAACGCAAAATTTAAATGGCAGTCGCGAAATTGGAGAGAAAAAGAAATGTTAATTGGAGGTGAAATAACGTAACCTTGGCGACGGTGGCAAGTGTTGACCGAGTTCCGGTCAGGAAGAATCAAGAAGCAGAGGAGGGAAGGTAAAAAATAAAGCTGGGGAAGGCGAAAAATAAACATGCAGGAGGAAGGAAGGAACTGCACGCGCGCCTTTTGTGTCCTGGTTTTCGGAGATCCGGTGGTGGGGTGCGATGTGTGGTTTGTGCGAAAAGTGGATGCAAGGACCGGGGTTGTTTTGCGTTACCTGAAGAATGCTAGTCACTAATTTTTGGATCACAAAACGCATAAGAAGTTGCTAGTTCTCTTTTTCCAGTTTTCCAGTCTAGTCAGCACTTACACATCGCTATTGGGAATTTTGTACACGCACCGCGCCAACATAAGTCGCGAACTGACTAAAGTAGCACTTCAGTCTCTCGCAATGCACACGCACAACCGCACACTTACACACGCACACACATACAGCCGTCTCCGAGGTCACTCACTAAAAATCCACGGCTCACGGCTCACACAAAACAGCTCATACACATATACACACGCACACGCACACAATCGAAAACGAGCAAAACCCGCGATCGACCAACTAGCTCCTAGCCAGCTAACAATCCATACCCATTCCTCCTCTCACAATTGCATCCTTCGTTCTTGTTCCTTTTCCTTTTAGCCTTATCGGTCCGTCCGTCCGTTCGTCGTCAGTAGTAGGTTTCAATGCTTGAATTCAAACTTCAAAAATCTTCAGTATTTGTGCGTGTGAATGCGCGACGAGCGTGTGGTAAGAAGGACACACAGACGCACACACACACACACACGCGCGCATAATATACAAACGCATGGCGCAACATGTAAAATAGGTCAATTGGCCCCCAAATGCAAAACTTAACCCAGTTTTCTGGCTAATCCCCACCAAGCCGGGCTTGCACACGCATTCAATGCGTTTTCTAATAATGAATGCCATGCCACAAGACTTTCGCGTCCCTCCGGCGAAACGAAAACACACAGCAGCAGACAGCTACAGCCGCTGTGCATTCAACACCAAAAGACAACACATACATATACACTGACACACACACACCCATACATCGAAACGAAAAACGAACAAAAAATAAAGAAAGAACTCCGAAATGGATTGCTTCGATCTCTGGGTTGACCGCAATACGCACAAACACACTCACACGCATAAATACATCCTTTCCACGCGGAGAGAACTTCGCAATTTCTAATCATAATACATAACATCTTAACATCTATTGCATTACTGTAGGTTGCATAACATCCTGCTAATAATCGAACTATTAGTAGCAACACACAGATATCCCTTACCATCTGTTATTTCACTAATACAATTAAATTATTATCATAAATAATAAAATTGAGGTATTTTGTTATTTAAGATAAATAATAAGTCTTAATTCATTTTAAATTAACTGAATGGATTAAGAGTAATCATTAATAGAGTTACGAGTTATCATTATATCAATACCAAGTTTTGCAGGAATTAAGCAAACAAAAGTCAAAATCAATTTATTTTAAAAGTGCTAATCTATAAGAAGAAATATGTATTATATTTTAATTATAATTAAATTTATATTTCTATAAGAATTAACTTGTTATTATATAACTTTATTTTTATTAAAATATTATAAAGATTGTTATTTATCTACCGTTGCATTTTGTTTTTGAATGTTTAAATAAGTTGTTTAAAAGATATAACGTAAAGGAAATGAAATCATCATCAATAAATGTAAAAAAATCGTCCATATTTGTTATCAATGAAATGCAAAACGATTCAGGAAGTCCATTGTATCAGTTTCGTTTTCCTTTCGTTCTCCAAAATTAAGCACGTTCGCATAAATAGTGATTAATCCCGATACGTGCTTATTGGGATCGCGAGGTCTTTAAAATCAAAGGAAATATTCGTGTAAACGAAAAATACAGAATATGCTTTCTACATAGTTTTTAGAAGTGCAGCGGAATTCCTTTGCGCAATTTCACAAGAATCAAAAAGAAATCTGGGTCCAGCAGCAGCGCACACTGAAAAAGTGTTAATGGATTTAGTAACAGTACTGGCCGTAAAGAAAGCGAGGCTGATTCGTTTCTGACTCGGATGAAAAATGATCGAACAATTTTCTCAGGGATACAAGATCCACAATAGAAAGTAACTCGATTAAATTGTTTCAGTGTATTAATATCGAATTACAAACTAAATTAAAATATCGTGTTCATTTCTAAGTAATTCGATGAACACGTAAATTATACGCAATTTGCATATTTCTTTTTTATAATTAAAATGTTGGCCATTAATTTAAAATGATTTCACGTTCCTATCTGATACTAGGTAAGTGAGAGGCACCTGAGACATTTGCATTTATGCAGATTAGGCTCTTAAAATTTTAGGTTTTATTAACCATCAAATGTATTCACTTCATTTCAGATACACTCGCTAAATATCGGTTTGTTCGCGCATTAATTGGACGCGGGAATTGCAAATGCGTGTTTTCCGAAGATTCGAATCGCACGGTTCAAGGAAATGTTATATAAAAAGACGAGAGTTTAAATTACACCTGGTGGAGGACTGCCAAATCGACTGGATCTGCTCTACGAAAATAATATAGGTTCGAAAACGAAAACGCACGAAAGACAGAGAGGATAAACTGGATTAGGTGTAATTTGGTATTTGTAATGGACTATTTTTTTTCCCAATAGAAAGATGCAAACGTTCGAATCGAGCGGCTATCGAAATCGACGTAGTGCGAGAAAATACGCCTAAAAATACATTCGATATTTAGTGCGTTACAACAGCAGCAACTAATTTACTACTAACCTTGAGATAAAATGATTGCGCATACTTTATGTATTTTTATAGATCGCTTTTGTGTAAATATTTTAAATTTAATTTTAGCATGTGCATACTGAAATAAAGAGGGAAAACATATTTTTTCCTATTAAATAATCATTGTTCGTTCGATTTTCTTATCTAGGATTAATTAACTATTATTTTCAGTTGATAAGCGGGGAAATTATATGTAATATAGTTTTTATTCGTTAGATTGCAAATAAGAAAATGATGAAAAAAAAACCAATTAAGTAAGGAAGTAAAGGAAATTGCAAGGGAAATTGAAGATGCGGCACGTGTGAAGATGCTGCGAGACTTTGTGTGCCGGATATTTTAGGAAACAAAATGGCAGCTTTCGCCAAAAGCATTTACGGAAATCTTTACAGTAAACATTGCAAAACGGTTCCAACGTTACGTTCATTCTCCATTGTGCGTTTGCGACGTACAACTTTCAAATATTAAATGGTTATGATGTAATGTCATATTTTCTACTAAATGACTTTTAAGCACTTGTTCTTATGTAAATAATATGCAGAGTTTTCTTTATACAACAATTTATAACAATATAAAATGTGAAGTACGAAAAATAAGAAATTAATCAGTTTTAGTTGAATACAATGCTAATCCTAATTAATTTCTTTCAAATATAGTCACAAAAATAAATACATATAGATTATTTACATAATACTAAGAAACAAATAAATATATTTAGGTGTTCTTTAAAATTTCTGATAATTTTGATAAAACTTCTATTTTTAATTCTATAAAAAATAAATTTATTAACTAAATATTTTTATTATTATTATTTCTCGAAATTTTAAATTAATATTTTAGATCGGAGTTATTGTTAGGTTTACTACACTAATGTCTGTATTTTAACTTTTAGTTAAATTCATACCGAAAAGGTTGCTTTCTATATCTATATTAATATTTCTTATATTTATGCACGCCCGTGAAGTATTTCTTATATTTTTTTGTTGAACGCAAGTGTAAAATGGTTGTAGAACGCTGGTCTAAACTAATTACTATATAATAAATCTATTTTTTACATAATATAAAATTTATTTCTCTTTATAATTTATTAACGCCTTTTAATTAAGTTAATCAAGTCATGGAATCTAGGTGTATTTGAGTTTAATATAATTTCCATGACTTATATAAATTTGCAGTATTAATTAACAATAAACAGTATAAATTCAATTAAATAATTAGCAGTGAAAGGTGCGTTGAATGACTGAATATATAGTTAATGAAGTTACAATATGGGTGTGAAAGAATACTCGAATGTTTTACAAAAAAAAAAAATATGCACAAGAATTTTGTAACAAAGGTTGCTTATGTGAGCCCGATCAAAAATTACAATATTGATTATAATGTTGCTTATATTATATATTCAAGGCCTGCAGCTTGTTTACTGTGCGCGAGATAACATGACACCCAGAATCGTATTTTTTTCAGTCGTATTGTTTTTACGCATACATATCATTTTTTGTGTGTTCATTTTCTTGATGTGGAAAATTGATGATATTTGAATGAAAAATCATTCGGGGCTCAGGTTTTGGGGGAAACGTGCGAGCGGAAAATTGTATTAGTTAACCGCAGCGGCGGTCTAGACTCGGGGAACGAAATGTTAATGAATTCCATGTAGGGAATGGACCAGGCATGAGATATGCATAGAGGCACATTACGAAACCGATTTGAAATTCCGCGGCCGTCGCTGCGAAGTGAATTTCGTTGGATGTCTTCCTCTCCATCTCCAAATCACTATTTCTCTCTTTCTATCTTACGCTCGATGGGTTTAGATTGGAAAACGCAGAAACGGCGACAATCATAATCGTACATTGATTATGCAAATGAGAAAATCCGTATTCGTAATGATTTTCGGTGAATGCGCGTGTTAATCAAATGCTGTCTGTCTGTGGCATTGAAATTGTTGCAGGAACAACAAACAAACAACATTGTGACCATGAAGTGTGCTGCCTGGACGACTCTAGAAATGCGTAACGCCGTATGCCTTGTACGTACTACTAGTATCCATTTTTCGTAAACGCTTCATTCCATTCTATTTGCTAGCCGCCTCTCTCGCTCTCTCGCACCGAAAGTTGTAAACAAGCGACCGTATGTGATTACATTCGAAAATATAAAAAAAATAAAAAATAAAATGAAAATACACACACGTTACATTTTTTTTTGTTAATGATTACAATGGTTTGGTGATAATCGCGTATCACTCTGTGAGATTATTGCAGCCGACTCGATATCAAATTGTATCACACGGTCTCCGGGTTCTTTCGCCTCGAAAAACCGCAAACGCCCAAAAAAGGCACTCACTTTGTGTCGGGTGCGTGCACGAGGATATCGTATCCCGATTTTCTAGCCCAAGGACCCCGGAAATTCTTTTTCTCTTTTATTAATACATTCACGCGCGCACACAGATTATGCACGTTTACTTTGTTACCAAATAACCGCACCATATAGGAAAAAAATAAATATAAATATCAAAAAAATGTGAGGAAATTGATAAAAAAAAATCATAGGCGCGATAACGCGCGACCGAAACTAATAATTCATACGTATGATGAGATCATCTCACTATATTAATATGCAACCTCCCTCTCATCTATAACTAAGAAGCAAGCATTAATCACATTACTCATAGCAAAGTCATCACACTTTTTTATAACCAATACATTTTCATACTTTTAATCTGACATTATTTAAGTATTTATATTTAGTTGCAATAATTATCTTGCATAACAATTAAACACCTCGAATAGTTACGGTAACAGCTTTCGGACGGTTAGAAATCGGACTAATCGAGGAACTAAATACATATAAAGAGAGATTTGATTGTGTAACAGAATAAGAGATAATTTTTCAGATCAAAAATAATATTGTGAACTCATTTTTTTTTATAATTTATGTTGTTTTAAAATTTTCAAATCTGCCTACAGTGAAATTGGAAATCTATATTATGCGAGGAACGAATTATTGTGATATAATATGAAATTTGAAATAATTATACCTGAAAGCATTAGAAGAGGAAATATATTATGGAAATATAATTTTAGCAAGGAAAAATATGTTTAGAAAAAATCAATTACTATTTTATAGGGTTAATGAAATATGGGTTAGCAAAAATGACACATTAATATATTACTACTAAGAAATAATGCCGAGATTTTCTAATTGAGACTTTTCAGAATATTGTCTATAATAAAATTTCAGTTGGATTAAATATTCAACATTTTCATGTCAATAATATTAGTGATTATAAATCTTCATATCAATAAGGTTTATAAGAAAGTCAAATATAATAATTTAATATAATTGTATTTAGTTTTAGTCAAAATTTTGACACAAAATGTGTTTTATATATTTTTAGGTAGAGATAAAATATTTTGTCTTAATTAAATAACATCATAATACTAAAAAAAAATGCATTTTCCATTTTTTTAAAATTTTAATTACATTTAGATTATATAAAAGTCATAATCTGAATACCGTCATTTAGTTTAATTCTTGTTAATTAATATTTATAAAAATAAACGTATGCTAATCCAATTTGCTAAACAATTATTTTTTAAAATCATCGAAGGTTTCTTTTTCTTTTGCATTACATGCGTATTGAAACTTGCTAATTTGATTCTACTATACGTACTTTATTTACATACAAACGACTTTCCAAAATTTAATTTGCATACACGGTTCACCGTCAAATGTTGATTGAATTTGGATCTAAACGCAACAGCAAAATATAACAACAACATTTCGAAACATGGTTATGCATAGTTCCTAATATTTTTTTCCATATTACATTCTGTGTAGTCAAGAGAAAAGATGTTCGTGCAGATCGAAGCCTTGAACTTCGCCAAATTTGTTGTTTACGAAGAAGTTAAGGTTGAATGAATTTTAAATGTTATTTACACTTTTCTTCAGCAATTCTTTAGTTGAATGCTGCTATGCGTATCTTTGTTAAAAATAAATAAAATCTAACCGCGATTTATTGATCACTAAATTAAAGAGAAACTTTTTATAATAAACAACAATTTTAGTAGATGAGATATTTTTTGCAAAGGTTTATCAACCTAATCCAAATGCGTATCTCGTATGCTATTTTTTATCGCAGCATCTATAGGCGCCGCCGAAGTAGGTTACCATATTTATAGCATTAGATTTGTTTAAATCATTTCTATTTCGCTGCAAATGTACATACATTAACGAAAGGTATGATATGCTAACGAATTCTAAAAAAATGAATAGATTTTGCTCTTTAGCGGGCATAATTAAAAAAAAAAAAAATTAAAATTGCATAAATTGCTACGGAATTATGAAACTTGGCCTTTAAACTTAAAACGAAACTATGGGCATTTGGAATTATAATGCCCGTGAATTTACGCACTGAATTGCTTTAACCTAGATCTAGCGTGCATAATTTGAATCGTATATAAATAAATAAGGATTTGGATCTGAGGACGCATCCTTCCTCCTGCTCACTCTCTTAGGTTTCGTAAATTACCCAAGCTAGATTAGCTAAGGCCAGCCGACTTCGTGTCGAAATAATTCATTGGCGAATGGATCGATAGATTGGAAAACAAGATTTTTTTTGTACGAATTTATGTTTTTTTCATGTAGCTGCGCCGTGCGTAATCAGCACCAAATTTTTTTATCACAAAAATTGCGGTTGGTCTGACTATGATAAGAATGCAAAAGTTTATGTATTCTAAGATATTTTTCTGTTGTTCGCAATATTAATAACAAGTTATTCGACACGTGCATGGTAGGTAGTTATCAATAAAAAAAATATTAGCAAAATTATCTCCGTTGAAGTTTTAATGGATTTTAAAATTAAGTTTATTAATTTTGTAACAATTGTACTATTTTGTTTCATTATTGTTGTCTAAGTTTGTAATTAATTATAATTCTTCAGATAAACGACGAGGTATAGATAAAATCCTTAAAATTTCTTAGAATTTGCATTAATAGAAAATCAATTCTAATTTATATGTAGATTAATAAATTAAAAGAGTCATCGCTAATTCCACGAAATGTATAGGTAGGTTCTCCTCCAAATAGGACATCGAACATGCGGTGAGTATAACTGTTCTTGTAAATCAATACTTTTTATTTAGTCTGATATTTTATTTGAAAGAGCAAAGGTCAATCAAATTCGTAAATTATTTTCGTAATTATGAAGCGGAAATTTTCTTCATGAATTGATGTAGTAACACAATCAAGCGAAGATCTTACATATATGTATCAAAATAAAAATTCAATTACATTAGAAACGGTTAACGTAATTCAATTTTATCGGTGATTTTGGGATGAATGGTTCTGCGCAAATTTGTGAAAATAAACATCGCGTTCAGATAACAAGATGAACCAATGAAACAGTTGGATCCCGATGCCCCAGAAAGAAAAAAAAAATACCGCAGCTTATTTTCGAGCGATAAGTGTTAATTTGCAGTATCAAAAGTCAAGTTTATTAGAATAACGTGGGCCGCATCATCATGAGTATGTTTGAGAGTGCAGTGAACCCGCGAATATTTCGCGAATGCGCTATTTTTATTGCACAACGCACACACGCGACGACTCGCAAACACACGTATCTAGAATCCTTATGTAACACCTATTGGGAGACATAGAGAGAGCTAGTGCGAGTGAGTGAGAGAGATAGAGAGTAGGAATGAGATAGAATTGTTGAGTAGATAGTGGGGGGGGACCCTGGTCCTTGAAACCGAGCTTCCTGCTCCGGCGGTGCGAAAACAACTTTTTTTTTTTTTGCAAACTTGAATTCAATGCACTCTCTCTCCATTGCCAAAATAGAATAGCAAAAAACAACAACGCAGCAACAACAACAACAATAATGACTCCCACCTAGTGCATAATTAATAAAGTTCGTTGCACTTCTAATGGGTTCAGCTTAGATTCTTGTCCCGAGTTCAGTCTAAAAATGGTTGGGTGATGCATGTGTTTTTTTTCACAATTACCAATTCGATTTTGCGCACGCCCAATTTTTTTTTACATCCTGTATGTGTTTTTTTTTTGCTTGTATGCATTATTCATGCATACTAAGAATCACACCTTATTGATCCAATGCCTTGCTGTTTGCTAAAATTCCAATTTGCGAAACTACTTAGATGATGCGTCTTGGTTTGTTAACCTCGACCAAAAAAAAATCTCAGTTTTATTTTCTCTGTTCTTCTTTCTCTGTAACACATTCTATATCTGTTTCACAAATGATCTACAAATTTAATATAATCTGACTGAATTAATCCAAATTTAAATACAGGTATTAAAGCATACTCACAGATACTGAATGTGTTATTCTTTTTAGAAAACCTGCCCTAATTTTTTATTATAATATGCAATAATATAGAATTACAAATATATTATATGTTCAGAAAATATGACCTCTTTTAAATATAGTTTTCAAGTAAGAGATATATATTTAAGTCGAAAGAAAAATAATAATCGTACTGAAATATTTTCTCTATTGAACGTGTTAATTGAATTTACAAACCACGGCTACAAAAATTCATCGATTTTCTAGGATTTGGCAGTCACTGATGCAAAACGTAAGTTTCGTAATAAACTTGGAGTTAAAGGATTGCGATGATGGATGCAAGCATTACAGAGAGAATTGGTTGAGCTTCACTGCATAATGACCCAGCGTTGAAGTGTAGCAAATGGAACAAAGAAGAGACTTACTTGATACGAGAAAATACGGTAAAATCTCTACTACGTCTACATAAGTTATAATCGCTTTAATGCGTTTTATGATGGTTCTGCATAACACAACCAAATAGTTTAGTGCAGTGTTACTTTTTGCAGCTAATTTTATTGTGGCATATTTCATTTCGCGACCGAAATTACATAATAAAGATTTCTTCGTATTAAATATATATATTTTCTTATTATTATATAATCATGAAACGTAACGTGTAAATACGGAAATTCTTAAAGAAGTAAATCCATAAAATATTAAGGAAAACTATTGTTAATAATTTCAAGACTCTTTTATGATGCGATTGACATAATTTGTATATATTAATGATCCTGAAATGATGATATATGTCAGGGGTAGGCAAAAAAAACTTAATTTCAATAGATCAGATAAATCCCGATCATTTTTAAGTAGAACTATCCAAAAATATTTGATCATGTTATATTTCACATTTAACTAAAGGATTGTAATACTCCGATAAACATCTTTGTTTCGCAAACGTCAATTCGTAAATCTCCTGCGGGGACGGAGTCTTAATTTATTGTTGACGTTGATCCTATGGCGATTGCGTAATCGTCGTCCGATTTTACGGGCGGCTCTCGTTCGCAATCCTAGAGGTCTTTTCATTCGTGTTATATTATTATATGTGTTTGTGCAGTAGAACTTCTTCTTTTTCTTCTTCGGCGTCTTTGTCGTCGTCGTCGCGGGACCCTCTATTTCGTGGCGAGAGGACACGGTTGACCTGCGGAGAATGGAAATACACAAAGCATTTTCCTGCAAGGCCATCTCGGGTCAACACCGCCTGCATTCGCCGTGCTGACCGGCCAGAAAAGGAGAGAATCAGAGGAACCGGGAGGAAAGAGATCGAGAGAGGACGAACATTCGACGCGCAATTGCTCCGACAAAAGAATTTTTGTACTCTTCTATGTCGTATTATGGCCCCGTTTGACGGACAAGGATGGAGGCTGATCTCTAAGAAAGAGGCTCTCTTATAGCATGAGCAAAAGGCTGATGAATAAAGAAGAAGACATAATGAAACGGGACGCAATCTGTTGTTTTCGGTCTTGAATTGCAGGAATCCGGTTGGCGCGTAGATTCATATATTTAAATTAATAACTTCGTAGGCAATTGAGCAATGAAGTATTCGTATTTGTCGTACTGCGAAGACATTCTGTTGAATGTTCTGAAATCTCATAACAGTTGTTATGAATCCGCAGGAATAACAATTACGAGAACAAAATAAAACAAATCTGTTAAGATACAATCAAAGCACAGTTTCTAGTGATTTCACTGTAAGTAATAGTACTTTGATCATTCCTATAAACCTATGGGATATAATCGTAGTTCGTGGCGTAGATTATAGAACGGCATACTCTAGCAGTAATACCCTTTATCCTGAACGTGCAAAATGCAACGTGTTACCGCCGTAAGCTCGACAAGAGATGCCTTTAAACGACTTTAATCCCAAATTATCCATAGTTTAGTTCAGCGATGCGCAAACTTAGGGGAGAGAAAGTTTTCGAAGTTCGATTTAAATTATAAATTCAAATTTTATCTGCATTACAGACCTGTACACTGGAAGTTTTCATCCATTCTTTTGTTATATAATAATATAATATTTAAGGTAATAGCTTTATAGTTTGAACAGAAACTGTAACTTTGTTTTACTATATATCATTTAAATATATTTCTTTATTTTTCGTTAATACTTTACTAATTATTAATTAAATAAACTTAGTTTATTGAAACATTTTGACTTACAACCTTTATTTTTTTTGGAAAAGATTTTTAAACAAATATTGCAGCAAGGTTACCGATTTAGTAAGAAAACTTTAAAAATCTAATCTCTACTCAGATAAAAAGTTTGTAATTTTCATCTATTTCTGCTTCAGTAAACTTGAGAGCTTATATACTAATTTAGACAGAAATCCCTAAATTCTAAGATAAATGTAGTGAACACTGCTGCTAACTTACTTCGCTGAACAAACCCTTTGATACATTTCATTCGTAAATTACATCCATATCAATGCAATAAATACTTCATTATGACGTGTAATTGGTAATATAATTAGATAAAGATATTTTTCAGAATCTAGTATAAAGCTAAACGGCTCCAAAAACTCCATCACGATAAATTGATACCATGAAGGAAAAATAGGAGATAAACGGATCAACAAAGAGGAAATCCAGAAGGAGGAAACCCATTACCAACATAGGTGGTTTATATATTAAATTAATTTAAGATTGTTTTAGATAGTACGTAAGTACCGATACCTTGCGGAAATTATAAAATGTATTATTTTTTTTTGTAATAATAAGTAGCATAAATTTTAATGTAAGTAATATTTAAATAACTTATTAAATTGAGGAAAATTATTTAAGTCATATTTATATGCAATTTCTTATGAAAGTTAAGCAATTTAATGAAAATAATTTTCATAATTTAATTAAAGATTTTGCTACGAATAAGGCACGAAAAGTTATATAACTATGTTCCTACATAATATGCAATAATTTGTGTTTTCTAAGCCGCACGCAATTTTTACTTCTTGAATTTCCATATTCAAGAACTCGTACATATGTTAGCATGTAACAAATGTTTTGTACGCATATGTAGTATTGAAAACTTGATACTTGTCAAATACTTGTAAAGTATTTCGATTTGAGTTCTTGAATTGACAAGTAATCATGTAAAATGTAAATGAGTAATGTTTATTTTTATAAAATTCTGAATTGCATCGATCTCATCAAAATCAATACATATCTCGCAGACAACCTTCTGAATGAAATCGTTTTATTTTAAGCTGGCCGGCTTTATCACATTATTTATTTTGGCATCATCAAAACAAAGTGCATCCATCGAATCGATTAAATAAAAACAATGATACTGCACTGCTGATATAAATAGAAAATAATCTTTTTAATTAATAAAGAGACAAATAATGAGTACAAAAGAATGCGGTGTAATATTGGTACTACAATGATGTAGTATATATAATAATTTTATTATAAAATAATAAAATAAAAATTATTTTCTCTAATTTTTTTAATTTAAAATTTATTCGTTTTTTGAAAATTAAGTAAATCTGATGGTGGTTGACATTTTTATTTTAAATTGATAAAATTTTCCAATGGATATTTTTTTTTTACAATTTCAAATTATTGGTTGGATGTTCGTGTATGTTGTTAATAGTCATTCATATATTGATGCGTTCCGATTCTACTATTCCTTTATCCTTAACTGCTTTTGCAACATTCGACTTCGTTGGCCCAAAGGTCCTCGCTTTGCAGGATTCGAAACAGTTCTCAAAGAAGTTCGACTAACAATTGGGCTATGAGTTTTACAATAAATATTTTTCTTATTATTAAATAAAATAGTTTTCTTTATTGTAGATAGACGTTTCTGTACTAACAGTGTGGATTGCATTGGATGTTCAGCATCCTTTTCAACATTATGTTCTATTACTATTGTTAATGCACTTTCTGACAATACTCACTTAACGACTTTATTAACCAATTGGAAGTGTAAAATGAATATATTTTTTTGAAATCAAAATTAATTAAAGTAAATCTAAAGTGAATGACATAAAAAGAGTATAATAAAATTAATATATTTGCAAGTGAAAGAAAACATTTTATGAATGATTAAATGTGATTTTTTTTGTTAGGGTTATCAAAATATATCCGGCATACGCGTATAGTGGTAAAAAAAAGTTATCTATAATAATGTGAAGGATCAACACACGCAGTGATAACAATATTGGCGATAAAAAAAGTATGTAAGCGAAGCAGAAATAACAATGAAAGATGAATAAAAAAAACATAATGTGGAAGTGAAGGAAAGAGTGGTGTTACAGGCGCAAAAATACCGTAAAAATAAACGGTCAGGATATTTTTAAATAAACAGCATCGAGAGCGGAGCAGTACGACTCGAAAACTTCCCAGCCTTGGCAGTGCATTACAGGCCCAATGATGATATGATGTGATCACATTATGTTCCATTATTATTACGCGCACTGTGCAATTGCAATTGAGGCCAATTTAGAGTCCCCAAACAGAAAAAAAAAATTTGATCGCGGAACGGAATTGTCGACGATGTGATGTATATACATATGTAGATACTACGTAGATGTTGCTAGAATAATGTGCACGTACCTCTCATTTCCATGCTCTATTTTTCCGCAATGCTATCCCAACCGATCGATGCCCGCCCGCCCAATCAGCAGGGCATAATACTACGATTGTCGAGGAAACTGTTGATTTGTCTGTATTATATTTTGTCTGTTTTTTTTTTCTGTAGTTGGAATTTTTTTTTTTGTAAATTTTGTATGCACTCTTCGAATTGGGGTTGTGAGGAGAAGGTTTTGGTCCGTCTAACGCAATATCTAATAATCAACTGCAATTTTTACGCTGCCGCTATTTCGGATGCGAACCAGGAAAAAAAACCGAGCCTGAAATTCGCGAGTTGCCAAAATAAAAAATTCGCGAATTGTTCCGAGGTGGGGAGAATTGCATGTGTGTGCGGGTGCGAGTGTGAGAGAGAAAAATAGATGTACCCAGCCGACTGCGATTGTATGTGCGTGTTGGCCCCATTACGTAAGTCCGCGGTGCATGGCCTAGCAAGGCCATACTTCCTATGCAAACACTCGCGGATGAGAGGATAAAAAAAAATCAGAAGCAGAAGGAGGAGGAGGACGAAAGCTGCTTTGGTTATTACAGTAATAACACACGCGCGAATATCGCAAATCATTCGCGAATTTTATCAGCTCGTTGTTTTCTGGGTTACATTTGGTTGGATCCTAGTAGCTGCTCCGCTCCTTCCATTCGCATTCGGTTTCTATTCTACCAACATTCACACGCGGGGCGGCCAAAAATAATTCAGCACTTAATTATAGCGAATTTCAAACAAAATATTTATATAAAAGCGGCACGCGAAAAAATAATTTCGCAATTTAGGGCGCATCGAAATAACTCCCACCCGAAATAACGTTTTATATCAAATGCTAGAAGAAACATGAAACAAAAAATGCGCGTAGATTCGTTTTGTTTTTGGAACTCCTGTAACGAAATAACGTGAAACATAAAATGTTTATACAAACAAAAATGGGCACATATCGAACATCTTTTCTTCCTTTTTAGAATTGTGTTTAATATTAAGTAAACGCAAACTCTCCAATTACAAAGAGAAATTTGAAGATTTGCAATAAAAGCTCGAGATAACAAGAAAAAAATGTGTTTAGAATCAATAATCTGAGTATAACAATTTAATGTTGAACTCCTGTAACTCCATCTAATATAACGTAAAACATAAAAATGGATACAAATCGAACTTCTATTCTTCCTTTTTTATAAACCAGTTTAATCTTAAATAAACACAAACTCTGCAATTACAAAGAGAAATTTGAAAATGTATAAAAAAAAGCTCGAGATAATAAAAAAAAATGTGTTTAAAATCAATTTCTGAGTATAACAATTTAATGTTGAACTCCTGTAACTCCATCTAATATAACGTAAAACATAAAATGTATATAAATAATACCCATTTCTATTCTTCCTTTTTATAAACGTATTTAATCTTAAATAAATGCAAACTCTGTAATTACAAAGAGTTTGAAGATTTATTAAAACAAAGCTAGAAATAACAAAAAAAAAATGTGTTTAAAATCAATTTCTGAGTATAACAATTTAATGTTGAACTCCTGTAACTCCATCTAATATAACGTAAAACATAAAATGTATATAAATAATACCCATTTCTATTCTTCCTTTTTATAAACGTATTTAATCTTAAATAAATGCAAACTCTGTAATTACAAAGAGTTTGAAGATTTATTAAAACAAAGCTAGAAATAACAAAAAAAAAAATGTGTTTAAAATCAATTTCTGAGTATAACAATTTAATGTTGAACTCCTGTAACTCCATCTAATATAACGTAAAACATAAAATGTATATAAATAATACCCATTTCTATTCTTCCTTTTTATAAACGTATTTAATCTTAAATAAATGCAAACTCTGTAATTACAAAGAGTTTGAAGATTTATTAAAACAAAGCTAGAAATAACAAAAAAAAAATGTGTTTAAAATCAATTTCTGAGTATAACAATTTAATGTTGAACTCCTGTAACTCCATCTAATATAACGTAAAACATAAAATGTATATAAATAATACCCATTTCTATTCTTCCTTTTTATAAACGTATTTAATCTTAAATAAATGCAAACTCTGTAATTACAAAGAGTTTGAAGATTTATTAAAACAAAGCTAGAAATAACAAAAAAAAAATGTGTTTAAAATCAATTTCTGAGTATAACAATTTAATGTTGAACTCCTGTAACTCCATCTAATATAACGTAAAACATAAAATGTATATAAATAATACCCATTTCTATTCTTCCTTTTTATAAACGTATTTAATCTTAAATAAATGCAAACTCTGTAATTACAAAGAGTTTGAAGATTTATTAAAACAAAGCTAGAAATAACAAAAAAAAAAATGTGTTTAAAATCAATTTCTGAGTATAACAATTTAATGTTGAACTCCTGTAACTCCATCTAATATAACGTAAAACATAAAATGTATATAAATAATACCCATTTCTATTCTTCCTTTTTATAAACGTATTTAATCTTAAATAAATGCAAACTCTGTAATTACAAAGAGTTTGAAGATTTATTAAAACAAAGCTAGAAATAACAAAAAAAAAATGTGTTTAAAATCAATTTCTGAGTATAACAATTTAATGTTGAACTCCTGTAACTCCATCTAATATAACGTAAAACATAAAATGTATATAAATAATACCCATTTCTATTCTTCCTTTTTATAAACGTATTTAATCTTAAATAAATGCAAACTCTGTAATTACAAAGAGTTTGAAGATTTATTAAAACAAAG
The DNA here is from genome assembly GCA_963457615.1 of Nicrophorus investigator. Classification (NCBI taxonomy): domain Eukaryota; kingdom Metazoa; phylum Arthropoda; class Insecta; order Coleoptera; family Silphidae; genus Nicrophorus; species Nicrophorus investigator. The sequence continues at coordinate 17,874,615 of OY735140.1, read as the reverse complement.
CTAGAAATAACAAAAAAAAAATGTGTTTAAAATCAATTTCTGAATATAACAATTTAATATTGCATTTAAAGAAATATACAATTTTGAACTCCACCAAAAAAACGTAAAACATAAAATGTTTATACAAAAAAAAAATTCTATTCTATCTTTTTATAAACGTGTTTAATCTTAAGTAAATGCAAACTCTGTAATTACAAAGAGTTAAAAGATTTATAAAAACTAGAAATAACAAAAAATAAATGTGTTTAAAATCAATTTCTGAATATAACAATCTAATGTTGCATTTAAAGAAAATCTCTGCAATTACAAAACGAAATTTTAAGATTTATAAAAAAATCTCTTGACAACAAGAACAACATGTATTTAAAATCAATTTTTGAATACAAAAATTTAATGTTGCACTAAAAGAAAACATGAACAAAGTGTGTACAAAATAAAATTGTTACAAGTTAAAAAATATATTTACTATTTCGCTGCCTTCCGAATTTAATATTTTAGTGTTAAGTTACTATAATGCAAAATATAAAATACTGCTGTATTTAGGTCAACGGCTTATTTCATTTTGCATTATCAAGTGCAAACATTTATTTTATTATTGTTGAACAAATATTATTCAAAAATTATATAAATTGTAAGGGGTCTAATGTACAAAAAAAAATATTGTATGAATCAGCGTTTCTCAACGTATGGGTCGCGACCCGGTATTGGATCGCATTCAATTTTTATCATTCGCTAAATTGTTGTCACCTGCGTCAAATGTCAAAAATTGTATGTTGTTATTATTCTATCGCAGTACAACTACAAATATTTTGTGTTCACATCAAAAAACTCTGATATACATGATTTATTAAAACGACATATAAGTAAATAATTTGAGTTGAACTTCGCTATTTAGAATTTAGATATATAAAAATCGAAGTATTTATGTTTAATTCTACAAACTTAAATTTTATCGAAATAAACAGTTAAATAAAGTTCACGTAAATCATAATGTTATAAACAATAAAATCAAATGATTGGCAAGTATAAATAAGTTTAGAAATAAAACTTCTTTATTTATGAATAAACTATATTGTATCAATCAACATTCATAATCGTTAAAGTTTATAATAATGTAAAATTCCTAAATTATATACTTTTGTATTTGTATATATGAAACGAAGTATCTTGTGAATATAAGATTATTAAAACATAAAATATAGACTTTTTTGTAATGGATAAATTAACCTTAAGATATTTGTATTTCTGTAAATATCACAATTGCAATGTACATGATTTATTTACCTATAAATATTCGAATATATAATAAACATGAATTGCCTTGCGCGCACGTTGAAAGTGTTTTTGGAGATTACGTAATGCTCAGTTCCTCTCAAGATGATGGACGTACTGGAAGACCTTCCGAAAGGTTGCCGCTGAGGAAATTCATGCAACGAATCGCCCACAAAGTAATGCGTAAACGTCTTTCAAATTACTAATAAATTTAAATTTATATAATTAGCTCTGACTGAAAACTACATCCAAGCAGGAACTTAAGTTTTAGTATTGTCACGTTTATATGTTGATATATTGCTTTATTTATTATATATAATAGCAATGAATGAATATTTGCTAATTAAAAAGCTTTCAAAAAGGAGATTACATTCTATTTCGTGCGATTAGTGGGTCGCTTTAGGTCATTACGAAACGTCCGTTTAATTCGCATTCATTCAAATGGATGATTCATTATTACTATAAATATTTAAAAATGTTTTATCACTGTTTCCTAGGCTATGAAATCATATTTTAAGAATTAAATTATTTTTTTATGTTTCAATATGCATCTATAATACATTATATAATATTCTAGGAAATTAACGAAGTAAGTTGAGTGCTGAATGTAAATCAGTGTCAATCTAAATATTTAACGAGGGATTCGCTGAAAAACGCTCATCATCATTAGCAGGGGTTTATTGAATAGATAAAGAAGTAAATCCTTTTTTTATTCATTAAATTGAATAAAAAAAACTCTCATTAGTGTTATCATGCACTATTTTTTTTTGTTTTAGAATAATAATATTTGCTTCATAAAATATTTTTTTATAATTGAATCCGATTTATTTGTCGACTTGATTTCGTGCAATAGTTGTAATAAAATCATAATAGAAGATCGATTGCTATAACCAAGTCATAAATTATCTGTGCTATAGCGGGCATCGACCGGTGTAATTTTTTGTGCATAATAAAATTTAAATATTTATATACCAGATTAGAGCAGCTTTGATTTATAGTATAATTTAAGATGCAAAATATACGTTGAAATGTTACTCTTGTATACAATGATTATGTGTATATTAACCTTCTATGATTAATTGGAAACGTGAAAATAAGGATATCAGTTTATAAATAAGAAGAAAATATAAGCACTTATTCAATGTCAAAACCTGCTTGAATTTAATGCGAAAAAATAAGAGTACAAGGTTCAGTTTGTGAACTATTACAGTTTTATTAATTCTATCTGCATTAATTTTTTGCTCTTTTTTAATGAATGAACATTGGTGGAAAAACTTTCGGTCAATAGCCCGTTACAATGATTCATAGTTTTTTTTTTAAATTTATACTTGTATGTCTGCAAACTTTCAAATAATTTTTATTATTAAGTGTTCAACAATATTATCATTTCATTAATTGTAGCATGACTTTAATATAATTATGTTTTTATTTTCACAAAATATAAAGTTTATGCTCCTACCTCACCTGACAGAATGTTACGTTAAAAGGAGAATGTGTCTGATCTCGTCGATATCAATCTACTATAAATCAAAGCGAATGTAAAAGTCGTAAAGTTTTCGGAAATATTTAATAAAAATGCAAATTTCTTCCATCTGAATCCCTCCCAAGTTCGGTTCATCTAATCTTATCAGTGGTGAACGCATGCTACAGTTTCAGCATCAATTATTATCAATCACAATTGTGAAATGTAACATTGAAAGTCTGTAGGTCGTTCATCTTTATTTTATTCACACGCACATACACGCACAAATACACGTACATTTATATATTTTTCCTCTCCAACTCGAAGATAATAAAATTTGTGTCATAGCAATTCGGAAACAAAATCCGAATTGATGCCGGGTTCAAGGATTTTATCGATAGACGTGGTATGCGCTTTTCGTTTTTGTGTCGCTGAAAGTAGAAACTAACGATGAGCAAACACACTCCTTCCAATTAGCGTATATTTAGCGGCGATATTTCACTTCGAAGGGGAATTGATTTTGTGTCGTTTCCAGGGGGACCGGCAGGAATCTTTTCAGGAATTAAAAATATCTGGAGCTAATTGGGAGCTTTATTAAATTTTATATTAAAAAATGCTTCACAGGGTGGAGGGTGTAATTGGGAAAATGTTGATGGAGCCAACGAGCCGGATGAAACCTGTTATTTGTGTGATGCATGGATAACGGCACTCAATACCTAACAGGTATTAAATTCATGGAACTTTAGTACCAATTTCTCGTTCAATACTTAAAAACAACTATTAAATAATTTATTATCTAAACTTATACTAAACCCCAAAAAATACATTTTGTATATCAACATATGTCTACATATAAAGTGCTACTAACCGCAGTCTTTCTATAATATAATATTTTATTATATAAATCATAAGATCATCATCACTACAAATCAGAGATTAAAGAACAAAAACGTTTCTTCAGTTATGTTATCAGTTTATTTTTTGAGATGTAAAGGGAATTTAGTTAATAGATTATCTTGAGAAAGGAAAATAATTAACTCAAAATATTATACAAGCTTGTTGTATTAATTGGATGAGAAAATTCGTAAAAAAACTTTTCAAACTTAATCAAAAAAAATTTTCTTGATATTAATAAACGACAATTATTGGGATAATATAAAGAACTACGCATTATTCATATTGTACATACTAAAATGTTAGTCATAAAGTAATATATAACAATACATCGCATAGTGTACCTTTGATCAGTCCGAATTCATCCGGATTATAAGTACGAAATTTTGAAAACAATTTTTTTTTAATACATTAATTATCCTTATTTTTATAATATAGTCAAATAAAAAGAGATTTTAATGTCCACGGTTTAACACACTTAAGTCGGTTTAAAATTATAATTATCATATTTTTTCAAACTTATAATATTTAATACATTTTTTTATTTTTTTTCCAATATTTTTTCATCAGTCATTAACAGTTTTTACAAGGAACTTCTTGTTCAAACAGTCCAGAATATTGATTACCTGGACTATGCGAGATATTGATGTAATAAGATATTAAAAGCATATTAACAAAAAAAAGTTAAACTTTATGTTATTTACCACCAACGAGATACATGATCCCTAGAGTTTTAACGGTGCCATATTTAACTCTCTAGATTTTCTTTTTGGTCGGGATACAAACTTTCAAGATGTTCCTTAGTTGTATCCCATGAGTTTTACAACCGAATCTTCACGAATGTGGTAAATATTGTAACTTAAAAAATATGCAACATATATCTTTATCTTCAAATAAAATACCATTTAAATATACGTTTAGTTAAATCGCAAATTTAGAATAGCATTTAAATTATTATCTTGCCATTAACTGTTCGCCAATTTGGAAGTACAATTTTTAAGTTAGCCATTTAAAAGCAATATGTCCAAGATAATCTAAATCTAAGTTTATATTCATTGATAATATATAAATATAATTTATAATAATAGAAAATTTAATTTGAACGATGTTTTATTTTGTTATTAGTGTTTTAGTTCTGCGCTAGTAAAAAAACTGTAATATACATATTTTTTTTAAAATTTGCTTTGTTTGATGGAAATAGTGTGTGATGATGATAGAGTAGGAATATTGGTAATAATATTTTTTATAGAATTAACAGAAGGTATTTGCTTCCAAACTGATGAAGACTTTCTACCGACAAAGTCGCATTTGCTATGTTCACGGTCATTGTTATTTTTAAGCTAGATTTAATAAACTTTTCCATAGGTGAGTCATCATTCATGAAAATTAGAGGGTCATGTTTGGATTTTGTTGCGAAATCAGTGAAAAATAAATTATTTGCTATTATAGTTTAAATGTCCGTGTACGAATATCGTAAATTCTAATAATAATAATAACTTTTTTCTTCTTTATTTAGTATTAGTGTTTTATTACAGACTTACTCTGTAGGAAATGTAACATTACTTTATAAAATACAACTGAAATAAATGCTGGACGCGCGTTTTGTTGTAATAAAAACCTTTTGCCTAAAAATAAAGGATTACATAGTCTCTGGGGTTGAATAAAAAAAAGCACACATATATAAGTAGCTAAGGCTAAGTTTTCCAGGGGAAAGGGAGTTGCGTGGGTCAAGAAACCCGAGGAAGGATACTAGTCCCAATTGTGCCCCTTTGGCGGCAGGATCGATTAATGAACAAAAAAAAAGGGGGGAGGAAGGATGGAAGGAAACAGGAGCCAAATGTGTTTGAACGTAAGGCTTCGTCCTTCAAAGGCTGCAGGACGACGACCCTATGGGTGCCGCAGCACATAATCGCAACACATAAAACAGAATTTATTTTAGTAGATAACGAGCAGCGAACGGGCGAAGTTTGTGATATTTTAGCCAAAATAATGTAGGAGAAAAAGTGCGAGTGTGCCTCCGCCATGACGCAATCCCCGGGGCCGAGCGCGGTGCGGCTTACCCGAGAGTTGCAGGTTTGCAAATGTCCGTGAGCGACGCAAATGCGGGGTGATGCGGCGCAAAGCGGGGCACCAATTTCGGGGCAGGGCATTAGCCTCGTCTAAGGACGATCTGTGCACGCGTGAATGCCCCAAGGTCACGCATATCCACATGCACGCATATACACTCGCATATCGAACGTATATATCTATGCTTACCTACTTCGCTTATGACTCCCTCCGCCTCCACCAGCGCCGACAACGATGCGATTTGCGAATCGCGCTGCCAAAAAAAATTGGCTTCGCACTTATGCAACACAACAATCGCGACTAACCCACTTACCTAGCCTAGATGACGCAGGATGAGAACGCAACGCAACCTCCGCCATATCTACTACCATATCCGCATTAAATTCTAACACAATACGCAAATACTGAACTCCATCTTACTTCCTCAAGAAAAGCTCAAGTAGCTAATCCAGTTGCCTTAATTACATTCATCGATTATGTAATTACGCCCCGACTTAATTTCGTTACAATTACGGTAGGTTACGGAAAGTATGGTCATCATTTATAATATGACATACAAAGTATTTGGTTACAATGTGTTCGCATTAGGGACTATACCAACACATACAACAACTTCCACCTTCCTTATCGATTCACATAGAAAGTTACAACATCAAGCTAACTCTCTAAATAATTGTAATGTATATTGTAGTTGCCAAACTTTCATACTATAATGTTAAGTAAAACTCGGTGTAGCGCCATTTTATTTCTCTCAATTTAGCAAAATTTCCTATTAAAGAAATAGCAGCGAATTTAGAAGTAACTGCCACATCAACTCGATGTAACAAAATCATAATATTATTATATTGTATTAAGACTTATACATTGTTATATTAAATTAAATCTAATAGACCAGAAATTCCAGATTTTTCACTCAAAGTATAAATTAATATTTTATAATTACTAACTATTTTTATCTACTCATTTTGGGACTTGCATGTAATCGCATTCAAATCTCACTAAAGTGAATTCGTACTATAAGAAGTATTACTGTATTTAAATAATTGCATTCAATATTGTAATAATAATAATTAATAAACTCGTAAATATTGTTATGTAACTTAAAAAAAATACATGCAGTTAAAATTTCTGGTAAAATTAACGCAAATTATAAATATGAGGGCAGTTTGAAAAGTCTTTAAAGTGACGCATACATACATTTCAACCGAACAAGTTTTCTATATTTGCATGTAAAATTAAAGATGAAATTTTTTTGTACAAGTTGGGTGCCATATTTGCTAAAAACTGATTTTGTTAATCTATTTATAACTATGGATTAAACTTGGATTCTCCACTACACACCAGAGTTGAAAGAATAATCTAAATAATGTATAGTAGCTAGTTCAAGTATACCAAAGATGTTAAAGACTATTCCAACAGTAGGAAAGGTTATGGTATCATTTATTGGGATGCAAAAGGAATTTCGATAATAGATTACCTTGAGAACGGTCAAAAAATTAACTCAAATTCGTGAAAAAAATAAGTGTATTTTTTCTCTCCTCGTATATGTAATCTTCTTTATTCACTTACCAATGTCTCTCATTTGCATTCTATATTTTAAAATTATATTTTGGCTATAATACTTTCATGTTAATTTTTTGGATAACATGTTCTGGACGTTAATCAATGAAAATAATTATAATCAATTCACCAAAACTAAATTTGGTTTAGTTTTATTGTCAGACGCAGCAAGCAATTTCTTTTACAAAGGATGATTATGTTTTAAGCAACAAATTTGGATTCTTCAACATATAAATTTGTATTTATCATACATTGTATTTTCGAAAAATTATTATTATATTCTGTAGTGATATAATTTCATAAATATAACTATTTTTTTTATTTCGTTTGTAAAATATTTTTTCATATTGTAAAAGAGATACCAAATTATTTAACATAAACGAAATAAGTATATTTGACATGTTTGTACTAAAATCAATAAATTATCAGGGCTCGTCTTGAAGTGTTATTTATAATATCACCAATAAAATCCTCCGAAAATATTTATTAATCTAAGTATAATTTGTTGCCTCTGATTATGTATATTTAGTATGTATAAAATAAATGTTATCTTTGGAAGCTATAAAAGCCTATACACGGATTCGCCAAAGCAAACAGAAAAACCCTGATATCCACTGACGTGTTTCAAAAATACTGTACGAAATGTAGCTTTTTATCGCACCATATTTTTTTAATTAGTGCATGCCAACTGTTTTCCACTTTTTTTATTTGATATCACAATGGTTGCAGATATAACATTTCGAGGATACATGCGCGAGGTGTTCATTATAAATCTACTAAGCTAAGCTAAATTGAATTATTTCCACATTGCGTTAGAAACAAGATTATATTTCCTAATTAATTAAAAAGTTATAAGCTCGATGGCTTTTCCGGCTCGAAATAGTTGCTTCGTTTAGAACTTTTTGCGAATTATTGGATATTTTACAGAATGTGAAGTTTTAATATGATCTCGGAGTTCTAATATTATTTATTTTGCTCGCATTAAAGCAAAGTTTCCGAGAGGGCTCAATCTAATTTGCTGTATGGAAATTCTGCGAAGACCTGGCGCATCCACAATATTCAGACGAGCACCATTACAGTAATAAATATTTTACGGTAGCTTTAATTACATGTATAAATAAATATATTATTTTCAGTCGCTTATACTTTGAGCTTTTGCGGTTGGATTTATTTCAACTGAACATTGCGTATTAAGAAAATTAATTGTCTCAACAGAAGCATTAACGCAGAATAATTCCGCTAAATTTGTTTCGGGTCATTTTGAAATTTAATGGCCTGCAATTTCAGTGTTTTATCTAATTCTTGGTATAATGTACATACCAAGACACTAGAACGAATTAAATAACATTTACGAATAAAATACTTTTTTTTACTAAATTAAGATTAAAGTTGCTCTATAATTACGGGTCATATATAGAATAACGATTGGATGTAATTTTAAGGCGATAAAACGCGGTGTGTCGCATTCAATATCGAAAATTAATAAAGCTCGATTCGAATATTGATGATGAAGGTAATAGATTTGAAAGTGAAATTGCGGTAGATTTTAGACGAGGCATTGTGTTACGTTTTACTAGTTCATAGAGCGGGTAATAAGGGATTAAGTTTAAGTGTTAATTAATTTTAATGATGAAGCGTATCCTGCGGATTTCTTTGTACGTAATTCCGGTGGCTTAGTTTTAATAAGAATAGATATTAAATGCAGTAGTCCCAGTTGGACGATTTTCCGGGCCATTTATGCTACGTATGGGAGAATTCGAGTTAGCTCAGTTTGCCACCTTGAACTAAAAACAAAGCCTCCAAAGCTTTCTAGCGCACAACGCCGCCCCCGCACAACCCCAAACACCCGCACACTCCCTCGCACGCACACATACACGTACGTACAAAAATAGCCAATTAGTTTCGCTTTTAGTCCACTTCCAACCCTCCGGGGATAATTACCGCTCGGTCTGCTAAATACATTTATAAGAAAGAAGCCATAAAAAGGGGAAGTAGAAACAGAAGGCCTAATACATTTTCTATAAGACTAAAAAATAAATATCATACCCAATGCGATTTACGTGAAGATTATGTGCACTTTGAAGTAAAACATAAATAAAGAAACTACTCGTATAAGCTAAAATGCAAGAGCAGTTATTATAAAGTATAGTTTCTTAAAGGCTGTTGGAAAATAGAAACATTTCCTGCTGTAAAGTTGAAAATCCATTCTTAAACCTAGATTCAAAGCTTTCAAAAAAAAACATTAAAATTGATATAATTAAGTCAATAAATACAGAGAAATGCAAATTTAACTTTACTTTATCTAAATCATAAGTCTCAAACTTTTTCGGGCCACCCACTTTGCAAGATATGCATTTTATAACGCCCTCATGAAACGTATGTAAAAATAGTAAGGATATGCCCAGTTTCATACAATGGTTTCGAATATGAAAATTTGAAATACATTTTATATTAGATTTCATTATATTAGTAAAAATCTTAATAATTAAAACACCATCAAATGTATTAGAAAATGGTTTATTTCGAACTTATAAAGTAAAAATGCATTGGAAAATAATAAATTTGAAGGATGGGCCTGATACATTTTCAAAGTTTGTTAAAATAGTAAATTTCTTAGATAGTAAATTTGCTATAGCACTAACCTCAAGCTTAACCAAATATGAAGATGAAAATGTATTTTTTTTATAACTATAATTAGTTTTTTATAACTATAATTATTTTTTTATAACTATAATTAGTATTGATTTTCCAGAACTCTTGGAATATACTTTTGAATTTTAGTTCTTGATTTGTTGTAAGTTTTATGAGTTCTCCTTGTAAATTTCATATTCTTGTTATGTTTACATTTAAGACAAGATTTAGAAATCAATTTAATATAATCATATTTAGAATATCCTTGTATCGCTCTTTGAAATCAGCATGGAAAACCTCCAAGTATTAGCAGTATACAAGTAAATCTTCCTTATTAAGAGACACTGCTGAGATATTTTAAATAGTCTCTGTTTTCTGGACACTGTAGTACTGAATTAGACAAATTGTAAAATCGATTCAGACAAATTCCTTTGAAAGCCAAACAACTTATATGTGATGCAGCAAAGATTGAAATCGTTTTCACTACAAAGTTGTCTAAACAATATGTAATTCAATGATTTGCTTCTAATCTTCTTAACTACTTTAATAACGTAATGAATTAAATTATTTGCAACCAAATGTTGACAATTAGTACTTTTGTTATTTATTATTTCAAATGTAGCATCAGATAAAATATTACGAATAGGAATGTCCTCTTAAAAAGCTTCTTTCAAAAGATTCTTCCTTTGTATCCGTTTCCAAATTTTTAGCAAATAATATTTTTTTAGACAATATTTCTAATAATTAAAGTTATGTTTAATTACTTCTGGAAATAATTAACAAGGTTAAACATATTTTTTCTCAGATGATTTAGAAAGAATAATTAAATATTTATTCACAGCAGCAGTCTTTAATGTAAAGTTTTTCCATCAATTATCTGGATCAATACAAGTCGATAAACATTCTTTGTTCCTGAAGTGAACAGCGAAGTTTCCATGGCACGTTTTATGTAAGAAAAAAAGTGTATAAAACAATTTGTCTCGTAAGTTAAAAGAAAAGAGAGAGAGAGAGAGAGAGAGAGGTAGAAAAAAAAACAAGTATCAATTTAGCTTGACAAATTTAAAACGTGAAAGGAAATGTGACCGTCAACCAAGCGAGATTATTAATAAGAAAATTGTAAGAGAGAAAACAAGAAAACGATTACACAAGTTATGCGCCTGTCAGTTCAATACATTACACGTGGAGTTTAAAAATAAATAGGTTGACTTTAATTAAATTGTCATTGTGTGTCGTTAAATTTTTTTTATGTCCGTCATAATTAAAATATAAATAATAAAAATACGCAATACCTATCGATTCATATTTTATTGAATCATTTTACTTATATAAATTTAGTAATTAGTAATTAATTTAAATCAATAAAAAATATCGGTACTTGTGAATAAAATTTATTAACTTTATTGTAACATTTTACTACTTTGTATAAGGGCCAAAAAATAGCTGAATTTAATTGAATAAATGAAAAATATTTTAATTACAATACAAAAATACATATTTTTAAGTTGTTTAAAACTTTCTCCCCTGTCGTCATCTACAAAACCTCAAAATTAGTTTTGTAATTAGGATAACAATTAATTAAAATTAAAATTTGAAAAGCAGTAAATATAATTTTATTGAAATACCATAACTTTATTTCATAATTATTCCAATATTCGCCGGAAAAAATGTTAGCTAACACGAGAAAACATCATTTCCATGTATAATTGAGCAACCTATTTTTAACTTTGCCGTGCATGTTGCCTGCGAACTGCTTTAGTGTCGACATATCGCGAAGAGGAAATGTAGTATTGCTTTGCATGCGGTCATGATATATAAATATATACAGAAATAAGTATGCAGACCTTTCCGTTTTCAGTAATGAGTTATCAAACTTCTTGTTTAGTTTGTAAACTCCAAATATATATTAAACAATAATAGTTTCAATTTTAATATTTATAATCTAAATTTATTGTCATGTTTTTTTTTCTAGTTTGGGCTTCTTTTGAAATGTATAGTTTTACTTTATATAAAACTTTCATTTAACTCCAAATAAATGAGAAAAAATGCAAATAGTTAAAGCAAAGATTTTATTTTTCAAATAAATTTAACAAAATTGTTTTTTTTATTTATTGTTCTTAGAAAAATACTATGAGAAGTATTAATAAAATAATTCCTAGTTTAAATCAATTCAACCAAAACTTTTTTCAATTTACATAAAAGTGTATAAATAATATAAATTAATTGGTAATAGATGTTTTTTTATATTTTTTTCCAGCATGAAGACAAAGACAAAGTATACCTTTATTGTATCTAACTGTTATGAGTGATAATCTACGACATATCAGTAAAAATCGCAGAGTGGCCAAATCTCATCTAGAGAAGTGACCGGACTCCGAACAAGATAAGAATTCCATTCCCGTGGGAAACGCTTAGTTAACAAATTATAAAAAAAACTCTTCACCTATATCAATAATTATTGTTAACTTTGCAAGTAGAATAAGATTTTATAATTAGTCTCAGCTAAATCGTTAAGGAAAGAACAAAGTTTTATTATTACTTAAAATTGTCTTAAAACTTTTGTACGAAAAAAACATAAATACATGAATTTATATGATGATTCATAATATCTATAGATTTTTAACATTAACTGAGTCAACATTCTCTGTATGCCACGAAATTACTCGGATAAGCGAAACTTCATTTACAGAGTTTTTACCTACTATGCTCATCGTTAGGATAAATGCAAAACTTACATAGAAAATTAAATCACATTTTAAAATATGAGTCCAAAGTTGATAGTTTGTACTTTCTATTTTTTATTTAATAATTATCTATACAAATATGCATTTAACACTGATCTTTTAACAATAACATTTTTTTTTTCCTAAATATGAATCATTTTCACTAAAAATAGATAAATCGTGCAACAATAATTTTTAATATTTGGTTCTTCATCTTCTGCATTGAATAATATCCTTCGTCATTTTAGGAATTTATTGATTCGTTATATTGAAGTTTCTTTACCAAAGGTAATGTTAACTGTGTTGTGAGTGTATTTTTTTTTTATTAATTTTTATTTTATTAATATTGTCGCTGCCGTCACATTGCGAACGATCATTTTTTAATTAAAATAATATCTCTGGAAACGGCAATTCAATTTCGAAAAGAAATACGAACCCAGTCGTATTAAAAAAATAAATAATATATTTGGTGGCGGGCGGGCATGGAGGGAGGGTGAGAAGAGAGAAGCGCCCCCGACGAGAGAGGGTTTGCATTTGTCGTTTTAATCGAGTGTACAAACATGTAACGAGCAGAATATACGTTTCGCGGTAGAAAATTTCCAACCGCGACCAAACCCCCTTCGGATATTGCAGAATATTTCCAATTTCCATAGGCCGGGACGGGGGGACACGTGGAGAGAGGAAAACGGAGATCTGCCGAACGCCTCTGCCAGAGTGAGACCGAGTTCAATTAATTACGAAAACCAATAAACGCACACGCGTACATTATTGTGTGCGTGCGTGAGTTTGTGTATTATACTTCGTATGTTCTAATAGTATAAGCAAACTGTAGATTGTTTGATGTCCCTTTTCATTCCCATAGGGCTTTCGCTTGATGTATGCCCGTTCTCTCTAAATCTCTCTCTCTCTCTCCCGCACACAAACACTTACCCACAAATATACTTCTATCTCTGTCGCTCTCCTACTTTTCGTCCCGTCCTGCCCTTTAGCCCGGCAAAGCACGAGGACGCACGCATACCGAACGGATCGTCATTTCCTTTCATGTTTGCCTCCGTATAAAGGCATACACACACACTCTCTCAGGTACGAAATCACATAGACATGCATACTCGCAGGTAAGGCCAGGTTAATAATTACATTTCGTATCATGTATAATACTTGGGCTTGAGACCTTATGTGCCTCTCACCCCGTCACGTGATCACACATTAATTCAGTTTGTTTATTGATCCGTACCTTTAAATGTTTAAAACCCACCCCAATGTACAGCAACATTTTCAACCCGAAAATGTTGCGCCATATACACGCAACAAACAGCAAAGTTTTATTAAACCAAATTCGCTTCCACGAACATATTCCCACTTTTAACTTTGTTAAGTACTTTTTGTCAGGTTCCTTTTTTTTATGTGAACAGCATTTTATTATTTGACATCTAATATGAGAATTAATTCATCAGAATTATAATATTATTTTAAAAATAATTTGTTACAATATATTTATAGTCAAACTGTCCCCCAGTTTGAAAAATTTTGAAAATGAAAAAACTAATCTTTTGGTTAAAAAAATATTTTATTTTTCAATATAATCTGCTTGTAACTACATTATAACATACATTACAACGTTTTTCTAAATGTTATACCATGTTTATTATTTCTATCTAGGATTGCAAAATAACTATCTACAGCAGTGATTCTCAACCACCGTGCCGCGGGACTTTTGTGTGCCGCCATATTTTGGAAATGTATATAGTAAAAATTATAATTATATTAGTTACCCATTGTTTTTTGCATCGAAAAGCACTTGTTACAAAATATTTGCCATCAGAATTGAAAATAGCTCTGAAACAATATATTAAAATATTTAATTTTATAAAATAAAGACTATTAAAAAGCTTATTTAGTAATTTATGCCAAAATATGGAAGCTAAGTACGAATCTTTGTTACTGCATACGGAAGTTTGTCCAGAAAAAAACTTTTATCGTGTCTGCTGGAATTAAAAGACGAAATGAAATTGTTTTTTGAACAAAATAAAAATTATGATTTTGTTCATTTCTTGGAAGATAAAATATGGTGTGCTAAACTAGCTTACTTATTTCAGACATTTTTGTTATTTTTAATAACAAATTCAAGTATGCAAAGACCAAAAGAAAATATATTAAACTCAATAGATAAACTGGTGGGATTCCAAAAACAAATAACTTTATGGAAGTCAATTTGGAAAAGTTTGAGTCAGTCCCAAAAGATTTTAATAAAACTATTAATAAAATTGTTAATAACCATTTGACAATATTAGAGGAGAGAATTATTCATTATTTCCCAAATTTAAATTTTAAAAAAAATTGATTGGTTTCGTAATCTATTAGTTATAACGAATACTTCTGTATTTGAATTAACTTTAAATGAAGACGAAGAACTAATTAATTTCGCTTTCTAATAATCAAGATTTAATTTTAAAATATTCGGAAGAATCAATTAATTCATTTTGGATTAACATTTGATGCGATTATCCCATGATAGCCAAAAAAACATTAAAAATATTACTACAATTTTCTACATCTTATTTGTATGAATTCGGATGAAAGACGATCAAGCTCAAATTTCTCATTAAAAGTATTCTTATTATTAACTTGTAATTAATCCCTTAATAAACGTACTGTTCTTTTTGTGGTACATATTATTTTATTCAAAATTATTATCATAAACTATTTTACACAGTGTATTATAGGTAAGTAAACAACATTTATACTTAACTTTTTCTTTTTGTGCCGTCAAAATTTGAAATCATTAAAAGTGTGGCGCGACAAAAAAATACTGATCTACAGCATCAATAGCTTCTTGACTGGCCGAATATGGAAGTCTGATGGAGCTACATCTTGCGAATATGGTGGATGTTCAAGAAATTCATACTTCAATTTGTTGAATTGCAAGCTGGTGCGTTGGTGCAAATGGAAAACTCTTTCTTTTAAAACGACTAGAGTATCAGCTATTTCACGCATTTTCACTCCTCGATGATTTAGTTATTGACTTTTTAATAATTTCTGATGAGGTTTCAGTTTTTGAACGCTCACTATGTGAGCGTTTAAATTCTAAAGTCTATTTATGGACAGTTGAATTGCTTTAATACATTTACCATCTTAGTATGAATTTCTGTTGTAGACAAACCTTCAAAATAAAAAAATATATTATAGAATGATACTCGTGTTATTCATCTTAGAAACCTAACAAATAGATTAAAACAAACAAAAATCTATGTGTTTAGGATAGATGATATATTAAAATGGCAGAGAAATATTCGTTATATTACTGGATTATATGTGTCGCTATAAAACTTTTCAAACTGCTCTCGTAATATATATAAATCATTTGAAAATACATTTGATAACAAAATATGTTTGTGCGAATCTTTATATAATAATAGTTTAATTTACCTAAGTTACAAATATTTGTGTACATTAATTCACTTCACCGTACACTTTGCACGAATGATTATTATTTGAAAATATTAAGTCTACTAACTTGAAACTAATAATTTGATACAGCGTTGACTGTTCTACTGGTAAATAGTAATTGTGTTTGTAACTAGGAGCTCCAATATCTTAAATTAAATTATTAGGAAATAAAGTTTAATGTTACTCAAACACTCTTAGAGTCTGAATCAAGTTTGTTTTTAGATGATTAGCACATCTTGATCTACTAGTACTATCAATTATTGAAAAAAACTTATTTAAACATTATTTGGTTCGATAGAATATTTTTTACAGTTTTGAAAGAATTAACATCTTTTATTCTCAAATAATAATAAATAATAAAAAAAAGTCACTCAGTTATATTATTTAAAATATAAATGTAATAAGCATGAAGAACAAATTACCATTACTATTTCAATTAATATTGTTAATATATAGATTTTTCTTGACCAACAAGTTAACAATTGAAGCATTTCCTTAATATATGTATTTGTATTATCTGAAACATAAAGTCATAATATTAATAAATACTTTCAAGGTAAAAATACATTTGTGGGAATAAAAATTATAAAGAAATTTTAATTGAATAATAATTATCTTTTGATTTTTTCTTTATTGATTTTAGTCCAATAAATTATTATTAATATTATAACGAAAATAATAGGTAGATTTATTGCAGATTTTTTATCCCTGATATCAAAAAGCTCATTTATGTCCATGTATTATATAATTATAATAGAGTATACAAAATATATCGGACAAGGTAAATATAAATATAGTGAATAAACAATTTAAAATAATATTGCTTAACAAAAACTGAATTATGTAATATTAATAGAAAATATTAGTGAATGAATGGAATGAATTAATTTTCGATTGGGAATACGAATAAATTAATGAAATTAAAAAATATTAATTATTTTACTAATTAGAGTAAAATTATATAAATAACTGTATGAAAAATTAAATAAATGTATTCCCGGCGCATCCACCGAAACGTGCCAGGACGAAAAGCGTTGGAAGTATAAATAAAGCTAATTAATCTGTTAGAATTGAATAGTATCTGACTAAAGCAAATATTGCTTTCCAAATTAGTAAACAAAAGCGTCGTTCGCATTCTATTCCTAAACAGAATCCCTTAAATCCTAAGTAAATATTTCGCACCGGCTCTTAACACATTCCATTACTAATTTCCAACAGCAGAACTGATACGCACACCATTGTCTCGAGGATCAGAAAACCAATTTATATTTTGGTTTATCTTGAAATCTGGTGAGCTCGCTGTAATGCGAATACCCTTGAAAAAAAAAATGTAACAAAGCGTCCGGCAACTCTTTGTCTTTATTTTACTTTATGATAAACACCAGCGTTCAAACATTATTTTTCTTTTTTACTCCGCCCGACACCCCGGGATGCCGAAAAAATG
Organism: Nicrophorus investigator; assembly: GCA_963457615.1. NCBI lineage: Eukaryota > Metazoa > Arthropoda > Insecta > Coleoptera > Silphidae > Nicrophorus > Nicrophorus investigator. The sequence goes on along the minus strand of OY735140.1, from coordinate 17,857,118 downwards.
AACGTTTTAATTTTGCTCATTAACAGGGTGTTTGAAAAAAAAAGTGCGCTATATAAATTCACTTGCGTACACTTTTCGTTTTATTTTCTATGAAGCGAAATATAAAGTTAAATTAAATGTTATCATGCTTTTCGGCGACGGTAAAGGTTTACTAATTAAAACTTGACAAATTCGATTCCGCCATTAAAAACGCGACACGTTGGAAAAAGCACATCACGGGTTGCTTCGACGCAATTAAAACTTGTCAAATTCAATTCGGAGTTTTGCAGATTTCCGATCGGGATTTTATGCCTACGCGTAAAATCCTGGCATAGAGAGAATTGCGATTTCATCGTAAAACTGCAGTAGTCGAGTAGAGGAGGATCAAAATTTGAATACCCAAGCGGATTACATGTGACCTTATAGCGAGATGGAACATAAATCGAGGATTACTTTTTTTATGTACCGGCATTGCAATTTTCGTTTATAATAACTATAACATTCTGTAGATTCGTTATGGGGAGCAGTGAACTATTAAGAACGTTGGGAATCCGCAGTGAACTTAGTAGAATTATTCGATGCTACGTCATGCAACACGAATTCTCATTGAAGATCAAGCTGTGTGAATTAAATGTGTTTCTAATTCATTAAAACTGGTTATAACGCTTGAGTTAGTCATGATGAATTTCGTGAAGTATCATTTTAAATAAATGCAGCATATCTCCCAAGGCATCGCAGTTATATAAAAATATATGTTTAAATATAAATATTTCTCAAAATGATTTTAAAAGCTGTTGCTCCAAAGGGTACGACCAATTTTGTTGGAGAAAAATATAATTCGGCACCATCAATTTCGTTTCCGTAGAAATAACGCTACGATTGAACGGATCAATAGCAAGATCAGACAATATCTCGAAGAGAAAATCTGATACACTTCAGCCTTTCTAGGCATTACTCAGGTATTCGATAAAGTATGGCATAGAAGATTAATATATAAAATAAAACGATCATTATCATACATTTTTAACATCTTAAAATCACATTTATGCGACAAATTCTACCAAATTAAAATTGAAAAATTGGCAGTTATTTTCTATTGAATCAAGTATTTAGCAGGTAAGTATACTAAAACTACAGTTGCCAGTTATGTTGATGATACCGTCATTTTATCATCAAAAAAACATAAAAAGGAACCAAACTAAAAAAGGAACCATAATTATCCCAAAAGCTGATGACGCCAAACGAATAATATATAACATGTTAAAGACTTCCACATAAATATCTTTGGTTAGTGCTCGATACCAAAACAGATTGGAAATATTCTGGCCATAAACTTACTTAACAATAGTGAAACCCCTGCATAGACTAAAAGACTAAATAAACAAATACCCTAAAATTAATATTTATTTATATTATATTTTTGTTATTTTAAAGGTTTCCAATAGGAAATTATTCCTCTCACTGTTGTTTTTAGTTCTTGTTATATGAAAAACATTTACTGATTGTCTGTATGTGGCATATTGTAAATAATAAATTTAATAATCATAAAAGGACAGAAATATCTTTAGTCAGTAGCTATTTGTAACGGGTATATTTTCCCTTAATATGTTTTTACTTGTTATCTGGTTGTGTATTTCTTGCAATAAATATAATAAGTATTATTTAATAATAAAAAATATAAATATATAACAAGCCATTCAGAATTTCAAATTTGAAATTTTAAAATCAATAATAAAAATAGAAACATTCCACAAATTGAAGAAAACATTAATTGCTTCACATGAAAACAGACAATATTTGAAGTAAAATAAAAAACGAATTGAAATGATTCAGACATAATTAACACATATTTCTAAAACATATACTTGATAATTTTAATTTATATTCAAGTATTTAGATTTTAGATAAATTGAGCAGGATTGATTTTTCTAAGAGAAAATAAACATAAAAAAATATTTAGTTATTTTTTGTGTGACAGTCAGAGAAATATGAATGATTGACTTAATAAATTATGAAGCTACTTAATAGTTACGGAGTCGTAACATTAAAAATAAAAAACAATTAATTTCCAACACGCAAAAATGTGTTTCAGAATTATCTTCCAACTATCTAGAGTGCACGTAATTGTATTGTTTGTACATGATTAATAACGTACATATATCTGCTCATTTCCGTTTCCTATATTTGTTAGAATAAGTGTGAATAGGACTAGTTCATTAATGAAAACTATATTAATGTTATTAACAAATAAATTAATCAATAAGACAATTTGAACTATAAAAATATATTCATAAATAAAATATAAGCATCGAATTGATGAAATACATTTCAAAACTCATGGAAATCTATATAATATCTATAGCAACGGGTACATCGTAACGTAACCATAGCGACTTCAGTAAGTATATAAATCAAGTTGAACTCAATATAATATAATATACAAACAATTTATTTATTTTTATATGAAATGATATAATTAAAGCAGCATTAAAAGTATATATTGAATATCAGTCATATTTTAGACTGGATATTCGTAAATATAGACTGGATATTCTTCTAAATAAGCGTTCAGCAACAAGTCTTTTTTGTTTGGTAACATCATAAGATCTGCAAAATTTAATATATTTAATAGTAAGATGGGTGGGCTTAGGACTTTAGCATATTTTATAATTCAGATCCGAAGAAGAGAATGAGTCTCCCCAGTTTTCGCTTTTAATATAGAGCCGTCGCTCAGCACCCCTTTGACAGCGATATTCCTGTCACCTTGCGAACCCTGCAAATTAGAGCCGCAACGCCTGAAATATCCCTGAAAACATAATGGCGCTGACTCCAGGGGCATTGGAGGCGGTGGCGGAGGAAGCTGATGTTGAGGCGGAGACGGCAACTGCTGCGGCGGCAGCATCGTTGCCATCCAAACCCACATACACAAAAAGTGAGTTCGCTCCCCGTCAGCAAATTAATTAATCAATTAAAACTGCTGCACACCCATTTTCCCCATTACTTAAATGCCTATACCAATCATGCTAGTTTAGTGATGTGCTGATATTATTGCATCCGTGCGAAATTCGGAGTCTAACAAATAATTGGACCAATTAGGTTTTACATTAAGCCTTATTAGTGATGATGGAACCACAATATATGCTCACTAATTATAATTTTGACAAATTAGAAAAGATAGCTTTAGTGAATCTTATTACAAATGAAAATTAATGTTAGCTTTCAAGGTAACTTTCAATTATTCAAAAAAAAAATTATTAAAAGAAGCCATTGGTACCAATTTTTATATTACATATTAAGTATTTCGAGTTCAGGATTTCACAGTTTTTTTTTATTTATTTATTATTATATTAAAATAAAATTGGAAGGTCTCAAACTTAAATTATGGTCTTGCTGCGACATGGGAATTCCCTATATAGTGGTTTCCCCCCTTTACACACGTAAGCATAAGACGTGCTGTGCGCCGTTTTCCTTCGAGTGGCATTTTCGGGAATCTACTCACGACGTATATCGGGGTACTAATTTAAGCCCCTCAAGATATTTGCATACCAATACGTTTCCAATAAATTGCGGGTAGTTAAGCATTCTGCTGAATCGAAGAAATATGTTCTATTTTTTGAGAAATATAGATTTTTATAAAATTTTAAAATTTATATTAACAACGTATAAATTAAATATTAACATTGTCTTAACTAAGTCCATGATATTTAATACCAGGTTACAAAAGGCTTCAGCTCATGATGCATTATAGATTATCGTGAAAATTTCTTTCCTCAAGAAATAGGTCACAGCTAAAAGGTTGACCTACTTAGGAGGAAAGGAAACCGGGCTCAGATAATAGTACTCTGCACACAAACTCTTATACAATCATTTGTGAACAGTATTCGCTCTTTCAGAGTAGAACCTGTTTAATGAAATATATAATTATTGTTCCATACATGAAAATGTCCGAGCAAAGAAACATCAAGATAGTCAATACATATAACTAGGCTATCGATTAATTTAAGAAAATGCATAGATATAACATTTTGAAAAGTTAATGGTCAGTAAATTGGGTTGCATAAGATTATTTACTAAGTACATGATCAAACTTTTTCTAATTATATATTAAATTATTGTTTTATTTTTGCTTTAGGAAAACTATATGTTAAATTTTGTCTAATATTGAAAGAAGAATAAATCATTTCTTTATAAAAAATAATTAATTTTATTATAAACATGTATTCGCATACTTTTATTAATATTAATAGTAATAGACAAAATGTATTTAATATCTACATACAAAGAGCTATTGACAGCAGTCTTTCCGCTCATATATGAATTAACAATACTTAAAAATAATACATTATAGGGATTGGATATATTCAAAAATAAAGAAAGTATTTCACCATTCTGAAATTACAGATTATTAATATTATTTAAGTAATAATATATTTTAAAATTCAGAAACTTAATTGTTGAATACAAAAGTATTTAAAAAAAAAGTGAATTAATAAATATTGTGAGGTCGTAAAATGATTAATAAATATTGAAAGTGTTATAAAAATGAACATTGATTTGAATGCTATTGATGAATGTTTTTTATTTGACTTGTACAAATCAGTTTGAGTGTGAAAAATATGGAATGAAGTTTTATTTGTTGGACATTCAGACGTGAAGGATATTGTTAATGGTATTTTTTTTATTAGAAATATATAGAAATACGGATAAAATGTGTTTGTGGAATAAAATTGTTATGAAGTATTTGCGATATGGCAGATATGTATGGTTAATTGAAGGAATGTGGAATGAATATAAATTATACTGAATGTGCGTAGAGGGTCGAGGGGGTGTGTTCGATGGTGAGGTAGTGGGAGGATAGAGTGAGAGAGAGAGGAGGAAGGGAGAGGAATAGAGAGAGAGAAAGAGAGGTTTTTGAGGGTGGTGAGTGCGGCGGGAAGCTTGGAAATGACGCGTGGGTGATGCGAAATATCGAACAGAACCTGTGCTAACTGGGAATCCATCCTTGGCTGCAAGGACGCGGCGGCTGCCGATGAGCAGCAACGGAGGCAGCGGCGGCGGTGGAACCAGCGCGGGTGGCAGGACGAGCGGGGGGAGCATTAGTCCTTGGCCCCATGCAGACGGGGGGCGCGTGGGGAAGGACGAGCGGAGGCGGCGAGTCGTCGCGCAGACACCTTGCACTCGCTCTGCAGCCCGGCGGCGGCAGCGGCGTCGCGCCCTTCGTCCACCGGAGCCGCCGCCGTCGCTCCCTCCTCCGCCGCTTCACCTCACCTCTCGTCCCGCCGTCGCCCGTCTCGACGCCGCCCCCGTTGACTACCACCCCAACCCAATCCAGCTCGCCCCCCGCAACAGCAACCCTGTGCTGCCGCCTTCCCAGTCAGCCTTGCACGCACAGGGTCGATGCCGGGTTAACACACGCCGTTGCCAGGAAATATCACCACCCACCGGCCGCCACCCCCCGAAAGCCTCACCCCTTATTATTAGACTACCTTACCTATCTACCCCAGTCGTGTACATCGCGCAACGCTATAATACGCATACATCAAAGATATGCGCGAAATAATTACACAACTATACAATCCAAAACCAACCAACCCCAGTCCCTGCAACCGCCCACCAACTAATAATACACACGAGCATACGCGCACACCCACACATACATAAATATATCGAGAAGAGAAAGTTTTCGAGTTACGCGATTAACGCACTCATACATCCATCCAGACGCACGCATACACAATATGTACGTGTTCGGCAATCAATGTTTTCCCCTACGGGGGGTTGCGGGATTCCGCCTCCCCGAACCCTCCGTTTTTCCCGGCGACCAGAGAAACCCGTTGGTACATCGTTCTTGTTACCTAAGCAAATTCAAACGCTAATTAGCTAGCTAGAAAACTGAATTCCCCGGCATAATCCAAACCTTAGCCGGGCACAAAAGAAGCTCACCACCCCGCTTGTACGTCTCCCCTTCATCAAACACACTACAAATGCAACCCTGAGACATATACGCGCGCACACATACTCACACAAAGGGAACCTTCCATACACGAAACACCGAGGCTTATCATATTACATTCATCCTTGACTCGCGATCACATTTCCACCATAAAAAATAAATGTACATCACTCACAAAAACACAGTACGTTCATATGTTGTCGTTTTAGGGCTTTTTTGTCTACCAATATTTATTTATAACCTCTTCCATTCCTATATTCAATAAATTTACTCGCGATTGAGAATTAATAGAATTTTAACAACATCGACGAAACTTTAAAATTCATCAATTCTTGAGTTATTCGGCAAGTAACTATGCCTTGTCTACAACTCATTCAGTATATGAACTGAATTAATTACATTTTAAATATTCAATTATTAATAATTAAAATTAATCGCATTCAGTAAAATATTAAGAAAATAATAGAAAACGAAAAATTATATTGTTTGAAACAATAATTACTTCTTTTTCATTTCTTTCCATTCATATTTATAGCAAAGTCATTAATCCCTAGATTTACATTGAACATACTAAAGTAGCATAGATTTTAATATATACGATAATTCAATATAGTTAACATGTTACTTGAAGGCAATATAACGACAATCGATCGGCTTTTATAGCATTTGGACTACAGATTTTCAACCATCGGAAACACAATTTCCTCTGCAAAGATCAATACGAAATACGTTGTCCATTTATTGCTTTCAATATTCTTGTTACAAAGCAATGAAAAATGACTTTTAAGTAAACATTTTGCAATACAATTAATCACAGCCGGAAAGACTACGGTCAAAAGTTCTTTGTATGTAGACATTCAATAAATGTTGTCTATTATGAATTAATTAATTACATAAATTGAATACACTGTTTATAGTAGTTTACTACAATTATTGCATTACTTTTTATTCTCAATTAAGATTAAGTTCACGCGAAGAATAAATAACTATAACATTATTTATTTATCATCCCTCAAAGGGGCAATGTCGTGCTGCTTCACAGAAAAAAAAACGAGTACAGGAAAATGTATATGGGCTACTTCCCCCAAAACGAGCAAGGCTGAATAAATATTTGAACTGTATCAAAAATATTAATCTAATAATTTATTGCAGACATTTTCATTTCTCCTTGTAAGCTTAAATTATGTTTTTATTTAAAATATAAAGCGCACGTCACATTTTTTTATGAATATAATTAAATATTTCATTGTAATATTTTGTTAAATGTAAAGATTTAATGATTTTAATTTAATATTAATATTAATCATGTATTTTCAATTACGTCTCTTATGACATAAATGTTGAAATAAAAATTGTTATCATCAAAATTTATTTATATAACTATTTAGTAATATCAAGGAGTTTATTAAACATTTATGGAATATACTCTATATTACATAAAACTGCAATATGTTTTGTTACATCCTATACTCATATCAATTAATTGTATTTCTAGCAAATCCAAACCAGCCCAAATCTTAAATTGTTAGATTTGATGGTGAAATTAAATTTAACGATTTAGTGATTAATTTGAGAAGCTTATGATATCCATTAATGTTTAAAAGGGTGATAACTAATTCATATACTTAATAGAATTTAATAATTAATCAGAAATTGATTGAACCAATCATACATTTTAGCGAGAACGTTCTTTCATATCTTTTAAATTATTTGCTATATACATACAGTTATGAAAGTTTGGTATCAGTTTTTTGGAATGTAAACTGTCTTCGTATGTATTATATATCGTAGATGTTCTTTATTTTATATCAATTATAAAAAAATAACTTTGATAATTCGATTGGATCCTATTGGATCTTTTGATTTTATATATAATTATTATTTTTATCGAGGATCTCTAGCATTAACGTGAAGGATGCAAAGTAAATCTATATGCATTACTTTAAGCACCTAGAAAATAATTAGTATATAAGGTTTACAAAAAATGATAAATTGTTGTCGATTTATTACAGAATATTATTCAGATTTTATTTTCGTTTAATGGCAAAGAGATTTTATAACAAGCAATTCTAGTTTAGTAGCTGCGAAGTTCGTGATATATAAAATGAATTGCTTTTATAGTCACAGCAATAAACTAACGCTTTTAATGAAATAGCTAGCTTTATGAAATATGCAGAAATAAAAGAATGATTAAAAATATAAGATTCCATCTACAGAAAACAAAAAAGTTGTCAATGTGAATGTAATTAATGTTACATAAAGTTTTTTTTTCCCGATTTATTATCTTTGAACAAAATAGCATTTGAATACCGATGGAACAGTTTTTAAAACTTTTCAAACTGCCCTCGTACATATTTTTTATTGTTGAGATGCATGTGAGTGAAGAAAATTATTTAGACAGTATTTTATACGTAAATAGAATATAGTTAGAGCGTAATTGAGGGTTTAAATAAATAATATATAAAGACCTTGACAATAAAAGGACAATGAATAGCCCAACCCAAACTGTCCTTAATTAATTATTACCGAGATTATAATTTCATGTGTGTATATACGAGCCTAAAAAAAAACGTTGGACTGGATGACGGTCTTCTAAAAGTCCTTCGCTGTCGAAAACTTCATTTCACGTTTATTATTACATAACGACACGGGGGTGCCGCAAGCGGGAGGGAAACACAGGAGGCGGCTCTGTTTTCGGTGCGAGGCAATTTTTGATAATCAAAGTTTCTCCCTTAGACTTTGTTTCTCTGGCCGTGAGTGAAGCGTGTGTTACGCTTTGTAACTTAATTAAATTTGGCGCGTCGCGAAAAATGTTGTTTCTTAATTAAATTCAACAAAACTGAGAAGAAGCCCGAGAAACTAATTATTTTCGGGCCGCCCTTAAACGGAAGAACGGAAAAGCAACGGCCGAAGGAAAGAGACCAAGTGGGATGAAAGAAAAATGTCGGGCCGGGTCGGAAAAGAGCGAACAACAAAAAAAAAAGACGGCCGTTAAGGAAAAATCGAGCTTCAAACCCTTTTCCTCTTACAAAATCAAATGCTAAATCTTATCTTCGAAGACGTGGGCTTTGCTCAGAAAAAATCGTACAAAATGAAATTGGCTGATTATACGTTCCTCCTTCTCAACGTTCCTTTTTTCTCTGTGAGCAGGGATTTCATTATTCCAATTGTTTGTTTCCTTTTTATACTAAAATCATTATAAATCGTTAAAATAAAAGCAAGGAAATGGTAAATTCAATTACAAAATACGCTTCATAAGATCCATTAAATATTTTATATTTTCAATTTAAATCAACTACAAAATTTCAACCTTTTTTACTAAACATATTTCATTTAACAAAAAAAAATCTTCGCGCTCGAAATATATAAATAAATAGAAAAAGTATGTATTTACGAAAAAATATTGAAATTCATCCCTTTCGTCATTAAATAAAAATTATTTATTCTTTAGAGGTGTGGCGTCATGTTAACAAGGTTGGGAAACCATAATTATGTAGATCTTCGTTTAAAATCGAAATGGTGATTTATTCAAATATTAACTACTTTAATAGTTTTAATTATGATATATTATAAAAAAATATGTTTTGTGTATTTAACTTAATTAATTTACGTAAATAATTGATTTAAAGTGGATACGTATTTATATTGAAATAATTGTGATATGTTTTTGCTTTCTTTGTAATACGAAAGTTCTAGAACGAAATGATAAAATAATAATGGTAAAAAAAAACTGAATGTTGAAAAACGTAATCCATCGATTTGTATGTAAATAAAAAATACGCTGCCGCGATTACAATGGACTTGAGGGGGTAACGAAATAATGGGTTACATTTCCCTAACCTGGGACACTCTTTAATTTGTTTCAGACTTTTCTTCCTTTCTTTTCTGTCGTTTTGTTTTCCAAACAGGGGCGAGCGAAAAGGAGAGCCACAGCGTCAGCGCGTCTCCGCACAGTCCTTCGTCCTTCCAGGATTCACATATATAAATTCTCGGAGGCGCATTTTCGTTCCCTCTCGTGATATATTTCTTTATTCCTGTCCTACGTCATTCTCTTCAAAGTATCTGCCCTTTTCATAAACACCGTCTCATGTGTTCACCCACCACTCATATACGCTCACGCAATTTCTATCAACATCATAAGCTCAAGCTTCTGTAAAAGCATTTTTTCGATTTTGCCTCAGATTTATTGAATTTAATTTGCACGCAATGCGGAATATGTGTATACTCGTATTCATAGATTAGAGATGTGTGAGTTTCGGGGGAGTCCTGCATGCATGAGTTGATTAGGGCTCAGTGTATTGATCGTCCACCCTTCACTATACATATAGATATATGCGTACATATATATATTCAACAGCACTCTTTGTTTGAAAGCCTGAATGCAGAGCGCGCAAAATTCTGTACGCCGGATTCATTAAATTCCCATTGCATTCGATCTCATCAATCAACCATAATTGAAACCACTCCAATCCGGAAATTAACTCCCACGCCAAATTAAACCTCGACATTATCATAAATTTAGAGAAAAAAAATAAAAGAAAGAACAACCTTTACCGTTGAGAACAAAGAAAGTAAAGAACTCTTCTATTCCATTTTACTGACCTACCCGCAAAAAAATGACTCGCTCAAAGGACGATGATATTAATATTTGTAATTTCATATATGAAAGATTCTTTGATGTCGTAAGAACCCCAATTTTGCCACACGCACAAAAGCATATCTATTTTTCCAGATTTTCGACTCCCTTCAAAAAAAAAAAAACCAATCACTCTAAATGGCATTTCGGGTCAGTCGTAAAATAAAATTTTAATTCATTTCGGTCCTCTCCTTGGAAAAGGAAGAAAGACGATTTCTTCCTCCTATTAAATCTTTCCCGAATCCGCGTCGATAATAAGCGGGGAAGCCCCTCGGACGGATGAAATGTGTCCTTGGGCGATTTTATTACTTTGTTCCGTGTCTGAGAATCTCCAATTCTCTGATTAACTTAATTAAAATGAAACTTGTAATTAATTCACTTCAAAAAAAAAATGTCAACTTCGTCGGAATCAATTAGCAGAATCCTATATCGTGTTACTCGGAGATAAATGGAAGAGTAATGCCTTTCCAAGGATAGCAAAAACATTATCAGTCACTAATTAATAATTACTTAATTTTTTATGTTTAAGATTTAATCAAAGTTGAATTATATTCATATATTTAGTAATATTGAATGATATAAAATGTTTTATTAATTTATTGATATTGAATATTGATTTCACATTGTACTGAATAATTGGGATGGATCTTTTTTCTGGTTCTTCAAATGCGATTTGCGTTTCCGTGCTTTAAGGATTTAATTTAATCCGCACTTTGGAGCAGAACTGCTCATTAATATAAGTAATCCACAAATGGGAAACCCCCACGCATCCACCTACAGTTTTCAATTAAAAAAAATCAATTTGGATCAACGAATTATTGAAACATGATTTTACAATTATTTTTGGACAATTAATAAATAATCGATAATAATATTTATTTTATTATAACAAATGTGAATGATAACCGTTATGTAATAAATATTATTATTTAATATAAAATTGTTTAAAAAATAATGCAATATTTTTATTTATATTTTTGTAATGTAATGTTATGGTTGTTGCAATAAATATTGTAATTTTACTTTTCAATATTTTATAATTAAATGATAATAATTCCACTATTATTAAAATAAATAATTTAATTAATTAAAAATAAGAAATATATAATTATGTAATTTTGCTTAATTGATATTGTATTTTTTTAATTCAATTTTTTCTTGGTATAAATGGGATATTTTTAGTATTTATCCTCTAGTCACATAAACTGGTGTTCATAAGACATATATCTACGACTTGTTGCTTTTCACAGTTACATTCATCAAGATGTAAATCAGAACAAAACCAAGTATACTAATATATATGTTTCTGTATATTTTATTTGGTTCCTAATTTTTTATTGTAGATTTATTTTGTTAATAATGATATACTTATATTTCTATTACATTTAATAAGTTCAGAAAAGATTTGATAACTATGAATTTACTACTGAAAAAAATTTCTGTGATATATAAACAAGTACGATTTGCTGTAAAAAATACATAACTAAAACCACATAATCGACAGATGACTCCTAAAATATAGACAAATATAGACATAGGGAAACAAAATGAAAAAATATATTTATTTAAATTAATTTTAACATTTAAATAAAAATTGGTACGCAATCTAGGATTGTGCAAGAAAAAGAATAAATTTAATTGTTATGAAATAATTCACATTAAAACTATTTTTCATAAAGTATAATGTGAGAAATGCGTTTAATGGTTATGGTTCTAATTATGAATTTATCCGAGGTGCGTATTATCCCGTTGCTTGAATTAATGAAACTAATTACTCTTACTTAATCTGCAATTACATATTCAGAATGAAAGAGAAGAATGAGCTTAAAATATTCAAGAATCGTAATTGTATTCTAATTAGAGTCCGCATTCGTGAAATTGAAAATTTTATGCACGCAGCGCGCTATTTATTTAGTAAAAGCTGACGCTGATTAGGACCCTTATTATTGATCGTATTTTAGGGCCCGACAATGCTCTTTGTTCGATGAAGCAAGTGCATAAGCGTGTCGCGTAACACGTTGATAAGATAAAATTGGAGAAAAAGGGTGCTACAGTATGCTGCTCTTCGAAATACAAAAAAAAAACGCAGAATAGAACAAAAGACCAAAATCATTCTCCCGTTTTTTTGGAGCAGTGCATTGGGCAATCGATAAGGTTGGCTGCTGTATGCATGTAAATCCTCTCCCTTCCAGCACCTAGCTTGCATACAGCATACGCTCGATCCACCCCCGTGCACACACAATGCTGTGTTCAACCCTTCCGAACCCTTATTTCCTCTATATCTGGCAAGCAATTGGGGAACCTATCAATTGCACGGGGAGCTGAAATCCCGAACGCAAATTCAAAAATTAACATTTCAATGTCCGCTTTTCCGCAATCACAAACTGGTTTCGCGCGATCAATACTTGCATCCGTGTGCAGGCAGCCCTTTAAATTCATGTAAATGCACGCAACGCCGACCGCGAATCATTACAGCCACAGCGGAAAATACAGTTAGATCACACGCAAACAACAACAATAAAAACATCAGAGTAAAATACAAAATAATTGCGGACGGTATTACAAAAGGAATGAACAAAGACCAAACAATGAACAATTAAATTACATGCAGCTCACCTGTTAGTGGTCGAGTTACCGCCGGGTGAATGCAAGCGCGAAGCTGAATCTCAACGAATCCGTGAGCAATGCATTTTGACTGGATGCAATTGCTCTATTTAATAATCCTCAATACAATTAGGGAAAGTCCCGGTATGTTCCGGATAGGTGCAGGGAGTAAAACGAACTTGTTGTTCGTCGAAATTGTTGATTCAGGTACTGTTGTTTGTTGCAGTTCTTGTTGGAGTGGAGTTGGTTTTTATACGCTTCGCGATATTATTTCCGACACCGCAATCTCGAGAAGCCCGCCGTGCATATCCCGGTACAAAAAGTTCCAAAAAATATTTTCTCTGTCTTTAAATTGCTTATTATCAAATGTTTCAGTGCATGCGTTTCTGGTTTCTTAAATATAATTGAATTTATTTATATTTTATTTTATATTTTTTTTTGTTTGTCAGCGCCAATCAATTTTTCGGGAACGGTGCCGGCGGTTCTTTCGACACTGCACAAAGTGTAGTGTGCAACTACCGGCAACAAAAGGTAACTGCCAAACTGGCGCTGCAGACGCCAGAGGGCCCGCTCGAATGCGCCTCGCGCGCAACTTCATCCAGAAAACTGGGATGGCAATGCCACTGGAAAAGGAAAGCCTCTTTCCTTCTTGCCTACGTTAAATGGGAATAGGACATTCTACCTAATTTATCAATTTCTACCCTTGAACCAAATGTACACTGCCTCTTCATTACTACATTCTTATTGTCATTCGAGGATTAGAATCATTTATTAAATATTGACAACCTCCCGATGTATAAATAAAGAACTGACCACTCTAAAAATTATGATCCTAAAAAATGATTTACCTTTGCAAATGAAATAATATATAATAGTCAGGCAACAGAAACAAATATTCATACACTATATATTATAAGTATGACGAATGTAAACTATTGTATACCATCACAATCGATCTAAAATATTTAAAAAAAAAACATCATTCCACCATCAAAATATTATTAGTTAAACAAAGATAATAGTAGTCAGCATTGATGATCAAGTTAGAGCCAGAATATAAATAAATATGTTTTAATAAAAATATTTATTTCAATACAAATTTAAATTTTAATAAATCAATGGATGCATATTACTCTTATTATATTATTTAAGGCCTAAATTATTATTTGTGTATGCCTAAATTCGTTCTTGGTCTTTTTGCCCAAATATATTTTATTTAAATAATAGAATATCAATTATGTTATCATATGTTACCGAATAAGATAACAATTCGCAAAATAATAATATATGACTCACAAGAAATTTAAGTAACAAAAATTATCATAGATGTATAAATCTAAATAATTATATAAATTAATAAATAAACCTATTTTTTAACTAAAAATAAAGTAGTATTTGGACCATAAGACGCACCTTTTTTCACTGTAGCCGATTTAAAATTATATGTTTTTTTTTTCCAAAAAATAAGTTGTCATACTACTACGGTTCATATTGAAGTCCAAAAAATACAAAACCCTTTACAATGTTTCATAATGATTTGGTAAGTAAATGTTAAAATACTTTACATAGGCGGAAATGTTATAGAAAATAATTAATTTAACTTTTTATTAATAATAAGTAATAAATATAAAATATAATAATTGAACAATTTGAATTAACTTACTTTTATCTTCAAAATCATATGTAATAATAAAAAATAATATTAATAATTATTATTCATACCTTGTAAAATGTATAATATATGATGTAAAATGTGTAAAATCTTTTAACAGGGTTTAACTACTATTAAGAAATGAAGTAACGCGTAATCTTATTTAAAATATGTTGTAAATTCATTAATTATATCTGCATATCCTTTTGAAGCTTCCTCTCAAAGGTTGTCAAGCAATCAATATGAGGAATAATGGATGACAGGCTCGGTGTACCAGCAATAGTTATGAGAATAATATATTAATTAAAAATGTTCAAATTACAATACAGATATATTTAATAATTTACAGACAATTCAATAAATGTATTTGAAAATATTATTTATTCCTGAGTAGAACGATCTTGCAACTCAGTAACTTTTTGTAATGATTAATTACTTTTAATTTAATTTTTATTTGATTTGTAAATTCGTTGTCATCTTTATTTATGTATTTATAACTTATTCTATAAATATTATTTTTATTTAGAGTTGTGATAATTGAAACAGGTGAGTCCAAAAGTCAAAAACGTATTGATAGATCAAAAAATAATAATTTATACAAAACATATTTTTTATAACTAAAATTATTTGCACTAATATAAAAATATTAATGGGCTTTATAGATTATTTATATGATTTTTTATATAGTAATATTTATTTCGATAAAAAATACTTTCATATAAGAAATAATATTTATTGTTTACTGTATTTCATAATTGATATAATAAATTTACTCAACAGTGCTAATTCTTACACTATTATGTAAATAAATATGAATTGATGTAATTTGTAATGCTTAAAAATAAAAATAATCGTTTGTACTTTTTCATGATTATAATATAATTATTACAAAAGTTGCAACTATTTTTGAAGATAAAAATATTTAGTAATTGTATATTTTAATAGTACACAGAATGAAAGTGTAAAATATACACCCTGTATATAACGGATCAAATGATTTTGTAGAAAGTCCATTTGACCTACTATTGACTTGTTTACTTTTTAGATACTGAAAAGTATACAAGTACGTAATGTTTATCTATGTATAAATATGAAATTTATCATATTTATACAATGAATAATTGTGTTGGATTTTTAATACGTTGGTAGCACTGCTTAAGGAATTGTCATTTCATCGGTTGTGAGTCAACAATTAGATGTGTCAAGATGAAGGGGTTTTCTATAATTTTATCGTAAAAGTAATTGCTATAAATGTTCTCTGAACGGATAAATCGATTACTTATCATAATCACGAAAGATCTGTAAATCATTTGTGCTTAAATGTAAGTTAATACATTGGATATTTCCGTTAATCCGTAGATTTTGACAGCTTTGGTGTTTCTAGGTAAACAAATTATTTAAAGAACATTAAATAATGGAAGCTGTGCCTAGACTACCGATGATCAGCTTTGATCTGCTCACCTCAGAGAAAGTCTCATTTGGACCATGCTTGAAGCCGGTTAGATTGAATAGGAATTAACAAATAGAATAAAACAATAATTCATTTAATTATAGTATATATCAAGCTTCTATCAAGAGGATCCAGAAAGTTATAATAATGAAATATATAATTTGGAAACCTTGCGAGTGAGTGCTGTGTGGCCTTCTATTGACATAATAAATTGTCAAGTTCTTAAAAAGTATTACTGCCAATTGCATTTCTTGAAGTCCCGATTTCCAATGGAAGAGAACCAAGTTGCTGCTGCTTATTTTTCATGGTAAAATCAAAGCTTTAAAAATAAATTATGTAATTTTCAATAAATACATTTTTAGGAAGGATGATTACACCAAGATGGCTTCAAGTGTCCAAGATATAAATTTTGAATTGATGAGTATACTTATAAATATAGGATCATTGCATTCAAAGTTGGGAGCTGAAGATAGTAGGAATACTCCTGAGGGAATGAAGATGGCCTGCACTCATTTTCAATGTGCAGCTTGGGCTTTCCAAACAGTCCGAGACAATTATTCCAGACTCATACATTTAATTATGTCTTCTAGTGATCAGATTAAAGGTATGCAAATCATTTGCTTAGCCCAAGCGCAGGAATGCATTTTAGAAAAAAGTTTATTGGATAATCGAAAGGCAACCATCATTGCTAAAATAGCTGTACAGTTGGCTGAATATTACAATAGGGCATTGCAGTTGTTCTTTCAACATAGAGGCTTTGATGGAATTGTTGTTGACAATTTTCCAAATAATAAGTACATAACTCAATATCTCCAATTTAAAATATTATATCACAGAAGTATTGCACTGTTGTATCAAGGACAGCAAGCAGAGGAACAACAAAAGATGGGCGAAAGGGTGGCTTTTTATCAGGCTGCTTTAGAGACACTAGAGGAAGCCAGAAAAGTGGCTGAAAAAATTTCAAGTTCATACCAAGGTCCATTCAAAGAAACCTTAGCATTCACTCATGATGTAATTGAAGGAAAGCGAAAAGCAGCCACAAATGAGAATGAATTTATATACCACGAGGAGGTACCAAAATTGGACACTTTACAAGAGATTAAAGGAGCATCGTTAGTAAAAGGAATTCCATTCAATATTCACGATATAGAAGTATCCGGACCAGATATTTTTGGCAGGTTGATTCCCATGGAAGCTCATGAAGCTTCATCTTTGTATAGTGAGCAAAAGGCTCAGTTTTTACGCCTCATCGGTGAAAATATTGACAAAAAAGATCAAGAATTAAATGAGTTCATGGCTTCTATGCAATTAGATGTGTTGCATCAAATGAAAAATGCTTCTGGTTTGTCTCAAGAATTGGTGGATAGAGCAGCGTCTATGGTTGGGAGACCAACTGCTACTAAAGAATTGATTGATGCTATGGGAAAACTTTCAAATACCTATCAGGAGGTTGAAGCGATGTTGAGCGATATCGGTGAATATTTGAAGGAAGAGGATCAAGCTGAAAAGGATTATCAAAATCTAATGGGAAAGAGACCCCCAAGTATAATAGCCACCGATTTATCCAGAGAGTTTTCTAAATATCAAGAAGCTCATAACAAAGCATCGGAGTCCAACCAAAATTTACACAGAGCGATGATTACGCATGTAGCAAATTTGAAGATTTTGGGACAACCATTGAATCAATTGCGAATGCAGATACCAAGCTTTCAGTTGCCTGACCCAAATGTGGATGAAACAATTGTGGAGCAATTAAATAATTTATTGTCTAAAGTAGAGGAAATGAAGAATCAACGTGTAAATTTATGGGTTCAATTAAGAGATTCTGCTCATCAGGATGATATCACAAACGCTTTGGTCACACGGCAGCCTGACCAATCTTTGGATAGCGTATTTAAGCAAGAACTTGAGAAACATAAAAAAACTGAAATTATAATAGACCAGAATTTAGTGGCTCAAGACAATATTTGCAAAGCCATAGTTGAGATCTATGCTAAATTCACTCCAACAAGAAAGTACTTGCAAGATGTTTTGCAGAAAAGAAACACCACCATTTCAGCATTGATAGCTTCTCATGATACTTATGATGATTTATTAGCGAAGGCTAACAAAGGAATAGAATTTTACAGTAAACTGGAAACAAATGTGGCGAAGTTACTACAGCGAATTAAAAGTGCGTGTAAAGTGCAGCAAGAAGAACGGGAACAAATATTGATGAAGAATGGACACGTTAAAAAGATTAGCGAACATAACGTAGTCCAAAGTAATAAACCAAAACTAAAGGACTACTTGGATTCGATGAAAGAGAAAAGAAATGAATCCGACCAGGAATATATTCCACCGCAATTAGGTTACTCTCAGCAATATGCGAATTCTGTAAGCACGAGCAGTTACGGAAGTCATGGTTATACGCAGGTCAACTATTCCGATAAGAATATTGATAATTCCTTGGTGGATCGGATGAATTCGTTAAAGGTTGCAAATAATAGCAATTATCAATACGATTACACAAACTCGCAAGCTTATAAGTATCCAGTTACAAATCCAGTGTATACAGTTGCTAGCAGCAATGTACCAACTTCGATCAATCCGCAGACAAATTATTCGAAACCTTCGTCATCCTATCAAACTGTATCAAGTACTAATTACCCGTATGTAGCAGCATCGGAACAGTCACAGAATGTCAATGGAGGAGTTTTACCGTATACTTATTCTACCGCCTCGAGTGGTGCTGCAAATACAATGAGTTATTCAAGCAATTATTATAATTACAATCAACAGTATCCCACAACATCTACTTACTCTCAAAATGCACAACAACCTACGAGCCAATATTACAACTATCAAAATGATGGAAAGAACTACCAATATTATGATGCATCTCAGAGTACCTCATATGCGGCAAATCCTAATACTGCTAATACTTATCAATATCAACAACCGAACCAAACAATTTCTCAAATAAATAATACACCCAACCAATATAATCAAGAGAATCCATCAGGTGTGTATCAATACCAACAAACAAATACTGCTTCGCAACCGACTATTGCTTCAACTTCTTATAAGCAAGAAAATATTGGTACTGCATATCCTTACCAACAACCAAATACTACAACACCGCAAATTAACAATTCTCCGGCTTCATACAAACAGGACACTACGAACGTGTATACTTATCAACAACCAAGCTCAACAACACAAGCCACTAATTATAAACCTGCCATTCAGAATATGTATCATCAACCTAGGACATCGACCCCACAAATCAATAACACAGCTACGTTATATAAACAAGACAATTCGTCAAGTGCATACGCTTATCAACAACCAATTACTTCAACTCCGCAAGTCAGCAATACAGTAAATCAGTACAGCCAAGAAACCCCTTCCAATGTATATCCCTATCAACAAGCTAACATTTCAAAACCACAAATTGACAATACCAATCAGGAAAATAGTCAGTATTCCCAATATTCACAAAACCCCTACAACTATCAAAATACGGCTACTCCAAATCCATATGGACCATCAAATAATGCTATATACAATCAAGATAATCCAAGTCCGAAACACTATCCAACTCAATACAATTATACTTCTGGCAATCAATATCCCCAAACTACGACACCCTATAATTATTCTCAGAATTATCCCAATCTCTACAATCAGTATCCGCAGCAATCCAATACCCCAGATCCGAATCAACCATCTTACGGTTCTTACAACAATTACTACAATCAACAAACCTATCAACCTGCTGAAAGTCAGCCACAAGCGGTTGCGCAAAATGCAACTAATACATCTAAAAAAGAGAGTAGCATTGATCTATTGGCTGGTTTGGATTTCTCAATAAGCCAAGCGCCTTTGATTCCTCAAAAGGAAGCCGCTAAACCAGAACCCCCTAAAGCTGAATCTAAGCCAGAAACTGTACCAACAAAGAAAGCGGACGAGAAGAAAGCTGATGCTACGATAGCCGTGCAAGTAAAAAATAAAGAAAAAAATATAAAAAGAGGAGAACCGTTCAGAAATTCGGAAATTATTCGACAGTTTATACAGGAAGTTGAGAAATTCGAAAAATACGTGGAAGGATTAAACGTTAAAACTTTATCGGGTCCAAGCACGTTGGAACTAAAATGGAAGGAGATTCAGGACTACCAGGAAAATGCGGATTTAAACAAAAGGAGTATATCTGTTGCTAGATGTTATCCCTTGAAGAATCGAAGCCCTGATATTCTACCCTACGATTATAGCAGAGTGGTTTTAACTTCGACCAAAGATGATTACATTAATGCTTCTCATATAAAAGATGTAAATCCATATAGTATGGATTTTATTGTTACCCAAACACCAACGAACTTAACACTAGTAGATTTTTGGACTATGATTTGGGAACAGCAAGTCGAAACTGTAGTCTGTCTTTTATCGAATAACGAAGTAAGTGATTATATAAGATTTAATTAAATACATTATTAATTGTTTTCTTTTAGCTAAAGGATGATGTATATTGGCCAAATGAAATTGGAAAGGAACTGACTGTCTCATCAAAGTTTATAACGATGTTGAGTTGTACTGAAAAGGAATTTTGGACTGAACGCAAACTAAATATAATGCTGCCAGATCAAAAGGAAAACCGAATTGTGACTTTGCTTCAATTTACTGCATGGCCTGGAAGGTAAGGATAAGAATTAAATGAATTAATTATAGGATTATCATTAAATTCTGATTTCAGTTTGTTCTTAACAAATCCATTGCCGTTCGTCAACTATTTGAAAGAGATTATAACTGTGTTCGATCAGCAGAAATGCAATGGAAATCCAGTTCTGGTTCATTGCATGACCGGCGTCGGACGCGGCGGAATTACTTGCGTCCTTTTGGCTGTTTTGATGGAACTGGCGGCAACAGCTTGTCCATTACCCGACATTCCCAGTGTAGCTTGTAAGATGTCTTGCGCAAGGAAGAATATTTTAAGAGACAGAGAGCATTTGAAGTTTGTGTATACCGCACTCCTGAGCTACATTCAAGCATTAAAACGCGGTATGCCCTTTGTTATTTTGTAGCCACTCTCTCCTAATTGTATATTATTATCATTTTGTCTGCAGATTATACCAAGAGTGATAATGAAAAGGCTGATGAAGTGATGCAGATGCCTAAAACTATCGTCGATCCTTTCAGCACCCTGGATCCGCTTTGGGCTACGAAGAAGATGTGAGTTTTACTATCCTAGATTATAGAAATTTGTAATTATTTCCTTATAAATATTATATACTCAACAAAAAAAATAAGTGCTTTATATTTGAATTATAATTCCATATATGTAAATGTATTTTATTATCAGATATATTAGATTAAAAACGATTTTTTTAGTAATATATTTATATATTTATCGATTATTGAGTTATTGTTGATTTATGTTGATTAGTCAATAAAATATATTGTAATATCGAATCCCACTTCCTGTGTTTTATTTGCGATTATATGAAAATATCTGTTGAATGTTAGTGGAGAAGTGCTTATTACGTGAAACTCTCAAAGCCGTAGTTTCAGGCGGTTAAACTAAAACTCGTGCAGGCCCCGAGATGCTGTATCGAATAACTGTGGGCATAAATCAGTAATAATTGACCTTCGAGAGGATTGCTATTATGAAACCTACCAGCCCAAGCAATATGTACATATGTTTCATTGGCTACGAAATACACGAAGACAATGATATTAATTAACTTTGACTTCAATGTTCGTCTATTTATAGACTTTACTTCGTTTATTTTATTTATTTATGAATGTAATTAATTACTAATTGAATATAATCGTGTATTGCGTAATATTAGTTATCCATTGTAGATATAAATGGAAGTGTTAATAAATTTATGTTACGTTTATGATTTCATCGTCTGCTTTACACATATGTTATTAATATTTCACTTTTTCATATTTAGTAAAAAGAAACTTGCGTTATTATAAAATGTGTTTTTGAATAATTAATATAAAATTTATCATCATTAACGATTCAGTGCAAAATTATTTATGAACTAAAAATGGTGAAAATAATTATGATTATTTATATAAAGTTGAACCTAATATACTCGAATAGCCGAATGTTTATTTAAGCTAATGAATGAAATGTAACACCAAAATTATTTAGTGGCAGACAATTTATGACGTTATGACTAAGTTGTCTGGCGTGGTCGAGTGGATAAACTAATACATGCAAATTAATAGCACGATGAAAATTGCTATCGTTATTTAAAGAATGCGTTTTTTTGTTACGTTGAGCAAAGAATACAAATTGTATTTTATATCGATCAAATCACGCTGGATATCCTGTTATGCAAAATACTTTTTAGCATTTGCTAGAAAATAATGATGATGCATTAACTATTGGGAAATGTGGACTAAATGAATTCGTTGATGCATAAGTGAACTCTGCAATCCGCCATTCTCTGCAGACATGCAGTCTGAGCCAGGTTGAATGCACGGCGAACAACCAGATCCAGTCGAAATGTTGTCTTTGGTTGAAAATAACATACACACTCCACTCCGCACAAGCGGGATCGTTTTGGGTGAGATTCGATGCGAGCGAATATTATTTTCCTACAGAGAAAGTGGATTAAGATTTTTGAGTGAGTGCACTTCTTCCAGTCGGTCGTCTGACTGGATTTTATAAATAGTCGCGGTTCGCTCCAATCGGATTTCCCTGGCCCGATTTGCATTCTACTTCGAAAACGAAATTACGAAACCTCTAAAAATTACATCAAATGACTCCATAAATGGTGCTTTTCCACAAAACAATTACGAAACTGAGGTTTGTAATACAAATAAGAGAATCGCTGAGTTGTCTTTTGTGTATTAGTCACTTCATTAATCTGTATAGCGTCAATGGTGTGTGGCTTCGTATATGTATTTGTTTATGTTACAATTATTGGCGCCGGTGACATCATAATGCACTTATTCCAACAACAATAAATATTATTTATAAAATTCCACTTACAAACATTCTTATATAACTTTTTGATAAAAAAATTGTCGATAAAAATGATTATATAGAAACTGATCATTCGCCAATACAAATTCCATAAAAATATCTATTTTTGTTTATGCAAATTGTTATTACAAAAAAAAAGATTTATCTTTAGGAGATATTAATAAATTATATAATCAAAAGCTGCCTAATCTTCCCGGATTTATCGGAATTTTTATAAACGTAAATCTTTTTTACTGATATTTTTTCCTAATTGTAAATTATTGGAAAATGAATATTTCTGAATCAGTAAACAACATTATTTTATGCATAAAATATATAATTATTAAAAGTAATATTAGTAGTTTAATATTTCAAATAGAGAAGCAAAAAAATATGACTGTTTGTTATATCTAATAATATATATTTTTAAAGAAATAATTAGCACTTTAAAAATGAAATTTGTAGCATTTAAAAAACAATTTTAATTTTTTTGTTTAGATGGACATAAGTTATTAAATTTGTCTGATTGTAAAACATTTAATTCCAAACGGTACATTGGTTAACTTTTGTAAACAACAGGGGTTATGGTTCAAATTATTATATACAACTAAAATAGCTTATTGTGTGGAATATGTAATGTAATCACTAATAAAGTATGTATATGTAAATGAAGTAGGTATGTATTAATAAGAAATTTGAACTGCAAAAAAATAAGAAAACAATATAATTTGTTACAAGCAAACTGCTCCAATGAATCATATGAATATGATATGGACTTTATTTTAAGAAAGTTGAATTTACTTTTCTTTAAAATGCATATAAAAATACATTCTAGAGCGCTCTTTTGTAACCATGCAATAATTCCGTTCTCAGGTCGTAAATTTTCGTTCTAAGTTATTTTATTTCTGCGAATGATTCGCAATGCGTCAATATTGTTAACACAGGAACGCTAGTTATTTAATTCTCTCTAACAATTCTTCTGTTCGTGGTTGTACAAATTGGGAGTTATTCGTTTTTCTTCTTCTTTTTCCGTCGTCGTGTGAGGATATAGCTTGCACATTTTATTTGCCACATTCCTTACATCCACATGAGTTTTAGGATATTTATCGAGCAGTTTCGCTTTAGCCGTAAGGTCAATCTTTTGGTGTAGCATGTGTCTTGTATTTTAAAATAAGAAAATTCAAATCAAACTCACTAATTCTTTAATTTCAAATAATAATGTAATAATAATAACAATATTTATTAATCACAAATGCGACCAAAGGGCTATCGACCGAAGTCTTTCCGCCAAGAGACACAATCAACTATATACTGTCTTACAAAAATCATACAAAAAAGAAAAAAAAGGAAGAATATAAACTAAAAACTAAAATTAAAGTAAAAACTTATAAAAATTATATATAATTTATTCCATTTAGTCATTTGGCCGAAGACTAAGAGTCCTAAACTGGACAGAAGGCTATCCTCCTTTCATGACGAAAGATCCAGCTCTGGGTCATCCAGGTCGAACATCAGAATGTAGATATGATTTCCCGAGAAGCAGACGTGTATGAAATAATGTTTATTATAAGAAACACTGAAAGAAAATAAAAGTAACAGGAAAATCAAGCATTTCACGTGGGCATAAATTACAATGTCAATTACTTTTGAAAAGGAATTGGAATGTTTCAATTCTACAGTATATAAAACAATAAAGTATTTGAAAATAATACAAAAAATAATTATGTAATTAATTTAATACTTGGACATCAGAAAAGAACATTTTTATTATCATGGAATTTTTACTGACACAGAACGTGAATCATGTTATAAGATGTAAATATTATCAAAACGGAAATTTTATGATTTCCTGGAAATGCAGAGTCTACATGAAATGCAGGGACAATGTAAGAGAATATCTATAATCGCCCCTGACATGGTGACACGCTTTTGAGCAAAACCTTTCAAGGAACCTACCGAAAATACAAACAAGATATAAATATATAAACTAGATTTTTTTAGTGGATAAAAAATGATAAAACGGGGGAATTCTGATATCAATATTTTCTTTGGATAACAAAAAATGATGAGCATTCCCTGCATGGCGCAGAACTTGCACACCTAGTTTCGGCGGCCCTGATATTATCATTCTAAAACACTGCTTTGTCATTACCTAATAGATATTTAACTAATTGCTTTCATGTGAAAAAACATAACATGTTTTATAGTTTTCCCTCTTCTGTCCTGTCATGTTCCGTTATATCCGGTTACCCTGAAGAAATATAAAGCATTGCAAAGACATTATTAAATAGTTTTATATTGTAATAAAATAAAACGTTGGTCCGCAGGAAGCTTTAAACATAATTCTGTACTTGTTGCAAATACTAAAGTGGTTTATTATGATTTATATATTATAGAATGACTTGTAAAATTATAAACTTATATTGTTAACAGAAATAACAATATTGTAATGTAAATATAAAAACATGAGCGGGAAGACTGCGGTTAATAGCTTTTTTTATGTAGACATTTGTACTGTAATATAATTTTGTCTATTATTAAAAAAGTATTTAGCTCAGGCACATTATTTACTTGCTCTGAAAATATATCAAACCAAGCTAGTTGTAGTTGTATCTTGTATTATAATATAATTCCGCAAAATTAATAACAATATATGACATTTGTACATACAAATTTGATATAGAATATAAGAAAGAAAAAAGGTTAAAAATTACACAATTGATGATTAATTATTAGTTAATATTAGGCGGAAAGACTACAATCAATAGGCCTTTGTTTGTAGGAATAAAATAAATTTAGTTTATTATTAAACTAATTTAAATTATCAAAACATAATTAATGTTTATGTAATTAACATAAGTACATTTAATTTTGTTTATTTAAATTTTTATATAAATTGACACATAATGTTTAAAAATTACGTAATTAACGAATCATAATTATGTAAATTTAGTCTTAATTAATTAGTATCGAAATATAATACAATGTTTATTTAGTTTTGTTGAATATATTTAATATAAATAGTACGCTGGAATTACAAAGCACTGTAATGAGAATCGGGAAACACATTCCAGCTGTATTCCTCCTTTTATTAGTCGTAAAGCAATGAAGGAGGAAGTCGCAGGAACATTCTAACAAACATTCGGCATTCTAATCTAAACAAACAATCACGGTGGCCAGGCTTTGGCGGCGGCACATTCGTACTCCATTTCTTCGGTTTTCCTTCCAATCAATTAGACCGTTTCAGTTTCTAGCCGTTTATTATATATTACGTTCTCATTTGAATATTAGCTGAATTACCGGATCTCTTAAAGGTAATCATATAAAAAAAGCAGCCTTATAAGTGGCCTCGTTGCGAAAGAAAAATCGAAATCTTGTACGTCAAAATCCGTAGTTTTCGAGACTTTCTTTATGACGAAGCGATTTTCTATATTAAGCGGTCTAGTAGTACGAACTTCTAGTGACTTCATCATTAAGCAATTTGTGCGCAAGATGCTTTTTTTTGTTTTGTCATTTCCACGGTAAACACGTCGATGATATAACGCAGAAAGGAAAATAAAATTTGTTATTAGATACATTGCAAACTTGCATCTATGAGTAACATTACGCTTATTTATGGTTTCCGAACATGAATTGCTGTGAGAAATATTTTTCGTATGTTCCTGCAGCTCACTTTATTTTTTTATTATTAATATATATCCATATTTTTTTCCTAACAACACAATATTAGTTAATAAATAATTATAATTATTACAAACAAATATCATCACTTTCCATTCTAATGAAATTATAATAAAATAGCTAAAGTTTGGTTTCCTCAAGCCGTACCTAATCACAACAGCTTTTACTTTATTATCTCATTTGGATTGTTTTGAATCTAGTGCATAGAAACTTGACTCTTTCGTGATGCGTACAGAATTCCAATTACCTTTTAGATTATCACCGTAACAGTTGCTTTTGTATTTTAATTAGCACTCAGCCAATAACACCTTTCCAGGTTTATTTATCACTATAAACACACGATATGCAGTGACCATATCCAGCTGATCAGATCGGAGATATAATGAAATTCAATATTATATTATCTATCCATTATTTTTCAACGTGATTATTTTTGTATATCGCTCATCTTAATTTGAATAATTTGTATTGTGCATTATGTAATCGACTCAAACAATTTGTTGTGATTTATCTGAATTTGATTTACGTTTTTTTTCATTTATATTTCATTTACATTTTTTATCGATGAGTTGCGTAAAACTGCTTTAAATTTACCATGAAATTAATTGAATGAATGGTAAATATTGTGCTGTAATTATATATTGCTTCAGTATAACTGTTTGGTTGAAGTAGACTCTGTATTTAGCTTTTGTGATAGTTTTTTTCTTATGATAAATATATTTTGTATTTATAGAATAATTGAAGGTACTTTGATGCATCAATCTTCTTTGAAGTAATGAGATATCTCGACTTACGTTACCTCGACTTACATCGATTGCATATCTTGTAACAGACGGAAAGTTAACTGAAGGCCTTATGCTTATTTGAATTTTCCTTAGTAAATCGATTCGAATGAAGACCAATAAGTACAGAAATATAAATAAAAAAAGCCATTATCAGTTATAAAAAAATCATTTATTTAACATAAAAAGATGACGTCGCAATCATAATATTAATATTTATTAAAAAGTTATTTGTAAAATTTTGGAAAAATTGCATGTGATATATGCACTTCTGACTTGAATATTGAGTAAAATGTTTGACAGTTTGTTCAGTTATCAGGATCGAATGCATGTAGTAAAAATAAATTATTTGTTTATTTCCGGTCTTTGTATTTCTTATGTAATAAACCAATATTGATTTTTTTGATACTAGGCATAGCTTTAGATGTTCACTTGTATGATAAAAAATATTTTTCAAAATCATCATTCCGTTTACTTGTTTTTATATCATATTAATAAATTCTTATCAAAGTCACATTTTAGATAGTATTTTTTTTGGACACAAAATGCATTTACATGTATTCCTAAAATTGGTTATTTTTGTTATCATTTGTAAAAAGTTATTTAACGAATGCAAATTGCAGTGAATCGAACAGAATTAATTATTTTCTACAAGACTTATAGTCCTTAAACTAGCACAAAGAAATCATACTTTTCATCGTGAGAAACCATTTGAGTTGATTTATTCTTTTAATGTTATGATTTTTTCGTTTTGGAATTTGATAGAAGTTTCTTTGTTTGCAGCTGTTAGTTTAGGCTCAATTTTAACATTACGTGCACAAACGAACATATTCGACATATTTTACTTTTAGGCAGAAAACAAAAATCCAGAAAAAGATGTCACAGTTGGTTTAAAAATATTCGTTATCATTCAGAGCTGACCACCGTTCTAATTAGTTTTTTGCTGATAAGCATCAATCGCCAGAAAGATCGTAAAAGATTATAGGATAAAATTGAAAATATATAATTAAAGTTCAAATATTAAAGTTCATTCTTAAAGTTCTTGAATTTTATTTCACATCAAACCCAAAATTGCTTACTTGCCGACACAATAGGAACATTTCCATTCTACTCGCTTTTTCTTTAAATATTGCCCTTTTAATTAAAAAATTGTTCAGAAAGTTTCTGCAACATGAACTGAAATGTAAAGAATTCACATGTAAAAAAAAGTTTATCAAATATTATTTTAAGCGAAAAGTAGTTTTATACGAGTTTTATGCTTATTGTGGTAGTCTAATATATATATAATGTATTATCTACAATATAACTGAATATTTATTTTAAAACACATTTAAACTTTTTTATACTTTTTAAACATCTTAAACTAAAATATTAATGGTTGAGTTGAAGGAATTGTATAATAATAAATCTATTTAAATTTATAAGTGTATTATATAAATAAATAATGCAGATGCAGTGATAATAGGAACCAGCAACGTTAAAAAGAGATTCGTGTTGGGAAGCAAAGGATGCATAAAAAATGCGCCGTGTTACATTGGCAGAAATACAGAGTATGCAGGAGACAATTCGAATTCTCACTGGTTCAGTCGCGAATGGTCGTTCGCGCCGTACGGTTTAGTAGTACACTTTAGTGTAGAGATTAGTACTGGCCATCCGCCAGTCTTCCAACCGTTGCTGCACCCAGGATTTTTATCCAAATAAGACCTACACATTAGGTGGTTTCCTTGCAAAAAGATTCTACTCTCCCATATCGTTAACCAGGTGAGTCCAAAAGATAACTCAACTAATTTACAAATCAATAATTGAATTATTTATAAACTTTAATATATAATCAAAATGTATTAAAAAATAACAATAAAATTTCAAAAAATCTAAATTATAGTTGAATAATTTTTCACTTTATTTGGTTAATAAAAATGATTAAACAGGTTTTTAGCGCTTCTTTTTATTGAATACATTATAGAAATTACTTTCACGCATTTTGTGAAACGTCATTGATTTGTATTCGCCAAACGAATTTGAATTCATCCGAAATTCAATTTATTTACACGTTTCGGGAGTTTCTTGTCGTGCATTTAATTATAAAATACAAGTATAATACAGAGGTTTGATTTATATCCTAAAGTTGCTTACCGTCATTTAAAGTTATTGCCATTTATTCGATTATGAATAATTTAGTTGAAAAATAAAAATATGTTAAGAATTTCGCGTAAATTTATTAAATGAGGTAGAAAGACCTTGAT
The DNA here is from genome assembly GCA_963457615.1 of Nicrophorus investigator. NCBI lineage: Eukaryota > Metazoa > Arthropoda > Insecta > Coleoptera > Silphidae > Nicrophorus > Nicrophorus investigator. Next base: position 17,827,178 of record OY735140.1, on the reverse strand, counting down.
CTTTTTTTTAACAAATTATGTTCGTCAATGAATATTTTCATTCTTATTATTAAATGATACAAAATATTGCTTTAATTGAGTTAATTAAATACAAAAAATGTAGTGCTCTATTTTGTTTTATATATTTTTATGTTAAATATATGCAAATTCAAGTCAATTATGTTTCTTCGCTCTTGAAGAGGTTGAATACCTTATTCGTAAATTTAATATTCCACAAAAATATATCCAGTGTTATCGTATGTAAATGTGTTCGCGTCATTTACAGTAAGAACGCATATATTCTAACATTCTATAATAAGAATCTATACAACAAAAAGAAAGTGTCATAATAGAATAGTAATTTCAAGAATTTCAGTTTAGTTGTAAAATTATTTATTTATTATCTAAAATTAATAATGTTAAGGCTATCAACCAATGACATAGTCTAAATTATGAATTTATATTTTATATCTATGTTAGAATGTATTAGTTCTTTAATTCTTTTAAATATTTTAAAATGTTTATTCAAGTTAGTGATAATAATTATTACAACATGTACATAAAATAGTTCGGATCAAATTATTTGCTAATGAAATTTTACAATAATAGTACAATAATAATAAAATATAACATTAAAACAAAAATATTTTTATTAAAAGTAAAAAGTGCAATATTAATGTTTATTTATTATTTTGCAAATGAATAAATAATTGTATTAATGTGTAAGAATGCAATATTAATATTAGATGTTTTTTAAATGAATTTTCCTTGAATTTAATTAAAAATTGTACAAATGTTACAATCAAGTCGAATATTCAATAGAAACGTTCGAACCAATTTAAGAGTTATTAATGAAATAACCTCCAGATTAATTATGTTTTTCCATTGTCATTGAACTTTACTAATTTATTTAGTTAACTTTCAATCAAATTGTTTTGGATGGATCTGTGTTTGTTATCGAGTTGGGATTTGGCACACGGGATAAATCTGTCTTTGGCATCTACGAGAATGACCGGTCGCAATGTTCAATGGATTTCGACACGCGAGTAATGTCGAATTACGCTTACATTACGTTGTCTCTCGTGCGTAGAAAACATTGTTTCACTTTCCGCCCATGCTCAGATTTACGAAACTTCTATGCATATTCAACGCTTATTTGCAATATGCAAATAAACAAATAAATAGGCAGCTCGAAGACGAAGATCTAAAAGTCTGGTTCTGCTCTCTTGATCGCACTTTAAAATTGTTTGTCTGGCGGAGGAGATAAATTCTAGAAGGCAATAAATATCCTTTACACTCTCCACCCACGAGATGCATATCAATTTGCACAAAGGAGGAGAATCGCTGCAGACCACCCGGCCGTAAAAATACAAACCACGGTCGTAATGATTATTAATTAAAATCGCATTTGTGCTGTTTCCCTCCGTCTTCGTCGTTATCGTTTTTGCATTCTTGCCAAAAAAGAAATAACTTTCCTCGAGGGCCTTCGGTTTTGTGCAACGCCATTGCATAAGTGGACGCAACGCATCATCGTATCTGCAGAATGTTTCTGATGCTCATCGGATCGTCTTCATTACGCGGATGTTGCGTGTCCGCACGACGAGACGATCCGCGAATCCTGGATCCAATCCGTTCCATGCCGACCGAGTTCATTAGCTTTCAAAATACGGAAATGCAATCAATGTCATTTCGCTGGTTCAGCTGATTAATCATGTTGATGTTGATTCATTCATCTTTAAACGTAAGCTTTTTTTTTGTAATCATTTCATTTTTAATTACGTGAAAGTGCGGATACAATAATTATAAAATTAAGCATGTTTTTACGAAATAATCTTTTTATACTTCCTTAATTGATAATTAAGTGTATGTAGTCCGCAAAGTGAAATGGAAAAACAAAACTATAAATATATTTTATTTTTAAGCAGATGCACATGATTCATATTCTCTAACACTGCGTCATATTTGTTTATAGCAAAACCCAATTGTTAGAAGTTTTTCACCAGTTTCTCGCTTTAATACAAAGTGATAGCAGTCATATCGCCACTGAGAAAAACTTTGCTTCAACTAATTAAAATCCAAATATGCACCTGACAATTATCACGTAAATTTCATCTATATCTTGTCCGAAAAATATGATATTATTTACATAATTACTTTGTATAAATTGACAATAATAAACAAAAATTAAGTTGTTGGATTTCCTACATACATTCCACTTGATGAAGCTTCAAATATTAGACAATACAAATATAATTAATTCAGATGAGGTAATCAGCTTTATAAAATGAATGCGAAGAAAATAAAGTATCAACTTTATAAATGCGACTTTTATGATATCATATTTTTAAAACAATCATTCTAAAATTCATTATTTTTTATATCATTCTATACAATCTATTTTATTTAGAAAGTAGCTGTTTCAATGATTTTTTGCATCCAAAATTTCTTAGATATATTTTTTTGTATATGAAAGGCCATAACATTTACTCCAAATTTAATAAGGTTTCTTTGATATTAACTAAATTAGATTGCAATTATTGTAATTATAAAAGTTATCAAGTATTAATTATATTATCGTTGTTTCACATGAGATTATTTACAAATATGATTAAGTATGAATCAATACTTCTTGATAATTGTTGTTATCATTATGAATTTATTTATGAAGACATATTAAAAATGCATTGTATTGTTAAATAAAACCAATAACTTGCGATAAATTAAAGTCAATGACTAAATATTAGATATTAGTCACTGCGCGGAATACATTGATATTGCATACATGATTAATATTAAGTGTTTATATTAACTGAAATCAAAATCGATCTGCCAAATAGCATCTGTCATCGTTCTCGTATTTCATAAATATCATATACACAATATGTCTACTTGGCAGCAATGGGATTCTTGCTTCTCTATAAATAGTTTCATCTAAACATGCAAACATTGTTCTGCACGAAAAAATGTAAAGGCAACATCAGAAATAGAATCACAGAATTCCCTATAAAGTTTAAGGTCAAGAAAATATGCATTCAAATTTGGAAAACGAAAAGTTACGCAACTCGTAATTGAGGTAATTATAAATAACCTTTGCCTTCCTAACATTGAAAATGAGTTATTCAGATAAGAATTAGAAATTGCTGTAATTATATAGGAAATTATACGATTAATTAATGAATACGCTCAGTACATCCTTCGATTTAATTTGCAGAATTTACATATTTATGCAACAGTAATGAATCGGTTTAAGCATATGAAAATATTTAATTATTTTTAATACTATAATACTTATAAAGTTACTTAACTTTACATTATGTTGACAAATTTTGTATTCCGTTACATTATAAATATATATATAGAATTTGTAGCGCTAATGTAGCAAATAAAACTAGTTGTGATAATGTATATGCTACGTAGGTTGTTACGTTCTTGTAGGTAGGTAATATCTATTAAGCCGCAAACTGAATTTCTTACGTTTCTAAAAACGATGCATGTCAAATGGAAGTTGCTTATTGCTACTTTCCCCAATTACACTGAAAGATTCCAAACTAATGCGGCTATAAATTTATTATGTTTTAGTAAATATCTAACTTAATATTCGAGGACTTGAAACCTCATAAAAATAAATTAATTTTCAACATTTTATTTTGCTGAATAAAAATGTGTGCTAATTGAAACATGCGAGGTTTTGCTGAATGTGAATTGATTATATTGAAGCTGTGTACAAAGTATTGAATTGATAACTAAAATTGTTTCATTGTCAGATTTATTCTTGAATCTGTCAGTGGAGCAATATGTCTGTGCGTGCGTTTATTAAAATAAAGTTAGACCCCACTATTCCCAATTGAAGGCTATTGTTAGAAATTAAACCGACTGCACACAATTGTGTAAATGAACATTCTAATGAAAAAATAAACATTTGTTTTCGTTCGCATTCAAAACATTTCACTTATCACGGTGCGTCACAGATGGTTTGAAGAAAATAATAGAAATGCAAATAAATAGATTGCATGCTGCACTCTAGTTGTAAAGAAACTATAAGTAGAACAGAAGCGTAAATAATTTGTGAGATTTTGTTGTTTTTAGGATATATTTGATTTTTTTTTCTAGTAATCAACTTAACTTCCGTTAAGTAAAATATTCTGTAAACATAAAAACAATTTACTTTAAGATAAGCTTTATTTTTGATATATTTTCCATTTAATCATTCGATATGTCGTTTTATGTTTCCATTAAAAAATTATAGTGTACGTTCTTAACTATCAATTAATAATTCGAAAAATATATCATTTACGTAATTCAAATAAATAGATTTAAATGCAAGATTGTATGTTACACAATAGTTCTAAAGTAACTATAGGTAGAACAGAATCGTAAATAATAAATGACATTTTGTTGTTCGTAATATATTTCCTAGTAATTGAATTGTCAATAGATTTATTTAACTTACTTTAAGTAAAATTTTCTGTAAACATAAAAAACAAATTTAACAGCTGTAATTTTTTGTTAATAATTGTAAGGTATTAAATTTTGTTAAATTTGAAATTGTTTAAAATTCAACTAAATAAATTGCATGCTGCACAGTAATTGCAAAGAAGCTATAAGTAGAACAGAAGCGTAAATAATATTTGAAATTTTGTTGTTTTTAGAATATATTTAAAATATTTCCTAGTAATCAAATTGTTAATAGATTTATTAACTTACTTTATGTAAAATTTTGTGTAAACATAAAAAGCAAATTTAACTATTATCAATTTTTACATATTTACCATATAATCATTCCATATGCAGTTTTATGTCTGACATTAAAAAAATATAATGTACGTTCTTAAATTATCAATAAATAATTCCAAGTAGAAATATAATATAAAAAACAGTGTTAAAGAGACATTGTTTAATATGAAATAAATAAAATATACAATAATGTAACTTCAGTTGCAGTTGTAAATTTTCCTTTATTAATTGAAAGTGTTAAATGTTGCTAATTAATTAATTTATTTTACCATAAGCTTTATTTTTTACATATTTTCCATTTAATCATGTAGTTTCATGTTTGCTATTAAAAAATGTAATTTATGTTCTTAAACTATCAATAAATAATACAAAGTAGAAAAATATTGAAAACCAGTTTGAAAGAGATCTTTATCATTATTAAATAAAGAAATATATAACTTCAGTTAAAGTTGTATATTTTTCTTTGTTAACTGAAAGATGTTATATTTTGTTAAATTTAAAATTGAAATTCAAATAAATAGATTGCATGCTACACAGTAGTTTTAAAGAAGCTATAAATAGAACAGAATTTAATTTAAAAAACAAATTTAACTTTTATCAATTTATTTTATCATAAGCTTTATTTTTTTTGTACATATTTACAATTTAATCATTCCATTAAAAAAAAATTAGTGTACGTTCTTAAACTATCAATGAATAATTCGAAGTAGAATCTAAATAGAAAAATAATGAAGAACAGTGTTAAAGAGACATTGACTAATATTAAATTATAATTTCAGTTGTCAGCACTTGTAAATTTCCTGTTAATAATTGAAAGGTCATTAAAATTTAACTAAATAGATTGCTTGCTGCATACTAGTTTTACAGAAACTATAAGTAGTTAGAAGCGTAAATAATAAGTGAGATTTAGTTTTTAGAATATATTTGATATTTTTTCTAGTAATCAAATTGTCTATAGATTTAATTAAAATTTTCTGTAAACATAAAAAAAATTAACTTATCTATTTATTTTTATTTTTTTTACATATTGCAGAATTATGTGTGATATTAAAAAAATATAATTTACATTCTTAAATTATCAATAAATAATTCCAAATAGAAAAATTATAAAAAAAAAAACAGTTTTAAAGAGACATTGATTAATATTAAATAAATAAAATATAACTTCAGTTGCAGTTGTAAATTTACTTTTATTGAAAGTGTTAAATTTAACTTTTATCAATTTATTTTAACATAAGCTTTATTTTCTTTTTAAAAAAATATAATTTAATCATTCGATATGCAATTTTATGTTTGCCATAAAAAAAAATTAGTGTACGTTTTTAAACTATCAATGAATAATTCGAAGTAGAATCTAAATAGAAAAATAATGAAGAACAGTGTTAAAGAGACATTGATTAATATTAAATAAATTAAATATATAAAAACATAACTTCAGTTGTTGTTTATTAATTGAAAGATGTTATATTTTGTTAAATTTGAAATTGGATTAAAATAAAAATGTGCACTTTTTGTAAAATAATATTTCCGTTAAATGTTATAAACAGTAATTTGGGACAATTATCACGTACATTTCGGCTATATCATGTCCGAAAAATATATCATTTACGTAATTCAAATAAACAGATTTAAATGCAAGATTGTATGTTACACAATAGTTCTAAAGTAACTATAAGTAGAACAGAAGTGGAAATAATATGTGAGATTTTGTTGTTTTTAGGATATATTTAATATATTTCCTAGTAATCAAATTGTCAATAGATTTATTTAACTTACTTTATGTAAAATTTTCTGTAAACATAAAAAACAAATTTAACTATTATCAATTTATTTTAACATAAGCTTTTTTTTACATATTTACCATAAAATCATTCCATATGCAGTTTTATGTGTGACAATAAACAAATATAATTTACTTTTTTAAATTATTTATAAATAATTCCAAGTATATAAATAATTAAAAACAAAAACAGTGTTAAAAAGACATTAATTAATATTAAATAAATTAAATATATAATAATATAACTTCAGTTGTATATGTAAATTTTTCTTTATTAATCGAAAGTATTAAGTTAATGTAAATTAATGTATTTTAACATAAGCTTTATTTTTTTTTACATATTTGCAATTTAGTCATTCGATATTCCGAGCAGAAAGACCTTGGTCGATAGCCCTTTGGCTAGGTATATTTATTGTATTGAATTAATTTTTGGTTGTTTTATATTTAGAATATTTTTTTTAAATTATTTGTGTTTTTTCAGAGTTACATTTATTTTCCTTGCATTTTTATATTTATTGTATACTGTGCAATAAATAATGTTATTATTATTCATTCGATATGCAGTTTTATGGTTGTTATTAAAAAAATATACTGTACGTTATAAATTTCCTGTAGATAATTGAAAGGTTTTGAATTGTGTTAAATTTGAAATTGTATTAAAATTCAACTAAATAGATTGTATGCTGCGCAGTAGTTGTAAAGAACCTATAAGTATAACAGAAGCATAAATAATATGTGAGATTTTGTTGTTTTTAGGATATATTTGATATATTTTCTAGTTATCAAATTATCAAAAAATTTATTTAATTTCCGTTAAGTAAAATTTTCTGTAAACATAAAAAAACAAATTTAACTATTATTATTTAAGCTTTATTTTTTTAACATATTTATCATTTAATTTTTCGATATGCAGTTTCTTGTGTGCACTTATAAAAAAAAAAAATTACATTCTTAAATTATCAATAAATAATTTCAAGTATAAAAATGATAAAAATCAGTGTTAAAGAGACATTGATTAATATTAAATAAATAAAATATATAATATAACTTCAGTTGAAGTTGTAAAAAAATATCAATTTATTTTAACATAATCTTTTTTTTTCATATTTATTATATAATAATTCGATATGATTTCTTGTGTACCATTAAAAAAAATATAATTTCTATTCTTAAATTATCAATAAATAATTCGAAGTGCAATCTAAGTAAGAATAGTTTTAATGAGACATTGGTTAATATTAAATAAATAAAATATATCATAATATAACTTCACTTGCAATTGTAAATTACCCTTTATTAATTGAAAGGTGTTATATTTTGTTAAATTTAAAATTGGATTAAAATAAAAATGTGCACTTTCTGTAAAATAATATTTCCGTTAAATGTTATAAGAAGTAATTTGGGAAAATTATCACTTTATTATAGTTATCGGCTTTAACTTTTCCGAAAAATATGATATCATTTACATATAAATAATGCAAATAAATAGATTGCTGCACAATAGTTCTAAACTAGAATAGAAGCAAAAATAATATTTGAGAGTTTTTATTTCGTGCTAATTAAATTGTCAATTATATTTTACTTCCGTTAAGTAAAATATTCTCTAAATATAAAAAAAACAACCATTATAATTTTATTTTAACATCAGTTTTATTACATAAGATGTTATATTTTGTTAAATTGGATTGAAATAAAAATATGCACTTTTTGTAAAATAATATTTCCGTTAAATGTTATAAACAATAATTTGGAACAATTATCACGGCTGTATCATGACCGAAAAAAAAATCATTTACGTAATTCAAATAAAAAGATTTAAATGCAATATGCAGTTTCTTGTGTGCCATTAAAAAAAATATTTACATTCTTAAATTATCAATAAATAATTCCAGGTAGAAAAATAATATAAAAACAGTGTTAAAAAGACGTTGATTAATATTAAATAAATAAAATATGTAATAATATAACTTCAGTTGTAGTTGTAAATTTTCCTTTATTAATTGAAAGTGTTAAATTTTGTTAACTATTATTAATTTATTTTAACATATGCTTTAATATTTTTACATATTTACAATTGAATCATTCGATATGCAGTTTTATGTTTGCCATTAAAAAATATATTGTACGTTTTTAAACTATGAATGAATAATTCCAAGTAGAATATTAAATAAATAAAATATATAATAATATAATTTCAGTTGTAGATATAAATTTTCCTTTATTAATTGAAAGGTATTTTGTTACATTTGAATTAGCATTAAAATAATACTTTCGTTAAATGTTATAAACAGTAATTTGGGACAATTATCACGTACATTTCGGCTATAACTATTCCGAAAAATTTGAAGTATATTTACGTATATTTCTTATATTTCAATAGATTGAAATGTATAAATAGATTACATGCTGAATAATAATTCTAAAGAAACTATAAGTAAAACAGAAGCAACTATAATATTTGAGAGTTTGTTATTTCCTGCTAATCAAATTATCAATAGAGTTAATTATAAAGTTAAAATATTCCTTAAATATAAAAAAAAACATTATAATTTTATTTTAACATAAGCTTTATTACATAAGATATTATATTTTGTTCAATTTGAAATTGGATTAAAATCTAAATATGCACTTTTTGTAAAATGATAAATTTGTTATAATAAGTAAATTATGCCAATTATTACGTACATTTCGGTTGTATCTTGTCCAAGAAATATTATATCAATTACGTCATTCGAAATGCAAGATTATGTGCTACACAGTAGTTCAAAAGAAACTGTAAGTAGAACAGAATCGTAAATAATATATGAGATTTTGTTGTTTTGGAAATATATCAAATATATCCTACAAATAAGATATATTTTATATATTTCCTAGAAATCAATAAAAATTGTCAATAGGTTTATTTTTATTTAACTTCCGTTAAGTAAAATATTCTGTAAATATAAAAGAATACAAAATTTAACTATTATTAATTTATTTGAACAAATCTTTATTTTTTTTTTACATATTTACCATTTAATAATTCGATATGAAGTTTTATGTCTGCTATTAAAAAAATATAATTTACGTTTTTGAACTATCAATAAATAATTCAAAGTAGAATCTAAATAGAAATATAATGAAAAAGAGTGTTAAAGAGACTTATTAATATTAAAGAAATAAAATATTTAATAACTTATCTTCAGTTGCAAATGTAAATCTTCCATTATTAATTTTAAGGTGTTAAATTTTTGTTACATTTGAAATTTGATTAAAATATGCACTTTTTGTAAAATAATACTTCCCTTATATGTTATTACCAGTAATTTGCGATAATTATCTCGTACATTTCGACTGTAAAAAAATTAGATGTCATTACGTATATTTCTACGTAATGCATATAAATAGATTTAAAAGCAAATAAATAAATTGCAGGCTGCAACTACTGTGCAAGTGTTAAAGTAACTATAAGTAGAACAGAAGCGTAAATAATATATGAGATTTTGTTGTTTTTAAGATACATTTCCATTTTGATTTAACTTCTGTTAAGTAAAATATAAAAAAATACAAAAATTTTAATTTTATCAATTTATTTTAACATAAGCTTTATTTTACACATTAAATCATTCGATATGAAGTTTCACGTCTGTCATTAAAAAATATAATTTATGTTCTTAAACTATTAATAAATAATTCAATAACTTCAGCTGCAGTTATAAATTTAACTTTATTAATTAAAAGATAATACATTTTGTTAAATTTGAAAATGGCATGAGACTATTGTATATTGTATATTTATAAATATTATATAACATTATCTAAATATTGATTACGTATTTTTTTTTAAATTATACCTATAAGGAAATACAATTATGATTCATATCACTAAATTTGTGTGGTGAATATAATAAAATTTATGATATTACATTTTTGTAATAATATTATTATGCTGTTATGTATAACCATTATTGTCAGTATTGTTGTAGCTTATGTTATATCTGTATGTTTATGTACAGTTACGAGTATCTTTATGACTTAGTATTTATCCACTCTCTAAATTTTCCGAGAAGTAAATAGTACGAAGGGACATTACTAATCTTAATCTTACATGATAATATTTAATCCTATTTACAAACTAGAAAGTGCATTCTAGCTAATGCGATAATAACTACAAATATGTATATTTGCCTGAGCACATCATGATTAGGGAATAAGACTTTTCCCTTACCCAAATGTTGTACTCCCACTACCCTAAATGATGTACTATAAAATAAGATGTTTATGTAACCAAAGGGCCAGTCCCAGTCCCAGCCCAGTCCCAGTCCAGTCCAGACACGGTCCAGATAGTCCTAGTGATACTTTGATCAAGTCCAAGTCTCACTCTACGTAGAAGCAACCTATGCTTGTAGCAACTGGAAGCAACTTTAAGAACTTATACATCAAAGTGTAAAATATATAATTGTTGTATACACCGTCTTTTTAATCTGGTATTTATCATAAAAACTCCACATCGACAAATCTACGAAATATTCCACAAGTGTCCAGAGATATTACATCCCGGGACACGACAATGCAATATTTTTTTTATAATAGTCGATGTTCGAAATGGCAGAAGATAGTGCAGTTTTATCGTCAGATAAACAATTATCTAATAATTACGTTGGATAATCTATGAAAATTTCACACGTCATTTCTACTTAAGTGGAATTATTTAAAAAATAATCCTGCAATTATAGAAGTGCATAAACTGTCTAATCTTAGGTAGATCGACATTATATAGATGGAAGATTATCTTGATAATGTTATATACACGTGTAATACAAATATATAGATTAAAATTGAAACAAGACAATATACGTTAATGTAAAAAAAAAAGATTTTTTTTTTAATTTTGTGAAAAGCATGATTCAATAATTTCACTAAGTAATTGTTAAGTCCTGTATAGGGCGAAGTTTAGCAATTTAGGAGTACGGGTTAGCCCTTTGGGCCAACCAAGGTTGTAATAACTGCAGTTGAGAATAGCAGCAGATACACAGAGAAAGGAATTGTGGAATCGCAGCGCATCAATATACTAACGACTATTAATCTACGCGAATTTAAATAATTTATAAAATTAATACGTTCATAAAATCAGTAAAGTTTATCAACTTTAAAAAAATGTCATGCGTCATAAGATTTACTTAATATTCAGACGAATAGATTATAAATAAAAAAAAACGCATAAGATGTTATTTCTTAATAAGTCATTCAATTTAATAAACAATAAAAAAAGATAGAAATAATTTACTGTTTAAAAACTCTAGATTTCCAAATTATTTTTTATTTAGATAATACAACATGCTACAATTTATATCTGTTAACGAAAGATAAGAGTAATTTCATTATTTGATATTCCTCAACTAATTTTCTGTTTACAAAAAATTGACATTATAAAATGTAACATACATTTTATATAGTAAATAAAGTGAGTGGAAAAATATAAATTAATGACTGTCTCTTTATTAAAAGTCGACTAATTAATTGTAAAATATTGATTTAAATAATTAGAAGTTCACCACGAAGCGAGCAGGCGACAACGTCTGGGTATGAATAGAAGTATTGGTCAATAAATAACATTTTGATGGTAAGAATGCGGGTATATTCTTAACGAAAAGCCTCGGAGCGATGCGGTCGGTTAATTTACAAAACAGCTATTTGCAACACACCCAAAATGAAAAGAATATATAAACATTTTGAACTTGGGAATTTTAGTGCGTAACGACCATAAAAGTTTGCAATGCGATCGGAATACCTTAGGTTTGAGCCGCAGAGCCGGCTGTTCGCTGAACAAACGATTATATCATAGTGGGTTACGTCGAAGGCTTTTCTATTATTAGACATGATACACAAATACACATAACAAATGCATAATTCTAATAATCGCTATAATTACATTTATTGGTTTATTTTATTTTTTATCTTTTAGCTATTAAATGCAATTTTAACTTGATCCTTGGCACAGTTTTAAATATTTATTTGGATACTTGTAAAATGTTATACCGAATCATAATAAATGCGGTGATCAATCGAAACATATTTAGGCCAGAGCTCAGGCAGAGGGAAATAAAGTACATTACGTAAGCTCAGTTTACGCACTTTGGAAGCGATGTGCATGTGTGATTATTCACTTAGCGGGTTTCGTTAGTTCGCTAAAATCTCATAAATATTAGCATTTAAATTGTGGGCGAAACTTTTGTTGCCGGTGGGCGAAACGTAGAGCGGCAGGTTGATGAGGTTTCATTGAAAAGGAATTCAAGTTTGTTTATATGATTGAGATCATACAAAAACGAAAATAATTCATTATGTAAGATGAAAATTTAATTTAAAACAAGTTCAAAAATCTGAACGCCGGTGGCTGCATTTACAGACCGCATTCATCTGACTTAATGACTAATATTACTGTCCTTAATTGCAAAATTACTATGTTTAAATTGTGGACATTTACATGACCCAAAAGGCAAGAAAAAAGTGAATTATCTGCCTCGATGGACTTTCAATATTTCACAATTTGTTTAAAGATGAATTAATGTACAACGAATTTCTTTATTGACTAATACAGGTCATATTTATATGAACTTCATTTCTATAAATACGCATTTAAATTATCGATTAGTTAAGGAAAACAAGATGTAGTTATTATTGGAATATTCATTAATTTAACTTAAGCTCTAGTATCAACTCGATATATTATTTTTGAATTAATCATTTAATTTGCATATTTTATAATATCCAAATAAATCAAATTAAATCTTCAGAAAAAAACAGAAATATTTGATAAATAAAATAGTACAAGAAAATCAATTTTATTGTTACAAATTTAACAAAAATATTAAAATAATATAAATGGATATTTTCTCAATTACACCAATTAAGTTTCCGTCATTTTAATTATAGTTATTGCAATAAATGCTGTTATTCTAGTTATTAGCTATTATTTTATATCATAAAAGTTTTGAAATGAAACTAATAATATTTAAGATTTTTTTTAATACTTCCTTGTATGTATTGGATTGGCATGAAAATAATGTCCGTTTTGTATTTTTTTAAGCGATTTCGCTCTCATAAAACTGAAATATTTGATAAATAAAATAGTAGAAGAAAATCAATGTTTTGTTATAGTTATTATATCACTATTTTTACAAATTTAAGAAAAATGTTAAAATAATTTAAATGGATATTATATCAATAACCCCATTTAAGTTTCTGTCTTTTTAATTATAGTTATTGCAATAAATGCTGTTATTATTATTTTTATAAAAGTTTTGAAATGAAATTAATAATATTTAAGATTTTCGTTAATACTTTCTTCTATGTATTGGATTGGCATGAAAATAATTTCGGTTTTGTATTTTTTTGCAATTTCGATCTTATAGAACTTTGAGTGATTATTTAAAAAAAAAGTGCATTCTCTTAAGTAATCAACACCATAAACTTCAGATATCTTTTTGTGAGACTCACCTGCATTCTTGCATATACGAAAATAAAAAAGGAAAATATGTTAAAAATATTCTTTTTTACATTCAATGTTAAAATTGACATTAAACTACAAGCTATAAACCATTTAATTTGCTTCTAAATTAAGCTAAAAGTGGCATCAATCAAGTGCCAAAATGACAAGTTATACATTGACAAAATCTTTCAAAACAGACATATCTGTTAGTGAAAAACGATATTATTTTTTTTTTGTATTAATATTTATTGTATTTTATAAATAATTACATTAAAGTCAGATGAAATTTTATAAAGGTTACCAAAAAATATATTGTGAAAATTTAATTAAACATAAAAAATAATGAAGTCGACTGAATCTTGTTGTACTAAAAGGAGGTCACTTACAGTTATACAGTTAATTCGTTTTATGTTTTGTTATTCTTTGGATGTACAAGATGTATTCTCATGTTTATTAAATATGTAGTCTGTTTTTAAAATCTAACTTTCATCAAATTATTATTGAAAAATAGATACTAAAACTAAAACAACTTTAACTAATAATAAAATATTATATATATATTATAATCCACAAACAATGAGGATGAGGCTTATTGAATCGCAGTCAAAACGATAAACTTTTACGATGCAAAAGCATGTATCATTACGATCTCTTTTATATTCTTCTATATATAATATTTGGGGTTACTGGTGAAACACAGACATTGCGAAATTTGGCGGAACCGAAACTATGCTGCGACAGATAAACACTTTCTGCTTCATACTTATTTTTAACGTACGAATTTCGTGTCCATATTTTAAGCGTTTATCATTCCTTTATTTGCGAAAGAATGCTAACAAGAAACATGTTGGCAAAATGTTTTACATTCTTAGTATTTAATGAACGTTCAAAAAAAATTCTTTTTCTGTAATACGCATTAATATAACTTTAATTTTATTAATTTTAATGTTAAATTAATTATAAAAGCCTGTGACTATTATATAAAGTATGATTATACTTGAATTATTATTTATAATGATTATTACACTATAATCTAATGCAAAAAAGTAAATATTTTTCATGTGTTGTGAAATGTCGAAATAATATATAAAAAGGTTTGCTGGTAACGGAATAATCTTGGTTTATATCTGAATCACGATGCATTATTTGTTCGACCTATATTAAAATAAAGCGAAAAGAAAATATATAACTATTGTAATGGAGGAAAATTGCAAGCGTATAAATAAATACTTCGCCAATATTTACTCAATATTATTGTGACATACATAGCACATGAAGATGAATATTTTAAATAGCATATCTAAAATTATTAATATTTCAATTATTTAATACATTTATTGTGATTATTATATTTGAGTGTTTTTTAATCTTATATTTGCGAGATTATTTAATTATATAGATTAATTTTAGCTTAAAAATATTAAAACGTACTAATTACATAAAAAGGTAGTAAATATAACGTAATTACTAAAAGGATCTTTTAATTCCAAGGTATAATATTTAGTGACATGATTGATTTATATATTCGAATTCTCGATATAATTGACATTTTTATCGAAATGTGATATTAATAATATATTTTTTTTAACTTCTACAAAAAATATTGTTCTATAAAAGTATAATACACCTGTAATGTATGAAATTGTAATGAATATTATCCATCTATATATTTTTTCGCAACAGGCTTTTTGTACTTTGTCTAGCAGTTGCTGTTTTATCTTCGTTCGGATCGATTTCTTTAAGAACCTTCAGTTCGGCCTCAATAAGTTCAAGGCTTTCAGAAAACTTTCTTATTATCATGGTGATGATCGATTCCATTTCAGCATCTTTCACATCTTCACTTACATTTTTATTTATCATTTCTATGATATAATCAATCATATCTGAGATCATAATTAAGCTTAATTTATGATAACATAGTATAAATTATTCAGATAAAGTTTAAATTATATTTTGGGAATAAAATTATTTTTTTATTAATAAAGCTCATAAAGATTGACGTATTGGCTATAGATTTTTCTTTAAAGTTAATATAAAAATAAAATAAACTCAATATTCTCTTAATAAATTAATATGTTTTCAAAAAGGGTAGAAATTTATGTGTTTTAAAATTTAAATATTTTATAATTTCATAATAAATTTAGAATATTATATAATAATAATAACATTTATTAATCACATTATGTGACCAAAGGGCTATCGACCTTAGTCTTTCCGCCAATAGAATATTATTTTATCAATTTAATTTATTAAATAGTTTTTAAAATCACATTTTAAATATTATGTTTTTAATTATATAATAAAATATTTCGATAAGCTTATTTTTATAATATTTTATAATATTTTTCAATGCTAAATGCAAAATGTTTACAAAACATACTTAAAATAGTTCTAGTAAAAGTTGTTCTCGCATAGAGAATTTGCAGGTAATAATTTCTGATTATGGTATAATTTTGTAATAAAAAGTTCATAATTTAAATGCCAAACAACAATATTTTTGTTATTGTACTTTCATTTTATAATGTATACATTTTGAATGTAATAGCTGAAATATTATAGTTTACGAAATTATATTTTGATGTAGACTTAAGCGTGATCATTTTGTAAATAATACAAAAAATAATGTAATATTCGCACCTCATTTTATAGCATAGTAAAGATAAATCGTATTTCTGAGAATGTTTATATATTCGCAATTTATAAGTATTGAAAAAGTAAGAATCTATTAATTTATAATTAGTACCAAACATATTATGAATGATCTATGTTATCTATAAACTCGTTTGTGTAGGAATGTAAAATTGATGAATATTGTTTGTAATATTGCAATTTAGCAGCAAACAATAGAATTTGGTTAAAATTAAATAAAATTAGCCGTAGAAATGCAACGAATCTTCTGTAACTACGTTTTGAGGTCAGGTTACGATTTTCTCGAAAGGAGGTACATAAACAACAGCAATTGCATTTTCTCCATTCCTCAACATATTGAATACCATCGTAAAGTCGACCACATGAACCATAATTCATTAATTAATTAAAACATTGAATGGAAAGTTTAATATTTTATGATTATGATAAGTTAATAAAAAGAGCGATTATTTACAATGATTCATTTTTTGTTGCAGGGATTTTTATGTGATCAAGAATTATGGATATCTCAACAATAATTCTCGGAAGGACCATGAAAACCAGCATATTTTTACTTTTAGCTTTATTAGCAAGTAAGTAAATTGAATTAAAAAGTGCTAATTAAGTTAAAACCGAGATAAGATCGTAATAACGGAAGAATGACTAATACGTAATCATTTTTAAAATCCATTTTTTTTGCAAAATTTTCTTTCCTGTCCTAATTTGCGGTTGTGGGTACCTTCGACATAAATTCAAATAAGATAATGAAATATTTAATCAGTTTTTGGTAGATTCTGATCTACATTTCAATGGAATGTCGTCCGCAAGTGGAACGTAATAACTCATATTTAACAGTCACAATTTGTTTTGTTGTCTCCTTTTTGTGTTAAAGTTGCACAATAATTATTATGTCATCGTAGGAGATGAGATGCGTGGACGGCACGCGGAGGGAAGACTGTAATAGATTACATTATTTGCATAGTCGGATGAGTTCATCGCGGCTGCATCTCAAATTGTCGAATTGAATTTTCGGGGTTACGTATACTGTTTAATCGGAGTCAATTGATATTAATAATTATTAATTAGAAAGATTTTTCATCACGTCCCAAGGATGTTATACTACTCCAAGGTTTATCGCCGTCGTAAAAAATAATTAACTCTTTGTTGTTATTCGCAGTTTCGAGCGCCAACAGGGATGAAAGGCATTCAGAGAAGTTTAAGAGCTATGTGTGTCCTCCGAACTTTATGCGGCTCAGCTACAAGTGCTACTATTTCAGTAATTACACTGCTACGTGGCAGGATGCTTACTATAAATGCAGTGAATTGAGAAGCAACATCGCAACTATTAAGAACGGAAATCAGGATAAGGTCATCAGGAGGACTTTGGATCAGAAGGGTTTAGGTAATTGGATTAATGCTATAGGGACTGCGAGGAATTAAGTGAGTTTGTGTTTTCAGCACCGAAAGAGTGGTGGGTAGGAGGTAGATACGATTGGGGTACGATGTCCTGGAAATGGGCTGAGTCCGGTAAAACTTTGCAATATAATGGTTTTCACGAAGACTTTAATCTAATGCACGATAAAGAAAGTCTTCAATGGAATTGCATTATTTTGGATCCAGCTAAACAATATAGGTAAAATTTGATTTATATAATTCAGACTGTTTGAAATAAATCCCTCGAAAAGAGGTGTACTATTTTTTTAGAATTAATTTTTAATTTGCTCAATATTTAGTTTGTATCCGGATTGATCGAAGTCGCACTATGCGAAGTATTGCATTCTACTAGTTATAGTTTGTCTGTTAGTTAAAACAGGGTTTTTGGAATAATTTGTAAAATTCTGAATTTAAAATTTAAAAAAGCTTATTATGTAAAAAAGTATTTATTTCAGTAACGTTTAAAAAATAATTTAAAATCAATATGAGAGTATTTTCTAGAATAAGAGCAAAATTAAGTTCATATTTTTTAAATCAAATTTCCTTCAGAAATACTATTTAAAATATTTTACAAATTTTCGTTAATATATTTTATTTTGTTATATCTTCATAGTATTTAAATTAAAACTGATTTTTTCATAAAGTTAATGAATTAGTTTTCACTTTTAAATAGTAAACAAAACCTTTTGAAAAAAAATATAGTATAAATTAGAAAATAAATATTAGAACAGATGTTTCAACTGAAAAATATGTGACATAATTGAATGCAGATGATGTAATGATATTTTGTAAAATATGTTTGATTTCTGCAATTTGAAGAATATAGTATTAAAAAAAAACTTAAAATATAGACAAAACGAACTAGATAGAATAAATCTATATTTCTATAATTGAATTAGTTATGAAAAAGTAATGTAATGTATTTAATTATAATTAGTTTTCAATGTTAAGTTGCCATTTAGATCTACATATCTTTATAGCAGAATCTTTTTTTAAATACGAAGGTAGTAATTTAGATAATGATATAATACTTTGGGAATGTTATTTTTGTAACAATTAGTTTGAATAAACATATATCAAGCAACTTGCATAACTTAATGTAATGAATAAATCTGCATTTTACTGGTTTGACTTTTATAATTATAAATAAAGAAGGTAGCATTTCTATTATTGGGTTTTGGAATAAAACTAAATATATTGTTAACTGTTAATAATTATATAATTCGTTAAAAGGATACATATCATAAATAAAAATTGTTTTGTTGCTATTTTTTTAGATACTAAATTTATTAAATATTGTTTTATCGTATTTTAGGTGGAATTCAAGGATGTGCACAGAATTGAAATATTTTATTTGCCAGTCGAAGCTTCGCATCATTGGCAACAAAGGTAGAAAGAAGCTTCAAAAGCAGTACCATACAGATAAACATAACAAGTTGAACGAAGTACCAGTTCCGGAAATACAGTCCAATTCGATTGGAACTGTTCGAAAGCAATACGACAATAATATCTTAAATAAGGTAGCATTTGCAACGAGGCCGAAAGAAACGACTATGCACAGTAGAAAGAATAAAAAGGACACGCATTCTTTGAACTTCAATAATGGAACACAAGCCGATATGCCAATCCGCAGAGGATCAAAATCTAAGAAGATGCGTAAACAGAAGGAAGGTGGTGGACGAAGGAAACATAATAAAATCATGTATAAAACTTACTACGAGGGCACACCAAGTCCTTACCATCCTAGAGTACTCGTAGAAGAATTTAGTTATAGTTAGATTATTAATATACACTTACCTAAGATTCAAAGTATTGCTCGACACGCCAATTTATTTATTATGCTATAAAACTGATTCAAAGAATATCTATATTTTTGTATACAAGTTACTGTAGTTTGTTACAAGTTTTTTTGATTCCTATTTGCTTCACTAATTTATTTTCTAGTTTGTAACTAAACTTTCACATGCATGTATATAGAATCACTTCATTTTTAGGAAAATACATTTACAGATTGTTGTACTGATTACAATTATTTATATGTGTGATATGTAACTATAACTATTTTGCCAATTGTTCAAAATTTCTAGAATCGTATAAATTGTATTTGTATCCGTTTTTATTATCGATGTTCTAAATAAATGAGTGTACCTTTTTGTTCTAAATACAAGCAATTCTAAATATAAGATATGTTTCGAATTTGTGTATTATTTACAAATTATTATTTTTTAATTATCTTTCCTTTATATCCAACACTGTAATCTTAAAATAATTTAATTATATATTAAGCATTTAAAAAACTGATTATTTCGAATGAGACTTAACTCGAACTCAAGAACAAATAAATTGGCAGTTTTAATAATGGAATAAAATAAATTTAAAATTGATGACAATATAATTAATATTCACAGAGATAGGACAACGAATAAAAACTATAGATTATTTTAATTAATACATTCGTTCTATTTATTATACTTGAGTCATTTAAAATGACTGATTTAATTAAAATAATCAAATTGATTACTAGTACTTAAAACTAATGATATTCACAATGCACATTCAGTTGGTTGTTAATTATTTCAATATTTGACTTAATCAGTAGATGTTAGTAGTACATAGTACTTATAGTAGTACTTCAATTTAGCTTGCCAAAAGCATTATACCAGGTATGTAAATATGAAACCGGAATATGCCCATAGATTTGTGGATAGCATTGATTTTATGTTACTATTTGAAGAAAACGGCTGCAGAATAGTATTGAATGCTTGTCAAAACTTACGGTGAGCATGCTTTTAGTAAATCACAGTGCTTCGAATGGTTTAAAAAATTAAAATGTTTGGAAATTTTGACGTGAGAAACGAAGGATTATGAGCTGCTATAACCCGGCGAAATCATTTATACTGAATGTTATCGACAACAAATGATCGATTTGAATCAGTAGAATCAGCTTTGCGTGAAAAACTACCAGAATACAGAAAAGGTAACACAAAGTGGTTTTGCTTCATGATAATTCCGGTGCACACAGCAAAACTCAAAAGAGCAACTTTTTTTTGGCATAGCATCCACAAATTTTTAGACAGGTGGGAAAAATGTATAGCTTCAAATAAAATATTTTGATCATTTTTCATGTATTTTTCTATACAAAAATTCCGGTTTCATATTTACATACCTGGTATATTGCTGAAATTAACTACGGTATTATTTTTAATTTGTAATGTAATCTGTACATATATGTATTTTCTTCTTAATTTTAAGTTTAAGTTTACTTTGGATTCTTTATGTTCTAATTATTAATAATAAATAATTTGACCATAATATCAAAAATATGCATATTACGGTTAGTCGATTTATAAAACCACCTTTTCAATATTTTCTTTTTATGAAATCTAAAAACATGTTTTTGTTACTACTTTAAAAAAAAAAACAGAAAATTTTTCTTTTTTCTAGGTCAAGTCAAGTGTGTCTGAAAAATTTAAACGCGCTGGTTGCCATATATTTGGTTTTTAAAAAATAATTCAAAATTTGAGAACCCCCATAAATTAATTATTTTTTTTTCAAAAAAATGTGTAATTGCTAATAATGGGCTAAAGTCCTTTTAATATTTTAGAAACATTGTCAATAGACTTTTTTGCGCCCACAATAGTGTATGCTGACAAAATTCCAAGAATTTAGCAACTTTTGAGTTTTTTATTGTTTTCTTTCCAAACGCAAAACCGCAAACCGAAAAAGATTGGAAACTTCTGGTTTTCTTTTGTGTAGACGTTCGTGGATTTTATTTAGCTATATTTTTGAAATTGTATAAATAAATGTTAAATAAATTAAATTACCAACATTCTTTATTTCCATTTTTTGCGAAATTAGTATAAAACCACTTTCATAGATAAGTTGAGATTTGATGCAAACATCTATTTACTTTTAGCATACTGTGAATACAAGGTGCAAATGATACGCAATCTTATATAACTGATGTAGATAAAGAAGTTCAAACAAATATGCAGTATGTTGTAGAGATAAATAGAGCAACTTTCACCGGAAAAGATGACGCAAAAAGGTCATTGCTAAATTAAATTCTCATAACGTAAAAATTAATCGATGAACAAATAAAATGTTTTTTTTAGATAATTTTTTTATTATGTTTGTTTAATATAGATTAGATTTGATAAAATCTGATATTTTTTTAGGATACATTAAAAATAAATTATTATTAGAAGAAAATTAATAGAAAAAAATAATCTAAATATTTCTATGCAAAATAAACGTTGGATAACAATAGACTTGGCTATTTTTAAGATTTAAACATTGGAATTTTTATGTGTTAACCGCACCCGCTTTTTCAAATATCTTTCTTCGCTACTTTCTCGTAATTATAATGCAAGGGGTCTGTATCATATCGCTCATGTGCACTACTTTAACAGTGTAGAAGACAAACTTGAATTTGTGCGTTAAGAGCGATTGTTTCTTAATAAAGTGCTATTTTCTTTAATTATTTTAAAGGTTAGTAACTATTTGAAATACAATACTATTTTTCTTAAAATATATTTTATAATTACAATATAATTACAATAAGTCTAATATCTGTATACATTTTATATCTATTTGAAGTTTTCACTAAAATAGGAACAAAATCAGACACTTTTTTTTACAAAACTTAAAATATTTTTTTAGCTGCATATATATTTCTTTTTGATTTATTGACTAATTGTCAAACCTATATTTTCATTTATTATTTGCTATAGAATTAAATGATTATTTATCAAACTAATCAACAATTACAATTTATTACAATTTAAATGTATTTTTATCGCACAGGAATTTCTTTAAATTTAGTTATATTCTGATTGTTTTATACATGAAGGTAATAATGTATATTTCACTAACAATAAACACTGTTGAAAATAGTTTTTCGAATATATTTTTTTGTCGATTTTCTATATACGCAAAATACAGTGAGATCAGATTTGATTTATTCAAACTTAATATCAGCCTAAAAACGCTGCAATATCCTTTCACGAATCGTATCTTTTATAATATGCCAAAACTATATATTTGCAATGCATTTTTATATAAATTATTTAATATATAAAATTTATATAATCTATAAATTTGTATTATTCAAATAAATGCACAAAAATATAATTCTAAAGTAAATAGTAAATAAAATCAATGGAAGTGACATCCAATTTGCAATTATCAATTAATATTATGTTTTTCTTAAACTTGCTGGTGAGAATGTGAATATTATTGAAAGTTTTTCTAACGTATTATTTTTATTATATTTTCATGAACTTTGTGTTGTTTGGTATTAATTATATAAACTGAATAACTGCAAGTACATATAATGATAAAATGATTTTAGTTCATTGATCATTTATTAAGTAATGACTAATAAAGATCTTTTTATAATATAAAAGATACTTACTTCCATATTCAATTTAAATTCCATGCGACATTATATAGAATATCTATACATTGTATAGATTTCATATTATAAAAACGCGTTTCTCAACCTTTTTGCCTCGTGACCCAACATTTTCGTAGATACACATTTTTACAATTGAAACAAATATTTAATGACAAATTTCTCTAATAATATTTTTTAAATTAATTATATTAATATTTTATATCATAATCTAATATCTATTTTTGTTTTTTAATTCTTGATTCATGATTTTTCATCATTATTTTCCTTAACTATTTTTTTAAATTTATATGATCTTCTTTTTGATGTTATGATAATTCTTGTCCAAACTTTTTTTTTATATTCCTAAAATTTCCCACTGTCAGTAATAATTTGACCTGCTTAATATATCAGTGTCAGGGAAGGCATTTTCCTTATCAATAAATAGTGGATTGTAATAATTTATTTATCTATTTGATCCTATCTTTTTTTTACCAATCTAGCATTAATATAATTTTTAATAGTTCTTCCAGAAAATGTCTCCAAATTAATTACAATGTAAGATCTTTTTTTTGCCAAATTGAATGCTCTATCATTTCCAAAATGTGGTTCCACTCCATTAAATCCTATTCTTCAGTATTTTTTGTAATTCTCAAGTTTGTAATTGTAGGTCTATTTAATAATGACTTCGCTATAAGACAATACTCTATAATTTCAGAATTTGTCATCAAATATCCTCATAAAACGTTAGAAATTTATTCATGATAGACCAATTTTCTTTTTGTAAATCTCACTTCCTTCTAAATGTACTACGAAATCTGCATTTTGAACCACCTTGAATCCTAGATTCCTTGGCAAAAAAATCATCGTTAAATTTAAAATTTGATTATCTTCAGAATGGACTTGGATCCTTGAATTGTAATTGTTTTCTCAATTTAATCTCCTACAATATTTTTACCACAAATAGCCATTTATTTCTCTATTCTTTGTCTTATTCTTAATAACTGTTTCTTTCATTCGTAATTCTATAATTATAAGTCTCAACATTAATAAAACTGCTACTGTTGGCACGTTTTGTATGCTTTGGCTGTTCTCAGAGTACAAATTTGTTGTGCATTGAGAAACTTTCTCTTTTTGTTGGCTTTAACACAAGATAACAGCTGTCATTTTGTTACCTATTAAATATTTAAATTTGCGAGCCATAGGTGCAACAGTGATATGGAAAAGGAGTATCCAAGAGTTATTTCTTCTTGAAATCAACAATTCAATTTAATATTTTAAACAATGACAAGGCAACTTCTTGGCCGAGTTCACAAATTGCAGGGGAGCCAAAAATATTGCACTGAAAAAAGAAAAAGCACTTATAAAACAATTATTTATTAAAAACACATCATTAAATACAGTTTTAAGTCTCATATTTTTATTTTATTTACAATCTTCATTTTTTCATCATTAAGTAAATATGATGGCCGTTGACATTTTTGTTTAAGATTTTTCACAAATTATTTGTCGTTTTGAAGATTTTACTATTTCTTTCTGTGTCTATCTGCTGCTATCCTATGCTATTGCAACCTTCAAATTGATTGGCCTAAAGGGCCACTCTTGGCACGGTTCCAAACCGTACAAATTGTGAGAAGTCGCACCATAAATTATATAATACCATAAATTATTATAAAATAAATGTTCTGGTCTTTTTCCTTGCAAAATCAATATTGGGTCTGCAAAAAATTCTCGCAGAGGTCCTGGAATGACAAAAATCAAGTTTCTTAAAAATCGTTAAGTAAAATATAAAAATAAAGAATATTGATTTTATGTCCATCAGTTATACAACTCTGCTACGAAATATAAATTTTGCCACTATTTGTTTACGATTTAGATAATGTTTATATGCTATATAATATTTGTTTATGTCTCCAGCGGTTTTTCTGTAATGGACGTCAAACAAGAAATATAACTTTATATAGGCAACCAAGATATCTAAAAAGTCAATCCATTTTCGTAAGTTTTTGCGCATGACAAAAAGAATTAACTGTTCTGATTGGTATATAGTTTAATAACTTATTTTTTAATCTGTAGAGAGCAAGATGTATCACTTCATTTGCGACAAGTATAATATATGCACTTAGATAAATTGTTTTCACCTTTTATATGCGTATCATGAATAGAACTACGTCTTATAATATTGTCATTAACAAAGCCGTAATACACATAAATAAAAAAAATACTCTTCAATAAATAGAGAAGAATAAATAAATGTTGTAGGTAATTAAAAATAAATAAATAGAAAACTTAATTATGCAATTAATTATGCAAAATTATCAATTATTTCTTCATAATTCATTTTATCCGAAGCGTTTTCTTCGTAAATAATTGATTATACGTTTTAATACTGAAAATGACCATTCACCAAAAGCATTAGATACAGGTAATATTAATATTAATATGATTTCTATATTTGGAAACGTAGATACTATTATTTATAAATTGTTAAATTTTGTCTTTTACAAATTAACATAACAACAAACAGGAACAAATCCTCATCCAATTCCTTGATCCATTTATTACCACTGCGGTATGTTTAGATCTAATTGACGCATTGTCATCTAAATGATAATAAAATAGTTAAAAATATCTTATAAGGTATTTTTAACTTTTCCTATTGGTTTTTGTTCAAAAAAATATTTTGACACAAATCATATTAAAGGCTTGTCGAATCTGGTTATGTAATCTTACGTCTTCCTCGTCAAAAAATAATACCTTTTACGGGACCATTAAAATTGGAATAAACTATTACTATTTCCAGAAATAAACTTCTTAAACTATTAATTTAATAAAATAAATAGTCAAAAATATTTGCAGCAAACGAAATTGGCTTGCAAGGATTTCCTGTTTGCATTTTATCCCAAAAGAACTGTTACTAAAATTAATTATAAATTATTACATTTTGTTTGTTATTTCTCATGATTCCACTTTTGCAGATATTTTTACAGCAATAATTTAAAAGTTATTTAATTTACCATTTATTATAAGATTTAATTAATGTTACCATTGCATTTTCCAGCTATATTTACCGCATTTTCGTACCTTTGTCCTCTACAATTGCTAATATCCAGACCTAATATTTTAAGTAAATACATGATCATAGGCGAAAAAGATATTTGATATTATTATTATTTTTCATAATACTCTAAACATTTATATCATTTGTCTATTCTTTGATAGCCCAGATCATTGATATATGGACAACCTTTTTTTATTTAGAGCAGAATAGAAATTCAATTCTCCAATAGGCAAACGATAACAAAAAAGTAACTTGTACGATGAGAGAGCGTAAGATTCTTCGCACATTTCACTAATATCTCCAACTCTCTTCTTAAAATTTCTTAAAATTTATATTTAATTTATTCTGTTTATTTTATCTAATTTCATAGTTGTTATAATAATGCTATGTATATGCTATGTATATACTATTACAAATATTTAAATAAAATGTCATGTTTTTTATTAAAAATGTACATTAATTCTTAGTTTTTTGGTAATGAAATATCCTTTAGAAATGTATTATGTGGAATAATCGAAAACACAATTTTACTATCAATTTTTATAGATTACTATTAATTATAATTATTATTAAATAAATAAATAAAAAACTTATTTGTATTTATATTTTAAACTAAATAGATTGTAACTAAGATAATGTATCTCCATTTTTGTAACATACGCGACACAGTTTAATTAATTTCTACTTCTCAATTGGAAGTTCACAGCTTTAAATTATTTGAACTTGAACTATCGCTTATGCAACCATACGTGCTGCATAAGCTATAAGTTGACCTACACTTGGATCTCAGCATCTCAATTTTCATTTGATTAATTTATAGTGCAAACACAATCAGTGTTATTTATGAATTATCCTATCTAAATGAAACCAATTGACGAAAACCATAAAAAAATATTTATAAAATATTCATAATCGAAATTAAATTTTAATTTATTATCCAATAAATGAAGAATCTGGGGCCGCAGGCTACCATTTTCTAATTAAAGCAGGTTATATAAATTACTAACTAATCAACTAATTGAAACGGAAAGATTGGATGCAACGAAGCGAGTAATAGATTGTAAAAAAAAGGATTACATTCGATGCAGGATAGATTATGAACAAGGCTAGTCAGGAGTTACGAAATGCAAAATCTGTGGAACAATGGCACATTATCTTTTGCGTGCTACTTATTTACAGAATATTGAATAACATTGATTTTCGCATTCCTTAAAAAACAAAGATTATATGTTGTTTGATATAAAAACTAAAACTAAATTAAAACAAATCTTTAGCGTTTTTTTTTTTAATTTCACATGATTTGATGGCTCTGTTGTTATACAAGCAATCAAATTGGGATTGGAATTTTAATTACTTTTTTTGCTTGATCATTTTACGCTTGTCATTATTTAAGGCAAGGCTTCAAATTACATGTTGTCAGTCTGTATTATATATCTAGTTTTTTATGAACATTTATACAATAAATATACAATTTACTTCATTTAATTGCTGTTAGGAAAATTTTGGTAAACAGATTGCATATAATATTTGAAAGCTGCTTAAAAAAAATAACATTATAAGTAGTTAATATCTGCTCACTGTTTGAAACCGAACTAATCGAGAAACTAAATATATATATATAAAAATAAAACACATAAAGAAAATCATGTTTTATGCTATTTTCTTAGAATTTATTTTTATTTTTCTTAATTAAAATTTTGATTTGGAAATTTTCAAACCGACAATGGTCAATCCAGACTGATGCTATATTAAATACTTTAATCCAATTTTAAATGAAATTTTAAGTAAAAATAAAAAAATATAATATTGTTTATTATTAAGTTATATACATTTCTATATTTTATAAACTGTAAATAGTTTCAGTTATTTGTGATTAAATTATTTTTTTATTGAATTTTTTATGTTTAATCTCAGTATCAAACATTAAGTACTGCATTGACGCCATCCGGCGTCTGTAAAATAAACGTTATATAATCTTCTCACAAAATAGAAACTATCAGAAAGGAAATATGATTCATTACAAATGGCAATAATTTATTCCGTAATATCAATTTGCAAAAATACAAATGCAATTACATATTATTGATCATCAAAATTTTGTATTATCAGAGGAAAAAAATCATTTTCCTGCTAAAAACGGAGATCAAAATATGAAGTTAATTTTCAGTTATTGAGTTTCTTTATTAATGTGTCGGCCGGAAAAAATATTAGACCTTTTTGAAGACCTGTATTTTAACAATAAATAATTTATTGTTTATAAAATAATTAATGTTGTTATGGAACGATAGAAAATATTTGAGGACTGTACAGCTCCACAAACTACAGTTTAAAATATATTGGTTAAGCACATATTGGAGGATCCTTTACTTCCTAAAAATATTACGAACAGGTAATTTTCCGGGATTAAAATCTTCTACAAAACAATCTTTTTTTCTTCAAAATAATTTCTTCTACAAAACAATCTTTTTTTCTTCAAGATAATTTCTTATTCATTACCAGTGTATAAGGAAGGATTCATATCTAACAATTTCAAAAAATATGTTATATAAATTACCTTGTGTTCATTGTATTAAGAATATTTTTTGTATATCTTATTTATTTTTCTATTAACTTTATTTCTGGCATTATTGAAATAAAATTAATGTATAATAATAATATTTATTGCAAGAATAAATTACAAAAATTTAAAAATACAAGACAATAATTCTGCCCGAATAAAATTATTTCTTCAAAATCTTATCTCATCTGGTGTTATAAACCTGTAATTTATCACTGATCAAAAAAGTTGGAATAAAAGTGTAAAAACATAAATAGTAAGCATATTATATCATTTTTAAAAGAATACATAATGAGCAGTATTCAACCAAATTGACCGGTCTTGGTAGGTAATATTTAACTTAGTATGCATATTTTATAAAAAGTCATAAAACTTTTGTAGTTTTTCAAAAATTAAAGTTTCATTGCCTTAAGTGTTAATAATTGTATTGCAATAATGATATTAAACTTTTACAAAACTTTCCACTTTTGATTTTCGAAATTTTTTGTAAGGAATGTTTGGATTAAAATAAAAAAGATAAAAATCAAAGATGATGAGTTCTATTTAAAGAGTTTAAACGATGTGTATTAATAAAAATTGCGAGCCATTACAATCCAGTATATTTTGGACTTTTTCCTTGACTGAATGGACGTGCAAAGTGTAAGTCGTCTTATTGCTGTCCAGTTGTATACACGAACGCACATCATTCAGTATCTCTCTACTAAGCGGAGCGAAAGCGCGTAAACGCGATTTAAATTCAACATACAGTAACAGTTACATAAATCGTTTCATTCAAACAAATTTGCAACAACAAAAAAAAAGTCGAAGAAAAAGTCTCGTGAACAGTGCATTGCTGCATAAAAGGTAATCGACAAGAACCATGACATAGATTGAAGTTCCAGAAGTTCAAATAGTTTTCATAGTTTCTGCGTTTCTTTCAATTCCTAACGTAAGTTCACTTTATTACCTATTAAATTTAAAACTATAGGTGTTTATATCAAAGACAATTTTAAACTATAGGTGTTTATACGAAAGACAATAAACATATTTTTAGAATGGAATTCGAAGTAATTACGTGGAATGAATGCGGCCTTTAAGAAATTTTCAAGTGTATTTTCGAATAACATTTGTTTTTATTAAAAATAAAATAAAATCAAGGGAACTATTTTAAATTATCTGCATTATTTTTATTGCTACGTTTAATGGCAATATTTGTAACTCGGTCGACGTCCGTTTCCTAAAACATCAAACATATAATTTGTAAACTTCCATTAGCCATTAACTTTAAGAAAATAAAATTTCTAATAAAAATAGACATCTTTATTAGACACAAACCCGCCTTAAAATTTATATTTTTTTAAATTTAAATTGCAGTAATTAAATAATAATATTATATTTCCTCATACAATAACTATTTTTTTAAAAATTTATGACTAATATCAAAAAATCATTTTTAATTATAGATTTGTTATCAATAATAATCTATTTTGTTTTTAATAAAATGTGTCTATCATTTGATATGATTTTTCAATTACGAGTTTATAACGCGACAAATTAAATAAATATTTTCAAAGTGAAAATATATATTTTCTATATGTATAATTTATGTATTTTTAACAATAAAAATATAAATAATTTAGTAAAATTTTGTTATTTGAAACTTATAAACATGTTTAATTGTTACATTATAAATAATTAGTTTTTTTTCAATTGGTCGAAAATATTGAATGTCAATTCTATAATTATCATCATTTTTATAACAGTTTCAAATAATTAGTGCGAAACTGTTGAAATTACATTTTTTTTCGAGAGAATCTAGAATTTTATAAATAAATAAATATTTTAAAAATACTTTTAAATAAACATGCACACTTGCCTATTTAAACAAAATTTTAAAATATTATTTGAGAAAAGTTATTTTCGTTTCCAGATACATAACTTTTCAAACAAAACATATTTCAAAGAGTTTGCATAATTGTTGCATTATTCTTTATTTCTTTACAAAAATAATATTTATTATTATTAGTTTCAAACGTCAGCAGATATATATTTTTATTAAAGATAATAAACAAAAATATTATTGTAATAAATGTTGGAAAAGGTCCAATTTATTTTATTGTTTGTCTACAAAATATTTCAAAACACTGAATGTATTTTCACAACTGTCCAATTATTTTTTATAGGATAGAGTGGTTACTACATATTTAATTAATTATACAAAACCGCAGATATTTCTCAACCACTCAAAGGCACGTTTCAAACTGTCAACAGGCCAGTAGAAAAATATTCAACCTAATGGGCCAAAAAACAATACTTTTACCTATTACAGGCGCCCCTAGGCGAGAAGCGGCAAGGGCTTTACATACTTGAATTTAATTTAATCTATATTATTTAATAAATAATTTAAATTCCTTATATGCATTAAAAATAATATGCTTGACGTAATGGATGTTTTATTAATAAATAATAACTCTGCATAAATAATGGAACAGTGCACCTGCGCCAAGATGACAAAGTCTACAATATTTTGTAAACAGAAAAACAAAGTGGAATCGAGGCTGCAAAATATCTGTACAATTTTGAAATAATTTAACAAAATATTATGTTTATACATAGAGCAAAACTAATTATATATAATATATTGATTCATAATTGCGTTATTTCAATTAAAAGTTTCAAGTTGATATAAATAAATTGTTGATAGACTTTTGTGATTTATTTTATAGGGTAATATACTAGAAAATTTACAATGAATAGAAGCTATTTAGAAATGTAAATTTTCATTATATGAAATTTAAATCGATGGCCTTATTGCATTCAACAAATGCAATTGAATAGTGTTAATAGCAACACTATAAAAGCGTTATTGAAGTCTTATTTTGAGAAAAAAAATATATACATATCAGTGCCAATTCTTGTTATTTGGCATAATCTTATATTTCTTAAAATACTATTGCATACGTAGAAATAGCAATTGAAATATTGAGTAAAAGATGTGAGTAATAAAATTGATTTAGTAGAAAATTTATTAATACATCAAATTGCATAAATGATATTTAAGTATTATCTTTATTGGGTAGGATTATGTTCGAAAAGCCTTTTGTGTACTTTATTAATAGTGTAATGTTTATTGATATATGCAGAGGTCCGCGTTTTGTAATATTATTCCAGTTCTATCAGTGACGAGCTTTACGTAACTTTTGGAAGGTGTCAAATATTAAGTACTCAATTTTGAAATTCAATTTCTAACAATATTCTTATAGGTATGTATATAAATATTAATAGTGCGACTTCGATTAGTTAGATTTGTTAGAAAAAACAAAGTTGAGCAAAATATCAGTAATTCCTAAAATTGATACACAAAATAACTAAAAGTCTTTTTTATGTGGCTTTTTTTACAGTTGAAAATAATCCAAAATATTAATTGGATTACTCACACTATGCCAGGTATTTCAGTGTATGTAAATAATATATATATATAATATTGATACATAATAAATATTAATTCGAGGAATAAATAGTTAAGAGTTTGTACCAAGAATCGTATAAGCAATACGTTGTTAGTACGGGTATAGTAGATAACTAGTTACGTAACGCTGGCATTGAAACTTCGGTCGAAAATAAAACAAAACTTGAGACTGGGAAAGTAAATCCAAATATTTACATGATTGCTGGACAAGGTATATAGACGAGATGAAAGCATATTATATCATCCATCATAAATTCGGCGAATGTGCTTCGGGTAATATCAAATTAATTTGCATGATTTTTTGTATATTGTACAATTACAGTCACTGCCGAAAGACGCAAATATATTTACCAACGACAATTAATATAATAATAGCAGTTGTGGCCTTGTGCATGTGTGTTGTTCGTCAATTACCGTTTAAAGGTAAAATAGGTAAGAAAACGAGAGATGATTACGCAATCGAATTTGTTGATCGGATATTAGTGATATTAGGTGACATCAGACTGTGCTGCACCTTCGAAATGCGGATCGCAATATTTTCTTATGGATAAATGTATTGTCTTACATGTGACATCAGTCCAATCTAGATGACACATTTACTCTAATTACTATAATTAGTTCTAATTATAAATGCAACTTTCAACGAAAATATGTAAATATTTTAAAGTTGTAATAAGACGAAAAATAAACTAGTTAGAAATTTGCTATTATTTATGTTTTGCAAATAGACCAGTCGGTCGCTTATTAATAGATTTGACATTTATAAACCGGGAATTAATTATATTTTGGATTCGTGCGCAAATATAGTTTCTGTAGTTAGTGTATTTTTATCTTTGCCATCGCAATTTGCAATACATATTTTTGATTGGTTGAAAGAATGTAATCCCTACGATAAGAAGAATCTCGATTGGTAATCATTATTTTTAGATGATTTATGTGTTTAGGATGTTTGCCAAAAGTAGGACAAATTCACAACATTTTATACATTTCCCAGTTTCATTATGTGCTAAGGTCGTTCACTTTAAATGACGTACTATATTTATAGGAATACAGCAAGCATTACATTTCGAAGGAAAATTATTTTATATACTCATTATTTTTAGCTTGAAAGATGCAATTCTCAAATGATTCTTTTTTATATTCGTGATAGAAGGGATTTATTTTGATTTCCATGAAATTTTGATTTTTTCATGTTTTATTTTTGTTTGAAAAATAGAAATTTCACGGTCAATTCAATTTTATTTAGAAAATGAAAGTGGAAATATAGAAAACTAAAACTTATTTCAATAATGACACTTATTTTTCACGTTGAATTTTATTTTATTTCATTTATCAAGAACTTAATTTTCTTTATATATAAAAGTAAGTGGATTAAATAATTTGTTCAACTTAAATAAGCGCCTATAATTATAATTTATATGCAACGGATAATGTATTTCGATTTTATCATTAACCTTTCCTAACCTCGAAAACCCAAACAAAATTTCTATACCCTTGGTCGAGCGAGTTATCTGGAAGCGAGTTAATGCAGAGAACATAATAATTTTGCAAAGTCTATTTTTATCCAAGTACAAATTGCTGAAATATATAAACCGGGGTAAATAGGAAATGCGTGAATGATTGCTTAGATGGCGAAATTGGAGCCAAATAGTCGCTTCGCGTGGCCTTGGAATGTAGTATGTAGTTTTCAATCCTAGTGTACGAAAACAGTTGTACTCGTTACCTGGGAGTATACCTGTGCTTTTTCGATACATCCTCTCATTGACAATTCGAATTTTGCAATAATGCGACTATTGTTCCTTAGTTCCAGTGCAATGCTCTTGGCGTGATTGGCATCTGCGGAATCAACGATAATCGACATGCCTTTACAACTCTACCATTTATCTCTTCTGTTGACATTAGGTGAGTACTCTTTTATTTTGAATACATACATAATATTACTTATTGTCTGATATATATATATGAAATGTCTCGTGTGAAATAAACAGATTCGTATCAAACCAATCTATAATCGACGAGATAGTTTGAAGGTTTTATTCAAATAATTATAATCTCTACGCCGTTGTCGATTATCTAATTACTAAGGTAAATAGTATTTTGTTACCGCAATCCATTAATAACTTCTCTAAATATTACGCAAATTTGTTCTAAGGTTATTTATCCAGAGCAAATAAACACTTATAGTTTGTTTGAAACAATAATGCGACAATTCGCAATCATTAATAAATTACACATATTTATTATTTGAATATATCAGTTATCTATTTGCATATTGATAAATATCTAAACATTTTATACGTTACGCTCAACTTTCACAAAAAATCTATTATTCAACATTTTCAATTATCTTTGTGGGTGTAGTTAAATATAGAAATAACTAATTTGTGTAACATAAACAAAGTTAATAGTTGTTCAAAAATGTAACTGCGTTTTACTAACAATCATCTTTTTTTTATAATTAAAGTAAAAAATAAAAACTGGTCTCAACTGAATCCTGATTAAATTCGGTGGGTCAACGTACTGTCAACCAGTTAATTGTACCCACTTGTAGATTACTTTTGATCTATGGATAAAATAATTTCTAATTTTTATCAAATTTTATCAAAAAATATTATTTCCTAGGCGGAAAGACTAAGGTCGATAGCCCTTTGATCACATAATGTGATTAATAAATGTTATTATTATTTCCTATATTTTATAAATTTTTAAGATTGAAAATATCTATAATAATACATCATTTATTTATTGAATTATAAAAATTGTGTTAAAATAACCGATGCTAATTATAACAAAACTGATTCAAATTTTTAGAGTTGAAATATAATAAAAATATAATAATTAAATAATCCCAGTATAATTTATTTTTTCCGGATTGTTGATTGATGAATTTTCATGCGAAAATTGAGGAATAATATTATTTGCAATACTTTTGCAATGTTAACTTATTATTAATTTAATTACGATTATCTAAATTACATGTTTATAATTTACTAAGATTATATTTATCTACGCAAATAAACAGCGGAACGATTAATTAATTATTTATAGATTATTGTTTACTCTGAAATTACTCATTGGTTTTATATTTCATTTTTAGAGGATAATTTTTACTAAAATTAAATTATCATATCTTGTTCAATTTAATATGAAATGAAAACAATAAAATCGCTGAAATTTCAATAAAGACCGGAACGATTAATTAATTATTTATAGATTATTGTTTACTCTGAAATTACTCATTGGTTTTATATTTCATTTTTAGTGGATATTTTTACTAAGATTAAATTATTATGAAAATAATAAAACAACTGAAATTACTCATTGGTTTTATATTTCATTTTTAGTGGATATTTTTGCTAAAATTAAATTCTCAATTTTTAATGGATATTTTTACTAAGATTAAATTATTATGAAAATAATAAAACAGCTGAAATTACTCATTGGTTTTATATTTCATTTTTAGTGGATATTTTTACTAAAATTAAATTATCATATCTTGTTGTTCAATTTAATATGAAATGAAAACAATAAAATCGCTGAAATTTCAATAAAGACCGGAACGATTAATTAATTATTTATAGATTATTGTTTACTCTGAAATTACTCATTGGTTTTATATTTCATTTTTAGTGGATATTTTTGCTAAAATTAAATTCTCAATTTTTAGTGGATATTTTTACTAAAATTAAATTATTATGAAAATAATAAAACACCTAAAATTACTCATTGGTTTTATATTTCATTTTTAGTGAATATTTTTATTTAAATTAAGAAATGTTGTTGTTCAATTTAATATGAAATGAAAACAATAAAACAAAACAAAAATGATACAAAAACGCACCTGTTTGAATTTATTGTGAGTAATTTACAAATTGAATTAACATAATTCATCAATATTAATTTTTGACGCGAAGCTTATAGAATGCACGTCGTTTGATACATGAAAAGTCAATCATGACATGTATGTTAATCGTTATGTGTAAACGCACCAAATTTAAATTATATCACAATTCAAGAATTGTTTGTTAATGTTACATAACTTATAAATATTCATTTCAGTGTTCGCGCTGTGCCAATCGGATTGCCCAAACGGCTTTATACAAGTGCACAATTGTAAGCGATGTTACCACTTCAGCAGCGAGAAGTTGTCCTGGAGGGATGCCTATTTCAAATGCAACAACATGAATAGCTCCTTGGCAGTGTTGAGCAGCAAAGTGCAGAATGCCAAGATACAGGAATATTTGCTTGCCAAGCATTTAGGTAATTAAACATTATTTATGCATTGCTTTATATACATGAATATATTTGTTTCTATTTTGAATATCAAACGAGTTTATGTTGATTACTTGCATCAGTACCGATTGTCTCATTCGCATTGTTTGTACCTTGACTGAACCACCCGAAATAACTTGTTGTTGTTGTCATGGAATGAAAAAAAATGTTTAATAATTCACCAAAATAATTATTTTTTTCAATAACATGTAGTTCCTTCTGAATGGTGGCTGGGTGGTAATTATGATTGGCAGCAGGACACGTGGAAATGGGCAGCTTCCGGGCGGGTAATAAAAAATTCGCAGATACGAAGAAAACGAGGGAAACATTTGAATTGGCATTGCATAATCATGGACCCATCGCGCCGTTATAGGTAAGTCAAGTCATATATAATTCTATCACTGCAGTAAAAAATAAAATAAAATCTGCGTAATGCAGAATTGAAAACATTATGTGCAATTCAGATTATTGGTTTCAATTAAGAGATAAAGCACGCCGAGGCCAAGTTATATTTGTTATGCATGTGCCTCAATTAAAATGATTTGGTTTTACCAGATGGGATTCGAAGAAGTGTACCGAAAAATATAATTATATTTGCCAGAAGAAAGTTAACGATTTAAAATGCAACAACGATATGCCGGAGATAATTTCGATGGATTCCAACTCAATTGAGAACTCGATTCACATTAGACAACGGAAAAACCAGCCTGCGTATAAACGTAATTGATATTCAAAAAAATATCTACGCAAATATTTTTTTTTAATCTGATCATTTTTTTAGCGACTCACGTAATTCGAGATCCTTCTAAACCTAGGGCGATCTGTCCGAAATATTATAAGCACATCAAAGGGATGTGCTACAAATTCAATAAAGACGCTATGACGTGGCAGGATGCTTACTATTCGTGCGATTCAGAGTACAATGCAACTTTGGCTCTGATTCCAGGCAAGAATCAAGATTTAGCTATAAGAAGAGCAGCGTTAAGGTTGCATATAGGGGATGAGGAACGGTGGATCGGGGGAATTTACGACTGGGAGCAAATGGCTTGGAAATGGGCTATTAACGGTGGGATCATCCAACATCAAGCGCACGATCGGGAAAGACTACGATGGAACTGTCTGGTTTGGAATCCGAAAATACACAACAAGTATTAAACGAATTTATTAATAATTAATCTAAATTTAACTTATTTTTTGTATCTTCAGATGGAGTTCCGATAACTGCTTGGTCAGAAAAGTGTTCATTTGCCAAACTAAGCCCACATACATCAAATTATCTAAACACAATTCGAATCAAATCAAACCTAAAGTGACTATGAATATAACTTACCATCAAACATAGATTCATAATTAGTATTACCGTTTTAGTTATTAATAATCGAATTAATATTTATTGTATTATTACATTTTAATCAATTCAAACTACATTTTGGTTAATCTCTTCCGCACGATTCTAAACGTAATACAGTTATAATTGTACCTTAAAAGGGTTAATCAATTAATTAATATTTGCACACAATCATCGTTCATTTTTAATTTATACTTAAACCCAAAATGGTAAACTTAATACCATTTATTCAATGACTAGAATAATTTATGTTTATGTAACTGTAACTTTTTGTAAATAACTTTTAAATATTATCAAATAAAAGTGTTTCAATAATTTCAATAATTATTTATTATCAATCAATAATTATTAAATATTTTCTGTAAACGAACTTAAACAATATTAATTCGAATACATTCTTCATTATACGAATCTGTTTGTAGACTAAAATTCTAAACATACTACACTTTCCGCTACTTTTCTTAAATTTATTTTATGTTTATTAAACGATTACTCTTTGCGCCGCAAAAATTTAAAAAAATCATTAATTTAGTTATTTTTCAATAAAGTCTAAGTTTAATTTAAAAAGTTTAAAAAAAACACTGGTACATAGTAATAAGTTATGCTATGATAAAGGAAAAAATCTTATAATAAAAATAATTTATTAACAATAAAATAGAATAAATCCACTAAAAAAAAATTTAAATAATAAAGATTTTTTATCAACTTTCGAATTTTCTCACAAGAATATTAATTTTAATGTTATGAGCAATAAACAATTCATTCATTAATTCATTCATTGAGAAAAAAGAGTGGAAATAAACTATTTTCTTTATAACTTACATTTCGTACCTACTTTCCCAGTTCCTTATAAAAATTGTAACAACTCTTTATAAAACAGCAATTTCCACATATAAAATTTCTATTTTAAGACATCACACTAACCTGATAATTCTCATGTACTTGTATTTTTTTTTGACGTTTTATGTTATTTTTCTGTTATCGTATTGTGTTCATATCCAGATCTCATCTTTCATTTAATAATAAAATATATGTACAGTCTTAAATGCGTTTTGATAACATTTAATATGCAGATAAAATTGTACAAATAAAAATGATCACATTATGAAATTCGCGTACATGTTATTATGACTATTCATTATTAGATAAGTATATATGTCCCAAAGAATTGCGTAACATGTCGTTGATAATGTTAGCATTAGCATCGAAAGTAAATGACAACAAATAATAAATGGAGATTCACGAGTAGTTTCACAAGAAGTCGGATTTCAAGAACGCAACTTGCAACATTTTGGAAAGTTCATTAATTTCATAAAACACGTTTATAAGAAAATAATAAAATTACGTTTAGAATAATTATATAATATTTTGATTCGTTATAATTTTATAGATAAAACAACAAATTTTGTTAATTTATATATAAAAATAATAAAAGAAATTTATTTATGAACTGTTTATAGAAAATATATTAATTTTTAAGAGATGTTTTTTGTTTAAGAGATGTTAGATTTTTTGTGCAATAATGAAATTTTTAAACGTTGTAATTCCATCTATTTGATAAAACTTTCACTGAAATTGAAATAAATAACAGCGCAATCTATACGAAAGTAGTTGACGGAGCGCATGACGTTAGATGAATAGTCCATAGATGTCGCTGCGTATCTTTAAGAGTTTAAATGGTGATGCAGGGGCTGAAATGAGAGTCGATTGAATTTAGGGGGACGAATGGAGGGTGCTCGAGATTCAATATGCTTTGTGCACACTCGATTGATATCAGATTAGGGAAGCAAATACGTACCAAAATAGCTCTCGACATATAATCTTACACCCCCGCAGATGCACACGTAAATAAATGAATTTCCGATACCCTCGTGGAGAACGACTAACAAATTGTCATAAGAGAAATTGAATCATTGTGAAAGGGGAAACCGTGTGTATTAGATATTATTAAAGTTTCTGGTTTATTTGTTTCATGAGATATGAAATGCGGAGGAAAGATGGGTTTTCTTCAACTATAAATAGTTATAATTGCTTATTGTAGAATCCGATTGGAGCGAGTAATGAGAGATCTTCGATGCGCTCGGTGGGACGGAGAGGGAAAGAAATTTAGAAACGCGCGCGCGTTTTTATAATTGGATTCTATTTAAAAGGCCCGTTTGTTAGCGTTGAGAAGAAATAATAAAAAGGATGAAGTTAACAAGGTTATAAATACTTGCAAGATATATCGGCTTCTAAATAAAGATTTTACTTTAACAATGAGACAAGATTCGCGCACATTTGTCCTTTATCGGAGAGCAGATCGCGCGAAAGATCTTAAGAGACCTTCTTATTGCATATATATATGTATGTATATATATACACTCACGCACACACATGCATCGAACAAACAATATATGCGCATAGTATGGTGAGGATACTTGACTACTTAATTTATGTTCCTGTTTACTTGCACTTGATTGGCATCTAATTGAAAATTTAAATATATTAAAACGAACTGAAAATAATCATATTCTAACGAGATGCTAATTAATAAGAATATATACATCAAATACTTCACTTCCAGAAGATGTCCTTATTAGATGCTGATAACTCTGCCTTGAAGATTCCATTGCTATTTGGTCTTTTCAACTCCGAATCGCTATGTGTTAACGAGTAAACTTATACAGAAAAATATTATTCCAATGAGAAGAATCAATCAGTCAATATCCCATTGTATTTATATTTTATACGTGCGTTTACAAATTGTATAATGCAGCATTCTAGCTAGATAATCTATAAAATGCCGAAAACTATTGTGTTCAAGACTTTTTTGACATATGAAATATGTACCGTATTTTTCGGACTATAAGACGCACCGGACGATTTATACGCACCTCAAATTTATAAGATGATTTTTAGAAAAATATATTTTTGTTACTCTCGGATCATAATCATGTTTTCATATTGTTTTACATAATTCATCACATTTAGTTTTAGAAAAATAAATATTAAAGATTTATAAAAGTAATTCAAATGAATCGTACAAAAGCGCTCACGATAACAGGGTAAGCTTAATACTAGCTATCGACGATCATAGACAAAGAGTGTCGCTTGTCTTGAGATAACTTGCGTCATACCTACCTTCAGTGGCATGCCATATTTTTCAGACTATAAGACGAACCTCAAATTTATAGACGATTTATTGAAAAAAAACGCACCAATTTTCTGTGTAAAAAGATGCGTATTTAGTTCGAAAAATACGGTAATTGAAAAATTAAATACTATAAAATTAAACGCTAAATCGTTTATTGTTTAAAAAATATATAATCTATGTCGCATATCGTCTATCAAAAAAATTGTGTTCTTAAATTAATTAAACTAAATAAATGGAAATATATAGAAAAGTTGGTTCTAGGAATGGTTTGAGATAATTTTTCATAATATATAAGATAATTATTTTTATTTACCAAATTTTGTGCTCCAATAAAGTACAATATTTTTTTATAATACTCGCATATTTCGATTTGAATCAGTTCAGAATCAATATAGTACGGTTTGAAAATTTTAAAACAAACTAAATTTTTATTGACAAAATCATATAAATTATCTAAAAATAGTACACAATTTTTTATAAATAAATGATTTTATTTTTTTCTTTATACAGTAGATACAGATCATGGTGTAAAAAGCTTGAAGAACACTAGTATAGGATATTGGCGGAACCGATTTATTGCTTTATATTGAAATTACGTTTAACATTAATGAATTTTAAAAACATGTTAAAATAACTTTGAAATATTATTAAATCATGATTTTAATTAAAATTTGCAGACAATAGATATTTTATTTTAATGGATTGAAAAAATGCTGTATAGTAATTGTAAGTATTGATTTTTTTATTACTTATGTTTAATCATATAATAAAAAGCAATACTTAGTCCGTAGAATATTTATCATATTTTTGCCAGTTCTTGTAATATTTATCTTTTTTTATCTATAAAGAAAATCTTGTAATGCTAATTGTAGTGTATCCGAAAGTGCTGAAGATTATGTTTACATCCTTAAATGTAAATTGGACTTTAAACTCTATATTTTACTCCGGAGTTGTTGAAAATTTTAGTTTCTAAAAATATAATATAGAATTGCAATTTAATTCAATTTTTTATATAAATTTTTAGTATATCTTGTTGTATTTAATTCAAAATATTTGTTATAAAATATTTTATAAATGCCTCGACCAGTTATTTATTTTAATAAAGTATTCATGTAAATAATTAAATTCTAGAAAATATTAATTAATAAATTAATCAATTAATGGAATATGTAGTAGATAGTATATAATACATTGATGAAGAATCTTTTGGTCGTTGGCCAGATACTTAGCAGAATAAGATGCACGAATGACTTGCTTACAAATTTATAAATTAAAAAAATAATTTACATTGCTACCAAACCACATACACGATAATAAAAAATAATAGCATAAAAATAAAAGAAACAGATGTATGAAATTGTTGAATCTTGTAATTTTTTTTAACAACTCTTGTTTTGGAATATTTAAAATTCCCTAAAATACTGAGAATCAATTTTCTGGGAATATCGAGAATAATATTGTAAATAAAAATAAAAAAAAAATCTTCCTTAAGTGCACCGTTCACATATTACAACAAATAAGTTGTATTTACATTGAAGCAATAAATAATTTATTTGTTAAATGCATAATTCATTACGGCCATCGAGCAACTATATTAAAAATATCTCCATACTTAAGCGACGCGCTTAATACATATTGATGGAAAATCGATCGGATTCTCGAAACCGACTGAATACATTATTACATCGCTTTACGAAACCAAATTAGCCTTTTATCAATAGTTCACCGGTTGGTCCGACGCTTTCGTGCCTTCGATCCAGCTACATCCAACTCGTTAGCCTTTCGAAATATGCCCGAACCAATTAACTAACAAATTTGGCCATGATACCGAACCAGATTACACTGAAT
Organism: Nicrophorus investigator; assembly: GCA_963457615.1. Taxonomy (NCBI): domain Eukaryota; kingdom Metazoa; phylum Arthropoda; class Insecta; order Coleoptera; family Silphidae; genus Nicrophorus; species Nicrophorus investigator. The sequence continues at coordinate 17,784,093 of OY735140.1, read as the reverse complement.
ACATAAACTGCTACTCCACTTCATGTTATATATATATTTTTTTTTGTTCATTCGGTCTTTTAATTTCCTTTTCTATTTGCTACCGAAATTTTACGATCCCGTTTCCAGAATTTTGGGGTTAATTGGTGGGTGATTTCGAAAAAAAAATGAAAGAAAAAGGTTAACCGTAAAGATAAAAAAGGAGAATCTTCACTAGCTGGGTGGCCTTGTTGTGTCACAGCAAAGTGGAAAAAAAAACATAAATAAAATAATGCATTTGCGATAAAAGCAAATTCCGCGCTAATTTTTGCATATTCTGGAACCAAACGCGTAATAAGTATGGAGGATGCCTTTGGATCCGCTCCTTCCAAAAACTCACCAAAAAAAAGCAGAAAAATTTACGAAATACTCGCAGGACGGGTTTCAAGTTTCCCTTTTCGCACACCTCCATCGGAATCCGCGTTTTCGGTTGAAATTAATTAAAGAAACTCTGCTAAAAGCGGACATTACTCATCATCATGCTTTTCCCGGTTCATTCCGCATTATATAAAATAATATAATCTGTTTCTTACTTTCGTTTGATTAATTTTTGTTATTTAAACGTAACTTATAATAAAAAAAAAACAACATTCGTTCTAATAGCTTTTCTATGTCGCAAGTTGTTTCCAATTAATTAATGAAAGCCAATCAACCTTTTAGAATCTTACACCATCTCAGTTTCGATCGTGACTCTTCGGCTTGTTTCTTCAATGTTGTTTATTTTTGTGTGTTTACTTGATTTGTCGCCAATCACATTTATTCCAATTGGAAGTGCATGTTATGTTCTCTCAATATATCCAGTTTTTCAAAAATTCTTCGACTTTATCCATACTTTAGATTAATACTTGATGTATTTTAATTGACGCTATTTATTATATGTCACTTTTAGTAATCAATTAAAAAAAAACTAGTATATTCATTAACCTCTTGAATCATTGATTTTGAATAACGCGTTTTGTTAGACAATCAATTTTTATAAAACTAAATATACTTAATTTATAGAAAAACACATGAATATAATATTATATAATGTGGTATTATTAAATAAAACAACTGTCAAAAATAAATATAAAATATAACACTATAACTTATTGCAAATATTGCCCCTTTTGTTTTTACGGTTAATAGAATGGGAGGACTTTCTCTTTTTTAAAATTTATTACAAAAAAATTAAACCAATTTTAATGTTTTTCTGAATTTTTAATGCTAATTCCAATAAAATAATATTAAACTTAAAATTTTCTATATTCCAAACATCTTTATAGAAATGTATGCAATATTTTGGAAAAGAGGAATAATGTATATTTTTTCTAAAAACACAACTATTAATAAATCTGGCACTATATTTTTTATATATTGTTTTAGGTTTAATAATACTTGTTTCTGTGAAAATAGTATAGCCTTTCCTAAAACTTTGATTGTTTACGATATCAAATTGTTCCGAAATTGCTAGATTTACATACAAATATATATAATTAATCTGGAATTACAAGTTAATTAATGAATATATAAAATATCCAAATAGTTTGTTTTTAAAATAACAGTTTTAAAATTCAATATCATATTAAAATTATTTTTTTCCGGATTTTAGATGCAATTTGTAAATTTTGTTATTTCCATATGATGAAACTATTTTTAATTCTTAATAGTGAAAAAAAATATGTCTCTTATTTAATTTATAAAAAAATACATTTTGTAACAACCGATGCTCCGCAAGGCAATACATAAAATACATAAGTAATGCTATATTTTTTTGGTCATAAATAAATTATATAATTCTCTTGCCGATCACTTTTAGTTACACAATGTGCTAAATTATAAGTTGATAAGTGTACAAGTAATGTTATCTTCACAATATGTAAGTAATTGCAAATCAAAAGTGTTGATGGTACGGTGATATTCTTCAAATGGCAATAAATCAAATTACATAACAGGTGAGCCAATTATGAGGCGTGGACGATAAATAAAAGGCAACATAGAATTCAATTAGATGCCATAAAGTAGTGAAATGTGTGCGTACATAAGAATATGGATGTGGGAAGGAATTATTGTTCGATTCGAAACGTGAAAAGTTGCGGTCCCTGACAGATTGCAATGTGTTTGCGAACACATCGAGAAGCAGCAGCAGCTTCTGTCTCTCTCCAATGCCCAAATCGACTTGTCTTCTCCCTCTCGTTCCATCTCACTCCACCATTCGTTCCCTCTGAATTTCTACTTTGGGCCTTGCCGGGCCGCGGCTGCTGAATTTAAAACAGTGAATATTTCAGGCCTGTCAGCGTTCGCAATTTGACAACATGATTGCGCTTTGCACTCGTATATTACTCGCTCCCAGGATCAGCAGAATCAGGCGATGTTTTCCTTTCGCTGCGTTTCAGGAACTGGCGTCATCCTACGCCGCATACATAAATCTTTGACTTTTCCGTAATTATTATAATTCGGAATAGGGCCATTAAACGGTCCACAGGACATTCTTTGCAATTTCCATTCCTCCGCTTTCAAATATTCTCCTGATTTGCTCTTATTATTTATTTTTTTGTTTTCGTCCCATTTCAAGTCCACTCATTTTAATTGCTTTTTATTAATGTCGAAATGATGCCCTCTTTTTGTCAGGTACTAATTGTAAATGCCTGCGCTTCATTACGGACCGCAACAATGCTGATTAACCATTTTCAGAACGTCTGCGTCTGTGGCTTTTCATCTCGAGCATTTGCATTCCATACATTTATGTTATATATATATATTTGATACCATTACGATTTTATAGTTTTCCGCCTGCGAGCAATTCCGCTCCTACATAATTGAGACGTGTAAATATTAAAGAATCTAATAAAATGTTTATTGTCGAGATTAAAAGGTCATGAAACACAATGTTTCGCTATTAAAATCAACTTCGCACGATATTTATTTATTTTTCACGCTTCCATAACACTTACTAATTACTATTCTTATATAACCAATAATATATATTAAAAATATAACATTAGTCCATCATAGGAAAAGCATATTTCAAGTTATTATTGCTTAAATCAAAATTGTTTGGCTTTCACGAAAAGAGCAAACTTGCGTAGTACATTTCCTTGGCCATTAAGTCGAGGAAATGTATAAAAGCAAATTACTACAACGGCATGTGTTGTTGTACAAATGGTACAATATAATTTAACATTTGAAACTGAGCAGTGACTTACAAAAATCCTTATTTGTGAGTAAAGTTTTCCAATTGGCCATCGACCTAGAAATCCTTCAGGTAGCTTATTATATTAATATGAAGACGTTGGTGCTTCCAATCAGGACCGGCATTAGAGTTTATACCGCCCTGAGCAAGACATGCTTCGACATGTTTTCTTATCCCCTCTACATAAAATAATTTTGGATACATTTATAATTTCATCTTTCATTTTGTAAATTCGTATAAGAATAGTTTATGTTTTCTATTTTCATTCAATGTATTTTAATAAATATACAGTGACTTGCGTTTGGTTTAATATTGTGAATGCTTCTAAAAATAATTATTAATTAAATTCATAAATAATAACTTTAAATTAATAAAAATATGAAATTAATGTTAATGAAAAAAATATATTTATCATAAGTGTACTATTTATGATCAATCCTCTAAAATATTTAATAAGCCTAAAGCTATTTCAATAATCAGCAATACGTTTTTTTTATATATGCCTTCGTAATTACTATTCAAAACTCATCATATAATATTATATATGTAATATATATTTCGTATTCAAGCTATATACCTGATTGGTGAATGACCGATTAATGTATTTTAATAAAAGTTAGTTATAAAAATATTGTATTTATTGAATTATAAAATAATAATTTGAAGACTATGAAAATCAGTACTCGTTATATTTTAAATGTTTTAATACTCGACAAATGTTTAAAACTTGATACTCAAATTTCAAGATGAACAGGTGGATTTATTGTATTTTATGTTCATCATTTAGTTTAATTTCTTTATTTTCAATAACATTAATGCAATATTTGGTTGCGTGTACCATCGACGATACTCAACAAAACTTTCTGCAGAAACTAGTACAAACGTAATATAAAATAGATACATTTGGAGTTACATTTCCCGTAAAATCTTCAATTTCTTTAAAAATCATAAATATTACACAATAATCTCTGTGAATTTTACGAAAATAAAATATTATTATTGTAATTATTAATTGCATTTTGAATGATCCATTTTAAATAATTGGAATACGGAATTTTATAAATTATCATTAATTTGCTGTGATCATATCCTAATTTTAATAATAAAAAAAAGTATATTTTATACTTATTTTTTTTTATTTACAAATTCTTAAACATTGTCACAATACATTTTGCTGTTGGTAAGACAGTCACGATTTTTAACAATTCCAATCATTAAAAAATAGTCAATTACAAAATATATATTTTTTTACATTTTTAATATTGTACATTAAGTTTATAAACATCAAATAATAATTTTTATAATAAATTTAACATTTAAAATAAATAATAAACTATAGACCTGTTTTATTCTGTTATTGGATTATTTTTTTATTATTATTGTAATTTATTGTTGTAATAAATAAGTATTATTATTATTCAATCAACTACAAAGAATAAAAATATCTATCAGTCATTTTCATAATATTATCAATTATGGATTACAAGCTTCCAAATTTAAAGAAATCAGTATTTTCACATTTTATTTGTATAATAACATTAATTAATCACAATAAATGTGACCAAAGAGCTATCGACCTAAGTCTTTCCGCCCACATTTTACTTAATTAATAGATAACTAATAAATTTAGAAAAGATATTGTATATTGATGGTAAAAAAAATAAACTATAGAGAATTTAATAAGTTTGGGCGGAAAGAACTAGATCGGTAGCCCTTTGGTCAGTTAGTATATATATATTTTCCTTTTCTAAAATTTTTATTTAATTTTGATTTTGATTATTAGATTTTTTATTTATTTTCATTAATTGTTTAAGATTTTAATTTATTGTATTTTTTTTATTCCATTTTGTTAAATGTTATTTATTATTATTAATAAGCTAAAAGCTTTTTATTCTATATTACTGAAATAAAAATCTTATAACATCGAAAGTATACATATTATATTTCAAAAAATTGTTATATTAATATTTATTACAACATTAAAGTACATAAATTAAAAAAAAAACTTAAAGCAATATGTACATATTACACATTTTGAAAGTATTTATTTGGACATTAATTTAAATCAAATAAATTGGATATTTTCAATTATTTCTACTTTATTGGTTGAAAGTTTAACAACAAAGTTTATGAATTTTATCCAAAATACCCTACAAGTGATGTGTTGCATTTGTAAGGCAATTGAGTGCAATTTGATGAAACTATTAATAATTATGTGATTTCAAAGTTCACGTTTGCAACTTTTATTTGTTAATTACTTAAAAAGTTTTTGTTCAAACATAAAATATTAATTAATAATAAACAAACTTTAGAGTATGCCTACATATAACGAGCTTTTGACTTTCAAATTAATTAATATATTGGGATATTATTTTTATTTTTAGACGGTTATGTTATTATTGATTTGATAATTAGTATTTGTTTTGGGGTTCGTATTAATAATAGATGATATATAAATTATTTTTCATGTTATTTGGTGGCAGTAAAACTGGTAATCAAAGAAATACATGAACAACATTGTTGTAGTATTTTACGTCATGCAATTTTGGGTATTGTTATTTTTTTTTTGTTTAGAAGGTCCGAAGAGTGAGAGAGGGAGAGGAAGAGAACGTCGATGGCTTCGGTGGTCGCTGGTCGGTTGACAGTTTTTGTGTTGGGTTATCGCGGGTATATCAAAGGCTGTCGGTGCTTTTGAGTGATAGTAATTAAGGCCGGCATGAACCAGTGGTCCCATCACCACCTGCACTAGCTCTGGTCCCCATCATTCCAGCTATTTATTACTGCAGATACTGTCAATTATACGCGCGGCCACGGCACAAATATATGTTTATATACAAACACACACGCTCTCAGTTACATACACTCACACAGACATGTTGGAACTTCGTTCGTTCCTTTTTCCACCGAGTTTTATGTATGTATGTATGCCCGAGCCACCATAACCCGAATATAACCTGAGGCCGTTCCAGCAGAAGCCTGCAGAAGTAACAGCAGCAGCATCAAGCAGAAGTAGAAGAAGCATCTTCTCCGATCTTCTCTCTCGCACAATGTTTATAACTCCTCTCATGGCCGGGTCTTGCGCGAGCCGATATCAAGATCAAATTCTGTATAAAACTATAAACTCCATATAAAACACTCCATCTTTTACTATAAATTATATGTTTAACAACGCCGGATCGGCCTCTCCGATCGCTTTCTAGGAAAGCCACGGACATCCAAATCCTGCCCATTTAATTACGAAATTACCGACGGCGATAAAACAAAATGGTCATAAGCGTTCGACTCTAATTGTCATCGATAAATATAAAAATTATATGTTTATATTAATCGCGTTTTCAATTGCCGTCATTTGCATTCTGGTAGCGATGCGCAAGTGAAGAGATTAACATATCTCTTATTAATCAAATTTTAATTTATTCATTGCCGAAACAATCTTAGCATTGTTAATGTTTTATTTACACTCATAGCATAACATTACATTATAAAAAAAAAATATTAAACGGGTCAACGGGCCCATTTTACATACCATATTTTTCTTTGGATTTTCCAACTTTTTTCGTATCTTTTTATACAGTATTAATATTCATTATACACACGGGCAGAAAGACCTAAGTTGATAGCCCTTTGGCCAGGTATATTTCATTTTTGGTTGTATTATATTTAGGATTTTTTTTATTGAAATTATTGTTAAATTCATTTATTTCTTAACATTTTTTTTTTTCAGAGTTATATTTCTTTTCCTTGTTTTTTTTTTTAATAAATGATGTTATTATTATATTATTCATTATAATAATTAAATTACAAGCATATGAAAAGAAAAACATTAAATAAAAATTACTATAATTACATTTGTTTTCATCTAGCTCTTACAAAAAAAAACAAATAATTTATATATCTTGAATATAATTATATTTTTTTTATATGTTGCATATTTTTGATCCAATAAATTATATCTTTGCTCCACAAATTTAAACATAATCGATTAATATTAATTTAAAAAATGGTGTCTTGTAAGTCGAAAATTAAGTAATAAGCGGATTTTGAATTCCTAATAATGTTATTTAAGTAGCCAACATCTAATGAATCATGTATTGAAAAAATACAGAAGGGATTTCATGGTGAATACATAAATTTGTTTGAACTAGACTATAATAGCGTTATTTCTAATATAATTAATATCCTATAAACATTTGAATGATATATTGTGAATTAAAAATGTTATATATTGTAAGCTGTATATTAATTTAGTATTGTAAATAAAATTGTTCTCTTAGATTTTTTTTTTAAATTTTGATATGACTATTATGTAAATAAAAGTGTGATTATTTGGTGACAATTGTAGTGAAAAGAGAAATGAATAAGTAAAACGAGTAAAATAATATGGTTAAGGAAGAAGTATTCATATCTGCTGCGTTCTTTCCGAGCCAACGATTTTGCGGTGGAATTCGAAGACCGCGATCGGCCTTCCATATATCTAACTAAATTACTTATAATAGGAATTTTTCCTGAACATTACAAGAGCTCCGTTTGTGCAGGTGAAAAGCCCTTCTTCGGCCATATGCGCCACCCTCCAACAGAAAAAAAGGAACAAAAATGTAATAAGATAAAAAAAATGTAGCATAGAGAAAGGACATACCGATATGGAAGGAAGAACGAACCTGAAAAGACCACCCCATTTAATTAAACCACACGCCCGGCTGGATCCTCACGAGGAAACAAAACGAAGGAAGAAAGAGGCCCGAAATTAATTGCATCTCTGGACGACAAACGAAAAAAAGTAAAGTATATTCAAATTAAACTCATTTTTCTTAATTAGATCTTCCTGATAATACCACTAATGTGACATTTCCTATTGATATTTGTAATATGGTTAAACGTTTCTATTTAAAACTAAAAAACTCACTACTATTTTTTTATTAAATATTAAGCTATAATATAAAATACTATTAAATTATTATTGAATATATTATATTATTTATAAATATAATCTTGGCTTTTCTTGGTTTATTTTACACAATTTACTATTATTAATTAACTAGAAAAACCTGCAATTAATTATTGTTGAAATAATACATATTTGATCATGACCGAAAACACAATAGTCAATTTTCTAACCGTTATTTTTTTAATCATTTCTATAAAAATATGTTTATGTATTATTATTTCAATTTATATTATTAGGATTTAATATTATTTATTTGTTTTTTGTTAATTTATACCTTTTAAGTGTATTTATTATAAAAAATATGTTTTTATCTGTAAGCTAGAATTAGCAATACGTCAGCATTACAATATAAAAGTATATGCAATAAAAAATAAATATTTAATTTATTATTTTAAATTGTTGTTCTGTAAGGTTATAAAATATTAATTATTATTATAGGTAATTTCAATAATGTATATATTATGTTATAATTTACTTCGATTAAGTAGATGATAAAGCCTATACTGAATATGAGAAAATTGATCGAAATTGATCATTAATTAAATTGATTATAGGGAAATGGATAAGAGCAGTATTTTTTTGGAGATATAATTAATTGTCTGATCTAACTGAGGTAAGTTAACTGGAATAGTTTGGAATTAGTTGAAGGGGCGAAGACGGAAGATTAATGGAATGTGTGATATGAATTGCGAGGGTGGCGGAGATAGTGATTGAGGAGGCGGCGACGATGGTGACGTAATGATGAGAGTGAGAGGGATAGAGTGGGAGGCGGGGGCGTTGTCGGCGGCGGCGACGGCAGGGTGTAATTATGCAAGAGTTCGAGTAATGAAAATCTGAGCCATTGTCTTGAGTCCGTCGGTCTTAATGGGGCCATTGCAGGCCATATCGTATGGCCGAAAGCTTGCCGGCACGGCCCGGGTATTGTTACGATTCTCGCAATCGGCGCGGTAAAAAGCGGCCCAACGGCCGACCATTTTGTCATTAATAGTGCGTATGCGTTTATAATAATAACCACAGAATGAAGAGCGGCTCGGGGCATATCGAAAAAAGGATCCTTTTGGATTCCGTCGTGTGGGCTTTGATGAGAGAGGATATCTGGTGGTTGGGTTGGAACTGCGGTGGTTGCGATGGTAGAGGTGGAGGCGGAGGCAGACGAAGAGGAGGATGGATGGTTGGTACGGTGGAGGACGGGGATGGGAGATGAGATGAGGAGGAAGAGGAGCGACCGCAGCCGCCGTCCATGTTTTATAAACACTTTTAAGACCAATAAATTTATTACTTTTATTTTTGAGCCAAAGTTAATACTAAATCTGTGTCTTTAAAACAAGAATAAACCTTTGTCGGCTCCCGATGCGGCCTCGTCGAGCCCCCCTTTACCGATCCCACGGTAGACGCGCATAGGGACGATTATTGCTTAGCAACTTGGCTGCATTCCGCGCGAGCCTCGCATTTTTTGACTACTGTAAGAATTTAATTTTGATCATAGACTATTTCAACATTACTGCGAAATGACAGGGCCGTATGTTAGCTGGATACAAACGAGATCCGACACTCCAAGATCAACCGACTGTTCGCCAACAAACAAACGGCCTACTCGGAACGCTTCAACACGTCCGTACTAATCATTACACTACAAACCCTCTTCCAGTCCCGTCCGTATTCCCATACTTCCTGCATCTCTATTATCTTCGTTCATCACCAATTTCATCAATTTAATCCCTTTATTTGATTTATCAAACCTCCGTGTAAATCCATAGTTAAATATTAATGATAGTTTAGTTTATAGTTAAACATTTTAAAGCATCCTTTCAAGTGACTCTCTCTTTATAATTAATAAAAAATAAGTCCTTGGCCCAAAATAGGACCCACACTTCCTGCATCTCTATTATCTTCATTCATCGCCAATTTCATCCCTTTATTTGATTTATCAAACCTCCGTGTAAATCCATAGTTGAATATTAATAATAGTTTAGTTTATAGTTAAACATTTCGAGGCATCTCATCAAGTTACTTTTAATATTTAATTAATTATAACTAATGAAAACAAGTTCTAGCCCAAAATAAGACCCACACTTCCTGCATCTCTATTATCTTCGTTCTTCGCCAATTTTATTAATTTAATCCCATTATTTGATTTATCAAACAACCGTGTAAATCCATAATTGAATATCAATAATAGTTTACTTTATATTTAAACATTTTGAGGCATCACTCACTATTTAATTAATTATTACTAATAAAAAATAAGTCCTTGGCCCAAAACACTTCCTCCGAAAATTTTATTCCTTTATTTGATTTATCAAACCCCTATATAAATCCATAGTTGAAAATTAATAATAATTTAGTTTATATTTAAACATTTTGAGGCATCTATTCAAGTGAATCTCATTATTTAATAAATTATAAATAATTAAAACAATTTGCAAAAATACATATAATCATAAATATTGTAATAGAGTAGTAGTAGTAAAGGTATACTCTATTTTAAGATGCAATTTGTTGTTCTTTAGTAAATGTAAATATTATTTGTAATAAGAAGTTTCTGTTTTACAAGACTCATGTTCTATGTGAAACGGAAATGGAATCCTGTGTCGGCAAAGTGTACCGGTAATCCATTCAAGTGTAATCTTTGTTAAACGTTACTAAATTTACATAAACAGTACTAACATTCGACATCTTCCGATGTATTTTGAATTCATCTTTGTATATTTATAAATAGCGTAGTTAAGGTGTGACGAGAGAGGCGCAATCCACGGACGTAATTCAATCAGGGGCGCAAAATTTGAATTTGTTAACATTAACTTTGTATATTTACAATAGCGTATTTAGGGTGTGGCAAGAGAGGCGCCTTCCACAGGCGCAATTCGATTAGGGGCGCATAATTTGAATTTGTTAACACAAAACTTACATACATTATAGATAACATCGACGGAAAGACTAAGATTAACAAAATCCTTGTGGATCCCTAGGAAAGAAAATGAAAGCTTTTTGTGGAAAAGAGATTTTTTTTCTTATATCAACTTACATATAAAATAAAAACATTATTAAATATGAGTATAAAGTTGATTCTTTTTGCATTTTCTTTTTTATTTATGCGGAGTTATTTCATTTAACGCTGATTGTCTTCCTAAATCAAGATCTTCTGTAAATGTATCTTCATTTTTGTTGCAATGTTATTGATATTTTACTGAAAACCATTATTTTCTGTATTCAATGAATTTCTAATATACTCTTGAAAAACCTTTTCAAATTAAATATTTTGCACCAGGAACAAGATTCTTCTGCGGAACCAAGTACCAAGAACTAACAATGTTTTTAATAATGTAGTTTTACCCAAAAAGTTTAATCTATAATTTCCTCTTAATTCTTTAATTCAATTAAATTGGTAAGCTAAAATTATATCATTATTCGCTGAGCTTATGTTTGAATCAGGAATGTTGTATTTTCTTAAAGAAAAACATCTTTTGACAAGAATGGAAGTGTCCAACGTGTTAGGATCAATTGGGTATCCCGAAATATTGTCTTATAGCAAAATAACTTTTTCTTCAAATTGCTTCGGGACAAAAGTGGTTAATTTTAAATTAGGCTTTAAATAGCAGACTGTATTTGTAACGCCACAATTGCTTCATTTTTGTATGTTGTATAAAATCACTATCAAATATGTATGTATTTTGGAGATTAAATTGATAACTGATAATTTTTTCATGCATAATTAATAATAATTAGTAAATGATAAAATTAAAAATGATTAAAATATAACTAAAGATAATAAATGTAACGATTGATTGTAAAACGTGGTTAATGTTAAAATAATAGATACAAAATAGGAATTAATAGAAAAAAAATATTTCCATATAATATAATAATTCTATAATTTAATTATTATTATGTACTATATATAACTTACAAAAAATTGATATATGCCAGATAGATGAAATTATGAATCAAATTAGAAAAAATGTTTGTAAGCATTATTACATGTCAATATTAGTACACTTCATAAAACGTTAATTACAACTATTCTTTGCCAATACATATATGTATTATAAAACTATTTCATGTTATGATTTGTTCAATTTCTGTTAAGACTAAATCATATTATAATGTCACTAGTGAAATAAATAATGAGGAAAATGATTAATGTAATCATTAAATTTGTAATTTATTCATGAAAGAAAAATATTAGTCAGGTCAGGGGTAAAACTATTTCCAAAATTCATATAGATTATGAATCATGATAATTTGAGGCTGGGTATGAAATGGGTGAAAGGTTATAAGGAAACGGAAAAGGACAGGAAAGTCGTCGGTGCGATATTAATACGTGCGGTGCTATTAATTTCCAAAGTGACGTGTATTAAAATTCCCGAGCCAGGACCGGGAGGATCTCCGCTCCTCTCGATCTCATACTCCTCGTGAAGAAGGGCTGACCCGACGCTGAAACGATGAGGCTGAGGTCTCGTCCGTAGTGCAGGGGTGTGGTTTAATAAGGGTGGACGATTTCAATTACTTATTATTGCACTTCACATGAATTTGTATTCATCAATTGCCCTCGTCCTCCTCCATCCACAAAGACCGTAGGGGGACTTCCCCGATTTATATTAAATTTCACCTCTCTTACACATTATAACCATGTAATGCGTTATTATTGTTTTGCATCATCTCACACGGAGCAGGGTGAACACGTGCCCCGACCCGGTCCCGCCTTTGTTTGAATTTCAATATATCTTTCACTCCGTATATATCACCTACTTTGATCTCAATTTCTTCAATTGTAAAGTCAATCGAGTGTGCCAGCCAGGAGAAGCGATCCAATCAGAGATAGAGATGAAATTAATGAAAATACAACTCTATGCACTCACGTTCTGATTTATTACCCATCAATCTTTGATCTCCATAAATTAATTCTAATCCTCTGCCATTAATAAATATCGCATCATGAATCCCTTATATATTATTTCCATTTCAAAATTACATACATATTTTCAATATAATATATAATTTTAATTATTTAATATTAAGATTAATTTATATTTGTGATAAGCAAATATTAGCTAATTAAGTTTTGTTTTGTTATTGACTAGTAGTGTAGTATATACCTTCCCCGGTTTACGAATCAAGTCTATTTTTAACTTGTAATAACTCCTCTGCTAAACATAGATTTAGGCGAAAAAGCATTCCCCAAATTCCAGAGAAAATTAAGACTTCTAAAATAACCCATTACTTAACCCATGCAACGTCCTATCATAAAATATAGCAAGGGGGTTATAGTATACCCTATTTTGCCATTACTTTAAGCAGCAAACATTCTTGCATATTTTGAACTAAAATAGCTGAAGCTTAATATATTTTTAATAATAATACATAATCCTATAATTAATCTTATAACAAAATTATCATTATATTTATTGTACAAATGTTGTTATAAAGAAACTTTCTGCTTTTCTTATAACATTAGATATAATTTATTCTTTATATAATTATAATTACTTAATTAGTCAGTTATTTTAAATTATTTAATTTATAATTATATTTGTTTAAAAAATACCATAATTTTTCTTTTAAGATTTAAAAAGTAATTAAAATAAAATTTGTGACTTTATTTTGTAGCCTATAACATAACATAATTGTATTTGGGTTGTATTTAACGGACCGACAAAAAAAACTAATTTTTCATAAAAAATGGGAGAATGCAGGGAATCAGTTGATAATGTAAACCAAATAATGTCTTTTTGGATTTAAAATACAATTAAAACTGTAACAAAACATGAAAAACCTTATAGCACTAGAGTGAATATAGAAATACATATGTCAACAATTTCGTAAAATGTATTGTTTTAAATATAATTAAAACTAAACTAGAAAAACCTTTTGGTACTAAAGTTAATAAACATATTTCTGCAAATTGTTTATAAGCATTTTTCAAAATAAAACCAAAACCAAAAGTATATTCATATTTTATTTTAAAAATTGCAAATTTGACTTTGATTTTGATTCGACTCCACAAAAAGAACACAAATATACTAAATTTGTATTTCTTTAAATCTATTTGAAAATGCAACATCTAAAATATATCGACACACTGAAATCTGTGAAAATCCTGGAATTTATAATTGTTGTCTTGTTATTCAATATGAATACTATTAAAATATAATTTACAACAGCTATAGAAGTTTTTGAGTTGTTTGTAGATCAAATTTTAATAAAATAAGCGGATATTGCATTATAATATAGAGTTAAATTATTTAACTAAAAATAGGCGAAATCTGCGCGATTTCTTTAGTTATTTATAATCAATGATAAATTAATTTAACTAAGATTTCAGATTTGAATGTAAACTACAATAATAATAAAATTATAAACTTAAAAATGTTACGTTCTAAAATTCCAAGTAAAAATAGAAATGAAAAGCTAAAACCGTTCGCAAAATAAATTCTAGAAAAAAATGTTTTGTCCCTGTCTGTAAGAGGCCAAAAATACAGTTAAAGCAAAGAAGACAGAAGTTTTGGTAAGAAATGTCGAATAATGATTGATAGAAATAAAATATATTTTAGGTAGAAAATACTTTACTTGAAATCAGTATACAATACATTATACAATTACGTGTATATAAGTTTTACTTAATTACTAGAAAATTAATTAAATTGTATTAGATAATTAACATAAAATTGTGTTAGAATTAAAGAAATATCTATGAATTTAATTATACAAAATTATTATTAAAATAATATTGTTGAAAATGATATAAAAACATTTGGAATGCCTGAAATAATGGTTGAATAATTGGAAATAATTTATCATGAACTTGATTTATCGTAATAGAAATAAATGTGTCAAATATTTGATCAAATCAATTATATTATGTAGAGGATAGAATTATTATGCAAGACTATACAAATAATAAGTTTTTTAAATTAATGGTATGATTTTAAACTGCTAATAAAATAATTTTAAAATATAATTCCGCCTATGAATTATGTATAGACAGTGCAGATGTTCTATAATAAAAAAATATACCAACTACTCGCCTAAAAAGCATGACGTCGCATTTAAATTTAGGCTCAAAATTAATTCGCAACATTTCTCGGTCTGTCTTTTTTTTTATTATTCAATATTTGAAGAGAGCGATCGAAGGGGGTGCCGTTCAGTTTAGGGGACGACCGAGGGTTGCTTCGCCGGGGGTTGCTGTGTTTGTCGAAACACCTGCTTTATTTGATTTTTAATTATCTGTGAATAATAGGGGAGTAATCTAATAAAACGCATTATGAACGCACACCATTTAGCACCGCCATATAAAATAGAATTTACAATCCTTGCAAGAAGACAAGTGCGTTCGCATTTATTGCATAACTCCTCGCCACAATGCGGGCGAATATAAAAATTCTTCAACGATTCTAATGAAGATATCATTATCTAAAAGTAGTAGCATGAAAATTAGAACAAGGAAGAATTAAATAAATTGAATTTTTCGGGGCCAATTTGCATTGACGTTTGTAGCAAGTTCTTTCTTTTTCTTTATTTTTACGGTCGTGTAGTTTATTTTTCTTCTACACTCGATTCGAATGCCGCATGAATATTTGCGTTTTGGAGAGCTCGAGAAATGTCAGGTGGAAAATATGGGGGCTGATTACCATAACCGTTTACATTTTTTTCGCCAATATTTGCATTCCATTATCTCCGATGTTCCGTGAAAGTGAGCACTTGTTTCACTCTCCCTCTCTCGCATTGAGAACGATACGCGAAGGCTAGTGTCCCTTTGGCGAATGAATAAGTACCGCAAGTACCCTAATAAATTCCCGAGAACTGGAAACCCCGTTCAAGTTCAATTGTTGCGAAACGCAATAATACTAAATAATAAATAGGCAAGTCCACGGATGATAGAGATAGGGAATGTGCGACCGTTTGCATATATAAATATATACACACATATATATATATATATTTGTGTGTATATATTCAAATTATCTATTGGGGCCTCAAATGCAACAACGGCATTTCAGGCATTCGATAATTGTGGCCGTGCTGTGAATTTCGCAACTGGCTGCTAAAGACTGAACATACTCGCATTCACACAAACACACTCACGTGCACAAATACACATACGATACATGAAACGTTTTTTTTAAATCTATTTTTATCTTTAATTATTATACAACGCCGCCAATCCTATTGATTTATCTCCATTTATATTTCGTGTATAACCATTTTTGCGCCACTTTCGGTTTTGATTTATACGTTCCACATCTTTCGGATTCAGCGAGAGCTACTGCACTCTCTCAACTATTTATTTTTTGTTTGGTAATGATCAATTTAGTGTTTGACATATCACGTGTGCCCGTTTCCCATAGTAATATGTAGCCGAACTGGTTGTAATTCATGTGGGAAATCTAATATCAATATTTATTAATCAATTACCGACACTCTCGTGCGAAATAAAAGTAAATGAATTATATATTATCAGGTTTAGGCTTCTGGTTTTGCAGACGTGTTTTTGCTCTCAATAAAATATAATACAGTTGGCTCTAGTCTTTATATAAGCATTTCCTATTATGCAGCAAGGTGTGTATTTCAAATATAGTCAATATTATTATTGTTGTATGAATACTTTTTATCTGTTGCAATAAATATAATGATACTTATTATTAATTTAAATATTATGTGAATTTTAATTTAATTTTTACGTTGATTTTAATGCTAAAATACATAAATATTAGAAAGAAAAATTCAAGTATCTTCAATACCTTAAACAATATTCTTTTGCCAATTTTTTTTCGACTTTTTTATATTTTGTACAATACATTTTTATTTCATTTATTTAATAATTATGTTATTTAATAAATTTATTACAATATTACATATATTTTAATCACGTCTAGTAGTTCTATATTATTATTATTTACATTTATAAAAGATATCATGTTTTCCAGCAATTAAGCCTACAGCAATATCATTAGCATATGTTAAATGTGAAAAGTGAAGAGTATGTTGCGGTCCAAACCACAAAATTGCAATAAATGTGGTAGAAAACACACAACAGTTTGATGTTTAATAAATCGAGTAATCAATTACATGAAATGATATAGACCGCATGGAAAATACTATCATATATTTAACAATCATTATAAGAAGTTGTCTAACTGAAAGAATTAAAATACGTTGTTATAATATTTACAAGACCGAAAAACTGCTAAAACAAATCAATATAAATTTGTATATAAATACAATGTTCGAAAATTGATCAGAAAACTCCTCAGATATTATTATTAGAGTCGATGAAAAACAATATATTACTATAAGAAATATTGTTTTTCTTATAAATTATAACTCATGTTTTTTAATAAGATAAACCGATAGAAAAGTCAATACTCGAATTAAGTAGATTTTGAGTAATGTTATTTTTATACTAAAATAATTATTAAAATCCCAAAATCATTCTGAAATTGAACATCTTTTTTACTAGTTTGTATACTGGTAAAGCTGACTAAATTGTTTAGTTAGATATAAAATTAGAAATGCGATTTAGGACTTTAAAGTAATATCTATTAAAAATTGTTGTTATACTATACAAAAATTGTAAAATACAATTTTGTAACATATATTTTTACTATTTTTTTATTAAAAATCTATCATAAAAAAGTAAATTTATTGGCGGTACAATTGTCATGTAGATGGGGAACTCAACAATATGCATTTATAAATTTGATTACACAGCATTATTTTTCTTATTAAATTTAATTAATTCTATTCGGTAGTTCAAGATATTGAACTTTTTAAGTCTGTATGCTTGGATTTGATTTTCTAGCAGATTATTTGTTAGTTTTCATTGGTATCTTTTACTAAAGTTTGTAATTACACTTTTAATTGTTTCTATTTGTAAGTTTGTAATGTTGCAAATATAGAGTTGGCGATACAAAAACCTTAAAAGCAACTACAGATAAAAGTTGGTGCTCGCTCTTGAGCGAGTGATAAGGAGTCGTCAGTTTGCCATCGAGGAATAAGGTTGAGCGCAGAAAGATAGTGCGACCAAGAGGTGCAGCCGCGGTTGTGTTCGCTTTTGAGGAAAGCGGAACGGTTTCCAGATCTGCCTGTTGAAAAGAGCTGAAGTGAGTTCTTCCTGATCGACAAAAAGGAAGTGGTGCACAGGATCTTCACAAGTATAACCCACATCCTGTACGAGTTGTATCTTATATAAGATGACCGACACCCATGTTGTTTTATACTATGTATAACACTATTGGGGACATACCAGGGTCCGTCGGTAATTGTAATAGGTAGAGTTTTTGATTTAAATCGCTGTACTATTTCGATGATACAGGTACTTACTGAACTTCACGACTGCATTTCATATAACCACACAGGTTTATTATAATAGATTGTTGTCTAGCGATAGCACAGATTTCAGACCTAATTGTTTTCTCTTTATCCAGGTGAGTCGTCTGACCAAATGGATGCGATGATATTTTACTTGATCCTCTTTAATTACTTTATTATTTAAAAAAAAAAAATTATAGACTTGTTTTCTGTCTCATCTTAAAGGTGATATGAGTCTATTTTATTTCTTTGGCTTTAATACGCCATTTTTTGAGCAAATAATCAATCTGATATAGTACTCTTTGCAAGTTTTGCAATGCAACTTCTGAATTATTATCACAAGACATTACTACTGTGTCATCTGCGAATGTATCAATAGTTATTTTATTAAGTGCTGGGAGGTCAGATATAAAAATAATATAAAGGATAGGTCCGAGTACACTTCCTTGCGGTACCCCAGATCCAATTATTAAAAAATAGGTTGGAGCTTTCTTCTTCCAACTTTATCCGGAACGATCTATATGTCAGATAAGATATTATAGCGCAGTTCGAAAATACTTTATCATAAGCCTGCAAGATATCCAAAAATGCAGCATATTTTCTTCATGAGCATCCCGGTAAACTTGTTTCACGGTGGAATGTCCCTTGCGGAATCCAAACTGGTGTTCTGGGAGTATGTTGTTTTTCTGTACTATTGGGTCCATAGGTTTATGTAGTAACTTTTCGAATACTTTAGATATTATTGGTAGAAAACTGATTGTTACTTCTTCTGGTGGTTTATCGGGTTTGGGAATTACTGTGAGTTGAACTACTTTGCATTGAGTGTAATATGCCTAATCGTTGAATATCATCATTTCTTATTTGGAAGTTTCTTTGATAATATAATTTTCTGTATCATGAATTGAACTTCGCTGCAGTTAAATAAATTAATTCGACGATCCATCTCGAAATAATCAATCAAAATGATTATTTCAAAACATAACATACTTAATTGATTTGAAAATGATTTGCCATTCAAGTTATTTTAATTGGATTTAATTGGGAAACAAATTGTTTATTCTCGAATAACATATTTTATCAAATTGACAGTCATTTTGTAATTCCAAATTTGTGATGAATAATAAATATATTTTTTTATTTAATTATTAGGTTACAAACCAATTTAAATCAATTATAAAATTAAATTAAAATAGATTTATTGTAGCATTAATAAATGAACAGGTAGAAAAACTTTGGTCAATAAATTTAAATAAAAAAAAAATTATATTTATTAAAACAGTTACATACTATCATAATAATAATACTGTTATAATAGCTATAAGTCTTTACGTTCGGGAAGTAATTAAATAATGTACATAAAAAGTACTAAAATCATATTGAAATTCTCCAAGCCGCCAGTATGTGCTCATAAAGCAAGAAATCTGATGTATCAAAATTGAGACGTAATTGGCAAGTAATTTTTGTAAATTTAAATTTATTTTTTCATAAAAAGAACTGTTAGAAGACTTTTATTTATTTGACATATTTATGTATATATTTGAATAATTGTTGTAATAAATATTATTATTGTTTTAACATTTTTTTTTGTAAGTAAACATATGTTAAAATATATGTTTATATTTTTGTACTGAAGCTGTAACTATAAATTTGAAATGTATATTTATAATTATAGTTTATGTATGCAGCGTGATAATAAATATGATAAAAGATTCGATGAAGTATGTAAGATAGAAGATGTATGCATGTGATATGAAAAGATATTTTTATAGTCCGGGAATGCATTTATCAATTAATACGATGATATTGATATATGCGGCGAATATTATAATGAACGTTGTCCGGTGTCCTGTCGGAGTGTGTGTCGTTTGTTTGGATGTAGGTATACACATGTGGATATGTTTGTATGCATTTAGGTGGTTTTTGTCCCTCAACGGGTTATTAATACGTGTAAGTGAGCAGATAATAATTTATAAACAGTAGGAGCACTACTTGTCCGCGATTTATACATATATAAGATGTAGTAGAGGAGGAGATGAAGGAGGAGAGGAGGACAAACAGGACGAGAAGAGTGGTCGTTCGGGGCGAAAGATTATGCGGCTTTTATGTGTATGTTCGTATGGGTATATTTAGTTGGTGCCCGTAAATTACAGGAGAGGTTAGCAGTTATTTATGGCCGCACCGCCGATACAATGCTGAATAATTTATAAGGTGAGATCTGACAAACACAAATTTTAAAAACTCCCGGAATGTTTGTATTTACTACGAGAATATTTCTACTGAAAGTCGCGCGGCGCGTTAATATGCCTCTTCATATATGCAAAGCGCTACAAGCTTGTAAGCCAACTTGTATTTACAATACATTAACACCTAACCGCGCCACTGAAATTAGATTATCTTCAGACACTCTCTACCAGTCTACCACTCTCCCACCGCTACGCATCCCGATTATCTAGAGTGCTCACTCCCGACTCACGGATCACTATAAATTTTATTATATGGCTTTATCTTCAAACCCGCGACGAAATGTTTTCCACGCAGCTTATCCAACATATTCATATATATTACTGAGCTTCGATAAATGCATCTACTTCCACAATAGATTATATTATGAGTATGATGGTTTTATAGTCTATAAAAGATACAAATATTACATAGCTACTATAAACATTTATTATTAAGATTGAATAAATATGTTTTATTTATTTATTTACAATTGACTATTATAACAAATATTATTCATATTTATTGTCAAATTATTTTTGAAAATAAAACCAAAATCAACTTGAAGAAATGATTTACTAGAGTAAATACAAATACAAATTTCTGTTTTATAATACATATTTCTAGTTTTATATGATTATATGTTTATATTTTGAATACAATTTATATGTATTTTTTTAAATACAACCAAAATCAAACTTTGAGAACTTAAGAGACTGGAATAAATATTGAAGTACATATTTTTGTAAATTGTTTATATGTATTTTTTAAAATATAACCAAAATTGAACTTAAAAAATCTTAAAACTTTCCATTTATTATTGAAGTTTATATTCGTGCAAATTGTTAAAATGTTTTTCTTTAAATAGAACCAAAACCGAACTTCGAAAACTGAAGACACTGTAGTGAGTATTGAAGTAAATATTTCTGTTAATTGTTTAAATGTATTTTTCAAAATACAACCAATATTGAACTTCAAGAACTTTAAAAATTTGGATTGAATATTGAAGTACATAATTGTGTAATTTGTTTATATGAACCAAAATCAAACTTTGAGAACTTAAGATACTGGAGTAAATATTAAAGTAGATATTTCTGTAAATTGTTTATATGTATTTTTCAAAATACAACCAATATTAAACTTCAAGAACTTTAAGAATTTGGAGTGAATATTGAAGTATATAATTGTGCAAATTTTTTATATGTCTTTTTTTTAAATTGAACCTAAACCGAACTTCAAAAACTGAAGACACTGGAGAGAATATTGAAGTAGATATTTCTGTTTTTAAAAATAAAACCAAAACTAAATTTAAAGTGCATTATGGAATTTTTCTGCAAATTATTTCTATATAGTTTTCAAAATACAATCGAATATATTTATTATTCATAATCAAAATTATTGACCTTTCAATTTTTATTAATCATATCTCAAATTTAAATAAGGATGTATTTGATTTATAGAATTTTATGGAAGATTAATGTAATATATATTATAATTAGGTTCTGCATGAAAGAAAATAGTATTATATAACAAATATATTTATTAAAACTTTAAGAAAATATTAACTTAAAAAAAACTAAAATGATTAACTATGATTTTTACTGTATTACTAATTTCAAATGTGGGAATGAAAATCCAACACATGTTAACAGTGTAAATGTTAACAAAAAATACTAAAATGTGATTTTTCATGGGTTTCAATCCTTAAAATCAATTTTTCTAGTTCAAACATTATAATTATACTTATTGAAATCTTCAATAGATTTCCAAATCAAAAATATTTTTAGTGTAATTGGTTTATTGATTGAATTTCAATATGAAAAAAAAAACATTTTTGAGATAGTTTACATTATAATCAGCTGATTTCCTGACGTTTTAAAGTTCTATTTTGACTTGCCAGTTCAGATGCTAAAAGAATAACGGTTAATATTTCCCATTTTACTTTGAAATATATTTTTTTGTCGCGCAATACATTGTCATACGAATGTTATATTTTCCCATTTTTTGCTCTTTATTTGAAGCATTTGGAAGCCCTTGGCGAATTATATTTGGGGGCCCAGATTTTGGGTTAGTTTTGTTTATTTACCCAAATATGCCTATATATAGTATAAATAACCAAATTATAGGAATTTTGTAATGTAACACACATCATATTATTAAAATAAGCATTTAGAGCAATTAACATGTAACAATTATTCATTTAAAGTTAAAAACAATATACTAAACTTAACCTAACCTCAATCCAAGTAGTATTTAATTTCTACATTATTTCTATAGAATAAAAATAGTTTACAGGTTGTTTCTATTTCGCATCTATAAATCTAAATAGTTTCTAGTTCTTAAACTAGTTCTCACTTACTGTTAATAAATACTATATTAGACTACTACTTTATAATTTACTGTAAGAGGCGGAAAGATGTTAAATATATATTTTTTTAAGTTATTTTTTTTAAATTTTGTTAATATTCTATTTTATTATTGGTATTTCCACCAATTTTAACTCAATACAATTGAAATTACTCAGTCTCAAATTAAAATCTATTATTTTCTTTTCATATATCTGAGTAATCTTAAATATCTACTATCTATTTTATTATTTTATTTTTTATAAGTTTGAGATAAATTCGTATTTAATAAATAATTTAAATTAAAATGTATTTAAAAAAGACAACTAATAATTCCCTATCATTGAATTTCCATTTGAAAGTAGCTTGTATTAAAATTTTATTTTGTAAGTGAAAGACTTCCGAGATTATTCTAAGCAAAATCTTTTTTTTTAATAACCAATATTGTAGGGACATTATTCTTGTTAAAATATATTACAGGAATAAGCGGAAAGAAAGGATACATGTTTGTTGCGGTAAGAGAAAGGCGAAATAAGAAAGAAGAGAATTCTATTAAATAAATACACCAAGCCGGAATAGGTGGCACTTCACAAAATACAAGAAATTCCGAAGCGAATTGTAATGGTTATTGCAAATAAAATACCGGATTACTTTATCGATCTCTTTAAGTAATTAGAAAAAAATAACAACAACATATTAACGATAGTTATTGCTGAGTACAAATATTATATAATAGAAACTATACAATTATTAAGCGGATTCTAATAGAATTTATTATTCTTTTTCGGTAGAAATAGTATGATTATTGTAAAATCAAAACTCTAAATTTAACTAAATTTATCTACTAATTATTTGAGTGCTATTAAGTCCTTAAAAGTTAATAAAAAATATTAAAAAAGTTTAATTATCATTGTGATCCATTTATTTATATTTGCTACTTATTTTTTTCATTATTTGTCTAATTGTATCAAAATCCTAATCCTAATCCTAATAACGCAATGAAATATGTTAAATTTGATTAAATAAATAATTAGATGATGATAGTATAAATATTTTTAATATAAATATTACAAACGACACAAGGTTATTGGGGTGCAAATGATTTTATTAATAAATTATTTTAAGAAATCTAAAAGAATTAATTCAGAATATTATACAAGCTTTTTGTATCAATTCGATAGAAAAAATCGTGAAAAAAAAAACTTGTTTCTTTGCTTTAAAAACTGTTTCAACTGTCCTCGCAGTCTTGTATATTAATACAAGAAATTTATAATTATTTTAATTGAATTAATGTTGATAGATTTTTAGTCTGAATTGGAAGAGTGTATAATGAACATACTTTAGAATTAGTATTGTACACTGCGGCAGTAAATTCTATATAGATTTTCAATGTAGTAAATTATTGATTATTAAAATTTGTAATAAACAACATTTATAAAAAATTAATAGAAAAATAAAGAATAATAATAAAAATTAACAATCAAAATCAAAATAACAATTTTTGAAAAAAAAAAAAATATATATACATACATATTAACTACCGATCTAGGTGTTTCTGCCATGTTTAATATTATATTTCTCATAACAAATTGTAATATTGTGTACCCATTCAAAATATTACACTTTTTTAATAAAATATAAAATAATACTTTTACCCGCAGTACAAATATATTATTCTTATTTTTTATTATACAAGAAACCGGACTTATCTAAGATTTTAAAATGGTTTTTAAAATAGTTTTTTATAATTTATTTTTATTTTGATCAATTTAAGTTTGTTTTGCTATTTATAAATTGTACTATAGTGAATCCACACTGACCGAAACCTTACTATGCGATATTTTGCTAGATTTAGATAAAAAATATTATGATAAAATATTAATATTGTTTGAATAATTTATTTCAAACAATATTAATATTTTAATCTGCGTTTTTGTAATTTACAATACAATGTATTAAAAGTAAGTGTATTTGTTGTAATTTAAATATTTACATTTGATATATATATACTTGATTTATATTTGGAAATATTTTATGCAGATATAAAAATTGGGAATTTTCAGCCGAAAATTATATAAAACTGAATATTGTGCGTGATGTGTTGTATTGGTTTTGTTGTTTGTAGAGTGGCGATTATCTAGAGTGGTGTTTGAGACGATGCGATTGGCTATAAATATAAGCCCATACTGCTTTATCTCGGATACGGGCTGGAATGAATCATTAACCTGGGCTGAAACTATAAAAGGCCATCGCGCACAGATCAATCCACGTCCCGGCAGCAGCAGCAATCTTAAAAGCCATTGCTTTCCAGATCCAGATGTTTATTGATTGGGTCCGACGTATTCGCGCCCATTCGGTTCCGACCCGGCTCTGATCAAATTACAATAATTTATATAATACGGCCGCACAATTTATTACGCACCAAACGGCACGGCGAAGATCTAGGCAACAGATATTATAGGAATTATTGCAATAAAGCTTGGAACCACTGCAGTACCGGCCGGTACTACTACGTTCAGAGACACACTCGACTCGTACATGCATGCATAAAGGAAACTCGGGATTTATATGTTTAAGTGCATAAATTGTGTATAAATTAAGAGCGGCTGGAATGTTACAGAAACTGTCGCGTAAACTTGCAGGGGAAAATATATATTTTATATTAAATGCGAGCTGCGGAGTTTTTATGGGCCCGTATTAAAACCTGAGGAGAAGGACTTTTTAATTAACTCACTTATTTATTAAAAATCTAGAGATTTACGGCCCGCCCAATTTTTATAGATTCCACATCCTCCAATGCCGATGATCTCGGATCATGGGATCACCATGAGAAGAAGTTGCGTCGACTTCTGTGCGTTGACCATAAAGATTAAAAATTATAATGTTATTACAACGCCGTTGTTCTTTATATGAGTAATGTATGCATAGTTCGTTATAATTTCGAAGTCAATCGAATGCAAGCTTCGAACACCATTGAGCCCTATAAGGGCCGAATGGCAGGTTTATCAAGATGGGGCCGAGACGATGGCTGGAAATATTACAGATTAACATAACAATGTTTATAATCCTAGGCCGCACTCCGACCAACTACAAATTGGCGTTCTCAGCGTACAGTCCCATTCTCACTTTTGCAATAACGGAACTCGCCAATTTAATTGCGACGAAATACTTGTCTCGTTACCACAAGAAAACCTATTCTCAAATTGTACTAAAACCACTTATATTTGTAATTCTATTTTATGTGCACATAAAAAACGTACCTCTTACGAAATCAGTTTTGATTAGATCTGAACAGTCACAAACATTAATAAAAAGAAAAACATGTACTACATTAAGAAAATAAAGCAAAAAATACAGCAATATCATTAAATGACAATTTATAGTTATTTCATACTTATTATTATAAAATACAACAATGTTATGATAATGATATAGCATATTGATAATATTCAGTTAAACATGAGTTTAAATTATTGGTTTTCACTACAGATCATCTTTTGAATTAACTTTCTAATAGCAGAAAGGTATTTCTAATTTTATTATACAATATATAATAATACTATATACTTTTAAATCTTTGAGATTTATGTGTGGTATTAAGTAAAGTGGTTATGTATGCAGTAGTTTGAAAATTAAATATACAGTGGTACATCGGTCGTTGTTCGGGAACTTCTGTCTAAAGGAATAATTTAAATCCATAAGATTTCCTCCAAACGTATTCATTTTATTTGACTGATGATATAGTTAGATGTTTTCATAAATAACAAAATAATACTAAATCGTAGACTTAAAAGCAATGAGGTAATAATATAAGTAAATAATAGTTGTATTACAAGGTAATAAATATTTTTATATTGAGGTATTTACAAATCTGAAAAGTAAAGTAAATATTTTTATACAACTTAGTAATAATAGTGCTTCACTGTTTGTTTTATAATAAAAAATAAATAATTTACTTTTTATGTTATACTTTATAAGAAAATGTATTTTGCTAGATACAGAATTGTTTGTAAAGTTTGACTTCTGGTTGAAAAGTAATATTGCAAAGGACAAAAGGAGATGAAAGGAATGTTTCTGTGTTAAGTTTAATATACACAAATATTCTAAAAGAGAAATAAGATAAGAAGTTTAACTGTTTGAAGTTGTTGAAAATATGTGGCAAGGATGAACGAAACAAACGAAAGAAAACAAAGAAGGATGGTTAGTAGAATAGAATGTGAAAAAGAGAGGAAGCAGGCAGGAGTTGTGTGCGTTATTGATTGAGTGAAGGTAGTGAAAGCAGGAGGATGAGGAGTGTGTATAGGCGAACAGGAGGCGGCGAACTAAAAGGATTGAAGAGGCAAAAAACGAAGAGAGAAGTTCAAAGTATGCCTGCGAGGGTAACAATTAATAACGGAGAGGCAAAAGGTATAGTATATTGTTTGATGATGTTGTGGTTATTAACCATCATAAAAGCGGCGGCGTCGGTGACGGACTCCATTACTGGCCGTGTATGCAAATCGCCCTACCGAACGAGTCCTGCCATTGGTCGTATCCATGACAACGCCCCTCGGAACTCGGGAGTCCTACTTCGGCGATTCCCTCTTCGGCACCGCACATCGAGGCCCGCCGTTGCAGCCGTTGTTGTATATTATATTGCTGCACATCCCGGGTACATTCCGAACAAGAATGGTCTATAACCCAGACCAGATGAGATGAACGAAGAAGAATCGAGCCGCGCCGCGCCGCCCGTTTCCCATGCTACACGTACACTCCACGTCCGAAATCTCTCTCTCACTCAACGCATGCACACAAACACACACTTACACCACCAATGCCAGCTTATCCACGTGAAGAAGAGTATCGTACAGAACGAACGCTGAGAGGTTGGCATGGGAAAACTTACCTTTTATCCCACGAAATTTATACGACCGGATTCCCCATCCAAATGTATATTATTTGTACAAATACGTGAATCTACTAATGACGATTTTATGTACCAATTATTCGGTTGGCATGGCAAAAAATTCGGTCCACATACTCAGATAAATAAATCCATAAAACGTAAACAGAATTTTACCACTTCTAAATTTGTAAATTAAGACAAACTATTTTTTACATATTTACCTATTTTTGTTATATTAAAACATTTTTTCTACACATTTCACTCGATTATAGTAAAATCAAGTAATTCCAGTATCAAATAATGTTACGTAACTATAGTAAATTATAAATAATAAAATGATCGATGCACATCTTCTACAGTTTTTTTTATCATTATACAATCAAATCGATTTTACTTTCATCATATCTAATTTCTTTATTAGTCAAGTTTCAAACATCCGAGATATTGACAAAACCCGACCCACACTATGCTAAGTAGATATTATTATAAAGCATTCACTATTTATAAGACATTATTTTTACCTAAACTTTTAATTTAAAAAAATAGTTGATGTTTTTCATTTTTCATCATCATTTACAAAATAGAAATATAAAGTTATTTCCGTTATTTATATGACGGAAATATAACAATCATTATTTATTTTATCTATTTTATATTTAATTTTATAATTTATTATTTTTGTTTAAAAACAAAATAAAAAAAATGGAATTTAGAAATAGATCAAAAACAAACATCTACAATAAATTAAGTATGACTTATAACAAACAAATTATCATTTAAAATCTAAATAGATTAAACATTTTAAATAATTAATTATATATATTTGTGTTTGCATTTTTTGTATCAGAATTTGTATCAATTATATATAATTGCAGAAGACACCATGTAATGAATAAGTTACATTGCATTGCAACATATTGAGTATTTATTACAAGAATCGTTTATTTTTATTAAAAAGACATTGAATTACATCATTAACATTAAAATACAGATTAATTTTAAAAATAAAAGAAAATGTAATTGGAAATAAATTAATTAATATAGATTAGAGTAATTTAATAAAAGAAAATATTACTGAATATTTATATAGATAAATTTATATAACAAGTTCAAAATTTTCCATGTGGTAAATACTAATAAATTTGATGAACAATTAAATCTATTTTACTTTCATCATATTTAATTTCTTTATTAGTCAAGTTTCAAACATCCGAGATATTGGCAAAAACGATAAGACATTATTTTTACCTCAACTTTTATTTAAAAAAATAATTGATGTTAAACATTTAGTAATACTTTACTTAATGTTATAATAAATATCTATATGTTTTTCATTTTTGATCGCAAATTGAAATAGTGCATGCAGAAAGTCGACTATATTCATTTACGAAATAAAAATATAAAGGTATTTTCTCTATTTATATTTATTTTATCTATTTTATATTTAATATTATAATTTATTATTTTTACTTTCGTAACAAACAAAGAAAAAAAAACGAAATTATGAAAGAGAATAAATATCTACAATAAATTAAGCATGGCTTATAACAATCATATTATCATTCAAAATCTAAATAAATATATAATTTTTCTATATATTTATATAAATCAAAATTTCCTACAATCTGTAAATGTATATTGTTAATATTTCTTTTAATCAATAATCACTAAAATCATAAAAAATAAGATATTATTATAGATTTATAAGTTACTTTTTGTTGTTAAAAACTTACTTATTTTGTAGATAGTTGACTTGATTTTAAAGATATTTTCTTTTCAAGTTTTAAATAATTAAATAAAATTATAAAAAAAAAATAATAATCCGAAAAATGTACTAACAACATAAATTGCGAAGCATTGGTTATTATAAAATATATATTTTTATAATTAATAAATAAAACAAGAACTAGTAAATATATTATTTATAGTTTACAAAATTGATTGTTATCAACTAAATAAACGAGAAAATATGTAAATAATTTTAAATAGTATTGTATAAATGTATGAACAAGGTAAAAGTGCGTTTGATACAGCTGCTAACATAATAGTAGACTCAATACGAAAAAAATGTATATGAAAAAAGCAAGTGTACACATTGCGTTGTAAATGATCCCGTAGACAACTTAATTAAAACTCAACTTTGTATGTAAATCAATCAATTGAACGTTATATTTTGCACATTCATTATGTCACTCGTATAGAATTGACATGAAAAAAAATCATAATGAATAAATAAAACAATAATCGATAAGTTTATTGATTTATACGGGCCATTAATTAGAGACCGCTGGAAAATAATAACACGGAAACTTTAATTGAAATGTTCGTCATACATTTCCTAATTGCTCAAGTTAATTACATTAATTATTAAGTTTCCAAACCGGAAAGTAATTATTTAAATAAACATTTTAATGGATGTAAAGAATATTCAGTTCAATGGTCTTGTGTTAGTTTCTTCTAAACGTGAAAATTGTAAGTTATTAATCTTCAAAGAAGAGCATTTTAACTAAATTGTATTATTTTATATAATTGCAGAAGACCATGTAATAAATAAGTTATAGAATAAAAAATATTATTGCAACACCTTGAGTACTTATTACATCAGAAAATGGAGTATTAAGTAGATTTATACAAAAATTATGTATGTTTATTAAAAAACATTGAATTACAACATCAACAACTTATTAGATCGGAAAATATAGTATTAAATAGATTTATACAAGAATTATGTACGTTTATTAAAAAACATTGAATTACAACATCAACAACTTATTAGATCAGAAAATAGAGTATTAAGTAGATTTATACAAAAATTATGTATGTTTATTAAAAAAACATTGAATTACAACATCAACAACTTATTAGATCGGAAAATAGAGTATTAAGTAGATTGTTACAAGAATTATTTATGTTTAATAAAAAAACATTGAATTACAACATCAACAACTTATTAGATCATAAAATAGAGTATTAAGTAGATTGTTACAAGAATTATGTATGTTTATTAAAAAAACATTGAATTACAACATCAAGAACTTATTAGATCGGAAAATAGAGTATTAAGTAGATTTATACAAGAATTATTTATGTTTATTAAAAAGACAATGAATTACAGCATCAACATTAAAATACAGATTTTATATTTTAAAAATAAAACAAATTGTAATTGGGAATTAATTAATTAATATTGATTAGAGTAGAAAATGTCACTGAATATTTATATAGTTATATTTATTTAATAAGTTTAAAAATTTCCATGTTGTATATGCTAATAAATTTGATAGTAATATGTTGAAAAACTAATTTCAATAAAGTGAAATCCAAACAAATCAACGTTTTATGGAACTAACCGAAAAAATGGTAACGAGCGTTTCGTGTCACGACTCCGTATTATGCTAATATGCACTCAGGGAATGAGGATTTTTGGGAATTTCTGATGGTTTTTAATTTGTCAATAAAACTGTGTAATTGGTCTTCGAAGTCTTATGGTAATTTATTTATAGCATTCCGCCGCCACTGTGTGAAATTCATCTGGTAGCGTTATCTTAATTTCATTTTAATTTTAAAAAATAATTTCATCATCTTTGATGTTAAAGGTGCTTCTTAAGTAGCATTCAAAATAATTATATGCTTCTTCGAATTCATACAATATCTTTGTATTTAAAATATATTTATTACATTGAAAATTAGAATTTTAACAGTAAAAATAATTTATGGTTAAAATTTATATTAATTACATAACAAACCATATGTTGAAACGTAATTGTGAAATCTTACTGAAAGCATAACTTAATTACAATTTTTAAGAAATATTTGTAATCTGTTGGTAATAATATATGAAAATTTGTATTCTAAAATTTTGTTCTTTGTTGTTATATAATTTCTAACTTCAATCAAGATTATTAATGAAGATTACATTTATTTTCAAAAATATTTCCATAATGTCGCGTTTTATAAATCGTGTTATATAAAAGTAAGGTTTGTTTATGAAATAGTTTACTAATTATATACATAATAAAATATGCAATAAAATAATTCACGATCTCCTTTATTTAATTAAATAGTATTTATTGCAATGATTGGACATACTTACTAATTGAATTACAATAAATCTTTTTTTTTTTTAAGAAATATTTGTATTCTATAGGTAATAATATATGAAAATTGGTATTCTAAAAGTTTGTTCTTTGTTGTTATATAATTTATAACTTCAATCAACAGTATTAATGAAGATTAAATTAATTTTCAAAATATTTCTTATTCGGATTAATTTAGAGAATATTTAAAATATCTTAATTTTCAATTACAATTTCATATAAATAATTGATTTTTGAATAAATATCTTTCATATTTAAACTATTTAATCTTTTATTCCAATGCCTCGCATTGATATTACAATCAACAATAATTAATTTCCAAATTACATAACTATTTTGTTAAAAAATAATTATATTGATATTTTATATCATGATTTTTTTTTCTTCACCTTTCTATGTACTATTTTTCTTTAAACTTTTTTACGATTAAATTTAAATTAGAAGTGATATCCTTTTTTCCGTATCCAGAAATAGACTTTTCTGATTTTTCAAACCTTTTTGTATTTTCTTCGAATTTTCCGAGTTCAGTAATAAGTTGAACTGATTAATATGCACTTCCCTCATTAATTTAAAAAAGTATTATTTTGAATTACAATTTTAAAAATATGAAGTATTTCATATAAATAATTGATTTTTGAATTAATATCTTTTATATTTAAACTATTTAATCTTTTATTCCAATGCCTCGCATTGATATTACAATCAACAATAATTAATTTCCAAATTACATTACTATTTTGTTAAAAAATAATTATATTGATATTTTATATCATGATTTCTTTTTCTCCACCTTTCTATGTACTATTTTTCTCTAAACTTTTTTACGATTAAATTTAAATTAGAAGTGATATTCTTTTTCCCGTATTCACAAATAAACTTTTCCGATTAGCCAAACCTCTTTGTATTTTCTTCTAATTTTTCGTGTTTAGTAATAATTTAATTAATTGGTGTTTTTTCTTTTTTGTTTGTAATCAATGGGACAAAACTAGAGCTTATTATCTTTTTTTTATTGTAGATAGATCACTTTATCAAATAAATTAAATAAATTAATAAAAAAAAAATAAGTTGACTTGTTTTATGTGGACTTCCGTCATTAATTTAAAAATGTATTATAAAAATTTCTTTATCCATAAAAGTGTGGCTGATCCCATCGTTTTTAACAATCTAACAGAATGCAGGTATTAATATAATTTTTAATAGTTTCTTCAGATTCCCAAGTTTGCAATTGGTTTTTTAAATATATTTTAATGATAATACTTTTTATTATTTTAGAATTTGTCATCAAATATCTTAATGCATAATAAATCGTTAGCAGCTTGAATACCTTGCAATGATTTGTCAATTTTCTTATCTTTTTAGTAAATCTGCTTTTTTTCTAAATACACCACGAAAGCTACTCCAACGGCCATGTCGTATTTCGAACTATCTGTATAAATCCTAGGTTTTTGGGCACATTCGTCTTCTCCGATAAAATCTAAAATTTGGTTAAAATTTGTGGACTGTTTACACCGGACTAATCGTGAAACTAAATACAAAAGAAAAATCAGATAAAAATAATTTTGCCTATATAAAGAAAAAAAAAGTTTTGTACTATTTTGTATATAATTTATTTTTATTTTTCTCAATTAACATTTAATTTATTTTGATATTTTTGTACCGGACTATAGAGTAACAATGGATTTGGTATAATTTTACCGTTACCTTCAATTCATAATGTACTTTTGCTGTTTTATTGAAATAATTATTTAATTATTTTCATATTTACTTGCTACAATGAATTATGTTAATATTTTATTTTTTATTTATATTAATAGCCAATATTGATTTCTATTATTTACAAATTTATATTGCGCTCAAACAGTGCAAATATTATTTATATAGTATAATTAGCGCCTGCGGTTCGCGCATACAAATTGCGATTATAACAATTTATGGGCGATGAAAAATCCGCTCGGACGCATTCTTTCCTATAAAAAGAAAACTATTAGCGTAACCGACTTATCAGTTATCACTTACACAATGTGTATAATACTTGTATGTAGCCTCCATTATTAAAATATGAATATTTATTAAAACGTTCCAACGATAATGCTGGTATGAGGCTCGTTATTTTTGCATATTATTAATATTTTATTTTGCAAACACGTGTATATGTTCTAAATGGGAACAAATAGAATATCAGTAAAAAAAATATATTATAATAATGCTTTCAACAGTAATGAGTATCTAACGTTCAATAGGTAAAATGAGAAACCGCATTTGCGATGTGAAAAAGCGGACGTAATTACCAATAAATTCCCACATGCATCTTAATGTATTTATCGCGAAAGTCAATATTGTAACTGCATTCCAAGCAAAATTCGGATTCTTCAATCTTTATCTTAAACGTATCATAAGTTTTAAGTTCAATTCCATAATGTCGCGTTTTATAAATCGTGTTATATAAAAATAGGGTTAGTTTATGAAATAGTTTACTTATTATATAAATAATAAAATATGGAATAAAATTATTCACGATAAAGTTTATTTAATTAAATAGTATTTATTGCAACTATTGGACATTATTATATAGAAAAGAATAAATGCAAATCAAATTACAATAAATCAAAAAAAACTTATTTAAATTTTTATTATCTTAAAAATAATAATATTTTCAAACAAAATTGTCTTATTTTTAGTATAATCTTTTATAAAAGTCAATAGCTTGCAATAATTTTTGTCTAGTACTATTATTAGATATAAAATTGCTTTAAAAATACTCTTTTTCAGCCTTAAATTGAAAAAAAAATTGTCAAAATTCAGCTATTTTTTCTAAGGTTTCTACACAATTATTAAAGATTTTTTCATTTTTACAATTGGAATATTATAAACGTTAAGTTGCTATTCAGGAAATAACACCTATTTATTTTATTTCATTGGGTGTAAACACATTTTCTTAATAAAAAAAAACTCCACTTTTGTGATTTTTGTATATGTTTCTTTGCTGTTTTGGTGTGCATTATTTTATATTTTTGTATAATTATAAAATGAATATTAATTATGTTTCAAATAAAATTAGCATAAATTCATAAATTTTATAAATATATTAATTAATATTATAAATTTTAGATAATTAAATAACACAAGTAATTGCAATGAATGGTAATAGAAAATTATTGCGATAGAAATGTTACCAGCCGTCATTTTCATTCCTTATTTGAAGAATTTAATACCAGATTTGAAGAATTCTACGAATTGGATGCATTTTAAACGTTTTTCTTTCTAGTAATACTTTTTCTCGTACAGAGGACGATGTTATTAATAAATCGCAACTTATTTTGATACTTCGATTAAGGAGAACTTAGAATTGAAAATTATAAATATACCAAATGATATTAAATTAAAATCACATCATTACAATGACAAATTCTGGAATTTATAGATAATAGAAATAATGTTGAGAAATGTGCTCTAAAAGTTGTATTTTACTTGTCGACATATGCCTATGAATAATATATTTTTTTTACAATATGTAATAATTAAAATCAAATTACAGATGACACTAATTTGGATAATTGACCTAAGAATTCACTAACGAGTTTGTCACAGATTTGCGATATCTAAAATTGTACTAATTATCAATTTTAAGATTGCTATTACACAGGAAATTCAACATATCCACCTTCACCGTACTTTGCCTTATACCGGCCCATCTCCACAGAATGGGTTACACTTGGACAGATGTGCTTACGCTAAATAGATTTGACAAATCATATTTTCTCCAAATGCATCAATAATACAGGAGCTAGGAAGACCCTAAAACAAGAAACTTCAAAAATATTATTCCATTCTAATCCTTATAGCCTCTGAAAGTTTTAAATCTATTCGCAAGAACATACAAAACTAACTTATAGTTGAGTGACAAGCCTATATGTTCAACTGATTGCGAAATATATCTTTCAAATACACTTGCATTCCATCCGAGACTAAATCTATCCCAATTGTACTGAGCCGCTGTGTTCCTGTTTAAACATTCTCTTTTTCATGTTTTAGTCCTGTGTTAGGATTACAATAAATGTCTAATGTGTACGCGGCAGTATCTGGAAAAATTGTGATCTGCACCGACTGATCGGAGATGCAATGATGTTAATAAATAAAATAAACATTATGTTTTTTTAAATTAAACGATTTAGAATTTTTAAAAGAAAGAAAGACTTAATGGCCAAAATCCGCCAGGTTTTAGCAGCTAATAATAGATCACACTCATCTGGTCCTACCAAACACAGAGCATTGTCTTTTGCTCATGATCTTTTACGCTTAGGATTCTCAAAATATTTTCATATGGACGGCATATCGTGTCATATTTAATTGATCCGTAAGTTGTTCTTGCGTTTGAGCGTCATCCTCATCCAGTAATGCTTGCAAATCGCTGTATTCAAAGCTTTTCAGTGGTGTTCCACGTTCTTCATTTCTCATGTCAAAATCTCCACTTTTAAATTTTTTAAACCACTCAAAGCACTGTGATTTACCAAGAACATGCTTGCCGTAAGCTTCGACAAGCATTTGATGCGATTTTGCAGCCATTTGGTAACAGATAATCAATGCTGTCCCAAATCATAGTTTCCAGGCATACAATTCGACATGTTCAACGCTATTATAAACTGCCATTTGTTGTATGTAACTTCTATTGCTCTAAAATTCTTTGTATGATGTCAACAAGTAAATAGAAATGGACTAGGCACATTGACAGGCATCATCTATTGGCAAATTCCGGTTTCATATTTACATATCTAGTATATAAAATAATAATGAAACCAGTATAAAAGTATGGTATACAATTGAGTAAAACCGACAAAATGAATATACAAATTATCCACAGTTAATCAAAATGACTTAGAAATATTATCAGAGTCCCATGTTATATCAAAATAAATAATAATGGTACAAATAGAAAAATAAATAAATCTTCCATATCACTCTCGGTGAGGATACAATACCAAAGTTTAGTAGTAGTTACGAATATCAACTACAGTATTAACCTGTTATGATAATAGGCTTCAGAGTTATTAATGTTCATAAATATATTAATGAGAAACATCCACCGAGACCAATTGTACTTATTCTTCAATTTGAATTAATTGTGACATAAAAATATAATAAATGTTCATGATTAATTTCATCATTATCTTCATCACTCTACGATATCCGCCGATTTCCCACATTTCTTAACTAGTAAAAAAGGTTGCCGATGCCTGTTAATAAGCGTATTATATAAAAAATTAATATATTTTCCTGAAAATTATTTTTTAAAAACATCTAATTATGAGATATTGACATGCTGAAGATATTAATTTAATTTTAAGATTATTCTTTAATTGTCTT
Organism: Nicrophorus investigator; assembly: GCA_963457615.1. Taxonomy (NCBI): domain Eukaryota; kingdom Metazoa; phylum Arthropoda; class Insecta; order Coleoptera; family Silphidae; genus Nicrophorus; species Nicrophorus investigator. The sequence continues at coordinate 17,746,742 of OY735140.1, read as the reverse complement.
ATAATTTGGCAATTGAATATTTAATTGGCACTTAAAAATATATGAAATTCTTTGATTAATAGATATTAATTTTGTTGTTATTAAGAAACGTGCAATAAAAAAAATACAGCTGTTAGAGAGGATACGATTAAGAAGAAAGGAAATGATTTCGCAGAGGCTAATTGTTGTGGTAATTTAGCCGACGTGATTAATTTGAGAACAGGCTGGACGTTAATTAGTATTCTATTCATATTGGCTAAAATCGAGATGCTGCGAAACGATTAAAGCAGTGGAGAGGTGCACGAATGTAGGTAGGAACGGCCATTGCCGTCGCCAAAGTCGTAATTAAGTGTGTGCTTAGCAATTATAGATATGTTTCATATTCTTGGAAAGTCCGTGTGCGAATGTTCACGTGCAAAAGGAAGGGACGTCAACTGCGATGCAAATATCTTCAGGTTGGCCGAGGCCTCTCAAGATGGATGTCTTATTCCACCGCTAACGATTACTAATTGCAGAGATATTCCATCATCATAGATTTGAAACGTGCAGTCTGCAAATGCATCTATCGGTGGGGTATCTCACATAATGGCGCATACCGAGCGGATGCTTCCTTTTCGCTAACAGCCGATTCTTCTATCAACAATAAATGCCAATACGTAAAACCATAAAACATTCATCAAATGATCGCCGCCTTTATCATCGTCACTAATTTTTAAATCATTACATCTTTCCACTCGTTTCAACCTTCATTCGTTTTCATCTCATATATTTTATCATCGGACAGATCAATCCTATACAAATATTATTTTAATTGTTTCTCATTATTTATACATTGATAATAATAGCACGAAATTGTGTTCTTAACACATTTATTTACATAATATCATTAAGTTAATTTTTTTTTTTTTTTAAATTAATAATAATATTAAATATAATTTATTGCACTCTCATTCATTGACTATAATTTGTTAAATTAATTAATATTTAAACAATATAACCATAGCCTAGGTTCTATAAAAATTGTAATTTTATTTTAATTTGTTAGATTTTTTTATTAATTATTTATTATTTATATTAAAGCTGTTTTTTTGTTTCTTTTATGTTATATGTTTATAATGTTTGGCCAATAAACGTTGTTGTTTATTATTTCAATAAATTCAATATAACTTATTTATAATTACCGAAACACTATAAAAAGAATACTATATAGAATGGATATTTTATGATTTTCTTTAAAATATATTTATTGTTCTACAAATGATGAATTACTAAGACGTACTTAGTAATTCATAAAAAATAAAATAATACTATTTATTGTAACAGACATATAACTGTTACGAAGTATTATTGACCGCTAGTCAATACTTTTTCTAAGACGTACTTAACCTAATGCAGCGATTATCATCCTTAAAACGCTTGCTGCCTGATGAAAATATGAGAAATATTTTGTGAAATTAATAAATAATTTTATAATTACATTTTACGCAAAAACTTTGATCTAAATTAAAGAGTCGCCGATTGGTAAGATATTTCTGTTAAAGAATGTCTAACACTTCACAAGTTACAGTAGTTTGTAGTCAATGGAAAAATCTGAATTTGATAAATTTATTGATAAAAAATTGGTTTTTGTGGGGGGAAAATACCGTTTAAGCAAAGCAGTGGCTTGTTAAGTGTTATGAGGATAACTAGTGGATAAGTGGTTTGCTGAACTTCAGAATTTACCATTCTTTTAAAAATTACAAAAGTAGCGTCACTAAAACCATTGTAACTTGTGAACTAAACGTCAGATTACGATGAAATTTTGACAGGCGTCACCTGAAACTTGGTACTTCCTAAAGATAATATGGATTTGTCGATATAGACGCCATCTATATGTTTATATATTATTTAGTTTTACCTGTATTAATTATTTTTGTTGTTACGTTTCACTACAAACCCAATAAATTGTACTTTGCATTTGAAGACACTATAAAAGTTTTAAGAATTAAAATAGATATGTTAATTAACTGAAATCATATTAATTTGCTATACTATTAAATTATAAAATATTTCAACCTGTAATAAAAACCGAATTAATGTTAATAGAAATATTATTTTCTATATTTAAAAATGTTCGAAATGAGTATATTATATAAATTTCTAAATAGAAGTTATGTAATAAAATGTATATTTATCAAAATGTTACGGATATTGCTATCTGTTATCAATTAAAATCACTATAATTAATATAAGCAGAAATATTAATAACACGACAATTAAAACAATGAAATAGGAGATTGCATATGAACCTGCGCATCAAAATAAAAAAATTAAAAAGTAATTATAATCTAAATTTAGTAAAAAATGTTCCAATTCAACCAATAAAGCAATTGCATTTTAAATATATTCGACTTACAAAATAATGGATGGAGAATGGAAAAATTTCAAAGATATCAAAAAGTGTTGTTTGGAACATCACAATATTAAGATTAAATCAATTAAAATGTAAAGGTTTGTATATGAAAATGTCTTCACATCAAGTAACGGTCACAGTTTTAAGAGCTTTTTTATTTGTATAGTAAAAAAATATATAAGAATTTCACTTTACGTTAATAACATAATTTGAAAAATAAAATAATACTATTTATTGTAACAGACATATAACTGTTACGAAGTACTATTGACAAAACATAAATTTAATATTACCTTAAACTTATATAATACGCTATAAATTCGGTAATCTTATTAAAATTCGGTAATCTCAATAAAAATAAAAAATTAATAATTTTGATTCTTAATAAAAAATATATGTCAGTTGTATTTTTATAAATATATAGCAAAAATTTCAAAAATATATTCAATTTTCGCGTCCCATTTTAGATATGAAAATAATTTGTTTATAATCTATCATAAATACAATAATTTATATTTCAAAAAAGTTTTCAATTTAAGAATTTTGTATATCATAATTTGCGACAAAGTAATTAAAGAAATTAAGTATAAATAAAATATTTATAATAATAAATTATTATTCCTGTTAGAATAGACTTGCTAGATTATCTTGATTTATATAATGGAAATTCTTGTGTCATTTAGAAATATTTTTAGACTAAATCTATTAAATTCTATAAAACAGTGAAGTAATTTATAGCTAGAATAAATTACACATTAAAAATATAGTAGATAAGTTGATATATAAAATATATAACGTGTAAAATAACCACTTTTCTAAAAGATAGACAAACACCTTAAGAATAATGCAGCTGCCACTTTCAATGCGGGTTGATTAGAAGCTAATGAAGTGCTAATTAGTCAATGTGAATTGGAAATTCTTCTATGGTATGGTCTCGAAGGTTTCATTTCACAAACAAATATCATCAAATATTTACTTTATAACAATTAATTACTTTTGCATTTATTTTTTTCTGTTTTAAAAATAGTAACAAATCTGCATACAAAATATTTGATTATAAATAATGGAAAGTTATTTCTGTAAAAAAAAATCAAATGTAAAACTTGAAATTATATAAAAACCTGAATTATTTATCGTTATTACTTAACATTCTTTAGATATTTTCTATTTAGAAATAATTTAAATTGCATCTAGCAATAAATTATTGTTTAATATTTATAATTGAAAGGAATGTGTGTTAACAATGTTTAATATTTTATAAAAAAAAAATATTAGTAAATATAGTAAATTTAAATTTTAGTTAATATAAATAATTATATAAACGTTTTTAATCTTGAGTCTTCAGACATTTCAACTCAACGTTTTCCAAAACGATTTTGAGATGAATATTCAATGTTTAAAAGTTTGATAATCTTTGTTCTAATAATTTTATTCTCTCTCTGTAATCTGTTTAAATACAACAAATATTAAATACAAAATAAATTGTATATATTTATAGTATTAAAGTGAGTCTTACATAAGTTGGAATCAAATAACATTTCTCCTTTAAAAGATCAAAGCGGTTTGCAGATACATCTGGAGGTTAAATGAAAAATAAAACAAGTTTGTCCAAGAACAAAAAGAAAAAAAAATGTATAAAAATAAAATTACATAAAGAAAAATAATTATCAAGGGAATAACATATTTCTGCAAATGGAGTAAAACGTTTCTGAAAATCATTTCTTCGATTCTTATTATTCGATATGCTCTTTCATTTTTGTATACTCTTTTTTTTTCTAGATATATATATTTAATAATTGTTTTTCTTTATTCCCTCGGACTTTTATTCCTGCGACTCACTGTGTTACGTGTAGGAATCGAGCATTTCCACATTTGTTCAAATTACGTTCAAGCAGTAATAATTGTACAGAAATAAAAAGAAAACAACAACAATTTATTGTCCATTAATTTTATTATATTTTCTCTATAATTTCACCTCTGATATTTACGATGCTATATATCTTCACTCAATGATCAAGCTAAGCAATTTAATACCTCTTCCTAAAGGTTTGGAGAAGTTTTCAATTACCTACATCCATATGTATCGAAGAAGTTGGAATGTTCGGATTTAATAACAAGAAAACTATTTATTTTAACAGCAATATTTATTTATTATATGTTTTTTTGGGATATATTATTATGAATTTAATTTAATATGATAAGAATGTTATTATTTTTAATCAACGTAAAAATGGGTTTAATTGAGAATGGAATTTGGGGTCGAAGCAATAGACTGTACGAGTGTCTTTATATATTAATTCCATATTTAAGGAAGACAATTCTGGAGCTAAATAATAATTATGATAGTTATGCAGGACGCGGCATGCTTTTCAAATGGTGTGTGAGCCGTGAAATGAGCGGCGCAAATGAGTTTTACGCTAGATGTCGTCCAAATGGAGCCGTTTATTAGTTGCCTCCACCCTTCGTCGCAGCATTCCAAAATCTCAATAAGAGCACGAGGAAAAAATAATAAATTAAATTAGATCGAGGGTGCACACATCGTTTTTTTTTCTGCGCGTCTGAATGTCTCTCACCCTCTCTTCCACTCACCTACTTGCAACCCTTCAGATATGTCTGCAAGCTTCGTTTAAACTTGACAGAAGAAAATTAATTATTTTCATTATTTCAGTTTGCAGACATGCTTATTTATATCCGCACTAAATGAACCATATATATAATTAGTTTAATGATGGAACTCATTTATTTTTGTAAATATTTTAAATAGACAAACATGTGTGTTTGTAAACATATTTTACTAACAAAAAAGCAAATATTTGGATAAATTCCTTACTAGGCATTAGACATTTTAAAACTATAAATATTACAAAGGCCAACATAGCATAGATTTTAAACTATACTTAATATTGTATATAAAAATTTATATTTTTTAATTAATTTCTTTCATAAAAAAAATAAATTTTAACAATAAATAAGGGATTATTAAATTGTTAAAATCTTATACTAAATAAATGTTGCTTTCATTTTTGTGCATTTATTTCTAGAGAACAAAAATAATAAAATAAACTTACATTCCATATTCGATATAACACCTCACTCAATAAGTTCATATGTTGACATATAGATGGCGCGTCTATCGCCAAATAAGATTTTAGGAATTACCAACCTTCAGACCACGCTTGTAAAAATTTCATGGCAATGTGACCTTTATTTCACAAGTTACAATGATTTTAGTGACGTTATTTTTGTAATTTTCAATAAAATGGAAAACTCTGAATTTCAGCAATCCACTTCTCTACCATTTATATCGACGGACACTTATCAAGTCATTGCTTTGCTTGAACGGTATTTTTTTCCATCAAAACACAATGTTTTTTCAACTAATTTATCAAATTCAAATTTTTCCATTGCTTTAAAAATTACAAACGTTACGAAAACCACGGTAACTTGTGAACTAAACATCAGATTACTATAATATGTTAACTGGCATAGTCTGAAGGTTGGTACTTCCTAAAAATTATATGGATTTGTGGTCAACTATATGTCATCCTATGAACTTATTGAGTCAGGTGTTATTATTATTCCTATAATCAATTCAATTTTAAAATCTTTTGTGCGGAATTACCTAGGTTGATAGTTTATTTGCCAGATGTATTTATATAATTATATGGAATTGTTGTTTTTTCTTATACTTTTTTTTATATATTAATTTATAACTAAACAAATTGTGAATGTTACATTATGTGACCAATAAATTATTATTATATAAATAAAACTATGAATAATTTTAATTCCACAATAAAAGTTTTATATACAAAAAGTACAGAAGGATTGAAAATATTAATAATTTATGTAAAGTATCCGTAAAATAAAATAATTTTCAACTTTTGAATCACATTTAATTATTATTTGCTTGCATATCTTTTTACCACCATATAAATAAACTTTTCTTTTTTCTATTTATAGTTGCAAATATTTATATATTTCAAAATACAATTACATAAAGTACATGATTTTTTCGATTTTCATAAATATTGAATCTTCTGTATTTTAAAATCAGCCTAAACTATTCTCAATTTTTGTAGGATGTTATCCATTATAAAAGTATTTTTTATAAACTTTATTTAACATTTTTTTTTTCAAAACTTCTTGCTCAATATACTAATACTACTACTATACTAATTATTTCCGTGACTGAAAACTGCATTTCAAGGCATAAATATATAGTAACTGCGCTTTATATATTTTTTTATGTCGAAATAATTTTATTAAAAATATTTTCCATATAAAATTTTCCGGTGAATATTCACCATTATTATATATTTATAAATATTAATAATTCATTTAAATATATACACTAAGTCTAATGGTTTATAGACTTCAAATGTTATTTTTCCAGGTAAGCTTTTTATTGAGATACATGTGAAATAATAATACAATATTTAAAGTTTTGAAATAAAACGGACCTTTTTTCACGTTTTTTTTTTCATCCAGTTGTTTCAACAGGCTTTTATAATTTTATGAGTTATTTTTTTATAGTTTTCAAGATAATAATAATAAGTTTGAACGGGAGTTTTTTAACTGATATTCTCCATTTTTAAATTTGTTCCTGTAATTTATCTAAATTTTCCTGCAAATATTCAATTGCTACAAGCGGATTCTTATTAGATGCTAAGATTGCTGTATCATCATGTAGTATTGCTACATATACTAAAAATATAATTAAACTTAGATAATATTTTTCTTATTTTTCTATTCTTATATTTTAGTAAATTGTTAAATCTATTTGATACAAATATAAGCACCAAGCAAAACTGAGTCCCTTTAAAGATTTCTCTGGAATCTCGTATTTAGTCAAAAGCAGGAAAATGTGAAATTCCTGAAAACAAATATAAATCAAATTTAGAATCTAATTAGCAGTGACAGTCGGAAATTGAAAATTTTTCAAAATCCACACGATTTTGCTAATTATAGAAACGCATCGATGTGAACCGAGGGAGGAAGCGGAAAATGATTATCGTATTCGTATTCATGCTTTCACAAGTTTTCCGTTAGGAAAATTTCCAACTAATTAATTAACTAAATTAAGAAAATGTTTATATTCTAATAGATTCTATATGTAATTATTGCGATAATATTTTATAAAATGACTAGAAAAAAAAATTATAGAAATATATAAATATGGCCTTTTTGCTTGGTGTAAATTGTTTTACATATAATATATATTATATTCATTTTAACTGATAACGAATCAAAATATATTGATATAAAAAATAATAATAACGAATATTTTAGATATTCGGAGATTATTTGTTTCACTTATTTTAAATATTAGAATACAAATGTAGGAAGTTCACGCCCTTAAATGTGGTTTTAAATGTCCATAAATTATTTTTGCCATAGTGGGTAAGCTCATAAGAATTTATTTATTGTGTAATTATGGTAATATAGTGCCACTGTTCGGTGGCATTTAAAATTCCTTTATAGATGCCAAAAATTTTAAGTGGTTCTTACGTGTTAGTTTTAAAATTTGATAGCTATTGAACGGCTATTAAAATGCGGAATGCTGCTTAGAATAGTTAAAATATTTAGCATGTAATTTGGCATTAAGGAAGGCCCTTCGGAGATGAATAGAGAATTTTGATTGAAAATCGGTAGCTGCATAGATAGATGCAAGGATGGAGGCGGATCCAGGCTCTTCATGGGGGTTCACAATAAAGATAACATCTACACGGCGTATAGTTTTAAAGGCATCGCAGGCGCCGTTTGCCATAATTTATGACCGAACTACCGAGAGTAGTTACAGGCTTGTGAGCTTGTTTGTCGGGAGGCCCTTTCCTCCTTTCTCCAATTTTGGTCTTCGCTCCTATGCCTTTCCCAATAATAAAAAAAGGCGAATCCTTTCGGATTTGTCATCGTATACCTCTATCGGGGCCCATCTCATTAATTTTGATTTAGTTTATTCGTCTGTGCGACCGCACTGGAACCATAAAACTCGGTAGGAACCAGTGGGAATGCGGCGGCTTTGGTCATAAATTATGTATCGTTCGGTTAACAAATGAAGTCGTGCGTTTTGTATATTACGCGTATAGGAAAAACGCGATAAGATTAATATCGCGTTTAGAAGGGGAATGAAAAAGGGGTGGTTTATTAAAATTTAATGAGTGCGAGAGACGTCGAGTGCTTTTATATTAAGGAAGGAAGGTCTTCCAACCCTGGTTTCCTTCCTTCCTGCTTCAGCTCCTGTTTCCCGAAACTTATGCAAGTCGGGCAAGTAATGAACCGGACGGTTAATTTGAATTCTAACTAACCGATTCAGCCGCCTCCGCCGTCTCGACATCCAAATTTAATAAGTTTCCGTGAAGTCTCCCGACTTCGGCGAGTGGTGGGGGGGAAGAGAAACTCTTGTACTTTGTGAATTATTATGTTTCCGACGGGATTTTAATATGGAAACCGCAAGAGCAACAGCGAGCGAAGACGAAAAGTCGTGTGCCTTTGCTAATTATCATGTTTTCTATACGGGGATAATTTAAAGGGCTCAGGCATGGGCGTGCCTCTCCTCAGGAGGGGCTGGCGAGGTTCTCACTCTGCTTGGTATTCACCGTTGGAAATCACTAAACTGCCACCATTAACAGTTTCGCTTCTTGAATTTAAAAATACACCACAGACACAAAACAAGGCAACGGACTCAAATAGGCAATTATCTCTTCATTTTATTGCTACCAACTATTTGTAAGACTAAACAAAATTAACATCAATAACCCATGAACTGTTATTATATATTCAGAAACTATTATCACAATTAACAAATAATATTTCATTATTATTTTTACTTTAATAAAAAAATATTTTTTAATTTACAAATAACTATTAATTATTAGTTAATTTTACAATTTTTCGAAATTCCTTCTGCTACCAAATGACTTTCGACCACATTTTCGCTAATCTAGTAATAAACTAATATTTATTTTCTCATTTCTTTCTTCTCTTCATCCTTTTTTTTTAAATAAAATCAACAAATAATATTTCTTAGATAAATTATTTACAATAAAAATATATAAAATTAAAAATAAAATAATAAAGAAGGGCGAAAAAACTTTTATAGTTATGATTATAAACCCTTCAAAAACAAAACTTCTTGTTCCCTAGTACTGCATCTCACATATCGTCGCTTGACAAATACCTTCTGGTGTCGATATTAAACCTCAATTCCCATTTTAAACAACTCAAATACAAAATAATATCCAGGTCTCATAATTCCTGGCATTCCGTAGCTTCAAATCATGATTATGGTTTTCCTATTATTTCCCAAGGCTAAAACCCAGTACTAAAAACAACCCGTATCCGAGCATTCTACTCTTCACATCCTCACCAAAATTCGACATCTTAATAACTCAACAACCCTCAAAATCTCTTAAATTATTTTCCAAAGTTTACAATATTTTTTCACTCTCCAAATTCTGTGGAGAAGATAATTCTCCACAGAAATCTAAATATATATTCTTCTTTTGTATAAACTTTATTATCCTATCAGTATTGTATAATTAATTCTAATATTACATTTAAAGTTCACGAAAGGCAAAAATGCTGAGATCGTTAGGCCAGTTGTATTTTATTTTCTTTATTTGTTATTTAGCGGAAAAACTTTTTAATTTTGTAATTAATTAAATAATTTTTGTTTATAATTATTGTATAATTTATTTTTCTAATTTATATTTTTTAAGTTTGTTTTTCTTTGTTTCTTTTGAATTCTGGCCAATAAATTATAATAATAATTATTATTAAAAATAAAATATTTCTTAAATATCATTTGACTGAATGGTTGTAATTGAATGCTAATCTTTGTGAAAATATAATTATTAGGCAGTAGGACTTTAGTTGTTAAAATTAGGGCTAAACACAATTAGTGAGTAATAAAATTTTTATTTATAAAATAAAATTTGCAACAACTATAGTTTTATATGAATTTTATGAAGTCAGCAAATTTATTTATAAATTTTCTGATTAATATATGTACTGCATATTGAAAAATGTTTTATTAAACCGGATGCATTTATATGGCGGGTTGCGAAGAATTGAAACAAAGCAAAATTAACTTTTTATTGCTACGTTAGAAATGTTTTTTTTTTTTGCTGGATGTTCCATTCCATTCAATTACAGTCTAATACTTTAGGCGTAGTTTGAATGCTGGCATGCTGATGCGAACTATTTCAATTCTAAATAACTCGGATGGGTTGAATTCAAGTATCTACATATTAGAAACGAGACAAAATTGTAAGATTTCAATTGTCCTTATATGGTTGTGGCGATCCTTTAATATAGAATTAAGACATTGTAAAGGTTATACGGTTCTATGAATAGGTAGAAATGTTGGCATTGTCCTCGCATTTGAAGGTGAGCAGTTCATGGGTCGGCAATTAATCGGCGCATTTTCAGAGCATCCACATGCTTATATATAGATGTGAGCATCGATCACTTGGGCCACAATAGATCACTGCAGTAATCACTGCACCGAACGCGCTTTTCTCTCCATCGCAACGACTAAATCACGGATGCATTACCGAAATGCGCGTTATAAATCTGTCACATAAGTCGGCCTCCATCTGCTCGCTCTCTCTATCCACCTTTCATCTATCGCAATTCGCATCCATCTTTCTCCAACGCAGAACGAAACGCCGCGGTACACTTGTATCGTTCACAAATAAACAACCTAACTTTACGGCATCGCGTACGTTCGCATTCCCCAATATGCCAAATGCCAATAATAGCAATAGCAATAGCAATAGAAGCTAATCTAATTTAAAAAATGTATTTAAACACAACTCGAATTGTTCTGATGCCAAAAGTACTTTGCCTTTTCAATCGCTTCTCTCGTTCTACATATTTTATTTATTTTTAACATTTTTTATCATAAATAACCTGTATTTTTTTCAATATCTGTACAATAAATTTAATCCTACAAATTTTGATCTACCACATTTTTTTGGGACTTTTTGTTTAACTTCAATATTTGGAATATAGAACACAATACCAGAAATGCTACTACATTCGCAAAAATAACTACAATTTTGGTTTAGAAAACATTTTAGAAATATTGTTAAGAAATTAACCTTATGAATATCTTAATAAATAGAAAAATAAATTTGTGCATAAAAAACAACAAATACATAATAATAGAATATAAAATTAATACAGGGCAAAATGGTATTAATTAAAATATAATGAAAAATAATAGTAGTTACATAAAATAATTCAAATGCTCAAATCAACTAATGTACTTCAGTAGATTCAGTATATAAAGATATTAGTTTTGAATGATGTCATTAAATTATGGACTGCAGTTAGCAAATCTAATATCCAAATCAAATAATGATTTCAATCAAAATGAATATTTTTTTATATAAATTCAGATTACGATGTCATAATCTGAGTAATGCCAGTTAGCAAAAGAGATAAATTAATGTTGATGCTATTAATATACTGTAGTATAATTATATACATTTAATATTAAGTCGGTAAGAAATTAATTAAACAACTTCTATCAATGTCATGATTTTTAATTTGGACATTTGATAGACGTCACTTTTAATTTAATATACATGTTAATTATGGTTAATATCAAGTTTATGATAAATTTTAACATATAGTGCAAAAATAAAAATTTTCGAAAAATTTCACATTTTATGCCGGGCAGAAAGATCTAGTTGATAGCCCTTTGGCCAGGTATATTTATTGTATGGAATTCATTTTTGGTTGTTTTATATTTAGATTTTTTTTTCTTATATTGCAACTATTGTTTAATTCATTTATTTCTTAATTATTTGTGTTTTTCAGAGTTATATTTCTTTTCCTTATATTTTTCTATTTATATTGTAGTAGTATTGTAGCCAATAAATGATGTTATTATTATTACATTTTATTTCCGTAAAGACAAAAAACCTGCTGAAAAATATGGTGTTGATTGCTTAATAGAAGGAATGTTTCAGAATTGATTTAATAAATTCCACTTTGGAGGTTTTTTTTACTCAAAAATGATCAATGCAGCGCAGAATGATGTAGTTGACGCAATGATGAAAAATGGACAAAATGGAAACGGACAAAATAGAAAATATATAATTGAGTGCAGAAAAATTTTTGGTCAATAGCTATTATAAAATGCAAACATTATCATAAATAGATTTATGGAAACTGATTTAAAGATCTTAAATATATTTGTAATTTAATGTACCGTGTAAAAAAAAAATTTGCGGTGCGGTGATGTTAACGGCTTTCACTTCCTATAAATTTTGATTTCATGTAGAAGTGTTTTGGGACTTTTTGTTTAACTTCAATATATACAAAACCAGAAATGTTACATTTGCTAAAATAATTACAATTTTGGCTTACGATAACATTTTAGAAATAGTATTTGAATATTATAAAGAAATTAACATTAAGAATAACTTAAAAAAAAAGAAAAATAAATTTGAGATTTCCACGTATATCCTAAAAAACTTATTTGTTAAATGGTGCACTTGCATATCACTATTGTTCTATAACTTACAACATATACATAATAATACATATATAACATAGAATATAAAATGATTACCGGCCGAATAGACATATGGTTAATTATTATATAAATGTTTTGACTATTAAGATTTCTATGTGACTGTTACAATAAATATAATTATTAGTAAAATAAATATAATAAAATATTTAACATTTTTTTAAATTAATTAAAAGAAAAATAATAGTAGTTACACAACTTAATCAAAGTGTTCAAATCAACCAATGCACTTAAGTAGATTCCATGCTATAAAAAAATAATATTAACATATGTCATCAAATTATGGAGAGTAGTTAGCAAATCTTAAATTATTAATTAAATGAAAATAATATTATTTACACATATTAATTCGAGTGTTAAAATCAACTAATGAACCTAAGTAGATTCCATGTTATAAAGAAGTTAGTTTTAACGTATCAAATTATGGAGAGCAGTCAGCAAATCTTAAATTCAAACCAAATAAAGATTTTAATGAAAATGCAGAAGAAAATTTATTATTTTTATATAGACTAATTTTATGATGTCATAATCTGAGTAATGCCAGTTAGCAAATACAGAGAAAAAATAATATTGATGATATTAATTGGGTAAGAAAGTAATTTCCGTCTTCACAAATATAGAACATTATGTTTGTTTTCAACTGATTTTTCCTTTGTATATTTGATAGATGTCACTTTTATCTTAATATACATGTTAATTGTGCTAATTTATCAAAAGGCAATTATTTTGCAGATTTTATATTTAATTTCCGTAAAGAAAAAAAATCTTCTCATAAATAATTTTGTGATTTTTTACTCAAAGATGACCAACGTTCTGATCAGTTCTAATAAGGATCAGTTTTATATATATAACTATTACAAATATCCAATTTCTGCATTACATTTATTTTTCATTATTATTTAATATTATTGTTAATTTATATCTGGGAAAGACTACGGCCAATAGCGTAGACATATGTGTACATACAATAAATCTGTTATTATTATTATTGTTTTAATTAATAAAAAAAATAAATTGTATCGATCTATAATCATATAATAATTATTGCTAAAACATTACATTTTTTTGGTTACGAAATGTCATAAGTGAAATAATTCAAAAATATAATATTAAAAAAAATATATATTGAAATATTTACTAATCAAAACCAATATAATTCATAATATTAGTTGTGATTCTTGTTCTATTGTTACTTCATTTCTAGTTTATCATTAATTATATTATTAAAATTTAAATATTTGGGAAGTAAATTTGACTAAACCTTAGTTTATTTTTAATTTCTTTATAAGAATAATATTAATAATTTGTTTTTCTTTGTTGGGTTAAATAAATACATTTGTAAAAATTCTTTTAAATAAATGTTATTTTATGTTAGATGACATAATGATATTTTTCTTGGAAATATTTCCTTCTAGTATTATTTGAAACGATTCTTTTATATGTATAAAATTGTTTCTTGCGTCTCTTTCAATAAAGAAGTCAAAGCTCGAAGAACATAAAAACAAAACTAAAAGTGTTCGCGTTTTGCATGACTTGTAGGTTCTCCGTGCGGGTAATATAATTAATGGTTGAGTGCGTAGTCATTGATTGTTGCCCCGTTCTGGCTCTCGTTATTGAATTAATTACGAATCGTCGGAAAGATAATTTATTTCGCGTCCGTGGTACATCATAAACATCATAACGTGAGATAACGTGTGGAGATAAGTGTTTAGAGACAATGCGAACGTAAGATGGGTAATCAATAATATGAAGAGGTTTCGGTGCGCTGCAGGGGTCTAAACTCGGGGCACCCTCGTTAGGGTTGACACTGACCGCCCCTGGCTTGCCTCCGTCTCACCGACTCTCACCCGATCAACAGATCAACAGATCACCAGATCACGAAGCCACCTGTCTCCTAAGACTGCCTGTCTGCAACTCTGACAGATCATCGGAGCTTCGCTGCTCCAGGGGCCCCACGATTGAAACGTAAAATCATCGCATGCATTCCATTTCTACACTCTTTTACATCTCATCCCGACTTCATATCCCGTGAGAGAAGATCTCTATTTCACAACGTATATATACTGCTTTACAAATATATTTATAGAATTTCTTTAAGAGAACATCCATTTTATATTCTCTGAAACATAAAATACAAAATACAGTTTGTACATTATTTTTTTTTAGTTTAAAAAATAATCAATGATCATTTGGGTTTAAGTTTTTGATCATTATATTATTGTTTTTTTTTTTATATAAAATTATTTGATTTAATATAAAATATATCTAGTTCTTATTCTGTGTGATTGATTTCCTACTTTTCCGAATAATATTGTAAATGTTTACTTCATTCATATATTTGAAATTAGATATGTTTTTTAGTTTAACTCAATAAAGTTGTCAAGTAATATTTTTAGATAATCTATTATTATATAACTATTTTATTTATTTTTATGGTTGCAATATATAATAAAATTTAGTTATAAAACAAATCAATTATAATTCTAATTTTAACACATTTTTATTTAATATAAATGTAGTTTTTTTCTTATATGCCAATAATTATATTTAAATTAATATATATTTTCGGCTAAATTAACACAAAACTAATTATGTTTTCAGCATATATTAAAAATAAACTATTTATAACATAAACATCATATTATTATTAATTTCAAAATTTGGTTAGTTTTTAAATATTAGTGGCATAATCATTAATTGTTTACCAAATTGGTAATTATTACATATAATCTCAATATTAATTAACATTTTTTTGTTTTATATTTTTTATTTACAATCTGTTCAAATTGAACATTAAGTACATCCGATGACGGTTGACATTTTTTTTAGATAAACTTTCTTAACGGAAATTTTACCATTTTTTTATGCTATTTTTTTTCTTCATTTTAAACAAATTATTTCAATTTGTTAATCGTCTATGTTTGCTGCTTAACTATACTATTGCAACCATCACAACTTTTTTTTTATCCCAAAGGGCCTGGCTTGGCTGGGATGGAATCCGTACTCACAAGATCGTGAGATGACGATTCTAGCCAAATGTATGAGTTGTCCTATTAATTAATATAAAGACTAAACTTTTTATCATTAATTAAATTAAATATTTATATATTATTATTTTTATATGTTGAAAAATTATACTTGTTTTTATGTCATTTTTATATTCAATTTTTGATCTTAAAATTACAAATTTCTTCAAATTTACACTAATCAAACTGAATACCATTCTAAAGCTGTTAATTTAACATTCTATATAATTGCTAGAATATACGAAATTATCAGGAATTTAATTCTGTACATTTCTTAAGCACTTTTTATCATGCGGAATAATGAAAATAGATCAGAAATACATAGGCGTTTACCATTTAGATTAATTTCGTTGTAAAATACGTATACGTATTTAAGATAAGTTGATGAAATGGTCTTGTTGGATTGCCCTAGAAATTTTACATGCACATTAATTCTAACAATTATGTTTTTACAAGATTATACAAAAAAATAATATATTTTAAGAAATAATTATATTTTTCAATTATATTTTTTGAATTTAACTAATAATTTAAAATTTTAATAAATATATAGAATTTATATTTAATTTAACATTTTACATTTACATTTTGGTCAATTTTAATGCAAAATAAATAGACGAAAACGTTTTACCGTTATTTAATAAAAAAGAAGTGAATTTGACGTGAATTATATTTTTCCTAATTTTCCTAATTATATTAATTAATACAATAACTTTGTTATGTTGTTTTGAATTTATTTTAGTTAATAAATAATTTATTCAATCTTAATTTAAATGTATTGAATGAACCTAATTTTACACAATAAATATACTATAATCAATGTTTATTTGGGTTAAATTATTAATTTAGTATCCAATAATTATATTATTGTTATTTTTTTGTATATACAATTATTTACATTTTATATAAAATATAAATAGTACTAAGTTGTGCTCTTTAACTGCAATGTAAAAAACAACTTTATAACAGAATATTTTATCATGTTGCACTTGCAATTTATGAAGTTACTAAATATTAATTGATTACCGAATTGGTGATTATTATATTTAATACAAATATTAATTAAAATAGAAACAACATTATTTAGTCTTTATAAATTTATAAACTGAATTTTTCTCAAAAGTTGTCAATACCATTATCTAGAATGTAGCAATTTAATGTTGTACATTATTCAAGCTTTTAATATCATATAGAATGTAAAATAGATCAGAAATACATAGACAAACTGAACTTCTTTCAAAAGTTGTCAATATAATTCCTAGGCAATATGTTCTACATTAATCAAGCCTTTAATATCATGCCAAAGATGGAATGAAAAATAGATCAGATAGATCACATAGGCGTTTACCTTCTAACTATATGTTGTATTTAAAGTAAGTTGGTGAAATAGTCTCAAACTTAAAATGAACATTAATTCTAACATATTGTTTGAATTTAACTAATAATTTTATATTTGAATATATAAAATTTATATTGAACTTCGCCACAATATTTCAATTAATTTTAATGTAAAAAAATGTACATTAACGTTTTATGGTAATTTGATAAAAAGCTATAATTTCCTTACATTGGTTTAAATTTCTTTTGAATTAAATAACTATAAAAACGAAAATATAATGGAAATATTTTTTAAATGTTATAAATGTTAATTTATTACAATATAGACAAGGATAATGTACATTATGAACAATGGTCAGAGAACTGTCTTAACAAATGCAGATGTTACAGATCTTAATAGACGTTAAGAACAATTAAACTAATAATTTTATATTTGAATATATAAAATTTATATTGAATTTTGCCACAATATTTCGGTTAATTTTAATGTAAAAATAAAGTACATTAACGTTTCATGGTAATTTGAAGCTATAATTTCTTTACATTGGTTTGAATTTCTTTTGAATTAAAATGAATATATAATGGATATATTTTTTAGAGTTAAAAATGTTAATTTATTACAATATAGACAAGGATAATGTACTTTGTGAACAATGGTCAGAGAACTGTTGTAACAAATGCAGATGTTACAGATATTAATGGACGCTGAGAACAATTTAACTAATAATTTTATATTCGAATATATAAAATTTATATTGAATTTTGCCACAATATTATAATGCAAACAAAAAGTAATTATATTTTATAATTACATTTTTCTGAATCTACTAACAGATAAATTAATCTATAATTTCCTTGATTTGAATTTTATTTTAATTAAATTAACTATAGAAATGTTATAAATGTTAATTTATTAGAATATATACATGAATAATGACTTTGTGAACAATGGTCAGAGAACTGTCTTAACAAATGCAGATGTTACAGATCTTAATGGACGTTGAGAACATATTTAATACGAAATGGTTATTAAGAGCAAGACTTTTTTATTTATTTGGTAATAAAATGTATGCTGTTTAGTGATATATAAACATACACACTAGTTAGTAACATAATATGGGTTAGATAGTAAACATTTAGTTTGAAAAAGTGTATGTAGCATGTGATGAGTATTCAAGCGATGCGACTGTAATACAAAATATGCACCACGCTGTAATTTTATTTGTAGCAATTGTTTGCATATTACCGGATAATTTAACCCCGCATAATTTCGCATGCATCCAACGATCGTGCTGTGCCCGTGTGTGAGATACTACGCGTATATGCATGTGTGTCCGTTTGTCAGTGTGAGTATGTGTGCAGAGTATGAATGCATAATACACATACACACATGTGGATGTTGGTTGGCGTTGCCTCCCCGAATGATTTACTGACGGAAACGTCTTCGTCCGCAGCTGTTAAGAGCCCTCAAACCAGAAGCCCAACACACCACACCGCCTCCTATACTACACTATATTGTCTCACGTCTCCCTTTGCGAAAACAATCCCGAAAACGGAATATTTACTTTGATTTACAGCGTCTCCAATTAAGAATCGAACCCTGCACGAAATTAGTACAGCCCGAAAACCCGCTCTCCGAGGCGCATCAAACCACGATTTATGCTTAGCCGTTATACGCATTGTTAGGCTCCAGCCTAAATCGATGCCTTATCGTCAGCCGACACTTAACCATCATCTATTATTCCCGTGACCGTCATTGCATCACAGGTCAGGAAGACTCAAGGATCTGTGCCGCAGATACATCTGCCCTCTCGGCTTGGGCATGTGTCACAGTGGTGGTGGACCTTCTTTTCCTTTTCCCGACTGCAGCTTTTTATTAATTATTACATGATTCTGTACGAAGGGCCCAACTAATTTTCAACACTGTACATTGTATCTCAATTAGGGACGAAGACGTCCCACTATTATCTTATCGAAGGACGGAGTGACGAAACCTCGGTTTGTTATTATTTACACGTGACAAGCCAATTTAAATTTAATAGGAAAATATATATTATGCAGGTGATCGAGGATTACCGAATTTCCCCCTTTTTTCTTCTTTTCGTTAATCTCAATCTTCGATCATTCAATACGAATAATCACCGCGGGTCTTCGGCGCCTGCCATAATAATCTCAGCTGATTTTATCATACCTTTATAATATTGAATCATTAAAATAGAAACCAGCATAAAAACATTTTAATGTCAGTTTCAATCAAATAAAAAATCCACTACCTAATACCATCATATTTTATATTATATCATCTTTCTATTTTAGAACCCACAAACAAGAGCTAATTGGATTCCTTAACCTCACATAACTATAAAATTTCCTGCTCTGCATCTATTGTAAACTTCTATTTTTATTATTGTTTTCCTTAACACAAATTATTAAATATATGTACAAATACAATACTTCAATTGGAGTGAATAATCTTGTACAATTTTTAATATGAAACACTATCATTTTTGAATAATAAATTTAAAATTTCTATACAATTAATCACAACTAATAATAATGATATTCAAATTATTCAATCGAAAACAAATAATTATTAAAATGTGATACATAAATTCAATGAAAAACATAAATATTTATTCAATATTTAGTTTCTACGGGTATATAAAGTATTTTTTTATGTTTTCAAATAAAAAAACAGTCTATTTAGTTCTAATATATTATTCCAAAGCAGTTGCTGGAATTGTTTTTTTAAGTTGATGTTAACAGTTCTACCGAGTTCTATAATAAATATTAGAATGTACAATATAATACTTATACGCTATATGCAGTTGTTGCGCGTTATACTTATTAATTAAAAACGGAATTTGTATTTGGAAACAACAAAGGGGAAACTCTGATATTTATATAAAACGTCCTCCAATTTGTACCTCGCATCGCTCGAATTCCGGAACGCTAAAACACCGTTACTTTTTGGGACTCTGCCGTCTCAAATACGCCCGCCCACACAATGTCAAAAATGTATTGATTTTTATTTCGGAATTTTAGTCCTTGCTGTTGCACAGTCTTTATAAATCCGGATATATTAATGTAAGAAATACCAAAAACATTCAATATTATCAAAATCTTGGATTATTTTCATACATATATTTTGAAGATTAAAAATGTTTGAAAAAAATATTTTTTTTAGTTTCCTACATAAAATGTAAATGAAAACTTAAAAATTATATTTTAAGTTTTTATTTACAAAATTAGTACACAAGCTGATGATTTATAAATGTTTACGTATAATTTTAGATCGTTGGGCAGAAAAATCGATTTTATTATTGTATTATTTATATTTGTAATTTATTGTTACAATAAATATTATTAATATTAGTACATAGAAAAAATCATATTAACACCAAAAGTAAACAACTAAAAATTAAATTTTTAAAATTATATTGAAATTCTTCAACGGTTCCAATCAAAGTGTCCAAATTTTTTGTCCATATACAAAAAAGGCAGAATATCTTTGTTTTCCCATTTTTTGTATGACTTTTGCAAAAAGTAATATTTATTTATTGTAGTTTTGTTATTTGGAAAGTTTTCAATGGGAAATTATTTCTCTCACCGTATATTTCTTTACTTTCTTGTGATGTAAAAACTATTTATTCAGTATTAGTAAATAATATAAAAGTTTTTATTTGCAAAATTGAACAAAAAGTAAAAAAACGGCTTATTTTTATTTTATATAAGTATTTTGTTAAATGTATAGCCTGTATATATAATATTTTCTATGAAGATAAAAATATCTACATAATTTTCAATGCACTAGAAAGTGAATTTATAGTTAAAAAGCAGCGGAGAGTAAAACGGAAAAAATAAATTCGTACAAATGATAAATATTCATTTTCCGTCTGGTTGGTGCCACATAACGTCCTACGCACTCGCATTTATATTAATATTTTTATTTCAAGTTCTGAATTCAGGAGTAATTGAGGCCATTATTTCACGCATGCAAATCGCACTGTAATCTAGATGAAGTTTGCAATTAAAATTTGCTAAAGTGAAAAATCCTGTCGTCCTATCGCCCGCCACCATCAGCGTCCGACCACTCGCTGTAGCACATAAAGCGCGACGCGGGAAAATTAAAATTTCCAACCCGAATGATATATTTTTCCGTTTCGGTTTCCCCTTCTGCAGCCGCCGCTTCTTCACCATTATTTATATTTATAGTTTATATGAAAAGCATCCATGTCGCACGTGCATTGATACGATCACGTCCTTTTATTTTTCTTCCAGCTCTTCGAGGACTGCTCTCTCTGGGGTGAGTGTGTTATGACAGTAATATTTCACCCTGGTGAGCGATGAGACTTTACGTCTATAATTACCTCGGTGTCTCGTATAAATCACGTCTCTAATCACAATTGTTTCAAGGCAGGAACGGAAATAGAAATCCCCTTTTCTTCGGCCGTTTTTATGTTCTCCGTAGCGAGTAGGTTTCCCTTGCGTCTGGGGGCGCGCTGTCAAAAAAACAAACGCCAAGTGCTCTAGGAATAGTACCAACCTACTAAATGACACATTTCTAGGCACTGGAAGGAATTCCGGTTTCGATATATTTACAGACGGGTGGAGAGAAGACGACGACGAAAAAAAATTGAGGGAGAAAATATGACACAGACACACCCACGGCTTGAAAACAAATATAAATTTGTTCTCTTCTGGTACCCTCTTTATATACATGTCCTATGCACTATATTGCACAATTAAAGAATGTGTACCTCAATCTAAAATTAGTATCTAAAAAAATAACTTACACAAACTTCCTGATAAAATTATATTTAAAATAACTTATAGTTAAATTTAAAATTATAACCATTTCTTTTCATACTTTACATGTAGTTTATTTATATTTTCTACATTTTAATGTTTTGAAATTGATCTTCAATATTAAAATTTTAGAAGTATTTTAAAAATAAAATTTTAGTATGTATTTTTGTATTTAATATATTTCTACCAAGAACTTGCTGTGTTTACAATTTGTGTATTAACGCAAAAAGTAAACTAATTATTTAAAAAAGTAAGTATACATATATGCCATTATATTTATTATTATTTAAAAAAATATTTACATTGATTTTTTTGAATATTATCACCAGATTTTTGTATTTCTTGGTACCGTTTATTTTTATTTATTCTGTAAGAATATTATCAAATTTTGATAGCAGATTTCATTTTTCAGATTTGCTTCAAAATTTTATTATGTCAATACAAATTGTTGATTTTAATTATTTTACTTAATTAATTAATTCATTATTATAGATCAAAATAGAGATAATAATAACTGTAATAAATTTTCGTTTTAATATTTAATTTACTTCTCACTTAACAATCAGTGTCAAAATCAACTCAAGATTACAATCACGCTGGGCCGTATTTCTGAATATTTATGATATTTGTGTAGTTGTCGTACATATCGAAATATAATTTTTGTCTCGGAGGTCGTCTAATATTGTTGAAGAGATTGTATTAGATACGTAGTTGTGTCGTCGACCCTGAAGTACCTGAAATTTCCCCGTCAACAATATTCCATTTTTTTTGTCTTTGTTTTTCTCCATTCCATTCTTGACTTTTGTCCTGAAAAATTTGCTACACTTGGAAATTGATCATTCACAGTGAATCGTGTTATCTCGAAATAAATCTGTACAAAGTGTAGCGAAACAGCAAAGAAGAGGGCAAAACCGTCAACGACGAAGTATAAGAGAGCGAGACGTGGGATATTTAGAGGCGTTTTAATGGTTTTATTTTTACGCTAGCAAAAGATTTTATTATCCTGTTTAAGTAGGTCCGTAATTAATGTGCCGGGACTTTGTATAATTGGCAAAGATTTTCGCGGTTGCTTTTATCGACCGAAATAAAAATGTTGAGTTCTTAGAATGTTAACAAAAACTAAACTAAAAACGGAGCACATTAAGGTGAAAACATCTAGAAACATAATTTATTTGTTTGTTCTACACGAACAAATCAGAAAGAAAAAATCTCAATCTGGATTGAAAGACTTACAACGGTCAATAGCCCTTCACAATGAATTTTTTTAATTCTTTTAATGTTAAAAAAATATATATTGGACCTAATTTAGACTAAAAGGTTTTGTGATTTTATAATTATAATAATAATAACATTTATTAATCACAACTAAATCTTCCTAAGTCGTACAGAAATCATACAAAAAAATAAAATAAATGAAAAGTTTGAAAAAAAAAACGTAAAAAAATAATTTATTCTCTTCGTATTCGGTTGAAGAATGATCAATTCGATCGGAAACGGAAAGTCCACCTAGATTATTTTTTATAATAATTAAATATTTTTATAAATTATTTTTTATTGCATCATTATGTAATAGGTGTTCACATGGAGAAATCTGGAATAATGATTTATTAATAATTGTATTATATATTACTTAGTAGTAATAGTAGGTAAGAACGAAATGTAAGTAGATGTGATTACAATGGAATTAGTTGTAATGCATTCGTGGAAGTAGCCTATGCATACGGATCGTTTCCAGGCACCGACAATCCGATGTGATAGAATGCATTATATAATTTAATAAACGATAATCGGGCGATGTGAATAACATGTCAAACAATAGATTTGCACATTTAATGTCCGGCATCGGAATGGACGGAATGTCGACCGGACCAGTTGGTTCTTTGCCGGTCCAGCGGCGAGAGAAAAGAAACGAAAGGCCGATGCTGCTACGAAGGCTCTGGGTCTGCTGTGGTGGTTATGGTTGTGGCTATTGGGCTACGGCCACGGCTGGTTCCTAGACCCTAAGCTAGATAGAAGACTTCGACACTCGCCACAGTGGCTTCCCTTATCAAGGCGACGAATCGGTCCGCTCAGTGAAATTTACCGACAACTCTTGGAATGTCTGTAAATTGGTCCTTACAAGCCGCGACAAGCGGAGGACCTCGGCATAGTATATATTAATAGAAAACCGGCCGATATATCACCACCGTTGTTACATGCCTAATGGCCATGAGATTCTTTCCCAAAAAACTCACACAAAATGCACACTTCACTATTGATGGGAACATTAATTGCATTCAAACTACAAATAATAATCACTTATCTTTATATATATATATATTTAATAAACTATAACTGAGTGGTTCTCAACTTGTATCCAGCTTATCCATTTCTGTACCATATTACATTTTTTTTATTGTTTGTCCATTATATAAGTTTAAAATTGAAATATTAACCCTTTACTGTTACTGATCATACAAAAACGGGGTCAAAAAGGCATCACCTTAAAAATAATTTATATTTTTCAGTTTTTACATTCTTTCAGTCCCAAAAATAAAGCTTGTCCATTTCTGTACCATATTACATTTTTTTTATTGTTTGTCCATTATATAAGTTTAAAATAAAAATATTAACCCTTTACTGTTACTGATCATACAAAAACTGGGTCAAAAAAGCATCAACTTAAAAATAATTTATATTTTTCAGTTTTTACATTCCGTTTCAATCCCAAAAATATTACAAACAGGTGCTTTTCTAGGTTTCAAATTATTCAAAATAATTTCTTCTTTAATAATAATAATATTTATTAATCACATTACGTGATCAAAGGGCTATCGACCTTAGTCCTTCCGCCCTTTCTTCTTTATTATTCGTGTATTTAAAGTAACTGTATTAGGATTACTTGTAATCTATATGTTCTAATAACATTAATTATTATTACCTTAATATGATTGGAATACATTTCATCCTTAAAAATAGCACTTATAACATCAAATGTAGAGGAAATAATATTAAGTTATAAGACAATACTGTATTACACAATTAAAACTTGTAATAACAGTGTAAATACTTGCCATACATATTTGTTTACAAACATGTAATTTATTTCATAAATCATAAGGAACTTTGTTTTATTTGTATTGATTATTTAATTTTAAAACAACAAATATTAAGTTTTTTTTTAAACCGGTTAATTTGAAAGGTTTCGGTAGCTTAGTTACTTATTTTTCTTGGAAAATAAAAAATATTGAAAAAAGTAAATACTATAAAAATAATTGTAACATAAAAAGTCATAAGACAACAGCGATGTGATGATATGTTTGAAAAATTGTACACCAACGTCGAACACCAAATGCCCATTTTTTTTTCATTCAATATAAACAAAATTAAATTGATAATTTATAAAAAAATATATAAATTTTGAAAACAACTATAATTTAGCTAATAAAACAAATATATTTATTATTTCCATCCGAAGGTCGAAAGTCAACTGTTAATAATAATTTTGTTAACAGTTTTTTTTTATAATTCACACATTATGTAATAAATTGTATATGTGACTATAATGAATATTGTAATTATTAGTATTTTTTTTTTATAAGAGAAGTAACTTTTGTTGAATTTTCTTGATGCGATATTGCATTTTTATAAATTTGTATTTGAAAATTATAAAGTTAAAAATAATTATTAATAATGATATTATAAGTATAATTTTCTTTATTAATTATTACTTCATTTTTATTGATAATATTTGTTTATTTATTAAAAGTTATATGAATATTTGTAGAAAAAAATTGCTTCACACCAAATAAAAATCAGAACAAAATTAAATGAAGTAAATGCTGAAATATTTTTAAATCTTGGGAATGAGTAGAATGAACTTAGAAATAAAATTATATTATTTTTATTGGATTACAATTTACTTACAATTTTTTTGCGCTTGCACTTAGGCATACGGATCGTTTATATATCTAATACCTAGGTATTAGATATATCTGAAATTAGGTATATTATATGCATAACTTAACTTTGTCTACGCATTCACTGTTTGTTGGAAGTTAGTATTACTAATAAAGAATTTTGTGAACAATTTTGCAGACCACGAAGAACATCCAAGAGTTATCTACATGGAGTTATTTCATCCCGAGTGCAACATTGATTGTGAATAAGAATCGCAGAACAAATCTTCTGTTGTGATGAAAAAAGCAAGGGAGTTGAATTCAAGAGGAAGAAACAAAATGGAACAGTGATTTTCAGAATCAGGGATCATGTAAAAATGTATAGAAGCTGCTTCTGGTGATGATCAGGAGATTGAATATTTATCATTTTAAAATTAAAAAGAGAATAATAATCTGATGAACCTGTTTTTTCCTGAATTGAAAAATTTGTATAGTCAGATATTAATCAATAACATGCAACTTGGTTTTCAAGTTAATGGTCAAGCTATTTCAACAGAAAATCATGAGTTTTTCAACTCACATTAAAAGTAATTTATGTGATTATCAAAGCTACTACTTCTAACATCATTAATTTTCATCATTCACCGATGAATTTTCAAAATAGGTCTATTTTGAAATTGTCACAAAAACAGTCGGCTAATTCTTTAAAATAAAACAAACCTAGACTACCGGAATTGTCCATTGCTTGAACTTTTAAAATCAAAGAACGAGACAGCTAGTATGAATTATTAAGATGCGTTGCATTTGAACTCCCAACGTCATCTATTGCTTTTGAACAGTTTGTTCGCTTGTCAAAAGCAAACTTTTCAATTTAGAGTGGATTTCAGCAGAATAATAAAAATGAGCTTCTTCGACATGTACCGATTTTTTTTCATTCTAATTAAAATACGCTCATTCGCAGAAGTTCCAGAACGAGTCTCCACTAAATATTGAAAATTAGTCTTTCGAGCACAACCAGATAGAATGTTCTATATATTAGAAGTATGGACCTTCCAAAACAATTTCAGAATGAGGATTAACAAAATAGTATGAAACATCAGGATTATATTACTTACTAATTATAATAAAAAATATGTTAGTTTTTTTTCTTTTGATTGTATTCAAAGAAAGATCTATGGTCATAATTTCTCACCTCCTGGTATCATTGTCAGACATTTTTTCTAAATTCTTTACTAAAATCATTCTTTTATCAAATTATAGATTAAATTAACTAGCATCCCTTTATTTTCAATGATAAAAGTAAGATTTCGAGATTTATTCGAAATAAACATACAATCGATATTCATTCCTTTAATATGTTTAATTTAACATTTCAATATACTAATTATTATTTGGTACTTTCATCCAAACAGTTATCTGGGGTATTTCTGCGTATTAATAATTATAATATAAAATTAATAAATTTGTAACTATTTTCATGTATTTTTTGAACCTCACGGTATAATGGGCTTGGAAAATCAGTTTCCAAATAATAATCTCAACAAAATTGAATGAACTAAACCTCAAATATTTCTACTAATATTTATAAATGCTGATATAACGCATTATTATCAACAATTATAAAAAAATTTAAACAACAATATTATAATATTTACAAAATCCGGGCGGAAAGTCTTTTTATTATTATTATTATATTTTATAAATATTTGATGATAAATATTTTTCTGTTATTTTTGTAATTTTTATTTTTATTTTCGTAAATGCAAGAAGCTGAGGCTGCTCATAAAGAGGTATTATAGTGCTGATTGATTAACAAAATCAACATAACTTTCATCGAATATATAAAATAATAGGTGAAATAATTATATAAAGTAAATCTCAAAACTAATGTAAAATAAAAATAAATATGTTAAAAATATGTACAAATAGTTATTTATTAAAGATAATCTTATTAATGAGTTATTATTATTATTAGAATTATGTCCTGAATGGTGATAACTTATATTTTATTTATAATTAGAGTCAAACATAAAATATATTAAGAAAATAATTATTGATTTGACATTTGACTGCAAGCTAAGAGCTACTGGATGTTAGTAATTCTAAAATTAATTAACGCTTAATGGGCCGCGCTTTTAAAACTGGATAGAGAAATGCAAATGTAATATCGTAAACTAGCGTGTGTTTAAATGTTAAACGCGTATCTGAAATGAACAATGTTCAATTAATTAATCGCGCTTTCATCTACTTTTCACACTACAGCAATTCCAATTACTTAACCAATTTCATTTACTTTATTATTATCACCGTTTCGGTAGAAGCGAACAGCAAACACAAGATACAAACTTCAACATGAATGGAATTGAAAATTAATTAACAAAAATTTTGATATCTAAAAAACTTATTTTTTTTTTTTGAAATTAATATGCTAATAGAATTTGTGATTTAAAATAAGTGCAGGTGATCCAAATATTTGGTGTTTCTAAATTTTAGTTATAAAAAAATTGAAAAAAAGTGTTTCGCGTATAAATAATTAATTGATTTTATGAGAGGAAACTTGATGGAGTGAAATAAAATTAATTTACATTGGGTTTTAGTGATTACTAAATCGATGGTGATTTGTTAACCAGCGGATAGATCAAAGAGAATTTTAAATGAATTAAAGAAAGGCATGCATTAGCAGTTAAAAAGAAAAGAAGGAAGGAGACGTTGCTTGAATATCTGTAGCAGCAAGTCTTATATACAACCGTGTTACGTGTAAGCAACAAATATTAGTTTTTTTTTTATATATTTGGTATAGATCACTTTTATTATAAATAAATATTACTCTTTATTTAAAATTTAACTTTATTATTTTATTTTATTGAAACAAATTTATTGGCTATTATTTAGTTAAAGTTCTGTCAATCGAGGTTTTTTCACACAATAATATACAAAAAAAATGAAATGAAAATAAAAAACATGTAAATTATTTCCTACCAAAACATAAACGTACAAATCAAAATATATTAAATATGATGATGACATTTGCTAAAAATATTAAACTTAAATGATTTCGTGGCTATCGGAAATAGCTTGTGAGTGACTCTAGTTCGGATTTATCAATCAAACAGTAAATGTAGGCATTATTACCAGAATATCAAATATTGAAGTTATCTAGAAAAATAATGCTGTAAAAGAATAGCATGATCTACTATATATTCTTTGGTGATTTAAATTTATTTATGTAAGTGTTAACGTTTTAAATGTACATTTGTGTGTAGGGTGTGGGCCCTAGGACTTGAAGCATTTTCTGTTGTTTGGACAAGTGTCCGTGGCATATATGTACCAGGTATGTAATTATGAAACCGGAATTTTAGTATAGAAAATACATGTATGAAAAATGATAAAAATATTTTATTGGAAGTATTGCCCATCGCTAGCTATAAATTTTTTAAACCTGTGTGACAATTTGTATATGCTATGACAAAAAAAAATTTGAGGTATACTAGTCAGAAATAAATTTTCGTACATTTTTGTAAAAAGTGAAGCGCTGCTCAACAAGTACATGTCCCATTGATGCAAATAAGTAGTAATTGGCCAAGTCTGGTAAGTAAGCCGCATGCGAAAGTATTTCCTAACTAAACACCTCAATCGTTTTCTTAACTAGTGTGCTGGTGCAGCATTATGAAGCAAAATCACTTTGTGTTGCTTTTTTAGTAGTTTTTCACGATTATTTTGAATCATATCCATCATTTGTTGTTAAGAATTATCGGTTTTGCCAGGTTTTAGTAACTCATAATAGATCATACCCTTTTTCGGTGCAATTCCACGTTATTAATTTCTCACGTCAAAAAAATCACTTTTTAAATTTCTTTAAACTATTCAAAGCACTGTGATATATCAAGAGCATGCTTACCCTAATCTTTGATAAGCATTCAATACGATTCTGCAGCCGTTTTCTTCAAATGGTTATTGTAAATCAAATGTTGTCTGCAAATCGAAGTTTCCAAGCACAAAATTCGACATGTTCAAAGCTGTTTAAGTTAAAAATCTTTGTATGATATCAATAAGGAAATAGCAACATGGTTTGACGGTAACTAAGTATATTGACAGCTAGGGTACAGCAGAATCGATGCTGGATATCCAATGACTTCAGGTGTTGACTAATCTCTGCATCAGCATTATCCAGGTCCATCTTAGTCAGTAAACAAGATAGTTATATTGTGTGTATTGTTTTTGGGTGATTTTGGAGAACTACACTTCGCGATGCTGATATGTTACCGTGCATTATTCAGATACACTAGAAGAAGTCTTGAGGTTTTTAAATTTCAGTATAAAACCGGATTAATTGGTTAATAGTATTCTTTGACCATAAATTAACCAATTGCATTCAGGTTGTTGCTTCGGAAGTACTTAATGAAAATTATAGTGGTCAGAGTAGATTTATTTGTGATGTGGTATTTTGAATATATTTAAGTTTTCGATGGCGGAATCAGTAGAGAATGTATTTTTTTGTTTTAGTTTGAGTTGTTTTTTTGAATTTTGAATTGCTAAAAACTTATTTCTATAGTTTTCCATTACCGCAATACGCATACACAGTCCACATGTGGGAATGCTGAAGTTCCGACAAATAAAATTGTAATTTAGAAAAAAATATACAGCAATATCGAGCAATATCCTACAGTAGTTTGAAACTGAACTGTATTTCTATATTTTTTTTAGATTAATTAAAATTATGAGTAAAAATTATATGTTAAAAATGTTTTATAAAATAAAAAAAAATGTCGAGGAATACATTTATACATTATAAAATATAAAAATAATAAAATAAATTTAATTAAAAATTTATTAGCTGCTATTTGCTATTCATTAAAGTTCTACTATCAAAGTTAGTATAGACATAGAAGCTTTAATCAATATGATAAATATGCAATATCCATTTAATTATATTGAAAATGGCTCAACGAATGATTACGAAATTAAGGTACTGCACAACCCTCCCAATATCATTTTATATAATAAGACTGGTATTGTTCCAATATTGGATAGTCCACAAAATTTTGCGCCAAAGATTCTAATCAGTAATTCCAGAATTCAGAATCATGGAGTAGTGAAGTTTCCGGTTTTCAGAAATTTCGAATATCTCCAATTTCTATAATGAATGATTCTCCTTATTTTTCATTTTATTATGGTTAATTTCTTTATCACCTTTATTTTAATTATTATATAAGCAATAAGTTTCTACTAGAACTACTATATTGAAAATTAATACGAAGCTACTTTAGATTACAGGAAAAAAAACCTGCATTTCTAGACATGAAGGTTTTACATCAAATTAAAAAAATCTTACTGTAAGTTATATAATCATTCCAAACGATTATAACTATAAATATATTTATATAAACATAGGTCAAATGGAGGTTGTGGTTGTGTATTTTTTGCAATAAATATAATAATTAGTATTAGTACATATTATCGATTTTAAGGAAACAAAAATTGTTCGATATAAGATTGTTATAATTTGAAGGATTTCCATATAAAATAAGAGTTATATTTTCTAATTAGTGAACTTATTTTCAAAGTTTAATGACTTACATAATTACACAAAATAAAGATGTCACGATTATACAAGTTCGTATGCTTTTCAAGCTTCATAGCTAAATTAATCTTATCATTTTCCTATTACAAATTATATAATAGAAACACTAAAGGGTGCCGACGGTCAAAGAAGTTTACCGACTACTATTCTAATATATATGTAACAAAATTATATTCTAACTTTTCTGAGTATTATACATTTTGTGGTATGTGGTTTCATGTAAACATTATAATTATATAGCAACATGTCATCACTACCCTCATCAATTAACACAAAACAACTTGAAATATTATTCAGAATATTCTTATACTTAAACGATGATTGCGGTAACTTCATAATTATAAATGTGAATTTAATGACTTTTTAAAATTTTTACCTAAACATGATATTTTTTACGTTCAATGTTAAACAATACGCATATTTATCATTAAAATATTTAATTTAACTTAATATCTAATATTCCAATTTTATCTTAAATAAACTCATAAATTGTATATTTTCTTAAATATTTTTTTAATTAAATTATTTACAAAACTTATTGGGCCATGTCAAGAATAGCTCAAATATATGTATAATGGGGGAACAGGGTGTTTGATGGATCTCGGATTTAATGGAAACGCCCTGTAAGACGATTTGTCTGTAATCCAAAACGTATGGTTCCTCTGCTTTCGAGCTTTGCGGATATTTTCCGCAGCATCGACAAATTCCCGTTGCCACACTTCCGTGCCATAATTGATCCGAGTAACCATCAATCATCGACTCATAATGATCTAAGAGGTTTTTAAGGAAGCCGCCCTCACGTGTACGATTCTCGAGGAAACCGATTCCCCCTAATTAACACGTGTTTCCAGATGCGATCGTCATTATTGCGTTGATTATTATTATGGGAAATGCGTCGGAAAGGGAAACCTTGGGGAAGGCTCTTCTGCTCTTCGGACCGGGTATTAAAATGTGCCGAACGATTTCACGTTCACACCATTAGTAACCGGATACTTCCACTATCCTCTGAGGAGGCGGAGGATGCACGGCAGTTCGCGTCGCACAAACAAACGCACAGTCCATAACTCCTGATATTTATTGTCCTATCCTTATTTACTTTTGGGGAACACTACAAATGGCCAAATCGTAAAGTTAAAAACTTTACAAATGTTTTGACACTTTTATTGCGCTCGTAAACTTAACTTGCCCCACGAATCGACTACCATTTTTCCGCCATTAAATACAAATTGACCTTAAAACCCATTGTAAAATCCAATTCTTCCGCTCTTCCGCCTACGTTTCGTTTCATTCCAATATGACCAACACTAATTGTTTATGGTAATAGCTTTTAACCGCCGCGTAATATTATCGTGTAAGAATAATAATTGTATTTTTATTTTTTTAATTAAACATATATGTTATGTTACACAGAATATAAGCAAATGAACAATCGGGTTAATGATGTGTAATTCTTCGAATAATTAGCGGCCGCGTATTCTACAAAAAGCGTTACATAATCCGGCTAATAAAGCGACCATCGAGATGCGGAGAGTCGGAGATGAAGAGAGATAGGCCGAATGGTGTAAGATCACAAGGATAGATTCTCGTTTGTGTATGTGTGTGCATGCGAGTGTGCGTTTACATAACGTAAAGTCAAGTTCAGTGTGTCGGTTAATAACGCAAGAGATTATTACGGCTTTCTTGGTTCCGATTAAATTAATCAAGTAGGCATTGGAGAACATTGGAGAAGAGGTTCTCTGCGCCGTCTGTTCACTTGCTGCTTCCTCTCTCAAAAGCCCGGGTAATTGATTTCCAAGGAGCATCTCGGACTACATAAGGCAAGAAACGCGCACGCCATTTAATCTACGTGTTTTGCTCATTTCTTCGTCTTTTCTTTTTACTTATTTCATTTTATTTATTTCATTTATTTTTTCCTGTTTTTTTTTTCAGTCTTTTCAAGTGCAAACAACTGTTCTGGACAGTGTGGCTTTGTCTCTGTGCCACATTGCGCTTGGACCGTGGAGAAAACGCGTCCACGATTGCCAATGATGCATTTTTAATCCTCATCCACTTGGTCGACGTGGTCGCACACTGAAAGGTCCACAAATTACCTTCCAACGAGGCCTCTAAAGTAGATAACTTTAGATCCACTCCGTAATAGTCGACCATAATTTCACTGCAGGCTTCCTAAAGAATTTAATAGCCTCGGCGCACCAACTAATCGCCGCTCATATATATTTTCTCTACAAGTAAATCGGTAAATCTCTTAAATCAGATTTAGCCGATATCGAAGCTTCGTTCTTTTTACTTTGGCGGAGATTAAAATATTTAATGGGTTTCTCTTCAACACATTACATTTACAAATTTCCACTAGATCGCATCAAACACTATTTGTATGTCCTTACATTCAATCTGTTTTTGTTAAAGACTCCGTATATTTTATAACTTTATAAACATGTCCCGTATTATACTCAAACGATTACATTAACATTTGATTTTTATTTGGATAATTCCAAGTTTTACAACATGATAATTAATTGATTTATTAGATATAAGAAAAATCTTACCTTTTGCAGTTATTGATAAAAAATATTACAACAAATTTACTTACCATTTTATATATTTAGATAAGAACAATATAATAGATCAAAAATAATATAACTGTAACTAAAATTAACTACTGAAATCAATCAATAATTTGTATTTTCGTCGCTGTAATATACTTATCTTATTATATAATGGTTATTTATATATTTATTAATCAACGATTAGAAGTTTTTTTTTACATTATTTAAATTATTTTAAAAATATATCAAAAAAGTTAATATCTATGGAGAAAGGCCTATAGTCAATAGCTCATTGCAACAGTTGTTCCGTTTTGTTTCATTATTATTATTATTATTGTATGTTTTAATTTTTGGTTTATATACTGTGACTGTTACAATAAATATTATGTGTATGAAGTTAATATCTAATTGAAGCAATAGATATAATTAAAATATATATATTTAGTCCATAAAATTAAAATTATAAGAAATATATATTTTTTATATAAAGTGTATGTAATATTTAAATTGATAAAGTAAAAATTTTCCAATTCATTGCAAACGTAAAAATTTCTCTGTAAGAGAAAAGTAGTGACCATTTGATGAAATTATTCTAAAAATATGTAGATAATTTGAAAACGTTAGCAATTTTAGCGGAAATATACATAAATACCTTAAAACATATTTATAACAAATAGTATTTTTTGTTATGTTATTATGTTAGTGTATATAAAACCTACTAATCTTCCTTTACTACATTTAAAGAATTGAATGCACTTGTTTAAGTACACTTTAAATGTATTTATTATTTTGGTTATTATAAATAAAAAATATATAAATTGATAATTTGAATTATAAAAAATATTTTAAAAAATAAACTCAATTCAATAAAAATAAATTACAATATTTCTAAAGGCTAATGAACATCTTTCTGCCCAAACTTTGAATTATATTTTTATTAAATTTTATTATTTTATTAAATAAATAAATTAAAGTAATAAAGATGTTAAGTTATTTAAATCAGTGTTTCTAAACCTGTGGTCCTTAGATCCGCATAAATTACTTACCACTTTACGGCAAAATGAATTAGGACAAAAATTTTCAAAATTGTAATTTTGTAAGATTATATTATTTGTTTTTGACATTGTTTATATAGAAAATTGTGTTGATTTTAATTAATTTGTTTTTATTTATTCTCTCAAAATATTATTTTTGTACTCTGGCCAATAAATAATGACTATTATTATTATTATTAGTTATTTTTTAATATTATTTATATATTTATATATTTTACATATTGTTGCCGGTTCGCAAAATATTTCTTATATTTTTTCCGGTCCTCAGGTATAAAAAGTTTAAAATTATTATGTTATTATGTAAGTGTATATTAAACCTACTAATCATTCTTTACTAAATTTAAGGAATTGAATACACTTGTTTATGTACACTTTAGATTTACTTATTATTTATTATAAATAAAAAATATATAAATTTGATAATTTGAATTATAAAAAATATTTAAAAAAATAAACTTAATTCAATAAAAATAAATTACAATGTTTCTAAATGCTAATGAAAATCTTTCTGCATAAACTTTGAATTATATTTTTATTAAATTTTATTAAATAAACAAGAATATTACTATGAATTAAAGTAATAAAGATGCTAAAGTTACTTAAATCAATGTTCCTAAACCTGAGGTCCTTAGGTCCATATAAATTACGTACCGGTTCACCGCAAAATTTTCTAAAATTATAATTTTATAACATTATATTAAATTGTTTACATAGATTTTAATTAATTTATTTCTATTTATATTCTCAGAGTATTATTTTTGTATTCTGGCCAATAAATAATGACTATTATTTATTTTTAAATATTATTATATATTTATATATTTTACATATTGTTGCTGGTCCGCAAAATGTTTTTGCCGGTCCTCAGGTAATAATGTTAAAAAAATGCTTGTTTAATTGAGAATAAAACCTAGGAAACTATAATATTTAAACAATACTTACGTGTAGTATTTGAAATATTAATTAGTTTCTGTA
Organism: Nicrophorus investigator; assembly: GCA_963457615.1. NCBI lineage: Eukaryota > Metazoa > Arthropoda > Insecta > Coleoptera > Silphidae > Nicrophorus > Nicrophorus investigator. Next base: position 17,710,614 of record OY735140.1, on the reverse strand, counting down.
ACTTTATATGGTATGATATCAACACTTGTTTAGTGTAGACTAGACTATATCACAATACAAAATTAAATCACTAAATGTAAATGTTAAAAAGTAATGGTGATGAATGTTTGCAGTTTAAAATCAGTGATGCAAAAGTGTCGTGTCGAGCGGATATAACGTAATGAGCTGCAAAAAAAAAAAACAAAATGAACAACAACAAACGGAACAAAATGTGAAATACCGATGCATCTGCAGATAACAACAATAAAATGTTTACATAGAGAATAATTACCCACCGTAGTAATTCCATATTTAAGCACCAACATAATTCGAAAAGGAATGGAATTGGAGCTGGATTCTAGAATATGGTGATGATGATGATAAAGCAGAATTAAACACATTCAGTAGCTGTCTAATTTTTATTGCACAAACGAATTCAAAAATAAAAGGAAACTTGAGGAGATAGAGAAAAACAAAAAATAAAATAAAATTATACACATATACAACTAAAACATAAAATAATAACTATGATAGTAGTAGATTTCGGTTTCAACTGAAACGCGAATTAGTTATGTAGAAATGAAACACGATGGCCCTAACTTATATCACTTGCCAACATTTAAAAACTACCTTTTCTTGCATCGTTCTTCGCCTTTTATTCTCGAAATTTATCTTATAATTAATAATAATAATAATAATATTAACATATATACAGTAATTAAGAATTATACAATTAGCAATAATATATCGCACATCAGTGAAATTTCTATTACTCGACTTCAGAGCTTTCCTCTTCTTTTTGTTATACTATTTTTTTTATTTATATATATTTATATATTTACATTTGCATACATATTTTTTGCGTAATTATTTTGCAAAGATTTTCTCATTTCATCGACGTACATAATTTAATTTTATGCAAAACGCGTTCGCAGCGCGCTAATAAGGAACATTTAATCCACATACTACTACTTAGGTAACGCATGTAGTGAGTATACTTAAGTATTTAATTTCATAGAAGTTTGTACGTTAGAGGTGTGTGTTTTGGGTGTGAGTATGTGAGTGTGGCTCTGTCTCTATCTTCGGAACACTTCGATCCTCCTACGTTCTGAGGAGCTCGTATACAATCACGTTCGCACTAAAACCAGTAGAGGTCCTTTGAGGAATCCTGCACTTGCGCCTCTAATCCTGTAACACAAAACAAAGCGACAAAATAAATTACATGAAATATCTATGTTTATAAATTGCTTTAGTATAGAAATAAAAGCGACGATTGACAATGTATGCCAACAGCATAAAAAAACATGCGATTCAATTAAAAGTAACGCAATTCAATTTGTGACGGCTTTCTAGTCCGCTGCTAATTAGCAAATTATCTTTCATAATCTTCCCATGACGAAATAATCCAATAAATTCCGGAGATAGTTGCAGCCGCATCGCGTACAGCCGAGCAACCATTATCAAACGCAGTAAAACAATTAGACTTATATAACCTAGAATTAAGGCCAGTTAGGAGAGTCAGAACGGAGAGTATAAAAGAAGGAGAAGTACACTTTTAAACGATGTAGTATTAAATAAAAACTCTGCTCAATTTCCAATCATCGATTAACAACTCTTGCACCAATCTATTATATTCTTGTTTGTATTCTCATTCCATCGTTTCCTTTTTCTCTCATCATGTGCTTCTGTTTCGTTTGCTTCCTACCTATGACAGTGCTCATATTATTGGGGATTTAGGATTAACCGGAAAGGTTTTTTGCTTGGATTTACGATTATGGCTGCTGCGATAAAACCTATGCGCAGGTATTTTTCCCAATAAACGACACACAATTTCTCAGCACGATAAGTAAAAAAAATGGAGTGTCTGTGAGAAGGAGAGAGATGAAACGAGATTGTTGCTCGGTTGAGAGCAGGACGGTTGAACCAGCCACACAATTTGCACGTCTGGGATAATTAGACTCGCCATGGAATATTTCAAATTCATTTCCAGAGCCATTCCATGGAAATTGAACGAACCGTAATTTCCCAAAGCCAAATACCCTCTCACTCGAACCAAACTACTTTTATTTTTACCTCGCTGACTTTTAAATGTCTATTTTTATGTTCACTGTTTACTCTTTCTTTTTCTGCACTTAAATAACAAATATTTTTATCTTGTTCTTTTTTATCTTCTTCACAACAACTAATTTATAGGATGACACGGAATTATTCACATGCACATCAAGATCATTAATTACATTTTCATTTAGTAGCATCAAAATTAATATTGCATAATCACAATCATTAAATATATTGATACAAATGCATGAATATAAAATATTCATAACTATAAATAATTCTCTATAATTCATTACCTCAAGAATTCAATATTATTTATTACAGCTCATCAGATTTATTAATATATCATAAACCCAAAAATAAAAAGGTAATATAATAAATATATTTGGGCGGAAATACTACGGTCGATAGCCCTTTGGTCAGTTATTTTGTGTTTTCTTTTTATTTTTCCTAATTATTATTATAGCAATTTTGTTGTGTATATCTGGCCAATAAATATTATTATTATTATAAATATATTTTAAAATATAAAAAGATTAAAAAAATATGTAAATCTAATTATCAATTTTTAAGTATGCATAATTTATGTTTTATTAAACATAAGTATGTTTATTTTATTAATACTATTAATAATTTTATTTGAAATTTAATAAAACTAGCTAAAATGTTGATTAATGATAGACTATAGAAGTTTACACAATATTCAAATCATATTTGTCTGTTAATAAAAAGTTTGGATAATATTTAATTTTATTGCAATTATTTATGTTGCTTTAATACTAAATAGAAGTTAATAAATTATTGGTTATATATTTTTTTTAACCTTTACAAAAATGTAAAATCAATACCATATTAGGTGTGTGCAAAAAGGTTACATTTCGAATGAAAAAGTCGCATCGTGTATTTGTTTGTTATTTTCTCTTTTTCTATAGAAATCGTGTAACTAGATGCAATTATTTGTAATGTCCGTGACAGGATTGGACGGGATTGTGTTTCGTATAAAGGTGGCTGGTTATGATATGGGTGTGATGTTTCAAGAGAAATTAAACAATGGTTGGAAGGATGATGATGATACGGTTATTCCGCGAGTGTGCAAGTAAGCGGACTGACCAGTCAGTCGACCGTTCCTAGAAGCCGACCGGCCAGCAATCAGAATCAATACCCGCCGGCTGACCAATGGCAGCGCATACACACATACAATAATCTACACACTGCAGAGCAAGAAGAAGCTATACACAGAAAGATAGATGCAGAGAGAAAGATAGAGAGTAGTGGTATGATGCTCTGGATGTGCGAACGCGTTGAACAGAGTTAGATACAGACGAATCGAATAGTTGAAAGAAGGAGAGAAGCAGTACTCTCGCGCCACTTCGACCCATCATCATCATCATCTATCATCATACAAACTCGGGCATTCCGGCCTATAATTACGGAGCATACTCGCGAATGTATTTCTTCCACGAATAGTATTACTAGATTTGCTCAACCAACCTGACATGGTGGGGTAGGACGTGTACGGGTTGTCCAAGGAGGGATGCTGCCAGTCCATCGCCTTGCATTGAGCCCCGGGCATGTGAAGCCTCGACCCCGGCAGCAGCAAACCCCCATATTGGGCCGCCATATTGTGATGATGGTGGTGATAGTCGTGGACTGCGCGATGACTCGCCGCCGTATACTGATGATACCAATCTCCGGGATGATAGTGATCGCTCGTCGTCCCCTGGTATAAATCACCCCCGCTGCCTCCGCCGCTACCGCCCCCGTACTGAGAACTGTTCCAGAAGCTCGGGGGGAAGTTTCGCGCTGACATGGGCGACGTTTCTGTAACAAAATCAACAAAATTCTATAAAAATGTTGTAAATTCTTTTATAATATTTTGTAAAGCATATAAAATACCGTTTGGAAAATTGAATCCCTTTACATTATATCTTAAATAAGTGATGAAAACATTTTGCAATACTTATCAACAGGTTTTAAATAAAATAATAATATTTATAAGAAAAATAGTGAAACAAAAAGATTACAAAGCGCCATTTACTGTAGGTAAATTAAACTCAATTATTTATAGATATTATATTTCTTATAAAAGTAATCTGTTAATCAATAGATTATCTTATACGTAAGTCATTAGATATTTGTATATTACAGGTTTAAATATAAACATCGAAATATATTGGAAAGATTAAAACTGAAGATTTTTTTTATTGAAAATTATCGAATAAATGATAAATTAACTTAAAAGAATATTATTATGCATTGTGGCTCAAGAACACTGCACAGATAATTTCCATATACTTTATTATTATGCGCGCACGCTTTCTATTATATATAACTTATTTGCAACTTATAATTTTGCAATTAAACATTAAACATATAATTAGAATTTATTTTTAATTGAACGGAATCACCAACGATGTATCTGTATTTTGTAATCATGTTTACTGGTAATTGAATGTAAGTGTCGCAATAAATATTATTCATAAATGTTAGTATTCAACTATATGCATGCTTCAATAATAAAGTGATAATATTAATTAAAATATCATTGATTTTTATGTTCATTTCATTGGAAATCACTTTAATGTTTTATTATATTATTCAAATCGCTTGGTAATTGGTTGGTTCATGTAATCTTTGGATCTTACATTATCATAAGTCAAAACCTGAATGTTTTTATAAACTTCCGAAATAGTCGATAATTTATTTTTGATATTGCAGACACAGAAAGATTAATAAATTAAATAATTTAACGTATTTGAGTAGTGAGTATTTTGTTGTATTATGCTAATGAATTTGAATTGCACTAATCAAGAATTTTGTTTATTTAAGGCTTGACACCTTGGAGCAATGCATGTTATGTTTTTTTTTCGCTCCGTCGCTTATATTTTTCTTTTATTCTCTTTTCCTCATCTTCTCGCATCGTTGAAATAGTGAAGAAAAAAATGTCAATCGGACTGTTAAAAACTTTCATCGCATTCCGATCTACATTTCATCGATGAATGTGGTGTCTGTGTCTGTATTTTAAAAGGCCGGACATCTGCGTGATCTTCGACTCGCGATCAGATACTCTTTATGGGGTTGTAATCGCCTCGATGGAGGGCAGTTAATTACTAATGCAATGCATGTTATGCATGGGGCAGCGACGGCCATTCGTATATTACCATCGCTTCCAAGAATAACGCTCATAATAATGTACATACATATATTAATAATGTTAGCCAGTCACGAGACATTAGCCAGGCTAAAGGGAGGAAGGCAATGCACAAACAAACAAAAAAAAAGCAGTACATAAAAAAGTATAAAATAATGGAGCGAGAGAGAAATTGCACTTCCTACAACTTTTATTACAATTACAAATACAAATACACGAGAGATTTTCCACGGAATTGCAATTAGGTTTCTTATCCACACAGTTGTCTCCGGGGCTCGATTTTATGTTTTGTTTTTCTTCGTGTTTAGTGTGTAAGTCTAGATGGGTTTCGGATATAAAATATGTGCCCGGTAAAACACAAACAAGTGTTTTAAGAGGGGACCAAGAACGGTCCCCCCGAAAAGATATGAACAAGATAACTATCGCTGGTGACTTTTGTCCCAGGACTCCCCAACAGCCGCACCAGATTTATTACCGGCTTATTAACATTTATCATCGAACTTGACCCAATCCGTTATGACCGCATTTACAACAACTCCAAACAAATAACGCATAAACAAACCCGAAACGAGGTGGAATAAAATAAATAAAGAGACGGTGATAGGTGGTAAATGGTGGACTGGGTGGACGGGGAAAACCTGTCCCCGGGACCCCATCAACTTTGATCAAATATATAAATTATACGGTGTAATTATGGCGGCGACGATTCTCAAACATTATCTCTACCAAAAACAAACTAAAACTACATTCGTGTATCCCTAATTAATTACGTCGTCTTCTTTCCTTTTTTTTCTCGTCTCTCTATCTGCTTTGTTTTTTGTTATTCCACAAACACGCTTTCTAATGCATTAAATGACCAAATGCCGAGATCCCTTTTAAGGCAACAACAAATTGATTCAAATACTCAAAAATCAATACATTATTTACAAATATAAATTATCTCATTTATTATATTAGAACATATCATTTTTTTGATATTTCAAGTTATAATATTCATATTATTTCTAATTAAAATATTTTTTGTATACAAAATAAATATTTAAAAATTCACACAATTTGTAGAAGTGGGAATAATTATTTATTTGCTTTTCATTTCTATAATCGAAAGATTTTATTACAATATTACTTTATATTTATAATAATTATCAATAATAAAAACAAATTAAAGATTTTTTGTAATAAAATTGATTTAATATTTTGCAATTTGACGATTTTTCATATGCGCTCTTATGTAATCCTTTCCAATAATGCTGATTTAATCATATACAAAAAAATGATGAGCGGAAGGATGAATTCTTATTGAAAGCGCCTCATAGACTTCCGTCAGGCGCCCCCGAGATTAGCACTAATCTGTATTTAATAATATTTTTAATGATTTCATTATTTTTTAGAAAGATAGACAATTAAATTTACTACAGAGCATTAGCTTTTCTTTACATAAATTGAATAAATATCATATAAATATATAATTTAAATTTTAAATAAATTAATTGTTTCAACAATTGTGTTGTAAGCTTGTTGTATAATTGATATTAATGAATTTGTATAAGTATGTTAACACTTTCAATAGAAAGGATTTATGTCTTCTTGGTACACCTGCAATATTTATTAAGCATATTAACTAGAATTATTGAATATTTTTCAATGTTTAATGTAACATTTATTATCGATTGTAATATTTGCTTTGTACTGAAATCTACTCAATTTATATAATAATTACTTGATGAATATGGTAATAGTACTAAGTTATAACATTCGTTTAAAAAAAGTGTAATTTTAAATTTAATTTTTATTTAAACAAATAATAAATTAATTTGACAATGATTTATTTTCGTTTCAGACATAACCCGGACTAATCGAGAATTTTAAATAACATAAATAAAAGTGGAAAGCTTTATATATCACAAAATAATTTTGTATACTATTTTTTCAGTTCATTTTAATTTTGTTCAATAAAAATTTAGTTTCTTTAGATTTTTTTTAGACTGCACTGGATTTTTAATTGATAAAAAAGGAAATAATAAATATACATTTATTTATCTTTAGTTTTTTTTTGTTGCAATAAACGTTAGTAATATAATTGTTATATGTATATTATTAAATAAAAGGGCTGAGATATTTAGTTAAACTTTTTCATTTTTAGTAACATATTATTGTAACAAACATTACATCAGATAATAGATATATCTGTTACAATAAATATAATTATTATTTAATGTATATTATGAAATCAATCTGTATCCACCAGCACATATATAATAATTATCAAAATGCTATCATCTTTATTTGTAATATCCATTAATGTGGATCGATGTTAACCATCGACTTCATTTTATTACCTTAGTAATTGATTCGGATCGAGTTTTGGTGCTCGTTTAAATTTTGATTGAGAGCAACCATTAGCGGGCTACTAATTAACATTTTCATTTAAAATTAGTCGCATTTTTAACATAGCTTTTAATTCCACTCTTAATCTGAATCTAATTGCGAACCGACAGGGTAAGCAAAAAATAAAAACGAAAAACAGACGCACACTCACATACAGTCATACAAATTAAATGTGCAAGAGGAGAAGCAAAAAAGACCTAATAATAAAAATAAAAATAAAAATTTATAGACCATGTCATTTAGATAACGCTCCAAGAATATTACGCCATACGGTCAGGAATTAAATTTGCATATAAGTTTTTTTCAAATATCATTAACAGAAATAAATACGTTCATATCGAAAAAGAGAACTATTATATGTTAATAAATAATAATTCTTAAACCCTTTGACTAAAGATGAAATACATAATTATTTAATATTAAAAATTAATTTTAAATACTAAATTATAAATATATTCTGCATTTAAAGGTAGAAATGAAGAAATATTTAATATTAACGGAGCGAAAAAAAGAAGTAATATATTGCACAGTCCGCTCCTTAAAAATGTTTATGATCTGTTGAAATACACTTTCCAGATACGATCAATGCGATTAACATATTCAATGAGAAGATTGAAGAATTTTATCCTGATAAAATCTCACTACTGTTATGAATAGTAAATAGAAAGAAATCTATTGTCAATGTTGTTTCTTTAGAATCAGTTATTGTCAACTCATTATCTTACATAATATCGCTAAGATTAAAATTGATACAGTTTTCAATTAATATTATATAAATAATATTGATAATAAAAAATATTTTTGTAAATTATTTATAATTATATTAATTTCAAAAAGTAAAATTATTTGAATATTGATAGTTTTTAAAAGTTAACTAATAAACTTTTGTAAATATTCATCGTTTTAAAATAATACTTTTAGATACTAATCGCGGCTGAAAAACTTAATTTCTGTTTGTTTAAACAATTAATTTTATTTTGTATTTGTATGATGAAACTTTTTGTATATTATATTCTTCTGAAGTGGTTTCATTGTGAATTGTATAGATTCGAAGGCGAGAAAAATGTAAGTTTTTATATAGAATTGTTGGTAGAGCAAAGCAACTTTGAACGAGGAGGAAGCATTAAACAAGTTGTAAATGGAAATTCATTCCGTGAGTGACTTCCAATTTCTTGGAATTTTGTATACGCGAAAAGTCATTGGAGAGTGTTAAAATGCGAAATGTACGTGAAGAGAAGACAATACGCAATTTTGTAAATGCGGAGTGACGGTTCGGTAAAAAGAAGAGGAGAGCGAAAAAGGCGAAGGAACAGCAGGAGCAGAAGGAAGAGGAGGAGGGAAGAAATGAATAAAAAAGGAGGGACGGTGATGGTAAAAATTGTCGATGTGTCGATTGTGTCTATAGTGTTTGTATATATAGAGTGGTGCGTTCCGTTTGTGGTGGAGGCAAGGTGACCAAGTGGTACAAAACTCGTTTGGGAATGCGCGGTGATTTATATAAAATGGTATCTGATTATTTGTGAATGTTAACTTTAGTTTTATATTGTCGATGGGTCCTTTGAGCCCGGGCCGCGGTTCCCACACTCTGCGGCGGAATCAATTCGAAGAAACCAGAAGAACACTTCGCCGTCGCTGCGACAGCCTCGGCTGAACCTCAACCTCAACCTGAGCCTCGACCACAACAGACCTCTGTCGCTGCCTGCTCCCCTGACAGATCGCTACACGGACTCCCATTAGAAAAACTCTCCTAACCGAAAAAACCCAATTCTCTATAGAAATTTATTGCGGACTCCTATTCCCAATTTACCTTCTGGATCTGCTCTGCGCATTGCGTGCTCAACTTGCACAACTACTATTTTAATGCGCAAACGAAAACAAATTAATCTCGCATACTTTCGCAAATACTTCCCAATCAATTGCTCCGAGAAGATTTATTACTTTAATCAAGTACATTACAGACAATCTAGATAGATATTTTCCCCCATCCCAATCGTATAATTCCCCATCTAAATATTTTCTTCCAAATAAGTATCCCACCTTCGAAATAGAGATACAAATATTCACAACCTTACAAACAACAAGTTTTGTCCTCTAAAAAAACTTATTGTACAGAATTTATTTTACAGAATTCAGCTGACAATCGATGTATCATCATGTGGAACATTTATTATAACATGTTTTGTTAACAATTTAATAAATAAATAAGTAGTACTTAGATGTGTGATTGATACTATTTTCAAATAGGATTAGATTAAAACGGAAATAATGCTCTTGAGAAGTCAGTATTAATCCAAGTTATACAACAATCATTTTAAATTTTTTTTTTTTTTTTTTTATTTATAGATATATACAAATATTTACAATTTCAATGTTTTTAAAATTTTATTATTATAATTAGCCCTCCTCATCTTCAGTTCTCCAGGCAGTCCTTGTAACTGGTAATTGTGAGAGAGGTTATTGTATGTTGTGATGTGATTAACTTCTATATTCAATTTAGTAGGTGTTTTATTATTGAAGCATACTTTTTACATTTTTAGTTTATTTCTTGCTTGATTGGGTAATCAACTTGGAATTAATAAAGGTAAAGCGGAAACGACTTTTTGAAGTAATACGTCTAGTCTAATTCACGAATAAAACGGGAAAATCTCAAAATATATGCAGTGTTCTAGTTCATGTGTGAGATTTCAGTTTTTATGTCTCACTATAATTTATTTGCTATAAATTATTTCTCTTCTTAATTATTTTTAAGGCGATGAGAAACAAATTTACCTCTTCGAGTATTTCGCAAAAAGGTTTGCAACGTACCGCACTTACATATTTCAAAGTGATTTATTGCGCTAATCAAGTGTATATAAGTGCGTGCCATTTTTTTTTACTTTAATCTCGTTAAGAATAAACTTTCGTTCGCGAAAGGAATCGAAAAGTATTTCGATATATTGTGAGCGCGTGAGATAGTGCCTGTGTACGAGAGTGTGAGCGGCTTAGGCTTCGCAATAAATTAAGTTTTAATTGCCGACCGCAGCTGTCGCCACTTTACATGATTAATTAACGGCAACACTTCTTGCAGGAGATAATCCAACCATCCATCCATCCATCCATCCATCCATCTATCAAATCATCTCAAGATATTTACCTTTGTTGTGTGCGTTGGTTTTATCGAGGGCTCTCGAGAAGTGTTCATCGACGACGGTGGCGGCATCGCCTTGGTAATGTGTGAAGACAACGCAGTTCGCGGAGACGTACTGGGCCCTGGAACCGCCCGGCGTTGCAGCCGCGCCCTCTTCGGAAGAATCGTCCTGCCCGTCCTCTTCCTTGTGGGGTCTCAGGGGACTGCTGGGGGTTGATCCGACGGTGGAGCCGCCGGTGCTGTGGGTCGCGTAGACACCGCTTCCAGAAGATGCTTCCAACCCGGCGGCTCCACTGCTGGAAGCTGTGGCCTGGCTCAGCGGATGCGAGGACTCCTGCAGTCTTTGCACATTGAACTGGCGAAGAAAGAAATGAGATAGAAGATAAGAAATACCAAAACGAATGAATACAATTAGTAGTTTCTCTCCAAATTAATACACTCAATTAAATGGTAGACTAGTTGTATGGGCTTGATGTATTGTAATGGTATTTATTGATATTAGTGAGCTGCTAGGCGGCGATTCAAAGGCATTCCGTCGAGTGGCTTCCCGGAGTCGGCCCGTTTTTACTCACATATCTCCATCATGGCCGCAAAGCACACAGGCATTTATCATTATCTCTACACTGTATAAACAATACTCCAAACGGAATACCTCCACCTCTCTCGCTCGCTCCCTTCGCTTCTACCTTTCTCCACGTCCACTCTTCAACTGTCACCGCCAGAATTAACCAATTCCCTCCCCCCATTATTGATTACGCTCGTAATTAAAATTACAAACAGTTTTTACCATCAGTGATTGATCTGAATAACGTCCATTGCAATTTCCCACGTATCACGAACGTCGAGTACGTCTCTCCTTCTTTTTGTGCTTCATCTCAAAGTGAAATTCGTATGGAAAAGAACGCTATTATCTAGTCCCCAAGTGACTCTGAAACTATGCACTGCTCGAACCTAATTGGACTAATCAAAACTAATTGCTTCATTTTCACTTGCACAGATACTTCCAACTTACGTCATGTAGCAGCATTTGCTAACAAAAAATAAATAAGTGATTTTTCAACTAACATCAATTGTTGACATGGTTACAAGTTTCCAAAGCAATGCAGATTTATTGCATATTTGACTTTTCATTTTAATTGTAACAGTTAGGTCAAGTCGAACAAGCAACATAAATGTTACATGCTTACTTTCATCAACATTATTTCATAATAATTAAATCTTCAACTATAACTCAATAACAGTAAAAGTAAAGTATAATAATATACATCTATCTACAAGATCAACAATTTCTCATCACCACGCATTTAATGTTTTCTTAAGAACATTTATATTAAAAATAAACCCATTTAAATAAAGTATGGCAGTAACCGAATTAAAACAGCTGGTATTTTATCTCTTGCATCTCTTTAACTATTATATGTATCTCTTTATCTCTCGCATCAAAGGAGCAATAAAACAGTGGTTGTATAATTGGATGAGGGCCATTTTATGAGCTGTTAGGCTAATGTTATTTTTGTTATAAATACTATCTTTTTCAAAACATATATTAAAGTTAAAATTACTAAATTACAATTGCATTCTAAAATCCTTATTAAAAATAATTCTGTTTGCTTAAAAAATTTATATATTCGAATATTTGATTTTCTACGCAATAAATATTATTATCATAAATTTTACAAAATTACTTCACTTTGATTATAAAATTCTTCCGTATAAAATGTTTCTTAGCTTTAATACATTCTGATATACATAAGTATCTATATTTATATTTATAGAAATTTTGGATCAATTGAATTAATGTGCGTTATGATATTTATAAAATGCATATTTGAAGGATCTTGTAGTAAACTGTATACCTATTGCCCTATTGTAATAATTATTCATTTTGATAAAGAAGTAAATGTTGTGCATTGTATATGTATTAAGGATAAACAAAGTTAATAAGAAACTTAGTACATGTTCAATAATAACTTCATCTTCCAAGTACAATTAACAAACTGAAAAACAAGTAAAGGTCTTTAACTGAAGACTTCAGCGTTTATTTATCAACGCTCTTAATGATCAAATCTGCGTAGTTGTAAGGTAGTGGATTTCTTTTTAGGAAGATATTTCCATAGTTGGAATTTCATTCTTTTAAGTCACTTTTTCTACTTCCGTCGCTACATATAAATACAATCAGGAAAAAAAGAAGAATGGAAACATCAATGAGGAAACCGAAGAATTTATAAATTTTTCAGGATCAGAGGCTATTTCGTAACGTTCACCTTGAACAGAGAGAAAAAACGAGTTAGAAAAGCGAGCTAGAATCGAAGGTCCTCTACTTCGGCAAAACCATAAAATTAGGCGTTTGGCTACTAGTTTATTCTCGATTCAATTTATTAAATGGACATTGAGCAATTAACATTCCTAGTCAACCGGAATTACATAAGATTTCGCTAGTGTTTTTTGTGTTGATTTTGCTACTTTTTTGCAATTGCTGCGGACTTCATCTGAACGCATCGGTCGAAATGGATTTCTCTTGATTTGTATTTTTGGTAGCCCCAGTTTCTACAGAGCAGTCGCGAAAGCTATCCGATTTCGATAAGGCTGCAAAACGGTGGAACGGTTTTATTATTGGAATATAAACGTCGAAATTGTACCAAGCGCCTTTTAGGACTGAGACCATCATCAGATTAGACCGTATAAATAAGGAAACCGAGCGCGGCATTAGCTAATAGGCGACGTGCTGCTTACTAATATAGCGAAGTCGGTTTCTTGCCCAAGAGGAGGACAAAACCCGAGATCATCTTTTGTCTCGGTCCAGAGACCGGAGGCTGTGCGGACTGCTGGTCTTCGCTCTGTGACTCCACTGTAGCTGCCGGTCAAGCCAAAGATAGGAAACGGCGGTCGACCGTCGGATTCTCGCAAACATGTTCATCTCGGCCTATATAAATGTTGTTTATCGCCGGCCATCACCGCTAAACACCAATAACTAATATTCGATTTTTATATAAAGTATTGCTAAAATATTAATTAATTTGTATTTTCATCAATAAAAAAAGATTAAATTCAAAAATATTCAATTAATTATTAACATCAATTGTATCAAATTATTTACACAAATACTATGATTATTTACTGGCAGCAATACTAAACTATTTGGATTAAAATCCAAACAAGTTGTCAATAAACTTGCGAATTCATTTGATTAAATTTAAAAATACACCACTAACTGCGAATCTCATTGCGCAAGTATGAATGTAACTTGACAAGTTACTTGATGAAAATCACGTAATGAGTATCCGTTTGAATATGATTGCAAACTAGTCTAAAAAGAGGACAAGCTATGGCGGTGGTAAACATTAGTTAATCAAACGGGCAATTAGTAAATCAACCGGGACCAATTTGAGAAGATACCAGCATTTAAAAATTGTTAAACTATACGCAACATATGTCTTTGATGTAATAAAATACAAATAACAGTTTTGCCGTCGCACTATTGGAATGTTGCGATACGTAGATATAATTTTATTTAGTTAATATTTAATTATCTAGAAAACTATAATTATATTAATTATTTTAGTTTATTTTATAATTAGATAAATTTATAAAAAAAAAAAATATAGAGTAAATTGATCATTTGGTAATATTTAATTAAAATAATCTTATTTTAAAATATATGTTGAAATAATATAATACTTTAATTATATCTTACGACCCATAATTTGTATAAGAAAATTAAGATAATTTATTTGATTTATATTAAATTAAAATAGTCAAAATATTTGTTGTTTCGATCTTTGATAGTAGAATGAATATATTGCAGCGAGGAAACTAGTTTTACGCTACGTGCTCAGCATGGAATCAATAGATGCTTTTTTGATGTACTTAAACTCACTCTCTGATCGTACTTAATTTCTCTTTTTTTACATATTTTCAACAAATGTCGCATTTAATTAAGTTGAAAGCGAAATTAGTGGCACAATACATATTTCCTAACGTTTTTGTGAGTTTCGATTATATTAAATAATTTTACAATTTTTAATTTTAAGTTTATTATAAATTTATAATTAGTAAGGTATTCATATTGAATTGAATTGAAAGTGAATTATATTGGCGTACCTTTATTATTTAGGAAATGCTATTAAGTATCCATTATGTCAAGTCTAATTGAGGCCGTAAAATTAATTTCAGCTGAAAGAAAAACAAAGGTATAAACGGAAAGCAGAAGGAGATAAATAATATTAATTTAAATGAATAACTCGGCTACAAAATGCACGCACACTCCCATACGCAATAAATTATTGGCTATGATGGAATGCGCAATTTATTTATATTCTATAAGGACACGGTGACATATTTGGTTTTATTTCATACAACCACGTTGGAAGTCGAATGCTAATAAGCCGTACGTGTGTAAATCAAGGAGCATTTAAATCCAAATAGACTTTAATCGCATGTAAGGCGTTGTAAATTTCCGCAACCAGAAGACCCATTAAAAACAATACCGGAGAGTGCCTGAAAAAGGTCGGGCCACGATTTTATTGCATCCTAAAAATCTTGGTTTCTTGGTTAATAAGTCGAGACATTTTTATGCAAATTCGTTTGCACGTGGCGCGCAATTATTGTTATTAAGTGACAAACGCCAGTCGCAATCGGTCGCTAATTAAGCATTCATTTTTATATATTTCTCTTAAACACCTGATATTCCCATAAAATATGCGCTTAATAACGTGGCTGCTCGCAAAGGTAAGGTGGAAGGAAGAATATTAACTTCATATCTGCATAATCTGAACCGAGTTATTGGAATTGATTGAATTCCTTGTTAATTCAGGAATGCGTGAGCTTGATTAATAAAAAATATTTATTTCAATTGCACACATATTAAACATGTTCAAAAAAAATCTTAGTAGATTATAAATATTAATAAAATCATTTTGGATAAAGACCTATTTTTTTGAAAGCGAAATAGTTTAGATACTTATTAGGACAGAAAAAAAGCAGATTATGTTAAAAGGAAAGATATAAATAATAAATTTAAGACATAACCATTATGTTGCACGATCGTGGGTCGCGACCCCTGGTAAATAATTACCATAAATTAGCGTTGTTAGATTTATAAATGTCTATTTGCATTGAAACAACTTCAAGTTCATTCCAAGTTCACTAATTTTTGTTTTTATTCTCGTTTCTGTACTCAACTAAAAATAACATACCTTGCATATTTTTGATTCAATCAGTACGGATTTGAAAACAACAATACAATCTGGTTTGAAAATTTTAAAGTAAATTAAATTTTAATTGAACAAAAATAAGTCAAGTCACTTTATTTAATCGGATTTCAAATATTGGCGGAACAAATTTCTCGGACTATGTGAGATATTTCTGTATTTACTATGTGTTCAAAATAAGTTTCATTGAATATTTCTATTATTTTTAATATTTGTATCTACCGTCGCGCTTGTCAACTTACAAAAGTTAAGCAACATGTGTCAGAGATATTGCTTGGATTGGTTACTTAAACTATTTGCCAATAATTAGGATATGTAACTACTTAAAAGTAATAATTTGAAAACTGACAAGATTTTTGATAAATTTTTTAGTTAAAAAATATAAATTTGAAATTATAATTCCATTTACCGTCGCTACAATATTAACAAATTGTTCAATATTCTTATCTTTATATCTAAATAATCATAAACAAAGAAATATTATTAATATAAGAAGATAAACTGAGAATTAAGAGTTGTAATATAATTACATACAAAAACCGACAATTTTAATTATTCAGAATTTATTGCGTTTTAATAATTATTTTTTACATTTATTTTAATGAAAATGATAAAATCATTAAAAAATGTCTAAATAACTATATAATCTAATATAAAGCATTATTAAAACTTTCATATAGTTAACTTAACTAAAAGTTTATAGTACTGAAGACTTATATAATTATTTCATAGTATCTGCAACTGTCAAAATTTTGGATGTAACTTAATTAATTTAGACATACGTTTTGAGCAAGTTAACTAAATTCCACATTGTAGATTTGTTTAACCTTTATTATTCAGATTTCAATTTCAGAAATATTAGTACTTATAAACTAGCGACGGAGTGATCTGAGGAGTAGCAATTCTTTCCTGTTTTTTTTTTGTTTTTAATGTAATATTCTCCATATCGTTTGAATGTTCTGTTTTACTGAGGTAGTTAATAAAAAAAAACTAAATTTTTAATATATTCATATCAAAAGTATAATTGCATAATTAATGTAAAAAGAATGTTGTTTGTGTTTATTAAAAAATAATAATAATTAAAGTGAAATCAAACCCAGTAGGAAACCTGTTCCTGATGTTTACATTTACAATCGCATCTACAGCCGACGCTATGTTTAATGTAGATTTTATTATGGTTAAAATTGAATAAATCAATTAATTAAAGTGAAAACAGTAGTTTATTCATATTTCTTGTTATAAATTAATTGCATATAAATGATGGAAAAACAATTAGATGTTGTAACCCCGTCGGAATGGGTTTTGTATGTGTAAAATATTATTAAAAAAGTAAGTAATAAATCAAAACGTATATAACTCATGTATTTTCTCTTATTTTATGTTTTAAATTTGAATTGAGATTTCATGTTTCCTAATTGGATGCGTGATTTTCAATCGCTGATTACAGTGAGAGCGTGTCCGGATCGGGCGTTTCAGTCGGACACAATAGAAAGTGTCTTCGAGTTTTTTCAAATTAAGCGCGTGATTTATGTAAACCCGTTTTATCTATGGATAGATAAACAGGGGAAAAAACTACGAGCGTTTGAAAAGGTTGAATGTAGCAGGAAGAAATTACACGCCAGATTAAAGAGCGGATTAACACGAACCGAAGGATAAATGTGTTGACAGCCGCCGCCGCAGCCTCACCACTGTTACCATTTACATGTTGCAAGACATCGTTAAGGTTTCGAGAAACTACCGCAAAGGTGATAATGATATAAAATCTAATGTTTGTACCCTGTCATATTGGTGGGCCGCTCCGAAGGGCGATGGAAAAGGGCCAGCTCTGGGCACCGGGTGTGCGGGGGCGGCGCCAGCCCTCTGGTACAGATAAGGGTAGTACGCTTGGTACATAACTTCAGAGCAGCTCATGGCACATCACCACACAAAAACTACCCTTATCGAACGGAAAACCAGCACTCAAAAAAAATTTACAAATAATATGCAGCTCCCAGCGAAGATGTAGATCTCTTTTTTTTTATAAATAAAAATAATAATCACAGAACCGCTCTACACAAGGAAACACAAGCACAGTTCGTTGTATTCTAGGAAATTTGCGATCGTACTTTTACTAGAAATCGGATTGAGTTTTCTGCCGGCTCGGATCGCGCGAGAGTTTTTCTCATTGGCAGCAGCAGCAACAGAATTACCTCACCCTAGAGTTACCCGTAACAGACTAATGCCAGAGCCAGTTTTTGGGGGTGTTTAGAACCTCCTACTTAATTCAATACCAACCGGCCCCGCCCCCAGCATACAAACTCCGCCTATGCCAATCAAAAAACCAACTGTCCACCAATAGCGGCGTTTGTTTACGCTTCGGAACCCCTGAATACCCAGCGTGCTTATCATTGCGTCCGGCAACGCAACCTGTTATCAAAAATTCGCACTAGTCGTCCACCCCGCCGCGCATCCATCGATAATGATGATATTTTACTCCCTGCCTAGAATTCGGTATAATTGCAGCGCAAAATTTGTTGCACGGCGCTCACCCAATCAAATTGATTAAAACTATAATTTCAATCAAAACCATCGATTGTTGTAAACGCCAAAGGCCGAACAAAATTGCTGTATTTTTTTTAATATTTTTTTTATTGGTTTTGTCTTTTTTAATCTATTTTTGCGATGGGAAAAAAACTGAAAATAAAAAATAAAATAATGGAATGTTCGAGATTAATTGGTAAACACTGATTTATTTTGAAACATTTTTTTTCACGTACATCAATATTTTAATATAATAATTTTATTACATAAAAAAAAATATAGCCAATAAATTATATATGGAGAGATATTTTTACCCAATTTCGACGATAACATAATAATAAACATAATTTATTGGCCAGAAATGTATATTAAAAAAACATAAAATGCATCAAAATAAATAAATAACAAAATTAACATATTTACTAAAAATAGATAAATTTGGAATTTATTAATTATTTATATTTATTTATTAATTTATTATTCACAAAATTTGACCATTAAGGGTAATGATTATTTCTAACTATTTTATTGACCATAGATAATAGTTTATAATTTTCTAAGAGGCATTTACTTAATCACATTCTTCTATTGATCCTAATTTGACAGTTTGTCAGTATTTTTTTCATCATATAAAATATGTAAAAATATGTATTATTATATGAATTTACAAAATTAATTTTAAAATTATTGGATTGTGCTAAAAAGACCTTCGACCAATAGACCTTTGTAATTATTTTATTATAAATAAATTATTTTCTCTCAGTTTTTGACTAAGTGATTACATAATACCTAACTATTATATAACTCTAATATTAGATGCTCCACTCAATGTTCGTTGCCTCCCCCACTCCTTTTTTATATTTATAATTATCTCGTGTAGAAAGTGAATTAATATATACAACAAAAACTCCCATAGTCCGGATAATCGGTTCCGACTACTGTTTGAAACCGGACTAAACGAAAAACTTTATAAAATATAATTAATTAAATTTAAATGTATTGGACATTTTGATTCTTTACGAGCTGTTTGTTGTTAACTCCTGATTTAATAAATTATTTCTTAAGAAGAAAACTTTATAGAATGAAGAAACATTAAAAAAAATATATAAATATATTAATATAGCCTAGTTTAATCCTTTGCAATGTTTCATTGTATGTTTGATTTTGTTTTATAAGACTATTGTGTTAAAAGTTATTATTATAAAAATATTAATTAAAATTGAATAACATTATTATTTAATTTATTTAATACATATAAGTAAAGTATTATACTTTATAATCTTTTGAATTATATCGTGTGTCCTCATAAAAAGCAAGTAATACAAGTTATTAATTCTAGATCGTAATTGGTGTATTAATTAAATTAAAAAGTTTATGAATTGGAATCATTCATTACAAAAATTGTATAGTTTCTTATAATCTTATACATAGCAAATTTACTAAATTAAATACAATCATTAATTACCATTATGTTTTCAACCATATTAAACACAACCTAAAGAATATGCATTTTAAACAAAATATAAATTTTATATTTACTGAAGTAAAAACACGATTTAAATAGATTATTAAAATACACTCATTTGTAATCGTACAATTATAGAGTAACTCAAATATTGAAATTTTAATCTAGGAAATCCTAGTTCAAACTAAATTAAAAGTTTATTAGTAAAGGTTAGTAACTTACGACTTTTGTCACTTAAACTCAAATTAAATTTATATGTCATGAATTGCATTTTTTTACTTTAAAAAAATGTAATTATTCATTTTCTCTCCGTTTTTTAATTCAAATTATAATATCTAACCATTATATAAATCCAATATTATATATTAAATAATATTAGATTTTATAACTAAAATTAACTCGGGTAAATTAATATATACAACAAAAACTCCCATAGTCCGGATATTCGGTTCCGACTACTGTTTGAAACCGGACTAAAAGAGAAACTTAATAAATTGTAATTAAACCACACAATAATTAATTTGACTAAAGGTAAAAAAAATATATTTAATAATTATACACAATATTTTAAAAATATATTTTTTATTTGTGATAACTAACTTTGAATAACTAACAAAGATTAATTTATTAATATCGTTTTCACCTTTCACGAAAATGCCGCAAAAGCAAGTAATTAGTGATATTAAAAATTTTACTTGTATAATACGTTTATATTTTTATTTTATACAATAAATCATATGAATACAATAAACTAATGGTATTTTTATTTAAAAATACTGTATTTCAATACCGGTTTCATTTTGATATATTTTTAATTAAACAATGTAATATTTAAATTTATAGAATAAATAATCTCATTGTTATCACTGTTCAATAATATAAATATTGAAATGTTCAAAAATAATTTGAATATTTTTTATAAAGCAATTTACAATACAGTGCTCTCTCTTAGTATCTAAGAAATGTATAGATTTAATAAGGTTTTATAATTATAATTATCTTTTATTAAAATAAATATATTTGATTTTTTTAAAAATTATTTGCATTAAATTCGTATATTCAAAATAATCGTAGAAATATTGATAATTATTACATATATTAATAAACAAATCTTGAAGTCATATTAAATTAATTATGATTATTTTGTGTAAAACTTTTTATTTGTTGGAATTATTTGGTATTTAAAATCTTCTTACAATTTAGTGTTAGTAAAAAAGACAAAAACGAATATAATTTAATAGCTAATATCTTCAAGATTCAATGATCATACTATATGCAAACACTATTTAATAGATTACAACAAATTAACAACATATTATTAAGTGATTCATAAAAAATAGTTATGTAAAGGTAGTGGAAACAAAAATATTTTTTAACTAATGCTATGGAATATGAATTACTTATTTTGAAATTTGCTGTGGATAACCTTGGCTATACAATACTTTATACAAATATTATTTATTATTTTTAAAACTGTATTTTATTTTTCCAATAGAAATTTTCCCACTTTTCCATTACTGTTAATTTCGCAATAATATATTCAAAGAATGCAAATGGTAAATACGCAGCTATCAATGTTGAACTATTTTACCCACTATCTGTGTTTCCTGCAACTAAGGCAAAAATAAAATAAATTTGCTAGATACGACGGGTATGCATTGTCGTATGTCCTGGCATGATCATAATTCCAGGCATGTCTCCGCCTATACGCATTTTCAAGATTATTGATTTTTGAAAATCCCGAAGGTCTCTTGCACCACTGAGCTCGAAACATACCTTCGTCTTAGTCTATTCACCAGCAGAGGGCACCAATATCGATATGCAAGAATCTGCACACCGATCGATTTAACTCGCGCGCAAGGATGTTGTAACATTCGCTGTGGCACTCAAAAAATGCCTTCCGATCCAGATTCATCAGGTCTACAACCTAATGAGAAACGGCCTTCTATACTACACGTTTCTCCGGGTCTAAATTTAACATGGCCCAACGAAGATCAGGATCTCAACTACACCATCCCGAAAGGTAAGTTATTTAATTAATTTTCATTTATCAATCGAAGTAATAACTTTGTTTTGCAGAAATTTGGTGGCCGTGGTGCGATTATTGGAAAGAACCTCAGCACATTTTATTCCAATTAGCCAACATGTGCTTTGCAATAGCTTACGCTTCAAACTGCACGAAGAAGGGAGTTCTGTTTATGCACTGCTGGCTAATAATTGGTAAAGTAAACATATTCACAAGATTTTTATGAACAAGAAATTTTCAGGCTTAATGTTATTTTCCGGTTGGGCTTGGAACGTTATTTGCGCACCTGACGTTTTCACGTGGAATTTCGCGTTCGTTTTGCTCAACCTGGGACAAGTGTTCCACATCATTTATCAAATAAGACCGGTGAAATTCGATCCCGAATTAGAAGAAGTTTACCATAACTTATTTGAGCCGTTCAAGGTACTTATTGATAATTACGTTCGCTCCGAATATTTAGTCATAACATTCTAAGATTCCCAGGCTGCAATTCAAAAAGATGGTGAGCTTGGAATTTGCGCAAATCATGTCTCTTCACGCGGGGGAAGCTTACGCAGTTCAGAATTTAACGAGGACAGATCGACTTGGTCTTTTGCTATCAGGGAAAGTTAATGTACTTTCAGACAACCAGTTTCTGCATCCGATCTTACCGTGCGAGTTTCTGGATTCCCCAGAATTCGAATCCAGCCGAAATACCGTTGACGATAAATTCAAAGTAAATAATATCACTTAAATTTATTAGTTTTGATATATTTTTTTATCATATTTTAGGTGTCTATAGTAGCGGCAAGTACTTGCAGATATCTTTATTGGCAACGCTCCGCTCTTGAATATCTTTTCGTTAAAGATACCTACATAGGTACAGTACTTACAACGTTAATAGCAAGAGATATTACCACTAAATTGTACGCTATGAATAATAAAATTGTGACAGCCAAAGGATCTCATCTTGACATTAGATTACCTAGCATTACTTCCAGTTTAACGTCGAATAGTGAATATAAATCACCGATACGGAAGAAAGGAAACGGTACACCATTTCTCAATAGCTAAATCGCGTTCCTAAAACCAATAAATTTTAGGTACATGCCCAATGTCGCCTGATTCCTTTTTGGGCGACGGACTTCCTAGAGACAAAAATTACAAAGAAAACATGACGCAACAACAAACCGGATATGTCAGTGAGATGACTCCTCTGACGGAACTTCCGTCCACCGATGATTTAACTTCGAACAATGACGTGGAAAGTTGGCTGGAGACCAGTTCCAAATATCACAGTTGCGAAATTGTCGACACAGATTAAATATAAATATAACTATGTATTTTTTTGGAAATATTTTAACACGTAAATAAATTGGATATATGCTTGGCTTTAATAAAATTTTATTTTATTTCAAAATTATACTGTCTTGTTATTATGAAAATATATTCTTGAATTTTAATGCTTTTTATGTAAACGAATTATGCAATGCAATTCTATTTATACACTTCAATCTCTTAAGAAACTCGCGTCTACTTTATTTACAATTGATATTTTAATACTAAAAACAATAACAGAATTATCCATCATTTTTATTACACCGAATCAATCATAATTGCTATAGATTGAAAGAATTCAATTAAAACATATTCACATAAAAATAAAAGGCTATTAATTAATTAAATATTTTCCACTACATAAAAATGCCAATGTAATAAATTGCGAATGCGCCGGGTGCTTCAAATTTAATGACCTTTGGACTTTGTATAATCGTTGCAGAACACCACCTAATGAGAGTGAAAATATATAGTTCGAAAAATACAATGAAAGATGATTCTTTGATCGTTAATCAATCAAATCAAAGCTAGTATAATTACAGTATTGATCTTTATAATGAGTGTAAGAAATTTATAACTAAAATAAAGGGTTTTCCGATCTATAATTAAATATTATTAATGGTTCTTTAGCAAGAACGGCGTATATGTAACAATAAAGTTTAATTAGTATATAATTGAAGTTTTTAATATGTGAGGCGGATAAAAATCTAAATTGAATCGCTTGTTCTACTAATAGTTTTTTAATAATACATCTATTTATAAAAGCAATCAACAATGGAAGTAATTTACGTCCACGCGAATTGCCGCAAATCGTATTCAGGATCTATAGAATAGAAAATATTGACACGATAGCGTGAACTTAAAAGCGCACATAAATAAAATATATTGTATTGATTTTATAAAAGCAATCCACTTAAGAGATTTGTTTCTTTAAAATAAAATTATCGAATTTAACTAGCTCTCTTTTTATGTATAAAATAAAATAAAACAGAAAAGTAGTAGTTTTTATTGGACAACTGGACATTTAAAAATACAATTTTATTATATTCGCTTAAATTATAACAATTTATTTTTGGCCAGATGATAGAACATGATACAAATTAGATATATGAATAAAATATATAAAAAAATAGAAAATAAAACAAAAATAAACTGAAATATGATAGAAAATGTATGTATTTTATTTTAATTTGCAATTTTAATATCAATGTAAATTATTTTAAAAAACTTGCAGATTTATCACCAGGTTGGAGGGAATTCTTCTTCTATTTTCCTGGACATGTATAAGACTTTCAACATCGCAGATTATTTTATTAAAATTCACCGCGTTAGAGTTTGAAATACATTTTCCAACTTTTTTTTAATCCGCTTCAGGGCATTCCCCATGGTACTCCTCTAATGACATTATTGTTCAATATCTTCAGCTACGACTTACATAATATTGATCACATTTTAAAATACACCAGTGACACAGTTTTAGTGTCTCACTCGTTATTATTATTGCAATTCTCAGTTACCTCCTTTTAGTCCTTTTTGGTGCAGGGACTGGAATATGAGTGTTGACCATTCAAAATCTAAGTTCGATTTTATCGGGTGGTCTTCCTCTCTTGTAGTGAGTGTGAACGGTGTCTCCATTAGTCCTTCTGTACATATTAAATATATAGTCATATTTGACTAAACTAAATTAAATTTTGATTTTTTCAGCAAACTCAGCTCAGTGCAAGCCACTTCAGTACTTTTACTGTGGATGGCCAAAGATTGAATTTTAGTTCAGCTTTTGAGATTTATAAAATAATTCTCAATAATCTAAATCCAAACCTTATTGTGAATTGAATTGTTCTATTTTTGTATTATCTTTATTTATAATTATTATATAATATTACTGTTAATTTATAAATAGACAGAAAGATTGCGGTTAATAGTACTTTGTATGTTATCTACAATAATATTTATCTATTATTTAATTATTAAAAAAATAACGAACACAAGGCAAAGTACAAACAATAGAGCCGATGCAGAAAATATCACCTCTTTTCAAATTTTGAGGAAATACAGAAGAGAAGACAAATAACGGAAGAACTAAATAAGAAATTAGTAACAACAAACATATCAACAACAGATAAAATTAGTAAAAACAACCAGATCAAATCCAAATATTCTGAAAAAAATTGCAAAATTCACCTTTCTATTTATTTAATAAGTAAAAACAAAAAAACGATAACAAGGCTATGAATGAAGAGGAAATAATAATATAGGTTTCCTGAATAAAACTAAGATAAATAGAAATAAATGATTAGAAATATGTCGCAATACAATAATAAATAATAGAAAACAACAAAACACTCGGATGATCATCAAATTAAAGGGATCTTATTCTGTGCTTATTAAAAAAAGTACCGGAGGAGATTTTGGATTCTGTGATCAATGATGGGAGAGTGAGGAATTTCGAGCAATAAGATAAACCACTAGCATAAGAGTTATATTATAATTGCCGAAAAACTACGACAAACTAATACATGAGAAACCCAATAATGTCGAGTACCAGAATTAACACCACTGACATCCAACAGTAAAAAACACCAAACAGCTGAGTGAAAAAGGAACAAATTTATAATAAGTATGAAGAAGAACAAATAGCTGATCTTGGCCTCAAAGTGTCAACACTGTAGGGAAAGAATCACATTATCTGGACATGCCCTCAGAGAACACAAAAACTAATAAAGGAACTTCAAAATTTAAATATTAAAATTGATGATGCATAATCAGGGGATCACCCGAAAATGAAAATCATATACAATGATTGCACAAAAAAACTTACGATAAAGAACATCATTATCAACAACTACAAATAAGAAGTCAACAAATCAGAGAATATAGACCAATTTATTTTTTTTAAATAAAGATAAAATTCATAAAATAAAATAACATCTACGTTACGAAGACGTCCGAAAATAATTTACATTTATATATGAAAGATTTGTCAGTCATGGAGAATAATACAATTGAAATAAAAGCACATGCCTAATAATAATACACAAGTAACTTAATAAAAAGTAAATAGTTTTATATAAATAAATTTAAAAAAAAAATATATATTTACTGATTTTATAAACATAAAAATTTGGTAAATCAAAAACGGAATATTATTTAATTATTTTATTTAAATAGATAAACTTTACCAATGGATTTTGTTATGTATTTTTTATATTTATTTTTACAATTTGTTTGGCTGTCATATATGTTGTTAATAGTCATTCGTATAATGCGATTTCACTATTGTTTTTCTCTGTGTATTTGCTGTTATCCTTAACTCTGCTATTGCATCTTGGACTTTTTTTTGTACTAGCTTGACAGGGTTCAAACCCGTACTCACAAATCGTGAGAGGGCGACTCTAAAGATTCAGCTATGAGTCGCCCTAGATATACAAATAACTGATATGAAATTTTTGTTTAATATTAATATATTCAAATTTCAGTTTATTATAATACAATTTATTATTAAATATTTAAACAATTAATTGTGAAAAATTATATTTTTTTCAGTGTTAATACAAAATAAAAAATATTTGTTTATAATAGTGGTTAAAATAGTTGTTTTGGTCATCAATAACACAATTGTAAAGAGAAATATCTCGACTAGATAAGAAAGCTAAAAATAGTTTGCAAATTGCATATAATTAGTATGTTTTATTAATGAAGTAGGTGTGCGTTTTTGCTTGATAGTCTGTCGTGGACTTGTGTGTGTGTGTTTGTGTATCGATTTTGTTGGAGTACAACGCACGGTGCGGTGCAGTGGACCAAATGTGCTGTGTTTTTGGAGTCGGCGGCGGTAGTATTGAGTGTGGGTGGTTCGGCATCTCCGCCGTTCTCGGGGCCGCCGCGCGAAAGTCAGCTGTGCGAGTGCGGAGGAAGCGGTGGCAGCGGCAGCGTGGGTGGCGGGTGTTCGGGGGTGGCGGCAACGAGGAGTGCGCGCGGGGCGTTAACACGCTCTCTCACTTCTCCAGTGTTACGAACACTTTTCCGACTTATTATGATGAAGTTTGCCACCTCACCAACAGCGCAGTGATTTCACCTTCGTTCCAAAGACACCGAAGAGATTTGAGGTAAGGTGAAGAGCCCCACAACCTAACACTGATCAAATATTTGCATGCAAACGTGCAGACCACCCCCACGTTTTGTCGATAAATTCGCGATGGGGGCGAAATCGGGAAAAGTATGCGCGTGGCTATAACCAAGAAAACTGTAATTATGTTGTGATTTATTTGTTTGATCGGATTTTCCCTTCGTTTGTGCTTTGTTTCGGGGTCGGGGATCGGTGACGGTGCAGCGGGGGGTTTACGCTGAAACCGACGACAAATTATTTGTTTACTCCGTTTCAGTCGCATCGCGGAACAACGGGAAGTTGTAAATATTTTAACCAACCCAAACATAGTGGTAATATTTGTTTACAAATAGAAATACTGATTTATTTATTTACTGCGCAGAATTAAAGTTGCATTCCGTTTCTTCATTTAGTAATTTATTTTATATAAATCATTTAGAAACATAACACTTTTTGCATTTTTAAGTCCCATTTAAACATTTTTTAACACTAAAATGACATGTTAATGATACTTCTTATAAAGGCTACCAGCATCATTTGCATATACTATTAACAACCAAAAAAACATTAGTAACTAAAACTAAATAAATATAGTTTACAATTTTCGTCATCCAGAAACAATAATATTAAATAAAGTAATTAATTACTTCATATTTATTTTGTATATTATTCATCCTCCATGCAGAATGTTAGGGAGAAAATTAGGGCTTTTATAAATTTATAAAAAATATTACTATTATATAAACTCGTTATAGACCAAACATTCAATATTAGTATTGTAGTTTTTATTTTAATTTACGTATCATGTGATTATTTAGACTTTAAAATACTTTCTCTTTGTCTCAACATTTATTATAAAAATATAAGTATTTTCTTTGTATAAAAAATACATATTTTTTGTTGAATGGGCCTGCATTTGGCGGAGGCGCCTGGGCTGTAATTCCAAGAGCATTGTTTAAACTTTTTTTTTAATATCCAGTCGTTTTCATTAAAAAAATATAGATTATATAACGGTACATTGAAAATACCAACTATTTTGAAATATACTTAGTCTAGATATTTTTTGAAATTGGAAATTTTGAATTTAGATTGAAAATCTAATTATTTTAATATTAGATTTATAATAATATAAACATATAATACAAAAATATTAACACATATTAATAATGACAATTTTTATTGCAACAAAATTATACATAAATAATTACAGACAAAAAAGTGTAAAAAGTAAAAAAAACAAAACAAATTAATGCAACAAACACATTTTCAGTAATAAGATAAAAATAATATTTTAAAGCTTAAATTATTTAAATGAGATTAACTTAAATAATAATAATTTATTAGTTAATTTTGTAACAGTTATACTTTTTTGTGTTTCTCTTATAGTTGTTAAATAATTATATTTTGGTTATAAATATAAATCATGAAAACACAAAAATTAAAATTAGAATTACAACATCTGCTCAAAAGACTATCGACTTTGGCCTTTTCACGGAATATGTGTGACTATTTGTGTATATGTTCAAAATTACAATTTAGAAAATTTCACTATTATATTATTAGTATATATTTTAAAAAACCTCATCAAATTTACCTTTGTTATTACCGCCAATGCAAACTTTTATTTATTATTGTTTATATTTTTTTGGCTCAAAGTCTTTATATCTAAAATAATTAGTTATACATCATTTTTCTATATTTCAATAATATATTTTATTTTTGAAAAAAAAATACTATATAGTTGTTATAAAATATCTTTTAATACGGTTAAATTTGCATTTAAATTACTGCTATAAACGCAGTTTTACTGATTCCCTTCAAGATAATTCAAAGTCATTACTGGACTGATAGTGAAAACACATGCAATCCATTTACATGCAACATCAAATTCCACATGATCGACAATATGCTCATACTCGCTCTCCGCGAGAGTCGAGTTCCCGCCCAACGCCGGCAGAAGCTTAATCATAAATCAACGTTTTAATTTATGTGCTATAAATCTTCGGCCATTTAATACTGATGATGTGATACCAAAAATTAAAATTTATCTCAGACCGGATGTAATTTCAGATGCTACCATGGAGACGTTTATGATCCAATCTGCGAGTCACATGCCGCAGAGACAAAACATATCAAAGCCAAAACGTGCGAAAGTCTCTGGCAGGATGAACGCTACGAACTTAACTGCCGAAGTGCAGGATGCGGCTGAGAATTATACTTCCTTGTACACGAGTGGTCTACTCTTCGATCCAAATGGGACGATGCCTTGGAACGGAAGTGATCTATTCAATATTACCAATAGCACCGATATGGATTATGATTACCAAATGGTTAGCAATGGTACAGACATCATACCCGGGGAAATTTGGAGCTTCTGCAAGGATTGGACCCCAACCCAACACAACTTGTACCAAACCGCCAACTTCCTATTAGCAGCAGCTTTCCTAATACCAGGAAGTTTTAAACAAAGCGTGCTTTTGGTCAGGTATTTATATAAACATTAATCTCATTCTCATAATGAAATCAATAATATTTATAGGGCTTTATTGAGTTTGGGATATTTACTTCTAACCAGCTGGGCGGGAAGCGAAGTTTGCTCCCCGGATTTAGTGCTCTGGACTTCTCTGTTACTTATCCTCAATCTGACCCATACTTTTATACTC
The DNA here is from genome assembly GCA_963457615.1 of Nicrophorus investigator. NCBI lineage: Eukaryota > Metazoa > Arthropoda > Insecta > Coleoptera > Silphidae > Nicrophorus > Nicrophorus investigator. The sequence continues at coordinate 17,680,608 of OY735140.1, read as the reverse complement.
ACGTGGCGCTTCCTACCGCCCACGCTCACCCTCGAACTCACCGAGCTATATCTCAAGGTAATGCACGCAACTTCCTTATAAATTCTTTTATTCATGTACCTAAACCGATTTTATCTGTAAAATTGAAGTGCGCCTTCGTTTCGCAACAAAGAAAACCATTAAATATACACGCTACCGCGAAATTATAAATATTTTCGAATCGATTCTAGGTATTCAGCCCACTAAGGGTCAGCAAAAAGCATTTCAAGGAATTGGTCAGGGAAGCTCACGTGGTGATTTTGGAAAGGGGCGACATCTACGCCGTCGAAGACGTCAGTCCCGCCGATGAAAGACTATCCATCTTACTTAAAGGAAAGTGAGTTGCTACAAAAATGAGTAAATTACCATTTAAGGTATAATAAACGCGTTTTACAGATTGCGTGTCACGTGCGACGATACACATCTTCACTTTATTACCACTCATCAGTTTGTTGATAGTCCCGAATGGGAGGCAAATCACGAGCAATCTGATGATGTTTTTCAAGTCACCATCACTGCAGAAGAAGACTGCGTTTACCTATGTTGGCCTAGAATGAGATTGGAACGAGTCCTAAGACATCGGCCTATGTTAAAAACTATACTGGATTGCATTATTGGTAAACAAAATAGATCACATCAATGAAATTTAAATAGCAAAACGTTTGTTTCATTCTAGGGAAAGATATAACTCAGAAACTTTACTCTTTGAACGAGCATTTGAGCGGCCTAGACATTGAACGCGAAAAGAACAAAAGGGATGAAATATGGGCTAAGACTCATACTAGAAGTATGTCAATGGATGCTGTTGATACAGGAACCACAGGCTATGTACGCTCTAACTATTACAAGGATGCTCAAAGGAAACATTCGTTAAATTCTTCATGTAAATATTTTATATCATTTTAATAACGCAAGTTAATTTAAATTGTATATTGTAGTTATGGGTTCAATAAAAGGTTTGCATGCACAATGCTGGATCCCTGTGGTAGCAAACCATTTTCCAGCGGTATCTCCATTCACTGCAGCCGCATTAGGAATCGATGCTGATGTAAACATCGATGCGACTTCGACAACAACTTTATTGAGAGTACCAGAAATACCAATGACTCCGCAACGAACGCGATCCTTCAAAAAGACTCGCGAAGTCAAGTTCAAAAACTATTAAAATAACATACTATCTTCATCGCATTCACTCTTTGTAAATATACACAAGATCATATACAATTACGGGCCATTTATTTAACAAAATAACAGCACAAAAAGACCAAAAATTGTGAATACTTTTATATCTGTGCCTTTTAGGTCCGTAGCCGAACAATATTTTAATTCATGAAAAAAAAAAAACAGACATTTAACAAATTTACACACCTCGTACGAATTCAAACAAATTCCAAACAGGACAATCTGTTTTTAAATTTTAAAATGTGTAAATTTGTTAATGCAATCAAATATATTATATATTCGATATAATTTTAGGGCAAAAGTGAAAACTGCTTTTCGCTGGATTTGTAGCTTAGTGACAATGAGAACGTGGATTCGAAATAAACGAGTTGGCCTCCTAAGAGAATATAGTAATGCGTGTTACGGTATTTGGATATAAGTTAATTTACAATTTCTGTTCTTTCATTTTCTCCACTTGAATGCCTTCCATGGAGCGGGATTTGAAATCGGAAGATTTAAAACGGAAATGAGTGTTGATTGAGCGAAGTAAAAAGTGTTTAGAATGTATCCTTATGATAATATTATATGATAAAAAACACAAAATTAAAAATGCTAATGTTAATGTTATCCATGTTTATATGTATTTATATATATATTTATATGTTACCAAAGAATTTATATAAACAAAACCCATGAAATATTACACTTTGTATAATAAAATATTTTATATACAATATTGGAATTATTTTATTTCTATAATTAGAATATATCTGCGGAGAAGTGTATATTTCGGTATTATATGTGCAGAATACCAAATACAGTTTCAACCAAGTGAATTACAATTATATAATAGAATTATAGATGAATTATCGGGCCTTCTCTATAATTCTATAACAAGCCGAATAGTTGTAATTTTAAATATATATATAAAGAAATATTTGTTTTTGGCTTCAGGTCTTAATAAAGTAAAATACGAAATCAATTTAAAAAATAAATTAAAAAAGTGAAAACTTATATAAAGGTATGTTATAAAATATATTTTAATAAAGTATGAAAAAATATTTTTTAAATACTTATTCTAATTGTATAATGATTTATACATTTCTAGACATTATACACTTTACTGGTGACATATGTACAAATGTAATTTATTATAATTTCATTTCTGTTCTGCCTCCATCATTTAGCATGTGGGAAAGCAACTTAGTTCGCACCTCAAGGTGCATGTAGCCAGACTATATTTACTAAAAAATACATACAAATATGAAAAAATAAATAATAATATCAAATGTATGACTGCAATATGTTTCCAATTAATAAATTAGTCCATAAATAACTAAACAGTATATAAATAAATTAATATGTGTAATGATACATTCAACAACCACCAAGTCACCATATGTATGAGGAAAATTTATTTCAGAATTTCTTATAATATTTCAAATCTGTCGGTATATTTTAGATCAGTGATTCTCAATAATTTTAAAAGTAAATATGTACTACAAAAAGAACAGTACGTTTATTAAGGGATTAATTACAAGTTAAAAATAAGAATACTTTTAATGAGAAATTTGAGCTTGATGTTTTTTAATAATTTCATTTATATTTGGCCGTAAAAATAACAATGCTACTTTCATATCGTCTTCTACATTTAACAATTTCGATTTTTATTTTGTTTTTATGCTGGTAAGTAAAAATTGTAATAATAATTTTTAAGCTTTTTTGGCTATCATTGGATAATCGCATCTAATGTTAATCCAAAATTAATTAATTGATTTTTCCCTCGATTATTAGAAAGCGAAATTAGTTCTTCCTCTTCATTCAAAGTTAATTCAAATACAGAAGTATTCGTTATCACAAATGGATTACGAACACAATAATTTTTTTATATCTAAATTTGGGAAATAATGAATAATTTTCTCCTCTAATACTGTGAAATGGTCAATAACAATATTATGAATAGTTTTATTAAAATCTTTTGCGACTGACTCAAACTTTTTCATATTGCCTTCCTGAGCTTTATTCTTCCATAAAGTTATTTGTTTTTGGAATCCCACCAGTTTATCTGTTTATGTGTTGTAAGCTACTTTATCACACCATATTTTATCTTCCAACAAATGAACAAAATTTTGTTTAAAAAAAAAAAATAATTTCGACTTTTAATTCAAAGTACAAGGATTCGTACTTAGCTTCCATAGCTTGGCATAAATTACTAAATAAGCGACTTTTTAATGGTCTAGATTTTATATAATTAACCATTTTAACACATTGTTCCAGAACTATTTTCAATTCTGATGGAAAATATTTTGTAACAAGTGCTTCTCGATACAAAAAACAATGGGTAACTAATGTATCCTATATATCTAAACTTTACTTGTATTAAAAAATTTTACTATATAAATTTCTAAAATTTGGCGGAACAAAAGTGTGCCGGAAGAGGTACATTATTCAGTACCTGCACCCTTTAGAACTCCGCTTTAATCATATAATTAATTTAATTAATGGCACTTCTTGAGTCGGAGAATATTACTACTTTCCTCCAATCTTTGGTCCCCACTATTAAGGAATGATAAATCGCAGTGAAAATTGACGAATTTTCCGATATTCGATCATATTCTGACGAACCTCCCTGATTTACATAAACCCCATACAACAGACAACACTCATTAGATTAAACTTAACAAAACCATCAGTATATAAATGTATGAAAATTGTAAATAACTTGTTGAACTTGTACATTCTCTGAACATTTATTGGTAAAATCTACCCTGGACCATTAATTACACCATACGCTCATCGGCAATTTAAAAATATCAACTTTTCAATAACAAAGAAAATCATTTGTTCGGCTAAAATGAAACAAGTGCATTGATGACCGGCGATCTTTCCATTGATAAAAGTTTACCAACGTACTTCTTGATACAGCACTCTATTCTGATGGCAAATGGAACCACTCCAGCTTCTAGATGTAAAGTATTAATTGGATATGTGAGAAGATAATGAAGTGATTTATTTTGGATTCTGTCCAGCGATAAAATGTTAAACTTGGCACAAAACAAATAAATAAAACTAGCATATTCTAATCTTGGACGGATAAAAGATTTGTAGAAAATTAACATGGTTGCTGGATTTGACCCCCATTCTAGTCCTATAAGTATTTTAATGCCCTTTCACTAGATTTTATAGTTTGTTCAAATCTGTTTAAGATTATCAATTTCTATCATTCGGGGTGTTATATTAATATGTTCGGAATTTAAAACTCAATAGGTCGCCTCATTCATAAATGTATAGAAGATTTGAAGCAATATGTTCTCCCGAATCACAACCATTCTTTAAAATATCGTAGATAACTACACAAGTCTAGTATAAATTATTAAGGGAAGTAGAGTCTACAACAAATCCTGTAGAAAGATATTTGGAAATATATGTGAAATAAATACTAAGCATTTCACAGTCACGAATTGCTTCCCTGGGACACGACCGAATATTTAAATGAAAATATTTTGTGTAATGTTTAAATAAATATGCAACAGAAAATGCAAGATGTAATTGAGGATAGAAGAACTTTGACAGTTTCCATATCACACGTGACAACATTCTCGTAAATATAACCTCAATCTTTCAAGCATTGCAGCAACCAACGGTAGCAGTGACTAATAGTAAAAGTAATACATAAGTTTAATAAAAACATGAATCGGGGTAACAACTTTAGAGGAAATCGTAGAGGAGGCAGGGGTAGAGGAAGAGGTGGTTTTAGAGGAAGAGGTCGTGGAGGTAACAGAGAAAAAAGTTTCCAATCCAATTTCCACATACAGCCAGAGAAACTTTCCGAAACAGAAGCTTGTATAACTGAATATATTAGCAGTTGTGAGGGTTTTTCGGGGGTACTGAAGGCTTGTTATTCTGATTTCCATGTGAATGAAATTAACTTGAACAAAGAGGTTGGTGTAATTACAAACCAACAGATTCCAGAAATTTTCAAGCAGAAAAAACTGGAGAAACCACCAACAGAAACTCCTATTGCACAGATATCTCAAGAGAAATGGGATGCTATCCTGGTTATGCTTGAATCAAAAGAAGAAGAAAAAAAAGTGGAACTTGATGTGACACATTTTACAAAAGATCAACGAACTGAAGTGCACCAACAACTGAAAGATATCTTCCGAGAGAAAATTGTTAGCTCAACAGTAGTGGATGGAGAAACCAAAACTATTCAGTTGCAGAAATTTTCTAAAAATGGTAAATCATTTTAACCATATGTTGTAAAGTATGTCATATAATTTTATTTGTTATTTTAGCAAATATAAAGAATCGAAGCATTCAGTGGCCAAAAGAGTGTGGTGAATATGTTCACTTTTTATTAAACAAAGAGAATTTAGACACAATGGATGCTGTAATGAAATTGGGCAATGTATTACATATAAAGAGTTCAGCCTTTAATTATGCAGGAGTTAAAGACAGAAGAGCCAAAACCACTCAGTGGATTAGTTTAAGAAAAGTTGAACCCTGGAAGCTTTTATTTAAGACAAAATGTTACAAAAACCTTCATGTGGGAAATATAACATTCAAAGATAAACCCTTAAAGCTTGGTCAGCTATGGGGAAACAGATTCAAAATAGCTTTAAGAAATGTTACTGCTGATGAGACAATTATAAATACAGCATTAGAATCTCTTAAAGAAAAAGGCTTCATTAACTACTATGGTCTGCAACGTTTTGGAAATGATAAAGAAGTGCCAACTTTTAAGATTGGTATCAAACTCTTGCAGGGAAACTTTAAGGAAGCTGTCAGCTTAATTTTGAAGCCTAAGAAATGTGAGAATCCAACTTCAGATATAACACTTGCCAAAATAATTTACGAAGAAACCGGAAATGCCAAGGACGCTTGTGTAAAATTGAACAGACATACATCTTCCATCGAATCCACATTATTGCAAGCGCTAGCCAAGCATGCTTCAACAGATTATGTTACTGCTCTTGAAGCTGTGAGTATCAGTTTTATTATATAATATTTCATTATAATTATGGTTTATAGGTTCCTAGAAATACAAGACTATTGTACATTCATTCATATCAAAGTTTGGTTTGGAATGAAGTTGTTTCAAAAAGGATAAAACAGTTTGGTTTACAGCCAATTGTTGGGGATTTAGTCTTGATTGAAGAAGTTAATGATGAGCAAATGGAAACTAATTCTACAGTTGAATCTAATTGTAATGAACAAATTAAAGATAAGGAAGAAAATGGTTAGTTAAATTGAAACTTCTTCAACATAATAAAAACGATTTCATTTGTAGAAAATAAAACAGATAATCCTGAAGAGGGAAAGGCTTCTAATGAGTTGAATGAAATGAACAAAGAAACTGGTAATAAAACTATAAATTATTATTTTATAAAAACTTACCAATTACCTTTTATTATTTTAGATACTATTGGTGCTGAAAACGAAGAGACTGAAGGTAGTATTTTCAATATGATATTTATTTTTATAATAAAAGTTAATATAAAATTATTGTAGAAATGACTGACAAACCACAAAATGTGAAAATTTTAAGCGAGGACGATTTAAAGAACTATACAATTTTCGATATTGTTTTGCCATTACCTGGGTATAATGTTAAATATCCCAATAATGAAGTTAAAAAGATATATGAAGACATTTTAGCTAGACACGGTTTTAAAGTTGAGATGCCCAAGCAAAAAGTCAAGTAAAGATAATCATACTTTTATATTTATTCATAAATAAAATTCAATAATTATTATGTTACAGATCATATTCTTTGAGTGGTAACTACAGAAAACTAATAGAGTTGCCACAAGATTTAGAATGGAAGTGTTTAAGATATAATGAAGCAAGAGATCTTTTAATAAGATCTGATTTTGAAGAGATGATTAATATTAAAGAACCTGAAGATGCTAAAGGTGAGTGAATATCTTATAACTGATCTATACTAATATAGTTTTTTTTTTAGATGGTAAATTTAATAGTCTTGTTGTTAAATTTAATCTGGTATCTTCGTCTTATGCAACTATGGCATTAAGGGAAATTCTAAAAATTGATACATCTACGCAGACTCATATAAAATTAAATAAATATCATGAGACTCCAAACACAGAGCCAGTGAAAGAAGTCACCAATAACAGTTTGTTAACTGATAAAGAAAAATTTGAAGCTTTTAAGATGACCGTTTTTGGAGTTAACGAGGACGACGAAGAAGAAAATTCTACAAAAAGAAAGATCGATGAAGTTGAAACCGTTGGTTCCAAAAAGTTGAAGATCGACGATGAAAAGAAAAAGGATGAAGGCATCAAGATTCAGCCGTCTTTGGTGTAGTGTAACTTTTCGTGAGCCTTTAAGTTACACTGAAGTGCAAACTTCTTCTTGCAAATGTTGCATCCGTACTGTTTCTCACCTACAAATAAGTTTCCGATTATGTGCATTTTATTAAGCTATATTTATTAATATTATTTAATACCTGTGTGTATGAAATAATGATTTTTCAAATTGTTTGGTTTGCTGAATCCTCGGAAGCATATGGAACATCGAAAAGGCCAAGAATTTGTGTGCAAATACTTGTGAGAACGAAGATCTCCAGGTGTCGGGAACGATTTTGTGCAGACATCACATTTGTGTGGCTTATTCTGTTATATTATATCCTTTACTTTTAATATGTTTACAAGAGATCTCAAACTTATATATCTCTTATTTTCTTATAGTATTTTAATACTGCTTTTCAAATTGCAATGTTTCCAATTATTTTAAACTTTTTTTTATATTTATATATATATATATATATATATATATATACAAATCTATTATCCGTTGGTAATATGTAAGTTTGAGACTCAAGTTATATTATATTTTATAAATTACTAGAACTTATTGGATAAAAAGACTTTAATTAATTTTACCTTTGTATGTGTCATTTTGTGATAGTACAGATTCGAGCTTGCTGTAAAACTTTTGCCACAAAGTGGACAAATGTGCGGCTTTAAACCTATATGAATTCTGCGATGGGTATTTAAAGAACTCGACGTAGAAAAGCCCTTATTGCATATATCACAGATGTGAGGTTTTTCTCCTAAAAATGGGTTTTCATTTTAAAAATATAAATTTAGAATGAACTATAATTTACCAGTGTGGGTGCGTATGTGTCTCTTCAGAAGGGAAGGCCTATCAAATCCTTTCTTGCAAAAGACACATTTTAGATCCGGTTTGCGATGACTATTTCCGGTCTTCCGGAGGGACAGATCGAGTGGCGTGTCCATAGGTTTTCACACTGAATTTAAAAATTTGCATATCGCATTTATATAACGAATATCCCCACTTGATATCGTTCTGCTTGCAATAAAAGATTTCTATAGCGCGACGAAAGTCTGCAGGGGGTAGTTCATTGGGGGTATGTCACATAGGTAATAAATCTAATTTCGCCAATAACATCGGCACGATCAATATGTGAAAAACTAATTGCAGTTCAACGGAAGTGAAATAAAAACAAATATTTAATGCACAGGGTTTAGTTTCATTACGAAATTCGATAAAATCGCTATAATTAGTACAATATTTCGAGTATATTCAAATACAAGGAATAATATTCCTCGGGTAAATATCTTCTTTTTTTGCGCGAAAACGTATGCATAGCGATCATTTATCATTTTTAGCTATTGTTGAAGAATCTCTTTCAAATGTCTCTGCAACTCTGTATGATTAATGAAATTCCAATTTCCTCGTACATTTGAAGTAAACAAACAGATCATTTTTCGATTCGGTAAAGTAGCGTCGCACCGCTTACAACTTGTAAATTGCTTATATTGTAACGTTAATTTCTACGATTATTAAGAACCACAGCCGTGGTGTCGCGTCAATTTCTAATTTAATTATTATCAAAATAAAATAAAAGTTCATATTCAAATAAGTGTTCATATCAAAATTATAACATCATGATTTAAGTGGGAAGCCTTATTTTAATTCAAGTGTAGTGTGACAAAAAAAGTTATTGGTACTAAAAATAAAATATATTTAAAAGAATTGCTTCTTGTAGGGTAATTTGTGCGTGAAGATATAACATCTATCTTCTTCAATTATGTTTCTTGAGATATTCGAAGTGATAGTATTGTAACTCATAGAATTCGGTTTCAGATCTTATTATTTTATAATTTGGGTTTTAAATTACCTAGAATTTATATACAGAGGCTTTAATATATCAAAGTTTCTCAACCTTTTTTTACGCAAAACATTTTATTCCTTATGTTTATGCATTAATTTTAATTGTATTTTATAAATATATAGAAATAATTGACCCAAATATGTATTTCCAAATTCACTCTAGTGCTGCATTTCGAAGATTGCTGAATTTTAAACACTCGATTAATTTAAACACCTTGTTATAAATATTGCAATGTTGCTATTTTCAGTACATCATTGACGAAGATCGAAACCAGCATTTAGAACTTTACATAGTTGTAAGAAAAAACTTATGATTCCAATGTAAAAGTAATGAAAGATTTTAATTCCTCAAATAGTTTTTCTTCTCATATGAAGTTTTTTATTGTCTAGATATTTTTATTCTAATCGAACCTAGATATTATATATTACACAAATTTAACATTATTAATTTATGGCTCCATCTCCAGAATTATGAAACTTCATTAGCTCTGGACAGTAGGCTTTAGCGGATCAAGTCGTCTGTTTCGGCATGGAAATATCCTTCGTCCTTAACTAAAAGAGAACAAGTTGTTTTGGCCAGACTCAGAATTGGCCATACTAGATTAACCCATTCCTACATCTTGAATAGAGATATGCCAGGAGTGCCGGGTTCCTTTATCTGTCGCTCACATATTTGAGGAATGATCCCTTTACAAGACACGACGTGGAGAGGCCGGTCTGCTTAGTGTGTTAGAGTGTTATCTCGGTAATGCACCCAGCTCTATACAATCTGTTCTGCAATTTTTGAGAAACTCTGGACCCTTCCAGATGATATCGTACATACGGCAGCGGTTACAGCTGCAGTAAGCAGAATTATGCCAAACATGGGAGGTCCAAAACCCAGCAAGAGGAAGCTACTTGGATCAGTCGTGCAATCTGTTATGTTGTACACTGCACCAGTGTGGGAAAAGGCCATGGACGTGGCAAAATATAGACTAACACTGGGGAGGGTCCAAAGAAAGGCGGCAATCCGCATGTTCAGCGCATATCGCACAATTTCTCGCGACGCGGTGCAGGTTATTGCTGGAATCCCTCCTATCGAACTACTGGCAAAAGAAAGATCCGACTTGAACAAGTGGAAAACTACTAATGTAGAAAGAAGGTGGAGAGAAACCCGGATAAAAACGATGGCAAACTGGCAGGAAAGGTGGAAAATTTCAACGAAAGGGGACCGGACCCTCATACTCAGACTGGTAGAAAACACGGTGATGTAAACTTCCACCTGACACAGGCACTGTCGGGGCACGGATGATTTGAGAAGTATCTCCACTTCATTAAGAAGAAAAGAGATACAACGTGCTGATATTACCCGGAGGTAGATGACCCAGAGCATACCCTCTTTAGATGCAACCGGTGGGCAGCACTAAAGCGCGTGGCGGAGGCTGAGTTGGGCGAGTCACTAGAGCCGGAAAACATGGTAAAAGCGATGCTTGAAAGCCTAAGACATTGGAACATAGTGGCAGGATACGTGGAATGTCCACAAAAGAGAAAGATGAAAGGCTGTACAGCGAGGCAGATCAGTAAATCCAGACAAAACAGCTGAGCAAGTGCGGAACGATAGCACGACGAAAGGCCAGCATGTGCAGAAAGCAAATGGATAACGTGGATAACTCCGGGTCCGGGTCCTGCATATCTGGCCCAGGGATACGTCAGTCAGTGATCTGGCCGAGTTGGGAGTGGTTTTAGTGTGTAAAAATCACTCAGTACCACGACTCCATTCTAGTCGTGCTCCGTTTTGAAGGTTTCCACTCCTCCACAAAAAAAGATGATATAGTTTTTTAATATTTATTTAATTTTCTTTAATATACATATCTATTTTTATATATTTATTGCTTTTAAATTATATGTAGTCATGGATTAACTGTCGCTAGTCATTGTATAACTCTGTCCACATGTTTATAGACTTATTTACTACAATTATATTTTATATTTTTTTTTTTTTTTTTTAATTTTCATTAAAATACCTATCTATTTTAATCTATTTATTTATTTTTTGTTGCTTTTAAATTATTTGTCGTCATGAATTGATCAGTCTCTAGTCATTGTTTGACTGTTATGGCTTATACACACAGTTCTGTATAATCACGGTAGGGTGCATGAGACAAAACAAAAAATCTTCATAATTGTTTGAATCACCCTGTATATATTCATGACAACTTGCATATTGTGTTGCATAAGTAAACACGCAGGTAACAACACTGGTTGCATAATAAAAATATGCACCTTTCGTAATATTATACGTATGTAGTAGCAAAAACGCGTATACTTTAACGCTGACTTACATTGAAACATATACGAAACTCTATATGACTGTAACAGAACAGATTATTTTTACTGCATTTTTCATTTAATTATCATTAATTCTTTAATTATTAAATTCAATTGTATTATTATTTAAAATAGTCATTAACTAATAGTCATTATTTTCATTTTACAAATATTTTAATTATTTATTATCAATGAAAAATAATCATAATATATTTTTTTTTTAACATTATAATAATTAGTTATTTCAAATGTATTACTATTTATAATTGTTATTTCAATTTGTTAATTGTCAAATTTTTTTAATAATGCAAATATTTATATAACAATATTTATTGGCCGATTATCCACGCTACTTTTTCCCACTCATAATGTAACTATAATTCCACAATTTCTGAAAATAATACTTGGCAGAAAGATTTTGGGATAGCGCTTTTGTATATATTTATATTAAATACTGTATTGTATAATTATGTATTGCAAAACTTTGAAATTTCCTACTGATATTAATATTAGAATTTAAATTTGTATAATAAATATACTAAATAAGAAGTTATTACCATAACTTTCTGCCTTATATATGAATAAAAATTGTATTGTAATTATACTATAAAGGTGCTCAACAAATATGTCTTTATGAAAAATGTACAGGTAATGTCGTTATTAAAAATGCATTTGTGAATATTCAATAAAGATTACACAGATTTAGCGATAACGGAGAGCGATTTAGCGCAGGCCCCTCTCATTGAAGTCTGTGTCCAATATGCATAGCGTATCTGATTCGAACCGACACTATAATATGCCCAATCTTTGGACTACCAGTCGACCATAAAATAATGTCCTATAATCGTTGCGTAATCCCTACGATAACGAATACGAAACTATTCAGGCTCTATTCTAATCCTTTGGTAATAGCACAAACCAAAAATGTAAAATTATTTTTCTAGCATATTTAATAAATAATAGAAAGAACAAGATAAATAAATTAGACGGAAAGTCCTTAGTCCATATCCTTTTTGTCATAATTGTGGTTAATAATTATGTTAATAAAATAACATAAAGAAATAAATAATAATAACATCATTTATTGGCCAGTATAATACAAAAAAATCAAGGAAAATAAATATAACTGTGAAAAACAAAAATAATTAAGAAATTTCTTTTATAAATTTCATATTTAACAATAATTGCAATAAAAGAAAAAAATGCATTCTATATTATAAATATACTTGGCCAAAGGGCTATCGACCTAGGTCTTTCTGCCCTATAAAGTAATAAAATTACGTATTTGTAAATTATCAACATTGCAAATAATAATGTAAATATTAAATAAAAAACGTCTTTGTGAGACATAATCATGATCAAAAAACTATCGACTGTAATCTTTCCGTCTATAACAATGATTTATAATTAATTATAGTTAATACAAATATTTCTTGCTATGATTAAAGATATAGAAATAAATAATTAGAAAAGTATCATACATAAACTAATAATGTACATTTCATCCTGATCATATTACGGCTTAAATAATTATTAGAAGTAATATAAATCTAAGAGAAAATATATTAGAAGAAGTATTTTACTTTTAGATAAATCGTATTTTAATTTTTCTATCAACACCATTAAATGCACATATCGACTATTTTACACGCTAGTTTAATTTACTTTACTTACTTTAATTACACGATTTCATCGATTTAAGGTTTCTAAAGTATACTTATCACTTTAGATATTTCTCATTTTATAAATTGACTGTTATTTTTAAGTTATTCAAGCAATTATACTTGTATTTTATTTTGAAATAAATGACTGAATTATGCATTTTCACGTTTTCATAGAATTGAAAAATGCATTGTATAAAGTATTTTGTATAGATTTTAGCAAGTTAAATTAATAAAATTAAATATTGTATATTTTATGTAGATGCAAATTATTTAAATAAGAATAATTGAAATTTAATTCGTTTTACACGATTTTTCTGATAAATATCAACTATGTTGATTTACACAGTTCTCAGAGTAAATCGGGTTATAAATGCATAGTATTAATTAGTTATTTTTGTATTAATTTTAGCAAGTTAAATTAATAAAATTAAATATTAAAGCAATGTAGCTTTAACACAAAAACATAAAATCATAATATATCTATATTATTGTTTATTTTCTTTATTTAATAAATATTATTTTTAACATATTATACATAACATGATTAATAAAACTAAAATAAAAATGCAGTATTATTTTGTAGTCAAGACAATATTTTTCTCTTAATACCTATAACTTTATATTTTTTTCTTTTTATAAACTGACTGTTATTTTTAAGTTATTCAAGTCATAATACTGAAATAAATGACTGAATTATGCATTTACACGATTTTACGGATCAAAATCAACGATATTCAGTGTAAATCAAATGGATAAATGCATTGTATAAAGTTTTAATTAGTTTTTTTTGTTTATATTTTAACAAGTTAAAATGTATAAAATTAAAGATTGTATATTTTATGTAGATGGAAATGATTTAATATTCTTATACATTCTTCATTAAATAAATTCATTTCAATAAATATCAACGATTTTGATTTACACGGTTGCCAGAGTAAATCAAGGTATAAATGAATAGTAAAAAGTATAAATTAAATATTTTTTCAAGAACAAACATATATTGAGTCGGCGACTCTAAATGTAAGATTTTATGTTTTATAAAATTTATTTGTACGGATGTTATATGTGTTGGACAGTAGGAAGAGTTGCGTCTTAAATTGTTGCATTGTATGTGTTTGTGTTGAAGTGTTGTTGCTGGATAAGTCGTGGTTTATTATTTTAACATGAACGCAACAGTAAGTAAAATAATATTTGTTCAATTTTATGGTTAGTGTTTTTATCGTGGCGGTGGTGTTGAAGTGGAGGGCCAATAGGGATTGTTGGCTCCCTATTTGGGTGAAGCGGAGGGGCCGGGACCCGTGCCCGGACCCCGGGGTGTTCTATATAACCAGCCACCCTTTTACCAGAGACCAGTTGCAAAAAGCACCTCCACGCACCAAGAACTCAGATAAATGCAGTGATCCGAATACAAGAAACAATTTTTATACGTAAAATTTTTACATTTGATATTCGAGAAAAGTGTTATTGTAAAGAAATGGCCCTAGTCCAGCAAAGTTACGAGATGTCTTACGACGATAGCTCGGATTCGGGTTTCGAAATGTCTTTTAAATCGGAAACGACGGATTACAGGGATGACCGCAGTGATTATATCGAATACGACATCGATGGTTACGATGGCCAGAACGTGTTGAACACCCCTCAAAAGCAGCAGTTGTACGAGAAATTCGCAAGTGCTTTTCACAAGAGTGCAAGTGGTGAATTTGAGAGGGACTCCATCCAAGTGACTCCACCGAATTGGAACCAGAATTACCATCACGTCACTAAACCGAGCCACGTAAGCAGGGACTTGTTCAACGGAAAATGTTCGAGCGAGGAAGATTTTTGCAATTCAATTATGCCACTGGTAACATCGACGCCCGTTAAAGATGAAAAACCGAAGAGGCGTTACGCCACCGGACGGAACCGAGTTTCTCGAGCCAAAAGTCCAACGCAGATAATGAAGATTAAGAAAACAAGGAGATTGAAAGCCAACGATCGAGAAAGAAACAGGATGCACATGCTGAACGAAGCTTTAGATAAGCTCAGATGCGTTCTTCCTGCGTTTCCAGAAGACACGAAATTAACGAAGATCGAAACTCTGCGGTTTGCTCACAATTACATCTATGCACTTAGCGAGGCCGCCAATGACGTCGGAAAATATAATTGCAGGAATAGTGATAGTATTCTAGTACAGGTCGGAAATGTGACTGTTTCCATAAATAAAGATGGCAACAAAATAACGCAAAGTAACCATGAACAAACATATAGCAGCAACGCCGTTGTCACCAGCGGCAGTATAACCAATGCCAGTTTTATGCAAGACTACAATACACCGATGATGATTGAGGAGGGTATCAAAACGGAAGAGCAATACTACAACACTCAACCTCCCCAAACCTCTGTCGATTTCTTCAATAACGGTTACGATTATTACGGCAACTCCATCAGACCTAACAAGTTGCATTATAATAACAATAGCATGTACGAGTGCCTGTAACATTCTACAAAATATGTAAATTCGCATTATGCGTGCCTGATTGATGAACCATCACGAGTCTGAATTGATCTAGTCGATTATATTTAGTAATATTGAAAAACGAGCCTAACAGTTTGCCTTCTCACAACGTGCTTTCGTATATAAATGTTTAGATTATATTTACATCGTGCAGATTTATTCTCTAACAATTGCAATTTATATAAGATTATATATTTTATTATGGATTTTGTAAATAGGATATGGAATATGAGGAAATAAAGTTATATTTTATGAAAATTAAAATGTGTCCTTATTTTATTAAAAATCAACAATCCTTATTTAATTATGAAAAAATAAACTTTTTTTCAGGCGGATTCTATTATTACTGCGGTAAATGACCATTCTCAACCTAATATGTTTGCAGTTGTCCTGCGACCAAATTGTTTATATTTTTTGCTTGTAAAAGCGTATATGCAATAATTTATTGTATTATTATTATTTGTTTCTTCAGTAAATCAAGCAATTGTAGCTTTAACACAAAAAACATAAAATTATATCTATTATTATTTATTCTCTTTATTTAATAAATATTAATTTAAACTAATTATGCCTAATATGTTTAATAAAACCAAAATAATAAAATGCAGTATTAATTTTTAGCAATAATAGAATTTGTTGAAATTAGAACTGTTCAAATCAATACAATATTTTTCTCTCAATTCTCGAATATTGTGGATACAACATGGGATATTATAATATTCTTTATTCATAAAATAAAATAATACATTTTTTTTTATTAATTACTTTTTCTAGAAATTAATTATTATTTTTAGATAAAAAGCCATGAAGTAATTTAATTATAGTTAATAGTAAAATCATTTTTAATATTTTGTAGGAAATTAATAAAAAAACATGTATTATATTTCATCTATTTACTGAATAATTTTTATATTTATATAAAGAAGAGATTATAAAAGTAAATTATACTTAATAATTATTATAAGAAACGTAAATGTATTAAAAAATATAATGTTATGACGCAAGCATATTTAATACTTTGTATCTCCAATGTTAATATCATAATCGTAAAATATGTTTAGTTATTACTGTCATATAAATATTATTCATTCTTCTAATTGTATTTGCGATTCACATTATTAATATAATTGTTGAATAAAATAAAATATAGAATTTATTTGTACTTTTTTATAAAAAAAATGACATGTATTGAAATTGGAGACATATGTTTAAAGGGTTGAAATATTGGTTATTGAATTGTATCAATTCGTGAAATTGGATGCAATGAAGTGTCGAAAACGGCCATAAATATTTAATTAATCGGTTTGCTACATTGGATCCCGTGCTCGTGTCCAATCGCATACAAATACTCAGATCGGCGGAAAAAAGGCAACCCTTTTTTCAATTCTTTCTTTTATTTTCCACGATCTACCAGTGCGATTTACAGACACGTCGAATTTTATTTATTACCAATGACACACCTCTTCCCTAGCTTTTTCGCTTAGAATCTCTGTAAAAAAAGACCCCTTTTGTCTGTTTTCATGGTTTACCGTATTACTGAACACATTTATTTCCGTGGGGTAACATAAAAAAGCTAACAGAAACGGCACCGGAAATGATTTTTTTACATTCGCATCTGGATGTCAATATTAACTCAATTATTCGGTGATTTGTAATATTTTTTTTCTACCTCTACTTTAAACAAAATAATATAATTTTTCTCATAAATCTTAAGTATAGCGTAGATTTGTGTAATAAATTAGAAATAATGCAATGGTACAGTTATCTTCAACATCTTATCACGAAGGATTCGCGCTCATTAAGAACTGCGATAACGTAGAGATATATTGATGATACTCAATAATGCAAGTGCAAGATGAAATGAGTTTGCTGGACGTCATTTGGAGAGGCAATAAAAATATTAATCAATTGTTCCGAAGCTGGTGTTCAGTCAATGACTGATTGATGAAGGCTGCTTGTGTAATTTAATTAAACCAGTTGCTATCTATGGTATTTGCTTAGGTGACAGGTAGCTGTAATAATATTATTATTATTAAAACGAAGCAATAATCTATCGTTTGTATTTTTTTTTTCTTCCAATATTTATTCACGTGGCTTTGGACAAGCAGAGAGGTAGTCCCATGCATATGCACAATAACAGCATGTTTAATAAATCCCATTATTTATATAATTTGAATCAACTATTTACAAATCACTTGTACGTTTCACTTGTCACCAGATAAGATAGATGATAAATAGGAACAAAAAAAAATATGCGTGTGTTTCGTGGGTGTACGAAAATGGAAGCCATTTTCTATCAGGATAGTCTATTACTTGTCCTGATTTGTGGTTGCTAACAATTTGTATATTTTTGTGTCCAAAATAATGTTTGAAACTTGTTTGGATTATTACGAATGTAACACACACGAATCGCAAAAAATAAATTAGTTTCGACACTTATTTAATCAAAGGAAAACTCTAGAGGTAAGCATTTCAAAGATACTATACCAAATAAGAAAATATAAAGTGAAACATATGATTATTTTTCAATAACAAAATCAAAGAAAAATACAAAATTAGAGGAAAATCACGGACTTTTATATACAATAAATAATTGATTTCTATAAAAGAACAACTTTCCACCTTTATATTAAAATTCTATAATAAACCTTGCAACCTGAATTCACTTTATTTCCTTCGAGTTCCAGACTCGAGAACAGAACATAAACAAATGTTCCTGCATAAATACTTTCTGAACACATCATCAACTTTACTTCTAAATTTATAGTAATGTATTTTGTATTATGTAATTATAATTATTTTTAGAGTAGAAGGATCAAATAATAAAATCGCAATAATTGAAAGCGCGCTATTAATAATATGTAAAATCATATTAAATCATACTAATTCAATTTAAAAATTGTCTAAATGTTTCAAATGAAAGTTTATTATCATCTTATATCATATTAGTTAGAACAGAAGCAAATTTTTTAATATTTTATCGTTCAGAGACACAATTTAATTAGATAACACTATTTATTGGTACAAATATACTAATTGTTAAAATTAATCTATAACTTTCATAATTGTTTTTTTTTATTAACAAATTTATTCGTTTTTCAATATCATTTAATAATGATTTATAATTATTATATTATTAAATTTTAGTAAATTGAGCAATATTCATATTTATATTACAATTTTATAATAATCTATTATTTTATTTAGTTTTAAAAATTAAATCAATTCAATTAATTTGATCTATCAATAATATATGTGTATTTATTAATAGTTATTAATAATTATATAAACGTAAATTCATAATTACATATAATATTATGGCACGCATTAAAATATTAAATGGGTAAAATATATTAAATACTTTTTGTCTTAGTATTATCCTAAAAAATTGTGATTCAAATTATCAATTTTGTAAATTATTGAATTTAATAAATATTGTTGTATCTTCTCATATAAAAAATAAATCTAATGCAAATAAATATTAATTTAAAAAAAGTAGTTTATCTGACCAAAGGCTACCGACATCAGTCTTTCCGCCCCTGAATATCAAATAATATATATTATATAAACACAATAACCACTAATATAATGAAACATAAAAGAAATTTTCAGAAAAAAAAATTAGCAGCAATTATGCTTAGCATAATTACCGAGTTCTCAGAACATTTCAATGATTTGAAAAATAATTTTGAATATGAAATTGAAAAATTCTCAGCAGTTTTTGATAGTTCATTAAAGCTTACAACTCCATCTTTCATTTCCATACTTTTGTAATATTGGTTGTTCGACAATCGTAGGAATGAAAACCATATCTGAAAATAACTCGAATTTACCTGGATTTGACTGCCCTCATCAACAGCAATAGAAAATAAGCATACGCCTTATATATTTTATAATAAATATCTATTTCTTCCTTTTTGACCCGTAATACCTCCTTCGGCAATAGGCGTTGTTCGTTGTTTAGTAGGTGGTGTTTTTTTTTGGTGTCTTTATATAGATAATATAAGTATCTCTGAAAAAAATGTAATGAGCCGATGATGAAGTGGGTCTCAATTAAAAAAAAATAGGTATCCTTAGGTAGCCATAGATAATATCGAAATTCTAGTGAAGATTGAATTACTTCTGGATACCAATTACTTTCTTCTTAAAAAAAATATTTACAAAAAGCAAGACTTTTTAAAACTCCGTGGAAGGTGAGAAAAATTGTTGAAAATTCAGACAGAAGCGAATCAGATGGTCATCTAATCTATAGAAAATCTTTTAAATTTGAAGTTAAAATCCTACTAAGAAGTATATTTATGGAGATTAGCAACAATAATAGAAGAGCATTGATCCAGATTTTAATATTACTGGGAAAATATATAATGTAATCCATTTGGACAAGAGAGTTATCACCAACATCTTTTTATTAATGTTTCCATTCATCCAGTTTAATTAATTTAACGATTCAAAGATTATAAAATTAATTAAGAAATGTATACAACGTAAATCAAATAACGCCTAATAATAAAAATGGATTCTTTATCTAGCCATTGCATAGAATGCCAAATTATGCACTTTATTGCCGACATTTTTTATTTATTATTTACATTTTTTTCGTTTGTTGGAAAAATATTTTAATTTAAATATATCATTTAATTATGTTTTAAAGATTTTTTGTTGAAAATTATAAGAATTAAATGAATGAATACATTTATTATTGTTTTTTTAAAGTATTATTACTTATACTAATATCCTGAAGTAATCTGTAAATAGTTGCATTAATTTGTAAATTAAAAGCTTTCTTGGTTATCTTGTTCAATTTTACCTAGATAGATTTTAATAATAATATACAAATTCAAAATCTACTAAGTAAATCATCGGTAGTAAATTGAATTGAAATAATAATAAAGAAAAAAATATTTGATAAATATTCAATACTTTTCAAAAATTGTTAAGAAATCCGTGTTCTCAAATACATTCAAAATTGGTCCATTTGTCGGTACTAGCAAAACTCGCGTTATATATTGGTTTTTATATTATTAACCGTCAGCCGGTCAATGAAATATTTCTGATATTTATGCAGATTATAGTTAATATGGAGCTTCGGAATGCTGTGGCCTAAAGCAATTTTTTAAATTCAAATACTTTTTAGATATTTATACCACATACACGTCATTTTACTAAAAAATCTTATTTTATTTTCTCCATTTTAACTATTGTACGAATTGTATAATTAAACTTTTCACAAAAATTGATTTTTAGCGACAGGTCGGTAACACTAAATGCTAATATATTGCTTATATAAGTACGGTAAATGCATTTAAACTTAAATTCGCATTCTAAAATTGCACAAGGAGAAAGATAATTTATCATATTTACTCATTATAAAATGGTAATAAAAAATTATTGCGATGAAAATGCTATCACTCATCAGTTTGCCAAATATTTTGATTACTTATTGGAAGAATTTAATAACAGATTTGAAGATTTTATTTCTTTCATACAGAAGACGATGAGACTAATAAAATCGTACATCAACGGAAGAAACTGTCTGGAATTTAGTTAATGATAATTAGTTAAATCATTGCCCTTTGTTAAGAAAATATTCTGTCGTGTCGTGTTTGTGACGGTGGAATATTTTGTAGTTTGTTGTCGATTACTGAGTTCTAGTTAGGTTTGTATCACTTAATCTAGCTTCCAGTTGCTAACAAGCATATGTTGCTGTAGCTTGTCTGAACTTAACGTAGAACTAATACTGAAACTGAATTCAAATACTAAAAACCATATTTAATATAAGAAAATGAGATGAGATTCGCAACTTTGCATTTCTCACTTGAATGGAATTCCTTTCTTATTCGCATCCGGTGAAATTGGTCCAGGTTGCGTCTTGCACCTTATTTTAAGTAAATTAATAAATGCCCCAACTGTATTAGGTCATCGATATACACTCACTTAGCGGTCAGTTGAACATCAATGCTCTAAAATTTAACTTTCTTTGCGGGTGGATATATGTTTGTGAATGTTTCTTTTCCAATATAAAATACTTAAAATCAAAGAACATATTTCATAAATTTATCTTGCATTAATATTTCATCGAACTATATTCCCTCCTAGTTAAAAACGTTGCCGACGCCTGGTCTTTAGTATATTTTGGATATAAGTGTATTTTGGTTATAAGCGATCCAAACAGAATTAATTTTCTTCAGAAAATGGCATATCATCTTTTTTAATATAATATGTATGAGGATTTTTTATTAGAGGTACAAATAAGTGATATAAGATTTATATCAACAATACATTTTATTAGTATTTTTATTTTATTTTATAAAATAAGAACAATAGTCGATGAAATAAGAGTGCCTTGCTATAAAGTAAATATAAAAAAATAGGGCACTCAATTTGATGGATAGCGAACGAGGAACATTTAGCTAGACAATAGGTGGTAGTTTGTGTAGCGGTGCATTGTAAACAGTAAAGAGCTTATAAATAATAAAAGTTTAGTAAATGCGCGCATCCACCCCTCGCAGGCATCAGAAAAATGTCCGGGGGTTGCCCTCGGGGCAAAGCTGTGATAATCCCTCGTATGGGGTGGATTAGATCCATTGTCCCGCCACTAACTGCATAACATACATAACCAAATATCTGTAAGACTGCTAGAAATGCCCCGGAGACTCAACTTAACGATCGACGTCATCGTTCCTGAGCTTCACCCTCGCAAACCTTCCAATAAAAAGCTTTAGCTGCAATGAATTTCGTATATTGTTTTTGTAGGCCAGTTGGTCAAGCGCTGGCCAGCATCAGTAGCTGGACCCTTCTCAGAACGCATATTAATTATGACCACGATCTGATAATAGCTGCACTCCTGTTTACATCGTGGGCTTTGTTGATGTTCATTTCTAATTATGATTAAATGGGTTCTGTGCTCAGCGATGCGGACGAGCTACAAAAACAAATATTCAGAATGGATTTTGAATGGGTAAAAATCTGCGCCAGATTAACAGGTGCGCGCGTAAAAACCGTTCCAACCCCACATAAACTGCCGGGGCCACGCCACGCCAACCCCCTTTTTCCTCATTGACTCTGGCCCACTACAGAAATATAACATTTTTTCAAGTAGAACCTATACCTTTCACTCACCGTCAATGCAAAACTGTACTTTTCTATTCAAAATATAAAAGAAAATAAATTGTACATACAAAACCTTGTCGCAATTATACATAATAAAAATAAATATTAACTAGTTTTAATTTTTTTTAAATGTTTTTAAGCGAGATAAGATGAAGTAAAAGTTTTGAAATTACATTGAAAATGTGATGAATTCTAAAAGAATTCATTTCAGGGAATAAGAAAAATATTCAAAATTTAAAGTAATTTAATTATACATAATGAATGATGACTTTATAAAAATGTTATTGAAAGAAAAATAATTTATTATTTTTTATATGATATTTCAAAAAATCAGAAAAGTATGAAAAGTTTTTACGGTCAATAACCCGTTGCAAAAATTAATG
Source organism: Nicrophorus investigator (assembly GCA_963457615.1). Lineage (NCBI taxonomy): Eukaryota > Metazoa > Arthropoda > Insecta > Coleoptera > Silphidae > Nicrophorus > Nicrophorus investigator. The sequence goes on along the minus strand of OY735140.1, from coordinate 17,657,308 downwards.
TGATTTTCTATATAGTTAGTTAGTGATAGTGCGAATGAAAAATAAACAAAAAATAATATGATACAAAATCTATCGAATTGTAATATTAATATTTAAATTACCATTTATTTATAAAGTCAGATTCTTATTGTTTGCTTCTAGTTTTCTGTTGAAAAATAAAAGTTCAAACATATACGCGCACACACACACACATCTATATATATATTTGCTATGAGTGTTTTTAGTATCCGGCCCTGTAGATCGCGCACCCCCTGAAAGGTTCATTGTAAGGGTAGTTCTGGTCGACTGATCAAGCCAGCTGCACTGTGATTTATATCGCAGGTTGTCGCGTGCATTTAGCAACCCCCTCGTGCTACGGCCCTACAGAACACAAGAAAAGGCAATGGCTCCGCCGCCACCGTGAAATCAGGACCATTCGAACTAAATAGTTACGCTTGTTACTGCAACATTACCGTTTAGTAAATATGTACTTTTCTATATATGCGTGTAAATGCTTCTGTCGATTTTACGTATTCCACCATAATTTGCACAACGATAACTTAATTCACATATTTTGAGTAAATGCTGTCATTTATTTCATACATTTTTGCAGAATTTTAATAGCAATTTAGATTTGGAAATGCATTTACATCAGTAAATGTTTTACGATTTTTTTAATTCAAGATTCCATATTTTTTAAGCATATACAATTTGAGATAATAAGTCTTAAAATCTTAAATTAAAAAGGACCAGAAAAATGTAGTGCATTATTCACAAAAAGTAAACACAAATAAAAACGTGTTCATAATTCAAAATTATAAACCCTTACAAAGGGTTATTGGGCACAGGTTTTAGATTTTCTATTGATTTTGGGTATTTTCAAAATGATGCATATTTGAAGTAATATAAAATTAAAGCCAGAAAGACCTTTGCAATTAAATTTTTGTTATATAGATTAATTGCTGTAATAAATATTATTATTATTTATAAAATTAAATTTAATTATACTTATGTAGCCGTTATAAAACCAAACTTATATATTTTAATAATTTAAATTCTTACTTTATAACTATACTATATAATAGTAATTATTATTTAGATTCTTATGTACATTATATCATTTTTCTTGCCGTAAGAAAATTCGCCATTATAAAATCATTTCCTGAACTATAAAAGCAATTACCTATATTAAAATGTATATGAACCAAAACGTACATTATATTTGGGAATTAATTAATGTTTTTACAGAATTAATAAATTCATTTTAAATTATTGGGTCATACTAATTTTAATTGGAGATAAGTTTTAGACTTTTCTTATTTATTCTCTTTGTTTATTCATTTTATTTTCTTATAAATCTCTTTTCTATAAAGTGTTTTATAAATATAAATGTTTTCTGTTTCCGAACAGTCTTCCTCATTTCACAAAAATATATATATATGTATTATACAAAATCTCAAAACATTTATTTTGTTATTACTTCAGGATTTGATAGAAATTTTTAAGTATTATATATTTATATTATGTGGCTATACTTTCCCGTTGCTGGATAATTCCATAGACAGAAAAGAAAAAACGGCACCACCTCTCTAGGTTATATAAGGGATAGGAGCCTAGGTATATTCTATCTCATTTGCTTGACTCATACTCGCTCATTCACTTGGCACATTTGCCTCGGGCTCTGTGTTGCTCTACATCTGAAGAAACGTCTTTTACGATTTTATCATCAGTTTTTTGGGATACAAAGTGAATTTTGTTAATAGATTATATTGAGAATGGTAAATGAATTCAGTCAGAATATTATACAAACCAGTTGGATCAATTGGATTGGAAAATTCATAAAAAGACCTGATATTTTTCACTTTCTAAATATTTCAAACTGCCTTCGTATTTATGCGTTTTTTTAAATTAATTAGTTTGTACTTTAGAATCATGAGTATTATTATTCTAGATGCCTAAATAGCAGTTTATTTTCCTATTTGACAAATAAACACAAATTATATTTTAACCGAATTTCTGAAATGGTAATTTGAACTTACTTTTGTAATTCATTTTCTTAATTTATTTATATATTTTCTTCTAATTTTGAATCTTGAGTTACATTAGCATTTATAGAAAAATACTATAATAAACGATCCGTGCACCAAACTTTTGTCGTTGAATATAAAATTAATGTTTTGTATAAAAAAATTGATGTGTCTGTTGATGGAATTCTACTATCAACATTGAAATCTGTCTAGTCGGATTTGCTCAAATCTATCGTTTAGAAATTTTATTAGCTTGGGAGTATAATAAAATAATTATGAAATATATGTATGAAATGTTAATTATAAACCATTATTCATTTATAGTGTCGTGTCCCGGGGATGGAATTTGGGACGGTAGAATATTTTGTTGGTTGTTGTCAATTGTGGAGTTCCAGTTGGGTTTTTATGGTAAATACTAGATTAAAAGTCGGTGTTTCGAATAATAAGTATATTTAACACATAGCTTCCGGTTGCTATCAAGCATAGGTTGCTGTAGCTGGTATGAACTTAAAGTAACATACACTAATCAATAGAACTCTTACTGGTACTTCTACTGGTACCCTTACTAGAACTGGAACTGGTGTCTAAATACTAAAAACATAACTTATATATAAGAATGAGATGAGTGGGGTGTATGGTGCGGGTGTTTTGCGTTCAATTCGCAACTCTGCATTTCACACCCGAACGGAATTCCTTTCTTATCAGCATCCGGTGAGATTGGTCCAGCGTGCGTCTTAGTAATTATTAATAATAATTCACAAACATCATCAGTAAAAGTAAGGAAATTAGTGGAAAAATACCATACCTTTTTGGCAAACTATCAAAATAATGAAAACAGTTTAATTCAAGAATTTCCATATTGCAACTGTAATTTAAATTGCTGCAAAACTAAAAAAAATATTTGTATTTCCTAACGCCATAAATTTATTCTTGTATAAATAAATAAATAAATAATTTATATATAATTGTTATATATGTTTTATATTTAAGTTATTTTTGTCATAATAAATAAGTAACTTATACCCAGATAAATGTATGATTATAGTTTTGTAGTGATTTATTAAAAAATATCTATTACCTATCTTTGGTATAATTTTGCCAATAAAAACTATTTTTATAAAACAATTAAAAAAATGTTATTTTATTAAATGTACTAATTTATACAAGCAATTATTAATAATTACCAGTAAATATAATTATTACAATTAATTATTTAAATTTACCCAATGATGCGGCTATTATTAATAATAATCGATTATTATATCAACTGTAAAAATATTTCAGGGTAAATTAAAATAAACTTATTCTACATAAAATTACTTAATCCAGTGATTCTCAACTTTTTTTGTTCTTGTACACTTTTAATGATTTCAAAATTTGACGGCACACAAAGAAAAAGATAAGTTTAAATGTTGTTTACTTATCTATAACACACTGTTTAAAATAGTTTATGATAATAATTTTGAATGTAAAATAAAATAATATGTACTACTAAAACAACAGTATGTTTAGTAAGAGATTAATTACAAGTTAATAATAAAAATACTTTTAATTAGAAATTTGAGCTTGATGTTTTTTTTGATAATTTCATTTATATTTTATCGTAAAAATGATAATTCTACTCTCATTACTTGTAACAGTCTCGATCTTTTTTTCGTTTTTATGTTGGTTAATACTGAAAATCCGAATTCACACAAATAAGATGTAGAAAATTGTAATAATATTTTTAAAGCTTTTTTAGCTATTATGGGATAATCGCATCTAATTAATCCAAAATGAATTAATTGATTCTTCCAAATATTTTAAAATTAAATCTCGATTATTAAAAAGCGAAATTAGTTTTTGCTCTTCATTCAAAATTACAGAAGTATTCGTTATCACAAATGGATTACGAACTCAATCAAGTAACCAATCAGATAACCAAACGCCATAACGAAATTTGAAGTTTTCTCTACTTATGATGTTGATACACCACTAAGATATTTCTTGAAATAAAAATTTTCCTCGTAAAATAAATTCTAAAGTTGTTTGTTTCTTAATTGTTGCTAAAATATCGATTTTTTTCTTATTTGTTTTTTAACAGTTACCTTCCTCACAGTTTACAAAATGAATTGATTCCAAATGTGTTCTAATCGTTTGAAAAATAAGGAAAAAATCTAAGAGTAAACAACTACTTTCATTGCAATTTGTCCGAACAGATTCCATTCAATTCGGATGTTTCGCAGATCGTACGTTTTCGTCTGTATATGCAAGAATTATTCCCTATTCGGACGAAGAAAATTTGTATGAAAACGCTTCCAAAGGACGGGCAGTTTATGATTCAAAGAAAAAACGCGTTACAAAACAAGTAATTTTTTTTGTGGATTTAAATACCTATTCCTGTTAAAATAATTTATACATTTTCTTTTAAAAATAAATTATTTAATATTTTAATATATTCATATATATAAGTACTTTTCTTTAATTTAAACTTTACTCGTAATAAAAAAAGCATTATAATTTGTACTATATACATTTCTTAAATTTGGCGGCACAGTGGTTGAGAATGACTGGCTTAATCATACTTTATATAAATATAAGAGAAGAAACTGAGCATCATGATTGGTTATAATAACATGCGTATATAAAGAATAGACCTTTTCGGCATTCGCTTCTTTGAAATACGCTATTGAACTTTTATATGCATTGTTTGTTATGCCCAGTTTTTTATAGGAAGTAATTGAGAATAAATTTTATTTTGTTATTTTAAACCGATTATATGTCTATTATAAGTTGCATGGTAAATTATTCAGCGTATATCAATGATAATCTAATAATGTGTTCATTAGCTATTACTAGCAGATAATTGTTGGTGTTAGGCTCGAAGGCACGTGCGGTCTTAGCCGGCGCACGCGACTCTCCATCCGGCAGTTTATCTGATATCCATATTTCACAGATGAGAGGAGGCACGGAAAGCGAACGCACAAAGCGACTAAAGCCTTTGGAATTACCAAACTCTAACTAGCGGCACGTGCCAAAACAAACATTATCACGACTGGTTTCACTTACAAGTACCCAAGTGTGTCACCACAAGTGGTTATTTAACACCTCGCCTCAAAAGCACTAAGTAGCGTAAACATAAACAAAGCAAAATAAAGCAAGTATTCTATATTATTGGAGCAAAAGAAAACTAGTGGGATAATTTTTTAATACAGTTTCTCATGGGAAATTAGGAACTAATATTTATTTCGTACATCTGCTTGTATTATTGCATACGGTTACATCAACACAACTACTATTGATTTTCTTTTTATATTTTGAGGTATAGTATTTTATTTATTATATTTCAAAATTTATGCGTTAACTATTCTATATAATAATATTATTTATTAGCCAGAAATAATAGTGTAAATAATTTAAAGATTTACTTTTAAACACATAAAAATGAGTTGTGTGTAAATCTAAATGTATTTGTATTAATAAATAATCTATTAAATTAGTATATATTAGTATTCTTATAAAAATATATTTTTAGTTGTTATCTATTTGCAATAAATATAATAATTATTATTAAGAATAGATTTGTATTCATATTACATGACAAGAAAATAAAGAAATTGGAACTTCTTCATTTACAAACATATCTAGTACATGGGTGAGCAACCTTTTTAATCAACGGGCCAATTTAAATTTTAAATTTTTTTGGCAAAGTAAAACTTATTAATAATTTACAAAACTTTATTTATAATAAACATTAGAATAAAAAAATATAAAATTTTAAAAAAAATGAAGATTTCATATACAAATTTTAATGCAAAATAAAAACAAACAAGAAAAGAACAGGAAAATGAATTTTCTTGAAATTTTTAATGAGAAATTTGGCACTGTTTTTTCGATACAAGCTGATCAATATCAACCGGAATTAATGAGGTAGCTACACGTACGCAGCTTTCTAATCGTGCATTACTCAGTCTTGATCAGTGGTCATTTTTGATTAATTTTATGGTTGAAAATAATTGTTCGCAAATATACGTACTTCCGAACAGAGACATCATTTGCTTTGCATTTTTCGTCAAAAGCGAAAATTTCTCAGGGCTCACAAAAGATTTATAAAAATTTTCGATGTTTACTTAGAAAAATATATTTTTTAAAGCGGTATTATTCTGCATGTCAATCACTTCCATTTGAAAGTCTTCGGGAACTGTATCCACATCGATATTAAATGGCAAGAAAAACATTTTTAATTGCGCTCAAATCAGTATGTACTACCATTTTATTATAATTAATTTTATAACAATATATTGATGGGAAAAAGTCGATAAAATAAATTCAATTTTAGAAATGCTTGGCGGGCCGCATAAATATGTTTAACGGGCCGCAAGCGGCCCGCGTATTGCTCATCCCTGATCTAGTATATCGTTATAATTTAATGTCTTTTTCAATTAATATTATATACATCACTTATGTCCAGTAGAAGAATTTAGATACAAAATTTTGAAATTACAATACGTTTTTTTTTAAGTTCATCATTCATCATTCATGTTTGCATCAATGTTATTAATAAAACAAATTTAACGTTCTTAACTTTTACGATTTTTTCTTAAAATATGCATATAATTATTTGTACTTTTCTTATTTTATTTTTGTCCGAGAACTAAGGAAAATAGTATATTGTACTAAATATTAGCTATATAAATGTAAAATGATGAACTAAAAACGGATTAAACCACTTTGTTACGAGGACTGAAGTATCTATAGATTTTAGCGTAAAATTGTGTGATCGAATCTAGTTTCAGCCATGGTGAGCCGCTTTTTCGCCATGTCCGTGTTGCGACTATACTATTTATATTATGAATTAAAAATTTATTTTAATTTATAAAATACATTAATTTAAAAAAAATCTTTAAAATGAATTCTTCTATAATTATTCATTTTAATTTTTGGGAATCATTTAATTTTCATAAAAAATCATCATTTTTAAATAGATTCATGAACTATTTGCTTAATATTTTATTATTTTTAGCGTCCTTTTATTTATAATTGATTAGAAAAAAATTAGTAAATTAAATAACGGTTGACACAATTTTATTGAATATCGCCTGATTGCACTTTTGTTCCAGTTTTTAGTTATTGAATCTTGAATCAATGGTAAATCCAGTGTCTTATATCGCTGCGTTGTTAAACTATTGTAACGTTGTAGGTGTAGAGAAAAAGATAAAGAAAATATATAAATATAACTGTATTCCGTAGATCCAAACTGATCTTAAAATTACCTTCTATATAAGCAAAATGTTTTCTTTTGAAATTGACGAGTTTTTCCATAATAGCTAGTAGAGTTTCCTGATCTTAATTTATTTGTTCTCTTTTTGCTACAATGTATTTATTTTAGGTCAATCTTCTATCTAGATGAATGTCACTGGTTGCAGTTCTTTCTCATGGTGAAGGTGAGATGCACTAAATTCCATTAATTCCTTAAAATGATTTCTATTAAAAAAATATTTAAAAAAAAAACAAATTTAATTAATATAATATATTCATTAATATATTGGCTTGTTAATTAGAATGTTCCATATGATATTAAAAAAGTTTTGAGACGTCCAACTAAAATTATTAGATGCAATTTTGTCTAAACCTTTTAACACCATCATGTTTTATATTGAGATATTTGTATATATACAATAAATATAAACAAACTTTATAAAACTTTTATAGTAATGTTAGTATAAGTAAGGAAATCTGTATATTTATGTATAGTATTGAAAGACGGAAAAACCCTCTGCAATATTTTTGTTTATAATGATTTCAATCATAAATTGTGAATTCTGATTCGTTTATTTTTATTCTAAGCACTATTATATATAAAAACTACAGGATTGATTAATTTACACGTGATATATGTGAATTAAATTATTCGAACATGTTTATATGCGTGGGTTAACCGTTAACGAACATTGCGGACTGTGAACAAATCGGAAAACGGACATTTTTATGTTCGGACAACAAACGCACATTTTGATAACAACTTAGTTTTGGGAGCTAACGATACTAACGATTTGAAGTTTAAAACGTAGCGAACATCGTCTTTGGACAAATTCTGTTCATTTATTAAGTAAATAGCTTTAACACTTGTATTAATGTGAAATAAAAATAAAGTTTGATTAAAAATATATATTATTTAGATATCTGAGCAATATGTGATCCAGTTATTTCACTGTTTGCACATCGTTGGTCTGTTGGTCGGCACGAGGAGAAAAACGGGAGCTCAGTGTAATAGAATATTCTTATACACAGGAGTCGAACTAGATGGATGGACAGATGGCCATAAAACGAATTGAATTATTCAAAGGGAGTAAATAATTGGCACAGAGGGGTAAACTGGTGGTCTGTAGACGCCTTCGGCCCTTTGTGCAGCTGTAGACGTGTATATGTGTTCCGCACATAATCTATATTTGCTTTGCGAACGTAAAACAACACTTGACTAATATGAATATTTGATTACTAGTACCTATTACATCGTAAACACCGAAACCAAATCTGCTCAAACACGAAACACGCACCAAATCAATTATTCACAAGAAAAAATGCAATTCAAAGTAAAAAAGCGTACAAAAAAAATACGTTACTCACACGTCCATTCAAATTCTTTATTCATTAAACGCGTTAAAGCATGAAAATGAATAATTAACAATAATTGACGCACTGGACCTATTTTTTACGCATCCCGATTTTTTTTCGCACCGCAATGAGGATTAAACACGGATTTGAGGCCGCAAAAAAATTGCCATATTTTCGGAAACAATATTTTTCCCCTAAACGTGCCAGCTTTAAGCGAACAATTGGTGGATTTATAATATTTCCATGCATTTTCATTTACGTAATACCCAACTGTTACCAAACATAAATCATCCAGATTACGCGCGCGCATGGTTACGAAGAAGCTAAAAATATAGAAATTCAAGATCGGAATCCCCTGTTTTTGTGTTTAGATTTTACCGGTTGTATGCGATTTGGCGTGAGCCCTAAACAAATATGAGTCGTGGCTAATAATATAGTGCACACTTCATTATGAATATGTGTGGCACATATTCAGGAAGCTACGCTGCTTCATGCAGAGAAAGGGTGTCAGTTGGAACCATTAATCAGATCTTTTATTGTCACCAATTGTCCGCCCCTTTGGAAAGGGTTGCTGTGCCGAGTGCTCTGCGTACCCGTGCAAATCTCGCGGACGTTTCAAACAACCACCGAGAAATCAGCTGTAATTTTAATGATTTAAAAAAATGAAATAATAAATGATAGCAAAAAAAACACCCCAACTTGCATGAGTTCTGCTAGAATAATAATAAGATTTTCAAATTAAACATGAAAAGCATTATATTAAAAAGAAACTAGATGCAATAAAAATGTTAAATAAATAATGTGTATTCCCATTGGAACAAGTAATATAACTGAAAAATATTTAAATTTAATTATATAATAAATTCTTAATTCATAATAAAAAAAATATGCATATAAATTCACTAATAATTTATATACAGATTATAAAAAAAAGAATAAATAACAAAAATGTAATTGCATTTTTGTGTAAACCACCATACTTTTTTGTACTTTTTAAACATTTCACCTTTTCGCTTTTTTTAATACAAATAGAATTTAAAAAAAAAAACAAACAATAATAGACACTAAATTGACATAAAAAAATAAACGTTTAAATTAGGGCTATAACTGAGCATAAAATGTTTGTCTTTTTTGTTTCAAAGAAAATCCGAGAATACGGGAATTATATTAGTTTTAAATGACCATAATATTTTATAGCTTAATATTATTTTTTTTATCTTAATTTTAGATCCACAGACTTCACAAAAAATAAAGAAATAACGAATTGAAAGAATTTTAAAAATAAACTTTTAATAATTTCCATTTACTCTGTGGAGAAATAAGAGTACATTCAAACTTGTGTTCATTTTATCTCTGATAATGACATTTCGATATAACAAAGTTCGCGATTTTAATATAATTTAACATAAATTACAATTTAAGGCTAATGTATAATAATCATCAGATAATATATGGCCAGATGATATAATAGATGAAGTAAATAACATTCAAGTATTGAGAAATGAAGTTCTCCAGATACACTAATCAATAGAATTCAAAAATGTCAATGAAGAGAATGTCAGAAATTAAATATTTAGTAAAGCAACTTAACAACGAAGGCAGAGAAAATTAAGACGAAAATAAAAATATAAAAATCAGATATTTCAAAAGGTTAATAAATGACATTGAAAACGTTAATGTTAAATGAGCAGTGTTAAATTAAATAACTTTGTAAATAACACAAAAATCCACCAAATTTAGCTCATATTTTAAAATGTGATTTCATTTTTAATAAAACTTTAATTTGTTAAAAAAAAAACTTTTAATATACCAGTATACTGGCCATACAATTTTCTTTAGAAGAATGGCAGATGCTCCATAGTACATCTTCAACAGGAAATACATACACAGGCTTGAGACAACAAGTTTGAAGTGTTTAAAATCCTTGGATCTTCACTTTAGACGCCAAGAGATGCAGCAAGTTCATAACGTCAACAGCGAACTGATTTGCTAAATGTTTTAATGAGAGGATTGTATTTTTTTTCTAATCCTATTCGTTAATGAGAGTAATAAATAATAAATTTAATTTTCATTAGAACAGTCTAACCGACCTATACCCACGCATCGTGTGCCTATTACAATCAGAGCACATATTAATTTACTTAAGATTGCACGCTGGACCAATCTCACCGGATGCAGATTAGAGAGGAATTCCGTTCGGGTGTGAAATGCAGAGTTGCATCTCATTTCATATTCTTATATAAACTATGTTTTTTAATATTTGATAATATTGATCAGATTAAGTTCAGTTTAAGTTACGTTAAGTTCAGAACAAGCTTCAGCAACCTATGCTTGTTAGGAACTATAAGCTAGATTAAGTGTTAAATATAAATATATACACCAACTTTTAATCTAGTATTTACCATAAAAAAACAACTGGAACTCTACAATCGACAACAACCAACAAAATATTCCATACCCGGGATATGACAAAATCATTTTCAAACCAGTATTCTTGTAAAACCAGCGTCCACTAATCAACAACTTAAATTTTCTAACAAAAATATCAAAAATAAATGTAACCGAAGAATACTGACAAAAATAATTACTATCTGAATCCTTTCAATGTACCGAATCTAATAACTGAATTATAATACTAATTACCTAACAATTATTTTTCTTAATCTCATTAAGATTACAAAATTTACGTATTTAATTAGTAACTGGGTGCAGGGTGTTTCATATATGTTAGCAAAAAAGTGTTTAATTCAGCGTTGTTTACAATATCTAAGCAATCTTACATTATTGTCTTTTCATATATAAAGATAGATTGGTGGAATGGCTTTTCGATCCAAATATATATGAATAATATATAAGATAAATTGAAGATATTATACAAAACCAAAATGATACAAATTTTCGCGATTCTATAGAATTATCTGTACGACAATTAGTAGTTATAAATCATCATATGCATCGGATACAATAAATAAAATAATATTAGTTTATTGGATTCAAGAAAGTAATACTATGATAACAAAAATACAAACTTAAGATTTAAACATTGTACAAATATATAGACTTACCTTGCGCATTGATAATCTTAAGCCACCAATTAACTTAGGCAATTTTTTTTCGAAAAGTCAAGACAAATATCTGTTAAAATTACTCAATCAATATTTTTTTTCTTGTATAATTTCTAAATGTGACATGTATTATCGTGTATATAAAATTAATTAAAATAGAAACTTATTGTCTTACTTCTATGGTGACATTGTAGGTAGAAAAGACAATAATTGAGGTTTCAGTTATCAATGATACACATTATTTTCTTATATCATAAAATTAAGTAACTACAGTAGTATATATAGGCAACCAAATGACCGAATTAAATATTTTATTAAATCAATACACAGCTACATGGGATATTTTTTTTTTATCACAAACACAATCTAAATATATACATTTTATACATACGTAAATTTCTCTAAATTATTCGAGACATGTACAAGCATTTTCTTTAGATGCATTCGAAATTATTACATTAATAATAAGGAATAAATCTAAAAGCAAATCATTGACCAATGGATAAGCTAATATTAAGTTATATATATATTATTAAAATACAAGACTCAAATTTTCAAAATCACTTAATCGAAAGAAACATAAATTTCTAATGATTGTTGAAAATATAAATAACATATTTTTGATACCCAATTAATTAAAAATGTTTACAGACCAAGATCAATAATTTTCGTGGGATTAAAGCTAATGGTATAAAAATTATCAAATTAAAATATTATCTTTGCATTACAAAACAACTTATGAAATAAAAAATAATATTTTTAAATAATTACGCTAAACTGCAATATCCGTTGCAACTTGATGACCCGTGCTCTTTTTCTTCTCCTATGTGGATTCCACCTCCATAAGAATCCCATAAACCTGGAGTTTGAATAATCTAAAAGAACATATTTAAAATACAAACGAATTATTTAAATATATTAATTTTGTATACCTTATGAACTAATTCCTCAAATGCAGATTGAACTCCATCTTTAGTTTTAGCGCTTGCTTCTATAAATAAAGTCTGGTGTCTTCTAGCAAACTTCAACCCATCTTCTCTGCTCACTTCTCTATGCTCCTAAAATATACAACTTTGTGAGGGATGTTCTATTAATAAATTGTCTAATTTACCACATCGATTTTGTTTCCAACAATCATCTTAGCAATATTGCTCTTTGTAGAATAGGTATCCAATTCATTTAACCAATTTCCTAGTTTAGAAAAACTAGCTGCACTGCTTACATCATATACCAAAATTGCTCCCTGTGCATCCCTATAATATGAAGGTGTTAACGTTCTGAACCTTTCCTGTCCAGCCGTATCCCAGATAGCCAATTTTATTGTACTTCCATCTACATCCATTCGCTTAGTCTTGAAATCAACACCAATGGTTAAGGACTGCTCAGGATCAAAGTTATCATCAGTAAAACGTAGCATCAGACTTAAAACAAAACACAGTTAATTTCTGATTAATTGTTTAATGAAATTAACTTACCTAGACTTTCCAACACCACTTTCTCCAATTATTAAGAGTTTTAGAGTTGTTAAGATATTTTCTTCCATTGTGTAAATGCGTAATTTGTTAAATTAATACGAAACCTTGAAATTTTATATTAGTCACTTCTGTTAGTTATACCGTACAATTATTTACGAATTTGTAGTTAGATGTTAAAAATATCTTTGTTTCGTTGGCTTATAGAAAAAGTAAATAGTAATATTATTTAATTTTGATATCTGCCTTGGCCCTTTGATTCTCTATGACTGACAATTACGTCAGCGGTTGGCTGACCTGAAGGTCGGACTTGTTTAATATTTATGTTTTTCTTGCAGATTTTTTAATTAAATTTGTAATTCAAGTTTTATATATAACTTAAAGTTTTATTACTGTTAGTATTAAGTACTTCTATATATTTATCTATGATTATCAAATATTTCGTAAGATTACGCGACTATCTTCATGTGTATTATTAATTGAAGGTTAACATAGTGCCAATATAGTGCAGAAAAGTAAGGCAAGTGCAGAATAGTGAATGCATGGTGGATGATCAATTGATTTTTTTGAAATGGCTCCTCATAATCATGGAAATAGCTGTGAGGGTGATCACGACCACGATGAGACCCCTGAAATGGGTTTGCAGTACAGCCTGTACGCCAAAATCGACAAGGATAATTTGGTTTGTTTGAACGAGGTTTCCGAAGGTTCAGGGAAGCTTGTTTTCAAACCGTGGGAGGATAGGTTGAATTTTGAGGCGGTACGTTGATCGTTTCTAGTATAGGCTCTAAAATAATTAGAGAATAGTTTGTAGAATCTGATGCTGATGAAGAATTACTCTTTAATATTCCTTTCACTGGTAACATAAAGTTGAAAGGTATTATTCTTGTTGGAGGTGAAGATGACTCACATCCAGCCAAGATGAGACTGTAATTGTTTTGTTAATTTGAGACAGATGGAAGTTTTTTTTTGAACATATTCAATTCTAGGTTCAAAAACAGGCCACAGATGAATTTTGATGATATTGCTTGTGTTGCTGATCAAGAATTTGAATTGCACCATGACACCAATGGAACATTGGAATATTCAACTAAGTAAGTAATTGTAACTAATCCAATTTTTATTCCTAACTTACTACATATGACTAAATTCATTTATATAGAGCAAGGGCGGCTAACGCGTAGTTTCCGATCGACCGGTCACAAAGTAGAAAAGTCGATCTTAAAAACATACAAGTTGGTCACCCCAAATTCAATATTTTGACTTCAGTAATCAAATGTATTATTTGAATTGTCAAATATGTGCAAAAAACAATTTGATAGCATAGTTAAAGTAAATCTGATACTTTTTGGAGAGTTGCCAACAGTATTAGTATGCAACTCATTCATCAGTAATTTAATTATAAATATATGACAGAGATATTTTAAAATATAAAATAATAAATAGATTTTTTCAAATATTAAATGACGACTTTCTGAAATAAACAGAATGTTAGATAAATTAGTATATTATCAATGTGCAATATTAACTAATTTTGAACGCTCGTTGTGTTATTGATTTAAAATCTTTTTAAAATTATATTAGGGTTCTATTTTTGTCTCCTCAATTTATCTGGTGCATGCCAGTTTATATGTCGTGTTACAAGCAGGAAGAAAGGTTTATTGGAGTCAATGTTTTTTAAATTATCAACAAATTTTGAATGCACAAATTCTGAGATGTATATTTTAATATATTTTATATTGTAAATATTTTCATTATGATATATTGGGTGAACTAAAAAGTTCTGAGCGTTTTTTCTCTTTATTTCGACGATGAAATTAGCTAAGTTAGAATTATCGGATTTATATAAAAAATGCGTCGTTTTGTTCGATAACTATTGTCCATTTTGAAGGCAATTTAATAATTCCGCGATTGAAGAAGTCCTCGTCCCTATTGGTAAAAAAACTTGACCAGCTCATATTTACAAGCCTTTTTTGAGGCCAGTTTTTTTAACATCAAGAAAATTTTGCAAATGCTTGAAAAGATAATAATCGTTTAATGCCAGGTCTGGGCTATACGGTGGATGCGATATAATCTCCCATCCAAGGTCTCGGAGCTTCTGGCGCGTCGTTAAAGATGTGTGCGGCCTAGCGTTGTCTGATTTGAGTGATTGGCCCGACGGGAGCAGGAGGATTCCCTTCCAATTTTACCAAACACAGCAAAACCTTCTTGGTTTGGTCGTTAATCCGGGCTTTTGCGTCAAGTCGTGGGGCACCCATACATCGAGCTTCTTCTTAAGACCAACCTTATGCAAATGGTCCAAACGGTTTTCTGGTTAATCTTCACTTCATGGGCAATGAAATAAGTGCTTGCATGCTTGTCCGACTCGACGATTTCCATGATTTTATCAACATTTTTGACGATTAGCGTGTCTCATCTTCGACGTCCATGTTACCAGAACGGATGCGTTGGAAATAACGCTTTGCTGTTGCATTCGATACTGTATTGGGTCCATCCATCACATATTTTTTTGGACGCCTGCTCCGCTTTTTCCTTTTGCAGTAATGGTACTGAAGAATGTATCGAATTTTCTCTTTTTTACCTCCTTTTTGGAACGCTGTAACACACTACTGGATTCACTAAACACAAAATTCTCAAAGAACTATTTTAAAAGCGTTATGTCGCTTTTGAGTCGCACTATAGAATGTCAATATGCAACATATACATCGTGAGATATGGCTCACTAAAGCAATCTAACGAAAAACGCTCAAAACTTTTTACCTCACCCAAATATAAATGTTGTTCTATACAACTTGAAGAAATTTTCATTGACTGAAATATGAAGCTAACTACAATTATTCTATTTTTTTTTGTTTTCAGAGTTGTGACATTCAACACAGTTCATCATTTAACTATTCATATCCCAAGTAATTTTGGAGCCGAACAAACCAAGATTTACTATATTGGATTAAGAGGCGAATTCACTGAAGCGCATAGACATGGCGTGACTATTTGTACGTACGAATCTTCTCCGAACATGTCCGACCACAAACATCCGTTGACCGAGAACGTTAACCATCAAGTACAATAAATATATTGTCATATATTACCATTAAGTTATTACACCTGTTATTAAAATATATTTACTTATATTGTAGATGCAAAGATATTATAGGAAAACCGTAAGTTACAAAGAAAAGCGTAGTTACAAACTTAATGTGCCAAAGAAAGATAAATTAAATGCTTTAGAAAACTATATCATATCATAAATGTATTGAATTATTGAAAGTATTGCTATATTTTAAGTAGAAAAAATGATACTTTATGGAAGCTATATTTTTATCTTAAAAACTTTGAATATCCTATAAATATCTTATATTATTTTTGTACTTATATTTCTTTACTTAATGAGTTCTTAATAATAATAATTACAACTTACTGGTAAATTATTTTGTTTGTTTTCTCCTTACCTATTGTGTAGTAATTTTATCACATCATTAGCTTATGACAACTAAGAAACTTGTAAATGACCTTTGCCAACTCGGGACGAATATAATGATACTTTATGAAAACGGAGGAAATTTCCTTGAAAAACAAATATTAATTTAATTCATATTCTAACAATACTCGTGACTAAAAAATGAAGAATGTTTGCCTATTAGAGAATAATCACAAGAGTTACCACTATAAGTTTTTATTTTTTTAAGGAATATAATTACTACAGCAGCGAGTTTCGAACTTATTGTTACTACGTCTCCCTTGAAAAACATATAATCCTGGCGCCTACCATTGTTTTAATTTCATATATAAATGGCATTTTTCTTATGTGATCAGCGGGGTGTAATTTTTCTTTTCGAAAATACATAAATATTTTATTTTTCACGCCTCCCATGACACTCGTCCACGCTTAAGTGTGTCCTGCTTTAGTGTGTCGTTAAACTATAAGCTTTGGGACAAAAAGGTTGAAAGACATTGTTATCAGAGCCGCATTAAGGTTGTCTTCAACAATAAAATATATATTGTTGAATCTTAAATCCAATCAATAATGCTGATAATTGTATTTTGAGTATATTTCATTATTAGTATATTTCAGGGCAAATGCATTTGCTATTCGTAGTATCACATTTTATTTGGTTTTTCTTCTTTAGATTTTGAAATCAAAGAAATTAAAATAATAGGTATATGTATTATATTTATTTCTCTGAATTACAGCAATACCTTCTATACTATAGAATCTATAGTATAGTTTCCAACCATGTGAATTTACGGTTAAAAAATTCAAAATAAATTAAATTTTAATAGAAAATAGCGGCTCCCATTTAGCGTAAGTTAGCGGTGGTTATATCACTAGCAAAAATAACGTTAAACATCTTAAAAAATTGTCTGCTTCGAAGTTCTCGATTAGTCCGGTTTCATTAAGTATTGTAGTTTAGAATTTTTGGTAATTACTTCGTTTTCTCCATTCTGTATTCAACACCCATAAATAATATTTACCCTTCTTTAAACTGTTGTTTCTTTGTGTCCAGCAATAAATCAGTAATAATTTATTACTAGATAAATCTAGAGAAAGTGATTGTTGAATGAACATTAGTCTTAACAGTATTTTATAATTATTTATGACCATTTAATATTAAACATGGACGATATTGTTTATGTTTATTTATTAATATTTTAAATTATATATGTGACAATTATTATTATGTTTCTATAGCTTGTATAAATTTTGAAGAGCAGAGAATCATATAACTGGTCATTCACATGATTCTAATATTATTAAAACTTTAGAAATAATTCGCAATAAAATATTTGGCAAATGTATTTTTAATTTGGTTTATAAATGTTTGAAAACACAAAGGAAGTAAAATGAATTAATAAATAGTATTTTTGCAAGGAACTTGCCAGGATTAGTTGTAATACTTTATTTAGCCGTTTATAAAATATAAATGTCGTTTAATGCAATAAAGTTGTAGTATTTCCTGGCAACCATTAAAGTAAAGGTAAAATTAATCCTTAATAAAAATTATTACAGTTCACGCCGTGTGTTTTGATAACAATATATTTGTACTAAAAATAACAATTGACTTTATACAAGTTAATACATATTAGACAAAAATAGTAGATTTTGTGGTACGTCAAAAGAATAATACAGTAAATAAACTTAATTATAAAATAAACTTAGTAAATGTAGAATATATAAAAATAAAATATAAAAGATCATGTGTTCCGCTTCAAAAAAATAATAATAAAATAAAAATACGACAGAAAAAAATTCATACAGGTCATAAATTGCATCTACTTCATACATCCAATACATTAATGATATTTGCTTATTTATTTATTATTTATCTTATAGACACGTAAAATACATTAATGTTATATAAATTTATATAAATAATTTGCAAAACCTATGTATATATATAATATATTAATTATTTTTTTTTTTTTAACTTTATGACACATACACATTCATATCTCAGTCATTTTAGTTTAAATTTAATTTAATTCAGAGCATCCGCGAATTCCTCAAATGATATGCTTAAAATGTTAAATATATACTAGATGGACAAAGATAAGCTACGCTCGACATTGTTAGATTAAAACACACCATTGCACATTTATAGTTAGTTACGTTTATTTTATCTACATAAGGAATTCGACACGTTTAAATCGAAATCGGGACCGAGGAGTCGTGTTTCCCACAAATTTTCATTCAAGCATTCAACAAGATTTCATGATATGGATGGAGGCGCACATTCGTCATAACTGCAAATCAATGGAGATAGATAGACAGAGAGATACGCTATTATTTATTTTATTCTTATGGAGTTGGCATCTGGGTTGGTTGTAGTCTCTGGGACAGCCGTGGTATCGTTCTTGGACTCGGCATCGGCGAAAAGGACATCTGGCAAAGAACCTCCTGTCTCGGTTAATTCTTCAGGCACAGTTTCTACTTCCTTCGTGGTGAATTTCTGCGCGACAGTGGTTGTTAAAATAGGTGTAGTCGTTTCCAAAGGTGCCTTGGTCAGAGATAGGAATTCGGTGTTTGCGAATAAAACTTTATCGATGTAGAACATCGTTCCCAAGTTGTATACGAAAACTTCGCTCTCGACGATGTCTGCCTTGTTTATGGTAACGTTCTCTATAAAATAAAAATAGAAAGAAAGCGCATAGAAAAAACAGAAGTAAATTAATAAATTGGTCGGAATTGCGTTCGTCTTCTCCTTCTTGGCAGGCCGGCGGCCAATGGATTAAATCCGAGCACACAAAAGCGAATCAATTTTAATTGAATAATGTTTAATAACAATCAAGGTCGGTAGTGGAAATTGCGGTGTTGGTTTGGAGTAGTTCTTGTCGCTCCGGCCCGAGCGCGAAGCCGCAATCCAATTTATCTTTGCTCGCGGTTACTATATTATGACGCATACTGTGTAAACACTAGCTTCCTACTAATTACACTTTGAACTTGTTCAAAAACTGGAATTACAATGAAACACACCTCGCACCTTGTGTTTCTACTGGTAATATCTTAAACCGCACGTAGCTACTACTGTTCTCATCCTAATTTCATAAATATTTGATTCGAAACAGCGGCAACAACGGCTTATTTAAATATTAAAAGAATTACTTGATTCGGGTGAAATAACAAATTTCTTTGTAATTAATGTGAAAACTTTAATTATTTTGCCCGGCATTCGCTTGAACTTAATAAACATTAAATAAAGAAACCATAAGCTTGAAAAATGACGAAAAGCTAATTAAGTAGCACGGAATGAGATTCTTCGGTCGGATGCGGGAAGGCGAGGATGAGAAGAAGAAGAAAATGAAGAAAAAGAAAACAACAGAGAAAGATAAATGAGACGGGGGGGTTGACCAAGATTGAATGGACGCAAGAATGCGGCTGGGAATTCGACCGCTAATTATATTTTCTGCACTCACCTTTCGATCTTCTCACGTGGATCGTTTTGTTGCCCAAAGTCGTAAGTGTGGTATTGTCCTTGAGGTCGCGATCGTACAATCGTCCTTTAACGAAGTGATTCAACAGGATTTCCAAACCTTCACCGGTGGATAGATAATTATCCGGCATCTTGTCCAGACCGAGTTCTTCGAAAGCAGTATCCGTCGGCACGAAGAAAGTGTAGCCTGTACCAGAGACATGAGGAGCTAAATCTGCCAAGTTAAGGAAGCGGGTTATGTGAGAGAATCTTCTGTCCCGTTCTAGAGCCAAGAAGGCGTGCGATAAGAATTGGGCTCCAAACCATGGGAAGGCCAGCAACGGTGGCGTTTCTTTATCTCTGTGTTGCTGGTGAAGCCTGGAGACCACAGACTCACTGACGAAGAGGACTTCGCTAATAAACATAATGTTTCCTTTGGGTAATGGAGTGTCCCCTTTAACGACGGAGGCACCATTCACGGTTAGATTCGCTAAAGAAATTGTTATAGAATTAAAAAGTTATCTCGCAACCGTAATAAAAGTAATGCGGGGAACGACATAAAAGTAGAACTTGTTCTTTATGAAATAAAGGGAATACCTACGAGCCTTCTTGAAGACGACCTCGCGTCCGCCCAAAGTTTTCGCCGCATGTCCTGATTTAATGTTGTCCTGTTTCAGGTTTCCTTTGACGAAGTGGTTTATTATCACGCTTTCCGTGAACTCCGGAACACTGAACGGGTAAAATCCCCAGTCTATTGGATGCCACCTCTGGAATGCATGATCAGTTGGCACGAATACCGTATATTCTTCATCTGGAATAAACACGACAACAACATAAAGCCTCGCCACAAAAAAAACAAGAAGCTACTTGACAAACTTTGTTAATTAATTATCGATTTCACCGATATCATATTTTGATTCGCAGAGGATGCTTGACCGGACTGGCATCACGGCATAAATTTAATTAATTCAGACGCAATTATAATCATTGTGAATTCACACAATGGTGATATATAAACATCACGCTGATGCCAAAATATTTCATCCTATTTGAAGTTATGGGCAAATTAAGTAATGAAAATGGATAAAAGGTTATGCACACAAATTAAATGAAAACAAATAAAAGGGAAAAACGAGGAGAGCGTTATTTTTTAGGGATCGCGTAACAAAATGTACTGTTATAAAAGTGACTTCTGAATCGATAAACAGGGAGTATTCGAGTCTCAGCGGGGAAAGAATTATGTAAAGTAATAACACTCCCCTAGAAACTTAATGTACATTACTGCTCCGATGTTTATCATAATAATATGTTGAATCCAACCATTTAGCGGAACAAGGAAAATGCGAAAAACGCTTATAACCAGTAAACGTGCATAAAACGCATTTTATCCAGGTGAATTGTGTAATATTATTATTCACTTTCATGTCAGGAAAAAAAAACATTTTATATTCGCTCACCGTTTGTATAATTCCCAAAAGAATTATGTTGCCGAGAAAAATCTATTTATCCTTATTTCGCAATAAAGCAAAATTATTGCATTTTTTATGTATGTATATGATTTTTAACATTTATTCATGTAATATAAAATATGATACATATATTTTAAATTCAATATATTAATGCAATACATTAAGTTGTGTCTTTATCAGTATTTTAAATAAATACTTTATAAATAAAATATATTTTTATTTAGTCTAAATCGATTTATGATTTTATAATACATTTGTTTCATATAAATGTATTTTTATTTAAACTGAATTATAATATTTATTATAATTCCAGAAGTGCAAATCATATATTAAAATATATTGATTACTCTATTAATTAAAAGTTACATTAATATATTGTTTAGTGAAGTTATTGATTTTCATTTTCTTCTTGTTAGAAGAAAATTTATATACTTCATAAATTAGGAGCATTATGTTTGGTCATAGTCATAATTATAAAATTTATTGGAATTAATATGATCGCAAAGATAAAGGGTGTGTGTGAAAGGTATGCAAAACTATAAAAACGTAATAAATAATTTGGAGTTTTGGGACATGGGAATGCGGAACGGCCAGAGTGTAAAATAATAGATTCATAAATGTCAACTATATATCAGCAAGAATTGCATTCGAAACTGTGCCTGTCCGGGTTCACAATGGCGCGTGAAATGGTGAAGTATGTGAGAATGTTTGTTACCAAGCTGTCACCGCCTAAATATGTGCCGGCAAGCGAGCAAAAAAGGTTTAATGATATATGCAAAAAAAACAGAAAAAAACGAAAAAAGTGTCTGACGAAAAGGAACAGGTGGTGAAAACTTACCGTCGGTTAGAAGTTTGGAGACGTTCGATCTGGATAGGAAGTGTTGAAAAACGCGCACGCCGCTCTTGAGCAGCGAGAGCACTTGCATAATGTTCTCGATGAAAGTAGCATTGCTGGGCTTGGTCTTCCTCTCTTCTTTGACGTTCACGACATCAATCATACCGACGACGGAGGTTTTGGTCTTGTTTCGTTTTAATTCCAAATCATCCGGGAAAAGGTAATTATCCAGGACGACGAGCAACCCGTTCGGCCGGATCAATTTCGTGTCCAAAATGTTGGCACCGTTGGCCCTCAGCTTACCCTCCTTCGCCGGCGAAAGGGTGAACGTTCGTCCGCCCAATGTCGTCACGCTTCTGTCGCTCGTCACGTTATCCACATCCAAATGCGGCCCCAGGACAACGTGATCCATTAAAAGTTTCCTGACAAGCTCCGGATGGTGCAGCAGCCCGTCATCCTCGATGATCGCAGTATTCTTTGGCGCTAATATCGTGAAGGACTCATCTGAAAAGGATGAAATTCATTAGACCCAGAACTTCTATTCATGACTCCAGAAAAACTTTCGCCCCGCACAGAAGATTTCAATTAAGCGAAGAAAAAGGAATAGAAGGAGGGGAAATATTCGCAGCAAGGATTCCCTCCAGGGTGGCAATAATAAAACTTTAATGCAACTTTAATGTTTCGGGCCGAAATCAAAAGATCATCGTCTTTTGATCCTGCTACCGTCAAACAAAGAAAAGAAGCCAAAAAAAAATACCGCAAGTAAAGAGATGAAAAGGAAGCGAAAAAAATAACGAGGATGTAACCCCGGTCGGTTGTAATTAATTCAATCTGAATGCGTGCTTGTTTTCATAAAGCTTTATATATATATGGTCAGTGGAATCTCGCGAATTGTTTTTAAATCCATTTCGAAACCGTCGATGCAGATTATATTTTTACCTGAATTATTTTAATTGCAGAGGATCAAACAGAATGAAACTTTAATTCAATTTATGGCTTTTTATTATTATGGATCCTTGTTTTCGCATTTTCCGGGCAGCGAATCGTATGTGATGAGACTTCAAAATTTTCTCTATCCAATTTTAACATTTGTTTTGGCTTTTGCTCTTGCGAACGAGAGATGAAGATAAAATGGCTCTAATATTCTTCATGAACTGTTAATATTCAGTGCAATTCGCACCCGGACAGCCCTCTCGGTTACAGGAGATGGGAGCAGACTCGGCACAATAGGAATTACTGGTATTTCTGTGTATGCCGTTGCTGTTCAACAGCCAGATCATTTTTATCGTTTCACTTAAAGGGTGAAATTGTAATTTTCTTCCACGCTCGTCTACTCGTCTATCTAGTTTATGTTGCACGACTTGGAACCACATAAAGTTGCCGTCGAGTATTCACTTCTATTGCGAATTACCAAGACCGATAACCTGTGATCCTCTGCAGTTGTAATTCTCTTGCATTTATTAGTACGTGCTCTGAACCAAGTGTTTCGAATTATTGTATTCCCCCATAGATTTTACAATACATTTACATTTTCACAATAATAATATTTCACGATTTACACAACTGAAGCTATATGGAAGGTCAATATATTTTATAGAACACATAGTGTTAAAACTTAATTAATGACCAATTTAAAAGAACATCAATTAACATATATGCAATACATTTAAATAATTAATTATTTTTAATCGATTTAAAGTTTATATAAAATATTTTAATAGTTGTAAGTAAACTAATAACTATGAAGTATGTCCATTTTTACATAAAATAGCTAAGGTCAGTTTATAATAGCTTTTATGTAATAAATGCGTATAATCTAAAAATAGCTTCATTTATAAATGTATGAATCAGAGAGAAGCAAATTAATTTAATTGTGATGTTATGTTTTGTATACATTCGTGTTTATGCAGTCATAATAAAAATAAAACTTGTATACTACCCGAAACGCGTGAAGCACATGCAAATACTAATTAAATTAAAACATCGGACATGTCCAGTCCTCTCTTTAATACATTTTAATTAATGAATACAAATTTTGCACTAATTACCATATGGATATATTTTATATGATCGTAAAGTGAATTTATATATTTTCCACTTTAGAAATAAATAAAATATGAACACTTATAAGAATATTATATATTTTTACAAAATTACTAATGATGCTCGTGTACAAGTATAAACTAAAGTTTTGTAGAAGAAATGACTATTAAAAAATGCATTTCCATATTTTTGAAATAAAATTTTGCAAGTGCTTGTCGAATGTGGGGTCTTATTGTATTCGTGTAGGGTTTAATGCACTTATAGAACTGGGTTCACGGTACAAACATTTGCACTTGGAATTTAAATAAGCCTTCATAATACATAGTAGTGGGAGTCTGTAAGCCTTTTTATTTATTTAAACTTTTAATCTACTCTGCTACTCATCCTTCTGCAAGAGGTTTAAAAATGCTTGCAAGTTCTATGCGGGATTCGTTTGAGGTATGGAACATAATGTTATTGCTGCGATTTGGATACTGGATTAAGCATACTGATACACAATTCCCTTGCCATAACTAGATTCGTCGGAACAATGCGACGTACATGCACGTTCGCTGATGAATATACTTGGCATGTAAATAGAAGTGGGAGAGAGAGAGAGATATCAGACAGATATTGGGATAATTCAACAGCAAGAGCAGCAGCGGCAGCAACTGCGTATACAGGTCCAATGCATAAACATTTCAGGATTTGTAAAAGGCAAAGCAAGATGAATTGCATTGCCGGGAATCGGAATGAGAATAGGAACGGAAAGGAGCTGAGGTCCTAATGAGAACAGCCGCGAATGGACGTCCGACTGATTATGCAAATGGTTCCCTCCATCGTCTATTTAAATGATCAAACGTTTTCGGTTCGACAAAGGCCGACCTGAGAATTAAGGGGACAAACTATCTTAGAGTATTGACTTACAAATTTCCATTACACGACGAACGGCTCGTCGGGATTATGAAGTTTAATCCGGTCTCTCCGTGCACAAAAGGTGTGAATTACGGTGCAATTAAATCGCACACGAACCGCAAATACATTATTTATTAACATTATTTCTATTTTATCGTCATTCGTATTTTATTGAGTCTCTTATTCTACCTAAGATTATTATATAAATAATTAACTGTATTTGATTAATTATTTCACTGATTTAATATACTATTTTTTTTCAGATTGCTCAATTATATCATTGCTTATATCAGATATACGATGAAATATTAAAAAAAAATACAATAACAAAATTGAAACGAATATATAATTTTACATATAATAATATATTCGTTTTTTTAAATTTTTCAAATTTCTGGTAATCTATGTTTGAATCCTGAATAATCGAAGAACTAAATTGATATATGTATCGTATTATAAAACATTATAATTCCATAAAAATAAATTACATAAGAAATAGACTTATCTCTAAAAAAGAAACCATCATTTATTAAAATTTATTTTGTTTTAAAATTTGAACAGTTTATATCCTGTGTACTATATATATGTCAAACTATTATTATGATTACATTGCTTAAAAATGTTCGAAATTGTAAACGAATTATCTAAAAAAATATAGAAAATTTAAAATCATTCGTTTAATAATTCAAAGACAAGGCAATAAGTGAGATTTTTTAATGATTAAATAACTAGATTTATTAGCAATGACTTACATTTATTTATTTATATTTTAATATAGCACTTTATTTGTTCACATCATTATAAAATGTACTTGCTTCTTATTAATAAATATTTTTAATATGGAATTTATTAAAAATTCATTTACTGTTATATTATTATCAAATAGATTATGTTATATTTAAAAATAAAACTGAAAAGCATTTTTTTTTTAAATAAGTTTAGCAAACAGTATTAAATAATTATATGTTACTTGCTGAAAGTATGTAAATATTTAAAGATACTATTAGGAATATAATGCTGTTTCTATTTTTGAAAGTTGCAACATGTAAATAGCATTGTATATAATAGCAATTTTATTTGTTTTACATTAATGGAAGTAATGTGCACAGGAAATTATATAAAATTCACTGATCGTTTGTAGTTTACTTCATTGCGATCTTTTTTTAAATTTAATTTTTACTTTCTGTTGAATTAAAAAATAGTTATTTTGAGAGTTTCTTATTAGTTATTATTTAATTATAATAAATATTATTGTATGTAAATGTAATAATAATATTTGAAAGCAATGATCATTCAAATATGGTAATATTATGAAAACTGTGATTATCAAAATAAATTTCGATATAAAAATTATACCGCACGTCTTTAGTGGAATCAAATGGAAGTATACTCATGGAATTATACCAGGATGTGGTTAATGAATAATAATTACGTAATTCATATAATAAGTAATTAGCAGTGCAAAAATAAATGTAATTGAATTAGCGACTTAATACATTGAGACTGCCATATTTTTTTAATAATCATTAATGTTTTCATTTAAGAGCAAACGTAATCGTCGTAGCTTCAGGTGTCTGGAAATCAAATCGATAGATCATTATGGTATATGGGCTTAATGTAAAAAGCATGTTTTTGTAGAAACCAGACTTCAGAGAAAAAATGTTCCATCATCATCACACACAACCACTAGTGGACTAGCATTGAAGAATCCATTCAGAATTCCTACACTTCATCATCGTTACTCGGATTTCTAAAATATTTTAAACGTCAAGTGATATTAATTAACGTTACATAATTGCTTTTATTCCAAGAGGTTTTTTTTTTTGAAGGGCGGGCGCAAACTGGCAGTGGAATCGCAATTTCCCATCTGGAATTGAACTATTTTGAGTTACATTTCCTATCACTTAAAACGCGGCATCGATCGATGAATAATTTAGGACATGGAATGGGCTTTTTCATTATTTCACGTTTTTTTTTTGTTGCGGTCCAACCAGTCAGGGTAAGCGCAAAACTGTTCGCAGGGCGGAATTTCATTATTTAATTAAGCAGACTTGTGTAATTACGACGATGATTTTTGGAGGGTTGGGTTTTATTGCGTTCGCTTTCATTATTCAAGAGAGGGAGACGGATGATGTTTCCTAAAAGGCCAACGAACTTTTTAAACGCTCATTAATTTGTGTATCTGCTTATTATCTTAAGTAGGGAATTTCAGTTCTAAAGTTGGGAACAGAATTGCAGGCGGTGGCAACATGCGATGCATTACTATTATTCTTCCTTCACGTGAACATCCATTCTTCGTATTAAATTAAACTTTTCCCAGAGGACATGTTCAGCTTAAATACGTAAAAGGAGGTTTAGAATTATGAATGCAAACACAAACATGGATGAGCTAGACTGCCTCATCCTTTTTTTTTTCATTCATTCTTTTTTTTCCACGCTCCTTTCGCAATTTTTCTATTTTTCTCGCTCCCTCTTTCATAATAGATCTTCGAAATGATAAATTAATACTCATTCTTGCGCAGTAAAATTCAGCTAGAGGAAATTTCCATAACCATTTTTTTTTCCACCCTCCGACCCTTCCATTTCCTCGCCAGATAACCGTTCTGTTTTCCATGCGGAAGTACTTCCGGTCGAGCGTTTCGGAGATCGTATTTTGCACCTGCTTTATATACGACTGGATGATATGGAAAATTGCAAAGCCGTAAAATTCAATTTCCATTAGCGCTTTGTTATTAATTTTCTTCTCTCGTTTTCTTTTTGTTCTTCTCCTTTTTTTCCAGTCGCTGCTTCCTTTGATGCACATGACTAATATTCCTTGCACATAATTTAATATTACCTCAACGCAATTTCACGCCATGACATCAACGGTTTTAAACGTGTTTTTCTTTTCAATTCATTGTCTCATTCATTATTGAGATTACTCATAGAATTTTATATACAATTTTTATGAAGTATCACATATATTAAGGTATAGTTTTTAAACTATAATTACAAACTATTTTGTTACTTACTTTTAGTAATTATTTTTCATTATTGTCTAGTTTTCACATTAAATTTATATACGACTTTAAGTTTCATTGAAATCACGGCATTTAACGACTTGGTTTTGATTATCTTTTCATACATTCATAAAAATGTTTTACATCTTGCGGTAGTTTTAACTAAAAACATACATTTATTGTTTAATTAAACGTATTTCGTAATTTCCATTCATTAAAATTTGAATAAATAAAAATAATTTGTATTTTTATTGAAAAATCATTTTAATTGTAATTTTAATAAATTCTAAAATTTGATCTCATTTATAAATAAATATGTATCTACAAAGCATTGCTGTATGAAGCAACAAACAATTTAATATTATTTACACTGAAGTTAGTTAGTTGTAATTATGTAAAAAAACACCTTTATTGTTATCAGTGACATCTGGTATAGTAATTAATTTTAAACGATATTTATGTGTGTATGCGGTATTAATTATACAAATGGGTTTTTCTAAATTACTCACATCCTCTAATAAAAACGTAAATGAAAATAATAGCTTTTAACAGTTTTACGATAATATATTTTTTATGCAATGAGGATGTTGTTATTAATACAATCAGAATATTGATGTTTTATACGATTAAGTTTACATGGAATAGTTTTAGAATAAAAGATGATGAATAGCATTTTAAACAAATTTAGCTTGTAACGAATTTTGTTTGATTTATTACTGGAAAAAATGATTAGCGACGTTGGGTTTCCTCCTCTCACAATAGTTTTGTTTCATGATTGATGTAGTTAATTGAAAATTAATTGATTGATTTCCTGCCAGCAACGCGAAAACAATGTAATTAATGGTTTCGTAAAATGAACTCGAGTATTTTGAAATATTTTGCTGATTAGTTTAGTGTATAATAATCAATTCATTCTTATCACATTGTAGAATATATTCTTATAGCATATTTTATTCCGCAAATGGAAGCATTTTTATATTGCATTGATTTCTATTCATATATAGTGAAAGAGTGAGCGAAATATTCAGTTTCGCAGTATAACAAGTTTCCAATACGTATCGAGAAATACAAATGATTTTTCATCCTCCCGAGGAATCTCCAGACGTTTCTCATATATAATACATTTATTATTTTGTCTCAAATTTTCTCGTACAATAAAAAAAACGAAACAAGAAAAATATGCTGGCTCGTCCTAAAAATACTGCGAATAAAAGTCTCGTATATAAATCACATATTCCACTTCAGCCCTGAACCGTATTGGACATAATCATTAATAATAAGTATTATTTATCTCCCTTTAAGTCATGGTTAAAGGTGTTTTGCGCTTCTTGGCTACGTCAGCCAATAAATGTGAAATCAGAGCCAGAAAAACTTGTTTTTCGTACGTATTTTAAGCCAAACCGCATGTATGTTTATTACATTCTGTTAAAAGATCGCTGGTGTAAACACTGTTCTAGAAGATAATCGAAATAATGGTGCATTTTGTGAAGTAGTGTTTCGTTTTGTTTCAAACGATGCAAGAGATTGTCAGACATTGATTTAGAATGGCTTTTGGTCGGGAAACTTGCCGAATCACTACGACGGAAATGTACATGAAATATGGCATCCAAATCGTGCGGAATTTCACCGGCAAGTTTCCAAAATATTCTCCGAGTTTCGCTTTTTGTTGAAAATCATTCGAATTTATGGTCGGATAAATAGAAATTAGCATTGGAAATATATAATAAACTTATTTGTAAATGTATGTTGGCAACGTTCATGACATTTCCTTTTAGTTAACAGATATAATATATTCGTTCATCTTGAAGAAAAATATCGGTAAATGTCTAGAAAAGTTGAAACTATAAAAACTTTATATTTCGGATAAAACAATTTATTCTTAGTTAACCAATTTTTCGTTCAAACTTTGTTGTTATAGAAATATTTTAAAGCCAGTTTATGAAAATATAAAATCAGTTTCCACAATTTATAATTATAATATTTGAACAATTATTATTGAATGTATGATTGTTTCCAAAGTTAGTTTCTGTATATATGTATTAAGGAAAACGGGAATAATTTGGCCAATTCATTTAATTTAATTGCAAATTGTGCGGCGATGATAAATTGCGGGGGGACCGGGGTTGTGTTTTAATTAGAAAGTTTCCCTCTGGATGGAATTAACACAATTTCCCAATTATTATCAATAACTTTTATCTGCGTCGACGTGCCTTCGGCCATTGCGGCCAAATTAACACAACGACTTCGTCTCGTAAACTCGCAGTCGACCTGAAAATTACTGAATCTATCATCAATTAGTTATCTTTTCAAAATAGAACTAAATTTGTTCATTCTTATATTCGCATTTTTTTTTTTATTAATTCAAAGAGTAAAATATGAAATGCATATAAAACGCAATGCTTAGCTTGCAAAAAATATTAATATATGTCAGCAAAATGCGTGTAAAACTTATGAGCATTATATTATTTCTATATCTCTGTTAATAAAAAACGCAAGATTTAAAACTTATATAATTTAATAGTATAGAAAATGCTTCAAATTTTCAGACATTCGCTTATATTGATAATACAAAACACATTTTTATAGTTTATTAAATTACAAACATTACTTTTAAAACTTTGAAAAATATTGTATATTGGTAAAATTTGAACCTGAGGACATATGGCTTTTTTATTCTTGAAATGTATATTATATTTCAATGTTTAAGTATTTTTGTAAGTTATTAAATGCTCCGACTTTTTTAAACCAATATGTATTTTTAAAAGGAAAAACATTAATGTTTGTGTAAATATGATTAGAGAAGTATATAAAAATAAATAAAATCGGATAAAAAATAATAGATTAATGACAAATTGGAACAGTGAATAAAACAGAATTATTTGCATGAATATATATTTTCATATTCACTCTAGTATTTTACGTTCTTCAAGATTCGTTTGGTTATTATTAAAAATACCTATATTTACTCTGGTGTCTTAGGTTCGTGGAGATTGGTTTTTGTTGTATTTTAGAAATACATATAAAGAATTGGCTCAAATACGATTTTTTAAAGTTTACTCTAGTACCTTAGGTACTTCAATTTTGATTTGGTTGGTATTAACAATAC
Organism: Nicrophorus investigator; assembly: GCA_963457615.1. Classification (NCBI taxonomy): domain Eukaryota; kingdom Metazoa; phylum Arthropoda; class Insecta; order Coleoptera; family Silphidae; genus Nicrophorus; species Nicrophorus investigator. The sequence continues at coordinate 17,625,917 of OY735140.1, read as the reverse complement.
ATACAAATAATTGACATAAATATCTATTTCCATATTCACTCTAGTGCCTTAGGTTTGTGAAGCTTGGTTTGGTTCTATTTTAGAAATGCATAAAAATACAATTTTTCTATGTTCACTCTAGTGCCTTAGGTTCTTCAATTTTGGTTTGGTTGTATATTAAAAGTACATACAAATAATTAACACAAATATCTATTTCCATATTCACTCTGGTATATTAGGTTTGTGGAGCTTGGTTTAGAAATACATACAAATAATTGGGTCAAATATGATTTTTCTATATTCACCCTAGTACCTTAGGTTCTTTAATTTTAGTTTTGGTTGTATATTACAAATACATACAAATATAAATAATTTGCATGAATATGTATTTCCATATTCACTACAGTTCCTTAGACTTGGAGAGTTTGGTTTGGCTAAATTTTTAAAGTACATGTAAATCGTTTCCACAAATATGTATTTCCATATTCACTTTTGTGCCTAAGGTACTTCAAGTTTGGTTTGATAATATATTCTATTTCCATATTGTATCTTGCGTTAGATTTAAAGATTGCTTGTACAAAGGGTCAGAAATCTCGATGATAAAAATGCTACATTATTAATATTGTCTTTCTCAATATTAACTATAAGTTTTAAATCTAACATAGATTGCACATTAAATAAATAAGACTGCGACTAAAACTATAAAATTATTAATTTAAAGAAAAACGAATTGTAATTATTATTAGTTTTTCACCATAACGGACGTTATCTAATATTTTTAGGGTGATTATTAAATATAGATCTAAACTGAAGTAATTTGTTCTATAAAACATACAAATATTTATTATTATAATTACTTTTTCAACATGTTCAACAATAGCATTTTTTGCTACATAGGAATATATTATATAATGTAGTTAATTTATTGCATAAGACATATATGGTTATTTATTAATGGATTAAGTTTCAAGAGACAAAGGAAATAATCTGTAGTTAGAGAATCTCTAAAAAAAGGTTATTCACTTGAGGTATCTTGACAAGGACGAAGGACGCAATAAGTATGTCAAATGTTAGCCTGGCTATGCTACTAACCACTCTGTGCTTAACGTAGATGAATCATTTCCACTGTTCATAATACGTTAAAAGTAAGAAAACGTTTTATACGCTTGACATACATTCAGAATTTATTAAAATATTTATAATGTAGAAAAATGCTTTCAATATACTTTTATAAAAAAAAATGTTTAAATTAAATTAAATACAAATTAATTTAAGAATTAATATTCATTAATTAATTATTTATAAGCATATGTATTTATTTTTCTTTAATTATGATTTTAATCACATTTGCAATTAATATTACATCATTTCCACTACCATAATAGTCTTGTTAACTTCTTATATAATATTCAAGCAATTAGAATCTACTTTAAATGCAATTACGTGATTGCAATAATTACCAAGAAAGGAAATCAAAATGATTAAACAAAAAAAACTGCATGTTTACTTGATAACTTTAAGCTGTAAAATTAGACATCCCGGGATTTATTTAATCCGCTCTAAAGCTTTCCGAGAAGTTAAGGAAAGAAGCAGATTTCTTAATGGAAGTCATTTCATCGTAAAAAATGTGTTTTGCGCTAAGAAATATTATATTATTTTCTTTAATTAAAAAAACTTCCAATACAAACAAATTCTCATTATTATTGTATATTAAGAATAATTCAAGCTAATAACTGTTTTTGTGTATTATTATCGTCCATTTCAGTTTATTCGCTTTTAATTCTATTGAAATTACTTGTTTGCAATTTTAGTGAAAACTATCAATTATTTATCAATCTGTTGGATTTGAGCTGCACGCGAACCATCGTTTATTAATTCAACTTGAACTTGTTACATATCTATATCACTTATTATTAAATTGGATTAGAAAGTATGTAAAGTGTGTTTTGGTCCCAAGTGAATGCGACCTCTTCTGCGTCCTGGATGCAGCGATCCGAAACCATAATACTAAATCAATTCGGGGCCCGATCGTCTAGCTGACCTGATATTTGTGTCCTAGAAAGCGCCGAGAAAATATTATCACTTTACTTCGGATTCGGTTATTTTTCTTTCCACTTGTACCTTCAGACACCTACATATTTTCTGGTAATAAATTATTGTATGCAAGCTCATTGAAATTTACTTTTGGAAATTGGGGGATTTGCAGAGAAGGGTTTCTTGGAGTTAAACCCTTTTAATTGGGACTCCTGTGGAAATGTCCGCCGTCTGATTATCATGCCAAGAGCAGTGCTCTGCGAGCCAAGTGAGACGTGCATTAAATGTGTCCTAGTCGTTCTGTGATGTTCAATCCGTCTGCCTTCTGATAACAGCATCCATTACGGCCCAGCTGATCTTAACGGGCCAAATTAAAACTTCCTGGTGCTCTCGACTCTCTCAAGTTTAAGTGATTCATATTGCGTGTCTCTTGATCCACATGAAAACTTTCTCGCGCTAAACTTCATCACCTCATGCCAATTACACCCATGTTTTTCATTTTCGCTTTACTCTAGATTACGATGCTCGTGATTAAATGTGCTGTGCATTTTAATTGCAACCGTTTTTAAATACAATCTAAAAAATATCTATTTTCATACTGTTTCTAAAGTAAAAGTTTTCTCAGGCACTTTCATTTATTTCATTTCTATGAGCAGAAGATTTCATTAAAGCAATAACCTTGAAATAACTTAAATTCATTAACATTCAAAGCCCTTCATTTGCTACGTGTAATATTATTCAATATTATACACACATTTACATACAATAGACCATAAAATAAGAAAATTAAAATTTAGAAAATATATTTATATTTAAATAATAATTTATTGGTCAGAATTTAAAAGAAATAATATTTATCTATAAATAAATTAATAACAAAATTAAACAAATATAACTGGCCAAAGTGTTAATTGAAAATTAAAATAAAAAAGCAGTCATTGCACAAAAGACATGATTACATGGACATCCAAATTTGGATTACGAGCGATACAAAATTTGGAAATGGAAGAAATATTGGAATCTCCTCCGTCGAGGAGATGAATAATTTTGGTTTTGGTTATTAGGAAGTCGAATTTTGGTAAGGATGCGAAGAGCAGAACTCTGGCACTGAATTTCGACATTGGGAAAGAACAGATATATGGAAGGTCAGGGAATGGAAATGATTTTATTTATTTTTGATTTGAGTTATTTGGAACGGGAATTGCGGTTTAGTTTCGAATTCAGAAGGATTCGTAGGTTTTTTTACAAGCGGCGATGGAAATATGTAAATACGGAGGCGCCATTTGTTGAACCAAGATATGGTTGAGTAGAGGATTGAAGAGAGGATGTTCTCACCAATGTGGTATTATTAGCATATTGGAGGATATAAAGTTTGAATCGAAGCTATATATAAGAAATTTTATATAATAGATATAATTTTAAATTTATTGTCACTCTATCAATAAATATTCTAAAAGGAGTGTGATTCTCGGATTAAGACACTATAAATTTTTCGTCCTAAAATATCAGTATTATCATTAAAATAATATTCTAATATTAAGGAATATTAGATAATAAAAAAAATTGTATGCCATAAATATAAAATTTTCTTATTATGATATATATAGGCACGTCTTTAAACTAAAGATTTGGCCACAAAAGTAACTTTATGAATGAATGACTCATTTTCCTTAACAAGAAAGTTGTGTTACAAAACTAAATTTTTGTATACCGTATTTTTCGGACTATAATTTGAGGTGCAATTTATAAGATGATTTTTAGAAGAAAAAAATAATATTATTCTCGGATTGTACTCATGTTTCCATATTGTTTTGCATAATTGATCACATTTAGTTTATATCTCACGTTATATGAATGTCTTTTTTGTTTTACGCTCATTTTTTCTAATATTAGAAAAAAATATTAAAGATTTATAAAAGTAATTCAAATGAATCGTACAAAAGCGCAAACGATTACAGGCTATGCCTAAAACTACCTATCGACGATAATAGACAAAGAGTGTAGGTAAATCGGCAATTTCCCCGCTTGTCTTGAGATAACTTGCGTCATATCTACCTTCAGTGGCGTGCCATATTTTTCGGACCATAAGACGCACCCAAAATTTGTGTCCATTTTTCTATGTAAAAAAGTGTGTCTTATAGTCCGAAAAATACGGTCATTTAGATTTACATCCGTTTTCATATTGTCATTACACATAATATAAAATTTAAGCAAAAAGTAATTAGAATAAGTAATTATCATTAATGATACATAGTTTCATGTTTTTTTTTTATATATATTATTTGTACTATGTTACAAATGGGATGGAGTAATATGCAGAAAATCTGCAGACACTAAATTTTAATTCAGCAAAGTGATAATGATATACACGAACTAAATAGTATGGAAATGATTGAATTTTATTTTGGATTTGAGTTATTTGGAATGGGGATTGAGGTTTAGTTTCGAATACAGAAGGTTAGCTACAAGGGACGATGGGAATATGGAAATACGGTTAATTTTGAGATGCTATTTATTGAACAATGATATGATTGAGTAGAGGAGATTTTGAAGGTTAAGTTTAGAGGATTGAAGAGGAAACCAATGTTGTATCATTAGCATATTAGACGATATAAAGTTTGTTATTGAAAGTGTTGGAATTGGGGCTATATATATCACAAATTTTATATAACAGAGACAGATTTTATTTTAATTTTATTGTCGCTCTAACAATAAATATTGTAAAAGAAGTATGATTCTATACATTTTTCTTTTGAAAAATCAGTATTTTGATATAAATATTCTAAAATTAAAGAATATTAGATACTGAAAAATTGCCATTACTATAAAATTTTCTTATTATGATATATAGTCACGTCTTTAAACTACAGGTTTGGCCACAAAAGCAATAAATTTATGAATGCATCCGCCTTTTTAACTCATTTGCCATAACTAGAAAGTTGTGTAACAAAACTAATTTTTCGTATATATCTGTGGTCGTTTAGATTTGTATATATACATCCGTTTTCGTATTGTTGTTACACATAATACAAAATTTGAACTAAAAAAGTCATAAGAAATATAATTATCATTAATGATACATAGTATCAAGTTTTTTTTATATTATTAGTAACGTAGTTGACGTAATAAAAACATATAGCAAAACTTTAATTTGAAAATTTTGGACGAATCTAAATTTTAATTGAGTTATATGATACACTCAAACTAAACAGAACTGAAATAGTCAAATATAATGCAGATATAGATCAAAATGCATGGATAGACAAGTATTAATTGTTAATACGTGCTTAAGCTGCGGGAAATAAATGAAACGTTCAATATTATGCAATTCATCTCGGATAATGAAGGTTGGGATTTATTTTGCTGTTTATGTTTGTGTAGCGGGTTTAAATCCGTAGGTTTTGTAATTCTATTAAATTTATGTATTTCATTTTAATGCAGTGCGCTAATGCCATTAGCGATCGCATGACGGGGGAGTGGATGTATTTTCTGCGAAAATTGTATCCACAAAATACGTATGAATGGCAAATGAATGCTAGTAGCCACTGACCTTTTCAATTCGCAATAACCGAGGGATTTAATTACGAATGCACGTAGCAAACTAATGGCATCTAGCTGTACCGTTACTATTACTATTGCTCTACAACCACTCTCTTTACTATTTCGATTCAGCGCTATTGAATTAATGACTTCGATTATTTGCCAAGCACCGCATCTGAATATACTCCACCCAGGTCGGTCTTGGATTACGCCATCAAAGTACGCACGCACAAGGGACTAAAATTATATTGTTTATTAAATCCGCCTCCCCCGCAGACATACATAACATGAGGGGGATTTCTGATGCTTAATCCGTTTCGCGCAGCTCCCCTCGAAAAACAATGAGCGCGAATATGGACTTATCCAACTTTAATTGAATTTATTCCGTTACGGCCGCGAAACAATACAATAACAGAGACATTCTAGCCATTGCTTAATTAAACATTAATGTTGAGCCATTAATGTTCGAATATTGTTTTTCGGAGCTTCGGTGGGGCTGGAATGGGGCGCGCTTTAATCAAGTTAACTTTAAAACAAAAAAATTCCAGGCTCCCCTCACTTTTGTGCGGATTTCGCTAACGTTTTCCAACATTTCAATTTCGTTTAATGCCACTGAAATCCTTCTAAACTTTTTTAATTGAAACGAAAAATAAAATGTAATTGTTCTTTCATTGTTTTGTGCAACAACTCTGTTATTGCCAATGTCCGTCGGTATTCAAGATTTTCACACGTGTAATGATAATCGCTTATTAAAAACCTACATTGTTTACGTTTTTTAATAATCATATTATTGTACAAAATTAATGCAGATCGAAAACTCCAAACTTAAAAAAACTTTAATTTTAGTAAATTTATAAATATTTTTTTTTATGAATATCAAAACGAATACATCAATTAGTAATTGTATTATGAGCAGCATTATTCAAAATCTTTAACTTGTTCAAAGTTTTATTTTCATTTTGAAAGTTTCACATGAACAAAACTCCTAAATATTTAATATTCCTTATAATTTATCATTACATTTTCAAATTATTACCAATAACCAATTATATATTTTATAGAAAATAAGTAAACTACATTTAATTACATAACTACAATTGCCCTTTGTAACAGTTAATAATTTTTATTTTGTTATTATTATATTAAATTTGTTTTTATATATGACTGTCATAATAAATGTTATTATTAGTTTAATTTATTAAAAATTATTAGGGAAATAATGATAAATCGCTCTTAGTAACAATTGATCTTTTTGTTTAATTTTTGTTATTATATAAATGTTACAATAAATATAATTAGTAGTAGACATTTAGCTGTTTTCATATAAAGGGCTATTGACCGCAGTCAAAATATAATTATTATTATATTATAAATATATTTATTTTAAATAAACAGATTTGTATCATGAATACTCCAGATTTGCTGAAGAAATACCAAAAGTTTAATCTAATTAATTATTTATCATGTTTTATATATAGTATATGTTTCATAAAGGTAAAATTACAAAAAAAACTGGTGATGTATGTAATTTTAGAACGTTTGTTAATTACAAAATTATTAATAAAATTATTTTAAGTTTTTAAACTTTCAGTTGGAAAATGAATATGCATTAAGTATATATTTTTATGTAAGAAAATATAGACAATGAATAATAAATCGAAATATACTGAAAATGGAATGAAGATTTTAACAAAACCTATAGGGATTTATACGTATGTGGATAAGCTCAATAATATTGGAGACAGTTCACCTGAGGGGTAGAATGAATAAGATAGTCGCAGCATCAAAAAGCACCATAGGTCCCCGTTGTCGTGCACAAAACACATGCTAAACCTCGATGTAAATGATGCAAAATGCGTCCCTTTCGAGCGAAATCTCCATACACCCTCAAAGCCCTCATAAATAAACTTATTGGGCACACTGTTTTATACATATAACTTGTTTCAGTTGCTTAGTTTTGTTTTATTTATAATAATGTTTCGCAGCCCATTCGTCGACGATAAGACTAATTTGACGCGGGACTAAACCCACTCACTTTTACTACCAATAAAAGTCTATGCGAGATAAAAATAACTCAAGGCTTGTCGGGATTCACCCTATCCTCTTTCCGTTAGATCTCGGATGGTCCAAATGCAACACTTTTACACGGTCAATCGTTTAATTTTGAACGAAGTTTAGTACCGTTAGAAGATTCAATTTAAGAAAGAACATGAATTTGTATTAAATTGTATAAAAAAAAACATTCATAATGCAATTCATAATGTGATTTTTCGCTACTTCAAATGCTTTGGGCTGCGAAATCCCAGGAAGCAATTATAGATTTAAATATATTTTATAGAAAAATATAGTTAAGTAATCAATTATCAAATTTTAGTTTTCATATGAAATTATGTTCATATTTATATTGACAAGAATTATGTGCGAATATTAGATCTGTATTTTCTTTGCAAATTATCAAAGTTTAGTAACGTCAGGCACAATGAATTAAGTGCTAATTCTAGATTAGTATTTTTAGAGTAAAAATATCATAAAATAGTAAAATTTATTATTATTAACTGATTTAGAAAATCTAATAATTTGTCTTACTATTTAAGTAAGATACACAAATATCAACAACTAGATATATTTCATAAAAGCAAAATTTTGTACTGTTTAAAGATTAAAATATTTAAAATTTACTAGAATATAATTATATTTATTGCAACACTGTGGTTATAAAAATGATATTATTAATTATAATTATAGTTCATCTTCAATACTTATACTATTTATATTATTTGAGCGTATAATTATAATTGATTATTACGATATACTAATGATTACAAAATGTCTTTAATCTGTGTTTTAATCATACTCGTGCAAAGAGGTTAACATAAATTTACATCTTTACTGAAACACCAGGATATGAATATTTTTCATTTACATATATTAAATGTTTGAAATTAGAACGAATTCAAGTTTCATTTTGTTTACCTATTTGCAATATTGAATTTACAATATATGATAATGTGGGGGTACGTAGTAACTGAATATTTGATATTGATATTTACATTTATTTGATTTTATCTACCTGGTTTGCCTTTCAGCAAATGGAAACGATTGTTATGGAGAGGAGAAAAAAGAAAAGTACAAACAAAGTGCAAAACAAATATAGGGAAACGCAGTTGTATCAAGTGGAATCAATAGGGTGGAAAGAAAATTTGCGCAGACTAAGATAAACAGAGGCGAGGTAGAGACATCAACTGCGTTGATCCATTCGCAATGGAATGCAATTGTTATTCAAACGCCGATTGATTTTATTCTACCTAGAAGCGATGCTGCTTTATATTTGTTGTACACACTCTTCTTTTTTTTTTGCAATTTAAATTAATTGTGTTTGGAATAAGTTAAGAGCGTGTTCTTTATTTGGGGCAATTACGAGCGATACAGCAATTTGTTCAGCATTAATTTGGAAATTTGGAAGTAATGAATTTCGCGCCCCCGCTTTTATATTTTAATTCGCTAAAAATAGATTTGCGCTGGCCGCTAGCCAAGGAAATTCTCGCACTTTCTCAAAGAAATGACTTGGTTTTTGTTTTCTTAGCTTTTTTTTGCCTTCTTGTTTATTCTTTCTCGAACTTTCCATTAATGTAATGGATGTCGGAGCAGCCGTTAATGTAATTAAGTTTGCAAAGTTATTTTGTAGTTGCAAATGTTTATTCAATTGTTGAGTGTAGTTAGGGTTCTATTGGATCGGATGGAATTGTTGATAAAATGAGTTTAAGTAATAGCCGGGCAGAGTGACGCAACTGAGTGCGAGCGAGCGTGCATGTAGAGTGGTGGATGAAGAGAAGAAAAGAAGCGCGTCGGGTTTTGAATTGAAAAGAGTTTTACCGGAAATTTGAACGTCATCGTTGTTGAAGACGATCCAGAGGGAAAAGAAGTGATCGACTCCTAGGTTAGCCGTGAGTTGACCATCGATGCCGGAAGTGTTGGGCAGTGTTATGGTCTGGTTGGCCGGAATCGGTCGAAGCACGGAGAGGAGAAGAACGGTCGCGGCGACCAAGCGGACACCGACGCACCAAGACATGACACGGGCACGAGGGTCTCTGGCTTACTGAACTGCTGAACCTGATGGACAGGACTACTCGGAACCAACTAAACTGGTACCAGAACTGCGCTGAACAACCACCACGCTGAACTGCGTTAGACCTTCGACTCTGTCAGACTATGTAATGCGACCATCCACACTCCACAACTCTGGACATCAACAAGAAGTCGCGCGCACCAATCGATCCATCCCATCCATTCCCATTCCCAGCCTGCACGCGCATTCCAACCATTTGAATTCCATTGTTGTTGTTCCCTTATTATTTTCAACCGCTTTGTTTTCTTATTAATGTTATCCCGATCCGATTGATACGACCCGATGCCTTCGTACTTCTCCCCGGCGGCAATAACTCAATTGGAAACTTTTACTCTTAGAACCACCCCCCTCATTTTCGTATCATCTCAATTACTAAAACGGCATCAAATAACAACCGAACTACAACTTCAGTCATGATAAAATAAACTTATTTTGTTTATAGAGCAGCTTTCTAATTTCACCGCATGATGCTCAAATATACGCATTTAAAGACCTCAATTCACTCAACAACTTTTCGCAGTGACTTCACTACCAAATATCTTTGAATCACTAGTTCCGAGAAGTCATCTGACTCATAGCAATTATTCTAATAAATCGAATGAATCGCATTCACAAATTGCTATGATAATTTTTCTAATTCATATATTCATAACACATTATTTAATAGTTACTTTATCATGATTAATGTATTTTTTATTTAATATTTTTTCAATTTGTTATAATAAATAATATTATTACCAAAATTTGTCTATATTTGATTAAAAAAAAACTAAGAAAAGTATAAAATTGTTATTACTAAAATAGGTTAAACATAAAGTATGCACATGTCAATAACAAAAAATAAGTATGTTAATTGTATAATTTGGAATTTCCAAATGATAAGTGAATATTACAAACTGGGAATTCAAGACGGAAAATCTGTGATAAATATATATTTCTAATAATATTATTCAGATTGGAATTTCTTAAAATTAAATTCTTTTTAGCCCACAAAAATAATAGTCTTTTAGAGATGAAAAATTATAAATTAAAATAATTGTTTTAATTAATTTTTATACTTTCATATTTCTAATTCTAACACCAGCTTTTAATATGTTTTTTTAACTTGGTGTATGTACTATGACTAAAGTAACCTGCACTTACTTTAGTATGCACTTCAAATATAAAGTGCAACTTGCATGCTTTTATTATAAAATCATTAATAATGTATGTGGCAATGCATCATATACAAAAGTATATTCCGTGAATATAGTTCTATTAGAAAAGATCGTGCTTTCGTACATTTTATTAAAAAATATTTATTGACTTTATGTAATTTAATTTTGATTAGAAATTTTCTAATACAGACTTAAAATAAAAACAAAAGTTTAAGACAATGTTATTTTTCTAATGATGCAAGTAGATATTATTTTTGACATAATTATTATTATATTTGCAATATTTAATATATTTTTAGTAAAAAAAATAAAGTACAAAGTAAATTCCAGACTAAATGATCTAAATGAGCATTAAAAATATTTGTGGTAGCAACAAATTTATAGATTTCTTGTCTCAGTATACTTAAAAATAACCTAAATAAATAAGTTATTTTTAGTAGGTCTGTTCGCCTGTAATAATAATAAGTTAATAATAATATTTATTAAATAAGTCGGGAAAAACAGAACAAGAACATGGGGAATATGTTTTGCAGATATTTTATTATTATTAGGCTTTATTTATTCTTTATTATATTAGTTTTTTACTTTGTGAATTAATTTAGTGTTTACAGTTAAGTTTGATTATAATTTAGTTTCTTTTAATATTTTTAAACAGGAGTTAGTGAATTTTGACTAATTCAAATCATTTATATAATTTGTAATTAGTTCCTTCCATATTTCTTCTTTTGCATAAATATTTTCTGTAACATTAATAGTAAATTGTTGAAATTTTGAGAAGAAATATTTATAATTTCTTAAAAAAGCCAGTAAAGTTTATATTGATTTAAACATGAAATTAATATTATTTACATGATAATATCTACGTTTTTTTCATCTATAAAATTATCTATAAAAGCTTTAGCTGAAGCTGATTTTGAAATATTTAATGCAGACATTACCCATAAATATATTGTTGATGAAATGTTTCTATAAAATACTGAACTTAAATGAGAATTTTAAATATTCAAAAGCGATCCACATTATTTTCAAAGGTTGTCCATTTTTTTCATTAAAATTTAGGAATTTTACAAAATTTGTGTGTGAACTGAACCGCTAAATGTCTGAAAAATGATAGAACTCTCCTTGAAAGAACACAACTGATATTGAAGAGATATCGCATTTTATCATTAAGTAAAAAAATATTAATACTGAAAAACAATTAATAATAAAATGCTGTGATATGATGGTTTCGGCAAGTATTAAAACAGAAAGAGCTTTTTCTTTTCTAGTGAAATATGAACAAAAAATTAAAAGAATTAATTATGCTTTCTATTTGATGAAATAATGTATAAGTTCATTATGTTTTGTTGAAGTATTCAACTTTCATTAAAACTTAATAGGATATTTTTGTGTCCACGATAATCGCTTCTCAACCTTCTATTCAACTGATTTAACACCTCCTCCGAAACCCTTATGCAAGTCCATATGTAATTCAACATTCATTATTCATAAACTGCACGAGATACACCAAAATTAGCAAAGAAGAAATATACTTCTCCATATTGAAAATATTTTGTACATCAATATAATAAAGCTCTTCAAATTATCTATTGGTTAAGAGTTAGAAGGGCGATTTTCTCTCGATTTGGGTCTACTGATTCGAACTCTGTCAATCGAGGCCCTTTGGGCCAACCAAGTCGTACGTTGCAATAGCCGAGTTAAGGATAGCAGCAGATACACGGAGAAAGGAATAGTGGAATCGCATCGAATCAATATACGAATTACTATGAACAACATGCATGAAATAATTTATAAAAAATAAAACCACAAAAACCAACCACAAATTGAAATAATTGATAAAATATTTTTAAAAATATGGCACATGTTCGAATGACGTAAATACCTAATTACCTAGGACGTCAATGCTTCCATCCGTCGGGTCACTAAGAAGGAGAGCACGTCAAGCGACAATTCCCATTTGCTGAAACGACCCCAAGTTCTAGTCGGAGAATATAGCCTTTCAATATTATAGAACTGCACGATCTCAAAGATACAAACACACGAATAACCTAGTATTACTTGAATTTTCTTGCAACATTCACTCTTTAAAACGAGTGTATTGATATTATTATATCATTTGCAGTTTTCTGTGTCAAACTTGAAGAAATGTGTTTATAAGCTTTACGTTTTTGCTTATATCCCAAAAACTATGCATGCCCGATTCATTATTGAGCACGCAAATTAAAGATAAATGTTTACACTTTAAAAATAGTATATTTGTATTATTATAACATTTGTCGTTTTCTCGAAATTCACAGTCAAACTTGAAGACACTTTTTTTTGTCTTATATTTTTATTTACAATCTGTCCGCGTGGACATTCAGTAAATCTGGTGTGACATTTTAATCTGTGTTGACATTTATATTATTTTTAGATAAACTTCCCAATGGAAGTTTTACCATTTGGCTTGGCTGGGATTTGAACCCGAAACTCACAATCGTGAGGTGGCAACTCTAACCATTCGGCTATGAGGAAGACACTTTTAACTTCGAAAAAGCAGCTTTTCGGGGCGGATTGTAGACCGCGTACAGGTGGATGCATCTCTTTGTTCAAGAGGACCTAGTAACGCCCAAGCATCTATTGTTGTTTCCTACAAGATCTTTAGAGATAGTATAATACATCTAAGTGTCAGTAGCAGTAAAAATACTGGATAAAGTAAAAATAACATTTTTCAGCAAAAACCTGGAGAGACTAATAGTATTTCTTTGCTCTGGAGGACCCAGCAACACCCAAGAATCTATTGTTGCTTTCTAGATTATCCTTAGGGATATTATAATACATCTGAGTATCAGCAGTTGTAAAAATACAGGAAATACACAAAGTATAACGTCGTAACACCGCTAACATAATATACAGCTCGTAATAAACGAATAGATTACGTCACGAATCTACCAATGAGCTGATTGGATAGGATATACTGTATCCTTTGAATATGAATACTCGATGATCAAGAACTCCATGGCCTGAATAAATATTCAAACCAGACATCACCAACATGTTCCCAGAAGACCATAGGGAAAAGAACTTGCTTTCGACCCGGCATAAAGGATGTCAAACTCAAACTCAAACTCGATGATCAATTAACACGAATAGTTATCGATTAATTAAAGAAAACATTGTATTGTAACGATTTGTAAAAATTGTTAAATAAATGATAATTTACATATTTCTTTGAAAATATTTATTTTTCAATGCATTGGGATTCTCAACTTAAATGAATGTCAACAGCCATCAGATTTACTTAATATTCGTTTTGATTAACCAGTTTTTACTTGACATATGTCTATTGGTAAAAGAAAATTTTTGTAATTTTTGTATGACCTATCTGTAACACATGTGGCTTATTATTTTTATTTCTACAATGTTGTCGGAAAATAATATGTTACATTTTCTAATTTATATTTCATGCTTTAATAACGCGCTGTATATCATTATTAAATTTAATATGTAATTATATGCTATACATCAAACGTATATCGTAATTAATTAAATTTACCTCATTAGTGTAAGTTCGTTTGTATATAGAATTATGTACTAGTAGTATAATATATGTCCTATGATCAATGGCAACCTCATAGCTTTCATAAGATTTATAAATTTAATTAAACGAATCCACTGATTTTAACAACAACATGAAATAAATGATTTCTATCAATATTTCAAACATTTTTTGATGAGTGATGAGAACGGATGAAAGAAAGAAAGAGCAAAGAAAGAGAATTTGCGGAAATATTATCTTTATATATTGTATCGAGTTTTGTGAGTTTATTTTGCGGTATACAAGCAGTCGAAGCAGAAATACGATACACTCAGCCAACCGTCGTACGGGGAACAATACTTTATCCGCGTTGTAAACGTGGGATGTAATAACAGTTCCATTTTGGCTTGAGGTTTAATCTGTTCAATCTGGGAACTGCGTGAATGCACTACAAGTCAATTCCATATTAAGGGCTTTTAATTAGTCCCAACAAACTCAACCGTTCCAAATTAAATGAAGCGTCACACCGAACGTACTTGTATCACATTGAATTTATTTTAAATTACAAATCCATCAAATCCAGAGCACATACATCAAATATAAATAGTCACTCTAATGTTCTATAAACAATAAAAGCAATGTAGTATCTATGACCATAAGCGTTGCAATTAATTATCTAAACTGAAGTGTAGTTAGCAAATGCAAAATTACAACCGTAACAACTAATGTTACGCGATTAACAATTATACTAAATAAAATGAAAATGGAAGTTAATAAATTTTATTTGACTAATTATTTAATTCTATTGAGTTTAATAGAAAATAATGTCCGTTGCATAGTATGAAATATAAGTTAAAAAATTAACTTTAATCAATTATATATTTTCCAGTTTGTCAACCATTACTATCTTTCTAAAAACTAAACGATTTCGCTCTCATAGAACTTCATATCAAAAACCGGTGAGAACATAGTGAAAAATCTCCCGAGGGTTTTTTTATTAAACCAATTCTGATACGTGCGTTCTGTTAGGCAATCTACACTATAAACTTAATTTACCTCTTTGTAGGCCACAGCAACTTTACAAAATAATTAAGTAAAATATGTAAATAATAAAGTTTATATTGATTTAAATATTGATTTAAAAATGAAATTAATATTATTTACACTATAAAATCTACATTTTTCAGCTGCATCTGATTGTAAAATGCTTACCCATAAATATATTGTTTTTCTATAAAATACTGTTTTAAGCAAAAACTTAAATGTGAATTTTACATATTGAAAATTTCAAAATTTTCAGAGGTTGTTCAATTTTTTCTTTAAAATTTAGGATTTTTTTTCAGTTGAATTAATCTGCCATTACCAAAATTTTTGTGTGAACTGTTAGGCAATCGACACTATAATTTTAATTTACCTCTTTGTAGCCCTCAGCAGTTTTACAAAATAAAAAAGTAAAATATGTCAATATTGTTGCTTTTTTTGCATTCCATATTAAAATTAAGCTTAAATAAGCAGCTGCAAATAAAATTACCCGCAATTATATCTAAAGTAAGCTACAAGTCAAAATCAAATAAATTATACAGAAGTTCTTCAAAACTGATAAATAGAAATTATTATTGTCGACCCAATATATATTAATGTTGCAATAATGACACAAAATTTGTATGAGATAATTGTATGTTTTAATAATTATTATTATTCACCACAGGTTTTCTTGTTCAAGAAATAATAATAATTCTAAATATAATAAATAAAATAACTTATACATTATATAAGATTTATTCATTCAAGTGTGAAATATTCCTTCGAATTGGTTGAGTTAAAAAAATAATTACATTATGATGATATTTTATTATTTTTTGGACTTCTAAAAAATAAGCTTAAACTAAAAGCTGCAAATAAAGTTAAAGTAAGCTACAAGTCAAAATCAAATAAATTACACAGAAGTTCTTCAAAACTGATAAATAGAAATTATTTTTGTTGACCTAAATATATATTAATGTTGGAATAATGACACAAAATTTGTAGATAATTGTATGTTTCAATAATTATTACTAATCACCACAGGTATTCTCGTTCAAGAAATAATAATAATTATAAATATAATAAATAAAATAACTTATACATCTAAGATTTATTCATTCAAGCGTGAAATATTCCTTCGGATCGGTTGAGTTAAAAAAATAATTACATTATGATGATATTTTATTATTCTTCGGACTTCTAAAAAATAATGAAATATCTTTGAAAATTTTTGTATCAAACCTTATATGTTTTCGCACACCGTTTGAAAATCATTGATGAATCGAATATTTGGAAAACTCGAAGACAAGATGGTTATACTTCTTAATTAATTCTTAATTGTTTTTGAAGTTTATCTATTTTTTTTTAATGTTCGCTTTTATCGTTTGATTGCATTTTAATCTTATCACTTAAGAATATCATGTGTTAATGTTATTTAAGTATTTTTTGTGGTTAATTATATATTAATTAAGTTTACTGAATTATTTCATATTTTATCTAAATCAATATATTACAAATTGAGTTTATTTTGCGGTATTACAAGCAGTCGAAGCAGAAATACGATACACTCAGCCAACCGTCGTACGGGGAACAATACTTTATCCGCGTTGTAAACGTGGGATGTAATAACAGTTCCATTTTGGCTTGAGGTTTAATCTGTTCAATCTGGGAACTGCGTGAATGCACTACAAGTCAATTCCATATTAAGGGCTTTTAATTAGTCCCAACAAACTCAACCGTTCCAAATTAAATGAAGCGTCACACCGAACGTACTTGTATCACATTGAATTTATTTTAAATTACAAATCCATCAAATCCAGAGCACATACATCAAATATAAATAGTCACTCTAATGTTCTATAAACAATAAAAGCAATGTTGTATCTATGACCATAAGCGTTGCAATTAATTATCTAAACTGAAGTGTAGTTAGCAAATGCAAAATTACAACCGTAACAACTAATGTTACGCGATTAACAATTATACTAAATAAAATGAAAATGGAAGTTAATAAATTTTATTTGACTAATTATTTAATTCTATTGAGTTTAATAGAAAATAATGTCCGTTGCATAGTATGAAATATAAGTTAAAAAATTAACTTTAATCAATTATATATTTTCCAGTTTGTCAACCATTACTATCTTTCTAAAAACTAAACGATTTCGCTCTCATAGAACTTCATATCAAAAACCGGTGAGAACATAGTGAAAACATATTTCATATTTTATCTAAATCAATTTGTAATATGTTGAAAGTGAATTGAATTATACTATATAAATTAACTTAAACATAAAAATACATTTAAATTTGAACACAAAATGAATAAAAAGTGTCATTTTAATTTATTTTGTATTAATAAATAAAATGATTAAGTGGAAACATTTACATATTTTAATCTGTTTAAAAAAATATTTATATTTTTTCTAAGAAATTTTGTATTTTTTTATATATTTTTTTTTTCAATTATTAAAAGTGAAAAAATATATAAATAGTAACGAAAATGAACATGTTATGAAAAGTAAATATTATTATTGAATTTTGTTTGTGTTGGACTTCCTTTGGGCAGCTACAAAGCAGGCAGTGAAGAAGAAGAAAATGCAAAAAAATACGGTGAACGAGTTTTGATATTGGAAACGAGGGATCGTCTCGAATACGATACAAATGGCAAATATGAATGATTCGACCCAATCGGAGAGTCCCCCTTCGGTAAATCCCTTCTCCGTATTCTTCAGATGGCATGTTAGGAGATCCTAGCGCGCGGGGACTTCCCTCGTAATGCTCTTAAACTTTCGAACTTCCCAAGTAATATAATATTCTTGGGACAAGATTGCGGATACAATAACTTTTATATGCCTACATGAATGTAGACAATATATAAAACGAAATTTAATGCCGAATTAATGAGATTCTTAGCGGAATTGAAAAGAGACGCTGCCGGATTTCATTCGGATTACGGAAGTATGGAATGAAATGATAGAGAAAATATATTATTTTTAATACAGCGCCGCTCATCTGAAGGCACAGTGAGATTGCAGTTTTTCAAATTAAATGCTCGCAGTTTTTCTATATTGGCCTAATAATGCTCAAGGGCTCCAAAAACTCGAGCACAATAAATTGATACCAGGAAGGAACAATAGGAGACGAACAGACCAACAAATAAGAAATCTAGAAGCAGGAAATATTAAGTACCCTGTGCATGTTATTATTTAAACCAGTTGCGAATGATGAGCGACTTCATCTACATTAACTTTTTTTTCTATTGTGCAAGAATTTTACACTTATTTTCTTTTATACAATGCTGGAAAATGCTAAAAAATATGTTTCACAATTAACTCTAAAACTATTGAGTGCTATTAGGTCAAGCAGACTAGATTCGTTAAAACCTTAACGTTTTTAACTTTGCGAAATCTATAATGTATTATTTGAAATAATAGGAGATGTTAACTGAAATGCAGAAACTAAAGTTAAAGCAAGAACGTTAGCAATAAATATTATAAATTACAAGGTGTAATTATTTGGAATTATATTTTATTTGAAAAAAATCAGTCTCGAAACAATTGATAATTCTAACTATAAATGATCAAAGGAAAATTAATAAGTAAAATGAGATTTTAGATAATCTTGATTGCATTACATAATTTTCTGTCGATTTAGATAACTGTAGTAGATAGTTGTAGTTGATATTTTCAAAATAAAAATAATATTTGTACATTTTGTGCAGTTTAATAATATCATAATCGAAGATTATTTCAAGAAAACATATTTAAGGAATTGCATTTCGAAGACTACCGCTCGGCCCTGTTTTCATCGAATCAAATTTTACAGAACTTTTATTAAAACAAAAAGAAAATGTAAATCTACCAGACCAGTTTTACGTTTTGGTAGTTAGCTAGATATTCAGTATTTGTTGAAATATTGCAATTAGTCATGCAATATTTTACTAAATAATAATGTTTATCAGAGATGAATAATATTTGCCTTGTAGTTCAAAATTGTGGAATTTTACAAAATAATTTATAGAATAGAAGTTTATTTTCAAATAAAATATTGTTAAAATTTATATTGAAAAACTTTTAAAGTTATGATATTTTTCTACCTTTTAGAACAACTTTTTCTACCACATTTTTTAAGCTCAGATTGATAACATTGAGACACAGGTTTGTTAGTTTGAAATTCAGATTCTAACTTATAATATTTATATTATTTTTTTCCAATTTAATACCAATTATCACAAAATTTATATTTAAATTGTTTTTACAATTCTCGAGTTTATTATTCTCAAATCTGCACCCATAACAAGAACATAAATTAAGTCATTAAATTCCTACTGGAAAATATATAACCAGAATACAGTAAATAACCAGTAAACAGTTTAAAGTAAAAATGGAATAAAAACAACAACAAAAATTAATTTATTTTATTAAAACATGTTAAAGTATTCTAAAAAGCTTATAACTAAATAATTGAATATAACATAGTAGATCATATAAATTACATTTCAGTCTTTTTCATACAAAATCAATTTATAAAATGGATAAAAGAAAACTAAAAGATATTATATTTGTATAGAATTGTTATTTGCAAATATTCGATGCTCCGTGCTTTCACATAACCCTGTATAAATGAATGGAATTGAATTAAACAAGCAGGAAATTTACTGCTAATGGAATTGTTGACCCAGTGGTGGTGAAGGGGAATGCATGAGTTCGGAATTCACCTTGGTTGTTGCTCCACGGTTGGAGCATAAAGTACAGTTTCGTTTATTCTTAGTTGAGATACGGGAAACTCAAAAGCGGTACACCGTATTTCAGAAGTTGCACACTTACTTGCTTACTGAAAGTAAAGGAAACAGTCGAGTCAAGATGAAAGGCTTCTACGCCCGAGATTATTATCTTTACCAGATCAAACTCCGTCTGATATCCTTTAGAATATCAATATTCTAATTATACGGTTACCTTTCATGATCCACAAAATTAAATTAATTATTCTCCAGCTCAATATTTTATACCAAAATTAATTGAAATCTAAAAAACTTAATCTTATTTAAATACTGCTATAATATTGAAATATACGTGAATATATCTGATCCATACGTTTCATCATCTATGATACACAATTAATTTTGACAGCACTGGCCACAATGTATTTTTTTTTTTCAATATGTTTGGTCTGCTGTTGTAGACTGTGCCTAGTTAAATGCAAATCGCTCAGTGCACACATCAAAGTGATTACATACAATGTATATGCTGGATGCGGTGTTATGCATTATGTAATATTTGTTTGTTGAATTGCAACACCAGAACTGCGTACAATCGAGGATTCAGCAGTACGTGTTTCTGATATCGTCTAAATGCATATCCTACATTTTACCACATGACTATTAATAATTATCTTCAGTATTGAAAACAGTTTAATTGCATCGATGATCGTATTAGACGTGATTTATTGGCCAGAAATACAGAAATAAATAAAAATAATAATAGTAATAATAATAACAAAAATTCAAAGAAATAAATTTACAAAAATATGACTACATCTTTCCGCCCATGAATATTAATTACTAGTGTATAAAATATTAAACATAATAAACTTATTACACATTTTCTTATACGTACAGAAGGAATTCAATAAGTGTTCGTGTACTTAAATTTAAGGAGGATATTTGAATAGGAATGCACAATTTAGAGAGGGAAGATAAATTGGATGGACAAAACTAAGGGACAGGGATAGATATCTATCAAAGAGGGGAACAATTTTGGTACAAATTTGATTTAAAAATTTTTACTGATTGTAATATCATATATTTAAATAGTTAATACCCTTTGGAGCAGTTGAATTTTATTTTTATTATTGTATTAAGTTTTGTATTTTTGTAATTTATTATTTATTTAATTCTTAAAATTATATTATTTTGTAGTATACAAACAAATATGAAATTCTGAAACATACATCTCAAAAATTGATCTTTACTGTTAAGTCTGAAGCTAATGCCATATAATTACGATAAATACATGAAGAATTTGTTGTTTGAAAATATTTCTATCCACTGTCATCTAACTATATTGACACTTTTTCCTTATTTAAAACATATACTTTATAACATTCCGCTGTAAGCAATAAGATTGACCAATCCTCAATATAACATTAACTAACTTTTTTTGAGAAATTTATCTTTTAACCCAGGTTTGGATTTCTCAAAAATTTCTAGTTCATTCTTTAAAATCAACACAGGTAAATCAACCGTCAAATCTTACTTTATATTACAAAATAAAATATTATTAAATCTTGCTATCTTTTGTATCTATTGACTTTATTGGATTTTGTGAAATTTATTTTTATATTATGGAAGTTTTGATGAAAATTCATCATCTTATTCCGAAAAGTGGCACGTGGTCGCAGAAACAAAAACAAGTCAGACCAAAAAGACAAAACAGACAAAAACAGAATAGAATCAACTGATAATGAAATCACTCTTTCAAAATATTACAAAAGTATTAAACTAACCAACGTCAGTTATAATGAGAACAAATCCAAAAAACCGCTTGGAATCCATAATGGACACTAAATTGATTTTTATATTTAAATCTCACAACCCTAAGATTATCGTGATCGCATATTTGAAGGATATGCAGGAACGTGGTCTAATATCTAATTTTGCAGAGGTTAGTCTTTTAAAAATATTAATTAGGATGGACTTCATCGACGTAGAGATTAGCTAAAAACAATAGATATTCAACATAAATACTGCAATAGAATACTTTTAAGAGCGACTGATCAGCTAAGTTTTAAGGTGTGGATCATCACTGGATGCGCGGTCTCCTATCCTCCACGAGAGTCTGTTTTATAAGAACAAATACTTTACGTCAATTAAAGCATTCCACCGGTTCCGGTTCCTATATCTAGCGCGAGGTGCCAGGAATACACACACGATACGAACGTTTATCCGAACAACAGAAAATTCTCCATGTCGTGAGATCTACATCTTATACATAAGACCGAGCTACATAAAACTGTTGTCGACTGCACAATCCGCAATTTACTGTCTATTCATACTCACATTAAAAATATTTATATAAACAAGTTATTAAACTTTCTTTAAAACTTCAACATCAACTCGTATATATGCTTTTCTGGTAATCATGCGTACAACTTAATGTTTGAGCTATATAACCCCGAACTGGAATGACCCACTAGCGCTACCCCTTGCCACAATATAATTTGAATGCTGCAAATTTGGTGGAAACGGAAGATAGTTTGAAAAGTTTTGAAAACTGTTTTAACAGCTACAAAATGTTTTGACCATCAACGAATTGAATAGGAATTGCTTGAACAACCACCATACAAATTTAACTCGATTAGACTACCAAACATGAACATTTTCTTTCTGGAAAGCGTTTCATCTAATCAAGAAGTAATTGATGTCGTGGACACTTATTTTGCAATCCTTGTTACAAATAATTATAAATGTGGTATTAAATTTTTATAAAAAATAAATGTATAGAACAAGGCGACTAAATTGAATAATCAAATAATTTTTAACTACAAAATTCCTCATGTACTCAAATCTATTATCGAAAAACTTATAATAGTTATAATATTAAATTTAAATATTGATTTTTTTATCATTTTTAATTAGTCCTAATTTTTGGTAAATGATAATATGAATATATTTAATATGTATCATTTAAATATCGGGAAATATTATTACCTAAAACCCTAAATTATATTTATTTACGTTTTAAATTAATTAATTTCAAAAGGTTTATTCTAAGATTCATTATAAATAAGGACGTTTATTACCTCCAAGAATTTTCTTTTAATTTACCTCGGTTCGCCGACCTTTAATGAAAGGTAAATACAATAATCAATATTTTAAGTTTATATAGTGCATGTAAATGAAATGTGAATTGTGACATCTTAAATAATATTAAGTTAATTTATATTCTAAAAAAATAAAATTTTCTCTATTTTATATTTTGTGAAATTTAATGAACACAATTTATTGTAAATATAGATACACAAATAATTTATGGAAACAACAAAGTGAAACTATGAAACTTGACAGACTAAAGTTGTTCATGAAGAAAATTATATCTACATAATAAGAACAATATACATTATATTAAATAAATACAAGTAAAAGTCAATAGTATTTAATAAAATTAAGATATTACTGCGTTAAATTTATGAATAATTTAATTGTTATAAATGTCGGTTTATTTTTTTATATCATTAATAATATGAGAATTTAAATAAAGAAACAAATGTTCGGTTTATAATATTTTTAGATTTGTTCTCTAACTGTGGATCTTTACTTGAATTTGGTTTTGGTTACAGTACATTAATTATTAAATTAATTAAAATACATTTATTTTTTATTTACTGTATACTAATTTTGTAACATTACAATTATTATAATTATAACAAAATATACATTTATTTATACTTCTCGTCAGAAAATAGGAATAAAAACTAATTCCAGATACGCAGAAAACTGGAAATAGAGATTAAAAACATAATTTAAATATACATGCATCTCTGATTCTTTTAATTTAATCCAGTGCAGCTCTTCAGCGATTATTTTTTTTAAATTTTTGTTTTTATTTATTTTTTAATTTGCTTTATATTTAATATTATTACGTTTCAACGTTGGTTGCAGCTGGGCGTAATTTAAAATACCTCACTGGTCTTTTTTCCATGCTGGTTCCGACGTCGTTCCGCATTTTTATCATATTCCGTCGGCTCAATTTTGGTATTCGTAAATTCCTTACGTAACATATTCAAATTGCTCAAACGTGAATTGTTTCCTTGACTCCTTTATTCCGGACGAAAATTTATGAATCACAGAGTGCATCATTCATTCTTGCTTTTTCTTCTTCAGTTTAACGTGTGTACTTTATTACTTACTCTTTTTTTATTTGTTTACCAAACGACGTCGCAAATCCTTAATCTCTGAACATATTTCTGAAGAATGTACTACATTTTTTATTTGAGAATTTATAAGTATTTTTTTTTATTAGAATTTTATTCGAGAACATTATTATGAATATGTTTACAAATATCTATAACTTTTAATTATATTTATAAATAATTTACAAAATTTATTAAGAAAATTATTAACCTTACATAGTTTTCACAAAAGCTCATTTCAGTTCTATTGGAGTTGCTGAAGTATTTTAAAGTTTGATTTGCCTTTTGAATCCCAAACTATTACATTTAATATTACTATTCTAATATTGAAGTGAATTTTAAAATTAATATATTGATATCTGTAGTTTTGTAATCTATGTGCACTTTTTTCGACGAAAAAAGTATTGATTAATCTGAGTGATGTAATTTGATATGGGTAAATCTGATTGGATTATCAAAAATAAATCTAAATATTCATTTAAAACTTTATCCATAAAAACATTTAGTAAATATTATTCATTATTATTAGCACTAATATGGATAAAACGTATGGTAAATATAATATATCTACTTAATAAATAAAAATTAATTATAGTTTATTACAACTTGATATAAACAAAATTAAATAATTATTCAAATCATAACAAAAAATATTACTAAGCGCTACTGGTATTATTAATATTATATCTATTTTACATTAATTCTTATTTATCAGTTGTGGTCTAATTCAGATTGTCAGATGTCAATAAATGTTTATTTATGGTTTAATTAATATATTTATAAAAATGTTTTTTCATTATCATCATCGAATTTTGTATTAAACATTTATTAATTATAGTCATACCTATTATTATCTATATCGAACATTAGGTAATTTAAATTGAACTAGTGTATTAGAGAAAATGACTAAAACTTTTTGAAAACGGAAAACGCAATGGAAAACATTGATAGTTTTTAAAAAGAAGTAACTATAAAATGTTTAAATGGAGATTGATGCAAAACATGGGCAAAAGTTGTACAAATAAACCTATCCAGATGACTAAATCGAAAATGTCGATAAAGAGGATGTCAGAAATTTGTTGAATGAAGAATATGATGGTTTAGAAAACATTGTTAGCACCGAAGATAAGAAAATGTTTCTGCCAAAAATATTATCAACAACCATTAATATTTTGGTAAAAATGCTGTTTCATGAAGAGTTTCGTATTCTATTTTTTTATTCGAATATTATTTATTTATATAATGTGATACGTTACCTAGTTTCAATTACTTACTTTATTAAATATTTTGTCCATTTTTAACTGACTTTTCTTAAAATATGTTAATAATTTACACGAAATTGTAGTTATATTAAGTATATAAAGTAGAATTCATTGAAAACAAATTTTTTTAAAGTTTTCCTTACCTAAATATGTAACCTGTATTGATTTATTGATGAATATAAATATTATATAATTTATATATATATTATTTATTATATATGTTACAAATAATAGAAATAGTTACATCAATTGTACGAGGACTGCTTGAAAGCGAAAGATTTTTTTTCCATCGAATTGATCCAACATACTTGTAAAATATTCAATATTTCCTATACATCCTAAAAAACTGATGTTATTTTATCAGTCTTTGCATTCTTTGGTGCACTTGAACCATAGTTATAAATCGACGAAAAAAATCAGTTTTATTCTTGTTAGCAAATACGGCACCCATCTTGTGCAAAGATTTATTTTACGCACTTTCACTCGTCTATCATCTAAAAATAATTAATGTTTTGAAACTGCTCTAATGTTAATATTATATAACTATAACTTAATATTTACCTGCTGCATCTGCACATTGAAATGAGAATAATAAAAAAAATGCAAGAAAATGTGTATAAATAATGTATTTATTAATCTATTATAAAAGGGAATTGAATTTATCTCTCGTAGTAGGGGTAAAAGAATAATAAGTAGATCCTGAATGGAGTGCAGCAAGAGTGGTAGGAAAGGAGGAACAATAACGTCTGGTCCCCATGTATCGAGAGTCACTTTAGATAAGTATTAGTGCCTGTGAGGTCCATGGACGGTTTTGAAGCGGCGCGAGAAATTCGTTCGTCTACTCTTCTTCGCCCTCTGAAACAACAAACTATTGCAAATTTCCTGTTCAGCATCCAGCACCCAGCAGCAATCATTTCCATAAACAAATTTGCGTGCAGCGTTTTCCGTTTCCAGCAGATACGACGCGATAGGCGACGACTTTCATTAAAATTTAACGCGTCGCTTCACACAAAAAGCACGTTTTCGCCACCCTCCGACATCGGCAGCAGAAATGCCATCTCTAACCACCGTGTGTTTGTACGGCGCACTTTATTTGCTTACTAAACACACATCTAGAAAAACCTGGTGATATTATCGATATACACATCCATCTACTTCTTACCCCAATATTGGGGTATTTGAGGGGTGGATCGGTTGAGGAAATTTTAATATATACGAATGTGCAGGGAGGGATGTGTCCTCATATCCGGCGATTTATCGATCTAGTCTGATCCTTAAGAATCTACTTATTTATATAACGTCTTGCATCACATGTTGCTGAAAATTTTTATTAATAGCGCGCCGTCGCTCCGACAACCCGGAAAACTTATTGAACTCTAAGCTTCACCAGACGACATCATTATTCAAAGTTTCGCATAAATATTTAAAACATGCTATAGATTTACCCTCGACCTACCCATACCCTGAGACCACCCCATCTACTCCCAGAAAACCCTTTAACTACACGAAACCTAGCGCGACTCGCAGGTGCATCAATAATTCCCAACCGATTATATGTATTCACAACTACAAGGATCTTTTTACCTTGTATAACCTACATTTAAATTAAAATACTTAAACAAACAAACAAATATTGAATACCTCCTATAAACTTCTTTTAATATAACTATAACTATTAAATTATTTTCCAACTTTGATCGATCGTGCATTATATTATTATATATTTACATCAATTAACTTTATTTAGTACATTTCACGTTCCAATAATCTCAATCTAAATCGCAAGCACAACACAGTGGGGAATCTAAATTCTCACAACGATGATCCGATAATCCTTCGGAACATCGGCACAAATATCATTAAGCTTACACCATTACTTTGTTCTTTAGATAAATTGAAGCCGAACTAAGAACACATTTTCGTTAATTAAGTACATTACCGTGAACTTCAAGAACAAGTTAAGCGCTCTCTTAACGTGACATTTCGTATTTTGATAACAATTGAACTAGATAAGATGAAAATACATGATCCAATTAAGTTAATTTCATTAAGTTTCATTTCATTAAATAAATTATTAGCAATTTAACAAATCTATTATAATAATGTATTACAATTATTCCTATTAGTATTAATTTTGTTAATTAATTGTAATAAAAATATTATTTTTATAAATAAAAATCTCAGAACGTTAATGCTTTTAATAAGAATAGGAATATAAATGTATTATAAAAAAATGGTAGATTTTCCCAAATAAATGCTGATATACTGTTGTTCTCTTTAAACTGTAAAATCCAATTTATCATGTAACACCGAACAATAGAATTTAATTTGTGTCGATAATTGCATTTACGCGCGCTAAATTAACTGCATGAAAAATACATAAAATACAAGTATTTATTGCATATCATATATCGCTTGCACACTGTACCTGTCAACTGGATCGAAATAAATATGCCAACAATAAATACTTCAAACACCAGTATTTCAGCCGATGAAACCAGCAAATATAATTAACTTTTGCACGGTTCGATTCATCCAGAAAACGTGTAACTCAATAACATGTGTTTTATCGTAGATATGCAATAATCTGCTATATCATTGCATGTGTAAAAAATATTTAATTTAGGTTCTTGAGAATTATAAAAATGATGATCTGAATTGATAATTTTAAAATTATTAAATTGTGTGAAATGGCTTTTTATTTTTAAATTAGAATGAAATCAATTTTGAGAATCAATCAAAAGAAATAACTGCATCGAGTGTACTTTACATCCAATTAATACACTTATATTTTGTATCAGCTCTTTTATTTTCCCGAGCTGACATAACTCCGGTATAATTGGAATGAGTATAATTGGCAATAAATTGAATTAAGTAGAATTGACGCAATTACTGGATAAACGAGTTTCAAATAAAGCGCGCTTTATGGTGCACACGATTTGGCGCTCCAAACACAACATTAAATTTAAATTGAAAATAAATTAAATAGAAAATTGCATTTTCAGCAAACAAAAAGGCCGGCGGCGTTTAGTGCCGGGCTCAAATCTTATAATCTCCCATGAATTAATGAACGCTCGCTTCTGCCCTATTTAATTTTTCTATTCCACTTCCACCTAGGCTTACGCTGCGAAACGCTAACTAACCGAATTGTATTTAATATTTAAGGGCCGGTAAGTCCGGGATTCCCTTCTATGTTTATGTATTTATAATTCATGCATTTACCTCGGATTTCAATGCTTTCCTAGACTCGTGATCTTTCCTGGCCAATTCGATTCGCACCCACTCTGGCTTGTCGGCGATGGCGATGTGGATCAAGTAGCGAATGCCTATCAATAGATGCTCGAGAAACACGAACAGCAGGAACCATTTCTCGATCGAATATTCCGGAGCGTAGGTCTTCATCTGAGGACTGAGGCACAGCAGACCGCAATTTGTCATTATTGCAAGTGCTCCTAGGATTTCAAAGCATCTCTGCAACAAACGGAATATCATATTTGTGTCCAAGCTTTAGTACTACTGTAAAGAAACTTATATTTATATATTCATTAAATAAGTTAATATCTTCCTGTTGAATTTAATCATTAATATAAGAAACATAATTTAATATTAATAAATTGTAAAGTTTTATAGCAAACAAAATTACAAAAATAATAATAAACCACCGAAATGTTAATATTAATATAATTATTTTGGTAATACATTTTTTTTTAATCACATATTTTTCTCCTGTTAAATATATTTTTATCAAAATGTTATCCTTAGGCTGATAAAACTAAAGCCATAAACTGATTCTATTATTAAAATCTAAATCGTTTTGCTTGCAAAGTAGTCTGTATATAATATTATATATAATTTTATTGCTATTACTTAAATTTTATGTTGTTTATTACTTGAAAACAATTTGTTAAAAATTAAATAATATTGTTCGTCGTTTGTTATAGACCATAGGTTGTTAAACCACGAAGCTCGTCGCTAATATATTAACTGGGTGACGTTAAATCAATACCTCACTAATCGTCAAAAGAGGCGTTGTAAGGATGGTAATACGATGTGAAATTCATTATAATGAACATCGCGAGGGGCTCATATAACTGAAAATAGTATGCTACAGACGGTTTGTGCAGCATTTAAAAAAAGAGTCGCTAGAGCAGTGGCGGGTGGTGAAAAAAATCAACAGGGGAGGAACGCTGAGCCACGTAGCGTGAAATTAGGATTATAGGTGCAATGACTGTACGAGTTTTGCAGAACGTGGAATATGCATCCACCTATGGGCGGTGGAGCCTTTGTTCCACGCAGCACCACCATAAATAATAAAATTGTCGCTGGTCCGACTACGGCGTAATCTACTTCTTTATTTATTGGTCCCCCATTTCAAATTAAATATGCACAAAAGGAAACGCGCACAACGCCGTCAACAATACAAGATAAACGTGCTATACACTTTGCGAAAATTAATTTACCACCACACACGGGCATTCCGAAACGCAGATTCTCCTCGATGCACGTACACGTCGCAGAGGACATTACGTAATGGCCCTGTGCAGGTGAAATCCCTGCGGGGCTCGTAATTCCCCCGTGTTTATGATGTGCGCGGGATGAGAATACACCCATACGCAGCACATACATTTGCTCATACTTAAGGAGGCCCCCATAATTTTAAATTGTTGCCAATTTTCCAGCACCATTTTACGGCTCCGCTCTAATCTACTAAACGGTTGCCCCATCCATTAATTTCGTACCAGACAGGAAACTATATTCTTGTTTGTTTTCGGAAAAATCTAAGCGGACGCCCGCTGTTAAGTAATTATCCAGTTGTATTTTTGTACACCTCACGCATAGAGGCTCTATTTTTAAAATATTATATTATTGATATATTCCCCTAACTACTCAAAAAGAACACACAATTCAATACACATTTTTTTAAATAAAATGGAGGCATTTTTATATGCTTTATGTTTTTTTTTTATATATAATTATGATAATATATTTACTAATAGGGCGTAAAGACTTGGGTCATATTTAATAAATGTTATTATTATTATTTAAGATATTAATAATAATTTTCTTCTATATATGTATTATATATTGATCGGCAATTATGTAAACGTGAATATTTTAGTAAACATGTTGAAAACCACTGATAGAGGGTGTGCAGTAGGTATTGGGGCGGTACATAAAATATTCATAAGTCTGAAAAGCAATTTTCAATACCTGCCAGGCGCCGATATCCTTGACCCGTTTCCCCATCGGCCGTTGGTACACCACGCACAATTTGAAGGCGTCCGCGCGGATTTCCAGGACGTTATTGAAGACGGCCCAGAAGGCAGCCAACGGGTAGACGGATGAGAAAAGGACGACGTATCCAAACTGTATGAACATCTCAAGGTAATCATCGTAGGTGCCCTCGTAATCCTCCATCATGCCCTCCTGCAGAAAGATCGAAATCTCAATATGAATTGCCGGAAAGCATACTTGATTTCACCTCGTCCGCCTCTTGGATTCGCGAATCATCTTTGTGTATTTCCGCTATCTCGTGCAACGGTTCGTAGCTGCTATATAGACCTTGCAGACTATCCCTGCGCTTCTTCTTATCGCTGCCGAGTATATTATATTGAACCATCTAGAAAGTAGAGGATCAGATAGGATTGTACTATTTTCTGGATAGATGAACAGGGCAACCTTAGTTGTAGACAATTTGACGATCAATGGAATAATTGCTTCTTGCACATGGTTGATAGCTTGCAGAATGATAAGCATTGTTGCTACTTGCGACCGTAGCATTTCCATGTCCTGAATGTAAAAGGCGATGTAGAAGAGCGCCATAAAGTTGTTAACGAATTCGAAAAGGACCAATTTAGTAACGCGATGCCGATCGAACTGGGACTGAGTTCGGTGATTTTCTAGTTGGCGATAAGAAAAAAATCCATTAGCTTGAAAGCCGCACTCGAAAAATAGCTATTAGCCAATCCATCATCGCGGTGTAACTTTTTTTAACTTTTTTTTGTGCTTAACCATATGAAAAGGACTATTTACCCCATTCGGTGAGCCACGTCGCCAATTTCCTATAATACACATTAACGATGTAAACTAGAGCCGTGTACAAGACGCTCGGTATTAGGAGCATAGTCGGAGTCCATTCGGAATCTACGTTTCTGATCAAGTCTTCGATCCAGAACGAGGCCAGCATCATTATGAATGCGCCAATCATGCACAAAAACACAATTGGAATGGAAACCAAATACATCTACATAGAAAAACAAATAAAAGAAACATTGAAAATTAGTTCAACCAATTCCCAATTACACAATTTGTGGCTATTGCTCGTTTACCTTTACGTTGGTCTTGTATCGGGGGTATTGCGGCTGTAATCTACCGGTGACATGATCTTTTCCCATATGTCCATAGAAATTGGGCCGTGGTTCATCCAGGCTGGTCATGCCAATTGTGCCCCATTTAAACGCCAGCTCATTCGATTTACGTTTCCACAGCTGTAATTTAGTAATTTAGTTATAAGTAACAATTATAATACAATATTTATCAACTGATAATGATCGGATTTATAGCAGCCAATCGATCGAGTAAAGCAGCAAACATACAACAAAGCTTTATGTCTTTATGTTATGCAACAACAAAGAAGAAGACGGATTGCGTACGGCGGTTACACATCCGCGTGCAGACTATAGAGAGACGGGTTGGGAAAAAATTGCATGGAAAGGCCTGCCTCGGAGGAACAAAAAAAATAAAGCTTGGGGAAAAGAAAATTTCAACGCGAGCGATCCAGTTGATGACACGCCGCTGTCGGAAACAAATGCAACTCGTTTTTAAAGTGTCACATTTGTAAACTTTCCATAATGGATCGCGAGGGTTAAAATCCACCCCCGGCGCTCATCCCTCGGAAAACATCTCCAACCCCGCCCGCGAAATGCTTACGGATAAAAAGAGAAACTCCGCAACAAAGCCCTTCTTTCCCCTCCTCGTGCCGTATTTCTTTTTCCTTTTTAAACCTCATCAGCATTCGTGTACACAGATTAATTATATGGAAAAAAATAATTTGCTTTCTCGGTGAAACGAAAACGTGTATTCAGCTATGATTACGGATACAATTTTTATAAGGAAATACTATCCAAGAGTTCAGATTTCGTCTCTATTATTATTTTCTTTATTAATGGCAGTACATCCCGTTGATTTATGTAGGATAATTTATATTTCTTGCTTATTTCTTCTTCTTCATTTTTTTTTCAAAGGAAAATAAAAATAGAGGAAAATTTATCGACATCAGTTATTGTTTCAGATAACGGACTATGGCAGAAAACTTTGATTTATGATAGTTCTATCCAAGATAAATCTAATAAA
The DNA here is from genome assembly GCA_963457615.1 of Nicrophorus investigator. Classification (NCBI taxonomy): domain Eukaryota; kingdom Metazoa; phylum Arthropoda; class Insecta; order Coleoptera; family Silphidae; genus Nicrophorus; species Nicrophorus investigator. The sequence goes on along the minus strand of OY735140.1, from coordinate 17,593,013 downwards.
TGTTGTGCTCTTTCGCTAATCTTCTCGGTCATCTGTTTGTAGCGAAAACGATTTCTTATCTTTGGCAATAAATCTTTTCTCAGTATTGTCTCATCTTTGTTTCATTTTTATTTACTTTTTGACATGATCAAATTTTGTAAAAAATACTTTCTAGCATGTATTGAAAATAATTAACACGGAAATAACAGCTAACTTTACATGAATTTATACAATTATGTGGTAAAGTTTATTAATTTTGATAGAATAATCCATAAATATTATTGTTAAAAAGTACATTTTGCAACTATATCCGGTATAGAAATGCGGAGAAAATACGAATGATTTTCGAGAATGAACACTAATTTTTTTTTTACCTATTTTACTTAATTTTAAAATACACAATTAATTAAGCGATTAATTTAAGAATGAATTTTTTAATCCTTTTATTTAAATATTACTATCATTATTGTTATATATATATATATTTGCGATACAATTAAAATGAGATAATATAGAGTATTTATTAATTATAAAGTTGTGAAAAATATTATAATTTTTGTAATATGTTATATTTAAATAAATTCAGTTTTATTTATACTAAGTGAAATTGGTTCATTGTAGGAAAACTTGCTAACATAAAATATGTGTTGAATTACAATAATTCTCAATGTTTAATATAATTTGATGTCTTACTAATAACGGAAGCTGTAGAGTATAATATAAATGTTGAATTATTATAGGAAGCAAAGCAAAATCTGGATCAGACGTTTAAGATTTTCAATAACAAGGATTTCACATCATTTATCAAAGCCTGATGTAGTTAACCTAATATATCATATACTGTAATCCAACATCTTTGACCTTTTCAAGAATTAGTTCATCATCTATTTTACTATTATGCAATTATAACAGGACAAGCAATAAATAAGCTAATGCGGTTATTACAGATACAATTTTTTGTCAACCCCTAAGTATGTTACATCGAGCACTTTGGCGATATAGAGTATATCAAGCATACATAAATGTGTGTGTATACTCGCGTACCATTCATGTGAGAATAATGTGCTTTGTTTCTTGCCATTGCGGTTTAAGCTTCGTTAGTTTTAGGTATATTAATTACAACCGGAACAGCAAAACTCACCTCGAGGAAGACAGTAGCCCAAATAACGTTGACAACACAAAAGAAGGGAACGGTCTCAGCGGAAACCAACAACTGCACGAAACCCAAGGTCATGGGAAGCAGAAGAGCGAATGTATAGTATCCCAGGAACGAGAAGTACATTGAGACGGCCTCACCGAAATAGTCTCGGATCTCATCTGAAAATTTAGTATTTAATCAAGAAATTTAAAAAAATATATATTTGTTTGTATAATCGGTTAAACTGGAAAGCGGCGTCGTAAATATCTAGCACATAAATATAAAATAAAGCGTCGCCAATTTCGCGTTGATGTTGGACGATGATGACGGTGATAAGCTTAGAGCTATCGATTTCCAAAAGGCCATTAAAGTAAGTTGTCCTGTTATATAGAGAATTCCCGATCCCTCTTCCGCAACGGATGGCAGCCGTTGCGTCGCCGGAGTCTCGGCTCTCCGTTAGCAGACGTTTCGTTGGCCGAACCCCTTTTCCGTTGCCCCAATACCCAACCCCTGGTAGAACTGAATCCACCCATCAACCCCGTAATGCTAATGAAAATGTATTCTCTGCGCGACACCCGCAAAACGGGGCAATTAGCAGACGATCGGCGGAGGAAGCGGAATCCTCCGAGTCCTCAAACACTCTTAATTACCAAAACTGTACCCTTCCGTTCCCGAACCATTATCCAACTGCGTTAATCGATGCAAATGGTCCAAGAAGACATGATAAATGAAATAAAAAGGACAGGGATCCAATTGAATTCCCCTAAGAAACGTAATTGAAGGGCTTACCGAACGGTTGCTTATTCAATAAGGACAAATACCAACTAGCCCCCAGTTTCTTCAACGACTCCTTGTCGTGCAGCGGGTAGATTTGTTTCACGATATTCGCCTTCAGACAGACATGGATTATCGATTGGCCTTCGTATAGTTCGATGTTGGGATATCCAGGGATCGACTTATCTTTAGGCGATGCTCGTATGTTCTCCAGCTCGTGTTTCACGATGTTCTGCCGTTCCGTGACCGTAAGTAGATCATCGATGTGCATGTCTTTCGATTGAAAAGTCTCCAGCTCATTCATGTCAGACTCCCGCATCTGGCTAAAAATGTCCTGTTTAATATCCATTTCCTCTGCCACTAACAGAAACTTGATCATCGATGCGGATATGTGCAGAACAACGCCCTGACCAAAACTGTGTATAAGTTATTTAATCCTTGCACAGGGATTGCAAGAAGATCAACTTACCTCTTTTTTGTTGTACGGCTGTTTCATCACCAGCAGTTCCGCTCCGCCCTCTGCTCTCTCCCCACGTATCTTATCGACGAGCCATACCAAAGTTTTGTCTGGAATATTTGGAGATAGTCTAACAACCAAGAAACTTCGTGGTAGCTGTTTGGTGTCATCTTCTGTATAGGAAAAACCTCCCCGGAAGTGATGGGAGTCTTCCTGCTCAAAAAGGTTATGATTGGACATAAGACCTAGAACAGATTTAACCGATCAGTCTTGTATGTATTGTATGTACCTACATATATGAGCCATGCGTTATAAATTTGTTAGTCGGCAAGGCGGCGTCTGCAAATTGAATTTTCCTAGAAAATTGAGTGGATTCAAACGTGCATGGCATTAGGGGCATTTCAGAGTTACGTGGAATTAAATTTCGCGAATAGATGAGACCCGACGAGAATAGTTACGTTACGTCACACATACATGTGTCCCTTTTCTCATTGATTATATAATATAGCATCCATAGATGCGCAAATATTAAATCCTGCACAGTTTTGCACCTATAGTATCTTCAAACGATTTACACATATGATATAAAATATAGTTAAAAGATATTATAATATTTTGGCTAAACACGCATTAATCAAAATAAGTAATAATATAAACTACAATGATCAAATATTTATAAATTAATATTTTCATGATTAATAATTTTTTACAATTTTAATAATTAGAATTATAAATAGATATTTATTCTTTATATTTTTGTTGTATGACAACAAAAAAAACATACATTATTGTATTATACAAAAATAAATCTGTATTCCAATATTATAAAATCATAATTATTTGTTTCAAAAATCGTATATCAAAAATATTATCGTAATAAATATTATCAAATAAATAAATCATATAAAATAAAAATAAATCTTAACACTGATATTGCAAATAATTCCGTACATATCAAAAATACCAAAAGATTAAAAAAATGATACAAATTGACTGAAAAAAAAACATTTATACGTTATATAATTTGTTGTCAGCTTAACTATTAATACAGACAAAAATGAATATTGATATACAAATATATAACTAAAATTATAATACATACGTGCAGTAACATAATTGTAATTGTCGATTTTTTTAAATAATATATTTTAATTGTACTACAAATATTAAATTTATAATAATTTATTTAATATTAGTTTTAAATAGTTATTATTCTGCATACAAATTAATATATATCATTCGATTAACCAATATTCATTTTGTTATATTTTAAATGAATGTTGTTATTATGTATAATTTTGTCGGGTGAATGAACTATACATTTGTCATAAACATATTATGTTGTTTTTTTAAAAATAAAATTGCTATATTATTATAAAGTATTATTATTTTTTTTTTTTGTATTATATTTTTAATTACAATCTGTCCGTGTGGACATTCAGTAAATCTGGTGTCACATTTTAATCTGTGTTGACATTTGTATTATTTTTAGATAAACTTCCCATTGAAAGTTTTACCTATTTGGCTTGGCTGGGGTTTGAACCCGAAATTCACAATCGTGAGGTGGCGACTCTAACCATTCGGCTATGAGTCGCCTAATAAAGTATTATAAAGTTGTAAAAGAGTTTTAAATTGTGAATATTTCAATATAAATATTGTTTATAAAAATATTATGTAGAAATATTTTTTTGATTAAAATCGAAATATTTTTGCGCTTAATCTCATCGTATATATTCACAGTATACTATTTACTACTTACTTTCTTCAGAGTTGTCTACTTCAGTATTCATTTTGGTATGGCCGGAGGTAGAACAATGTGTGTCGTCTGCAGACGGTTATCAATGGATTTCGAAAAACCGCGAGGTCGTCGTTACCGTATTTATTATCAATGTGAGCGCAGTAGTGTTCAAAATAAAACCGAACAAAAATAATACAAAAATACATTCGAATACTTTAGATAAAACAATTTTAACCTGTATGCTAATTAATATGTAATGAATCACACGACGTTCTCTGCTTACTATTCTATACAGTGCTACGCGTCACCTACCGTCCACGTACCTACAGATAAACCATACCGGCGTTGAATTCAATGAATCTACTTTAATAACTTTGTTATCTAATTAACTAACGAGAAATCCAACATTAATATGTTTGATAAGATAAGTCAGAAAAATTATATTTGAAATAATAAAATAAATAGCAAACATGAAGCGAATGTGTAAAATAATGCAAATCGTACAGAAATTGTTCATTAGTTCATTGACTCTATAAAAGGCGTGTCAATTATTAAAGTTTTAGTTAAAAAAATTGTTTACATAATTGATATAAGATATATATTTATATACAAAAAAAAATCGGTTCATTCTCAATTAATATATTTGTATGTTTCATATATTATTTCAATTTTAAAGTAATTAATGCAATTATATTAATTGCTTTATTTTATTGATACCTAATTAAGGTTTATATATTTAGTAATTAATAAAGTTCTCAGTATATATTTTAAATAAATTGTAAAATATTGTATATCGTACATTTGTAAATATTTATATAGACGTGTTATATACTTCTATACAGGGCCGGGTCCACTAAGTGGATATTTTTACGGGGCCCCTCAAATTAGAATGTACATGTTTTAAATATTTATTTAAAACAAAATCCAATTATAAAAATCATAAGTCATGAAATTTCTACATTAAAAAACCAAATATAAAAGCAATGTATATAACTGAAATTTATTGAATATAAATCTATAAAGTGCAGTTTTACATCTTTCAAAATTTTTGTTGTGAAAAATCTTCCAAAATAGTATCAACTAGCTTACTTCTTGACTCTCATTCGACATCATCGCTAAACTGTTTAATATATCCTGAGATATTGTCGATCTTAGATAGTTTTTTTTTATAAGTTTTAATCTACAAAAAGTCCTCTCTCTAGAAGCAACGCTCACTGGAATTGATAAATATATTCTAAAGGCAATTAATAGGTTTAGAAATGCCGTAGCTCTGTCCTTTTCATATAAAAATTCAAACATTTTAAATGGTTGTTGAAAATATTTTGATGAAAGAATAGATTTTAGAGCTTCCATTTCTTCAACTAACATATTACCATTAAGTCCGCTTCCTTGACGATATTAATAGTTGTATAATTAATCTTAGACTCTGTCAGAGCAATTTCTAAATCTGCTGCATGTTTTTTTAGTTCTTCTTTTTCCATATTTATAAACTTTCCCAAAAACCCAATTAAATCATTATGATTTTTTAATTGTTCAAATTAATATTGTTATTATTATTATTGTCAATTGTTCAAAACGATCTTGTAATGATTGTTAAGCTTTATCTAAAACTAAATTAAAAAATAATATCTGGAATGCGTTTAGGGAATTTATAATAGGTTCATCATCGCCTTCATAATTGAATTATTTCTGTCTTTTCAGGAGCTTTTCTGCGAGTGTTTATGCCTGAATTAAAATTTGTGTAAATCCAGTGATTCTGTATTTGGTCAACCAACTTACAAGTTTTTAAATGAAGAAAGTTCCTTGCTTACAAATTTTACTTGGAAAAGTAAATCAAAAACCAAAAAACTAAAGACAACAAAAATGTATAATCCTTCATTAAATTTCCAAGTGATTCTGCTTCACTTTTGATTTGTGGATCCTCGGAGATTTCTAAAAGTGCATCGTAAGATTCACCTATTTTGTATCTTATTGCTTCTCGAACGTTTTAAGAAAAAAAAATGTTGTTATTTATTTTTGTAACATGTACTATTTTTAAATGTATAAATTTTGGTGCCCTTCAAGCGCGGGGCCTGATTTCTCCCAATCGACTCAAATCCGGCCCTGCTCCTATATAATAAATACATAGTACAAATTGGATGCCGGTAGTATAGTATATGATGGCATATAGAGTAATGTACTTATTATTTGAAATGAATAGTGAAAATCAATATAATGTAAATATTTTTGTTAAGAACTAAAATTAGCTATAATATCTTTAAATTTGTATGTAAATCCCATACTTTGTAAATTTCTGTAAAATATACCAATTTTTATAAAATCAATAAAAGGTACGTATACTTATTAAAAGTTTTTTATGTTAATATCCAATTCTTCCAAAGACAATGCACTTTTTAAATTAATAATAAGGAATAAGGAAATTATGAGAATAATTACCGTATTTTTCAGATTATAAAACCTCAAATTTATAAGATGATTTTTTGACAAATATATTTTAATGTTAGTCTCGGATCATAATCATGTTTTCGTATTGTTTTGGATAATTGATCACATTTACATTGATCACTTTTTTCTTTTACGCTCATTTTTTTTTAATTTTAGAAAAAAAAATTATAAAAGTAATTCAAATAAATCGTACAATAGCGCACACGATTGTAGGCTATGCTTAATACTACCTAGCTTGTCTTGAGTTAACTTGCGTCATACCTACCTTCAGTGGCGTACCATATTTTTCGGACTATAAGACATACCTCACATTCAGAGACCAAAATTTGAGTGCATTTTTTCTATATAAAAAGGTGCGTCTTATAGTCCGAAAATTACGGTATTTATTGCCTTTTTTATTATTATTATATTTATTTATTTACAAATTTTTAATGATCCAAGACTTTCGAATATATTTTGTGAAAATGCAGTATTATTTTTTAAGGGGCACAGGAAGTATGGAACTTTGTACGAATGTACTTTGTACAAAGATGTAATTACCGCAGTCAATAGAGCATGCTTTCATTTCGGTCCTTGCAAGACACTGCACATAACGAAACGAATTACCAGCAGAAACTAAACATCGTTCTCTTTCTTTTCTCGTACCCTTTTCGTCGCATCATTTTCTTTTTATTTATTTTTTTTGCGTATAATCGGCTTCCTTTGAGAAACCAAACTCTGAACATCCTTCAGAAACAGATTTTCTTGATAAGATTCAATATCAAAGCGAGACGCGCTTATTTAAACTCACTAACAAAAGCCCACACAAACCCTCCGCGTTTCAGTTTTCTTTTCTCTCAAATGTATAAAATCTGTGTTGTTTCCATTATCGGATGTCTCGTTAGGTCTTTTTTTTACCTCGCAATCTGTCCAATTCTGCGTGCAATTCCCAGAGCTTGTCGATATTCCCACTATTATTAGCATCGTCGCCGCAACTTTTATCGTCCAGACCGCTCGACAAGGACCCCGTGCGCCGGACCTCCGCACTCATAATGTCCTGTTTATTGTTGTCGCTGCAGCACAGGTTTGCCTGAAGGACATCGTATGCTCGGCTCGGGATTGGCCTGGAAACAAGTAGGAAACAGAGACAAAGGGACAATAAAATAAAAGGGATCCTAGCAGGTAGGACAAGGGTTCGCGCTGACAGGATGTTGGGTTTCGTATAAATATCGAATTCCCTGCGTAATAAATTCGATTTAGTGGAGATTTTGTGGCACACTGGGTTACCTCTTTGATACAGTTATCTATAGCCCGATAAATAACAATTAAAGTGATAACGAAGATGGAGAAAAATAACAAAAGGGTCCTAGAGAAAATGAAGTTTTTTCTAACGTCTACATAAATACATTAACTAAACCTTACGGTGCTCGTTCCTTCGTATAATATAATAATTAAGTTTATCTCTGTTCTGTTTATAACTGCTATTGTTTTCCGGGCCAATAGACTGTTATCAACAAAGTTATTACTAATAATCTTTAAAAACGGAATTGATAATGTTTTTCTTTGCCAATCTAAAAAATATGTTCGGACAACAGACATTTGTTTGGATAACGAATACTTTACCGTACAAAAGACGTTTATTTTTTTGGAGCTAACGCTAATAATCATACGAAACATTATTAATTATGAAATTATCGTACTGATAACACTTTATTATAGGTGTGCATATTATTACGTCTGTTACTTAAAAAAATAATAGTGTAAAACCAATTGGAAAGACACTATCAACCTATGTCATTAAATTATGATCTTCTCGCAAGCAAATGTAATTTTCAAAGTTTTTAATCAAATGGCTTAATTACATATTTTAATGAGATGCATAACCGATAATAAAATGTATGATTGCATTGCTTGAGTTGAAGATTTTTACACGTATCAGATATTGCAGAATCATTTACTCGGAGTTCTGCAGTTTTTGATCTTTATTATTTCTCTTGCTGCACGATTATGAAATTAAGATCGACGATTGTGTTGTTATACGTTTCTAAACCCTTAAAAGAGCGTATCTTAAATCAATGATTTGTTAACCAACAATTCGGGTAGAGAATATTATCTGTATACAGAATATATTCCTTAACTGAATGAATATATTATCGGTATGAATATAATATTATTATATTCAAATTAGTTTAAGTTAAAAGTGTGCATATTATTCATATCTGATACTTACAAAAATATTAGTGTAAAACAAATTAGAAACATACAAATAATAAAATTAAATCACTTTTGAACTATGTGATTCAATTATAAGATTCTTGCTAGCAAATGTAAAACTCAAAGTTTTTAATCAAATGGCTTAATTACATGTTTAAATGAATAAGAATAGATAGTAAAATTTAAGATTATATACGACGGCAGTTTGAAAAGTTTTGAAAGTAAACCAAATCTTTTTCATGTTTTTTTTTTCAATTGATCCAACAGATTTCTATAATATTCTGAGTTATTTCTTTTCACAAAATAATCTATTTAAAAAATTCATTTTGCATTCTAAAAAAACTGATGCCATAGCTCTTTCTGTTCATGGAACAATTTTCAACATTTTTCAAAATTCCTTGAGTTGAAGATTATTGCACGTAACAGTTCTTGCGAAATCATATACAGTAACACCCCGACTTACGCAAACTCGAGACTTACACAATACTTGATCTTCAGTGTTTCTCTTAATACTCAAAGACTTACGCGAATTAGACTTACATTATTTACAATATAAATGTTGTGGCTAAATCATTACATACATCGCAAATGTTTAAATAAAGACAATATGATCAATAGCCATTTAGACATATGTAGATATATGCATATATGCAATCAATTATTTATATTATTATTGTTTAAAGCGGAAAGACCTATGATCTGCTCTTTGCAGCAGTTGAATTTTATTTTTATTATTCCATTGTATTAAGTTTGTATTTTTTAAATTATTTTTGTATTTTTTTGCTGCAATAAATATTATTTTAATAATAAAAAAAAATTGTTTAAGTATATAATATTTTTTAAATTAGATAAATTTTCTAGTACGATAAGATAATGTGAGAAAAAATAAATTATACCCAAATATTTATATTAAAAAATAAGTCCAGAAAAATAAAATCCATTTAAAATAATCCTCGATCAAATATCTCGAAACAACTAAAACTATTATGTTGATTATTATTCCAATTCTAAAAATAATACTGGAAACGCAGAATAATATTCGAATACGATATTTTTTTGGTAAGATATGAGAAAAAATAAATTATACCCAAATATTTATATTAAAAAATAAAATCCATTTAAAATAATCCTCGATCAAATATCTCGAAAGAAATAAAACTATTATGTTGGTTATTCCAATTCTAAAAATAATGCTGGAAACGCAGAATATAATTACAGAATGAAATATTATGGATAAACTTATGATACTGGTAATAATAAAAAACAGGACATAAAGTCCTAAGGTGAAGTTTGTATTACTGTGTTATTAATAATTATTCCAAGAAATATTGTTATTATATTAAATTAACATTTATTTTATTGATAATATAACATTTATATATATGGACAGTAGTAGTTTATTTAATTTATTTGAATTAATTTTGATATAATTATAAATATTGTTATTGTTATTTGTAATTATATTTATTTATTAGGTTTATTAACATTTGTTAAGAAAAATATACGAAACAGAAATTGAAAACATATTACATACGTTGGTTTTATTAGAACTGCTGACACTTGGCAAACTATCAAATGACTGCGTGTGTAAAACAGACTGAATATTTAAAAATGTTTTTAGTCATTGCTATACTAAATATTGGGTGATATTTTACAACCAATTTATTAAGTAATAATTACAACAGTGCAGATTGTTTATATTTAATATAATTATAAAATTAAATAATCAACCAAAGTGCTGTTAACCTATGACTCTCTGCCAAGAATATTTGAACTTTGAAATAGCACTATATAAAAAAAACTTTTTAATCTATCAAATTAATAATTCCAAAAACAGCTGTTAAATTAAGTTAAGTTATAACAATAGCAATGAAAATCAATAAAATTAAAGTTAATAAAAAACATGAACGTTATATTTTTAACCACATATGGAAATAATTAAATAATATTAGTAAATCATTAAATCAAGTTTAAACACTGCAAAAAAATAAATAAAATACTTTCGATAAAAGAACTCTTAAATGGGATCAATCAGAATGCACAAATAAAAAAAATACACTCTTGAACACTGAAGGCAGTCACTGAAAAATGTTGTCTGGTTTATTCATTTTCTTTCAATGAGAGGATTGAAGAGTATTATTAAGTTCAACGGAAATAGATCATACATTTTGGGGCATTTTTGAGCATACTCTGACATCTACTAGGCTATTTCGTAACTAGTATATGTAGCTCATACAGATAACTTGCCTTCCTGCTGCGACACAGGATTTAGTTCATTGGTAATTCCGTTAGATGTCTCTATTTTGTGTGATTAGACATAAATATTCAAAGGCGGCACGTGTAAGTAATGTAATTGCAGCTAAATGACAATGGCTCTTTCATTGGGGAAGGAGCAAGATACGAAAAAAAGTAATGTGTAACATTAAATAAAAAAAAACATTTCTAACACCAAAAATATATTATCCAAATGTATTGAAATCACAAAAAATAAATACAAATTCTAATAAAAGAGAAACCGTAAATATTTACTGATAATAGGTCTTTCTTCTACCATACATATATTTATGGTTAATTTATGCATGAAAGTGAATCGAAATTTCTATGTTAATTTCAACTCTCAATTAACAAAATTATAACAGAATATTAGAAAATGTTTAATTAAATATTAAAAAAAAAACAATAAGAAATTCTAAGTTATTTAATACCCGGACAGAAAGACCTAGGTCGATAGCCCTTTGGCCAGGTATATTTATAATATAGAATGTATTTTTGGTTGTATAGAATTTTTTTATTGCAATTATTGTTAAATTATTTTATTTCTTATTTTTTTTTTCCGTTTTATTCTTTTCCTTGTTTTTTTTTTTGTATTTTTTTGTATTATACTGATATAATAAATGATATAATATTTAAAATTTAACAAAAACTTTCAATATAAATTTAACTATTCCTATATATAGAATTAAACTACACTAATAATATCTTATCAACTTATTAAACAAACAAAAAAAATCTGCTTCAATTAAAAAAAAAATTGTATAAAAACAATTATTTGGAAATTGTATCATTTTTTATGTCTTCCTTGTAATAAATAATTAATTGTAATAAAAATGCTTTTAAAATTTTTAGATACAGTCATACCTCAATTAACGAATATATATTTTTCCGCGAAATTACTCGTTGCGTCAAGTACGTTCCTTCATAAAGAAAATGAAATGCTTTTTTTGAGCAGACAAAAGTGTTATTAAATAAAAATGTCTACTCACATACAAAGTCAAATCACATTTTACAATATGAGTCAAAACTTGATTGTTTGAGCTTTTATATTTTTTCATTTAACAATTGTCTACACTCTATTACTACATTTAAAAAAAAACAGATTCTTAAATTAGAATCATTTCAGTAAAAAAATAAAATCTTTTCAATATTAATCAATCAAGCACATTTTAAAATCTTGTTGTTAACATTTATTTCGTCTTTTTTTTCTTTATTTTCATTGCATTCAACAAATTTCAATCCTCTTCATCAGCATTTTTCGAAATTTATTAATTCCTCTTACTTTTCTAAAAAAAAAAATATTTTCTTTTTTTATATAGAAGCGTCGTTATCAGAGGCAACGTAACGAATATCTTGTAACTAACATATTTCTGCTTTAAATTAATGACTTGTAGATGATTATTCAATTCAAGTTCGCGTGTTTAAAACAAATAATGTATGTAAATGTATGCAACTTTTTATTTAATTTTTAAAGTTGTGCAATGAAATAAATTTAAACACAGTAAAAACAAGTGCATTTAAAGTTGGTTCGGCGATAAAACATTCGCAATTGCAAATTAGCAACGATTAACCATGCATAAAGATTTATGAACAGTGTTCAAGGAGTGCGACTGCACTAAGGTAATCAAATCATGTACGGAGCTCCAACTTAATTCCCTTAATTGAATGCAAAAGTGCAGGAGCACAATTAAAATCGCGCGCAACGAAATAATAAAATCTGCAGTTACCTAAGTTAATTAAACTAAACAAGAAAATTTTGTTTTTCCGCGGAGCGTCGACGTTGCTTACTGAATAATAAGCAATCGCACACTGTCCTTTGCACTCTCGCAGAATTCACGAGGAAACGAACAGCACAAGCAAAACAATTGCTTTTCGTTCTGCTAGTTAGCCAGCTTGTAAATAAACTGGATTGAACTGATTCCATCTGTTTTTTTCTTTCTTTCTTTTCGTTGGCTTGTTTTTGTTTGTGTTTTTGGGACGTGAAAATGTCGATGGAAACCATCATTTGGAAATTGAATTAGTTTGTGCGAGACCAAAAAAAAAAACAACGAAGAAAACAGACAATCAATAGCACAAAATTTAAAAAGCTTCTCGATGTAATAAAAAAGGCGAAAAGTTTGCTCGAACTTTGCTCTTTGTTGTTTTATTTGGTTTAAAATACATAGGCGACGAAGGTGATGGATCACCGGATTTTTATATATTGATGGAGTACACTCATGTCTCTTAGAGCAAAATAAAAGAAAATAAAGAGTTTCGAAAGCATTTGCTTTTTTCTATGCAAACATTTTAGATCATAGTACAACTTTACGAACTTTTTTTTTATACTCAAATATATTATATTAAAAAAAAACTATTTATTTGTATACAAGTTTCTATTTGAAATAATAATATTAATTGCAGAAATAAATCACAAAAAAAAATAATAAAAAAAACATATTCAATATTACAAAATAAGATGAAATTATATTGCTACAAAGGACTTTCTGCCCTTGAATAAATATTTTTTTAGTTTCATAGTAAACTAACTGGTATATTTATATGTACTTAAGAAATTGTGTTCTGCTTAGTATGATGACTCTTGCAAGTAAATGTGTAACCGGCTTTGAGAAAGGATTTATCGGGATTATAAATGTATGCTGCTCTTGCTGCGCTCAACTTAACATATATGAGGATTTGTGCATTAAACTAAATATAAACAATATATTAAGAAAACCAAATTGAACTTTTTAAAATTTAATTTAGTAATCAATAATTTTAATGTGCTGTTGTTATTATGAAATAATATTGTTCATTAATTTAGTTTTTAATTTATTAAATAGGAATTTAAATGTTTTCAATCGTGAGGAAGAGACCAATTTGATTTAGTTATTTAGGTGAATCGATGTGAATAGTTTATATAATCGGGACAATATATACGTTAACCTTACCTCTTTACGAGTTCAATGAATTCTCCTTCTTTTATAATGCATTTACTAAGCACAATTCAATAATGATTGAAACTACAATTATATTAAGTAATGGCACTTGAAGAATATGTAGGCAATGGAATGTAAGCGAGGAGATTTAGTAGTTTTGCCTCGTAAGTTAAATACTAATTGCTGGGGTGGGTGGACGGCATAAAATTAAAATTGCCACTCATAGAAACTAATGTTCGTCATCGCCAGTAAACAAGGCCAAGCAAAGCAACAAATATGTTTTGTGTTGCGTAAGAGGTAGCGCTCGATTATACCTTCTTGTTTCTCTATTTCTGTATATATCACACGTCCTTATAAATTAGTCAGCCGTCACCGTGACAAAAGGGCCCCAAAAACGAAATGGTTTTTCATTTGGGCTTATTAGTTAAATGGGACTCACGTTAATTTTTCGGCTTCCGGTTGATAAATTCCTTTAGAAGAATGGAGGTCGCTTCTAATGAAATACCTTTTTTTCTGCCTTTTCTATGCGTCCCCCTTGTCGACCGTGTTTTCTACTCACTTGATTACGAGATTGACGTTGACAACGTCATTTGATATTAGATAAATTTCAGTTTTCATATTGGAAATTGAGAGCGAAAATGTTAGATTTGGTGGATACAGTTATGGGTTATTGGATACCCTTCCTGTTGATCTATTTAGCGTTCATGGCCGGTCTCTATTGTGTTTCCTGCATTAAAGGTATTCACTCAGGTTGGCTTCGACCTGCGCAAAATTGGATCATTTCATTTGAACGTTCATTTTCAGATATCATTACGTTCGTGCTGAAGATACTGGCGGATATAACTGACGGTGAAGATGCAGAGTATACCAGACCCATCAGGAAACAGATTAAGAAACTGGACTCGAAGATTCTGCTGACGCCGACGAGCGGAACCACCAGTCTAATTTTGTAATGTGTTCTCATCTCAAATAAAGTTGTGGTGTTTATTGGCGGCGCCTTTAATGTTCGCATTAGATGTGTTATCTGTAAATGATATTTAGTTTCGATCGAACACCTAAACCTTGTCCCCCGGTTGCCTTTATCGTAGTACCATCGGTGGGCCGGCAAACCGCAACATCTCCAGGGGAAAATTTAATATGCTCGTTTGCTTACTTCGCTGTTTACGGTGCGAAACCGTCCCTCTATTATCTGCAGCCCGTATATTAATGGCGGCCCAATTATTGTCTAGATAACGTCCCACCTATAAAATCCTCTCTGGGATAAAATTCTTCTTGCGTTCAATTGGCCGGTCGAGAGTAATCATTTGGAAAGCACACGTTTCCGTTATTATCATTAATATTATCCGAAACAATTCCGGAACGGTGTCCCACCGATTAAAACTTTTAATAAAGGGACGACGGGGTTAACATTTTTAACGATAAACACAAACATACCGTTACGTCTTTATTACTTAATAGACAGAACAAAGCGTTCTCACCTTGGGGAATATACCCAATATATTGAGATTTTATATTCAACGACATTGAGCTTTATTTATAAGTTATTACAATTATTTAATTTAATACAATTATAATTTTAATATCACATATTTTAATTATCACAAATTATTAATTTTATTATGAGATAATGGTTAATAAATTTAATAATTGAGCATCAAATACCATTTTCCTACATTCCCTTCTGATCCGACCAAATTTGTTCTTGTAGTCGATGTCGATGGTTTACCTGAAGTTACCCATGATCTTTTACGCTTAGGATTTACAAAATATATACTTTTAGCACCAGTCATAATTCGATGGAGAAATAACTTTCTTTTGTACCTGGCGAGTAGCAATTCGCAAGTAGTTTTTCAGTTTTCGTGCTGTCTTTCATTCAATTAATGTGGAACCCATTTCCTCACCTTCTGGAACTTTCCCATGGCTTTCAAACGTATGAAGACGGCTTCCTGTGTCACATTTAATTGATTCGCGAGTTGTTGCGTTTGAGCCTGATTCTCATCCAGGAATGCTTGCAAATTGCTTCTATCAAACTTTTTCGATGGTCTTCCACGTTTCTCACGTCAAAATCTCCACTTTACCAAATGGTAACAGAAAATCGATGCTGTCCGCAAATCGTAGTTTTTAGGCATAAAATTCGACATCTTCAACGCTATTACAAGCTATTGTATGAAATTTGTATTGCTGTGAGTTTAAAATCTTTGTATGATATCAACAAGAAAATAGACGTAAGTAAGTGACTGCTAGGGTATCTTTGGCCAAATTCCGGTTTCATATTTACATACGTGGTAATTCTTAATTTATCAAATACAAAAGCTGATTTTAGAAATATTGTGGCATCTACATAAACACTGAATTTATCGATTAACTTGAGGCAGTTTACAACATGGATACATTTTTTTTAATCTCGAGTATAAGCAAGACCTCTCTCGTTTCCCGCAATGCAAGGTTTTCAAAATGCAACAACAAATATAAAAAATAGAAAATGTTTACAAATATTTTCAAATATTCAAACAAAAAGACGAAACAAATAAAATGTACCAGTATTAAGATAATATTATTTAAAATAACAAGAAATTCCACAGTTAAGTAATACGGTTCTTATTCTAAATATAAAATACTGTCTGTTAGTCAATAGGAAATTTCATTAACTATACTAAATATGCCAATTTGAAGGGTATAAAGTGGTATCTTGTGTACGTACTTCTTGCATAAGTGGCAATGTGGGTTGATAAGTTATGCAAGTGAAGATGTATGGGAATTGATTAATCCTTATCATAAATAAGTGCAAGGACAATAAAATTAACATATTGCTTTCTACGTGTATATAGTGAATACAAATATAAAATCAGTTTTTATTATGTTAAATGCAATTCATTCATTGAATTCTATTTTTTTAATTTATTTTATAAAGCGATCTATCTACAATAATAAAAAACTTTTCTGATAGTACAATATTTTTAAGAAGATATTTGTCATTGATTTATATTCTTTGCCTCCTATTATACGAAAGGCAAAATAATTTCCTAAATCAAATATTGCATGTTTTTTTCATATAATTTACAATAACTTTAGGATTTGAAAATTTTCTTTATATATTCGTCGAACAATTGTTACATACTCTTTTCGTTCAAAGTTAAGAAATCGTTTTATATAAAATTTAAAGAAATATATTACTTTACTTGGAAAATTAAAACTTGTTATAGTAAACAAAAACTTAATACTTCTGTATATGTGTGTATTATCTTATGTGCTTCTGACTATGGAAGTGTTTTCAAATAATGGAAAATTTACATTAAGCAGTTTACAAAGTTTCTTAATGTATTCATCATGCAAATTCAGTATATATATTAAGTTTCAGGGGAGAATAAAAATATAAAAATATGTCTGGCAAAATATTATTGTGTACTCGGATAGAAAGTTTCAGTCAGAAACGGATTTTTAAATATTAATATGTTGAGAATTTTTACTGTCCAATGCATCAATCTGAGAGTAAGTCAAAATGTTGACGCAACTTCATACTCTTTAATAAAATAAATATTTATCATTTTCATCGCATTCTATGCAGGAACAGCTCAATACGTGGTAGATGTGTATAGACTTGTCCCGTCCTAAACACACAGTGCCTGTTTGTCGTTCCAAAAACCATTCCCAATATTTACAATGCAAAAAATATTAAAGAGCTTTTAATTAGAAATTTTATTTTTTTATTTGCCTTTTTTGTGCGTTCCTTTCCCAAATGGCACAACAACAAAGGGGGGAAGCTTTATTGTTCGTGAACTGGAGGAGAAGCGGCTTTCTACTTCCTGCCGTTTAGTATTTTCCAATGAAATCAGCAGGATTCGACTCATGCCATTCTTCGTGTCTCTCTTCTTTACTAGACCATTTAGGGTCCCATTTGCGGTATCAAAGCCACCCTCGCTGCTCTCAGCGTCTCTCCCTGTGCTCTTCCATCCATATTTTGCGCGCAGGATTAGCAACAGCCCTCTCGCAAAATGTATTGTTTGCAGAATGAGCTTGATCAACATAAATGCAAGCTTGGTTTGTTGCCGTAATCAGGATGGCAAAAGGTCGTAAATAGAGATGAGCCAACCGGCGCGCGCTCTGTCTCCTCCCGTACCAAATACGCACGCAAACTCTCTGCATCCCTCTAATGGAACAAAGGTATAAAATTTCTAATTATTTCGGTAATAATATTATGGTCGTAAAATTATTTGCATGTATTATCGATTTTAGATGATGAAGTAATAAAATTTATGTGTCAAACCTTAAATAATAACTTAATTCCATCCATTCCACATGATTTAGAAAAATATTAATTTTAGAAGCATGCAAACTATATTGGCTTAAAAGAATCCTGTATTAAATAATATATTAAATTTAAGAATTCAATTCGACGGAGGAAACATATAATAACAAAAAGGAAGCAGTTGGCAAAAACAGTGAAAAAATTACACTGGCTAATGGGAAGACAATCATCCAACTCAGTCGACAATAAATTGTTGATCTACAAAACCATCATAAAACCAATTTGGACAATCGAAAACACTAAGAGCAAAATAACTAATGCACCTTGGTTCACCACTAATGACTATATACATAATTTCACCAACATAGCTCTCATTAAAGATGAGATAATCAAATATAGTATTAAGTACCAACATCGGCTGGAACCAACTTGCTGGTGAGCTGATGAACTTCGAGTCACGTCGACGAAGACTGAAGCGATTCAAACCACAAGATCTCTCTAATCGCTTCAACAACGGTGATGTCTGAAAGTTATGAAATTAACTATGTTTTAGCAATTCACAACATTTGTGGAGTTTGATCGATGGATTGATTTTCAATGTATATAGATTTTAATTGGTGTTTTTTTTTTGTACTTAATGGGACAAAACTAGAGCTTATTATCTTTTTTTATTATTGTAGATAGATCGCTTTATAAAATAAATTAAAAAAATTGAATTCAATGATTGAATTGCATTTAACATAATAATAACAATTAATGTGAAAAATGGATTTTAGTTGTATATAAATATTTCTGTGTCACCTCAAAAGGACGAAGCCATTTGGACGCATGATAATTGGAAGTGCAACTAATGGACGTTTATCAACTAGACGTGACAACATTTATTTATTTAATAAACACATTTTCAGTTATATATTTTCAATTTTTTTTTTCGTTTTAACGTAAAATATTTATATATGTACCTACTTTTATCCCACAATTTTAATGTCAAATGGAAAGAATTAAGAGGTATGTATTAAATTGCCGCATGGAATTGTCGTGTGTCCTAATGTTTGAGTCCTTTTGACGCTTACTAAGTTTTGATGCTTACTAATTTATATAAAAGTTTTACTGTACAATTCTGGAACCGATAAGTATGGAGTAAACATTTCAACTGTATTTATATATAAATATTGATTTTATTGTATTTTTTTGTAAAATTTTAACGAATTAAAATCAATGCAATAATTGTCATACGTAAAGTTTAGTTTCAACAATCAAAAATACCTATAATTTATTTGTTTTAATTTTCATGTATTGAATTTTGGAGACACAGTTTTGTATATTTAATTTTGTTATAATGGTTACACGAAAGTATTTAATGAAAATAAGTTATTAAGGTCAAATATCAATACAAAAATGCAATAACAATTTGTTTCTTTTTTCTTTCTCATATAAATATAATTTTATGGACAAAAGAAACTGAGGTTTACTGATTTTTTATTTTTTTTAACTTTTTTTATTCGTTTTTAATTTTTAATATAATCTTTTTTTTAATTTCTCGTGATTATCCGGTAATTATAGTTTAGTATGAGACTTAGCACCATGTCGCTAATTGTTTCTTCTCATTTTTAATGTGGTTGGTTTAGAAAAATATATTTGATGTAAAAAAATATTCAATATTAAAAGAACATTTCGGATAATTCTTCATATCCATCGGATATTTTGGATAGCACGTGGGCTTAGCAGAAGAGAAGAAAGTGAGTACGTCTAAAAATACAAAATCAACTTTTAAGACCCTAGATATACCTTCTCAAAATAATGTATAGCAACTCACCAAGGTCTTAGCAAAAATATTGCTAAACTCCTACACTAGCATTTTCTCGCTAAGTACCCATGATGCTATGACTTGGTCTCATGTGTCCCATCTATGATCCAGAAATTCTACCGATAGATGTGATACCAAAATATAAACCAAATCTGGATACATTTTAAAAACTAATTTATTAAAGACGGAAGTCATTTCATGCTTTAGGAAGATGCAGCGTCATGGTCTGCTGATGAGAAAAACAACTACAAAGAATTGTTTCCATAAGCAACCCGATAAAGCGCTTTGGTTCATCATCTGAAAAAAACGCATGTTTAGGGCTTATCAGTGTGAGGGGATCAGGGATTTGTAACTACGGGTATCGCAATATAAGGGCTCTTTCTCAACAATTCACCTTCCCCGCTCTTCATATTTTTCAACAATTCATCACTTTTTTAAGTAAATACATATTTTCTTGCACTCAAACCTTCCTTCCCCTGAAGACCACTAAGGCCATACCTCGCTATACGGCCGCTCTTTATACGGCATTTCGCTATAAAGGCCCTCTTCAATTAAGGCACGTTTTTGATTTACGGCTTAAAATGTTTCGCTATAACGGCAAAATACTTTTTTTCGATTTTTTTCGACCGGCATTTGATGAAGAGACAGATCCTGTTGTATCCAAACAGCTAACATAAAAAAAAATGTCGAAAGCTATTTCCTATTTCGAACAAGGAATAAACATCCTCCTTGAAAACAATCCTGACGTCGAACGTAGTGCTAATATTTTATGTACAAATGTATGTACTTGTTATGTATGTATTTTTGATTTAAATGAAATAAAAAGATAAACTGCATTTTGAATGATAAACCTTGTTACATATTTAACAAATTTGGAACCGATCCCATTGAATTTGTATGAATTTGTAAAGCGAGGTATGGGTGTATTATACATACTATTTAGAATTTTGTAATATTTGTTTTGTTATTATTTTTTTTTATTAAAGAAACGCCATTTTCTATTTTATGTTTATTTTTTTATGTTATATGTTACCTTGTCTGATATATTTTGTGTACTGTATTGTAACTATATAATGGATCGATACCTAAATGGGCGATTAAAAATTCAATAAAAGTGAAATAATGAAGCAAAATTTCACGGGCGGAAAGACCTAGATCGACAACGCTTGTATAATATGTTTATATTTTTTTAAATTATATATTCTAGTTTATAATTATATAATAATAACATTCTTAATTAAAAAGCAAATAATCTTATATGCAAGGTGACCCAATTAAACTTCAACTTTTCAAAATGTTGTGTTTTTTTATTTGAAATTGAATTTTATTGAATTAAAACAATTTTGCATCTGTTCACCGTGGAGGCCACTGTGCGGTCGAAATTAAATGTGGAACGTTGTTTCTCAGCTATTGTTGGTTAGCGCGTACTTTGTTTGACAGTGCAGAATCTTGATATCGCTATCACACTATTACGATTGAATTCCATCAAAAAACTGAGACGCAAATGCTTCCGCACGCTTGTAAACAATTAACTCAGCTTTCATTAGCCGAAATATGGATACATCGTTGTTAGTGGTTTGAAAGTTATAGCAGTTTTAAATTGGTTGCAGTTCAATTGGGCCACCATCATTAGGCCTTTCAAAATACAGCTAATAAAGCGAAATATGTCAAATTCATTGTTATAAAGTGAGATAGATGTCATAATAGAAAATAAAACAAGTTCTTAATATAAAGAGTGATAATTATTATTTGGTATATGGTATATGTACAAATTTATTCTATGTGTTAACAAACACATCTCGTCCAACTGAAAATGAATTATATAAATATTGATTTGTGAAATAAACTAGTAATTTTTTCAATATATCGATTCATGTAATACTTAAATATACATTACAATAGTTTGACATATAGTAACGATGTATTAAGTAGAAAAAAATCCGGCGACTTCGAGACCATCAATTAGTGTTTCTATTGATCGGAACTCTATGTTTTTCGACCTGAAAAGTAGAATTAAAACGATAGCGAGTCGGAAAATTATCTTGATTATTTTATAAAATTGTGTAAATTTTATTATTCTAATAACAATATTAAAAAAAAACATATTTATGAAATTAAAAAAAAAAATATGTATTACAAAGTGGAATATACCTCAAATCTTTCCGCCCTTTTCAATTATATTAAATATTCAAATATTTTTTGAAGTTGGATTTAATAAATTTTAATGAGACGCAAATTTACGTCTCCTTTTTGCAATACATGTATAATATATTCGATGTCGGAGATGCTGTTTTTCTTCGAAGATTCGTATGAATAATGAAAACTACAGCAAGAGTGCGAGACAAAATATTCTTGGAGGTGTCTGCAGAAAATATGATTTCCTGTTTCTAGCGTACGGCGACTGATATTCTTTTTGCTTTGCTCACACCCGATTATTTTCTTCCTTTGTCGGCCGTGTTTCCGAATCGAGCGAATTCGAAAGTCAGAGGTGTCCGTCTGCCTAAAAGCCAGGCGCTTGCATGCTATTATTGGTATGCATTTATGCAGCCAATGCTTTTATAGTGGAATACGAAAATGTAGATCAAGTATACGCAAAAGCAAACAGGAAATTGCAGCAAATAACAAATTTGTTTTCAGTACAAACATCAGTAATATCAACTCTATAAGGATATTTCTTTTAATATCGAAGAATAACAAAAATTATTTATATTAACATTCAAATATATTTATATTTTACTTTTTAAAGGCAGATTTAAATGTTTCTGAAAATCAATGTATTATTATATGCACAATATAAATATAAAAGTTATGTAATTATAAAGCGGTGCTAATTAGAGGTGAAGTTATATACATTTTTTCAGTTTATAATTAATGAAGTAAAGGACATTTGATTCGGTTGAACTGATGATTTGATTCGCAGCGTTGCAATTACGGGGAATTTCTGGGATAGTCGAATAAAACTGTAACAGAGCTGTGCTACAAATGAAATATTTCTGAAAATTAAGCAGGATTATGATTAATTGCCCTATTATCTCTAACAGGCGTAATCCAAACTTGATCCCAGTATAATGGATCTTCTCTAAAACAGAGACAAAAAATGGAACAGCCGGAGAACGTCCTCCCCTTTTTTATTATATTATTCTGGCGCTGCGTATTAAAAATCCGGCATCTCCGTTTCAGACTCGGAGCAACTGAAATAGAAAGAAGGACAGAGGCATTAAACTTTCAAAATCTCATTCGCGAGCAGTTTGAGCCGAAGAAAAGACACGGAAAATAAACGCACGCAAGTGTTTCGGCTAAAAGCCGCTGCCGTAAAAGGCAAAAAATATCTGGAAGGAAACGAATAGGAAGACGATGATGAAGAAGAAGCAGAAAAACGCGCCACAGTTTTATGAATAATACATTCCAGACGTCTTAACAGTTCATTTTTTACCTCCCCTTCTGAAGACACTTCAGTCCGCCAAAAAGGGGGATTTTCTTAGAGCCATAATTCTCTTAATTAATTCCAATCGACGTTCCTGTTCTTCGGACTTCATTTTTTTTTGCTTCTTTAGTGTCTTCTCGCATTACTTTTTTTTTCTGCTCACTCAAATTAATTATAGCACCCTGTGCTTCCTTTTTTAATATCTGTAATTGGTTCAATTTATGAGATTTTTTAAAATTAAATTATAACGCACTTCAAAATGCACAACATAGATATATGTGTTTCTTTCAGTTGATTACTTTGAATGTTGTAGCACTTTTATCATTTTTAATTACTTATGCTAGATTTTTAATGTTTAAGATAATTAAATGGAAACTAATACTCTTTTTTTAAATTTATATAAAACTATTTACTTCAGTCCCTTCAACAATTCTATTACTAAACTTTGTGAGACATGTGTTTGTATTTCAACTGTATTATTCTCTAGGACTGAAGAATATTTTATGTATAGATGTAGATTGCTTTCATCTTCGTAATGTATATAAGTTTTTTAAATTTTGCTCAAAATGTTCTAATATGTCAGTATTTTCTGGGTCTTGTATACCTTTATTTGTTGATGTGTCCTTTCATGATATATCCAGACAGTATCTTTCTTCTCCCCACTTTGATTACAAGTCTGTGGTGCATATTTCAGCTATTTATACTTCTACAAATTGTATTTTCACTCAGTTATTTGGTTATATGTCCCACCTCTATTGGATAGCAGTGACGTCGGTGTTGGTAGTTTACTCGGCATTAGTGAATATCCTCATTTATAAGTTTGTCGAAGTCATGCTAGTGGTTTGTGCTGTTGTTCGAGATATAATTATTTTATAGATTTGTGTCTGACGCACCCTCCCACTGTCGCACCGCAAAATCCTAAATCTTTTTTTTATAATAATAGGATAGTGTAGTGTTTGTAATAAATATGTGTAATAATAATGGAATGGGAAAGTGTTTTATAGTTTTCCAATTATTAATTCCAGTATTAATTTTTATTATTTCCTTTTTATTCCTATCACGATCCATGTTTTCCCAAGCTTCTATTACAGTTCGTAATAGAAGCTATCTTTATTTTATTTTTCATAGTTATAGAAGACAATTTTTTTTTGCTCTTTTCACATAATATTTGTTGATGATTTGCTTGTTCAATTTCATGTAGTTGTTGTCTCTTCTGGGTTGTATTTTTTTGTTGAGCTATTTTTACTAATCAGACAACAATGTTTTGTTTGCGCATTATTTCTTTCCTTATTTGCCTTCTCCTCTGTATTTCCTACGTCAACTATGTTGTTGATATTTTGCCTAATGTTGTTTTTATTTTTGATATAATTTGCCTTAATTTTGTGATTCGGCTTGTATCGTTTTCTTCCTCTTTTCATCAAGGACCATGAATTAAGCTTCATCAAGTGATGAGGTCATTTTTTTCGATTTTCCTTGTATTCCTTTCGATTCACCAGTATTATTTATTTGCTGTATTTAACTGCTTGTATTCTTACAGTTTTTCCATTGGATATTTTCACAGTCATTCCAAAGTAGACAAGAGATTACATCAACACATGCACTCATTTTCACGGAGTTTTTTAATTCTTCTATTTTAAAACTTTTAATAGTTATTTATTATAATCTTATATCTTTATAACTCATCTGAAAATTAATTATAGTTGAGAGAATACTTTAAAAATAAATAACAGAAATAAAATGAAAATATCATCTATTAATTCCTAAATTTATATAATTAATACTTCCTCAGTTTCTACTTCTAATTTGTAGCTTTCATATTACTCTTTCCCTAATACTGATGTTGATTATTCTCGTATTTTTAACAATATTTTACAATTTGTATTTATTTATATTATAATTTAAAAAAAACTTTATTATTTATTTAATAAATGTAATCATAGCCTTTTGTACATAAATTACAATAAATTTTATATAATACTGTCTAATGTAATCTTAGTATTGGAATTTAATTTAGGAATTCCCAATCAATTGCATTTTTTTAATGTCAAGTGTAAAAATAGTTAATTTTAGTTCAGATTACATAAATCACCGAATTCTGATATATTTAATCAAATTTTAGTTTTTCGTAATAAATGATTTACGTGAAAAATTATGTCTACAATTAGTAAGAATTAGGAAAGTATAAAAATAATGGTTTTATCATATTTATTTATCTGACGTTTTTTATAAATGTCTTTGTAATTCCAAAAAATTGGCAAATATACTTGTTTGAAAATTGATTTGATTTGAAATTTCCATTTAGTTCAATAAGTTCTGCTTGTCATGAGAAATCAATAACTGGTTTTCCAATGGTTTTATAATTTTTTGTAATAATCATTGATATTTTATTATAATTGCTACAAGTGGTTTCAGTGCATTCAATATTCAAAATATCAAACATTATTTCGATTTAAAGCAAATATAAACAAATAATTTTAAAACGCAATCAAAATTTTACTTATCGAAATTGAAGTGCATTATTATATAAAGAAAACATGTCTGCTTAATAAAATTATTTTTTTTTGATTAAATCAATTTAAGTAATATAAGGCAAAAGCCTTACATTTATCAATTTGCAAAATGAACTCTATTACATAATTAATGATTTCAATGAAAAGCTGCAAATAATTGTCGTTCGATAATCAACGAATTTTTGTATGTAAAAGCAAATTATTATAAATTTAATCATAATTTTAGCATAAAGACGACTAAAAAATCGATTGATCTAATGATATATGAATTATTTGGTTTAAAAATATAATAAAATTTAAAATCTAAGAAATCACTTGAATTCTATCGACAATTTTCAAATTTACATCAACCCAAATGATCCAGATGTTCCCCGTTGGAAATCATTGATTTAGATTCTAATAGTAAATATTAATTATAGAGTGGTTATAAGTAAATAACTTCGTTCTTCTAGTATTATTGGGACTTATGTTGTAGTAACTTTAATTTTCAATTGATTTATTATGTGTGGGGTATTTTCTTATTCAGATTACATTGTTGCATGAAGGTAGGTATGAATTACTGAATGAATCTAAACAATTTAATTTTGATTTTGTATTATATTACATTAATACATGGAAATCATTTTGTTAAAAAAATGATCAAAAAATAATGTACAGTAATTAATTTTGATTAATTTTGTAAATAATGCATAAATTTTTTTTTTTAAAACTTTGTTGTTTATTATAAGTTATGGGTATATATGGAAAAACTTTAAACATTGATTATTAAATATTTCTGGTTTATTGTTAAGTTAGTAAGAATTATTGTAGCTGCATATGGTTACATAATATAAAGTTGTGCGCAATTTCAATTGGTGATAGTAATATATAAGCTATTTTCTGCTTACAGATTTCATAGTTATTATACTTATGCGATCAAAAATGTTATAGTATTTTACCAAACTTTATTATTCACAATATGTCACGAATGTAAAGCCATTTGTTGAGTTATTCTTCAAAGTATCCCAGATTCACACACAAATTTTTCTTTTTCATAGATTATTTTTTAAATAAAAGTTGAAACATATCTTAATTATTTTAAAAATAATAATGAAGACGACAATCTGTGAAAATACTCAACATTATTTTATTGGATTTATATACTTATTTTAAATAATTTTGATGTAAATTCAGCAAATTGTACATATTGACTGAGTTTATTACTAAAAAATAATTGATCAACAAAAAAAAATGCAGAAGTTCATAGATAATTGAAGCAATTAAAATTTTAATTATTTAAAAATAATAATCAAGACGACAATCTGTTTGAAAATACTCAAAATATTTTTTGGACTAATATCCTCATTTTAAATAAATTTTATTTAAATTCAGCAAATCGTGTATATTGACTAAGTTTGTTACTAAAAATAATTGATTATCCAAAAAAAGTTTGTAAACGTATTTCTTGATTGGTTTCATATAATTAGAAAGCAATTAATAACGATAATCTGTATGAAAACATTAATTTTTATATCCTTATTTTAAATAATTTTGGTTTCAATTCAGAAAATTGTACATATTGACTGAGTTTGTTACTAAAAAATTGATCATCATCAAAAAATGTTTGCAAAAGTGATTTTTTTATTGGTTAATAGATAATTAGAAAGCAATTAAAACTGTAATTATTTAAAAAATAGTAATGTAGACGACGAACAGTTTAATATACTCAAAAATAATTTTTAGACTTTTATCCTTATTTTATATAAATTTGATGTAATTTCAGCAAATCGTATATATATTTAATTGATCATAAAAAAAAGTTTTCAGAAGTGCTTTTTAAATATTGAAAATATTCAAAATTAATTTTTGGACTTATATGCTTATTTAAAATAATGTTGATTTAAATTCAGCTAATCGTACATATTACTGTGTTTGTTACTAAAAATAATTAATCATCAAAAAAAAGTTTTTAAAAGTGTTTTTTAATTAATCAAATACATTTATTAAGCAATTAAAATTGGAATTATTTAAAAAATAATAATGTAGACGGCAATCTGTTTGAAAATACCCAAAATTAATTTGTAGACTTATATCCTTATTTATAATAGTTTTAATGTAAATTCAGCAAATCGTACATATACTAAAAAATAATTAATTATAAAAAAAGTTTACAGAAGTGTTTGAAAATACTCAAATTTAATTTTTGTATACATATTCTTATTTTAAATAATTTTGGTTTCAATTCAGCAAATTGTACATATTGACTGAGTTTGTTACTAAAAAATAATTGATCATCAAAATAAGTTTCCAGCAGCGTTTTTTTTTTTTTAAATAGTTTATAGACAATTATAAAGCAATTAATATTGTAGTTATTTAAAATACTTAAAATTAATGTTTGGACTTTTATTCTTATTCTTAATTTAAATAATTATGGTTTTAAAATGTTGTACGATTTGCTGAATCGTACATATACTAAAAATAATTGATCATAAAAAGAAAGTTAAGAAAAGTGTTTCAAAATACTGAAATATTAGTTTTGGACATATATCCATATTTTAACTAATTTTGATGTAATTTCAGTAAATCGTACATATTGTCTGATTTTGTTAATAAAAAATAAGTTTGAAAATACTCAAATATAATGTTTGGACATATAACCTTATTTGAAATAATTTTGATGTAATTTTAGACGACAATCTGTTTGAAAATACTCAAAATTGATGTGTGGACTTATATTTTTTTTAAAATAATTTTGGTTTCAATTTGGCAAACCGTACATATTGACTGAATTGTTAGTAAATTAATTGATCATCAAAAAAAGTTTGCAATATTGTTTTTTTTGAATGGTTGATAGATAATTAGAAAGCAATTACAATTGTAATTATTTAAAAAAAAAATAATATAGACGATAAACTGTTCGAAAATACTCAAAATTAATTTTTAGACTTATATGCTTATTTTAAATAATTTTGTTGTAAATTCAGCAAATCGTACATATACAAATAATTGATCATGAAAAAAAAGTTTGCAAAAGTGTTTTTGAATGATTCATAGACAATTATAATGCAAATAAAACTGTAATAATTTAAAAAATAATAATGTAGACGATAATCTAAATATACTCAAAATCAAAGTGTGGAAATAAATCCTTATTTTAAATAATTCTGGTTTTAATTAAGCAAATCATCTGTCAAAAATCATCAATCAAAAAAAGTTTGTAGAAGTTATTTTCTAATAGTTAATAGACAAAGCAATTAAAATTCTAATTATTTAAAAACATAATAATGAAGACTACAATCTTTATTTTAAATAATTTTAACTTAAATTCAGCAAATCGTACATATTGACTGAGTTTGTTACTAAAAAATAATTGATCACCAAAAAAAGTTTGCAGAAGTGTTTTTTTAATGGTTCATTGACAATTATAAAGCAATTAAAATTGTAATTTGTCGAAAAATAAATTTACGCAGATGAATGGATAAATTTATGGATGTGGGGGAGGCGAAATGGAAATTTTTGGCGATCGCTTTCGAATTTTGTGTGAGAATAGCAGGCCCCTTTCTAAATATACAATATATATGTATGTAGGGCCATTAAAGCCAGAACGTATTTGAATATTAGGCAGGCAAGTGTGTTTACATTTAATTTTCGATGGTAGTCGCCAAATCGCTTGCATGTATTTACCATCTGATCGATTGTTACGGCCCATTACAACGGACTGACTCATGCAGCTGCAATAATTCGCAAATATTTCCAACTAATTATTTCATTGAATGCGACGCATGTACCATTTCCATACTCGACAATCAACTCCCAGAGCACACACAAACACACAACAATTAATTTTATAACATAACAACTATATATATCATATAATTCTAATAAGTACAGAAATATATACAGCAATATATTTCTATATCATATCGGTCAATATACTACACTATTTGAAACAGGATTAATCGAAATTGTAAAGACCACGTAAATAAACACAAAAGGAGACTTAACTGCATATAATAATAATCATATTTGTATAGAAAATAATGTTCCATATTTATAATTTATTTTTATTTTATTTTGGCAATTAACGGTTCACCAAAACACAATATTAAAGATGACAAATTTGAATAATTTTACTATACTCTAGAATCGAGTTTTATCATAGAAAACGACTATAATGCAAAATATCAAAAGTGGAGCTCAAGATTGATCATATCCATAACTTTGATTATTTGTCAACAGGTGAATTAACATACTGGCAAACGGATAGGAAAAAGATTCTAGATGTTATAGATTGTTGCATAATAAATGGCTCAAAAAATTATCTCACCATAGAATAGACTTATCATCGGTCTATTCTCCAGTTATCGTTACTCTCAGCGCTCAGACAAACGGTAAATTAAAACAGCCATCACTATACAATAAACATACCGACTTTAATAGATGAATACACACTTCTGGATCTCCTCATGATAAGTAGCTAAACTCATACTAATTCCCAAACCCTGAAAATTATCAGAAGAAGTAACATCTTACAATCCAAACTTATATCAATTATATCCAAAGTTTTCGAAAAGCTACTACTAAAACGTATGAACCTAATACTCTAGAAAAACAACATATTCTCGTAACACCAGTTTGGATTCCGTAAAGGACGTTCCAGCATAGAACAAGTTCACCGGGTTCTTGAAGAAATACAATATTTCTCTACTGTATTTTTAGATATCTTGCAGGCTTTCGATAAAGCATGACATCGTTATACAGTAGTTCAAATTAAGAAAATACTTACATATCCTTTTTTCCAAATTATAATATCTTATCTGACGGATAGTTTGTTTCGGTTAAAATTGCAAGAATAAATCTCCAACCTATTTCGAATTGGATCTGGGGTACCGCAAGAAAGTGTACTCGAACCTATTCTGTAACTGATTATGACTTCAGTTTTCTAACTCCTTATACCTAACTCATGTTGCTACATTTGCAGATGACACAGCATTACTGTCTTCTAACAGTATTCCAGAAATTATATGACAATTGTATTGCCATCAAATTTACTTAATATGTGATAGATTTGCAAAGCGTACTGTAGTGAATCGAAATAACATTACATATAAACATATTTATAATAAATACTAATAATATGTGTTAGAGTAGAAAGACTACCGTCAATAAACCTTTGTAGACATGTGTAGACATATAATAATGTTTGTCTATTATTATGAATTTATATTAAATTCATCTAAAATATAAAAATAATTCTTTATATTTATTTATATTAAAAAATCAAAACTCAGAAACAAAAATTATTTAAAATTATTGCAAGAAAATCAAATAACTTCTATATTAATCGATTACAATTTATTAGGTATTTATAACGGGAATGATGAAACTTCCACAGCGAATAAACGGAAGTACATAATACCATATTTTTTAGTATTCTTCGTGGCCTTTATTTCGTATCCAGACTAGAGGAAAGACAAACATTTTACGAGATCCTATTGTGTATTTATTAAAAATTCCTGGCGATCTTTAATGCGCCCATCCTTTCTCACTGGTTCGGCTGGCTGGAAGCCATTAAACCAGAGACTCGCCATTATTTGTTCATCAACATTTCAACCAAAATGTTGCGTAATGCTGTGCGGCAAACTCCACAGGTGCATAAAAATAAGCTTTCGCAATTTAGTTTTAGGGTGTGGGGTTGGGCGGCGTGAAATGTACGCGCACATTCGGAATGTATGGAAGGAGCTTTTAATTTAAATGCAGCCTGCATCTTTTACTTTGTTGTGATGGCCATTAAGTTCTTGCAAAAGGGCTTCCGAGTACGTTTCTATGGGCCGCGAGGGTAAAAACTTACAAAAGGTGCGATAATACATTAATAAAGCTGTGGAAAGAGGGCAGAATAAAGAAAGAAGTGGCGAGGTTGGAGCAGAAAAAAAAACTTAAGATAGAGAGAGAGAGAGAGAGAGAGAGATGGGGATATGAGAAGAGTCGAGGCAAAACGGCGGCGAAGTTGTTGTATTCAACAGTATTAAACTCTCCTTGAATGAGATACATAAAGGCAACATCTATTTAAGCTTTATCTCGGTTGCTCTGCAAGCCCATGGTGCGTAAATCCAACGATTTATTGCCGCCGCTTCTTCTTCCTTATAAACTTTATTCTAACAAGCACATTATCAAAGTTCAAATTGATTTGAATACTTTCCCTGAACAGCGTTACGCTTAAAAAATGTCTTCTTTTCTTATCTTTTTATTAAGCATTTAAAATCATGAAAAATCTAATTTGATCCTAAATATACAAAAAAAAATATTTGTCAATTTTCACACTTTGGTAATTTGCATATTTACAACATTTAATGTTTTCAAAAACAGTAATTTTTGCAATAATTAATCAAAAATAAATATTTTGACTACTTACAGTGTAATAAACTAGCTAAGTATGATATTATTTATTTATTATTTGCTAATGTTTCGCTAATAATATTTATTGTAGCAATAAATTACAAAAATAATTTAAAAATAAACTTAATACAATAAAAATAATAAAAAATTCAACTGCTGCAAAGGGCTATTGAAAATAAGTCTTTCTACCCTATTATTGTTATTATTTTGTAAAAAACATATAAAATTCTAGGATTATTTTATATTTCAAAAGATCAACATTTTATGTACACATTTCTCATAATCATCAGGTGTATTGTGTAGATTTAGCAATTATAATTGAATTTTATATTATATAATTATAATTCAACCCACATATTATTTTTACACGTTTTGAAAATATCACGGTTTTAGTTATATAAGGTTTTTCTTTAATTGAAGGTAATATTGTATCTGTGTATGAAGTGCTATTTTTTATCTCAAGACCACAAAAATTATTGATTATAATTATATTGTATATAAGTATTGAAATAAATTATTATTATTATAGTGCTATTTTTTGCATTAAACTGTTTGTATATTTTTCGTTATAAATAAAATTATACTGCTTGATGATAATACATTTATAAAGATTGTCTATACCCTTTCTGATCTGCTAAAAGAAAACATAGTGATAATGGAAACATTCCGTTCAATGCAAGTTTAATAAAAAGCTGTAAAACCATTTTTTACTCTTGTTGAATACCAATATTTTTATAAATTATTCTTTTTTATGTCAAGATTTTTATTTTTCATTTATACTGTATATATTTTTATACGGTTTTTGGAAAATGTAAGAACATGTTTCAGTGTTGTCTTATATAATCATTTGTTAGAAAATAATTATTCTGTTGACATAAAATAGCTGAAAGATGCAATTGTATATAATTTGTTCGTATATCAATATAATCTAGCACATGGGTTCACAAACACATTTTTCTATTGTTAATCATTTAAAACATAAATTATGCATTATAATTCATGTTTTGCCCGTCTTAAAGGATCATTTTTTTTATTTAAATTATTTAATAATATGAAAATTGACCATGTCTGAAATAGATGTTCAAGTCTCTCACAAATAATAAATTTAAGAAGAATTATGAGTTGCTAAAAATTTGAAAGCTGTTATAAACTATATTTAATACCATGATTAAGTTTATTCAAGAGAAAGACATTCCTATGCGTAATATTTTGTCAGCTGTTGCTGTTACAGCAATGACAGCCCACCACAATCGTTTCATAAAGCATTTGAAACAAGCAATACAAAATATAATTCATCGCCTGCATACGTCGCTCCATTAAGTTATTAGTGCAGTTAACAACATTAGAAGCAATTAATTGAGTGACAGATTGTTTTGACTACTTTGTAGTGAAAACGAACTCTGTTTCACACAGAACTTTGTTGGCTTTCAAAATGTATTTGTCTGAATCGATTTTACAATTTTTTTGATTCAGTACTAGAGTTTCTACGAAACCGTCGGTTTGAGGGCCAACCTCGAAAATGATATGGCTTATAAACTATTGAATGATGTCAATCAACACGATGATGAATTTAATGAAAATATTGTCAGTTTTGTGCCGAAAATTCTTAATGCAGAGGGGAATACAACCGCTTTTCAAATTTATCAAAAGTGTCTCTCAAAAAGGAAGATTTACTTACATACGACCTACACTTACAGGTTCTCCATGCTGATTTCAAGGAGCGATTCAAGGATATTCTAAACATGAATATACCAAATTGGATTCTAGATCCTTTCCCACATGTAAACACAGCAGGATCATCAAATTTAGAAGTGGAACTCATAGAACTCGCTACAAAAGAATTTGTGAACTAAAAATAAAAAATTAAATGAATATACCAAGAGTTTTGGCTTCAGAAATCAATAGCCTGGATTATGGGAAATAGTGCAGAAATTTTTAATTGCATTTTCAACTTCTTATTTGGCTGAGCATGGGTTTATTGCTGTAGCAAATTTACTATCTCACAAATGGAACCCATTGCATATAACTAAGCGTGACGATTTATGACTGTTTTTAACCAAAGTTGAATCTGATAATAGATTCTAAAATGCATCACATGTCACATTAATTTCTTTATTTTTTTTATTATATTTTCACTATTTAAGTTTGAATTAATTGGTAGATTGTTGATGGAAAATCTTTCCGTTCAATTTATTTTTCTTTCATAAATATTTGTTTATTGCTAGAGTGTGGCAGATTAAAAATACATCAAAATTAAAAAAAAAAAAAGTTTGAAATAAAAAAATGTCTAGTATATAATTTTAATTAATATAATAAGTTTATTACTAATTTAATACTATCTGCTAATATGTATTCCAAATATACATATTTAAAGTATTTTATGAAAGTTTACATAAGTTTATTCGAGCAAACAATTTACATTCTTTAGATATCGACTAAGTTTAATCAAAATCAGTATAGCAATAAGTATGTTAAACATAAAGCAGTAATGTATCATTTTCTAATTACGTCTTGAAACTGCTTGAATGCGGAAAACTGTTATAATCAGGGCTCGTTACAAAATGTGGGTGGTGGCCCGAAAAAGTTTGAGAACTTAGGATCTAGCACATTAATTACTAAATTAATTAATTTCTACTTAGTATATTTCATAACAATAATAAAGGTCGTGAACAGGTACAATGAACTTTGCTAGAACATAGTAGAATCATTGTTTTTGTATCTTCTCATTTTTTGTTGATGTGATTAGACAATCAAAAGTATTAAAAAATTTCTCTAAATATATAAAGAATTGTTGATTATTTTACGAATCAATGAGTAATTTTTAAATATATCAATTATGACGAAACAGAAATACGAATAGAAATAAAATAAGCTCGTGTTATTGGTACCAATCTAAAGTAAATTGCTTTTAAATAAAATTGACCCAATTCATAAACTCCAAATTAGTCTAACTAGAGATCAAACAATAATTCATGGACATACATTCCTCATAAACATCGAGCAATTCCAGCGCAATAAATAAATAAAGATTAGTTGATGAATGTATTT
This sequence comes from Nicrophorus investigator, assembly GCA_963457615.1. NCBI lineage: Eukaryota > Metazoa > Arthropoda > Insecta > Coleoptera > Silphidae > Nicrophorus > Nicrophorus investigator. The sequence continues at coordinate 17,557,690 of OY735140.1, read as the reverse complement.
TTTTTTTGCTAAATAAATATGATGATAATTATTATATATAAATAGCTGCGTTTAAATATTAATGTGAAATAAACAAAGTGAAATTTAACTTAATTCAAATTAAAATTTCTATTCACAAGTTTATAACTCCTTAATTAGTGATAATGATTTATTATATAAATATATACAAGAGGTTGCGGTCTTTCCGCCAAACTTTCTAATTAATTTAGTAAATATATTTGATAATAATTGTGATATAATATATAATTCAACAAAACCGCATTTGAACATACATTAATTAAACTTTATATTCTTGAATAAAGCAAATAATATAAATTAAATGATAATACTATAAGTAGGAATTATAAATATGAATAGAATATTACGTCAAATTTATAACTTGTTGTTTATTTATATATAATTCGTATTACGTAATATTGAACAAGTTTTAAGAAGATAATTTTGTCTTTCCTTTATTTGTATTAGATAATGTTTATATATCAATTATTTTATTAAATAAATAATTTATATTAAATTTATCAGCAATAACGTGAATGATATTTTTATCGGTATTTATGAAGCTATGTAGACATTAGAGTCAATTGAAAACAATGAAGTGAAATAAGACACGAGACTAATGAGTTTTAAACAAGTCATTCCTGTTGGTAGATAATGCGATAAAAATGGGCGAGAACGAAAGATGAACCGACGAGGATTGCCGTTCTGTTGCAGAAAAGGGAGCAGCAACATTTGTTAACACTATTAGAAAGTCATTGGGTGAGTTTACGGACGCAATTATGTAAAGGCGATGGAGGGGCACAAAGCGACGTTGCGCAACGTAATTATATGAGTTATTAGCGGAGGCAGGCCAAGTGATTCACTGAATTACACGTTGATAAGATAAAGTGGAATAATATCTTCATTTAAAGCAGTCAGTATTCCGACGACGACAGACGGGTGAGGTTTTGTTCCGATATGTGCGACCTACTGACCAAGGACGAGTGCAAGGCCATCCTCAGCAATTACCTGCCAGAAGCAACACTGATTTCGTATAAAGTGAATTCTTTATCCGAAAATATCGAAGGTCTTGTGGGTGAACATTACATTATTGTCGTGGATTTTACAACGAATGATGCACCAAGCAATTCGCATCGATTCTTTTTGAAAGTTTTAAATGGCAATAACACCGTAATCTTCGAGTTATCGCAATCGCTAAACGCTTACGGTAAAGAAGAATTCTTCTACAATTATTTGCAAATAGAATATCAAAATAAAAATATTGATATATCATATGCTCCTAAGTGCTATTACTGTAAACCATACAAAATTGTCATGGAAGATTTATCCGTTAGACAATTCACAATGAGGAACAAAAAATTATTCTTTGATGTAGAACATTGCAAAATCGCTTTGGACACTTTGGCGAAATTTCACTGCTCGAGTATAATTTATGAAATCAAAGAATGTATTTGTTTGAATGATAAGTTTCCTGAACTTTTGGAAAAGAAAGTGTTCGTGACTGCAGAGAACGCCGCTTCCAAATGGATGCGCTGCTCCATCGATGGATTAATGCAAATTATAGATCATTTAAACATAGCGGAAACGGAGAAGAACAACTTCAAAGCGGAAATGGGAGCCGCATTCCAGAGGGCATGTTCGGAACGGCCGACCGAAAGACACTTAAGTACCGTTTTGCACGGCGATCTGTGGTCGAATAATTTCCTATTTCAATACGAGGAGGGAAAACCGAAGGTGGCCGTGTTGATCGATTACCAGATTCTGAAGTACGGGCCGCCGGCCTCCGACGTGGTCCAGATGATCCGCACCAATACTAGGAAGGGAACGCGCGATAAACACTTCAAGGAATTATTGGATTATTATTACAGCCGTTTCGTGGGTTGTTTAGGATCGAGTGGTCTGGAGGCAGAAGAAATAATGTCGATTGGGGATTTCTTGGCTGCCTGCGAAGAGGTCGATTGTTCGGTAAGGTTGCATGCCCTTGCCGACCGATCCGTTACCTTCTTATCTGATGAAGTCCTCGGAGATTCCATGGGATCGGAAGATTCACTTAGGCGCTTCTTATATGAAGATAGGGGTAAATGCATGGTTGATTCATTCTTAACCTGCGATGACTTTAGAGACATCATCGAGGAGGATCTGCTCGACCTTAAAGAAACATTACTAAAACGTTAATATTTAATTATTTTTTATTTCTTATACTGTATTATTAAATGTAATAAAATATTTTTTAAGCCAATAAATTTAGAACAATAAATTATTTTTTTATTTGCAAATCCGTGTGCAGCAAAATACTATCGACATATTTATTTCAAACAGCAACAAGAATACATAAAAAAATATAAAAAATTTATTGTATTGAATTAATTTTTGGTTGTTTTATATTTAGAATGTTTTTTTAAATTATTTGTGTTTTTCAGAGTTACATTTATTTTCCTTGTATTTTTATATTTATTGTATACTGGCCAATAAATGATGTTATTATTATTAAAAAAAAATATAGTGCATTTTGCATCGTAAATGAAGAAACAGTATTTCAGCAAAAGTCTTTGGATAAAGAGTAATAATAAATATACTTGCATTAAAAATACAATACAAGTAACCTTTATTGATTTACGTTAATCTTAATATGAAATATTTCTAAAGAGTTTAAAGTAATCGTTTTTGCAAAAACAATTGTCCGTTGTAATAATTATTTCTGCAACATATAATACATCAAAAAAATATCAACAAATAAATTGAAAAGAAAACAATTTTACATATAAATAAATATAAAAATGCAAATTTTGAACCTGAAAGAAAATGAAATGAACAATTCCAGAAACTTAAATAAATTTTATGTGGTCAAATGTGGTCAACTTTCTGTTTTAGTCGTTGTAATAAATATTACTAATGGCAACAGTCACATAATCAGGTAATAACTAAAATATATTCATTTAAAAATAATAATAGAGAAACTAAAAACTATAACAAAAGATTATTGACCAAAGGTTAAACATTATTAACAATAAATATAAAAAGTTGTTAGTATTTTCATTACGTCTTTCATAAAATGCACTTTTGCAATAAAATACATCATATGTATCAAATAAAGACTTTATTAACTTTTTATATTTTTTATGATTGCGGCCCTACAACACAACGATGCTTATCGACCAACTACCAGATTTTAGTGAGATGCACGATTGCGAAGAATTATAGCTTGTCCTGATTCACCCTTGTTGAATTTTAAATGATCTGCTTCAGTGGGAATCAAACCAGAAAATTGCATCTGTTAAATCTTAAGCGAGAGTTGAATATTTCTTAAAATTTAAATTACTATTTAATACCACAAATTCAAATCAATGAATAAATTCATAATTAGAGGTCTATAAGCAGATATATTATAATTATAACATATTTACATAATTCTAAATCGGAATTTTCAATTTTATAGCTAGAGATGAATATTTCTTAAAATTTAAATTGCTATTCATATTTAACACTACAAATTCAAATTAATGAATTACATAATTTTAAATCGGAATTTACAATTTTATCCAAAAATTAATTTCTAAAAAAAATGTTTTAATAATCTTTTAATAAATAGTATGTTATTTTATATATAATTTGAATTTACTGAATTAATAAATACTATCTTTTGCTTGATAAGCGTAAAAATAACTTGCGAATAAAGATTTCTTAAGTGCAAAGATAAAATGGAAGCTCTAAATTGTATGTATTCAAGTTTAAGTAAACAGTTTTGTTTATCCGAATCAGGGGTAAAGTAAAAATTCCTCGCAGTACAATTTAGAGAGCAAACAATTAAACTTAAGCAGAGGATAAGAGCGTGGAGAAAAGGCCGTGAAATCCCCTTCGGTGTAATCGTCGAATTTTCTAAGTAAATTCGAGTCGGATGTAAAAGACATTAGATGAAGCCTCGACGGAGCGTGCAAAAGTGAAAATTTAGTTATTGTCAGGCAGAATGCGTACGTGCACTTATGTGAAGATAAAAAATAAAATTAAAAAAAATAAAAAACATGAAAAGAAAGGGAAAGAATAGATGGAATGGAGAAGTTCGGAGGAGAGTGGCGAGAGCATTATATATTCCTCACATTTCTCTAAACGTTATCCAGGGAATAATCTCGAAGCGCGAGATATCGCTTCTGCAGGGGCTTACATCCATCCAGAAATGTAAAATTCATCTGGAAACCGCTTCAATTTAAATTAATACTTTTCGTCGGGACCAATGTTAAGCCTTAATTAAATTTGGGACTTGCGTTCGGCCGCTAATAAGATGGTTGGGATTACTCCCATTACTAGCCACAAAGTATGCAAACAGATATTGTTCTGGATAATGAAAGAAGTCCGTGTTCGTGACTTAATTTTAGTGCACGCTTCTCGAGTTTAATATCGTGAAATTAAGACATAACATTCGTTGTTTGCATTTCTCCAATTATTATTTAAATCCATAAATATTAATATGATCAATATAAAATTACCTAATAAGTATTTGATTTATAAGTAAAATAATAATTCAAATTGAGTATTATGAAATTAATAATAATATAATTAGTTATAATTAATTTATTCAAAATAATTCATTGTTTTCCTAATATTTAGGCAGACTTACAAATATTGTAAACCTATTTTTTTATATTTTTCTTTTTGCGGATGATAAAAAAAACGCTTCAATATAGGATTTAATTTTTCTTTCAATCTTGTAGCAACTGAGCAAATGGCAGTTAATTCCATAAATAGTTAAATAAAACTCTTATCCAATAATACTTTATTTGCATTTATAAAACCATATTTAGTCATATTTGTTTAACATTTTATTAATATATTATATATTTTTATACTTTGAAACTGTTTCTTTAAAGTCGATTAAATCGTCTTGAAGAACTTCCTTGCACAAATTCGATGTTAAAAATGAATTGACCATAACTTTGCTACGATCATCAAACATGAATTTTCTATTTGCTTCTTCAGTTGCAACATATTCTGCAATAACATTTTCTGATAGAAATGTCATAGATCTTCCTGCAATCGCCTGTAACGCGACAGCCAAGTCAACGTCTTTGCATGAATCGAGAAAATCATTCATAGTAAAGTAGTTTTCGCAGGAGTATCCAGCCGTAGACAAACAAGTTGAAAGACACTCGTAGTAAAACTTCAGTAAATAACTGAGATTGTCTTGACGAAACTTGCTATTTGTGTTTGTTCTGATCATCTGCATAACATCGGAAGCAGGAGGGCCATATTTAATCGCTTGGTAATCCAATAACATACAATCTGTAACGTTGCCATCTTTATATTTAAATAAAAAATTGTTCGACCATAAATCGGCGTGTAAAATAGTATTCAGACATTTTCGATTTACTTGTTTGTTGCAAGTTTTCTGAAATACTTCCAAAATATCTGATTTCAAAGTATCTTTTTCCAATTGGTTGATGATGTCTATATGATCCACAATTTTAATCAAACCATCGATTGAGCAGCGAATCCAAGTTGATCCACTTGTAACTTCAGTAGTAAATATTCTGTCCTCCAGACAATTAGAGTACGAGTCCAATAAACATACCGATTTGCGCTTTTCGTAGATAATAAAGCTACTGTGGAATACAGCTAAAGTCTTCAGCACAACTTTGCACTCATCCAAATTGAATTGATCATACTTGTTCCTCATGGTGAATCCTCGTAGGCTTAAATCTTCTAATACTAATTTGTATGGTGTACAGAAATATAGACGAGGTCCATAAGATATATCTAAATTTTCTTTCAAGTATTCACGTTGTAGAAAGTTATAGTGAAATTCCTCTTTCTCGTAAGCTTTTACCGACATGCACATTTCCAAAATTAAATTTGATGTCCCATTGAGAACTTTCAGGAAGAAACTTTGAGTCTCATTGTTTTTCGATTTTGAAGTCGAAAACGTTATTTCAAGCAGATAGTGTTGACCCATAAATCCTTTAACCTTATCGGATAACGGGTTTACCTTGTATGCAATCAAAACCGCATCTTCTGTCTCGCAATATTTGCGAATAACGTTTTCACATTCCACTTTTGTAAATATATCGCACATGATTTCACCTCTTATTTCAACGATCAACTTTATACTAATTTGCGCTGTTGCACGAACTGCGGTTTTATTACGTCTGTTGCGTAATATTATACACTATTACATGTATTAATGGAATAACGTAGATATTATTTAATTATATTTGCTTCGATAATCTAATCTTTAGGAGTATCATGATTAGAGCCTTACTAACCAATTACATTAAAACTATTAGATTGGCGGTAGTTATGCAACACTACATGCTTTGCGACAATTGTATTGTATGAACAGTGGTTACACTAAATTTAACATATTTGTTAATTAACATTACATTATCTCATTCATTATATCCTATACGAATTCTAAAAAAAAGTAGATAAATATTAGTTGGTGGCAGAAATACAGCCGTAATAATTTATAAAGAAATATCTCAATAATCAGTATAAATAGTATTAATAAAACAAATATAATTTACAGAACATTTCTAATTTAATATAATTATTTATATTATTATAAATATTTATTTATTATTATGTGAAGAGTTACATTTTTAAGTACTGTCGTGTGTCCACATATTTTTTTTATAACTTTATAATTCTTCGATTAAACTTCATAAATGTTACGTACTTCGTGTCTTCAATTAAGTCTATGTTCTTCCTTAAGGATTTATTTCCGACTGTTCTTCTCTTAATGATTTATCTGAGACTAATTATAAAATTTTACTACAATTGTTAGTGTATAGCAGTTATGATTTATGCAAAACGTTTTATTTATAATTTGTTAATTTGCCTTTTGCATGAGAATTCTTATCTTATGAGATGAGATGAAATTTGTCCAATTCGTACCTTTTACTGATAATTCTTGGTATTCACTTCTAACGGTTGGACATAACAGTAAGTGTAAATCATATTATACTAAAGTGACAACACGTCCGCGTCCCGCCGATTTTTAAAAATGTTTAGAATGTTTAGAAAATATCTGGATTTCTTATTTTAAATGTACTGTAAAAATATATTTTATTATTTATTAATCATTATAGTAAATATATAGTGAAGCACAAAAGATTTTTGAATAATTTCGTTTCCTCGTCTAAAATGGAACAGTTTTTTCACTTTGGCAAAACGGAGGAACAGCTAGAATTAGCTGAAGGCCTATTTGCTTTACACACCATAAACCATAATCAAAATTTCAGATCAATTAATTGTACGTCGCAATTGATTAAACCATTGTACGAGAAAAAAAATGCATGTTCAAGGAAAAAACCGAAGCAATTATTTGTAATGTTTTTTTTACCATATTCGTTTTCACTATTGCAGAATGAATTAGACAATTGTATATTTATATCCATATATTAGTTCTTTAACCAGCTATAGAAAATATACAAATCATTAAAATCATACTTTTTATCGTTAGATAAATGTCCAAAGATATTGCAGCTCTTTTTTTAAAATGACACATCACAAATTTGGCTTCAGTTCATCCACAACCAAGCTACATTATTTGACAATTCTGTGAAAATTGTGATAAAATTTCAATTTCGTTCCTTTAGTTATTCGAAAGGAAGAACAAGGTGCCATTAAACGACCGGATTTTCTGAAAGAAGTCAGAAATTTTTATAATAACTGCTTGGAAGATATTCAGAATTAACAGTTCAATTCGAGGATATTAAAAATTGTCATTGGGTGACATTAAAAATCTTTTGAATATTAGTAACCATTTTCAGAAAAATAATATTTAAAAAAATACGTTACTGATGAAAAAATTAAATGTTGGTTGTCTTCAAATGTGGAAGCATACACAAATTGGACGGAGTTATTCCTTCATTTTAAACACAATAATATTCCTTATTAAAATATTTTGAAAATTGTAGAATACGCGCTCTCCCTTCCAGGAACAAATGCAGTAACAGAACGTAACGTAACGCAGTTGAACATTAAAACTTTAAAATTTATATTAAGCGTAAAATATAATTTCAGCAATTCATGTGAGAAACTTCACATTTAATAAATGATCCGAATCTATTGCAAAGTAGTTACTTGGATTAAAAATATGACCGTGAAAGAAAATCATATTTTTTTTAAATAAAAAAATTAAAAATTATAATGTTCAAATTATTTTTTTTTACAAATATTTGTATAGTTACCAATAAATATTAATACATACATTTTTGTATATTCATAAGTATATTTACAAGTATATGAATGTATACAATAAAATATATATATATTTTTTAATTATTGGTCTGCTTTCATAACTTAATTATAATTCTCATTAAATCCCATTTGTCCCGCTTTGTCTCAATGAAAATGTGGTAACTTTATATTATACATCAGATTTTGGGGAGTGAGAAAGTAAGTTACAAGAAAGGTAAGTCTGACAGCTATTCTATTTTTGTCATTTTTAACGCATATCGTAGATTGATAAACATGAAGTAACAATAATTACAACTATATATATATATATTAAATAATTGCTTACTGTTGTATTTATTTTCTTTTACGCGATCCAATATATTTGTTTGTAATTGTACTATGACCCAATTATTTATAATTTAAAAATGATGACGTTTTAACGTAAAGTGTTAGCTGTTATTTCACGACTATGAATCTTTTTTTATCCAAAACCGCTGCTCTAGATTATATTCTGTTAAGTTCTAGTTGTTTTGATTTTTCTTTTAATATCAGTAATTAAATTATTATAGTAAAATTAATTAAGTCACCATAATTTATTAATCATGAATTCTTTAATTGTAATATTTTTAATACTTAATCATACAAAATTATTCAATTCCTGTTCATTTTCTTTGATTTGATTGAATAATGTATTTTATTAAGCATACAAAATAATTTAATCTTTTTAGAAATAAATAAAGTAAAAAATCTGATTTGACAATTCTTTAAAAATATTGTCAATATTTAAAAATCCAAAAAATAATAATTTAAGTTGGATCACTTCAGAAAAATATTCATGAGATTTCCGGCCGTAAAATTTTCATTAATCATCATAGTTAAAATAATAAAGTAAAATGAATATTATGAATTCAACAATTAATTTGATCGTGTTGATGAATTTCATAAAATTAATCTAAAAATTATTTGTATTTATATTTATTAATTTTTTTCAATAAAAATAAAATGTACGCTCAAATTCATTGTATAATTGGTAAATAATTTGTTGCATGTAATTTCATTAAAATCGAATTAAAAATGCACCGCGGCGAATTCCCAACGCGTTTGCTCAACTTAATATTGCGTGGATGCGTGAATATGTTGTGCGTTTTGTAAATTTATACAGCACGAACAATTAACTCGCTTAATTGCTGCATAAACATTTGTAATTGCATTTAGTTTGAAAGTCGAATCGAATTGATGTACAAATGTAATTTTTTTCCTTAATATTCATCAAAATGATACATTTTAACAAGCGTTATAATAAATATACATTGTTTTTCATTTTGTATGAATTCAATATGAAAACAGGCTTTAATAATTGAAGTTATTTAATAAATATAACAAAATAGTTATAGAAAATAAGTTTTTATTATATTTATTTAAATATGAAAATATTACTTTTTTTAGCGTCTAATTTAAAAAAGTATATTATTAGATTTATATAATTAAAAACGATTTATATTTTAAATTAATTACTTATTATTATAATTTATACTGAAAAAATGGTAAAACTTTTGTGGAAATAGCAAAATAATAATGCAAATGCATGTAAAATAAATTACGTTACATGTTTAGTATATATGAGTTGCATTAATTATGAAATGCTCAATTTGATAAATAAAATGCATTTACTTTCCATTATAATTTGCATGTCAATTGCATAAATTAAAATTTATAAATCGCACGAAATATAAAGCATATATAAAATGCTTAACAGCATTTGTCAATAGGTTCCATTAGAGATTAATTAAATTTTAATTGAAAATAATGACATATCCTTGTTCATTTATTAGTAATTCATTTGCAATTCATGCCGTTGCAATAATTAACACAGTGATTAATAAATCTTTTAATAATGTACCAAATTCAGGTTTATCAAATAAACTAATTATCATTTGTTAATAAAAGCAAAAAATATAAAGTTTGTTTTTAATCCATATTTTATTAAGTTGTTATTCTCAAATGACTAGAAGAAGTAACATCATACAGATTACTGCCAATTATATCAAAAGTTTTCGAAAAACTAAAACATATAAATCTTATATTACAGGAAAACAACATATTTTTGGAAAATTAGCTTGGATTTCGCAAAGGGTATCACACCATGGAAAAACTTTACCGAGCTGCTAAAGTAATTGCTATCGCTTATGTAGAAAAACAATACTGCTCAGCTGCATTTTTGGATATTACTCATAAAATTATCCTTTCTTCCAAATTATAAAATCTTCTAACATATCTATTTATTTTTTTAACTAAAAGTGATATCATACTACTGTTTCGCCCATTATGTTCTAATTGTTATAGGAAGCAAGCATTTAAAATTTCATAAAAATCGCTGCACGCATTAAAGAAAAGTATTAATTTCTGAACAAAGAGAACGATAAATTAATTTCGTCTCAAAACGAATATTTCAGCTCTAAATAAACGCAATTTGCACAATTATTTCGGTGCTTTAACTACTCTTCTACTGATCCGATTTTAAAAAACGAACATTCATATTAATTCTGAGCGCCTAGTAAGATTATATTTAAAATAATCTCCTGTGAAATTTTTGATATTTTTAATTATTATTTCTTGAACCAAGGGAGATTTTAAAATTCTTTATACGCCGTAATGCTCGTTTCACTCCTAGAAGTATCCATTTAAAGTTTCATCGAAATCGCTTCATGCATTCAAAAGATATAATTAATTTTTGAACAAATCGGTCGATAAATTTATTTTGTCTTAAAATGAGCATTTCAGTTCGATATAGACGCAATTTGCACAGAGATTTCGGTAACGTAACTTCAGTTCCACTGATGCGATATTGAAAGTTAAGCATTCGTATTAATTACGAACTCCTAACAAGTGATTTGACGCACTCAGATTTGAAATAAAATCATCCTTTTGAAGATTTGTTTGTTTAATATAGGAAATTATTTTTGTTTAATTATTATTTTTTGAACCAAGCGACCAAACATCCTCGAACATGTTAAAAAACTCCAAGGCCGCCTCGAATCACGCATATCCCTTCATGATCATCCCACCCTTTCACTCTTTGTACACGCACAACGCCGACTCCAATAACCCGACATTAAGCCAACTCCTCCAAGACATCAACAAAATATTTTTACTCCCCCCCACAGAGATCTAAACACAGTACTTTTTTTTTCTTTTGTAACAAACATAAATTATTTCTCAAAACCGCAAGAGGCTTAAGATAAGATATAATTATACTATGTTGTATGTAATTCAGGAATAAATTATTTTAAAAAAGTAAGAACCAAGCGAGATTTTCAAATCCTTCTTAGGACATTTGTTAGTTTTGGTTAAAGATGTATGCATTTAAAATTTCATCTAAATCGCTCATTAAAGAGATATAATTAAATTTTTAACAAAGCGTACGATAAATTGCAGCATTACAGCTCGAAATAGACGCATATAAACAGCCTACAACGAAATGTAACACTATATAATATTAATTTAATTCTAATAAAAATCATTGAAATTTGTTAAAATCTCTCTCTCTTTCTTGAAATAAACGCAATTTGCACTGATCCGATTTGTAAAGTTAAGCATTATTATTAATTGGGCTTCCTAGCAAGTGATTTGATGCACTCAGATGATTAATAAATTAATTTGCTAGATTGCATAAAAAAAATTTCAAAGAGGATGATTTCATTATAAAATCATTTACTCGGAGTTCCTAATTAATATTAATGCATAATTTTAAAAATTGGAGTAGTGGAGTAGAAGTTATGTCACCGAAATCTTTGTGGAAATTGCGTTTATTTCGAGCTGTGTAGCCCATTTAGAGACAAAATTAATATATGGTTCGCTTTGTTGAAAAATAATTTTATTTTTAAATACTTGAAACTATTTCGATGAAACTTTAAATGGTTGCTTCTTAGAGGCATTTTAAAATCTTGATTCAATAAAGAATAATTAAAAATTTTCTTAATTTAAAAAAATATTTTTTGTTCTCAATGTATTTTTTCCATCTGAGTGCGTCAAATCAATTACTAGGAGCTAAATATTATTAAACATAGTATCTTATGAATGGAAACAGTTAAATGTGTAATTACAAACATTAGCAAAAGGTATTAAAATAGATGTATAAACATTTTTTTTGCTTAAATAAATTCCAGCAGATACACAGAGAACGAGAATAGTGATCGCAACGCTTCAATTACGAATGACTATTAGCCATACCTTCACAATAGCCAAACCAACAAATTAAAATAATTTGTACAAAAAAAAAATATATCATCAAAAATGGTAAAACTTCCATTGGGAAAGTTTATCTATAAATAAAAATGTCAACCGCCACCAGATTTACTTGAATAGATTGTAAATAAATATATAAGACAAAAAAAATAAATAAATTCAATAATTGCAACAAACAAATTGATTTAAATTACTATTATTAAATTTACATATTTTCAAATCAGAAATATTCATTTATTCCAGAAATAGTATTTATTTGAATAAACGACGCTTTTCTTTGGTCCTCATAGCCTGAATAGAAAATAACAGATGTTCAATCTATACCGAAGCGAACTATTTGCAAATCGTACAACATCAAGTCACGATAGGATGTAATTTCTCCAAATCATGCTCTCGCTAAAAATATTGGTTGATGGTCGATAAACATCGCAGAGTTGAAGAAATAATGAAAAAATATTTATTTCCCATTTGGGTAAATTGTTAGTTCGAAACTAATCGGTCTAATAATAACAATATTTTTGCAATTTACAAACAAATTTATACAATAACTTGTCTATAGACAGATTATGATTTTTTTTTCATGCAGAAATTAATCACATTGTGCATTGGCATAATAGAGTGTAAACAACTTTTATGATTAAAAAATGTTACCTCCAGGTAGAATCTCTCTACATTTTGTTGCGTCATTACGACGAAAATATCTTTATGGGATAAAGAGAATAAGTAGTGAAACATTATTGCTATACAATTTTAGTAGTAGCTTTTTTTTTAATGTAATTTTGAAGACAAAATCTATATAAAATAAGTCAAAGACAATTCGCACTCTGAAAGCGTAAACTGCTATTATTGAAATAACTTTACAAAAACGTGATACAAATTTACGAGAAAACAATAGCGGTCTGAAAGAATAGCCAATGCGAGCGACCACTTAAGTGATGAGTTATATCATAAAGATAAATCTACTTTATATCAGAATAAAATAAATAATAATTACTTTTAGTTGTAATTTTATTAAAAATACAAAATTATCATATCTTAATTGAACGATTTCAATTATTCTTGTAAATCTACCTAATTTCTTTATTATAAGCAGCAACAATATTGCTATGCTTATGTAATTCAAAAAGTATCATTGTGGGAGGTGCTTTGACGTAAACTGTAAATAAGTCGATGAAAGTTGTTACATAACCTGTTCCATTTTCACAGCAATTTCTCTATAAAAGTATACATGGAAAGTACTAAAAAAATAAATATATTCCTTTGTTTTCAAAGGGATTTTTGAAATCGAGCTTAAACAAATATTTACATTTTTCTATAGGTTTCCGATCCACACTTTTTCTGTCCGCTCATGCTTCTTTCGTTTACTCCTCCACATGGTATACTTTTTTATCCTGAAATCCCCCTGATTTAATCTATACACATTTTTTTGTATCCCAGCGTTTAAGGCAAAGGAGAGTTTACTGTAAATTTGCATTTATAATTGCCAATCTATTTCGTCCCGGGGAGTTTGAAACGTAATCCGACTTCTGTAAATGAACCGAAATTGAATTCGCGATATTATGTGACTCTGCGCGTCTGTGTTTGTATGTGGGTGTGCACTTTATTTTTGCTGTTTTTCGTATTCGACGTTTGTGTTTGTTTATTAGACTTTGAGATCATAAAATATGTCAATTTAGGATTAATTAATGATCGAGGCTTTGGCCCAAGTCCCGTTTGGAATTTCGAACGAGAAACGCGCAGACACGTCAATTACGAGCATCGGGTTATGCGGGGGTGGTTTTACACCCAATCTCCGTTTGCTACTAAATATTGTGCAACGTTATATTATTTTATAATGGAAATGCTATATGTTAAAGGCAAATATGGAAAGATGCCGAGACGGAACTGGGACCGGACTGGAAACAGGGCTTCGAGGATTTTTTTTTCTCGACGACGTGCTCTTATGGATTTTATTTGCTTTACAAACTTAATGGAGAACTCCGGGAAATTCAATATAGTAGGCGAAATTGGGCTCGGATTTGCATATGCCCATCTTATATATGCCACGCGAATACAGATTCACGTGCGCCCTCGGATCATTGTTAGATTTAGATTTCCAGTGCCCGGAAACTTGCATTTTCATGCATATTTCATTGACTTCTCGCATATTCGACGAACGGGCAAATTCTCAATAATCTGGTTCACGCATCAACACAAATTAGGAGTTGAATTAATTAATAATATTTCAATTACAAAAATTAAATATTTTAACGTATTTTTTTTATATATCTTTTGTTGCACATATGACATTTTACATGCTCAATATTGTATCAATTTTTTTAGTGCGGTGTTTTGGCTGAAAGTCTCTATTTCTTTTTAAATGACGAAAATCAGCTATAAATAATTAACGGACAATATAGGACAATGCTTGAACAGAAGTAATCTCACTTTTAGGTTCTAAAACTTTATATACGGATATGGAAAATGCTTTGGAAAGAGTCTGTATTTGTGAGCAGAAAAATAATGATCATTTTAAGAATGTTGAATTTCATACAAAGTAAATACAACCATTGATTATATTTCTATTTTTTTTATTTATATCAATTTATTTGTAATCTGCTACATTATAGCAATAAACAAATATTTGTGAAAAATAAAACAAAAATTAAACTGAGTGGAATGATTTCCCATCGGAAATCTTCCAACTAAAAAATGCACAAATAAATAATTATTACAAAATAAAGTTAATTTTAACAGTTCATAAAAATATTTACACAAAAAACAAAAAAAAAATTTGTAGGGGAGGTCAAGGGTATTTCTAAATAAAATAATAGAAAAAAATGTATTTATCAGATTTATCAAATTCATATTTTTTAATTGTTCAATTACAAAAGTAACATCGCTAAAAACACTGTAACTTATGAACTAAATGTCAGTTTGCAATCAAATTTGGACAGGCGTCATCTGAAGGTTGGTACTTCGTAAAAATCACATGGATTTGTCGATAGAGGCGCCATCTATGTGTCATCCTACGAACTTATTGAGTGAGATGTTATATGAAACAAAAATCAGTCATTCAGTGATAATACATTGATTTTTTTTATTTGAAAATTATAAAATTAACTATAACATTATTAGATATTGGATAAATTTTCAACTAAATATTAATAACCGCAAAAATGAAATGCCTTATACATTTGTGTAATTCAAATAATTATTGATAGTTTTTCCGCCCAACATATAACTAACAAGAAACTTTTTCTTATAAAATGTGTAAAATTTTAATAGAAAAACAAATCATTTGAATGATTGATAAATACAATATCAATTTTAAACTTAAAACTCTTTAGTCAGTTTATTTTAAAATATTTACTATGTTGTAAGGGTTCTTCAACTAACATGAACATGAATACAGGATTTATATTATTTTGTTGTTGTTACATAAAATTATTGTTTGTATGGAATAACTGCAATATTAATTTTGGTTTATAACACGATTCAAGGGATTTCTATCACTGAGTAAAAAAAAACTGAGAAATATTATTTATTGGTGGTTATATTAAGGTTAATATATTATAATATTTGTTGCACAATAAAATTAAATATTACTTTATTTACTGTTTAAGGTTTTATATTTTACTATATGTAACTTTTGGATTTATGCACTTTCTATCTGCATAATAATATTTTTTTATATTTTAAAACATTATATTTAGTTTGAATTTATATTTCTTCATATCTGGCTAACAAATTTTTATTATTATAAAAAGTTTTAACCTGTTATATTGTAAGTATATATATCTTGTTTTACATTTTTAAATATATGAATTAATGTCCAAATTATTGATTGCAAGTTTCTTCATCTATATTATTTTGAATGCATCTTATTAGAAACTCATTTTAAATATAAAAGATCACTGATGAAGTTGCTATACAAAATCCATCTTCCAGTTTAGAAATATTGTAAATAGAAATAAATCAATTGAAGTAAATATAATTAATATATAAATAAAATATATTTAGTGGATAAAAATCGTAGAAATGCTTTGAATGAAATAACTTTATATATTTTTTAACAAACTTTTTTTTGTATCGAGTAAACAGAACTATTATAGTAATTTTGAACAAATTTAGTATGATTACTTACTTTAATACGATTAATAAAAGAACGCATAGAGAATTTTTAAATCGCGTTTGGTTCAGTTTTTGTAGGGGATGTTTTTACAAAATTCAATTTGTTGCAAAATAATTTCTGTCAAGTAAGTGATTCAATATAAGCCAAATAATAAAATAGCAATAGCATAAACATTATTGTAATATAGTCCTTGTAATCAAAAAATATATATTTTTGAAGGGAATAATTTAAAAAATAAATTTCTTGCTTGAAATAATTCCAGAGGACGGATTAATCAATATAAATTTTTGTATTTTAAAATAGATTCACTAAAACATAAGTTATAATTTGAGTGACAAAATGCATCTATTTGCGACCTGAAACGAACGATTTATGTCGAAATAAATACCTTTATTTACTGTAACACAAGTAATCAAACAGAGTATACAGAATTTTAAAATTGCGTATTGTTCAAAAAATAATTTATTACAGTTCGATTCGAGACGCGCTATAGTACGGACGTGTTCTGCGAAGAAATTTTGATAAAATTAATCTGCCTTTTTTGGGTATCAGGTGTGCAATACAGTGTACGCTTGTGGCCATGGAGCCTGAAATGAGTGCCTCAGATACTTCTTCCTGCTATTCGGAGGCCTCGGGTTCCGGATGGGAGCAGGGAAAACGGAAACGTGGAAGACCAAGGAAGGAAACTTCCAAAAAAACAACTGCACCAACAACCTTCAAAACGCCACAAATTCCAACAACGACCCGAACAGATAAGCCAACGGATAAAAAAGTTACAAACAAAAAATTCGACACCATTTTCAACACGCTGCTTTCAACAAGTGCGAGATGCATTGACTCGCTCGCAGCTATCTACCTTGTGGTCTAGGGGCCCGGGCAACCGACAAGACATCATACTGGAAACCAAGACAGGATTCCTCCTGAAATCGAATAACCCGAAAGCAATTGTTCTTGCATACCTGGCGGATCTGCAGGGTCGGGGCCATATCTCCTCATACGCCGAGAGTGTTCCTCGAAAGGAGCCTAAAACACACAGCCACAATGCGTCACTATCCTATGTCCTCACAAGGATGGACCTGGATATAAAGGACGCAGATATTAGTTTACACTTAAAGACCTCTGGCATCGAGCATAGGTTCTGCAAGAGGATCATCTCCAGGGCAACAGGACAGCCAACATTCAAGGTGCGCATCATCACTGGGTGCGCATCATCACTGGGTGCGCATCTTCCTTCCAGAGACTCCTGCACGAGGGCTTGTTCTACATGAACAAGCACTTCCCTGCAGTCAAGAGTATACCACCGCCTCCGATACCTGTGCCTTGCGCTAGGTGTCTTGAGTTCACACATGCAACAGACGTTTGTCCGAACAAGACCAAGTGTTCAAAATGCCAAGGACCACATCCGACCCACCGTTGCACGTCGCCACTTCCTCCAAAATGCAGGGCATGTGACTCTGAGGACCATGCTGCATGGTCATCAAAATGTCCCAAGAGACCAACCAAACCCATCCCGGGTGTGCCAAATGCGAGGATAAGGTCAATAAATAAAAAATCTAGCGAGCTGTCTGAGGATCTTACGAGCAGCAGAATTCACAAACCTCTAACGATCCACGACCATATAATTAACACTTATATAAACAAAATAAATTCTACGAAACATTCTGAGGGTCGTGCTGAGTTGCTTCAGCGGTTGAAGAAACGATTCATCCGAAACTTTAATGTAGACACACACGTTTGCTTTTCGGGAAACCACGTTTATGTACTAATGTTTGACCTGGATGATCCGGAGCTGGAGTCACCTACGGGTCTGGTTCAGGGGACTTCCGGGTCTTTCGTCGTGAAGGAAGCTTAGCCATCGATCCGTGTCCGGTCGAATTGATAGTTCTTCAACCGATTACGAAGAAATTTGATAATATTTTTTTTGTTTTACATTTTTCGATATTTTCATTTATTTGGTATTTTTGTTATGGTCTTTCTTTTTTTTTTATCACATTATTCCGAATACATCTATTTTTTCTTTTTTTTGTATGATTTATTGTAAGGCAATTTATATGTTTGATTGTATCACTGGGCGGAAAGACTTAGGTCGATAGCCCTTTGGTTACATTTATTGTGTGATCAATAAATATTGTTATTATTATTATAATTTATTACAAAATATTTTTCTAGCGTGAAATAATTTAGTACGGCTTAATTAATATGAATTTTTGTTATTTGAGATAAATTAAGTGATTCTGAAATTAAAAAGTTTCATTTGAGCACAAAAAATGCATTTATTTTAGACCTGAAACGAATGATTTTAAATGAAATAATATTATTTTTTGGACGCAAAATTAGTTGTAAATTATAAAATCGCCCTTGGTTTAAACAATATTGCTTTATATTTAGAAGTATGGTTTTATAAATATGTTTTTTTGTTTTTTAAATCAATTCAGTAAAACAGAAATTACGATGCTACATTTGAGCGCAAAAAATGCATTACTTTCGACATGAAACAAACGATTTTATTCGAAATAAAATGATTTTTTTGAACGCAAAATTAGTTGTAAATTTTGAGAATAACGAGTGATTTTCATGAAATTTTGTATTGTCATTTACTATAGGTTAAGTAATAAAATAGCATAAACGAATTAAAAAATAATGCTTGTATCAAAAATTTTTTTTTTATATTTAATTGGTGATGATTAAAAAAAATATTGGGTGAAATAATTCCGGACAACGGATTAATTTAAAAAATAAATAAATTCAGTTATTCGTTAATTAAGAAGGTGCAATACCTCCGAATCATAATAGATGTTGCATAGAATTTCAGAGCAGTGAGTACAATAACTGCAGTAAGCATACTGTTGCCATAGAAGGTAGAACTGAAGTCCAGAATGTTACAAGTTGCTCCTACATAGGAAAATGCAGCAAAACTGTCAATATATTCAAGATTGCTGGCATCCGTTCAATGGAAAGGAATAATTAGACAGTTTAGACATTCAATAATCGCGAGACGCAGCAAAACCAATAGGGTTCTTAGTTATGGTTAGAAGGAAGCGTGGCCTTGCCGTCTATACTCTTAAATAGAACATATTTCGAGAATATATTTCATTGTAAAGAAGGAAAGCAAGTTTTGATACTGTCAAGAAGTTGACACCCCGTAGCATACCATTTTCAAGTACTGTAAACACGGTGAAGATAATCAATAATGCAGAGTTAAAAGTGAGATGTTATGAATCTCACAGTCTCAAAATAACGTCACGAATGATGGTAAGTATCTGAAATTAATGTATACTACTTATTTAATTTACTACACCAATATCTGGAAAGTTTAGTTAATTTTCGAATAATAAGATGCACAGTTCTATAAATAAAGTTTTACGTTTTAGGGTGTGAAATCAATGGTATTTGGTAATTTGTATCATTCAATAATTGAAAATCTTTACGCAACGCATTTCTAGGTCTATTACTTATCTGAGTAATAATATACAAGATGAATTGAAAAATTTGATTGTAACTATAATTTTAAGCAAAATTGTCTAAATATCAAAACTTTTCCTTCTATTGTACAAGAACTTTACACTTTCTTTCTGGTTCTACAAAGTGAAACTTTAACATTAAAACCTTTACGATTTCAACTTTGCGGAATCTATGATGCATTATTCCAAATAATAGAAGCTCTGTTGACGACTTGCAACAACTAAAGTTAAAGCACAAAATATTAAAAATTACATGTTTGTATGCGGTGTAATTCTTTGGAATGATATTTTATTTTAAATAAATTCGCTTCACTAATTCAATCTCTTACTACAACTTTGTCAGATTGTGCAAGGAAATTATAGATAATCTGGATATGATCAGATGAAAATTGCTACAAATGAGAGTGCAGAAAATCTTAAATACAGAACAGAATTTCCTGCCGTATCTGAAGTTAGAGCCAGAAGGAAAACAGAGGAGAATAATTTAAAATAAAGTTTTTAATTATATTCTAGAAATTAATTTTATGAATTCTGGAAACTCATAGCATATACTTTTATTTTTTATATAACATTTTAAAACTTAAAGATATCAAAACGGTACAAAGTTATTGTACCAATTTATAATTAAGTCATGTATCCCAAATGCTACCATTCTATAAAACCTTTGGTTATTTTAAATTATTTGTGCCAAAATAATTTAATTACTTTGTATCCAAATATTGATGTAGCTCTAAAAATTTTATTAACACTCCCAGTCTCTGGAGCTGTAATTCAGCGGTTAAATAAGTTTTTCCATATTAAAATTAATAAAATACTTCTATCTGAAGTTCAACTCAAGATTACCTAATTAACGAATTTGCTAAATTTAATATTACAAGGGTAAAACTTTTACAGAATGTTGTAATAGTTGATATAATTATTTTCAAGTAGTTTATATTTTCAATATAGAAATACTATTTGTACTAAATAAAATCCACCGCATGGCGTAAATAGTACATATTAAATAATTGTTATAATTAGTACGTTGAGCACATCGCAGAAATAATTAATTATAGTTCTAATTTGCTAGCTCTAATATGAAAATGATTTCAAAACTAATCTATGATTAATTATGATCCAAAATAAGCATTTTAAGTTATTTTATCTTATGTTTAATAAAACACGCAGAGTAAATTATGTCATAGATTCTGTTTGTATCATAAAATTTAAGTTTTAAATAATACAATTATTGTACAATATTGAAATATGTGTTCACAAAGTAATGATTAAATACATTTAAAACGTTCTTAATAGTAAGTAGATCAAATTGTACATAATCTAGATTAAGTCCTATAATTACAATTAATTGGGAGTATGTAGTAGTTAGTAAGAGGTTCAATATTAAGGTACAATTGAAATGCATTCGCATTGTTTCTCGTTTCAAAGCGAATAATTCAATTTCGGTTACCGGGAGATAAATCAACATGCAACCCATCGTGCTTGTAATATACTACATATATAGTACATGTTGTCGCCTGTCTGTTAGTATATCGATGCAAGTATCAAAAACGGTTTAGTATTAAACATAAAATAAATCACTTTAGGCAACAAAACATAAAAAAATATATAATACAACAAAAACGCACTCACAAAACGAACACAATCAGGGAGTTGGAAAATGTAAAGAGTGCATCGCATGCTACAATCCATTTGTTCCACTCGACTGTATTTCAACTACTGAAATAAACGTAAAAGTGTATAGACATTACTGAAAATTGATTAGACCAGAAAAACTAAATCATTATTCGAAAATGAGCATCTAGTTTCATATGCTTTCAGACAAATCTATTGACATTTTTTGTGCCAGGAATTAATATTTGATATAACTTATAGTTTAAACTGTTTAAACTTTATTAGGTAATCGATTTTATGATTGAAGTATAATGTATAGATTATCTGAAGATAGTTCAACTTTATAGCAAAGTTGAAAATAACACTAATTCTTGAATACAGCCAAAGATTCTGCTTTTCAAATTATTTATAAATTCCAATATTTTTGGCATTTACAAATGCGAGAAATATATAATATTTATCTCCAATATGTCTCCGAAAATCTCGACCAATCTCCGAAGGTCATCACCGAATTCCAGTCACTGATTTCGGCTACAATTATAAGAAAGTTTTTAATCTGTTTAAATATTATAAAAATGTACTTTTTTTAATTAAACAATTATTTGGTAACCAATTTTATGTTTGAAGTATGAAGTGGAAAATAATTATAATTCTTGAATACAGCCCAAGCTTAAACTTTTCAAATTATTTATAGATTCTAATATTTTAGTTATTTAAATATGCGAGAAATATCTAATATTTATTTCCAACCTCTAGTCTATGTCTCCAAAAATTTCGACCCCTCTCCGAAGATTATCTCATACAAAATTCCTCCAAAAATAACAATTTAATTTTTTTAACTTTATTTGGAAACCGATTTTATAATTGAAGTAAAAGGTAAGGTTCAGATTTCTGTAGATAGTTCAGAGGCGAAACTTTGGAGCAACGTGGAAAATAATACTAATCCTTGAATACAGCTAAAGATTCTACTTTCTAATATTTTTGGCATTTACATCTGCAAGAAATATCTAATATTTATCTCTAACCTCCAATCTTTGTCTCCGAAAATCTCGACCACTCTCCGACGGTCATCTCCGAATTCGAGTCCCTGATCTTCGCTACAATTATACAAAATTCCTCCAAAAATAATTTATATAACCTGTTTAAATATTAAACAATGTACTTTTTTAACTGAACAATTAAATTAACTTTATTTGGTAATCGATTTTATGTTTGAAGTATGAGGTAAGTTTAAGATTATCTGTAGATAGTTCAGAGGCATAACTTTGTAGCAAAGTCTGTCTTTGACCCTACTTACCGTTCGATATCAATGGTTCCTTTAAGCTCTTGTATCGTTGGAATTAATTTGGATCGAACGGCGAAGGGTTGGAATTTGCACATCCCACAAATGTGTTAAAGAGGAGTGCTTTCCTTGTACACAACATCTGGCGATTAACCTTTTATAAATAAACCTTTACACAATCATTTAAAATATTTACTTTTTTTACAAAATTGAATTTGCAGAAATGTCGTCGCCTTAATACACGCAAAATACCATGATGCACATTTTTTGCGCTTGTTATTTCGTTCTACCCCACTAGATCTTTAAACTTGAAGGGTTTTTGCCTCGTGACCCACAACGGACAAGGGTCGTACCAAGAAAAAAAAACAGTGAACATTGATAAGGAACTCGGAAAGCTCTTTATACTCCTATGAACACCGATATTTTTTTCATTTTGAATATTATTGATTTTACGCCCATTCGAGCATAATAAAGTCATAGAGCAATGGGGTATTAAACTATAGAAATAAAAATAAAGCCATTTATAAATTTATTTGTTCAACGTAAATAAATGCGATTTATTATATTTATTTTGAAAATAAATAATACATTAATTATTATTATTTAACAATTTTTATTGGCCCAAAGGGCTACTAATTAAATTGTTAGTTTTATTTAATAATTTATGTAAATACATGTACAAAATACATAAAATATTGCAACATTAAATAAATTGCAATTTTTTTAATAAATGATTTATGAAAATTTTCGAACCCTGAAGAGAGAATTAATTGAATAAATCGAATCGAACATGCATAATATTGGTTATGAATATTATAGAAACCTACTAAAATGTTTTCACAATAATGCCCATTTTTCTAATCTAGTTTAGATTTAGTTTAAAGATTTAATACAAGAATAATTTATAAGGTGATAGTCACTGGATATCTATTATTACATAAGTAGTTCCAAATTAATAAAAGATTATATTTTTAGATTAAATCATATGGTATTAGGACACTGTATTCTCATTTTCTGCTGTAATATTGAGGATTCTGAAGTTAAGTAATCCAAATAACTTTATTAATAAATGTAATTCTTTACTTAAAGCTACTTTTCCCATAAGCATTTATTTAAGACCATGTTCTTTCCTTAAGAATTTATCATAGACTAATTATAAAATCTTATTCTATTTACAAAATTAACTATGATTATTACAAGATGGGAATTGGCAGAAGCGTATTATTAATAATTTGTTAACTAACAAGAAAATTATTCCGACTTTGGTTTCTGCTCTCGGTGATATTTGTCCACTCTGCGTCTTTTACTGATAATTCGTGATATTCATCACTTCTAACAGTTGAAAAAACTTTAAGAGTTTCAGAATGTGATATATTATAATTGTGTATTTGATTAAAAAAAACAAGATGTTTATTGAAAAAAAAACTTTATTCGAGTTATCTAATATTAAATATATTTTAATATTAAAATATTCTTAATATCCGAGTCTAAATATGTAAAACATCTTTAGAATTCTTCTCGAGGACCTTTGGATTAGGGATTTCATTTAAGAAAAGGTAACGTGACGTAAACCTAACAGCAAAAAAAGAAAAATTCGTTTTATGTAGGAAAGGCATGTTTAGAATTTTAGCATTTCCTGTATATTTTCTCACGATATAAACGCGAAATATTTTAAATTCTTGTTTTGGCACTTTCATTTAACGCTTGTAATAGTAGAAAATATAATTTTGTAAGTCATTCAATGAATAGGTTCTGCTTCTCGAATATTTACTTTTTATTGATTTTTATCCAATTGCTCCAACAGGTTTGTATAATATTTTTTTTTACATTTCAGAAGGCATCAACTGATGTCATAACCATAATACAGACAAAGATTCTACTTTCCAAATTATTTATTGATTCTTATATTTTCTTATATTTATGGCATTTATAATATTTATCTCCAACCTCTAGTCTTTGTCTCCGAAAATCTCGACTCCTCTCCGAAATTTATCTCCAAATTCCAGTCTCTGATCACTGCTACAATTAAAAAAAAAACACAAAAAATACTAAAAAAGAAGTTTATTTTCAATGACTTAAATGAACTAAGACTAAGCTATGCCACGTTGCGTGGGGATAAGTATCTTGTGCACGCATGGGTAAGAAGTATTGGAACTTACAAAATACAAAAATTCCCCAACATTAACGTTACGCATGAAAATTCAGATAGCATCTAGAACTGATTAGCGCAACATTATACCAAATAGTTCGATTTCGATAATGATTCTGACTATGACAACATTTACATCATCTTTATTCATAAATTGCTCCAATAATTCCTCTCGATATACTCTCATCTTCTAAAAATTGCTCGTGTTTACGCCTTAATAACCAGAAAAAATAATTTATGTAACTGAAAGTGGAGTAATTGTGTATAGCCCTAAAAGTGATTGTAACCTTTTCCTCTCTCCAATTACCATCCAATAATTAATTAATACCTTATTAGAAAAAAACATCTGTTTTTGTTGTCACCATCACTATCCATAGTCCACTTTCCTCTTTTCACTATCCTAACTTCCAGACCTTACACCTCAAGAGTAGACATTCGAAGTATTCTTTACAAACATTTCCTTATAAAATTCATTCCTTACCTCATCAACATAATTGAAAACCTTCTTGAAAATCGTTTCCTTAATATTTAGATATTCCTTCTCCAATTCCCTTTTCCATCGATTTAGGGTATTGTGCAAAGCTCACCTCTGTCTCTACAATTATTTTTTTTTATGATATGTACTTCATCCAATCATATGAAATCATATTCCCATTGTCCCTAATCTTTCCCAATCTCAAAATTTTCAAACCCGAAAGTTTTGTCTTTCGTATCCTCACTAAAATTATAATCTCTCTAGAAATTCGTAGTCCAAATATTCGTCGTAAATTCAAATATCTCACATATACCCTATTCCAATTCCTAATTTCTATGTGGAATGATTTTTTTAGTATATTAATATGTTACTTTTTTAATTTAGTTATTCCGTTTTTTATTTTATTACTACAGCTTCTCTGTTATCATTTGAAAAAAAACGGTTGCAGAATCGCATCGAATGCTTGTTGAAGCTTTCGGTAAGCATGTTCTTAGTAAATCACATTGCTTTGAGTGGTTTAAAAAATTGAAAAGTGAAGATTTTGACGTTAAAAGCGAAGAACGTGGAAGTCATGAATCAATTAAATATGATAGTAGAAGATACACAAAATGGGAAAATGGGTTCTACATGAACTGAATGAAAGACAGCAGGAAAACCGAAAAACCACTTGCGAAATACTGCTCGCTACGTACTGAAGAAAGTCATTTCTCCATGTGACTGACGATGAAAAGTGGATATATTTTAAGCGTAAAAGGTCACTGGTAACTCCAGACAAATCATCGACATCGATTGAAATACTAAATTGCTATGGGAGGAAGACAATGCTCTGTGCTTGTTGGGATCCGAATGGTGTGATCTCTTATGAGCTGTTAAAACCTGGTGAAACCATTACTACTGAACACTACCAACAACAAATGATCGATTTTAATCAAGCTTTGCTTGAAAATTGAGTAGAATATCAAAAAAGGCAAAACAAAATGGTTTTGCTTCATGATAATGTACCAGCACACATTGCAATACTGGTCAAGAAAATGACTTAGGCCTTTAGTTGGGATACACTTTCGCATGCGGCTTACTCATCAGACTTGGGTCCGTCCGATTACTATTTATTTGCATCGATGGGACATGCACTTACTGAGCAGCACTTTACTTTTTACGAAAATGTACGTAAATGTCTCGGTCATTGGTTTGCCTTAAATGAGCAACAGTTTCTTTTGCATCTACAAATCAATGATATAGATATACTTTAGAAATGGTATGATGATAACCTTTTAACAATAAACGAATCTAAAACGTACTATATGAAAATACAACAGAAAAATGCAAAAAAAAACTAAACATAAAAATAAATAATATATACATAAAGCAAGTGTAATAGGAAAGGTACTTGGGTGTCACTTTGAATAACAGACTGAACATCTATAAAAATACAAAAGAAAAAAAATCATCGATTATTAGATCTGTGTGAATGGTTGGTAGATTAGAAAAATAATGTTTGGTAGAGAGTATGCCGGGTATGTGCGGACGTAAAGATTTTAATAAATCTGCAAACAAATGTATTTGTGCACAAAATAATGCATAAAACAATTAATACGCAGCAGGATCAAATATACAACATGGACACTCATGACCATGATACAAGAAAGAGGATATAAGAACCGAAAAAAGCGAAACGAACATGATGAATAGAGGTATATTAGTCTCTGGCATTATAGAATATAATAAAATCACAGCAAAGATTAGGAAAGAAAAGAAACTATAAAATTTAAAAAAAATACTCAAGGAGCACAAAGAAAACATGAAAATAATCCAATAATCTTTCTCACAATACCAGTTCTAAGGAATTCTGAGATGAAAATTGTAAATAATTGTATATATATATAAATAAATAAAAAAATATATTAAACAGGTGTGAAAAATGTATAACTAGTGATGGACAATTCTTTGAATCAAATATTTTCATCTTTTTTCATACGTATATTTTTCTATACAAAAATTTCAGTTCCATATTTACTGGTGAATGTTTTAATGTAAAATTAACAGGTATTACAACGATACACATCTGATACATCGATAAGAATATTAGATTTAATATTATAAATATTGTTTATTTAACATGTATGAAAACTACATTTCTGAAATCGAATCTGGTAATAATGATATAATTATTTTATTCTACAGTCTTAAAATTTGTTATTTTTATAGAAATATAGTCCATGTTTCACAAAAAATAATATTATAGAATTATGTTTTTTGATGCAAGAAACTCTCACAATAGATTTGTTTAATTTAAAGATATGACAACCATTCCATTACCTTGTATTCCATTTTTGCATCATAATTATTTCACAAATCATTCTCATGGTTATAGTTAACAAATTAATAATATTGAAATTGTATGTTATCTTGGCAACTTTTTTCTGTTTATATATTTTTATTTAAAACTATGAAATTTTATGTATATTGTCAACTTATTTAGATGGACGTTTAGCAAATAAAAACTTCATACCCTTTCTTCCAAATCATAAACAACACCAAATAAAATAACTATCGCTACATTCGCAGATGATACAGCACTAATGTTATCTGATAGTAATCCGAAAGTTGCTTCGCATTACTTGCAAATAGGATTGAATCAGAGTGTAAACTGGCGTATTAATTCCAACGAAAAGAAATCGACCCATGTTACCTTTACTATGAGAAAGAAATCATGTCCACTCGTAACTTAAAAAAAAATACTAAAAGAGGAGCACTTAAAATACCTTGGAATGCATTTGGATAGACGACCTAAGTGGAAGAAAAACTATTGACTGCTAGGAAGAAAATCACCACTATCATTATAAAACAAATTATGATTATATAAATCCATTCTCAAACTAGTATGGAATACAGTTGTGGGGCTCAAAAACATTGCGTACAAATACATTTACATCCTGGTATGTCCCAGTATTATACATAGTGATTTACAAATGGAAACAGTTAAGACTATATTAAAATGTACTAAGGAAAACTACAAATAAAATTGCTGAAAATCTACTACAAACATGTAGACTTAAAAAGTATAACATACTAGACTTACCACATAGATTTAATTAATTAAATAATTATAAATTAACTTATATAGATGGATAATACACAACAATTGTAGTGCCAACAAATTTCCTTCATGTTCTTTTTGTGATAGATTATAAATAAAATATATTTGGGTCAGAAATAAAATCAATTTATTTAAATTATGGTGATAATTTTTTTTGATAGCAGAAACAATAAACTTTAATAATTTATGATACCTTCAAATATCGCGTATAATACTCGTATATTATTCCGACTGAAAAATGTATATGTTACTAAATTAATGCGGACAACTCAATTTGTGAATTATGTAATCCCTTTATGTTCAGGCTTACGTCGATTACTGTATAATGCATGCATGTGTACGTACGTATATGAAGGCAACGTTCGCCCTTTGAGTATATTCAATTTCAAGTTTACCAAAATGAAATTAGCACAAGTCTGAGGCAGACGCAGTGAATAAAAAAAGAACCTCAACCTATCGGATGCGATTACCATTGAAATGGAAAATTTCATTAAAAACTTTTTTCCGAAATCGACAAGTCCTCCTTCTTTCACAAATCTCGGCATTGTTCCATTTTTTTTTTTCAAAAATTTATAAGCAAATCTCGCAGGGTTTAACGCGCGAGAATTGAAACATAATGTGAACAAGGCCACGATAATATTTACAATCTATTGCACCAATTATTGTTGAATACGCAACAACGAGATTATTGAATACGTTTAAATCCGGATTAAATATCGGTTTTTTGGTAAAATAAAAATAATATCAAGTAAATCCGTTTACGATCAAGTGCAACTAAACAACTGAATACACCAATAGTCGATGAAATTAATACCGGCAGTATTTGTTCGTTTTAATTGCTAGTCTTTTATAAAATAAATTACGTGCATATCGCGAGTGCAATATATATTTTTTTAATTCAATTAAAAATCATGTATTTCAAACCATGATCTAAAACCTAATTTATTTTTAACATTTAAATAATACTTTTAATTATCTAAAATAAATTATTACAAATTGAATTAATCATAAAATTTATTAAAAAAAGAAACGTTTATAACATTGAAATATGACATAATTTTATTATATGTATAATTTTCAAATTTACATTTCAGTTATATTTTCAAAAAATAATTATGTATTGTTGAATACATTTTCAAATGATTTATAGGTTTTAATATATTCATTTTCTCAAATTTCTCGCATTTATCAGCACGAGGAAGATCTCAAAAACAATTAATGTAGCTTATGGACTTACCATTTAATTAAGGTATATTTGTAAATAATTCCGTATGAATATTCTAAATTTAATTAAAGTATTAATATTATATTATTTATACAATTACTGTTCACATATTATAATATATTTTATCTAGTACTACAAAACTTAAGGATACTAATATTTTCGATAAATACAGTTTAAATATTTTTAAATCATATTTATTGGCACTAATTTGGACCAAAGTGCTATCGACCGAAATTTATGTAAAAAAATTTTTTTTTCATAACTAGAATGTTCGTTACTATTCTTAAAATAAAAAATTTGTCAAGAAATATTATTTGGTAAAAATTTGAAAATTTATACAAATTGATAATCTATATTTATTACATTGAATAAGTTTTCTCAAAAGGAATACATTCCTATTCGTAATATTTTATTGTGAAAATAATTTTCGAAGATTGGTGTAGCAATTTCTTATTACCGACCGACCACAAGTTCAGAGATATACTAATAGGAGTTCTTGTTTGTTAAGTAAATTTTCAATTTTAACTAAGATGTTTTTATAAATAATCATTATTGCATCAGATACAAAACATATTCATTTAATAGCAATAATATAAACAAAAAATATATAACTCTTACAAAGGTCTTTCTGTTGGATGTTTTTAAGTTTATATATATTTTATTTTAAATAAACATAGTTTGAACTATTCCTCTCAGTGTTGTAATGTATGTATCTTGTTGTAATTCTGGAAAGATCGATGGTATGGAATACCAAACTATTCATACTTATACCAAAATACTCATACTTCAGAAATAGTGTGAAACCACATCACAAAGGCATTTCACATTTTCTTAATTTATAATAAAATCAACTTTTAAAAAAAAATCAATAAAAAACCTTAATTAATAAAAGTCAATCAGTTTTTTTGAAATTACAATTACAGAATTTCAGGAAATTCTTTTTAATTTGTGCTTTATATTTCCTTAAAAAATTTTAATTTTCCCACCCCAATCTATAGAACTAAAAGTTCATTTTTTTTATTACAACCTAAAAAAAAGTATTCCTCAAATAATAAATAGTATTATTATTATTTTTTTTACCCCCATTTTTTATTCTAATAGAAATAAATCAATAAAATGTGATATTTTCAAAACTTTACCAGCGCAAATAATATTTAGAAAAATAAAAAATAAAAAAATAAGTGGCTTAAAATAAATAACTTATATTTTATCTAGTTATTCGGTTAGAAGATACTTCCATGAAAAATAGGCTTATTTTTAAACTAAACAACCATATTATGTTGATTAAAAAAAAACTGGATTAAATCCACTGTAATATCAAGCAAATATTTTTTGAGCTACCCATAAAAAATAAAAGGGGTGAAATTTAGAAAATTTGAAAAATTACTTTTTATCCGAGGGTGATGTCAAAGATATTTATGTAATAAAAACATTCTATTTATTACTTCAAAAAATAGTTTATAACACTTGAACGGCTCGATTAAAAAAAATGAAATGAAGCACAAAAATTTCACGATAAACAAATATAAATAAGTTTCAAACTTACAATTATTTAACAATAATTTAAAAAATCTAGATATTTCAAACGTAATTATAAATAGATTATTTAATTACTCAATTATATAATGTACTCAATATAACAAATATATGTATATAAGTAAATTCATACTTTTTTATAACAATTTATAAAATATTAAAAATTTACCAAGGGAACGCCGTAAAAATTGATATTTCATCGGTTTTTTTTCATCAGTTCTGTTATGAGCGGCTCCATGGATTTTCAACTTTGAACGCTGGGGAATAATGTAGCTGGGTAGACATGTTAAATGGGTCAAGAGCATTCATATTTTCATTTTGATGTGACCAAAAATATTATATATTTTTGTAGTTTAATCTGTGAGAAAAACATATGATATCATAAATAATTAAATTCAATGCTGCAATGTAAATTGCTTATATTTAATCATAAAAAAATAATTTGATATTAAACGATGCATTATAGGGCAGAAAGATTTAGGTCGATAGCCCTTTGTAACAGTTAATTGGTTGTATTATATATATAGGACTTTTTATTGCAATTATTGTTAAATTAATTTATTTTTTATTTATTTTCCTGAGTTATATTTCTTTTCTTTGTGTCTTTTTTTGTATTATACTGGCCAATAAATGATGTTATTATTTCGATGCATTAATTCTAAAAATATAATCGCTGAATAAAGTAGTTAAGAGTAATTACTTATAAGATATTGTATTATTCTTAAACGTAAATACTTTATGAAACGATTACGAAAATAATTCCTTGGTTTCTGCCTGCGGTTTAGGCTTGTTATTATTTAAGTTTTTTTTGTTCTGTTTCCTTCGGTTTTCCTCATTCATGAAAGACTGGAAAATTATATGGGTGTAAATATATTTGCGCCGCTTGTCTCCATAAACGCTCCCTCCATTATTATTATTATATGTCTCTGTGTGCGGGACCTCCTTCATAATCGTTTAATTACATCATTAAGTAGACCAGCTATTCATAAGCGCTTAGACCGCGGCACAACGTTCTTACTTATATTACATCTAATTTACGAGGACATTTCAACATTATATAATTGACAATAATATTAATAATATTCAACTTATATTACTTAGAGAAAGATATGAATTTTATTTGAATGGAAATAAAAATAATTCAATTAATTGTTCGAAAAGTTTTGAAATAAACAGGTTTTTTTTTACGATTTTTTTCATCCAATTGATGTGACATACGTGTATAATATTGTATTACCTTTTTTAAGATAATTTATTAACAAAATTTCATTTGCATCCCAAAAATTGATACCATAACCTTTCCTGCTAATGGAACAGCTGTTGCCTTGTTTGGTACACTTGAAACACCATTCTTTCTAACCATTGTTTAAATTGATCTTTCATTTCT
This sequence comes from Nicrophorus investigator, assembly GCA_963457615.1. Taxonomy (NCBI): domain Eukaryota; kingdom Metazoa; phylum Arthropoda; class Insecta; order Coleoptera; family Silphidae; genus Nicrophorus; species Nicrophorus investigator. The sequence continues at coordinate 17,524,939 of OY735140.1, read as the reverse complement.
GATGTATAGTGCTGAAACCAAGTTTCAAAATCAGGTTACAGGTACATGCAAATATGAAAAACATTTTCTAATTAAATACATCCAATACTAATAATAGGTGTTTTTTTCTGCTACTGAAACATATTTGTTTATATAACAATAAGCTGACAGTATAACAATAAGGAAGAGGACATAAAATATTGAAATAGGATATAATTGGTTGTTTAAATCTATGAAGAATATTAGGGTTTAATTAATATTTAATCCATATATTAGGATGAAAAATAATTATTTTCATTAACAATTATTTTTAATTTGGATTGTAGCATGTCATTTAATGTATTTATTTTAGTGACGTATAATTTGTATTTAATTTAATCAAGATTTACGTTTACTGTGTTTCTTTGTCATTTATTATTATATACTATATTATTAAATTAAGTTATTATATAATAAAATTAATACTCGGTACGGTACCGATGTTTTTCAAGCCTTACGTACTTTTTTCAAAAAATATATTTATTATTTTGGGAGATTTAATTTATTTGTAATTTAGTTAGAGGGTCTTTTTATCTTTTTCAATTAATTGGTATTTCTATAAAGAAATTTCTTTCATCTACTTTTTTTGTATAATTGTTTATATTTTTCAGGCAGTCATAATTGTTAGGTATAATGACATTATATAAATATAGAAATGTATGACTAAAAAAGTTACTTATTTTTGTAATAAAGTAAATTTAAAGTAAAAGTTAATTAACATTACTTAATAAATAGTGAATATGAAGTGTGATTACAAAGTTCTGGCTACACAAGGGGTGCCAATGCAATTTATGGAGTGTCACATGAGGGCCATCTGGTGTAATAAGCAATAAGCAACTGGTGATATGGTTTAAGTAGTTGTCTTTATGAAATGATTCATGATAGGATGCGACGGAATACATTAGCCATTAAAAGTTTCTCCAAGTTGGTGGCACGTACATGCATGATCGTCGTTTTGATCAAAATGCATGCTTTCGCACGTAAGGAAAACTAAATACATTCCAGATCCATATCGCAGTGATTATCATTAAAATCACGAAGATATACATTAATAGAATGTAACAATGGTTTCAATTATTTATTCCATCAAATTTTATATTAAATATTATTTACTTGTAATTATATATCTTGCCTCCTTATAATTTTCAATAAATTATGTAATGAAACTAAATTATTGACTGTTTGACAGAATTGCATATAGAATATTTTGTAGAACAAAAAATTGCATTAAAAAGTATTGAGTTTCCTTATATTGTCATAATAATAATAAAATCTTAAATAATAAATAAATTACAAACATTTAAATAATATACAGTCATAGTTATAATCAATAATTTTGATTCGTTGTTCAAAGAAGTTAATACTATATTAAAAGGATGCTACAAATTTAAGAGATTCTTAACTTTTTTTTAATCCATTCAAAATTGAAATACCAATTAATCCTCACTGATAATCATGAAATAATAATTAATTAAATAATGGTGAAATTTGATTGTAAAATCGAAAATTACTTTTCTTGATTTTTTAAGCGACAAATCTGAAATGAAAAATCTGTTAACGGTCGATGGCAAAGTATTTGAGTTATTTAGTCGATAAATATAAACAACTTCAAAAATAAAAATAAAACTCTTGTCGATGCAAAAGCGAAGATATTTGATTTCATTACCTTTATTGAATTATGTCAGACATTTATTTAGAACAAATTTTTGAAAAGTTTAATTGGCTCCAAAAATGTGAAATGACTGATTCCGCTATACATGTTATAGTCAATCATCTGAAAATTTTATTGGTTGATTTAAAAGAAAGATTTTCTGATTTAAAGAAAATGGATTTCCCAACTTGGGACTTGATATTGTTAATGTAGAACTGCAAAATTAAAAGTCAATTAAAATTTTATTTAATATAAAAGCAGCTTTTTCAAATATCCAATATGCAACCAAAATATAAATGTGTGAATTATTGTTACCGTTTCCATCTTCATATTTAGCTGAATGCGGATTATGTGCCATAAATAATTTGCTGTTAAAAAAAATAAATCGGTTGAATATAACTAAACGGGGAGACTTGAGGTTGAAATTAACTAAATTGTACTAATAATTAAAATTATATAGAAAAATCTTTCATTAAAATTATTTTCTACTTAAATTTCAGTTCTTCATTATATGTTTTCAAATTTTACTTACTGCATTTGCTCAATCCCTAGCCAAACCAGGCCATTTGGGCCAAAAAAAATGTTATGATGGTTGCAATAGCATAGTTAAGGATAGCAGCAGATACACAGAGAAAGAAAATGGTGTTCGCAGCGCATCAATTACGAATGACTATTAGCAAACATACACGACAGCCAAACCAACAAATTGAAATAATTCGTACAAAAAAAAATATCATCAAAAAAAAGAGGTAAAACTTCCATTGGGAAAGTTTATCTATAAATAAAAATGTCAACCGCCACCAGATTTACTTAATGTTCAACATGAATAGATTGTAAAAAAAATATATAAAAAAAAATAAATTTGCCCAATAATTTCATAGTGATTTCTTACATTTCAAGTTTTTAATATTAAAAATTGTGTATATGTTGGGGTCATAAGAATTTTAGAAAGATATAATACAAAAAAAGTTGGGAAACTCTAATTTAGGCAAATGCCTGAGAACTTGGTATTTAACTTATGTGTCTCATTACGAGTTGTCCGAAGATTTTCAATGTCAAATATCGTATTAATTATTAATTTGAATAGATTTTTTTCAATCAATTTTATATGAAAAAATCAAATTATAATTTATGTTGCATTAATATTTTCATGTTTAATTTGCGCATTTAAGATGAAAACACCTGGGTCCATGGTAAAAATTGTTAAGAAATATATTTTTTTTGCTTCCAAATAAAATAACGGTTTCTATTACCAATCTACACTGGGCGTTAATAGGTGGGTATTAAATCAATACTTGGATAATTAATATTATTATACTGCAATTAATTCTAGTTTGTATCTTAACCTATATTGAATTTATTATAATTTAAATGTAAATTCTTAAAATAATTTATTTTCTAATATAAATTTAAACGTAAGTTGGTACAATTATTATGGTAGTTCAGAATGCAGAAATCAAGAAAAACTAAATTTTATAAACATTAAAATTTGTTTCAAATAATCAATTTACTCCTCCGAGAATTGTTATTTACAGAGAATATTAATGATTATTTCTAGTTTGATATTAAATTTTCATTTGTGCGACTGAAGCAATTAATAAGGCGGAAGATGGAAATTAGTTGCTTTTTGTAATATCTTCTTCGGAGACGTCGGCCGGGAATAAATATTAGCAAAATTGTAGATGGCAGCTTAATCTCGGCTGTTATCTCGACGCGTGAATTGGTTGGCATTAATTCCGCACGTCATTTCTGATATAATTGTTACGTTTAGGAAACGAGGCAGGCAACTAAATGGGACCTAAGTGGAACGTTTAAGTAGTTCGAGGGGGCGACAACACGAAATCTTTAGCAGTAATTAATTACGAAACGTTTTATACATCTATTTCTATATCTATATAAATATATACGTACATATATAGATATATATATGAACAACATCCTCAATGCGCTCGAAAGCTTTTCGCCAGCTAACGAAGCCAATTTCTTTCGCGAGCTCTCCACTTAATCCCAAAAATTTAGAATCGATCTCGAGCTTTTTTTTGTGTTTTATTCTTTTTGATCATCCCTCTTCCAGCCTTCGAATGGAGAATGTTTCTTTTTAATCGTAATGCTTAAAGTCTAGGTTCTAGTTTCAGAAGAGGGAGGGATGTAATTCGGTTGTAGGATGCGGTGTTAGATTACGCGCAGAAATTGCGCGCACGCAGACTGAAATTTTGAAGTTTCAGGATCCTGAAGGGCTGAACGTCGGCCGCCGTGTTTCAGTGGCGCGGGAAACCTCGTGGTCTCAACAATCCATCGCGATTTACCTGAAAATGCCCGTGGTACAAAACGCACGCACCACGCATCCAGAAATCTGGAGTCCGTCGCCTCTGGCAGAAGGCCGCGAGTGTCGTGCATTTGGTGCTTCTATACTATGTGCGAGTTGTTAATTGTTCCCAGGTGATTTATTAAGTTTCGCATGAGAATAGTATTCGGACAAGGTAAGGGATTATCAACTTTTTCTAGTTTTTAAAACAAAAAAATTATAAAAAGAGAATAATAAAAAAACACGGTTCTTAACTTAAAAAAAATATTGAATAGACTTCAGCTACATCTTTTATTATTATCCCTCTAAAAGTGGGCTTCTACAGTTTCCACGTTTAATGAGATTCATTAATAAAAGGTTTTAATATAAGTCTTTTTACGACGATGCATTGTTGAGCGCATAAGAAGATATTCCGTTTCATCTTAAGATTCTAATTAAATTTGCCGACGTGCAGCAAACTTTTAAATATTTATTAAAAATAAATACATAACATCTTTCTTAAATGAAATTATAGCAATATTAACATTTTATAGGTAATTTCATGTATCTTAAATTACAATATCGATATACTGAAATATTTTTGAACAGAAATCATAAACAGAAATATTCAATTAATTTTTGATATTAAATAGAGGTAAAATGAATTGAATTGCCTATTTTTATTACGCACACTATTGTTTTAAACTGAATTTAAATTGAGTTTCAGTTACCGAATAAATATTGTTTGAAGATATCAAAACAACAAAAAACTAAATATTTGAGAGTAAAAAAAATTGTAATTATATTTCTCATAATTTACTAAAAATAATTAATACTAAAATAATTATTTAAAAAATGGCATGAACTAACATGTAATAATTTTACAATATTATAATTTTAAACTACAAATTACTTACAATTATTTTTGTGGATAAATTTATTACAATTGTAAATATTTAAAGTAAATATAAATATCATAAAAGGTTTCATATTACATAACTTGAAATAATGTTTTATCCCATATACAGAATTAGAATATTGATTCTATTATCAATGGATAAAGTGGTATGTTGAAACGAACGTACATTCGATAAATTAATTATACATCTGACAAACGAAAAATCAATCATGTGAATACAATTAGTCAGCACATCGTGTTGAATAATAACTTATTTATATCCAGTTCAATATTTGTTGAAGCCTTTAATTATTGATAACAGTTCAACATACTATTTCTCGTATGTTAGGAATGAATTATATATATATATAATAATTCACCACTTATTTAGATCAATATTTATATCTATAATAATAACATTAAAAGTTCTATTTTAGTAATGTACAGAATCATCAAATATTGAAGATGAAAAATGAGGTTTGAATTATTTTCTAAATTAAAATTAAATTTTTTTATACTTTATATTTTTTCCTTTGAAAGTCTTACATAAATAAATTGTAATAACTATTTTTTTTTTTTAAATAATTTACTTAAAAAAAAAGATACAAAACAACAATAAAGTTTCATAATATAATATTGGATTTGGCAACTAAGTGATTGCGGGTTTAAATTGCATTTAATTCAGTTTTTTGATGAAAAAAATCAGAAGTTTTATAAACATGGAATTATGACACTGCTGAAAGATGGAAAAAGGTCATCGACAAAAGCGGATTGAATAAAGTTATATTTTTAAGTAAAAATTTTGTATTTTCCTTATAGATAGAATTTACAATAATTTGGTAGATAAAGTTCAGTTTTATAAAACACATTTGAATCAATATAGAAACAATATTTAACAGAATAATATAATTATAGTAAATAACGCTAAGAAACATTAATTACGTAGTTCAAAGTAAATGTTTTTAAAATTATATTAATAATTCTTATAAAAAAATAAGTTAAAAAAAACATAACTGTAAATCTCTCAAAATGAATGTATTTTTTTAAAACATTCTAATAATTAATATATAGATAACAACATCAAATGGTTCTTAATAAATAAATATTAATAAGTTTAATATTTATAAATATAATAATGATGTGGATTTTTGAGCCATTATGCGAAAATAGTTAGAAAATTTATAATAAATTACTTCTTCATATGAAAGTTTGTTGATTGATGAAAGATAATTATTTGCAGTATTTCATTGAAATCTTAAGGAAAATGATATAAAATTATAATTTTTTTTTTTAAATATATGGCAACAAAATTTATTCAATCAAAAAAACATTTATTTTCTTTACTTAATAATTCGCAAACAAAATTACATGGAAAAGTTTGAATCTCGTTCAAGATCAATTAGTTATATTTGAAATTTGATTTAAAATTGAGTTGTTTTAATCTGCTTTAAAACTAAATGATTTCCGATATTTTTATATTTGTTGTTACAAAATATAAAATAATTAAAAGAAAATATGAGTGTTTTTTAGAAAAAAAAATAGAACAAAATATATGGTAAATAAATCTATTTAAAGCGACATAGCCGTAATAACAATTAATTCAACAAAATTTTGAATATACAATAATTTTTTTAATATGTGGATTTACCAAATTTTAAAATTATAAAGACATTTGTTAAAAACGTTAGTTAGAGAAATATTACCGAAACATTATTTTTATACTTATTATAAGTTCTGCCTTCTAAGAGATGTTAATAATTTATTTATCAGAACGCGATAATTTATTATTATTAACTATTTTTACACCTGATTGAAAAAGTATTATTAAGCGTTAAATTTATTAATTTATTGAAAGGTAATTAATATTTATATTAATATAAATATAATAAATCAAACAAAGTTTTAAAATTATTAAATAAAATAATTATTATGTTATGTTAATGCATTTCTCATACTAACAGCAATTTGATTCTTGGATATGTTTGTGAATTACAATACACAAAATGTATTAATAACATTTTCTTTTCCTAGAATTCGATAACGAAAAAAAAATGGGAACTTCAATACAACCGAATCTTTCAGGTTTTTCAATACCGAAATTCAATTTTTCCGTATAATTATTGTAATGTCAAATTTTCAAAAATATTTATTAAATAAGATTATACTTAACTTATATATAATTGAATACAAATTCAATAAAAATATAAGGATGGATGCGGTTGAGGCTGTTACATTTTCAGTTTTAATTGATCTCGTGACATTATGAAAGCTCTGTTGATGCAGCAACACAGCGAGCGATTAACAATATTTCGTGGTAACTGGTTCTGAAAGTCCTGAAAACTTGTGCACGTCAGCAAACTAAGTTTGAAGTAACGAACCCTAACAATGTAAGCAAATATACGCGCGCTCATCCACAATCCGTTCTTTTCTCTCCCGCCCGCACCATCATCGTCATCTTTTCTAGGAAAACTGTTCTGCCTAACTTTGCATTGCTTTTAATATTATCAGACATTAGGTAGTAAAAATACAATTTTATCTAGAAAAATTAGTAATATTATATCACATATTACAAATATTTTTCGATCGTATTTGTGATATATTTCACAAAGATAAGGGATTTTCAGATATTTTAATATTGTCAGATATTGGGTAGTAAAGATACATACATATATTGGATATATTTTTTTTTTATATTAATATTCACAGATTTTTAATCCATTTTACATAATTAAAGTTACAAAGTTGTATTATACATATAGATAAGTTTAGTTAATCTGAAATCTTCAGTAATAGTAGTGATTGACAAAAAGTTGTTAACTGCACATTAAAATTATTTTTTTATAATACTGCGTTTATTTGCAGCTGTAAGAATAATAATTAATTGGAAATAAAGAAACATATGTTCAAAAACAACAACTTTATATAGTAAATAAATTTATTTATTCCACATTACTTTTAAATACCTTAAAAAAAAATCTGATCACATATATTTTTGATCATTAGCTGTAATATTATCCTATTGTAATATAATATCTGTAACTTATTTTTTATAACAACTTTTTCCAATTTTTTTGAGAATAAAATAGTTTTAATTTTTCAGTTGTTTTAGGAGAATAAATAAAAATAAAATATAATATATTTTAAAGTTTTTTAAATTACATTTTATTTCATCATATTTTTATATTATTGTAGATATTTGTACTTTTGTAATGTTAAATTAATATTTACGGGCATGAACGATAGACTTTTGAGGATTGGTTTTATTTATTTTAATACTTTTTAATTTTTGTTGTTTAGGGTAATTTTATTTAATTTATAGTTTACTATTTTTTATTGGCTGTGGTCGATAGCCCTTTGGTCACAATTGTGAGTAATAAATATTGTTATTATTAGTATGTTTTTTTAAATTAATTTTAATGCTTTTCTTGTAATTGTATTTCGGCAAAAAAAAATTTATTTATTTTTATTATTATTAAATTTTAACTAAAATATTAAGCTTAAACAATATAGAGTTTTTCAAATTATTATATGTAGTAGATTGTAGATCACTAAGTTTCTAATTATTGGAATATAATTTAATATATTGCTTTTTCATACAGTTAAAGAAAATAATGTGCAAGATCTGTGATAAATATTAAAGATAACAGTATAATTAATTAGTAAATTACTAAAATTAATTCCTTGTTCATATTTAATATCTAATATTTGTTTAATAAATAATATTTTAATTATAAGCAAAAATATAATATTAGTCAAAAATTTATAAAACATAACAAAAAAAATATAAAAAAAATATATAAAAGAAATTTAAATTTAGACAAAACAATTCCTATTAAATAAAAGATACCTAAGAATTAATAACTAATCCAAAAATGCAACGCAAAACATGCAATAAATTACAAAATAAAAATGTAAATTTAATAATTATTAATACATATTATGGATGTACTCAATTCTACATAAATATTGTATAATAATTTCTACAATTTACTATTTTTTATTATCACATATGAATAAGTACAAACTCCACATGAAAAGGCTCCATAAAAAATATTAGGTAACAATAATTACAATACTTTAAAACCTCCGATTTTTCAATCCGATTTAGTTAATGTAAACGGAAAAAACAAATCAGTACCTTCGATAATAATTTGTCTTTTTCTATTAAGTCAATAGATTTATAATTAATCGTTCAATTCATATTTCATAGTAGAATTGTGTAAAACCTAAACATAAATTAAAAATTTTCAAATTTATATTTTTTCTTGTAATTTAAAAAGTCTTTGTTATAAATAAATAAGACCGACAGGTGATCCAAGGAGAGCAATCCATTCAGAACGCCCAGTCTACAAACTCTTACTCGGTTCACCCGATTTGCTACTCTTGTTTCAACTCACACACCCAGCTAGGGATTTCACCGAAAATCAAAGAATATGTTAACAACACACCGACATAAACACCTCATTCAATAAGTTGATAGGATCACATATAGATGGCACTTCTATCGACAAATCCATATAATTTTTAGGAAATACCAACCTACAAACGACGTTTGTCAAAATTGTATGTCAATCTGACGTTTAGTTCACAAGTTACAGTGGTTTTAGTGACGCTACTTTTGTAATTTTTAAAATAATGGAAATATCTGAATTTGATAAATTTATTGATAAAACATTGCTTTTTGATGGAATAAAATACCGTTCAAACAAAGCAATAGCTTAATAATTGTTATGGGGACTCTTTTAGACAAATGGTAGAGAAGTGATTTGTTATTTGAAAGTAAATATATTCTTTTATTACTGTTTACTTTATCTTTAATATATTTTTAAAGTAAACAGCAAAAACAAATTAATACCTTCGATAATAATTTGTTACGATTCGCCTTTTTTGCCTTTATGCTAGAACCTTTTTTTTTCAATAATTTGTTATTATAATTATAAGCTAGTTTATTCAAATTATCTTTTGGAGTTTTTATCATCCACTTGTTCGTGTCCACATTTGTTTTTTCTTTATTTAATCTATAAGTTCAATGTTATGGACAAATAAACCTTAAATAAAAATTTATATTTTATTTTATCTAATAAGATTACCTAAATATCTTTTGATCGTACTTGTGATAGATTTCACAAAACTAAGGGATTTTCAGGTATATTAGAAAGAAAGATTACTTTCAAATTACTTCAAAGGAAAAATAAAAGGCTATCGACCATAGTCTTTCCGCCCGAATAGTTTTATTTTTTTCAGTTCTTTTAAAAGAATATCTATAAACAAAATAATATATTTTAACTTTTTTATATAATATTTTATTTCATTATATTTTTATATTATTGTACATATTTTATCTTTTGGTTTTATTTATTTTAATCCATTTCAATTTTGTTGTTATTATTTATATTTAGATTAATTTTATTCAATTTAGAGTTTATTATTTTTTATTATCTGGGATAATATAAGGGATTTTAAGGTATATTAAAAAGAAAGATTACTTTCAAATTACTTCAAAGAATAATATACCAATAAGTTGAGATCACACCACAAATCAATTTATATACCAGCGCAATCAATCGTATACAGTTAATTTCTCAGGGCGCCTTTAGATCAGAAAATAATTAATTGAAGCCAGATATCAATTTCGTTTCTTTGATTGTAAGTGATTCGAGATTCCAAATCGTTTTCTCGCGAATGATTATTATCTTTTTCTTACATTACAATGCATTTTCAGAATTAATCGAACACTTAGCCTTTGTTCATTAAATAAACGTACTTCAACAAACAAAGAAGAATCATGAACAAATGGTCGGATGATAACTAACATAAAACGTAGTAGTAGATGTATAGAAAATATATTGGAAAATAAATAATGAAAGCAGAGTGCTTTTCCATTTCCAAATTTGTTTTAAAGCGATTTCGTCCGTACATAAGTGTTAATTAAAATTTATGATTCATAGGAAACAAAGAACTCTCGGCGAATAAGGACATTCGCTTCAATTGAAAATTGAACTTTCGGAGAACCACTTCTTAGCTACAAGCAAATTGGCTTGAATTTGCATCAATGTATGGGTCGGAATAACATTTCAACTGATAGCTTCTGCTTTCCTTTTTCGTTAAAGGAAAACCCAAATTACCGCATAATTGGCGTGCATTTTTTTTAAAGAACCGTCGAAGTAAAAGGGACGCGAATCTGTGGATGAGCGCAAATCTGAGCGAAGCACGTAAAAAAAGGAAACTTTAACGATATCCGTAATGCGAAGAGAGAAAGAGATTCAGAGATGGATTTAAAATGAAAGAAACAGAAAATAGCGGCATAGAATAAATCATTATTAAAGCGACACGACATAATCGTGGATAATCACACTAGAATAAATATTTGTCTTCGTTTGGAAGCCTGATTACTTTGATGAATTGTAGTGCCGGTTGGCTATGCTCCGCTGTGTGTGAGTTTTTCTTTTCCTTTTTTGTACGTTCTAGGGCTGCTGCAAGAAACGCCATTTGTTTTCATTCCATCCGAAAGCGATTCAATTATTTAAATACATATCCCCACACCAATTTGCATATTTAAATTTATTATATATATAGAGAGAGAGATATATAATATTTCATCTCTCCGTTTTACAATGAAATTTCCATTAATTCGAAAAGAATTTGAAAGGCAATTCTTGTAGGATTCCATTTTAAGATTATTTCCACTCATAACAGTATAATCCCGTTATCGCCATTGCATGGAAGATATACACCATTTACTTTATTCGTTTCTTCGTCTTATAACATTTTTTGTTGTGCAACATTGTAATACCTACAAATATACATTTCTTTTCAAAGTAAAAATATGATACTAATCTCGAAAATGTATAAATGAAATAAATTTTTAAATTCAAGTGCATTTTTAAATAAATGTGAAAGAAATTAAAGTTAAAACTATTGATAAGCCTTTATTATAAATAAATAACACCTACTGGTGATCCAAGGAGAGCAATCCATTCAGAACGCCCAGTCTACATATTCTTACTCGGTTCTCCTGCTTTGCTACTCTTGTTTCCAATGCACACACCCAGATAGGGATCCACCAGAAATCAAAGAATGTGCGTGTTGACAACGACGCACCAACATGTAACACATCACTCAATAAGTTTGTAGGATCACATATAGATGGCACCTCTAACGACATATACATATGATTTTTAAGAAGTACCAACCTTCAGACGGCGCCTGTCAAAATTTTATGGCAATCTGCCGTTTAGTTCACAAGTTACAATGATTTTAGTGACGCTACTTTTGTAATTTTGAAAACAATGAATTTGATAAATTTGCTGATAAAACAGTTAATAGGAAAAAAAAACCATTCAAGCAAAGCAATGGCTTGATAATTGTTAAGGGGACAAATGGTAGAGTAGTGGTTTGTTATTGGAAAGTAATTATATTCTTTTATTATTGTTTAAGATTACAAAATGTAGCACTTACTAATAATAGATTTGGATGTTATAACTAATTAAAGATTCAAATTTCGTTTATATGCGAGGTTTCACTTTACTTATGTTTTAGAGCTTACCAAAGTTAAATTATTGATATTAGTTGAAAGGTACATAATACTTACTTATATAATATTCTTATGTATTTTTAATAAATACATAAGAATATTAATTCGGTATTAATTAATTCTGTTGTTTGTTTATTGATGACTATTTCTATACATTATTATTATTGTTATTTAAAATATAGCGAATATATTGTATTTTGTAGACTGAATTAAGTAAAGTATTCATAATTAATTAGTCAAATTTGAAAAGAAAATTTGTAAATAAAACCATTTCGCTCAAATACAATTTTGTAAATAGATAATTCTAAATAAATAATAATTTCATTTATTGGCCAGTATACAATAAATATAAAAATACAGGGAAAATAAATGTAACTTTGAAAAAACACAAACAATTAAAAAAAAAATTAAATATAAAACAACCAAAAAATAATTCAATACAATAAATATATCTGGCCAAAGAGCTATCGACCAAGGTCTATCTGCCCAGATAATACTATTTTTCTTACTTTATGAAAGCAGTAAAATTAACTGAAATATTTATTACTCAATATAATAACTGTATGTTTCAATTATTAATAACAGATTTATAAAATCTTCAGCAGTCCCCGTATATAAAATTTGTACATAATATTCAAACTTACAGTTGAAATGGTGAATGCGCTGGGTCAAAATAATCACTCGAATAACTTTTTAAAATTAATTAATTTAATTTTCTTCTATTTTTTTAAAGCGTAATTCTTGGAAATTAAATATGAATAAATATGTACGTAAATAATCAAATTTTATCTACGTCTTGTATAATTTTTGGTTCTACTATCTTATAATACGTACAAATCTACATTTCTTTTCACAGTAAAATTATGATTCTAATCTCAAAAAAGTTTAAATGAAAGAAATATTTAAATTCAAGTGAATTTTTAAATATATGTCGGGCAGTGAAATAAATTAAAGTTAAAGGTCAGTGAAGGCGCTTTAAAAAAAACACCCTCGGCTGGTGATCCAAGGACAGAAGTCCATCCAGAACACCGAGTCTCCAAACTCTAACTTACCCGTTCTCTAGCTTTGATACTTTTGTATCCAAAGCACACATAAAAAATCCAAGAATGTGCGTATCCTTGACTCGTATTTACAACGCTCCGACATACATTTTAAATTAATTATATTTTTTTTTTTTTGTGTGTTTTTACTTGATGTTTTAGAGCTTACGAAAGTTAAGTTATTGATACTAGTTGAAATGTATTTGTATAACTTATATAATATTCTTGTTTATTTTTATTAAATACAATTAATATAATAATAATTGATCAATCAAATAAAAATAAACACAATTTTAAATGTAATAATAAACAGTAATTCTTTTATTTGTTTATTTATGACTATTTTTATATATTATTATTTAAAATATAAATAAATAATTATTTTTTATACTAAACTAAGTAAAGTCAAATTTGTAAAGAAAATGATGTTAACAATAAAATTTGCAAATAAAATATTTACTATTTCATTTAAATATAAATTTCTAAATAGATAACACTACTTTTCTCACCGTAAGTACACAGTAAAATTAACTAAAAAAAACTAGTTTATTATTCAATGTAATAACTATGTTCCAATTATTGATAACAGATTTTTAGAAACTGCAGCAGTTTTTGTATATAAAATTTGTACATAATATCCAAACTTACAGTTGAAATGGTGAATGCGCTGGGTCAAAATAATCGCTTCAACTTAAATAATAAAATATCTTAAAGAGAATTTTTTATTTTTTTCACCGTAAGCACACAGTAAAATTAACTGAAATATTTTATAATATTATATTTAATATATAATATTTCCAATTCAAAATATTTTCCGCCAGTTTATTATTCAATATAGTAACTATCTTCCAATTATTTATAACAGATTTATAAAAACGTCAGCAGTACTCATATATCAAATTTGTACATTTATTGTTATATATCTTATTTTCTATTACATTTATGCAAACTTACAATGAAAATGGTGGATGCGCAGGGTTAAAATAATTGCTTCAACTTAAATAATAAAATAGCTTAAGCAGAATTTTAATTTTTTATCACCGTAAGCATACAGTAAAATTAACTGAAATATTTTATAATATTATCTTTAATATATAATATTCTTTATTATTTAGTTTGTTATTCAATATATTAACGATGTTCCAATTATTTATAACAGATTTATAAAAACTTCAGCAGTACTCATATATCAAATTTGTACATAATCCTATTGTTATTTTCTATTATTTTCATCATTAAAATAATCGCATTAACTTAAATATGTTTTTATTTACAAATCGTTTTATTAATAAAAGTAGCAAAAATAAATTTTAAAAAAGTGCATTTTGCATCATAGACTGATTAGAAATGCTCTCTCAGTATCTATGAGTACGGATTCGAGACAAGCCCAGCCAAGCCCTTTGGGCAAAAAAAGTTGTGATAGAGAATTGTGAAATGGCAGCTTATCAATATATGCATGACTATTAGCAACATACACAATAGCCAACCAACAAATTGCAATAATTTTGACAAAAATTAAAAAATCATCAAAATTATGGTAAAACTTCCATTGGAAAAAATTATCTACTTAAATAAAAAAATGTTTACACGAATAGATTGTGAATAAAATATAATACAAAAAATAGGAAATTTAAAGGAAATTCCGAAATATAAAAGATGAACAGAACTCGATTAAGTAACTGCGTGGTTATCACTCGAATAACATTTTATAGTTCATATTTTTTTTCTGATTATTAATGTGTACTTTTTGGAAATTAAATATAAATAAATAGGTATGTAAATAATCCAATTTTATCTATAAAATCGATGATCAATTGTAATAATAAAAAAAGCTTATACAAGTAATTTTTTGGTCGACGGAAAAAACAAAAAGAATTCTCCAAAGCTTGCAGTACACTATTCTTTATTGAAGATGAGGCAGAAAATGCATTAGCCGTTAGCGAAGAAAGATATAGAGACATGCTGGAGAAATTTATGCGACTTGCTGTCGAAGACACACCAGCGGTATTGTGGCAGCAATATGGTGCTACTAGGCATACTTGCTTGCTGGATAATGGATCTCTTAAAGAAAATTTTTGGAAATAAAATAATGTGTGTAATTTAGAAATCAATTAGGATTACCTGTCTTCACAGATCCAAACTTCTTCCTGTTGGGTTATTTAAAAAAAATAATAGAAATATCCACGGACTTCAGCAATTAAAGGCCAACATCCGTGAAAAATAAAGGAATAAGCCATGAAACTTAACGACGGGTGATGATACTAACATTAAAAGGAGCACTTCATTGTAAAGAGAGGAATGGCAACTATTTAAGGAAGTAACTTTCAAAACTAAATAAAATATGTTTCCAAGAAGCGTGTTTATTTATAAATGTTAATTATAAATAATAATTATTTTTTGCGCGTTTTATTATTTGTCTTGAATTTGCCATAATTTTTAACAATCATGAAAAAAAAAATAGATAGAACGTCCATATTCAAAATTAGCTTACTTTTAAAACACTTCAACTAATGAAATGAATATCTTATTGTAAACTTTAATATATATTTTTTAGTTTATGTTGGAATGTAAAACAACTTTTTAGAATATTTTACACCAAATTGGATAAATCATAGCGAATATATTTAATCGCATATTTGCGTAAATGTACGCTATTAATTGGTCCACTTTCTATTAGAGTGCGAATCAATTTATCCTATATTGCATATGGATCCAATTGCTAAATTTCAAATACATTAATTAATGGTGTTAATGAAATTTAAAACTGAAACACATAATTGAAATAACTTTTATAAACATTTATTTTACATTTCTTATAAATTAGATAAAATTTTAAATCTATAATAATATATAAAAAAAACTGATTGAATTGTGTTTGTTTTCTTTGTGTTTCCGTTTTTCATGTTTTACTAATTTGATTACATTATTATGAAAATAATTTCGTTGTTGGTTTTATTTTATGTTTTTCTACAAAGCTGGTGCTACAATGGAATTAAAATAAATAAAATCGCTCGGCTTATTATTCAATTGCGAGAGCTAATTGCAAATTATTCGTGCGTGTTTCCTAACTGGAGTATGTAATTTTACACATGCCGTTGCGTCAATTAATTTACGAGTTCGACGTATTCTATAAGCTTTCGCTTTATTATATCGCATATTAATTATATAAATCGTCAACAATCTTATATTTTTATAAACGTTTCTACGTGCGGCATTTAATTTCGGATCTAATGGAAAATAATTTTCATGTTCGTTTTTGTTGGACACGGACTGACAACAGAAGAGACAAGCAATACAAGTTTTTAAATTAAAGCTAACAGGAAAGTTATGGCTAAATCCATTATATTCTTTTTTTATATATTAATCAATATCAAAGTAGCGAAAACTGTCTGTTTTCTTTTATATCACGATACAATAAAAATTAATAATATTTATTGTTACTATTTTTTTTCCTTAATAATTGTGTACAAATCACAGCTATTTTTTTATTGGCCACAACTAAATAAATTTTAACAAATATTAAAATTATAGACAATAATTTTACATAATACGTCATAATCATCTTTCCATATTGTTTTGCATAATTGATCACATTTAGTTTATACCTCACGTTATATGAAAGTCTTTTTGTTTTACGCTTATTTTTACTAATTTTAGAAAAAAATATTAAAGATTTATAAAAGTAATTCAAATGAATCTTATAAAAGTGCACACGATTACAGGCTAAATCGGTGATTCCCCCGCTTGTCTTAAGATATCTTGCGTCATACCTACGTTCAGTGGCGTTCCATATTTACCTCAAATTTAGAGACGATTGATTGAATAAAATATTTTAATGTTACCTTCGGACCATAAGACGCACCCAACATTTGAGTCCAATTTTTTATGTAAAAAAGTGCGTCTTATAGTCAGAAAAATACGGTACTTTTATTTGTATTTGGATATTTTATTAATTTAAAACATGATAAATCACAACAAAAGTGGAAGATTTAGTACAAAAAAAGAACGCAACAGGGAAAATTGAAACAGCAAAGAGAAACAGAATATTGAAAGTTCAGAAATGTGAAAAAATATATCATGGGATAAAAACTTATTAATAAAATATAATATGTAAAATATTTAATATATAAATCATTTGCATAACAAAAATATGAACTTAAAAAAAGAAAGACAGTTATAATTTTTCTCGATGTTTTGTTTTTATTGTTTTCATTTTTTACTAATCAGTTTTACCTATTTTGTTTATAAAAGTAAAAATATTGAATTAAATATATTTGAATTTGAAACGTAATATGAAGAAATGTTAATTGATGATATAAAGTGCGCTAAAACCTATTTTAACACAAAATATTTTTAAATGATTTGGACATAAAATGATCTTTTTTGCTGTAATTAAATGAAATAATTCGCTAAATGAAAAAGTTACGCAATTTTATTAATAATTAATATAATTTCCATATCAAGAATCAATTTTCCATAAACACTGTGTATATTTTACACAAATTCTTTAGAAACCAATCTACCTTATAAAAATAAATTTTAGTGTATTCAAGAAATATGTACGAGGGTTGTTTGAAAAGTTATTATTATTAATATTAAAATTATAGAAAATAATTTTACATAATAAGTAAAACTATTACTACAATTTATATTTGGATAATTTATTAACTTAGAACATGATAAATCAGAACAAAATTGGAAAATTGCGTACAAGAAGAAAGGCAACAAGAAAAATTGAAACAGCAAAAGTTCAGAAATGTGAAAAAACAGATCATGGGATAAAAACTTATTAATATTATAATAAAATATAATATTTAATGATTTCATTTGCATAAATATTTATTAAAACAATAAACAAGAGTAGTATAATAAAAATATGAACTTAAAAAAAGGACAGTTATAATTTATTTTTTTTCGATGTTGTGTTTTCACTGATCAGTTTTGTCGGTATTCTCATTTTTACCTATTTTGTATATTAAAAGTAGGAATATTGAATTAAATATATATGAATTTAAAACTTAATGCGAAGAAATGTTAATTGATGATATAAGCTACACCAAAACCTGTTTTAATACAATTTATTTCTACACGATTTGGAAATAAAATGATTTTTTGTGCTATAATTAAAGATGAAATTGCAGCTGGGGATGTAAAAAAATTGTCATAACTTGCAAAAATTATAGCAGATGGATAAATAATGAGGTCGTCTCATCTACTGAAAGAAAATCACAGATATGATCACGAAATGTCTCCACTCTCTGTACGTTTAATTCAAAAAAGGCTACATTTTGCAAATTATAAAATCTGTTTCATATACATGATTCGCTTAATGAAAAAGTTATACAATTTTAATATTAATTATAATAATTTCAATGTCAAGAACCAATCTTCAAATTTTCCATAAAAACTGTGTATATTTTATACGAATTCTTCAGAAAGCAATCTACCTTATAAAAGCAGATTTCAGTGTATTCAAGAAATATATACGAGGGTAGTTTGAAAAGTTGAGAAAGCGAAAGGGAAAAAAACAAATTTTTTTTCACGATTTTTTTTCCATCCACTTGATTCAATATAATATTCTGAGTTAATTATTTTACTTTTATCAAATATGCAAATCACAGCTATTTTTTTTATTTTATCAAATATTGAAATTATTGAAAACAATTTTACATAATTTGTAAAACTATTACTATTATTTATATTTGAATATTTTATTAACTTAGAATATGATAAATCACAACAAAACTGGAAAATTTCGTACACGAAAAAACGGAATAGGGAAAATCGAAACAACAAAAAGAAACAGATAATTGAATGAAAATTCAGATATGTGAAAAAACAGAACATGTGATAATAACTTATTAATTATATAATGAAATACAATATTGAATCATTTCATTTGCATGAATGTTTATTAAAACAATAAAAAAAATGGAGAAATATGTATTTCCATCTTAACTCCAGTGCCTAACATTCTTCAAGTTTGAATTGGTTGTTATTAAAATTGGAGCATATTTTTATTTCCATATTAATTTTAGTAAGCAAAGTGTGCACGATCAGTAAACTCGCCGATAAACAAATAAGAATGCGACTACGACTAGCATAATAAAAATATGAACTTAAAAAAAGAAAGACAGTAATACATTTATCTTTTTGATGTTCTGTTTTTCACTGTTTTCATTTTTCACTGATCAGTTTTGTCGCTGTTCTCATTTTTACTTATTTTTTATATTAAAATTAGGAATATTAAATTACATGTATTTGAATTTGAAACGTAATGTGAAGAAATGTTAATTGACTTAACACAAATTATGTTTACATGATTTGAAAATAAAATTATTTTTGTGCTATAATTAAAAATGAAATTGCAGCTGAGAATGAATTTGCAATTTAAAAAAAAAGTCATAACATGCAAAAATTATAGTAGGTGGATCAATAATAAAGGTTGTTTATGCGTCGTCTCATCTCATCTACTGGAATAAAATCACAAATATGATCACGAAAAGACTCCACAAACTGTAAGTTTAATTGAAAAAGGTTACATCTTGCAAATTAGAAAACCTGTTTCTTGTACATGATTTACTTAATAAAAAAGTTATGCAATTTTATTATTAATTATAATAATTTCCATGTCAAGAACCAATCTTCTAATTTTCCATAAACACTGTGTATATCTTACACGAATTTTTCAGAAACCAATCTACCTTATAAAAACAGATTTCAGTGTATTCAAGAAATATATACGAGGGCAGTTTGAAAAGTTTAAAAAGATTTTTTTTCCATCCATTTGATCCAACATAATATTCTGAGTTAATTATTTTACTTTTATCAAGATAATCTATTAATAAAATACCCTTTACATCTCAAAAAACTGATTAACTTTCGTTAGTTTTCAAACTTTAAATAATTGATAAATGTTATATTTCGTTTATAAAAGATATTGAAATTTTGATATTCCATATAGGGCGTTATTGATATGTTTTCATGTAGGAAATTTCATTTCCCGCAAAGATTATTCAGAAGATATATTTGACCCTTCAGTAAGGAATGGAATAGACACTACACATAAATCTCGCTGACCATGTGAGAAAATAGATTATTATACGGATGACAGCCAAATGCTGTACACTTTAGCCAAAAATATGAAATATACAAATATTTATTATTTTGCTTTTCATAATAATAAAAATATATATAGAATTTTATAAATCAGTTATTTATAAGAGATTTAAGCGTTTTAAATATTATTGAATGAATTTTATTTTTATAATACAAAAACGTTTTCGTTTATTACCATAAGATTAAATTATGGTTAAATTGGAACAGCTGTTTAATAAGATTTAATGAAATTAAATTTTAATCCAATAACGTCTAAATATATCAAACAATTGCTTAATTCCATTCATTATCTTCCACTGAACAGGCACATGCATTTCGATAAGGTATTATCCAGTTACATTATGATTAATCTTACTTTTATGTTTGGTCTGTAAAATGGAAACTCGTAGCTGAAAGGCAGCTCACCGTACAAATCTGCATTTAATTCCATTACCGGAATATTGAATTTATAAAGCGGTAGAGTTACATGCGAACATTTTTCTTTGTACTTTGAAAGAAAAAAGAAACGCGCACGACTCGAAGGGATGGTTTAAATATCGTTTATGAAAGACTCTTGGGAAAATATGCGTTCCATACATATAGGAAGGGAGATATAAATACATTACGTAGTTAAAAGGACGACAGCCGGATGAAGAGTAGAGAGAAAGGAAAACGGAAAAGCGAAAGAGCAGTTCGAAAAATATTATCTTTAGGAAAAAAATCTATATTTGCGTTGCACAGGGATTACCCTTTTGCAAACTATTTAAAATGATCAGATATTTGAAAGCTTTGTATAAAACATTTTTTTTTGTTAACATAAATATACATCTTATACTTTAATCTAAATGATCGCTTTAAATTTTAAATCAAATGTAGATTTCTCTTAGTTTTTTTTTAATTATTAAATATTTATGGGGTGGCAAGAATGTAATTTACACAAATAAATAACGTTCTTTTTGTAATGTCATTCATTTTTGACATTTAATTTTTTGCATACTAATTTTCGACATATTTTACTGATGTTTCGAGAAATTTAGTGAAAAATTGATTCATTCTTTGTCTATAGAAGTTTTATTTTACTTTATTGCCAACCCAATAAATACCAATAATAATGTTATTGAAAAATAACCTCAAAATTATAATTTTATATTTATGAGGTGGCAAGAAAATAGTTTTTACTAATTTTAGTTTTTTTTTAAATTTATTTATAAAGTAATCTGTTATTAAACATTGAAAATTACAATAAGCTTCTGGTTATAAATAAGAAATCAAACATTTTTTTAATCCATCGATAAAATGAAAATAAAACTTATTACATACAAAGTCACTCACTATTCGTCCCAATATATTTAATTAAGAACTAAAAACGAGTAGGAAGGTCCTGCGGTTGGTACCCCTTTAGTCTCTGTATGTGGGTGGCAGTATTCCTCAGCTCATCCCCCAGACGATGACAATATCTGGTGCTAGCCATTTCAATATCTTCCAAAACTGATGCAAGTAGATTGTTGTCATTGGTGAAGAACTAGGGAGCATTGATCATCTGACTTTAACGTTTTCGAATAGAACCTTTGAATGATATCTATACTTGAATTGCAGGCAGACTCCCATACTTGGATGCCGTAAGTCAATATCGGTTTGATTACTGTTATATATGAGGACAAATAGTTAGCGTTATTTTTGTAGATGTCATTCTATACATGTAATTTTTGACATTTAATTTTTTGCATACAAATAAACATTTTTGACATATTTTATTGATCAGATAGATAACGTAATTTTTGTAGATGTCATTTTTTACATGTCAATTTGACATTTAATTTTTTGCATACAAATGAACATTTTTGACATATTTTATTGATCAGTTAAAATTGAAAATATTGCCATAAATCAATATGGGTTTTATTACTGTCTTATATATGAGGACAAATAGATAACGTTATTTTTGTAGATGTCATTTTATGCATGTCATTTTTGACATTTAATTTTTTGCATACAAATGAACATTTTTGACATATTTTATTGATCATATAAAATAGAAAATATATAATTGATTAATTTCATTCTTTGTTTATTTTTTTATATTGCCAACCCTTTAATATTGGTTATATTTATTAACCAATAATAATGTTATTGAGAAATAACCGCAAAATTATATAAATTATCGTTATCGAACTTCATCTTTGTTCTTCTAATTTAATAATTAAAGTTCGTAGACTACATCGATCGTGTTTTATCTTAAGGTATAGTGTTGTAAATTATGCACTCTTAATCATTGTATACCATAATTAACCGTTGTTCTTAGGTGTACGGTTAATTAAAGGATAGCACTATTTCGGCGATGTTAAATAGCCCGTACTTTATTTCGCATAAGGTTAGACATTTATAACAAGCTTTTTGCGGTATCTTAGTTAGGTGACATCTCATATTTCGAAAATGGATCGTTCCATCCTGTCAGATCATTTTCTGCATAAACGAGGTTTAAATTTAGATTAATTTTCGCTCCTTGTTAACTCCACACACTTGATTAATCGATTTTCACTTGCCGTCTTCATTTTTCGCCTCATCTGAAATTCTCATCAGCGTAAACGGTGCGTTACTAAAAATCGTTAGGAATGCGATGCGGCATAAATAAATTTAATATTATAAGCCGGTTACCAGCAATTTATTGTAAATGAGCTTGTTTTTCGTGGTTCACCCTTAATGGAAAAGAGAGCCCGATGCGTCCGCAGAATAAATTTCCCGGCGCAAATCCTACAGATAGATAGAGAGAGAAAGAGTGAGAGAGAGCATCTTATAAATTTGCTAAAAGTGGCAATGATGATACAAGAACGCACATAATTTACTACCCCTCGATATATTTAAAACGCCAGACCGCTGTGGGGGTGGTTTCCTTTAAGATCCTGGGAAACAGCTCCATAAATCTAAATAGATTCTCGAGAAGCCAGAGTGTGTCAACACAAAGCGGATTTAAATTTCTGAAGCGAAAATAGTCTCAGGC
The DNA here is from genome assembly GCA_963457615.1 of Nicrophorus investigator. NCBI lineage: Eukaryota > Metazoa > Arthropoda > Insecta > Coleoptera > Silphidae > Nicrophorus > Nicrophorus investigator. Next base: position 17,501,418 of record OY735140.1, on the reverse strand, counting down.
TAAGAGCATGTCACTGGGGTCTGGATAATAAAATAAAGGGAATACTTTACTTAATGTATTACTCGGATACATTATTGATATGAAAAACAATACAGTAGTCATTTGCATATGTAATATCGGTAAATTTATTATGAGATTCCATCCATACGTAATTATGTACCTCGTGAAAAATTTGACATCTGTCATTCTTAAACTGTCAAAACGAAATGATGACATAATAACTGCAATGTATGTATACTAAAAGAAAATATATAAATTGGACTATGCTTTTCACCCTGAAAATAATAATATTTAGATAGAGAACAGAATAAATAAAAACAACAAGAATGTTGTATTTATTATACTGTTAGTACATAAAAAAATTAATTGGTAATTGGTACGGTACAAATCTATATTTTCAATTGAAGCTTAGTTAAAAATTCTAGATAAACAATTGAAAAAATTGTTTTGAATAATTATTAAAAAATATTTCGTCGACATTTCTAGTACTAACCAACTTTCGATAAACAATTTACTAGTTATTTACAAATGTAGTATTAGTAATTAGCAATATAAATAGCAACCAAAATTCACTACTTTATTAAGTCGTAATAAGTTCTGTATTCATAATGATAGTCCCACTCGTCTGAAGATGAATTTTCTAAGATATTTTCATCTAAAATTATGAACTTTCTATCTGCCTCAACAAAATCAACGTAAATACATTAAGTTTCTATTTTTATTGTAAGAAATATATGTCACAAGATATACAATAGTGATTAGTATTAGCAATATAAATAGCAAACAAAATTTACTACTTTCTTAAGTCGCAATAAGTTTTGTGTTAATAATTATACTACCATATGTCTGAAGATGAATTTTCTAAGATATTTTCATCTAATATTATGAAATTTTTATCAGCCCTCAACAAAATTGACGTAAATACATTAAGTTTATATTTTAATTGTATGAAATATATGTCACAAGATATACAATAGTGATTAGTATTAGTAATTAACAATATAAATAGCAAACAAAATTCACTATTTTATTAAGTCGTAATAAGTTCTGTATTCATAATGATAGTTCCACTCATCTGAAAATTAATTTTCTATGATATTTTCATTTAAAATTATGAAATTATTATTTGACCTTAACAAAATCGACATAAATACATTAAGCTTCTATTTTAATTTTCAATTAGTGCAATTTTAATTAATTTCAGTTAGTCAATCTGGTTGCAGTTGTATTCATTACTATTGTAATTGCTTTGATTTAAATTGAATTATAATGCAATTTATTTATTATTTCATATTTTATTTATATACCATGAATTTTGCTTATTTTATGAAACAATGCTGCGCTTGTATGAAAAAAAATAACAAATTGACAAAAAAAATTAAATCAATTATAAGTTATAAATCTAATAAATCATAAATCAGTTAATAAATATTTTATATAATAATATTTATTACAGAAACTATAAAATTTTACAAAAAATGCATCCCCTTATATGTACATATTTTATATAAGAATTATACTATTTCTAGGATTTAGACATATTTTGAAATTTTGTTAATATTATTTTATGATAATTACCGCTAAATACGCTTTTCTCTTGCCGAAAACCAACGCTCTTCCATATAATCTCAAGATTAACAGAAACAGAACAATTTAGGATATAATCTAAAAATTTTAAAAGTTAAATATTGCCGCAAAAATAATGCAATACAAATAAAAAATATTAAGATTGGACAAGTATATTTTGTTGTAAAATTCTTTTACCATTTATTTTATTAAATTATAAACTTTATTTTCCAAACATTATATAACTATTTATAACAATTAAATGTTGTTCTTTCTTTAAAAAAATCCACAAATAAAATGGTGAAGATGATAAATAAGAAATAACCTATAAAATAATTTATTATTGGTGCAGCTTACTTGACCTCTTAACCAAACATGAGAATGTCAGCGGAAAGGTTAATATCAAAATAAATAATGTTTACCTCAAACGTTCGTAATATTGTAAATATTTGTTAAAATACAGCAAAATTTCAAATATTATTTACGTAAGCTATCAAATAATTATAAATCAAAACCATTTTTGTTTATCACAACTAAAGAGTGGAAAATGCACTCTAAAAAATTGCGATCAGCAAATGCATTTTTGACGTTTAAATGCATGTTTGTTGTTGCAGTCTGTATCGCGATTTTGTGCTGACTGCAGTATTTGCAGATGGAATATGACGGAGCGAAGTATTCAATAATTGATTTCGGTGTCTCTACATTATCGATTAAGAGTAGTTTTGACTCCTTTCTGCAACTGAATAAATCACGATTCTGGGTGTGTGTGTGTGTGTATCTAGTTCGGTTACGAATTTGCGGTTTCATAAATTATCAGGTCGTGCATCAAAGTAAACCTGTTTCCATTTCTCCGATGAATTCTGTTTGTAAATCACTTTACAAGTGATTCCACTTTGATTTATCGACAAACATCGTAATTCATTTTGCTGGTGTCAATCATACTGGTTACAGGTTACTCGTGAACCATCCCGTTATTTCGGATACCTCATCTTCATTGCGGATTCAATGATTTATCTGAATTACAATTTCCACTCAGTGTTTTTATTAGAAAAAACAGTACCTACAGATAAATCTATATACAAAATATTTATTACAATTAAAACACGAGACACAAAAAATATAATTATATAAATGCTTATTTTTTCTTGTCACTGCAGAAAATATAGCATATTTACCGAGTGAATCGAAATAATTTTATTAAAAAATAATATAATACGAAAATATTCATAAATATATTTATAAATTAGAATTACAATATAAAAATAACGATAATTTATTAGGCACCAAATATAAATAAAAATATGAATAATTAAAATATATAAAACATGCATACAAATAAATAATTACCAGAGGGCAAACAGTACAAATTAAATTTTATTATATTTTTTAAATACAAAGTTGTATTATATAATGAAAATATCGTAATATTTTTTTGAATTGTGTATTCACAAATATTTTCCATTACAAAAGATAGAATAATCCTCTTCTAGCAATACACAAAATTGTTGTATCATATAGGGTTACAAAAGGAGATTACATTGAATAATAAAATAGTATATTCCATAATAATATGTATTACAAAATCCTTCTATAGATTTTACTAGTTAATAATTTAAGCTACATTTGCCATTTAAGAAATTGTTAAAAAATTATTTTTATCATTAAGACGTAACATAAACGTTTTATGGTTTTAAATTGTTCTTTTAACAATGAAGATACCGAGAACATCTAATAATCCAAAGAAAGGGTATAAAAACATTAGCTTAAAAATAAGTTTAATTTTTTAGTTTTTATATTGGTTTCTAATATGTTGTTCACTATATTCTATCCTATCGGATAATTCTGAAAACTATAACTATTTCTTGCCATTTATTTTATTAAATTATTATTTTTTTAAATAATATTATATTAATTTTGAAGTATAAAGTTGTAGAAATGATTTTGATTATTGGTGTTTTAATACGATTTTTATAACAATTAAATCGTATATTTTAAATTGATTTGGATGGAACATCTATCTACACTGCATTTTAATGTTAAAGGTACCAACAATGTCTAATATTCTGAAGAAAGGGTAAAAAACATCACTTTGAAAATAAGTGTTATATTGAAATATAATATGTTGTTTCTTATTTTCGTGACATATTTTAAATTGTTCTGGGTGTCACCTCAATTTTATCACTACAGGTACCGAGAATGCCTAACAATACAAAGAAATAATTAAAAAAAACACCACCTTAAAAAATAAGTTTTATTTTTAAGTTTTTATTTTGGTTTTTAATATGTTGTTTACCATTTTCTATCGGATCGGATATTTCCCAAAATTATAACTATTTGTTACCATTTATTTTATTACATTATCAATTTTCTGTTACTAATATTATATGAATGTCGAAATATAAAAAAAATGTATGATTTTGATAATTGTGTTTTCAAATGATTTTTATAACAATTAAATGGCATTTCATGATATGTTTTAAATTGTTCTTGATGGCACCTCATTCTTTGCTGTATTTTAATAATAAAGGTACCGACAATGCCTAATAATCAGAAGAGAGACAAATAAATGATATTTTGTAGCTTTTATATTTATTTTTAAACTGTTGTTTATTATTTTATATTGGATCAGATACTTTCCAAAACTATAACTATTTGTTATCATTTATTACATTATCAATTTTTTTTACTAATATTGCATGAATGTCGAATTATAACATTATGAATGATTATAATTATTGGAGTTTTCATATTATTTTTATAACCATTAAATGGCATTTCATGGCATATTTTAAATTTTCCGAAGATATGGTCAAAAAGGCCTCTACTTGAATTAAAAACGCGTACCCAACTATCATTACTAGTTTTTCTATAAGAATTTATCTCTCCACTCTTCAAGTTTTCAAGAACAAAATTTTTAAAGGGCTTCTCAAAAATTAGTTGTAACGGGCCTCGCATTTTCTCTGAAAGGCGCCATTTGATAAATTTGTTGATAAAACATTGCTTTTTGATGGGAAAAAATACCGTACAAAGCAAATAAATGAAAAATGGTTTGCTGAAATTCAGATTTTTTTATTAATTTGAAAATTACGAAAGTAGCGTCACTAAAACCACTGTAACTTGTGAACTAAAGGATAGATAACCTTGAAATTTTGACAGGCGTTGTTTGAAGGTTGGTACATTCTAAAAAATATATTATATTATATTTTTCGATAGAGGCGCCATCTATATGTCATCCTACGAACTTGTTAAGTGAGGTGTTATTTGTACATTTGTAGCACACTTTGACATATATATCTTTCTTCTAAGTAGTACTTATACCACAAAATACAAAGAGTTGAGAAAAAAAATAGATTGTTTTATATTGAAAAAATAAATATTAATATTTTTTAACCTATCAAATATACTATACAAGTTTTTATTTACTGAGACCAGCCAAATTGAAAATAACTATATATATTTATTTATATACAATCAATCTATAATTATTATAGTTTTTTTCTTGAAAATAAAACTAAATAGTCTGCTGCAAACGATCGTATTTCATTCGGGCTAGACATACCGTACGATATTTATCGTTATTACTTTCAGTTTCTCAAACGTAAAATATCGTGTGCCCCGTGAACTGTATAATTGATATGATATTTATTTACTTGCAGATAATAAATGTGATCCCACATAAAAATAGGTTATCTCCCTAATGGCTCCTTATGTTTCTATCGTTAGTATTTACTATGTTATAAACGGATCCAATTAGTGTAATTGAAGTAATTGTAGATCGATAATAAAAAAGAAAATAGAACGAACATAAGCGGTCATAATAAAAGAAGCAGGAAATTCACATGAGGCAATACGATATATATAAATTGTATAAGTAAACTGGATACCGTGCGTGAAAAAATTAAAATTAATCACAATTTACTAATAAAATTATTTTGTAACAAATATTTATTATTATTTAAAGGAATAATTGAAAATTTAATTTTCAAATTATATTACGAAATATTATATAAATATAAACAAATGGTGGTTAAAACTATTGTTATTATTAAAAGGAATAATTGAATATTTAATTTTGAAATTATTTTACTATATATTATACAAATATAAACTAGCGGTGGTTAAAACTATTATAAATTAACATAAATATTTTATTAGTTGTATAGTATACATTTTTATTTTTTTTGCATATAGATCTTTTTTTCTTACTACCACGAAATCTATTGTAAATGATAAATACAAATGTTTCCCAAAAGGCTACTAAAATGTTTCACAATAAATTTTCTTTCTATTGGAATAAAATGTACATTACCGTATATTTTCAGAACAGAAGGATTTATTAGAATAATATTATTATTATCAGATATCATTTTTATTTTAGCAACATTTCTAGAGTTAATAAACTAAAATCCGATGGACGTTATGCAATTGGGATTAGACTTCTTTTAGTTTCTGTTGCTAATATCAATATAATATGCTTCGTTTGCTTAAGTTCAGCAACTTTAGTGTACTTTCAATACACTGTTCAAGCATATTATGGTGACATGGCACTAACTTTAATAAATATTAATTGTTATTTATGAATTTGCAATAATTTAGGAAGCATAAAAAATCGTCGAAATGAACACATATAGAAATTATTTAATTAATATTCCTATATGCATATTGATATTTGAAAACACTAATTGAACCAATTAAATATTATATCTATTGAAGAAATATATACACAGCAGCAATAATGTATAAATGAATTCCACTAGTATTCGCAATTAAATCTCTTTGATAAACTACGCTAATTATTGTAATTAATAATGGAAATGAGTTAATATTTAATTAAAATTTTATACAATTTATTTCGTTATATAATTGTATATTATTGCAGCAAAATATTTTTTTGTGTTATTATTATATTATAATCTAACCACGGGGGAATAGTGTATTTATCAATATATTCGTATCTATTATGCAATTTTGTAATTAACATATTGATTAATAATCAGTCGGTATTTAAACGATTCGGTAATGATTTTATTAATGCGTATCAAAATCAGGTATTGGCAGGTATTAACGGGATTAAAATCGAAACAAAATAGTGGGGGCACACATTAACCGCTAATTGGAAATTCGTAGTCATAGACTTGCAAACGACTGCTACATATGGATATTTGCATGTGCGAATGCGTGTATATATTCATTCCTCTGCCTGTGTTTGCGAAACTTGCGTCGGGATAGAACTGGCATGTATTAATACCGCGATTACACAACTCATTTGCGCTGTCACGGTAAGCCGGATCGATCCATTATCGATCTTGCCGTTCCGCCGTCATTTTCATTCCCATAATCTATCCGACAAACAGCCAACCAATTTCCATTTGCGATCGAACTTTATTCTTTAATTCTTTGCATAATACAGACAGCCAGAGAGAGGATCAGTATCTATATCGGAAATGCCTACTGCCATTTCTATGCACATTCAATATCCCATTCTCAATTTAATTCAAATGGGATTTAAAGGTATCAATAGTATTAATGATGACACTTTTTTGATACAATCAAATATATCTGATTAAACTTAATGTGTTTTTGCCATCCATTACTGTGAATAAAATTAAAATTTTAATTAATATTGGAAATAATGATTTAATTAAATACTTATATTTAAGACCATTATATTTTAAATCCAGACTCAGCAGTTTTTATTATTAAATAGTTATTGACTTTATGGGACTAGCCCTTCCTCGAGACCACGTCTGAGTCCCAAAATATTTGTTTAACAAATATAATTTTAAAAATGTATTAAATAATACTTACATATTTATTTGTTCTTCTTCTCCTTCTTTTGAGATACATTTAACCAAGAATTTTGATCACGATTAGCACCACCCAACTTTGAACAGGTGGACAGAAGATAAACTGTGCTCTGATCTGCGATGATTCATTATGACCATAACCTTTCTTGATATTAAGTTTGATGTTTGATAATATTTCATATTATTTTGATACAGGTTTTTTTTTCTCATGAATTTTTCTATCCACTTGATCCTACAGGCTTATATAATATCCTTATATTAAATATGGTTTTTGGTATTTGAAATCAGTTTAGAGTTTAGATTTCTAAGTGTTAAATATATAATTATTTTAAACATCGACTTTTAATCTAGTATTTACCATAAAAAACACTACTAAAACTTCACAAACGACGACAAACAACAAACTATTCATCCGTCCCAAATTATATCGACGATATTGTTGTTAAAATTATCCAAAGACGTTTGAGAAATTTGCAATTGTTGGCAAATGAGGCAAGCATCTTGCACAAAGATTTTTCATGTTTAATTCTACATACAAAACATGGGAAACTTTTGTTGAAATGCCTATGGCATCAGTTATTTTACTCACTTTCACTCGTTTGTCGTGTGCCAGGGATGGAATTTGGGACGGTGGAATATTTTGTTGGTTGTTGTAGTTTGTGGAGTTCCAGTTGGGTTTTTATGGTAAATACTAGATTAAAAGTCTGTGTTTTAAATAATAGTATATTTAACACTTAATCTAGCTTCCAGTTGCTATCACGTATAGGTTGCTGTAGCTGGTATGAACTTAAAGTAACATAAACTAATCTTAATCTGGCACTATTCTTCTACAGAAACTTTTCTGGAACTGTTACTTCTACTGGAACTGAAGCTTAAATACTAAAAACATAATTTATATATGAAAATGACATGAGTGGGTGTATGTTTTGCGTTCAATTCGTAACTACATTTTACACCCAAACGGAATTCCTTTCTTATCAGCATCCGGTGAGATTGGTCCAGCGTGCGTCTTGCACCTTATCTTAAGTAAAGTAATAAATGCCCAGATTGTAATAGGTCAGTGCACCCGTCGACATACACCCACGCATTGGTCGGTTGGACACAACACGTTGATCATCTAATACTTATAATAATTATGTGTCGGTTTCAAATTATCCACGTATATTATAAAATTATAATTTTTTTGTACAATAGGCAAAATAATAAAAATAAATAATAAAAAAAATAACAAATAAATATTGGTTAAACTTTTGTACTTTTTCATGTAATTTTAATGTTTTGCAAGTTTAGAAGCATTTCAAAGAATATTAAGTAATCCCTTTAGAAATCGAGGAGAAACGAATATTATTTATTTAACTTTTTTTTTCTCTAAAAATAAAATGAAATTCGAGAAGTTCAATATTTGTTATTAATAATATTAATAATAAATATATTTATTGCAATAGATACTCAACCATTCACATATTCTTGTAAAAATAATAATAGTAACAAAAACTGTTACAAACAACTTTCTAACCATATTTGATAGGAATGAAATAATATTGGAACGGCAACGGTTTTGGCGACAACCTTCATAGTTAGAGTCGTATGCAACTCCAGTCCTGTGTTGTAGGTCGAACATTATTTACAAAGTTGTCCTAAAAGCAGTCAATATTGTAACTAACCACAAATAATTTTTTCAGACGTTGGTCTGAAGCCGTTTTATCTGGTTACTTTTAGAAATTCAATTTGTTAATGTACATGTTTACTTATGGTAATAAATGGGATTTCGTTAGCTTTTTTATTTATTAATTTAATTTTATCATTAGGTTTACCAGAAGCAAAAACGAGGTACATTTAAGAGTGTCTCTGATACTTGGTTAATTTCACGTTGATGAGGCAGTTATCGGACGCATCACAACAGGGCATCAGGATTAGGTGTGGTGCAGTGGTTTCTACATCCGAAAAATATTTATTTTTATAAAATATAATACTTCTATATTTACTAAATTTGTATTGCCCTAATCGACTGATGTTTCTACTAAATTTGAATAATAAATTAACTTTAAATCCAATGTTATTCAAATAAATTTCGCTATATTTAAGTAAAAACGATGTAACGATACAAATACGTTTGAATAAAAAAAGTGCTGAATTGTGCAGATTGCTGTTTTGAATATTGCGAAATAACGATGAATTTTTATTTCCAACCACACATAACTGGAAATCATTAAAATACATTTAATGTTCCAATTTCATCGACTTTATTATCCTTGACCGAGTGGAATTATTATGGTCTTCTCTCCAAACCGATGATCATCTTTTTTTTACCACCATGCATGTTAATGATAACGTATGTAGTAATTGTCTGGGACCATAAAGTCTGCTATCCTATCTAGGTTAGGGCAATAAAATCGGTAGCAATATATACATATATAAATTGCGTCGCACTCACAAATGATTACGTTTATAGATATTGTTATGTTTATCCGAATTTTATGGACGCGCTTTTATATTCCTTAAAGGTGGTTGAATTTAAGGGTGGCTCAGCCTTTTCCAGCACAGCCCAACCCCGAACAGGACCATACCACCATTAGGGACGTCCTTTCTACGTACACGCGATGCGAATCTTCTCAAGTGTACGACGAGTTATTTCTTGAATGCAATAAAAAAAATGGTATGTGTATGTGTGTGTGAGTGTGTATGTGTGATATGATGGTGCGCCTAGGCGTGAGCGTGAGGTTATATTATTATGTCGATGTTGGTAGTAGATAATAAAACGGGATCGGGCCTCGCGGCCCTTCCCATAAACCGGGACCATCCATGCCCACTCCGGGAATCCTTGAATAATACGTAATCGTAAAGGATCTGTCCGTCTCTTTTTTTTATCATCTTCCTCGAATTTTTTTTGCGCTTTTTAGGAAGAAGTCGAGACTAGTAATTCAATTCGGCACTGACTCGCAGGACCATCAAGACCATTACCCTCCAGAAAAAGGATATATATACATATATATTTTTCCAGCTCCCAGAATGAATTCCTAATAAAGCCTTCGGCCGTATTTTGGATTCGTCCTTTTAATTATTCACCCTCGGCAAAGCCTTCCTCGCTCCTCCTTCTTCACCTCGTCCTCCAGATTCAGTCATTGCTTTTTTCCTATTCCCGGATACTTAGAAATTAATTTATCTTCCAATTACTTCAATATCATTACCTTAATCGCTTTAAGTTTTGCGGCCACAAATTATTACCTCAAATACACGGTGGGTTTAAGTTTTAGCCAAAGGAAATTAATTTCGCTCGCTCGTTACGCTTTGCCGTTTTCCTTCTTCTTTTTTTCCATCTCTTCACTTCGTTTTACTATTTGCATGCTCGCTAGTTCGGGATGCATATATTTGAATGGTTGTTGCACACCAAACTTGCCCGCACTTATCCATGCACACAGTTAAGAAGTCTGCCGCCTCATCTCTGACTTGATGATGATCTAACGTTCATAAACTGACTTCAACCCCGACGTTTTGAGGCTCCATCACTGCCTGTCACTTGCCTACACGCTATTAAATTAATAGCTTCATTTTTTTCCCACTTGTCACTCTCTAACATCAAAAAATTATCCAGTTTCATATGCAACGCAACTTTAAACTTATAACATATTATCTCTACTTTTTCTACAACTTCCGCATATATTAAACACTCGATTTATTCACCCCAGTTTAAAATTTGAACGACACTATAAAAAATGACATAAATTAATTTTATATCAGTCAACGACCTCAATTAGAGATAATTTAATTTCCACCTACTAACAAACACTTTAATTAATCTTCATATGAAAACAAATGTAGCTTGCTAGCTTGAAAAGCTATTGATACTGCGTTTCTTTCTAAGGTTGTTTACTCTTAAGAGGAACATTCCAAAAGACCTTGTAAGTTTCGCAAAGTATCGTTTTTCAGATGGTTTCACTCTGAATGCTTTTTGAGATCTACATCAAATCGCTCATAATAACTAAAATGTTAGTTTTCGTAAAGTGAAATTACTTTGACCTAATTATTATTATATGATATAACAAAATAAATATATAAATTACTATAATTCATATTTTATTTTTTAATGACTATAAGAATATTAAAAATAATTGACATTTTAAAAGGGGAAAAAAATATGAATGGAATAAATAATTTTGTGTAACAGATTTTTGATAACGTTGCAATAATGTGTGAACATTGTGTATAACACTATGTGGGACATACTAGAGCGCGTTGGTGATTGTTCTCCATGTTTTTGATTGGAATTGCTTGTGCATTTCGATGTTATAGTTGCTTGTCGGACTCCACAACTGTATACGACCACACTGATATGAGAATAGATTTGTAGATCACCAATTTGTTGCACGACATTATTTTCATCCAAACAACCAACAGAGTTTCCTGAATTTCTGTCCTAATTGCCAGATGTGTTCCATGAACTTCAACTGACTTCGGCACGGCTTTTCATGAGGCATAGTTATTTTGTATTATGATATTATTGCTTTATTATGAAATTACCCAAAAAAAACTCATTTTAGAGAGAAAAGTCATACATTTTCCAGAATAATTAATATTATGTTTGTGTTTAATTAATTATATTCTTATTTCAAAACAATTCATCAAATTTCTCAAAGATTTAATAAATTATTTATTTTACCATTTATTAAGAAAATACCCTAAAATTTTCATAATTCGAACAAAAGATGTAGCCATTTGGTTATATTTTTGTATTAATAAATATTAATATTAATAATATTTATTGCAGCAATAAATTACAAAAATAATTTAATAAACTTAATGCAATAAAAATACAATTCTATTTTCAATTGGTCTTTCTGTCATTAAATCTTTGTACTATTAATATATTTTATTTAATTAATGTAATTATATATTTCATTAGCTTGTATTGCGGCAGAAGTCTTATACTACTTAAAATATTATGGTGATTTAATTTTGATATCTGCACATTACCCATTTTCGCATCACTCCGAAGACTCTCTTAGGAGTTATGCCTTTGAAAATCACTGTTCTTAAGTAATATGAGTCGATTTCGTTTCGTCGGCTTTAATATGCGTTTAAAGCCATATAAATAAAGAAAACTAATCATTTATTTATAATTGTATATTAATCAATAATTGATTCAATTATATAAAACAGAAAGCAGTTTTGAAAGTGTTTCGAATTATATACAGGAAAATATTTGTAAAAATTTGTTCACTATTTTATTTTTCAATAATTCATAAATAATAAACTATTTTACCTAGAAAAGAATTGGTCATTTTATGTATATAATCATAAAATTGTATTGAAATATGTTTTTATTGATAAATTACCATCTACAACCTCAAAAGTGTTCAATAATTAATAGTACAAATTTGAGATTTATTCAACAATTTACAAAACATTTTCTAGTTACAAACTAGTTAAATCATATACTGCATTTCAATCTCCAAAGCTACCGAAAATTCCGCGAACTAATTCAAACATGGAGATTTAATTTTAATATGTGCACATTGCACATTTTTGCAGCACAACTAAGGGCCTGTCTACTAGCCGGTTGTAAATCACTGCTCCTAAATAATATGATGTATTAGAGAAATATAAAGAACAAAAACTAATAATTTATTTATAATATAATATTAATAAAAAGTTGAGTTAATTATATCAAACTTTAAAGTATCTTTGAAATAATTATGAATTTTATAGTGGTAAATATGTTCAATACATTACTAAAAATACAAATCGTATGTGTGAATATTTTGCATGTAGATAGGATACAAAATACACTAATATTCAATTATTGAAATAAAAAATTTCCCGTAAAATGTTTTTATTTTTCTAAACTACAAAAACTTCAAAGGTCTTCAATAACTAACAGTACAATATGGATATTCATCGGATAATTTACAAAACATTAAACCTTGAACAAAATAATCTGGAAAGGATTTAATATAATATTTTTAAATTGTATCAATCGACCTGAATTGATGTTTGTAAAAATGAAAAATACTTAAATTAAAATTTATTACTCAAATTTTTATTTCAAAATTATAGAAACATAAAAACAGTAATTTCAAATAAATTTCTGTCCAATGTCTCCACTATTTCATTCAATATTTATTCTTGTTATAATAATCGTTATCGCCTTATTATTAATTTTCAAATCTAAGATTATTTCCTTTCGCGCTACAATTATGTTATTTTAATTTCCTTGTAAATTTCTATTTAAAACTTTAGTAACTATTTATTCCATTACATTCACAATATTTCATTTATTTTTAATATTTTCCATATCAATATTTATATCGAATTAGCTTATTTCTAGATGGCTAACGCTACTGTTTATGAGTCACCGGCAAATTTCTCCATTTTCTTCACAAGCTTTTGGCTGTTTTTTAACGTTATTTTTTTCTTTTTTTTTTACTTATTGAAACGTAGCAATTGCTTTTTCTTTCATATTGCTTGTTTATTATTTTTTTTGGGTTGATTTTAGCAGTTCTTCGATGGTCGCAGTATTATAATTTGAAATATTATATTTCAGCGTTAGAGCAATAATTAATTCTTTAGCCGTGTATGTCCGAAGCCCCTCTTCTGAAATTCTCTGTTCCGTTGGAAGAAATTCAGGGATTGTGTAATTTATTTCCATAGTGTTTTCAAAATATACTTCTCATATCTTGTTGAGTGGTAGTATTATTTAAAATACATTGAGGGTGGTGTGTATTTATACTGTAATACGATATTAACTCCGATATTACTGTACAAATTAGTTTGTTTACTATTTACCTAAAAAAAGTTACACAATTTTTATAGATTGAACGAAATAAAAAATATTGTAATAATATGAATAATTTAAATTTCTAATTATTACATGTTCAGTATTTTTTCTTCTAAGGCAATTTTCTTAAACTTTTTTTTGTCTTGCGGCACATTTCACACTCGACATACAATTTTGCTAATGTAATTATATTTTTTTTTTGCTATACATCTAAGATCGTCAACACACAGTTTGGAAATCATAGTTTTAAGTAATACTTGTCGTTTTCGTTTCGTTGTCTTTAATAATCCAATAAGTCAATTAAATAGAAGTCAAAATGCAAAATAACAACTCACTCAATAAGTTTGTAGGATAATATATAGATAGCACCTCTATCGACAAATCCATATGATTATTCGAAAGTACCAACCTTTATTTAGTGTGTTGATAAAACAACTTTTCCTGGTTTACTGAATTTCAGATTTTTCTATTGTTTCGCAAATTACAAAAGTAGCATTACTAAAATCACTGTAACTTGTGAACTAAACGTCAGATTTCTAAGAAATTTTGACAGGCGTAGTCTGAAAGTTGGTACTTCCTAAAAATTATATGGATTTGTCGATAGAGGTGCCATCTATACATCATCCTACAAACTTCTTGAGTGAAATGGTACAGTATTATTCTATTTTTCAATGTACAATTTGGGAAAAACTTTTTCAAAATAAATTCTAGTGTTCATAATCTCATGCGTATAATATTCTGAACCTAGTAAAAAGCACTAAACAATTGAATATAATTTTGCAATCAACATTAACTATTGAGTTTTATTATTGAATATGAGTACGGATTATTTACTCGGAATATTATTTTCAGCAAAAATGCCAAATAAATTGAAACGAAATTCAATTAAAAATAATTATATGCTGGGTTTGCTCAGCTACATACGCATATGTAGAAATTCGATGTTGTTATTTCTGCTTGTTAACTAAATAGATATGAGTTCCGGCTTGTTTATACGGACGTGCATTTCACTGCTGCGGATAAAATGGAAACTGCAAAACTACTCGCTACCACTCACAAAGTACGATCATTACAAATATTTTATTATTTGTTTTGTTTGTCGACTTTATATTCGCTTACGAATTTAATGCCGCCGCAATCGTACATTACGCTATTTGCTTCTCCCGCTTATTTTATTTATCCTTTTTTTTTAATGTGCGGACAAAACTAATTAAATAAAACCGCAATCTTTAAATTCGACTAAAATTATTATACCCTTTTCGTAATAAAAAGTGTTTCAGTTTGCAGAAAGAAACGGAAAATGCCCTTCCTGAAATTATAAAACGAGGGCAACCAAAGCTGGGGAAATCCTGGATAATAAAGTCGCTTTTTAAATGGTGCATATAATATAAAAGACGTCTTACTGCATGGGAATTACTATGTTTATAAAAGCTGCTTATTTATTTATTTTTTGGTTCATTCTGCTAAATGAAAGTTTATTTTTTTTATATATATTGTATTTTTTCGCTGGGATTTATTGGTGAAAATGCAAATTAGCTTTGAATAAACATTGTTTTCCACCGATTGGATCAATCAGTTTCGTTTAATCAAGGACCTGCTGTTTCCCTATGGCCGTTTGTTCTCTCCCCGGTTTGACCGCGCCAATGAATAAAGTGTAAACAGTTGCTTTATTAATCAAAAAGCTTTAGACAAAATCAATCGTTCAGTTAAATGGTATCACTTTGCTAATAAAGCGCTCAACTCTACATGCAAACTGTTAATTAAATGTACCGCTCTCCCTATCTCTCTCTCTGTGTGTGTATGTCAAAAGCGAGTGACTAGAGCTTAAAAATAATTACAGGAAAGGGTAAAACGGGATGCAGGCCTGGAATTATCTTGGTCCTTTGTTGAGGGTCTTGTCATGTTGTGCAAAGTTCTTTGCCGCACTTTAAAACCCACTTTTTAGTACTCGTGTGCATGCGGAGCTGAGTATTAAACGGATTTCAGAGCCGCAGCGAAGAACATAATCTAATAAAGCCCCACGTGCAAAAATTGCATTCTCAAAAATATACACGACCCCCTCGGAAGGAATATAAAAAATAACTTGATGAATGCGCGTTCCCAGAAAGAAGAATTTGCTAAATAATAAAACTGCGGAGACCAATTAAAATTTAATCCGCTTTAAATTACATGCACTGAAAATATTTAGTGATATTTTATAAGTTTAATCTCGGGATACTGGTTTGTAACAGTATTTCATTTTTTTTTTGGGTATGTTTGCGTTGCTGATAGTTTTTTGTATGCGCTTTTTTTAACGTATGTCGAAATTCAGCTAGTCCACTGGCGATTAGTTCGAATGACAGGGGTTCAGTCGGTAACTGGATTTTAATTAGTTTGCAAATAGCTTTAGGCAAATAATAACCTGTGTATATCAATAATCACATTCTGTAAACTGTTATATATTTAATAAACATTGACGAAGCAGAAAGACCCTTTCTAACTGTGTATTATTTTATTAGTTTATTTCATTTTTATTTATCTATTTATGACAATTATAATAAATAAATAAAAACTAATTTTCGATATACATGAATTATTTTGTTAATAGTTTAAACATTTGCATAATAGGTATTTATATTTTATAACAATGCTATTTACTAAATAGTGCATATATATTCCCAATATTCTTAATTAAATATCATAAATAAATCGTAAAAATGGTTATTGTGAATTGGTAATATTTTATTAGTTGGTGGCATATAATTACGGAAGAAAAATTATGCAATATACAAAATCTTTAAATAATTACTTTTTTATTTAACATCCATTTTATTTTTAATCTCTTGTATAAAAAAAAATTCAATTAATGATGAAATGGTGGCAATTTTCACTTAATTTTAGTTGTAGAATCTAAATGGTAAATCCATTGGTTTATTTCACTTTAGCATCTACTTTGTTAAAGAAGATTGGATGTTTTTATAATCTATTATGAAATTGGCCACTGATTTTTATAATAGAATTCTCTACAATTTCATAGTGCATCAATGATACTTCTTAAGTTCTTCGACTGGAATTTTCGTAAAAGGGCAATGTTTTGCTGATGCTTTCCTACATATATATGTTTTAAAATACCTTAAATATCATCAAATTGATTTCTTTCGAAATTAGCAAGTCTTCCCATAATAGCCAGTTTCCTGAATATATTTCTGAGTTGTCTTTTTGCTAGATTGTGGTCATTTCAAGACAATCTTAGGTATTTAATTTTAGTACTGGACAGTATTAGTTTTCTGTTGTGGAGTCACTGATGTCTTTCTCATGTCCTTTCTCATGGTGAAACTTATATGCACAGATTTTATTTCATTCAGCTTTTTTCTCCATTTTTGTATTAAACCCATGTTTTCTTGCAAGTGATGTACGGCAATCATAGATATTTTATGCGTTAAGTGCATATCTGCGGTATATGAAATATACCGCAGATGACATAATCGGATACATATTTGTCATAATATTGAACACCTTCTCTTGAAAGTCAAATATTATTATTTTATAAAAACTGATTGGGGCGTCTCCTTTAATTTATTTAAAGTGCCTGACAAAAACTCTTTCTTTTTCAGGTCTTATTATATCTACTATTTTATTAACTTGCAGAGTACCATGTTGGCAACAAAATCAAAATTGATGATTTGTTCGTTATTCGTTTATGACAATTTTCAAATACTTTTGATATGAAGACAAAGACATGTAGGTTATATCTTCGGAAGCCTTTTCTGATTTGGATATTTAGATTATTTATGTTATTTTCAATTTAGAGAAGAAGTTTCCATTTCTTAGATTGGCATTGAAGATGATTATAAGGAATATGATTCCTTTCTTTGGTATGAAAAGAACATATTCAGAAGTTTTGTTGTTGTTTTATTTTGCTATTGATGAAATTAAATAATTCGGAATGAAATAATTTGTGACAATTTAATTTTCCTAGTCGTACACAGAGAATAATTTGGTTTCCGATGGCGTCAGATTTTATAAATAATCATGTATCGATTTAATTTTTTATTTTTTTATTAAAGCATTTTCAGCTTATTCGTAGCTTTGTTTAGATTGGTTTAATCTCCGGCTGTCTCGAATTTTACAAAATATCTTTATTTGTACGTTGCGGAGTTGATTCCCATATATGTGTCTTCAATAGTTTTAGTCAGGTTTTCCACAGCAGCATCATTTTTTTCTATTATTTTTGAAGCATATATTTTGTTTTATAATAATTCATAGTCCGTTGCTGGTTTCTTAATCTGCACTAATCAAAATGTAAAAATTATATCATTTTAGATAGTTAATTAACAAACATTAAAAGATAACTAAAAACAATATAATTAAGTCAATTTTAAGATATTTATATTAACACTAAAATTAAAGAATATTTAAAAAAATATAGAAAAAGGAAGAAACAAATATTAATATTTCAAAATTATACAATTTATTTTAGAATTAGATAAATAAAATAATAATTTTTTTTAGTTTATTGATTATCTATTATTATTGTTAAATAGTTTTAGTAAGGTTTTCCACAGCAGCATCAATTTTTTCTATTATTTTTGAAGTATATATTTGGTTTTATAATTATATAGTCCGTTGCACAGAGTTGCTGGTTTCTTCAAAATGTAAAAAATATATAATTTTAAATAATTAGTAAACAATCATTAAAAGATAACTAAAAACAATATAATTAAGTCAATTTTAAGACATTTATATTAAGACAAAAAATAAAAAATATTTAAAAAATATGGAAACAGGAAGAAATATTATCAGTACTTTCAAAAGTATAAAAATTATTTTACAATTATATAAATAAAATATTATAGTTATACTTTATTGTTTTTTATTATTATTGTTATGTGAATATATTTTAATTATTATTTAATTCTTTAACTGCTACAATAATTATAACAATTATTATTATAAATAATGCGTTAATATAATGAAAGCAACTGGTTTTTCCAAGATAAACCACTTATTTAATGTTTTTTTTTAGAAATACTTTAAACAAACGTCAGTACTGAGTGATATTATTGATCATTGTCTATTTTTTTCTTAGAATTTACATATTAAATACTAAATCAAAACTATCATTCATGTTAAATGAGTCAAAGTGCAAACACGTACATTTTTTCTAAAAACCATAATTTTACTTTTTCATTTTTATTTTATTCTAACAAAATTTAACTTGCAAATTTAGGCAGCTTAAATAAATGATACACTATTATTAATACATTAGTAATACAGTAATAAACTATGCAATTATCAATAAATAGTGAATTTAAACATTTAAAATATCTATTACTAGTATAAAGTTATTTATATCTGTGGGAAGCGTACATTTAAAAAATATAAGAAAAAAAAACCTATTTAGATAAATAAAGGTATATTACTAAATTTATTTGTTTTAATAATTACTATATTTAAGAGGTACAAATTAAGCACCCGGTGGTACGTTTTTTTAAGGTTTTCAAAATTATTATTTTTCAATCAGAGCAAATCGATTTCGTTATTTTATTTATAATATATGAATACTCTTATTATATATTTTCTAATATCACATATAGATTGTATTTATATCGTAAATTCTGACTTTTATAGCGTTTTTCTTTTAGGCAACCTTACCATAATACCGAAATTAATTAAAAATTTATTATAAGCTTTTTCAATTATTTACTACATTCTGATACGGATGTCATTGAATATTTGACTTAGTAATATTAAATTTGTATAATATTGAGAGGCAAATATGTTTTACTTCAAAGCTTGCGTTGATAGACGTTTGATGTTTAAAATCTAATTTAACAAAATAATTAATTTTATCATTTTGCTTTTTGTAATATTGAATACAGAACTTTACTTCTAAAAACTGTAAATCTAAAAGTTTTACGTTGCATAGAAACTAAGACTTCTTAATGAAAATGTGTAAGAAATTATTTCGTCTCATGAAATTTGACCTGACGTGAAGGTGTGTAAATTAAATTTTCTGTTCCGGTGCTAATTGCAAGGTAAATCTAAGGGATCGGTCGTATTATGCCCTAATTAGAAACTGTCTAGTTGATTATGCAAATGGCATAATAATATTTACATTGAAGTAATGTGTAATTAATGTTATCTCCGTATCTGGAAGGGGTATTCCGACGCCGCCGTCGCCACCCATGATCCACTCTCATACGATGTTATGGTGGATGCGCCGGGAATAGCACTGTAACAAGCAAGACAATTTACATAACGATTCACTAGAAATTCAATCAATTAATATCGGCACATTGATTTCGCATTTAGAGTAGGTTATGGGTTGAGAGGAAGTCTGCAAGCAAATTGATCCTCGTCGGTCCGCGCAAATATTTCAGAAAACTGCTGCCAAATAAAATGGAGAAACGACGGCAGTTGTATCTGTTTTTCTATTATCGACCAAACCATATATATTCGGACCTCCGACTGGAAAACATGTACCACCGAAAAAGAAGCAAAACATATAAATCCAAGGATACGGTCATATTCTCTCAAACTTCTTTTTTTCTCCTTACCCTTGCCTGCAATAAAAATTATTACCCAAAGTTTTGCATAATTAAAGCTTTCTTTTATTTATCGCGTCGCCCAATTTTTGCCGGTCGCTCGCTTTTGAATAACTTCATCCAACCCAACATTAAGGCGACTCGAAGAATTTAATTAATTCGCCTTGAAAACTTTCAGGGATAATCAATATTTCATAATCTCTATACCGAATTTTCGATGTAAGTTATTGAACTACACAAAACAAAGTCAAATCAATTCCCGGATAAGACATACTTTACACAAGTCAGCATTTAATATGTTTTGGTTCAGTCTTTACCCGTTTGTTGATATATAGTGAAACGTTTTAGCAGATAAATCTTTTAATACTTGATTCTAATGAAATTTAAGTAGCATATAATTGGATCTAAACATTAAATGTTCAAAGCAGCTAGTAAACTGCGCGGTTTAAATTAATACAAAGTTTCAACCAAGTTTCTGGAGGGTCTCATATTTATACAATAAAAGCTAAAAGCCGAGGCCGCCATTCATTCGTACGTTTTCGCCGACGCTGAGTTTTAATGTCTATTCGAAAATTATATTTAATAACCTTTACGCGCCTCCGAAAATCCCAATTCTGCCATTATTCCTGCGAACTTTCCTCTCCAAATGCATTACTAGTCTCATCTACGAACAGGGTCCTATTTATACCAGCGAACCACAACCACGAGCGCCGTTCCTTTTAATTAATTTATTAATTATCAGGAACTACCGCGATTTACGCATCTTCACTTTGTAGGTTCGCCGGTTCATAATCATTGCGCTTATGAAATAATTCAGTTGGTCGTAGCGTCGAATTAATTTGAATCGGAATTCCAATAACGTCGCTAGTAAGAATGCTGAAGAAAAGATTTCTTTTTGCTGAGAAATATGGATGTGAGTATGTGTGTGTGTGTGTGGGAAATATTTTCTCGGCTGCTGACGTTTCCCATTTTCCTCGAGCATTTCGAGCCAGACAAAACAAGGGCAAATATAAATTCAATAAATGCTCAATGGACATCATTTGCAGTTGCATAAAAAAAGCTTACCTGTACGTTTCCGGCGTTTGATCGATAACCACAAACAGTGGTATGCATCTGTGTTACATACATTTCCGGATCCCAGATAACCCGCCGTATACAAATAAAGTGGATGGCTGCGCTATTTGTCTTCGAATAGAAAAATAGTGTCTGCCAGGGTTTCGCCTCTGACGTATAGCTACAGAAAACTTTGCTCTTATCCAATGAATCATAATCCAATAAGAGAAAATCCACACTTATAACTTCATAAAAGAAAATACTTGCTTTTTCCATTTCAAATTTTTAACCTTAATATTTTCTATATATTGGACACAATTATAGCCAAAGGGCTATCGACCGAGGACTTTCCGCTACTATTTTTTTTAATATGATCAATAAAATTTTATGTAATATTCTATCACGTGACCCAAAAATAAATATCGAATATCTTAAAATTATATTTTGACATATCTGTCGTCCAGTTGACCGTCGCCCAGTTCTCGCTTATACTATTCTTGAAATAATAAGTTTTAGCTGGTAAAAGAAAATCTAGTATACACATATCTTTTAGTTATTGCCCCAAGGACAAGAAGATGTATCTGAGCGGGATATCGTAGATAAGCAAGAGATGTGTTTTTTGGCTAGATCATAGCAGAAAGCTAATATTTATAATGCAGTTTATAGGCGGAGATGTATATGTGTTTGTCGACTATATAAAATGTCTGGACGGACGCAGACCAGAGCGAAATAAATAAATAAATTCTAGAACCGCAGAGCATCTGACAAATACCGCATCCGTTTTACTTTAAACGCCACCCGAAGCGTTCGTTATTTAACTTTTTGTCTCGTGAAACGTTTGGATTTGCCACCGAAAACAAATCGTCACCAAACAAGGAGAGGACCCTTCTCCCCGAAAATCTTACCCCATTAATCGTACTAGAAAGAAAGAAGGAAATAATGAAGGATTTGTATGTTTGCAAAAGCTTTTTATTTTATTTCTTCTCCCCTTAAAACGGTATTCCGGCGCAAATGCATTTCATATTTGAGAAGTTTATGCTTGGTTGGTTTGTAATATTTAATTTTGTACCAAATTAAATTTCTTTCGCTATTTGCTAAAGGTGGAACGAGTTTTGGTCTGATAGTTACAAATTAAAGTAATTCTAAGTAGGAAAATAATTTAGTGCCGCAGCCGCTGTTCTGTTTTAAAAAGGGGAAAACTAATTTCCCCACACACCGGAAAACTTTCCCAAAGTAATTTGCGAAAGATTCTAATTACGAGAGTTTCTCTGAGCGAGATATAATAATAATGTGAAAAGAAGAATATTTACCTAATTCATGAAAAATAAGGGTTCGCTGTTGAGTGCCTTTATTTTGATATCTTTTTATTACATTATATACATTTTCTTAAATTAGTAAGAATCAAGTGAAAATAAGAAAGTTATTTGCTATAAAATAAAAAGAAAATTTAGAAGTAATAATGTTATATATGATCGGATTTTGGAAATAATAAAAAAATATTTCAAAATTTTTCGCATAAAATTAGTCACGGTATTACGTTTTTTAATAATTTTGACTCTCCGAGCTGAAAGGGTGAGTCATCACTATATATATGTCGGAGCGTCAGGATTAGATTCCGATTAGGCGTGTGGAGAGAGAAGTCATTGTTACAAATTTAGGACTAGAGATCCAAGCCCAGCGACCCTTCTGGCAACTCTCTGATCATTCTTCTCTCAATGTCTCTATCTCAATGTCTCTCTGCAGGTCCTTCTGCTGCCTTGTTTCCCTCACACTCATTCCAGAGGAATCCCCTACCTTCTAGAAGATTCCCGAATGTGTGCGTGTACTTAAACAAATAATGAAGACAATAGCGTTTTTTCTATCCTCGTTCTATTGTCTTCAGCTGCGACCCAATTGGGTCGCAATTATTATAAAAGAATAGCAAATATGCAAATATCTGGTGTTTGGACAGATCTAAATATTCACGTGATCCTGATGGAATATCAACGTGACCCAGCGCGAAGACAATGATGTTTGACAACGATGTTATTGTCTCGCGCTGAGGTCCGCAAATAATTTGAAAGTAATTATAACATTTGGTTTCAATAGTATTGTCTCTTTATGTACCAACACATAAGATGTTTGATCAGGTGTGGTACGCGTTCTCCGACATATATATATAATATTATTTAGAAAAAAAATTATCTAGATTTCAATAAATTTGACAAAGAATATATTCAAATAATATAAAATTGTCTAAACGTGAAAATATGTTATAGAAAATAACTAGTAATTTTATCTAAATAAAAAAGGTTATAATTAATATTCACTTAGATGCAGTTGAAATAAAAGACACAGCCGCCAGGTCCCCAAATAATTTATGAATTATTAAAAAAATGCTTTCGGCCCCTGGCTGCACCTGTTTCTATTGTATTTTCACCTCCACTACTTATATTCATATTCTTTTTGCATAATACTTTCTTACATTTTCTTGAATTTTTACTTTATATATGTAAATTTATGATATTTTAAATAGCGCATAGCTTTTCTTTGATGAATAATTAAATTTTATACTAACTTAATAAAAAATTGTAAATCATCTTTCCGTCCAGGAAATAATATAAGGAACAAATAAAAAATTGTTATTGCATTTATTGTATTTACAATGTTTGTAAAATTTAGATTTATCTTAATTTTTATCTATTCCAAACTTAAATACTATAATAAATACAAAACACAATTACTTCCATCGACCCATTCAAATTTGCGCGAAGTTGAAAAATTCTGTCCTCGACTTTCGTGGATTTCACTGCAAGAAGGTGAGTGTGACAGAATTATTATCGAATATTGTGTAATGTTATAAATGTAAAACAGTGTATAAAATGGGAACTCGTTCTTCAGCGAACGATAGTATTCAGTGGGCAATAGAAGAAGACCGGTTGGCCGCTCTGAAAATTGCAAGAGTCAAGAAGTGGCGCTTGCTATGGAAGTAAGTGAGAGAAAAAGAAATTATCTGTGTTTGTTATCAAAATTAATCAGTAATTATATAAAACTGGAACCTCTAATTGAGATTATTGTAAACACTGAAATTAGAATAAATTAGAACCGAAGTGTTTTTTAGGCAAATATTAACGTAAGGTTTTCTGATAAATTAAGAAGGAAACCTTATAGCGAGCTATAAAAGTAGTAGATGTTTTTAATATTTTTGCCATTAGAACAGAGAGTAAAATTGAATCACCAAATAAATTTATTAAATTAATAATAATAATAATAACAATATTTATTGATCACACATTAAATGTAACCAAAGGGCTATCGACCTAAGTCTTTCCGCCAAATTATTAAATTAAACTCCGTTTATTAAATTAAATCAATTTGTGATTAATTATGAAAATTTCATTTACTGTCATTTTTTTTCGTTACAAAAAGTTATAATGTATAAAATAATTAATAATTCCTATATAAAGCTAATTATAATAATGTCATACGGGATTTTGCGTACAAAATTAATTACTTATTGGATGAAGGGTGAGTTATAAGAATCGATATTCGAACCGCATTGATTTTTATTTAAATACATATTACGCATAGCAAATTATTAAAAAAGGAAGGAAAAAAATAGGTCATTTCCAAGCCTGGCACGTAAGTTGATTGGTTGCGGACTGTAAATAAAAATAAATCTGAAAGGTTGGTGCAAAGTTTATTAATTAAAACTTAGTGATTACTACATAGAGCATGTCTCGAATTAAAAATCTGTTTACTTTGTAAACAATTTGGATACACCGCAGGAAAATACAAATAACGAAATACTGTTGGCACTAACGATGAATATTTTGCTCTTAAGTAAATTAATTCGTTCATCGATCAACAACGAACATCAAAATGTGCATATTTGTATAACGAACTGCAATGCAACATTGTGATAGAAATAAAAAGAAAATGAAAATAATGCCGCTCACACAGTGCGCACGCATTGAGAATTTCCCCGGCTTGTTTATATAATAAATATAAACACCATTTAAATTCGTGTTTGCTACAATGAATTTATCCAATAATTCAAGTATTTACATTCGTTTCGAAATTTCATAGCAATTAGTATTAGTAGTCCAACAAACATTTCATTTCATTTTGTTTCAATTTCTCGTTTTCCTAATTAAAAATTAAACGCATGGTGATAATTATTTTATTTATTGAACCATGAATTGTCGATAACTAATTAATGAACTCATTTCTCCAAATATTTGTCATAAATTTTAAAATCAGTTTAAGTTAGGTAGTACTAATTACAATTAGTACAAAAATATTATTTTAAATACTTTAATTTTCTAGTTCTATAGTTGTAGAAATTAATCCATATTTTTCCAGTTAAAATATGAATGGATTCCGTCTAACATTCTTTACAACTTTACATCATTAATAGTAATTTTATTTAACATTTCAAATGTATTATGAAGTTAAACCGCTTTAATTATTTTCCATTAGTTTCAAATTACGAGATGTGTTTGGTTGTCATTTAATTGAATTCCGTTAATATTAATAATCATATTTTAGCAAAATCGTGCAAAATCTCGGTACAAATTATGAAACTTTGAAATATGCACAGTGCTCGTTTTCTGGCTTAAAGAAGACACAGAAAGTTTGCGAGGAATCGTATAAATAAATCTTATCCAATGATCGTTATAAATGCAATTAAAACTTTCTCGAAAACTATTTCAAGTTGCGGGAGACGGAATGCTCCGGTGCA
This sequence comes from Nicrophorus investigator, assembly GCA_963457615.1. Lineage (NCBI taxonomy): Eukaryota > Metazoa > Arthropoda > Insecta > Coleoptera > Silphidae > Nicrophorus > Nicrophorus investigator. The sequence continues at coordinate 17,474,967 of OY735140.1, read as the reverse complement.
TACTTTTTTTCCGTGGCAAGTCGCAAGCCGCGGCCCGGTAACGATTTCTTAATTTCCTCCATCGGGCCGACAATTCTCTTCCTCTGCATCTCTCTTTACGAGCTTCTGCGTGCACAGAATACAACTGCATCCCATCTAAATGTAACTTCCATATCTAATACAAAGCGAGTTTTAAATGTTTTTGTTTTCAAATTATGTTTATAGTACTAGATATTAAATTTAAAGTTTTATACGTTATAACAAATAGCTAATTATCAAGGATATACTATTATATTATTATTTAGTATAAATACCTCAACTGAAAAATAATTTGACTTCGAACTATTTAAGAAATTAATGAAATTATAATTGCTTTTGATGGACGTTTATCACTCAATAAGTTCGTTGGATGACAATAAAAAAACTGAATTTCATAAGTTAATAAAACATGTCTTTTTGATGATAAATATAGCGTTAAAGCACAGCAATGGTTTATAAGTATTATGGGAACTCTTCTCCGTCGCAACAAATGGTAGAGAAGTGTTTTGCTAATTTTAAATGCGGTCGACACAAATGATGATGAACGCTCTGGTCGCCCAAAATCGGAAATGATTGCAAAAAATCATAAAAAGAACACAAAATGGTTTTGGCCGATCGTAAATTGAAGTTGCGTGAGATAGATAACATCCTGAAGATATCAGAAAGCAGAGAAACATTCACCATTTTGCATGAGAAAGCTCTGTTCGCGTTTGCTCACGTGGATAAAAAACAACAACGATTTGGAGCTGTTCAAGCAAACTAAAATGATTTTTTCATACGGTATGTAACATAGGTCATGTAAAATTGGTCATCAACTGAGTGGATAGCAAAGGATGAAAGCCGACCAAAGCAGCTAAAAATGCAAATGTCAGCTAATATGGTTTTGACTTCCGTATTTTTGGATGCGCACGGAATTATATTCATTGATTACCTTGATAAAGGAAAAACCATCAATAGCGAATATTATATGGCGTTATTGGTACGTTCGATGGAAGAAATTGCGAAAAACGACCACGAATGAAGAAAAAGTGCTTTTTTACCAAGACAATGTACCCTGTCATAAGTCGATTAAAATGTTGGCAAAAATGCAGGAATTGCATTTTGAATTATTTCCCTATCTACCGTCTTCTCCAGATCAGCCTCTCATTTCATCTGTTTGCAGACCTACAAAGAATGCTCAAGGAAAAGACATTTGGTTTAAGCGAAGAAGTGATTGCCGAAACTAAAATATAACGATAAATCGTTCTACAAGAAAGGTATCTAAATATTAGACAAGCGTTGGAATGAATGTATCATTTTGCCCAAAAGTTCGTGTTTCATTAGTCATCCTACGAACTTATTGAGTGAGGTGTTAAGTATTCTTATGAACATAAGAAGATTCTAATATTTAAAAGAAACAATATGAACATTTTATATATTATTTTATATTAAATATATATTTTATTTATTTATTTACAATTTTTTATTGATCATAAAAATTGAATTCCACCGGCCAAATTCGTTTTTTTAAAATTATTTTCCCTTGTTATTACTATATAAATTTTATAATAATAATAATTATAATTTATTGTATGTTTAAATCAGACAAGAGTCTTTCCATCCATTCCGTAATAGTTTATTTTTTAATAAAGAAATAAATGATATTATAAGATCTGAACATATTTTTTCAATATTGCATTACTTGATAGGAAACTTATATTAATAAAAAGTAGTTTATTTTCTGATAAAAAAATATATGACTATTTTATTTTGTCTATTTATGATATACTTATAAAGTGAGATTTAAGAATACTTTTCTAACGATTTATGTCAATTCGAACTTTGATGTACATTCTCTCAATGTTAGAAATATCGTCCATATGATTTATAAAAAAAAATAAGCTCAATATTTGCATTGTTATTACATCTTATAGTTTGTTAGTATACTATCCAAAACTACAGATGAGAGTAACAATTGAATAAAAGTATTTCTTTTGAATTTCATATAATCAAGGCAGTAACATCAAAGTTATTAAAAATAATAAAGACGAGAAATGTTTCTAATGAACCAGTAATTTTTATGCCGTATAGTATTTATTTGCATAAATATTATATAAAACTTTTCCGATGGATTTTTTCTTTATAAACATATCAATTTTAGAAATTATTTAAATTTGTTGGATAGCTGTCGTGTAGATTAATAGTCATTAGTATATTGATACGCTGCGATTTCACTATTCCCTTTCGCTGTATATCCTTAACTATACTATTGAAACCTTCGACTTTGAAGGCGCTATTGCTGCAAGCACTGAAAGAAGCTCACAAAGGACCTGGCATGACTTGGATATAAACCCGAACTCACAATTCGTCAGAAGGGCGACTCTACAAGTAGATTTCTATACTACTAAAAATTATGAGTTCTCAGAGAAAAAATATATTGAATAAATGTAAAAAAGGAAACTATTGAGTTCCGAGTCATAAACGAATCAAAACAGATGCTAATCGGTCAGTTTCGGATGATATAAAGGAAGGTTTTAAAAATGGAAAATGGAAAATTTTCGGATGCTAAACGATATGAAAGGGATTGAAAAACTGAAAAATATTATTAGGTAATGTCAGTTTGGTATGATTAGGTACAATTGCGATTTAGTAAGAGGTCCTGGATGTTTGACATGTTTGACGAAGAATGGGCGCGCGTCTGTTTTGAAAATTTCTTCTCCTCTATAAAAAAGTACAATTTTGATACGTTTAGTTTTAATAAGTTTTATACGATGACAAATATCGAAAGTAATTATAAATAAATTACATAACAATAATTTATACAACAAAATACTTATCATTATTGTTTTTAGCATTTTGTAATAATTTATTTGTGCAAAACCTTTCATTGTGTAAGTAAAAAAATCAAAATTCAAATCTAGGAAAAGCATATGAAATTAAGAATTAACAATATTAATATTTCCATGATTTAATCTAAAATAAAATAAACAATGCTTGATTTGGTATCAATAATGATAATGTTGTGGAGTGTAGGTATGAGAATGTAATAAATAAGTTTATAAACTTACTCCATATACAATTCATGAATTCCGAATAAAGAAGGTGCAAAGTCGTACACTTACACGTATAAATTGTCATCCAAATGCCATTTAGAAGTTCCCGATAAACGGCATAACCGAGACGTTGAAATATTAAATGCAATTGAAAAGTTATATGGAAAGAGACGACGGACATAAATTGTTTATTGCTATTGAAGTGAACTGTATCTCCGCACGACCCATTTCCGTGCCTCCCTAAATATACACTTTATCAAGCTAGTTACGTCCCATTGGTCACAAGGATCGTACTTCATACTTCGTTCGCTTCAATCGGCAAATCGTCTCTGTTGGTCCTTTGTTTCACATGTTGCATTAACAATAAAAAAATCATAATCGTCAATCAAACTTCATGTTTTGGTGGAATATTTATTAAAAATCGATAGTTAATTTGACGCCGAGAATTATTTATATCCATCGGTCGGCCGACATCACTACCACATGATGCAATGCCCAGATTGCATCTATACCGATCCCCGTAGATTGACTATCGTAAACAATAGTTTTTGGATTCAACCGAATTTACTGCTCGGACGACTTCAAATACCCAATTAAAAGAGATAAATGCGTGCATGGAACAGTCTACGCGCGCTCTCTATGCGGAGAGATAGGGATAGAAACAGAGAGAACCTCGAAATATTTTGCGCTTGCAAATAAAAATAATTAATAATTGCGAAACGCAAATAAAAACCGGACGATAAATAATTTTAATTCTCTCTGCAAGCGAAACTCCATCCTACGCTAATAAATATTGTATACGCGCTAAACATTTAGCAATAATTTAATATCTAAAAATAATCCCTTCGTAATTTATTCCGATTCCGGTTTGTATATGTACTCTACGTTTTTACGGAATACATTAAATACCGCTCATGATTGATGTGCTTGAATCTATTTTACTTTTTAACAACATAAACCCGTTTATTAATTTCACAACAAATATTAACATCACAAAATTATTTCTACTGGGTCTTTTTTAATTCTTTATATATTAATAAAAATATGCTCAAAATTTCGGTTTTGCTTAAATATTTATTTTTATTGCATATATATATTTTATTGACATGGTAGTTAGTAAGTCTAGTGTCATAAAAAATCAATTTAAACATTGAGTTGTTTATGGTTACATTTATTTTAACAGCCTTTTATCGCAACTACTATTTAATATTTCATCTCCAAATTGCAAATATATACATAAAATTTATAAACTACACCATGAATTGTTGTTTCGATATCCTAAAATGACTAAATTATATAATCCATAATATTCATTAATAAATCATATATTTGGTTTTGTAGTGTGAAATTAAATATATATTTTATATTTTGATCGATGACCTTATGACATATTTTTGATAACTTCATAACTTTGTGCTCACAAAACTTCTAAAAAAAACTGACTGGTGAACTTTCAAGGAAAAATCTCCTGAATGGATTTTGTTAAATCAATGCTTATCAGCAATCAAAACCATAAATTTAACATAGTTTCGTGTCCCGAGATGAATTGTCTCTAGTCACTGTGAAATTATTTGTAGTTTAAAAGTTGGTGTTTGAAATAATTACATATTTAACACTTAGATGTACGAGTTCTTAATCTAGCTTCCAGTTGATACAAGTACAGGTTCCTCATCGAAGAATGAGACTTGGACTACTTTAAAGTAACACTATGACTAGAAGTAACTTGAAAAGATAAAAGTGTCGTCTTAAATGTAAAAATGAGCGTACATCATCAATATGCGTGTCTTAAAACTATAAGATTAATGGGTTGTAAATTCAATAATCAATGGGAACTGGGTAGTATAGGAACTACGCTTTGGGTTATAAAAAATAGTTACAGACAGACGTGCCATTGTGTATGTCTAGACTAAATACGCTTAAAACGAGTGTTAAAATACAATTAGTATTCATAGTGATTAAAAATAATGATAAACAGGGATTGGCCACAACACAAGTATCCAAGTTAATATATTTAATGAATACGTAACATATGAATTTTAATATACTTATACAATAGATCATAACAAAATTACTGGTTATAACAATATCTCTTTGTTAGCCTCAGCAGCTTTCTTGCCTTAATTGAAATAAAAATGTAAAATATGTTGAAAATGTATTATAAGTAGAGTAGCTTTAAAATAAACCTAAAATTTACTGCTACAAATAAAATTTCGTGTAATTTGCTTCTAATGTAAGCTAAAAATGACATTTACCAAATGTCAAAATGAAAATAATTATAACATTGATCAAAGTTTTCCAAAAAAAACATAATGCTCTAAATTTGTGATAACTGAAATTACTTTCTTGCAGAAATTACAAACATTATTCCAATATCCATATGGATTATTTCTAGACACCGTGTAATTATTTGTAGTTTTGTGGATGTTTAAAAGTCGGTGCTTGAAATATTATATATATAACACTTAGATGTACGAGTTCTTAATCTAGCTTCCAGTTGCTACAAGTATAGGTTGCTCATCGAAGAATGAGACTTGGGCTACTTTAAAGTAACAATATGACTAAGAGTAACTTGAAAAGATAAAAGTGTCGTCTTAAATGTAAAATGGAGTATACATTATCAATATGTTGGAGTGCCTTAAAACTATAAGTTTAATGGGTTGTAAATTCAATGATTAATGGAAACTCGGTAATATAGGAAGTACGCTTTGGGTGATAAAAATAGTTACAGACAGACGTGCCATTGTGTATGTCTAGACTAAATACGCTTAAAACGAGTGTTAAAAATATAATCAGAATTCATAATGATTAAAAATGATGATAAACAGGGGTTGGCTACAACACAAGTATACAAGTTAATATCATTAATGGATACGTAACATATGAATTTCAATATACTTATACAATATATCATAATAAAATTGTTGGCCATAATAATATCTCTTTGTAAGCCTCAGTAGATTTTTTGCTTTAATTGAAATACAATGTAAAATATGTCGAAAATGTAAATTTATTGCTATAAATAAATTTTTTTGCAATTTGCTTATAAAGTAAACTAAAAATGACATTTATCAAATGTCAAAATGAAAATAATTATTACATTGATAGAAGTCTTTCAAAACACACATAATGTTCCATATTTGTGATAACCGAAATTACTTTTTTGCAGAAAATACAAAGATTATACCAATATTCATATTTGATAGGTGTTAGTCCGGTTTAGATATGTATTTTCATTTTTAAATAATAATATTTTTAAAGAAAACTATAAGCTTTATTAGATGTGAATTTATATGAAATATATGTAGGAATAATAATAACTAAATAGAAAAAATATGGCGGAAAGATTACAGTCTATAGTAATTTGTAAATGATTTTTTAATGAATGTAATAAATTTTACTTTTCTTTTATAAAATAAGATTTTAAAGATAAGAATAGTGTAGTACATCCAGGAAATAATGAATTTCTGTATTTAAATTGCTTGACCCAATTTGCAGTATTTGTTGACAGTATTATAATTAGCTTATAAATATTTTAACATTCTTCCTTTCGCTCCTTCGAACCTAATGTATTCAAAGTTTTGATACGGTGCTTTTGTACCATTACGATATTTCACCCTCCGCTTCTCTTTTTGTTTTTTCTGTCTTTGCTTTTTTGTCTCATTTTTTTCTTCTTCAACTTCTTCTTATACCACACTTGACAGATAGGGGTTGTTTTCTTTAATGTAAAAATCACAGTATCTCCCTCCAACGTGTGCCACCATTTCCCCTTTCAATTTGGTGATTTTTCTTTTCTTTCCTAACAATTTTTTTGTCTCTACATTTTTCACGCTTTGATCCCATGTGAATATATTAAGTCGTTTGCATTTAAATAACTTTATCAAGTCTTGATTTTTTTATTATTACATTTAATCAACAGTTAATTAAAATTCTTCATTGATCAGATAAAATATTACAATATATAACCGCTGTAAAAAACTTATATATTTCTGACTGTTTTTTTTAATAATTGTAATATATTATTAAAAATATATAAAAAGGAAACTCGCTCGACACTTTAATCAATAACGAGGTTTCATGCTTTTATATCCAAAGGTATTACAACGTCCTTTAACCCATGTAAAGCTTTGTACCCTGTGGCAGATATTATTAAACACATTTTATAGATTAATTTGGTTTTGACTGCTCCTCGGATTACTGCAACGTCTTGTCCATAAAATCCTTTTGTAACATTTTAATTAAAACATACGTTCCAACAAACGCTGAAGAAGTTATGCAAATAAGAAACATAATTATGAGTGACTTTCGGGATATTAGCGATCCACGTTTTTTCATGTAATTACCTTAATAACTTTAGTATCTTATACTTGTAAAGTTGGTTCCAAGGATGAGAAAGAGGAAGTAGAGAAATAAAAAAAAAGGAATATAACAATTCTTGAAGAAAGTTTTAAAGAGGTTAAGCTCGTTCACTTTAAAGCGGAACTGCAGTAGTATTATTTTATATGCACAGTAGTGAATAAAAATGAAAAATGAGTTTGTAGATATTTAAATGTCTTGAAACGACGTCTAATTGACAGTTCTACAATTTAAACATTGTTTATCGGATATACTCGCAATTTTTTTATTAATGAATACAATTGATTTTTTTTATACTTGGATTTATTATAAAATCTCATTAGCGAATTTCATAATGGTACACACGATGTAATCTTTATTTAATACTCGATTAAATGTGTTTCATAACTTTCTCGGCATCACCGGATATTACAACTGATGCAATTTGCATAGGATGCAATATTTAGGTTGTTTATTATGAAACAAACCTTTGTGTCAAAGCTAATTAAACGCCTTGTTCACGTCTGTAAGCAAGTCTCCAATCTCCGAGGGACTTGAGAATCAACGTTCGAAATCTAAGATTAACATTTGAATGAAATTGTACATGGCAGTTTAACTTAACACATTGTTTTCATGTTTACACTTAATATACATAGATATTTTAATATAATAATAACAACATTAATTTAACAACTATAAAATTACATAAATAAATGTAGACAAAAAAAAGTATTAAATAAAAAAAATACATAAGAGTTATAAGTAATGTAATTGAATTAATTGTTTTAGACTATATAATACATTTTACTTTACTATGTACTATTTGAGTTTGAGTTTGACATCCTTTATGCCGGGTCGAAAGCAAGTTCTTTTCCCTGTGGTCTTCTGGGAACATGTTGGTGATGTCTGGTTTGAATATTTATTCAGGCCATGGAGTTTATTGAGTCTAAAAGCTCAGCCCAAGAAAGGCTCGTGATGTGAGGCCAGAAGATCAGCAGCGTTAGTCAGCTACTGCCATCTTTGGTCTTTTGTGGCGGTGCCTTGCATCTTCGTCGTAATCCACTGCGTTCCTGAGCAGAGGATTCGTGTGTTGCGAAGCAGAGGCAAAGACTTTTTCTGCAGCTTTTTTCATGGCTTCGGTGATGGTTTGAATGTTGGCCTCTCGATGAAGCTGCCTGTTACTTATAAACCAAGGCGCCTTAAATGCAGTTCTAAGAAGTTTGTTCTGGACCACCTGCAGCTTCTTGATGTGTATGGGAGCTGCGTGTCCCCAGACGGGGGAGGCGTATAACATCACCGGGCGTATCATGGTTTTATATAACAGTAGCTTACTGGATGTTGATAGCTTACTCTTCCGGTTCGTTAATGGATACAATGTCTTGGCAGCTCCATAGGCCTTGCTTCTAGCTGCGTGAATATGTTGTTTGAAGTAAAGTCCGCGGTCTAGTGTGACTCCTAAGTATTTCGCTTCGGTTTTCCAGGGGATGGCATCGTCAAAGATCTTGATCTCGCCAACGGGAATTGCGGCGCCTCTCGAAACCGTGTTCCTCCTTCTGGTGAAGAGGACGGCAGCGCTCTTCAGAGGGTTAACATCGATTCGCCATGCTCTGAACCAGACTTCCAGCTCGTTCATGGCGTCTTGAAGAATCCGAGTGATGCGTTCCGCCTGAGAGTGCCTGACCATTACTGCAGTGTCATCTGCAAAGTATGCGGAAATGGTCGAGTTACTATGTAGCTTTGGCACATCTGCCATGAATATGTTGAATAAAAACGGCGACAAGATGGATCCCTGAGGTACACCGGATCTGATAGTGCGAGCCGTCGATCGAGTCTCGCCGATCTTGATGGTGAAGGTCCTCCTTTCCAGGTAGGACTTGATCGTTTTAACTAAGCCGAACGGGAAATGGGCGCTCAGCAGCTTGTTGATTAGCCCTTCGTGCCACACTTTGTCGAATGCTTTCGCTATATCCAAGAATACTGCGCCGGTATGCATCCTCCAGTTAAATCCTTGTGTGATATATTCAACAACACGAAGAAGCTGTCCCGTGGTGGAGTGGCTTTCTCGGAATCCAAACTGCTCGTCCGGTATGATGGGGTTTTGGCTTTCGTGTTCCTTTAATCTGGAAAGAATCACCTTTTCCGCAACCTTGGCGATGCAACTATGTACTATGATATGATATTGGAAGACAAATAAATATAGTAGTACATAAATTTAATAATATGTGTTTGTTTAAATGAACGCTAAAAAAATACTTTTAGTTTATAAGAAATCAGCCTTGATCATTCTGTGGGTTTAGTATACTTTTATCAGAATTACTAGTACATCTTCAGCATTTTAACATCTGCAGACGAATAGAAATAATTAATAGTGGTGTTTTTATAATAATTAAATATTTGGTAATTAGATAAATTTCTGTATAAGCCTCAGTATTCTCGCGCTCGTTTAAATAGTAAGAATTCATGCAGTATTATTACATTGTCACTTACTTTACAAAGCTAATATCACTTAATTTGAAAACTGGAAACTTAGTTTTTTGTAAAAAAAATTAAGTTTTCAATAATTTATCGCCGCTATTTTTTATGATACAATCAAATTCATAAATGTCTTATTATTTTTTTTTCGATATAAAAGTTAAATGGATAAATTTTGAACAGAATACAAAATATGATTGCTATTGGAAAGAGACTATTTAAAATAAATGGAATATAACTGTAACAATTATAGTATAATTATTTACGAAGCTGAAAACCGGTCTAACTAAGAAAAAAATATTCAAGAGTGATACATTCATTCCAAGACTCCTTGAATTTCTCTATGCCTTTTTATACAACGTTTTGTCATAGCTCTCAAAATAGGCCTCAGTTTCGGCAATCACTTCTTTATTTGAGCCAAATTTCTTTCATTGTCACATACAAATGCAAGAAATCTCGCTTTATCTCGCTTGAACAGCTCCAAACAGCACCTACTTCGACAGCAACTTACTCAGGCTCAAATTTTCGTGTAAAATTGTAAACACACTTCTGCTATCTTTAAGGTGTCAGCTATCTCACGCAACTTCACTTTATGATATTTCAAAACTATTTTGTGGACTTTTTTATGTTTTCCAGAACATCTATCGATTTTGGGCGACCAGAGCATTCAACATCATCGGTGTTTGTACGACCGCGTTTAAATTCAACATACCAGTAAAAAATGGTTGATTTCCCTGGTACAGAATCTCTATAACGCTTCTGAATCCACTCTTTGGCTTCAATAGTATTTTCCCATAAAAAATCAATGTTTAATCAACACACGAAATTATTTTGAAAATTACAAAATTGTGGTCACTAAAACCACAGTAATCTGTAAAATAATTGTCAGAAAGTTATGAAAGCTTCTGAATCTACTCTCTGGCTTCAATAGTATTTTCCCATAAAAAATCAATGTTTAATCAACACACGAAATTATTTTGAAAATTACAAAATTGTGGTCACTAAAACCACAGTAATCTGTAAAATAATTGTCAGAAAGTTATGAAATTTTGACACGTATCGTTTAAATATTGGTACTATTCAAAAATCATATGGGTCTGTTAACAGTATTCTCATATATGTGTCAGAACAAAGACGTAATGTATTATCATTGCACAATTGAATAAAAATTCTATTCCTTACAAAATTTTATGAATGGAAAAACCTTCAATTCTTAAGAGCAAGTCAGACAGGATGCGGAGAACTTCTTCAAGTCCAAACTAGCCACATTTTACAAGGAAGGAATTGATAAACTGCCAGGAAGATGGGAAAAGGTTATAGATAATAGTGGTGAATACATAATAAATTAATATAATTTTGTTATTTAATGAGAGCAAAATAAATGTTTGATAAAAAAAACAGATGCTTATGACTCGACCTAATAGAATTATTATTGTTTGGGCAGTCACAGTTTCCATGAACTTTTTAATATAATATTCAAATACACAAATTTACTAATATAGTTATATTTTATTAAATGAGTATATATTATTTTTATTTGTTTTCGATATAGAAAAAAAGTTAAATGGACAGTTTTGAACTGAATTACATTATATACTCGATGCACAATATTGATACTGATTTATTAAGTACAAAATATAATGGGTATTGTAAAGAGACTAATGAATATATTTTTTTTTGTCTTATATTTTTATTTACAATCTATTCGAGTTGAACATTAAGTAAATCTGGTGGCGGTTGACATTTTTATTTTTAGATAAACTTTCCCAATGGAAGTGATGATTTTTGATGATATTTTTTTTTGTATAAATTATTTCAATTTGTTGGTTTGGCTGTCGTGTAGGTTTTGCTAATATTTATTCGTATAATGATGCGCTGCGATCACTATTCTCTTTCTCTGTGTATCTGCTGCTATCCTTAACTATGCTATTACAACTATCACAACATTTTTTTTGGCCCAAAGGGCCTGGCTTAGCTAGGAATCGAACCCGTACTCACAAGATCGTGAGGGGGCAGTCAAAGTCAAACTTGAACTTTATTTATACATACACAGATACTTGACCTTCTTACAATCTTGAGAGGGTACATATATTTAATATTTACAAATTTCACAACCCTAATTGGTTTTTAGTTTGTGGTGATTAGTATTTCTACACTTTTTATCAAGTTGATAATTGTCTAAGCAATTATTTACATTCTTGAAGTGTTTTGGATAATTGTGATAATTCAATTTATAGATTATTGTTAGTGTTACATACAACTATGCTTAGTTTAAAGGGAAAATGCTTTGGAAAAACCCTTTATTTCATTATTTGGGGTTCGAACCCGAACTCACACAATCGCGAGGGGGCGATTCTAACCATTGGGCTATGAGACGCCTGTGAGGGAGCGACTCTAACCATTCGGCTATGAGTCGCCCATGAATATAAATGGAATATAATTGTAACAATTATTTTATAATTATTGTAAGGGCTAAAAATACATTCTTAATCAAACATGTAACAAACACATTTCAATAAATCTCCGATCTAACAATTTTTTTTTTTTTGAGAAATCGATTTTATTCATCAACATACTCTTCTTGAAGAATGATACATTCATTCCAAGGTTCCTTTAACTTCTCGATGCCTTCTTTTATAGAACGATTTGTCTTTGCTCTCAGTTTCGGGAATCACTTCTTCATTTGAACTAAATTTCTTTCCCTGGAGCATTTTTTTTTGATTCAGTACAAAATATAATGGATATTATAAACAGACTAATGAAAATAAATGGAATATAACTGTAACAAATGTATTATAATTATTATCATGAAAAATACATTCTTAACCAACCGATAAAATGTATTAATAATAGTATATTGTCAAGGTCTATATTTTCAAATTATAAAGACTTATTAGCTTAAAATATAAAAGTTTAAAACTATAGATACATAATATGACAACTAGGATGAATATAGATCTATATCAGCATTCTTCAGCCTATTTGGAAATGCGAACCGGCAAAAATATAAGATATATTTCACGGATTTACAGAGAAATATAAATAATATATATAGAAACAATAAATAATATATTGTTATATTTATTTATTTTTTAATTTTGATCAAATATAATTTGCAAACACTTCAAATCGGAAGCGTTCTCCGGATCAGCGGTTGAAGAACACTAGTCTATTGATGCAAGCATTATACTAGTATACATGTTTTTAAAGATTATTCTTTCTAATAGCACTACTACTATAAGTTAATGGGGTTTATGCAACCTTCCTTTTACCCTAAGGCACACTTGAACCTATTGTTAAACTTCCAAAACAAACTTAAACCTAAACAGGTAGTCAGCGACTTACGACTGTTTGCACTTACGATCTTGTGTTTGTCTCTATCATATAATATATAGTCTCTGCAACTGTTGGTTATGTACAGAAAATGCGATTTGTTCCAGTATTGTATTGTACGCGTTAGTATACGATTTACATTTTCGATTTTACTTCTGTCAGATTTTGTTATTTTTTAAGTGATTTATTGTAAATCACCAAAACATCTGTAAATAATAAAAGAGGAAAAATTAAATGATGTGCTATAGACTGAGAAATAAAAAATATATATATCGGAGCGTGAAATAAATAAAGAGTTTTTATTATAATAACACCCTCGAGGATACTCCATTACTTTGATTAATGTTAATTAACAATTAATTGTAAAGATTATCTTTTATATAAGTTAAGAACTGGTGATCCAATGATAGTAATCTATCCAGAACACCCATTGTCCTATTTTGCTACTCTTGATTCACCTGAAATCTAAGAATGTGTCCTGAATATTTATAGACAACGCAAAGATATGACATATATTATATCATGCATTAATAAATTATTTTTAAACTATGAGATAATAATATGAATTAATTACAACATGTTTGTGTATGATCCGGCTAAACATTAACTCGTGATTATTTAAATTTCTGCAGCTTTAAATCCCTCTTTTGTTGCTGTTGTTATTATGAAGACATAAAACAGTGGAAATAGTGGAAGCGGTTGAAAGCTGTGGCCGAGCGAAAATTTTAATAATTACGTAACGCGTGTATTTATGGACGCCGGTTATAATATTTGAACTGGTATTTTATATTTATTTGATTTTTTATGTGGAAAATTAAAGCGGCGACTATAATTAATTTAGATTTTAATTAAGCGGCCTTTGCATCAGTTGAAACGTGGCAATACATAAAGGGGCACACTGCATACAGACAGCATGTAGCATGCAGCAGCTCAGCTGGTGAGGGTTGTGAGGGGGGGACGGATATAGCGTGGAAAAGGCTGTGAACAAAAGTTGCGAATGCTTAAATTCAATTTATCAGGGTAGAATGGAGACAAAATGTGTTTATCTTCGGCGCATAAATTACAGATATTTTAAACGCAGCCCCCGAACACCGGGCGCGGACGTAAATTGCCCAACCCCCAGGTTGAATTTATGGACTTCTTTAATATTAGATCTCAAAGGGAAATAATTATCCTTGCCAATTAACAGGCGCCATTAATACGGCCGCCCCGATTTAATTGTTCCGAGACAGAGAATAAATTGTGACTTTGCAAGTGTATTCCGAAAAATGATTGAGCAATAAAGTCCAACCTCTCGAAGGAAAGCCTCATCATAAAATCTTAAGTTAATTAAGTGAGGCCAACGAGGATTATGCTTCCGCCGAAGACGCACGACTATCGCCGCTGTAATCATTTTCATCCGCGATATGCTATATGTCCCTCTAACAATTCTCGCATCCTTTATCACCATCGAATGCAGTGCCGCCGCATCCTAGCCATTTTTACGAGCCTTATAAAAATGTATGGAACCCATTCAACCTGAAGCGCCGAAAACTGTAAATGGATCGATTTTAATCAACTTTTATACAAGCATTAAAATTTATACCACCCGCGGGGCGGAATTTGTATAACAATAACCTCGCGTAAAACTTAATACAATCTTTAAAAAAAATAAATTTTCAATACAGCTCCCGCCATCATAAACAATCCCTTTCAATACATAAATGAATCAGAAGATCCATTCTTCGCAAGGAAAATGATACAACGGAAAAACGTGTATGCTTGCTAAAGTTGCAAGGCAGCGCTTCATGGATCATTTGTTGTAATCAGTACGTACGTCTTGCACATTATTTATAAGCATAGTATATGACTTTAATAAATAACTTTTATAACAAAATTAAGAAAACGAAGAATTTATATAAAAAGAACCGTTTAATCTTAAATAATCATTATTAAGTTGCAGAATCTGATATTAATATATTTTTTGTTATTTCCAAAATATGAAGTTATTTAAGAGTGGAGATTTTGACGTGAGAAATGAAGAACGTGTAAAACTACCGAAAAAGGGTGTGATCTATTATAAGCTGCTAAAACCTGGCAAAACTGTTAATATTGAACGCTACCAACAACAAATGTTCGATTAGAGTCAAGCTTTAGGTGAAGAATATCAAAAAAGTAACACAAAGTGATTTTTCTTAATGATAATTCACTAGCACTTACAGCAAAGAATACGTTTGAGGCGTTTAGTTGGGAAATACTTTCGCATGCAACTTATTCGCCATACTTAGCTCCGATGGAATGGTGGAACAATATTTTCATCAATTTTTATACAATAAACGTGAATTTTCTAAACAATAATTCCGGTTTCATATTTATATTCCTGTTACATTTTCTAACGCACCCCATTATAACAGTTTTCCGCATTCAAACTATTTGATATTTAAATAGCAACCATTGATACATTACTGCTTATGCTGTATAATTATTGCAAAAGTAGAGGGCATTATGTACTTCATTTTGAACACAGATATTGCTATACCGATTTTGGTGAAACGTAGCCTTTTATGTAAATAATATTATGCACAGTTTCATTAGGAAATTGTATTATGTTAGTAAGAATGTTAGTATAATAATTATAACAGCATAAAATGTATTACAAAATTGTTTATTTCGAATATACAAAGAAAAAATAACAATTTAATGTCAAGGATGAGCCTGATGCATTTTTAAAAGTTTGTTAATATCGGGTTCAACTTTCGTTAAAAATGACCGTTTTCGCTACGAATAGTCAAATATGATGATGGAAATGCAACTAAAAAATTCCTGCACTATTTCCCATAATCCAGAGAACAGTATCGTTATTGATTTCTATAACCAAATCTTTTGGATACCAAGAATTTTATTTGTTTATTTTTTATAAGTTCTTCTAAATTTGATAATCCTGCTGATCCTTACAAGTGATGTAGAATCCAATTTGGGATTTTCATGTTTATAATATCCTTAAAACGCTCATTAAGAGAGTATGGAAAACTTCAAAATGTTGGCTGTAAGTAATTTTCCTTGGGCTTGATTCCACTTGAAAATAAGAAGATTCTCCACAAAACATTTCTATCGTTTTTATTAAATTCAATTCATCAGGTCCGTCATCTGAAGATTTCTAGGAACTCTAGTTCTGAATCGCTAACGAACTTCTGTGTAAAGCAGTAAACGTTTGAAATCTTGATCGTTTTAACTGCAAAGATGTCTAAACAATTTTTCACTCAAAGATTTGCTTATAATCTTGTTGATTGCTCTAATAACGTAATAGAAAGACGAATGCAGACGTTCACTTAAATATTTCGCAACCAAATGTTGTCGATAAAGAACACAATAGTACATTTGGTACTGCTTGTTTAAAATGCAATATGAAACCCTTTTGGCAACTTGGGATTGCTGGAGCACAATCTGCAAAAGTAAACAAAATATTAGGAATAGGAATAACTTTCTCTTAAAAAAAAATATTCATGGTTATAAATATTGATTCTACCATTGTATCCGTTTCCAGATTTTTATCAAATAGTAATTCTTGATAACCTTGTTGTTATTTTATGAATACTAAATAGGAAAAAAAAATAATTTTTTGACCGCCTGATCATCTAAAATATAAAATAAAAATTTTGAGATTAAAGCTCGTGATAGAACATCTAGAGATTAAGTGAAAGGTAATATCATTTCCATGCGGCAAATAATTAATAGAGGCATTAAAAATTTAATGTATTTTTATTATTTTAATCTATTTTAAAAGATGTAAATAAATACAATAAAATTACTTAATGATATTTTTTATTGTTCGGAAATTTTAAAATTGATGTCTGCTTTGAGTTACATAAGATATGTAATTAATGTTTCATAAGTAATGCTAAGAAAATTCATATTTTAATAATGTTGTTTGGATATATTTATATTTTTAAAGAAATATCACTTTACCAATACCATAATATTTTTTCCTATAAATCCAATATATTATAAATATTATACTAATTAATTTATTACTTACTTCAAACAGCTTTATTTTAAAAGTTACTAAAAATATATTAGGATAATTTATATGTATCCAATAAATGCTTTTAAGCAAATTAAAAAAAAGGTATAAATATTGCTCAAAATTAATATTAGAGCTGAAAATTGATAACTTTATAATAATTAAATTAATTAATTAATTATATAATTAATAACCCTTTATTTGAAACTGTTATAACAATGCTTTTATAAATATAATTCTATTATTTGTAATTATTTTTTCAATATCGATGAGTTAAATAAAATATAATAGATTTTAAAACTTATCTTAAAAGTACCAGAACAGATATTCAAGGCAATGAGAGGTTTATCAATGCTATGAAAAATAATAATCGTGGATATAAAATAATAAAATAAATAATAATAATAAATAATAAAAAATATGAAACTTAATATTTTTATCAATTAAATTTGTAATTTGTAATTTATATGTTTTATTTAATTACTTATGGTAAAAACATATTTATAAAGTAATTAATTAAAATATTTTTTTATAGAAAGTATACCTGTGTAATAGAATCAATTAGCAAAGACAAATTTTTAAATCAATTGAAACAAATATATCTAGGATTTTACAGCACAAATATTTTATCAAGAAAAGTAATATAACATGTGATAGCTTACAATTTATTAGGAGATCAATTGAATTATATTAATTTACATTTTATATAACATTTTTATGTCGTAATCATTTTATTTACATTTTATTCAGTTTGAACAATAAGTAAATTTGATTGCACAAAACATTAGATGTAGAAACTTTTCCGGTGAATGTTTACCATTATTATAAACATTAAAAATTTTCTTAAATCTATGTATTAAATCGAATGGTTTATACCGCTTAAAACTATTTGTTATTTTGCATAAGACAAATAATAATAATAAAAAAAATCTTGATTTTTAAATGAAATGAATGGTAGGTTGTTATTAAATATTTTCCTCTCATTTTTAAATTGTCGTAAAATTATATTTCTTCAAATCAGTGCATTTTAAGCGTAGATTCGAAACACTTTAACTAACTAGTAACTAATAGCACTTCCGGCAAGGCATAAATTTAATGATTTAAATTTAACCAAAAAATATGAAAAACAATCTTATTTTAAATGTGAATAAGAATCGGAGGTTCCTTAGTACCACCTCCGTACTAAAGAACATCGAATAAATAAATCATAAATAAAGAATGATAATTATATTAAATTAATTATGAATATAATAAATGCGGAGGAAAATTTAAATTTAACCATTATATAATAAAATATGATATACGAGGACAGTTTAAAAAGTTTTAAAAGCGACACAAGGTTGTTGCATAAATTTCTTGGGTTGCAAAGGGAATTTTGTTAATAGATTATACTGAGAAATTTAAAATAATTAACTTGAACTAAAATGTTTTCTTTTTCGCATTCCAAACTTTTGTAATTGTTATAAATACTTTATAAACATAATAAAAAAATAATTAAATAATGATGTGAAAATTTAAACTACAAAAGTTAAAATTATAACCATATATAAATTATATTATTAAGAACAAGTGATTGTAATAGACTATAAATTACAATACAATAAAAAATTTTTATACTTTGTAATTGGATGTTGTGTGCAATTTCTTGCAGACATTCTAAAAGTGGTCTGTTCTGAAATGTCCGCGATGTATTGTTCTATTTTTAATCGATTAAACAATGGGTAGCGATAAGTAAAGAAGCAAAGCTGTTATACCATTCTTCAACTTCTTTATTTGCGCATGATATGTTTTGTTTATTGAATTTTGAGAAAAAAGGTATATTTATGATTATTATACATTTAATGATAATTTATAATAAAAATATAATATAATTGTTGCACGACCAAATGTGTACTTCTTTTAAAGCATGGAGGCAGTTAGCTGAAGGATTAGGAATGATTAGGCAATAATATATGTTATGCTTTGAATTGTAGAAAATAATCTCACACAAAAATTCTGGATCTCTACTTAAACACAATCCTATGAACTGTATAGATTTTTCGAAATTATATTTATATATTAAGACTATATGGTGTAGACACTTCCTTTCACGACATCTAAAAACTTTAACATTTATATAACACCTCACTCAATAAGTTTGTAGGATGACATATTGATGGCGCTTTTTTAGACAAATATTATTTTTAGCAAATACCAACCTCACGTTTAGTTCACAAGTTACAGTAATGTAATTTCTGTATTTTCCATCAAAAAGCAATGTTTTAACAACGCACAAAATTCACATTTTCCCATTGTTTTGAAAATTACAAAAGTAACATTAAATAGGTATCTCTAATATTGATAAAATTTGAATTAGGATGAGATAAGTTGAGAATATTTTGTTTAAATTGTTAAGAACGGTTCGTGAGGTGAGTGGATAAGTTATCAGGATAAATATGAAATGCATAATGGAATACACTTTCTATTCAACACATATTGAACGTAATTTAAAGTTAAGCAAGCGTAGAAACAGTTGCCGGCATCGAGGATTTTGTTGTCGTTTTTCACATATTTTTCTTTCGAGTTTTTCCACTGCAAGTCTCGTTTCTCCTTCTGCAGCTTCCATCCCCTATCCGTCTTTCCCCTCTTCCCTCATAGTACTATTTCGTTTTCTCATTCTTTTTTGTAATGAAAGGCAATCTACATTTTTATTCTGTGATCCAATTTAAGAGCTCCATAGTAGAGGGAAATCGATTCTGCGAGATCCTCCTGCACGCCCTGGACGTGGGATGGCATGCAGCAGGAAACTCCCGTGTTGCACACGGATAGTGCGCCCGTCAGCCCAATTTGCAGGATGAAACGTAAACCGTGCGATTCTCGCCAAAAGATGAATCGATTCGAATTAAAGTTAATTGAAATATTAAGTGCATCGGTTAATCAATACACATCCACATACCACCTACACATACGTGTCCGTAGAGCGACCTTCGTCCTCTTGGCTCGTGCAAATAGTTGCACACCAATTGTAATTTACTGGAAGTAGAATCTGGTTGCAACTAATCTGCAGCATTAATCAGGTCAAGTGCCTTGCCAGGCGGTTACATAAGTCCCCTATGACAAATTAACGCCATAAATGGATTTGAATACGCAAACAAGCGCATATTTATTTATAGCTTCATTTATCATTTTTAATTGGACACCGAGTTGTACATTAATTAAACACATCTACCACCCACAATAAGAAAGTGCTGCTTCAATTACATGATTGTTTGTACTTGTATTTAAGCAAGAATATTCCACTATATTCTCTGCAATTATTTGTCTTGTTAAATAAATTATCTACAAAAGCAACACATTTCCAAATTTTATTACAGTTGAGGATATTTGTGCATTTGTTAATAATAGATATAATGTTTTTTGTCTTATATTTTTATTTACAATCTGTTCATGTAGAACATTTTTTAAATTATTTTTTAGATAAACTTTTGCAATGAAAGTTTTACCTCTAACCATTCGGCTATGAGTCGCCTAAATAATAGATATTTGAAAAAAAAAAAAAATTATGTAAAATTAATAATCGAATTATTCAATGTAGTAGACAATAATTCAAACTGATAATAATTTACGATTATAGATATGAATTTATTTGAGAATTATTAATGGTCGGATTATGCGATTTTGGTGCAAATAATGTTGGGTACGAGGATTGCGAAATTGAATTTTTCCAGTTTACTGCGGCGTTTCGCTCTTCTATGAAGGCCTTCCATTGCAAAGCGGTTTTACCAAACGACGCTGACAACAAATCGTTGCACTTAGCTCTGCTTCGGAATTTGAAAATGTTCACTTTGATCAATACGAATACACGAACACTCATACACGAAAATTGCAATTATAATAAAAATTAATTAGATTTTTTTCAACTAAAAAATAAATGTATTTTAATTAATTAATACTCCAATTTTTGATCTCTCGAACGATGAACATGAAAAAATAGGAATATTTATAAAAGAATTTATAATAATTTATGTAGAACTATTTTAGTTAATTCTTCGTAAAAGTTGAAATAAACTTTATAAGAATAAATATTTCTATAACTTTATAACTTTTTATTTCTAGTGTTTAAAGAATAAACCAATTTTCATTTATGAAAAAAATACGTATTTATTATTGCTCCAAAAATTCGACAAAACATTCATAATTTAAATTCAATTTTAATGGTTATTGTTACACAAACAGAAATGTATTTATTATTTTAACATAAAATACAATAACTGCATACAAAATATTATTTATATATTTTATTATTCTACTTATTTTTTTTTAAGAAACAGATCATTAGATATCACTAACATTTTTTATATTAGGATCAAAATGTTGACTACTGGTATTTTTTGTGTTCAAAATATATATTTTCTCCCTAAGATTAAATTTTATATACAATTATATGATTTTGCTATTGTAATTGCAATAAAAATAATAATTAAAAAATAATATCTATTTTCATACAACAATTTTTTTTAAATAAGAGAAGAAAATTCATTAAAAATATATTTTCGTATAACCATTATAATCTGCTGTTAATATAAAAACCTTTCATTTTATAAATTATTATTTCTGAAATGAAGTGAACAAAACATTTATTTATAATTAAGATTGTGTATTCTTAAACAAAAATCACATCTATTCCAAGAAAGAAATGTACGAAATTTGTAATACGAAATACTGGAGCAACTAAATGAATTCGTAATTTTAGGGCATACATATAAATAAATATTTAAGTAATATGTAGGAAGTGATACGAGGAAGCAATAGTGTCTACTTTGCAAATAATAGATGTAAAACATATAAGCTACATTTTGTAACGAAAAAAGGTAGTTTTACAATACATGAATAAAGTATGTCGGGTATATATGCAACCTTCCTGCTCAAGTGTGTTGTGTCCCGACCAGAAATGCAGAAGCAAAAGACCAAAACCGTATATTTATAATTCATTGTCAATGGGGTTGGGAAGTAAATGTTCGAGAAGCAAGCGGCCTGGAAAATAGTTGGAGAAAAGTAATAAAATTGGCTTTGGCCCGTTAAATAAATCTCGGCAAGTTTCCGTGCGACGGGACAAGGCCTTTGTAAAAATTGTTGTTGAACCTAATGTGTTTATGTCTTCTGCTCATTTCATCTCTGGAAAGTTTTAATAGTTGTTTTATTTGCTTTCTGTTGCAGAATGCTCTTTCGCTGGTATGGGGTGTGCTGGTGGTTAATACTAATATGGATACATCCTGTTAGCGCGATGTGTCCGACCGGATGTACGTGCAGACAGAGTGACAAAGGACGTAGGAGGGTCTCATGTCCTAAGGGAGGAATGTTAGATCCAATACCAATACAGGACATGTCGCCCGACATGGAAGTGTTAGATATATCAGCGCCGGCCGACAACTGGAACAAGTTGACATTGGGGCCGTTGTTTCAGAATTTCAAGTCTCTACAAGAGCTCCACATCACAAGATCTAATATACTACAAATCGGGATGCACGCCTTCTGGGGCGTGCCATCCTTGCAAGTGCTCAACCTCTCGTTTAACAACATTACCGCAGTGTTCGATCATAACTTTCGAGGATTAGTGAACTTAATCGAATTATATCTGAACGATAACCGAATACATAAACTACCTATGGGTTCGTTCAAACACCTCTCTGAGCTCAGAGTTCTGAATCTTGAGCGCAACCAAATCGGTGATTTGGTACCAAGACTCTTCGTTAAACTGAGTAAATTAGAAGTGCTTAAATTAAGTTTCAACCCGGTACTCGAACTTAACCCAGAAGTATTCAAGGACATACCAGTAAGTCTTACAATTTTCTAGGCGCCAAATCAATATCCCCTTCCAATTATGGAACTTCAAAAGCTTAGCCGCCAGGATTTGTAGCGACAACAAACACTCGGGATCACACAGGGATCTTTCCCATTCTCATTCCTTTTTTACGCTTCTTTTTGTCGTTGCCTCCTCCTGTTCCTCCTCACTGTCTGTCTCTTTTACCCCATTTCTCACACCCGCCCGTAACAAAAGGGGAATGTCACCCACGTCGGCCCACACGCCGTTCAATATTTTCGTAGTATCATAATACTCATCCTGTGTTGTTTCAATTCTAATCTCGTTAAAATTAAACAAGCCAGTTTCCACCCAAGTGAAATTCGGAAGAGGAAACCGCGTCCTATTTACTTTCCGCCGTTCCGGCCTGGATGTAAAATAAACATTCCGGCCCCTTTTCAAAAGAAACTTTTCAATCTAATCGAAGCCATCCATAATTAATAATCAGCCTTCTTCTATTTCACCCTTCTCTCTCTTTTTCATATACATACCATCTATTTCTCTTTCCATCACATCTCCTCCAGTCCCTCGATACCGCCCAGAAAAACGACGTTACTTCGGGGTCAAAATGAAATGGGAGCGTCGAAATACACGGGATAATCTCTTTTTGCGACGTGTTGTTGGAGCAGCTCGGGTTGGGTCAGGCAATAGATGTGCTTTATATTCGCGGCGAAAATTATTGTGAAATCCCCGAAATCTGCCGATTCGCTGGATGCCGCAACATTATTTTTTTCCTTTTTCCAACGGCAGAAATGAAATATCAGCAAGTAATGGGTTTCGGGATCGTGTAACGAATTTATTTTTACATCCAACGCGAATTGTAGAAAAATAGATTCCATTGTGTATTTTTAACAAAATTTACAGTTCAACTTCAAAAACAATAGATATATAACTTTTTTTAAACTCACAATGTTTTTATAAATTGTAAATATTGATGTTTTAAGAATCAGTGGTTCTAAATAATTTTCAGTTAAGCTTTTTAAATGTATATTTCATATTCAGACATTTTTCTAATATTTATATACTAATCTCACACTTAAATGCAAAAAATATTGATTATCATCTCGATGAATTCAAAATTATAGTGCACAATTAACGGCCACTTACAAACGTGTTTCACTCTAACACAATTAGAAATTTACAGATAACACTCGTATAATAATTATATTTTTACTATAATAACACAAAATATTATTACGTATAATATATTAATTGGAGAATTACAAAGTTATGAATTAATTAACATTTAAAAAATACGGGAGATAAAATCTAGGTAAAAAATAAACACAATTTTATACATATACAGTATTGTGTAAAATGTCTTGGAACACAACGTTTAACACAATAAGTTCGTAGGATGACACATAGATGGCGCTTCTATCGACAAATCCAAATGATTTTTAGGAAGTAGTCAAAATATCAGATTTTTCAATTGTTTTGAAAATTGCATAAGTGGACTCACTTAAACCACTGTAACTTGTGAACTAAACTTCAGATTACCATGAAATTTTGATCGGCGTCATCTGAAGGTTGGTACTTCCTAAATATCATATGAATTTATCGATAGAGGTTCCATCTATATGTCATCCTACAAACTTATTGATTGTGGTGTTATCTACTGTTATAAAATATATATAATATTGTACTATTAATTACTAAATGGTATCTAAAACTAATCCAATTATTTAATAATTTAATTTACAATTTATCAAAAGAAAAATTATAAGTATAATAATAAAAATAAATATGATACAAATAAAATCAAATTCAACAAACCAAGAAAAATAGAAATATAAATCCTAATAAGAAAAATCTCCTAAAATCTATAACAAAAAAATACCCAAACATGAATTATTATTTATAAAAAGAAAATAAATTATTATAATACAAAATAAAATATTAATTATTTATTATATTAACAATAAGATACCGAAGGATGACAATATATTTTTAATAAATAATCAATAATCAGTCAAAATCTAATTATGAAAACGATGAATAATAAAGAAAAAAATGTTTTTAATGAAATATAGATTATTCAATTCCGAGAACCAGTGATGAAATTAAAGAGAGTTTCAGTTCGTAATATTTTGAGGAAAAATCAGATTCTACAGGGGATACTAAATAACAATATAACTTTCTTTAAAAGTTGGTACCCCGCTTTGGTATGATTGGGTATATTTTCAATGTCAGTATCTTTAGTGTTACAAGAAGGAAGATATATTTAGCCCTTTGGCCCATTTTTTGATATTAGATTATGACTTTTGCTTCAAAAAAAAAAAATATATAAACTTATATAAAATGTATTCGCTTATAATAGAAAAATCATTTACTGTATTTTATTGACTGAAAAAATACTGTAGTAAAACTGGTAATTTGTAAAGTAATATATTTAATTTTATACAAGAAACTTACATCTTCAGTCGTAAATGTGTTTTTATAATTAAATCAGATTTAGTCCACCCAGATTTTGGCAATTTTTGCGGCCTTATTCTCCACATTTTGCTAAATAGCGCCGGAAATGATTAAATATTAATATGGGATGCTTTCAACAAACGGGGCGGGCTTTCGCTAATTGGCCCTTGCATTAACAACACATTTGTTAAAATGAATTTACTCTTCAGGAAACGACATATTCAACCGCCGTTTTAAATTAATGTACTAATGTTTGCACCCCTTTGAAAGTCATTATAATTATATGATCTTCATTTCAAACAAAAAAATATAAATAATTAACTCAATTCACAATAATTAAATGTATTTAACTCAATGTATTTAATAACAATAACCCTTAATAATTTATATCTTAGATGTTTTTTATGTTTTTAATTATTATATTTTGTTATAATAATTTTAAATAATATTTTTATTTAAAAAAGATTTAACTTGATAGAAAGTATTAACTATCTCTGCAAAAATAAAAATATGCATATAAGTCGACATCCAATTATCAAGTTACATTTACTGTATATAGAGGGGTAGAGGTATAGAAGTACGTTCTATAATCATCCTTTTTAAATAAAATGCAGAGGGTTCTCTTGTAAGTTTGAATTCGCATGGGACTTTTATATTTGAATGAAGTCAGCGCGGATTAGGTTGGATGAAATTAGTTTAGATTGGTATAAGTTTTGCTAGGTCAAGTTGAGATAATTTAAAGTTTCTCCAGCTTTAATTCAAACAGAGTATAATAAAATTAAATTGCGGCAAAGTTACATAATATAATAATACGTAATATCTGAATTATTTAATTTAATTTAATTTCTTTATTTGTTAATACGAGACAAAATACAATTTTAAAATCTTTTCTTATAAATAAAAATAATCTTATTTGTTGTAGTTAATATTAATATAAATCTATTTATTTTTATAATATATTACTTATCACTTACCTTCTACTAGAATTCCATTAAATTCAATATTAAATTTGTCAATTATATTTTTTTCTATTTCAGTTATTAGTTTTAAAGAAATTAATTTTTAAAAGAAAATAAATGTTGTTTCATTATTTTTCATATAAAAGTTTTATACACTATTGTATTTATTGATATTACATAATGTTTGTGTTTTTTACAAATATATTTATTAATTTATGTTGTCAGGGAATTATAAAAATAGCAGATTTTAATATAATAATCTTTACATGGTTTTATAATAAAAGTTGCTTGTTCTCATTCCCGTATTTCCCTTGACGTTAGTTTTTATTCTTTCGTTCCATCAAGTTGTCCTCTTTATGTGTTTATTTCCTTTTTTTGCCGACCCAATGTGTTTTTTTCTGCCTCCAGCATGCTATTTTCATAATGTTCTCATTTTTCTTCTGCTCTTCTCTTTGTTTTATTTCCTTACTGTTTAGTGTCAAGCCATGACGACACACTATCGAAATTGTGTCACTGTGATAACGTTGTATTATATAAATACAAAAATATTATCAAATACATAAAACAATTTATAATAATTGTGTGGAATAATTTTGTGTATCTATTGCATTTTAATTGTAAAAACTGTTAGCTATATTATATAGTTTGCCGGAGATTGTGTAAATGAAGTTACACGAAATTAGTTTAGGTTAGTTCCCGTTTCGCTGGTTCAGGTCAAGATAGTTAATATAACTTTCCACGTATTTAATTTAAATTGATAATTAAATTACATCACTTGCATAACTGAAGCTCCTGAAATGCTACCAAACTTTAATGCAGTTATTTCTATGTTTACATACATTTTCGCATTGACAAACTCCAATTAGATTGATTTTGAGCCACTTATAGAGTTTACTAAATTAAGCGTGAATTGTGATAATACATTAATTAAATATTTCCATTATAATTAAACTATAAAGTATAAAAGTACTAAAAAAATCAATTTATTATTTAACAAATTATTTATATGACACATATTATAAAGAATATAAATATTTTATAAATTAAAAGTAGTATAACTATGTAAAATTAATGATTTGAACAATATTTTTTTTAGACAAAAAATATATGTGCAGTTCTATTGCAGCTTTTGAAGTTAGTAATTTATTTTTAGGAATTAGTAACCTTGAAAATTTAAATGTATTTTAGCTAGTTTACATAATAAGCAATGATTCAAATATGCAAGGTATCATAACAGTTCAATTTTCATCATATTTCTTGTATTGGTAAAAAAAATCACATTGGAGAATTAAGCTTAAAATATTTATGAATATGAGAAAGTTCTTTTTTTTTTAATATTGATTCACATATAAAACATATATACAATTTAGAATTAATAATAATATATAGAATATTCCCGTTGTAATCATAAACTTCAAAGAAAAGCTGATAAAAATATATTGATACAACAAAATATTGTTCTGTAATTCTAAAATTATTGAAATATATTTTTAGTAAGGTTACAATCTTAAGCACTTGAATTAATTGCGAAGTTCGAGTTGGTACGTATTTAAATGCGTAGACGGAGGAGAAAGGAGATGTTTTGAATGATTTATGGAATTTTGGGTATGAACTGTGTGAGGAATAAAGACGTCGACCTGAAGTTTAATTTTCAATTAGCATTAAGCAATGTGGATGTGTTTTCAGGAAAGTGTTTATTAGAGTGTATTAAAATGGAAATGCGCTAGTCCTAATTAAGGAATGGAAACGGATAGAGAAAATGGCATTTTCATGTAGATTCGGAACGAAGCGTATTAAAATAAACCTCGTGTTTGTCGCCGTTGCCTCGCGCACTGATTAATAACGCCCATTTCTTATGAATGTAGGCTGCGTTCTAATACAAAGGTTGTTCTGTTTTGTGTGCTTCGCAGGAACTCCGCGTGCTGCAGTGTAGGGGTTGCGGTCTTCGCAGGATAAACACCCAGATATATCACCTGCTGCCTTACCTCAGCCACCTCGACTTGGGGAACAACCGGATGCAGTTCGTGGAGGCCGACGAGTTCGTGGATTTGCATCGATTGCGGGTTTTGCGAATGGACGGTAACCAGCTACCGGTGGTGTTGGAGAAGACTTTCGTGAATAACGTCCATCTGCGTTCGCTGTGCTTGGCACGTAACAGACTGGCCAAAGTGACCAACGAAGCTTTCGTCAATCTGACTAATCTCGTCGAACTGGATATCAGTTATAACAAACTGGATAAGCTTGAGGGAGAGTCGCTGCAGCCGGTGGCCGATAAACTGCAGAAGCTTCTGATCAGTGGAAATCTGTTCGGATTGCCTGTGATTAGAATGGCACTTCAGATCGCATCGAAGGTAAACGATCTCGGTTTGGCCGACATGAAGATCGCCGAGTACCCGGCCGGACTACTGCCCGATCACATACAGAGGCTTAACCTGTCCGGCAACTATTTAAGTAATGTGAGTTTGCAGATGTTGCCACGGCAACTTGTTGCTTTGGACATTTCCAGGAATAAGCTCCGAGGATTGCAAGAGCACGTTATTATGAGATTAGAAGAACTGGAGGAGGTGCGTTTGGAGAATAACTCTTGGTCCTGCGACTTGTGCCATATATCACCGATGCTCTTCAGGGCCAACCAGAGCCGCGTCCTGAAGGGTGTTAAGTGCGCGAACCCGGGGTCCTTAAACGGAAGACTTTTAAGTAGTTTAAGTTATGAGGAGGTGAAAGTCTGCGACGAAGGAAGGAGCTCGCAATCTGAGTTCGCCACTTTCGTAAAGAACAAACTCGCCTTAATTATCGGCGGCAGCGGACTACTATTGTTCCTTATCTTTTGTATACTCTTTGTCGTTATTTCTTGTGTACGGAGACACTCCATGCACAACAGGAATCAAGTCATCAAAGACAAAGAGGACATAAGATTAGACACTGCGGCGGCCATTTTCGTCGGCAGCAAGAACGAAATCACCTTCAAATTCCCGCTGGATCTCACCGAGCGAAAAGTTTCCGTTTCAACTATTGATGAGATGAAGAAGGACACGTTACGTACGTTGCCAAACGGCACGGGCATCTAAAACTTCCAACATATCGCCTCTATTTACGAATGGTTTTCCAGACGTCGGGGAAGAGTGGGTCTGTCAGAGTGGCTGAATTATTTTCTCCGGATCATTAATCATATTAACTTGATGACATTCTGCTCGCTTAACCAGTTGAAACTTATTAATGGATTTTCTTAATTGCTCGCGAAATTGCTCAGAATTATGCGTACAACGAAAGCAAAACATTTAAAAGAACTGTGCAAACGAGCATTTCATTTTCCGAAATTAAGGAACTATGTTACAAGCATCTTCTAATTAATGATACTCATTATTTTAAAAATAATTTTCAACACCTGTGAAATAAAATTGAATTTCCAATTATGCAAAATACAATTATTAACACAAACTCTAAAAATATATCATAATATTTATTTTTACTCAAAACATTTAATAATTCTCTAATATTTTTTATTTTCTTTTAATTATACTAATTTGTGAAATTAAAATACTTTGAAAAATTAATCAATATTGATGGTTGCAACATATTTTCTGAATAACCTTATTTTATACTACAAGCTTGCCATTGTTTTTCGTAACATCAATAGCACTAAATATAGTTAAAGTTAAAAAAAAACAACATAGCGATAATGCTGAGCGAATACAAAAGTCTTTTAATTGTACAAGTTCGGGATGGTGCGAATTGTTTTTCCTTCTTTCGGTGTTTGTTCCGCTAGCCTAGGGAATAATTAATTTCAATTAGGAAGACTAAAAACAATACAAATCTGAGCCCATAAATCGCCTTTTTTTGGCGTGAAACACTCTTCCCCCCTGTCGCCCAGTATTTTTGATTCGATTAAATACCAACAGGCGATTAATTGTGAATTATGCTTGCTCCTCAATCACTGCCACAGATGGAGAAACAGAATCATGAATCATCGTTGAAATTGAAACAGACCGCTTCACTCGAATCAATAAAATAGGAGAAATGGACATTAAACATATCCGAATGTAATTTATTCTGAAAGGAACAGGGAAGGATTGAAACTTTAGTGAATTATAGTGCCTATATTTTTGCAAATAATTATAGTAATAAGTTTATCATTAAACATATGTGATTTAGTTTTAAGGGACCATAAGGTGATTTTCGTTTTGTTTGTAATATATTTAGTAAAGATTATTTCGTGGCTTTCGGGAATTGCATTTCATGGGGCGATGCGCACAAAACCCTTATTCTGTTTACTTACGTAATATCCAAGTCCAAGTTTTCCCCAGGAAAATCTTTAAATGCAATTTTCAGAAAACTTACTTTTTCCTGCCATATAAAATAATGTCTTTGATGGAATCATGAATGTCCTGAGTTTCGAGTTTTTGTGTCCGTATTAGGATCTTGATGAAAATGTCGGTGAATCCTCCTCTTGGATATAATCAATATATTGTCAATCTGTATTAAAAAAGCGGCCAAAGAACGTTGTAATCTCCACGGCGGAGGCGGACAGATATTTATTAATTTCCCGAGTGAAAGGGGATTAAGGGTTTCCATCTATAGATACATGGTATTTACTTAAAATTTTCATTTCCCCTCAGACTGTAGACAAGCCAAGCTGCTACGGCAGTGCCATGCAGTGTGGAATGTAATCAACTAAATTGATATTTGGACGTTTTTGGGCTCAATATTGTTCCACTGCTGTTGATATATTAATACAGTGATCAAATGAATTATGAAATATTGCACGCTACACCCCAGCATCTCAACAATACATCAAGCTTCCATTTAATATTAATCATCGCCTCAACATCACTTCCATCTCAGGTTATGCGCGGCGTCCTCGAAATCCTGTTGTTTCCATTTACATTTTAATACTTTACACACACTAATCGCGCGGCAATTTACATTTTACAACGACTTTTAATTACTTGGAAACCTATGGCAATTCCTCTGACTGCCTTAATCCGATTCCCTATTCCAGATTCAATTTCACTTTCAGCCGGGTATTGTCATGCTTCAACAATGACTAACGCCGTACTTCGCATGCATAATGTTGCAGATTAATTAATTTCTGTTTAAATTTATCATCATCTCATTTCTGCATCTTACACACCGCTACTTGCATAATTATTTAGAAATGTCTTTGATTATAGTCAAGTGCATAACAAATCTATTAATATCACACAATCAATTTATAATTCAAGAAAATTGATATTCCTCTAATTATTAAAATACTTTCAAAGAGTTCACTTATATCGGACATAGAAACTCGATATCCAACGATGTCACTTCCTAAAATATTTTTGAAAAATTAAATACTATATTAAAGACACTATTTTATTGGTTATTAATTAAATATCTTTGTTACTCTTAATTTTATTTAATTGTAAATAATTGGTCCACAGTTCACCAAATCCTACCGATACTCCTTAAAACTATAATATTAGATTATTGACATAATCATGTATTGATTTATGTTACTTTTATTATTATTAAGATATTTCGTTTACAGAAAAATGTTTTAATGCAACAAACCACAGATTAATTAATTAATTTTAATTAACTAATTAATTTTTAATGATAATTTTCTAAATTATTTGTAAATAATGTTGTTATATATGGTGTTAAATTATAAATATAAGTTATTTATTTATATTATATCGTTTTGTAGGTAATAGTAACTGTTACGTTTCCACTTGAGTTTATTTCATTGTACATAAATGTTTCTATCTCGTTTCATCCACTCGCGTATTTAAATGTTACGTACTAAAAAATGTCGTGTGTGTATGTGTGCACGTGTACTATAAAACAGATACATTGTATATATATGTTTGTATAAAAATAATGACATTACAAGAATAAACGACAAAAATCAACATTAACGGTGTGAAGGACATTAAGTAACATTTTCTAAAAGAATAAAGAAGTATGATTTTTATGTACTCCACGAGTTTCTCTAGCACATCCATAAAGTTCCCCTGGAAACGTGCCCCGTCGACTGCGCCATCAAAAAAAAAACATCATATATATAGAAAGAGAGAAGTTACAGGCGAGTTTTCTGAAGGGATGGAACAACATCAACCCAAACACTCGACGTTACGAGAACCAAGTAAAATCTGAAGAAAAAAAAATACGCAAAGTTAAACAAAATCCACGTGTAAAAGTGTGTGTATATGCGGCCATTCACAAAGTTTTAATTGCTTAATTAACAAGCTTGTATATTCCGGTTAACGATGGCGATGCCTGTCATAAAGCGTGATTATATTGGCCGTACGAAAATATTCTTGCGCCCTTTGAATATTAATCGAGCGAGTATTTCATTTACGTTTTCTTTTTGCGCCACAATGTGGGCCCTTTTGCATTAAGCCTCTCGCTATTGGACGCGACAATTTCATTACCTGGATGTGTGCCCTTTCACCTTTACTTCCGACGAACCTTGCATAGTAATGCCACTTAATGCGTGAAATAATGTACTTCACATAATTAGTCCTTACGCCCTAAAATATAATTTCGACAAATTGCCGTAAAACTGAGGAGGACCTCAGCGTAATTTTCTCTTTAAAGATTATCGTCTGGAATCGTGAGTATAATGCACAATTTGTTAAGAATATTCAACGAAGGAAACGAAGATGACAGAACAATTTTTAAATTTAATAACAAAATTCTGTTGAACTTTTCGTGCTTAATTGCCGTAAAAATTATTATGTCGAATAGGAAAGTTAAAGATGAAAATTTAGTTTTTAATTTTCTTCACGGAACTTAATAAATCTTGCTGCCATTATACAACGCACATAATTAGAGTTCAAAAAGTTACGGCCAATAAATGATCCTTCACTCAATTTATATTAGGTTCATCAATCTATACTTGTAGATACATTAATATAAAATTTATAATATTTTCCCAAATTTCAGTTTCAAAAAATAAGTATTTTATTTAAAAAAATACTTAATATTTTTTAAATAAACATTTTGTAATGTTGATTACAAAAACTAATCTGCAATAATACTCGAAACCTATAAAAACTAAAAGCATTAAATCCCTTGGGACATTTCCGAAAAAATCTCATTTTCATCATTTGTAATTCGTCTGTGACGTTTTATTCAGTTTTATGACTTTTTTCGATCAGATTTAAAAATAAAATTCAAAATAATAATAAAAATAATTTGTAAAATTATATACACCTACATGAAAAATGTTTTAAAATAAAGTTTATTTTTCAAGTTAATTATTTTATTAAGATGTTGATTTTGAAATAATAATTCTTAATAATAATTATATATATTTTCTATATATTTTTGTAAAAATATTTCTTTTATAAATAATGATCATGGTAAGAAGGATTGCTCTATTTTAAAAATATTAAAATTACAAATTTAAATAATTCAATTTTTTTTTTGTATTGAAAACCTTTAAAACTTTCTACTATGTGACTTTTATATACTAAAACCATTCCCTTCTCAACTAAGATGGACCTGTGGTTTGTTACTGGCTTCTACCTATACTGGTTTGTCTTCGTGCACTCGTTCTGTACTCTCACTACCATTTTTCGAGTACATACACAAACTCTGAAAATTAAATTCTTTTCTGTACCTTACTCACTCAATTCTCTTTCCTGTTTCTCTTTGGTGGTCATGATTGATGTCACATATCCCAGTATAACATTACTAACATAATTTCCAGGTTTCCGGTTATCTTTTACAGCTGGACATCGTGCTTCAACGTCGCCCCCCGGTAACATCTAAAGAGGTTGTCCTCTTCCTGGCAGTATCAGCACTTTGTGACTTTGTTTATAAATGAAATGGGGATACTTTCAAAACACTAGTTCTCTTTTACAGCTTGAAATCGTGCTACCACGTCGCCCATCGGTAACATCTAAAGAGGTTGTGCTCTGGATCATCCTCTTCCTGGCAGTACCAGCACTTTGTGACTTTTTTCTAATAAATTAAATGGGGATACTTTCAAAACACCAGTTTTCTTTTACAGCTTGACATCGTGCTTCCACGCCACCCACAGGTAACATTCAAATAGGTAGTGCTCTGGATAGTCCTCTTCCTGACAATACCTGCACTTTGTGACTTTTTTCTTATAAATGAAATGAGGATACTTTCAAAACACCAATACTTCCATCATGCAGAAAGTTATCTCCTCGACCTTTCTCCTTGCTCCCTACTCCACTTTTGGTATTAACCATCGGGTGTAATTTGATTTTGCCTTTGCTCGAGTTGTCCTTCATCTGATCTCATAAAATAATTCAATTACAAAAAAAAATTAAAAGCGATTTATATTATTATTTCTTCAGTGAATCCAATCAATCGTAATTCCATGGAACATCAATGATATCAAGAAAACTGGTAAGTTTATTTGAATATAGAACTAATATTTAAAATACTATCAAATTTCTCAAATGTATGTACATTGTAGTTTGGTAGGTAAGTGTAATTAAAAACTATATTTATAAAAAATTGTAAATTATCATATGTTTATATAATCTCAAACCAATTGCATTGGTTTCAGAGGAATTCCAATAAAAATATATACAGGGAATGTGAAAAACCAGAAAATTTATTCTTGGTCTCGGGCAGAAAGACCTAGTCGATAGTCCTTTGGCCAGGTATATTTATAATATAGAATGCATTTTTGGTTGTATTATATATAGAATTTTTTATTGCAATTATTGTTAAATTAATTTATTTCTTAATTATTTTTGTTTTTCAGAGTTATATTTCTTTTCCTTATTTTTATTTTGTATAATACTGGCCAATAAATGCCATTTTTGATATGGAAAAAATGTACAATTAATATAACAAGACTTGATTATAAAATGTAATTAATTAGTTTCATAATAACTAAAATATTATTTTTTTCACTGTCACTCTCTGCAAATATCCGCATTTCTTTGTGACTACGAAATCAAATTGTTGACATTAAATCTTTCCTGTTGTAAGACTAATTAAAACTTTAATTTTGAGATATACGCAACATTATAGAAGCTATACAAATATTTTAGTTAAGACATATTGAAAATTACATATTTCAAGATACGTTTATAAAATTGTAGTGCCAGATTGAATAAATATTTTCAAAACGACAAAAATTAATTTGTGTTAAAAAGTTTTACAAATTTACTTCAATTATCAATATCATTTCTACCTACGTTTATATGAATATAAATTGACTCTTTTACGATAAATTTAGCGATGGCAAAAATTCTATATTATAGCAATTGACAATTATTTTGGGAGGAATGGGCTTAAATTAAGGCCAATACATATTTATTTAAATTTATTTTTGTAAGTTTTATAATTATATTAAAATTATTTCTATAAATTCTAGGACAATTCTGCTTGCCATTCAATTCTATAATTTGGCTTCCTCGTCCTCTTCAAACCTGAAAATCCATTTTTTTGAGAGCCAGGCTTTTCGCACTGTCACTAAAATTTACCACTCCAATAAACCACTCCATAACTTTAAATCAAAAATAACTCTTTTCGTTTAACGTTTTACTGATAAATCAAATATTCCTACCAAAGTAAAATACCGAGCAATTTCTTTATTCCAATAAATGATATAACTTAAGTTTTATATGAATAATATTATCTGCATTTATTTATAAGTTTCCATATTAAAAATGATGAAGGTTTTGCTATAAAAAAATATGATTCGATTTGTTTATATGTGTTTAAATACCGTAAATAATATATTTGACGTATCATCTATCAAAAATTACATATTATTTTATTATCGAAGAGTTTTATTTTATAAAATTTATTAAAGTTTATTTTATAAAATTTAAATTTATTTATCAGAAAATGTTTGATAATATCTATGAATTCAGTTGCTTTCATATGAATATAACGAAAAACGAAAAAAGATATTTACTTAAATTATTAAATAATATTGATAAATAACTTTTATTAAAGTCTTCTTAGTTTATAATGCAAATGACAGATTTTGTTTATTCTATTTATTTGAGAAAAACGTAATAAAAATGATTTATTTGGTAACAGCATTATTTCAAATATTATTAATAATTGTTTGTGTGCAGAAAATAAGTTGCGATGTAAATTTTGAAATATTTGTTTGTGTACGAAGATTTAAATAAATGTTTTATGGTTTTCGAAGGCAATATCAAATACCTCTAAATACTTTGAAATGACATATTTATTCCAGGGATACAATGAAATCGAATAAATTTATTGCTCGGTTTCGCAAATAAAACTTGCCGCATAAATCATTCAGCTTCTACTCTCTTTCTGCTGCATTATCTCATTGCTCACCGAGAAATAAATTAGCTACATTCCAAAGACGTTCTTTAAATACAATTACAATTCATTGTGAATGTCTCAAATTAATGTACCTGAGAAAAGCACTTAATATTGGGCCGCTCCGGATCGTGCGTATGCCCGTAATTAAAATTTCAACTTGCAAGAATATTCTAATTAATTTCACAAAAGCAAAAGCGGTATTATGCAATGTGCGCGCTTCGAGAACACCTTTGATTACACGTACAGGTGTTGTTGTATTTAGGAATTATTCGAGAATCTCGGGAAAATTCGAGGAGCGGTTCAGGAGGGGTGGTGGGTAACAACGTAGAAACAAAACAACTAAAAAAAAAGCGGAGGATTTGCGGGAAGACTTAAGAAGAATTTTATTTGTTGCGGGCTGAACGCGTCCTGAATGCCGACGAGATGCCGTGGTGGAAGGATAGTAGGAGGTGAGGTAGTCGTCTCCTTCACTCCACCACCTCGGCCGTGGGAAAAGTTCGGTTATGAAAGAGGACGGTGTGTCGGTCGCATACTGATTTTCATTTTCCCCGCGTGGAGATTTTTCTTCTACTTCCAAACGCGATTCAGTCGAGCGGAAATTTGGCTATTGACTTTTCCATGCGTTACGGACAATAGTCAGCTTTCTCCCCGCACACACACACACACTAGCCCGTTCTTCAGTTCACATTTTTTTTTCATTCCATTTTCTTAATAATGTAAAAAGGATTTCATACTGGAAATGATTTATTAAGGAATATGTAGTTTTTACAGTCCATATCTTTTATTTGACTGCATTTTTTTTTTTGCAAAAGGTATTTCAATTCCTGTGATATAAATTACATCGGGAGTAACATTAACTGTAATACTCAGTCCATATTACTTTATCCCCTACTGGATTTATGAAGGGTCATAAAATATATGATGAAAATTAAATTAGTTTGTTTGGGTCCAGCACTTTTATGGACCCAAGTTATTACTTTCCCACACACCATTGTTCAAATTTTTAATATTAATATTTTTTATTTCTTCAATAAAAAATATATCAATTTATTTAATTAGCAATATTCAACATTTGTTATGCAATAATTGAATAATAGGTAAATTGATGAACTAATTAATGGGAAATACATATTCATTGAATGACTTTGTTTTGCATTTTTTATTTACACAAATAACTGCAAGCAGTAAACAAATTATTTTCTATAGAATGCAAGCATATTTTATTTTAACATGAGGCATAGCAACAACCATTAGTAAAATTAAACTCATAAACAAAGCTAATTAATGTAATTAATAAATTATATATTCATGCACCATATTCTGTAATTATTATTGTTTACTGATTTTAACATAATCCGTTTTAAATATTGATTTAATTTCGACAAATTGTATGCTATAGGTTTAAATAACAAGCCAGTATTTGTGTTTGTCTATGATTTGTTAAATTAATATGGATTTCACATATTTTATAACATCATAAGATATTTATTAAATATTATTATATAAACTTTGGTTAAACTTTTTACATTTTGCGAATTTAATAGAATAACTAATTTCCACTTTATTAATTAAGGTTTAGCATATAAGAATTATATGTAATAAAATGTGAAGTGTATAATACAAAATAAATAATTTAGTAATGTCAATTTAGGTGTCACATCTTCTTCAGTTCACAATAATTTTAAAAAGGCTTTACAATTAATGATGTAATATTCCTATATATATCATAGAAAAATTCTATTATGTGGAAACAATCATCGAATTTCAAGACAAAAAAAATTCTAATATACCAGGAAAATATGAAACCGGAGTTTGCTCATGGAAGTTGTCCTAGCTGTCAATGTATAGCTACCATCAAACCGCGTCGCCATTTCCTTGTTGACATCATACAAAGATTTTCAACTCACAGAAATACAAGTTTCATACAACAGCTGGTAGTTTGAAATAGGGTTGAATATGTCTATTTTTGTCCTTGAAACTAAGATTTGCGGACAGCATTGATTTTCTATTACCATTTGAAGAAAACGGCTGCAGAATCACATTGAATACTTGTCGAAACTTAAGGTGAGCATACTCTTGGTATATTACAGTGCTTTAAGTAGTTTAAAATATTCAAAAGTGGAGATTTTGACGTAAGAAATGAAGAACGTAAAAGTCCACCGAAAAAGGGTGTGATCTATTATGAGCTGCTAAATCCTGGCAAAACCGTTAATACTGAACGATACCGACAACAAATGATCGATTTCAATCAAGCTTCGATTGAAGAACGACCAGAATATCAAAAAAATAACACAATGATTTTTCTCATAGCAAAACTCGCCAAGAAAATGGTTGAAGGGTTTAGTTGGGAAATACTTTTGCATGCGACTTACTCGCCATACTTAGCTTTGTCTGTTTACTACTTGTTTGTATTTATGGAACACGAACTTGCTAAGCAGCGGCTTCACTTCTCACGAAAATGGCACTGAGCAACAATTTTCTTGACATGGCATCCACAAATTATCAGACAGGTGGAAAAAATATATAGCTAGCGATAGACAATACTTCGAATAAAATATTTTCATCAATTTTTATACAATAAACGTGTGACATTCCGGTTTCATATTTACATACCTGGTAATAACTTATATGAAGTTTATTTGAAGCAGTTTTTGAGCAGTTCTGATATTTCTGCAGTTAGAAATTACTTATTTCATTCTATATAACATTTATATACATATTTTTATATTTGTCATAGATAAAATAGGTAAATTTTTGTAAAAAAAAAAAATAAAGTGCAGAGCTGTTGTAATGCAGCAAACTGTTAATATATTCTTGAAAACTGCACTTCTTTACTAGAATTGTTTTAATAATACTTTTTATAATTGTGGATAGGTGAAAATGAAGCTCATAATTTCATCATCATAATCATAATTTCACTTAAACATTTTGTAAAAGCGACACTAAAATATTTACAATTCAGAAATTAGTATCTAAGTCTGTTAATTATATATTAATTTTTGAAATATAATATTTTGAGGGACAGCCATAATTTCAGTTTAACATTTTAAAGATAAATTGCTGCAATAAATAATAAAAAGCTATTCTACTGAAAATATCTCCAAATTCTTTAAAAATATTATAATCCTTTGTATTATGTGTAACAAGTTAGACGAACCGTTTAGCAATTAACTTATGTTCCATTAACATTAATGTTTAATAACATGTATGTAAGTGATAGCATATCTACAACGGCTTTGAGGTTGCAAAAGCAAGTAGTCTCAAATGAATATTGCTAACATATAAGAGGAGGAAGAACTTAAAAATCAAAATAGATATTTAAAATCTGATGGAATAAATTTATTAATTATCAATATACAAACTGCCAATAAATATTTTCAAGTAAACTATTTAAAGTTGTTGCTTTGAATTTTTTGGAATTAAATAAATATTTTAAATTTAATTAAGGAATTACTTACAAATATTATTTTCGAACCATATTCGGTTCATAATGTTCGTTTGAAATTATACTTAAAAATAAGTTTATTATTTAATGCCATATTATATTACAGTTCAATGATCAAAGTTTTTTTAAGTATTTAGATGGAGATAACATTAACTAATAATAATAGATAAAATGTATTGCATGTCCACATATGTTTATATGCATAAAGCTATTAACCCCAGTCTTTTCGCCCATATATAAATTAATAATAAATAAAAAATATGCAGAAATAAAACAATAAAATAAAGAATAAGAGAATTATTCATTATGGGAACTGGAGATATACGAAAATAGTTAAAGCGGGAAACTTCACCATTCCGCGATTCTCAACTCTGGAATTACATAGAAGGTTTAACGAGTCGCGGTTAGAATCTTTGGCGCAAAATTTAGTGGACAAGGTGGATATATTGTTGGAAGTGGATTACCTACATTTTCGTAATCGTTTGTAGAGTAGCTCTCTTCGTAACAGAAATGTGCGAGTCTTCGATATGATTGCAGAATCACATTGAATACTTGTCGAAACTTAAGGTGAGCATACTCTTGGTATATTACAGTGCTTTAAGTAGTTTAAAATATTCAAAAGTGGAGATTTTGACGTAAGAAATGAAGAACGTAAAAGTCCACCGAAAAAGGGTGTGATCTATTATGAGCTGCTAAATCCTGGCAAAACCGTTAATACTGAACGATACCGACAACAAATGATCGATTTCAATCAAGCTTCGATTGAAGAACGACCAGAATATCAAAAAAATAACACAATGATTTTTCTCATAGCAAAACTCGCCAAGAAAATGGTTGAAGGGTTTAGTTGGGAAATACTTTTGCATGCGACTTACTCGCCATACTTAGCTTTGTCTGTTTACTACTTGTTTGTATTTATGGAACACGAACTTGCTAAGCAGCGGCTTCACTTCTCACGAAAATGGCACTGAGCAACAATTTTCTTGACATGGCATCCACAAATTATCAGACAGGTGGAAAAAATATATAGCTAGCGATAGACAATACTTCGAATAAAATATTTTCATCAATTTTTATACAATAAACGTGTGACATTCCGGTTTCATATTTACATACCTGGTAATAACTTATATGAAGTTTATTTGAAGCAGTTTTTGAGCAGTTCTGATATTTCTGCAGTTAGAAATTACTTATTTCATTCTATATAACATTTATATACATATTTTTATATTTGTCATAGATAAAATAGGTAAATTTTTGTAAAAAAAAAAAATAAAGTGCAGAGCTGTTGTAATGCAGCAAACTGTTAATATATTCTTGAAAACTGCACTTCTTTACTAGAATTGTTTTAATAATACTTTTTATAATTGTGGATAGGTGAAAATGAAGCTCATAATTTCATCATCATAATCATAATTTCACTTAAACATTTTGTAAAAGCGACACTAAAATATTTACAATTCAGAAATTAGTATCTAAGTCTGTTAATTATATATTAATTTTTGAAATATAATATTTTGAGGGACAGCCATAATTTCAGTTTAACATTTTAAAGATAAATTGCTGCAATAAATAATAAAAAGCTATTCTACTGAAAATATCTCCAAATTCTTTAAAAATATTATAATGTCTAAATTTAGCTTCTATATATTTTTACAATGATTCATAGTTTTATGATTTTTTTATATTTTGCTCACATATTTTGTTAAATTTCAATGTTTAAAATATGTTAGCTTATAAAATTACATTTACCTTTAAATCTAAATAGTTTTTTTTTTTGTATCATATTTCGTTTTTTAAATATTTAGTAATACTATTTTTCAATTAAAATTTTGATAAAATGTTTGAGAGTAAATTCGTCTATGTCAATATCTATATATAGAGTATAGCGTGTATGCATTCGTATTTGGGTCTTTTTAGTTTTATATTTTCTGTCTATTGTATTATACTTTGATACCACACAATGAGGCTTTTGTCGCCATTCTGGCCATTCTTTTTTTAATTAGAGACCAACTTTTCTGCTCGACCCCCCGTACACATTCACGTCCAGGAAAAATACTGGAAAATAATTAATCTTTCGAGCTCAACAATTGGACAACTGCTGACACGCTTTCTATCCTCTCGTCGCCCTTCTACATGTATTGCCATGTGTGTATGTATGTCTGCGTTCCTTTTTGCTCCGTTATTTCCTGGCATCCCCCTTTATTTGTTTAATTCCAGATTCAATCAAAATAGAATCCAAAGAATTCGATTATTTATTGCCATTCCTTTTTGCTTTTGCTATTCCTTTTCCAGAAAAATTGATTTGAATTTATGTCGGTGTTGTTGTTTTATACCTCGATCTTTTTTGTTGTTGTTGTTGTTGTTGTAAATTTACGAGCATGTTCGTGATGAATGTGTGTCCGTGTCACATGTGTGTAGTAATCATCCATAAAGGGCGACGGAAAAATTTCTGTGCCAATCAGCTTTTCCACACACTGTGTAAAACACATCAATCTCCGTGTGGGTGTAGGTGTATCTATGGACGTAGGTGTGTGTGTGTGTGAGTTTTCGGTCGCAATTTTTCCGCATTGAATTCGACGAGAAAGAGTAACAAATAAAAGAAGAGCCACCTACCAATAATGCAGCATTTCAGCGAGGCAAACTCTCCTTCGGAAATAAAATA
The DNA here is from genome assembly GCA_963457615.1 of Nicrophorus investigator. Classification (NCBI taxonomy): domain Eukaryota; kingdom Metazoa; phylum Arthropoda; class Insecta; order Coleoptera; family Silphidae; genus Nicrophorus; species Nicrophorus investigator. The sequence goes on along the minus strand of OY735140.1, from coordinate 17,432,173 downwards.
TAATATGGTCATCCCCTTTTATAAAATCGGGGTTTCCACGGACTTCGGAAACGCTCGAAATGGAATTACGAGGTGGCAATATTGAGTTCACAATAACTCCGACGATTGACCTCGGCGTTCCCTTTTAGAACAAATTTCTGGACGATATTAGAATTCCCCTGAATGAGATAATTCAAATGTCCTATTCTTCAGCTGAATTACGGTTTAATAGACCACCGACCGCCGCCTATCACCGTCGTAAATCACAATCTGCAATATTGCCGTTTCCACTTACAGTTTAAACTTTGTTTTACTACGTATATGCTGAATGTAATAAAATGCAAATTATACCATACATATGATCACTAAGTGTAATATACTTTTCCATGTAACAACATATCTCGCCAAATATACATATAAAATATCATTTTTTTAGACAAAACTAATTGATTTAATTTATCTAAATTCACTAAATGTAATTCTGTTTTTATTTTTAAATTTACAAACAGTGTTTGAATGTCTTCAACAAAACTAATCATCGACCAGGAGTTTCTTAATCCTTTGTATTATGTGTAACAAGTTAGACGAACCGTTTAGCAATTAACTTATGTTCCATTAACATTAATGTTTAATAACATGTATGTAAGTGATAGCATATCTACAACGGCTTTGAGGTTGCAAAAGCAAGTAGTCTCAAATGAATATTGCTAACATATAAGAGGAGGAAGAACTTAAAAATCAAAATAGATATTTAAAATCTGATGGAATAAATTTATTAATTATCAATATACAAACTGCCAATAAATATTTTCAAGTAAACTATTTAAAGTTGTTGCTTTGAATTTTTTGGAATTAAATAAATATTTTAAATTTAATTAAGGAATTACTTACAAATATTATTTTCGAACCATATTCGGTTCATAATGTTCGTTTGAAATTATACTTAAAAATAAGTTTATTATTTAATGCCATATTATATTACAGTTCAATGATCAAAGTTTTTTTAAGTATTTAGATGGAGATAACATTAACTAATAATAATAGATAAAATGTATTGCATGTCCACATATGTTTATATGCATAAAGCTATTAACCCCAGTCTTTTCGCCCATATATAAATTAATAATAAATAAAAAATATGCAGAAATAAAACAATAAAATAAAGAATAAGAGAATTATTCATTATGGGAACTGGAGATATACGAAAATAGTTAAAGCGGGAAACTTCACCATTCCGCGATTCTCAACTCTGGAATTACATAGAAGGTTTAACGAGTCGCGGTTAGAATCTTTGGCGCAAAATTTAGTGGACAAGGTGGATATATTGTTGGAAGTGGATTACCTACATTTTCGTAATCGTTTGTAGAGTAGCTCTCTTCGTAACAGAAATGTGCGAGTCTTCGATATGATTGAAAAGTCTATTGGTGAACACAGAAATATTTCGCCCAGGTTTTCATCTTGCATTGAATTTGTTTACTGAAGAAATTAAAATTAAGTTAAGGTCAAATTTAATATGTACAGAAGGACTTATGGAGACACCGTTTACACTTACTATAGAGGAGGAAGAAGCCCAGTGAAGCGGAACATAGAGATTAGACTTTGATGGGTTGACACGCATATAGCAGCCCCTGCTCCAACGAAGCACCCACTCCAAAAGGGATTAAAGTGAGCTAACTGAGGATAACGAGTGAGACACTAAGACTATATCATTGTCGTATTGTAAAACGTAAATGTCGGGATCGGAAATATATGGATTAATATTATATAAATTATAGTAGAAGATATTGAAAAATAATGTCCATAGGGTGGAACACCCTGAAGGAGATAAAAAAGTGTCTTGAACTCTAACGCGAGAGAGCATTTATTGAAGAAATTATTCATAATTTTAATAAGATAATCTGAGACATGCAATTGCAACAGATTGAATAAAATAACTATGTGCCATACTGATTTGAATGTATGTCCAAGAGTATGACAGAAAAATACTCTACAAATGCATGATGTTTGATGTGAGCTACGAAAGCCAAACTGGTAAGGGGAAATATTCTGGTCAACAATAGCACTTATTTCGTTCTTTATATTTTTTTTGAATAGTTTATCTATAACCGGCAGTGAGATAATTGGATAACTGCTTGGAAGAGCAGACTCAGACTTAGGAATGCATCCTTGCTGAAATAATTAAAAATATTATAATAACAATATATGTATTTCTACATAGAACTGTAAAACCAGACTTCCATTGACGTCTTCATAGTCGGGGTCATTTTATTAATATATAATATTTATTATTAAAATATTTTCATTACTTGTGATAAAAAAATGTAAGTGTTTTCTGTGCGTCGTTTAATAAATTTAAAAAAATCACTAGATAGAAGAAATATTATAATTTACAAAAACTTTAAACTAAATTTATATTTCAATAAATTAATTTGTCAAATATTTTGATTGATATATTTGATATTATATATAAAATTATTTTATTTATACTTTTATTCTTCGCCATTTTTTAACAAAATTTCAGTTGTATAGATAATATTGCTTCTTAACTTTTTTTACATTAATATGTAGTATGAATTAAAAATTGCGTGTTCTACAACCTAAGTGCAGAATGTACTAGTTCAGTAAGTAGATCGTAGCACTAAACAACGCGTTTTATTGAGGTAGTTTTAGGTGCAGCGTTTCTAATGCGCTTTTAATGGGCTTCAGCTAATGAACTAATCCAGTCATGGCGAAACTCTACGGGTCAATAATTTTCTATAATTTCTGACAGGCCCTGCGGCGGAACAGTAATATACCGTCAAAATTTAGCGTGGCGCACCTGTGGAATATTCAGAAAATATTTGCGATTGAAATATACAATAATTTAGAAATTAATATAGAAATATATTTTCAACATAACTTGTTGATATATACGAAGGCAGTCTGCAAAGTTTTAAAGAAGAAAAAAATAATTTTATTCACAAATTTTTCCATTTAATTAATTCAACAAGCTTGTATAATATTCTTAGCAAATACTTTTACCTTTCTCAAAATAATCTATTTATAAAATTTATTATGCATCCCAAAAAACACAAGTATATTTATTGAACAATCTTTAACTTCTTTCAAGCACTTCAAACAGTATCTAACCATTGATTTGATTGTTCTTTCGCGTCTGCTGTGTAGTGATGAATCCAAGTTTCATCATCATTATTCTAGATGGTAAGTATGGAAAACTCGTTCTGTAGTAATGTCTATGACATCAGTTATTATACGCACTAATCGATCATCTACCAATACCAATAATGTGTTGCTTTCAAAACTTTTTAAATTATTATCCTATTTGGACAACTTGTTTCTTTTTTAAATTTAATGTTTTAGTTAGAAAGTGACCGTGATCTACATATAAAATTGTGTTTTTTTACTTATATCAAGTTCCTGAAAAATCGATAAGAAGTAAAGAAAAATCACTTCAAAATCAACTTGTTTTTATTTATTAACTATAATTAGTAAACTAAATATGAATTAGTTAAAAATAACATTGACTGTAAATAATACACAGTACGTAAATGTTATTCAATAAATTAGATCATTGTGTAACTATATTAATTGTAAATACCACCAATGATGCTATAGTCAACATTCTTGCAATTCAAACAGAGATTAAAGTGTATCTTCATTTGCACCGTAGTTAAGTTCCAACTGTAAAGCTGCATTCCGTGCATGTTAAGGGTTGCAATTGGTAATACGATATTAATTACACGAGAACTATGTTGTTTGTAGTAGTATTACAGCAAATCATTGAATAGATTTGCTGTTCGTGCATTATAATCTGTAGTATTGATATTATTGCATTAAATACTTACTTAAAAGAAAATCATCTTTCAATATTAAAATAATGTAAATTTTCTTTTAATATAATAACTAGTAAGAATTTCCATTCCAGTCCATGCAAAATTATTTTACACTTTCCTGTTATTATGCCTGAGGAATTTTGTTGATACAATGCAAACGGTCTCATGTTTTTCATTCCTCGGCGAGTTTTAATGGAAATGCAGGAAATCCGAGCATGCCTCGCACTATTTATTATGAGCTCGCAAACACTTCGACGGCGTCCCGACGTCTGGATGCATTTGATTCCTGGCAAAGTTGCATCTTATGTTTAACTTTGCCGAAAATTATTCACTCTAATTCCATTCGCGAAGGAGCAAAAGCACACAGTTGGCAGGCATGGTTGCGAACGAGATAGGAAGCCGAATACGAGAGGTGTGGTACTGCACAATACTACTGCTGCTGCTGCTGAAGATACATGCAGATTATACGAAATTTAATAATACGATGTTCATTAACGCCCTAAATGCATCATCGAAATAATACAAACTAATAAACTTGCATACATAACTTCGAGCAGTAAATCAGATTATAGCAAGCAAGTTCTGTATTTGTTTATTTTCTTATATGAATAAGAGTCTTACAAAATTATCCATAGACATTTTATATTTATCTATCAGATAATTAGTTATTAAAAATTAATAATTATACATTTTAAATATAAATAAAACAACTAGTTTATATTCATATCTTCTACAGGGCAATTTAACTGCAATCAAATTCATACTGCTATAACTTTCGAACCGCATGCAATCGGCACAGTGGCCTCCACGGTCAACAAATGCAAACCCTATCGACTTTTCTGCATTTTCAGCAGTAATAATTACCATAGTTTTGATGTGCTCAAAAATGCCCTACTTCGTGAATGGAGGAAGATTCCGAAGATTCACATTCGTAATACTTAAAAAAAAAGGTTTTTTGTTCGCTTTTAAAACTTTTAGAACTGCCATCCTATATGAGCTTAAATAAGTCATCAACTTTTTGAACGAATTATAAGTTTTCAAGTATTTGTAAATATAATTAAAAATATCCTAAACCTATACCCTTATTCAGATATCGTATATTGTTATATCTAATTTGTCTCTTAGTCCTTAAATTTGTAAAATATTATGAGTTAAAAATGATGATATCAAACAATCCATCATGGGAAGGCTTACTATAATCTTCTCTTTTTTATCAAACCCAGACAAATTTGTGAATTTGTTCTACGCAAAATACTTATGATTAAAAAGGCTAAAACCCAAATACTTAACAAAAAAACAATAATAACATAGTCATAACCTTTAATTACACTGAACTGAACATTGACATTATATAATCAATCTACAAAATTGTCTATTCTACCATAAACTCAAGCAACAACTCCAAAGTTATACTGTATTTTTTTTTGTTGTCCACGGTCAGCAAATGCAAACCCTATCGACTTTTCTGCATTTTCAGGCAAAGGTCAGCACTAAAAATTACCATAGTTTTGATGTGCTCAAGAATGTCCTACTTCGTGAATGGAGGAAGATTTCGAAGGTTCACATTTTAGAAGTCAAATATGTTTATATAATTAAAAAAGATACATTTTATTAGTTAACTGTAAGTAAAATTATTACATATAAATATTATTTCTAATTAGAACAAATTGTTGAAGTAATTACTTTTTACAGGAAGTGATGTTATACTGCACAAAAAAAAATGAAGGATTAATTATTATTTTTGTGCAGTATAATTTAATTTAATGTTGAAAGCTGAACAGGTTAATCTTCTACGATCAGACATTAATTAAGAGTGAATAACTAATTTATTCAACGGAACTATTAAACATGTTCCCTGCAAGTGTAATAAAGTCGCTCATTCTCGCTATGTTATCTTCTGAGACAAAGACACTCGAGTACATATTGTTATGCAAAGTTTGCGCAAATTTAAGCTTCGCGCGACTAAAGAGAACAGCGGCTATAATCCTTGTACCTCTAAATTGGCCCCCAATCAATATCCATTTCCCTATGGTCAGGAGGTCGTTCTAATGTAATGGTCAACTACGTTCGTACCATGTTAACGTCCCCCAAGCGGATCCTTCAAAGTTTGCTTGATTACCGTAAGCGTCTGGAAACACTTGATAAATACCTTGAGAATTGAATCCCAGCAAAATACAAGAGTATAAGAGATACACACACACACACAAAAAGTAAGTGTAGTAAGAGTGATGTATCGTGTGGAGTTTTCCCGTTTAGGATGCATAAACAGGGAATGTGTTTCTTCATCCACTTTTCGTTTTCTCTTTTTTTTTTATTACGATTGCCTTTCATATGGAAATTAATGGATTCGCGTTGACTGGATTCTGCTTTTTTATTGCGCAACCAGAAGGAGACATTTTAATATGGAGCATGCGAATTGATATATGGGCAAATGTAATAGCTTTGTTACATCTGAGAGGGAGAGTCATTGAAAAACTCTTTGCAAATAATGGAATTAGAAAATGGAAAGGAAAGTAATATAAGGGGCGACGGCATGGCGAGGACTACGGCGTGTACCAAAAAATTGTATAGTAATATTACGTGTGATGAGATAGACAGTAGAGTGTTTCGGAATTTATGATCCAACGGGAAACCCATTCCGGCCCGGCGTCGAACATTTATTAGCAGTGAAATTGATTTGTATTGTAAACAGGCAAAACGCACCAGGCCAGACATAAAAGCCTTATTCGAATTTTCATATCGCTCCTCCGCACACGCACATGCACACCTTTTGCTCCTTCCTTTCTCCCCGAACGGCGATGGCAGCATAAATTTCTACATTGATAAAGACGAATAAGAACTCTTAGACACCAGCTATGGCCTCATGAACCACTTTTCTTTATGTCTCTAGAGATACCAACCTCTCTTTCTTTAGAGTTACTAGGTGTGTTCAACGACATCCTTCACATTTAACGATAACATAACGGAAAATGTGGAGATATGAGAAATCTCTATTGATTGAAATTAAGATCAATGATATATTAACTTTATACAAAAATCATGTAAATAATAAAATATGTCAATTGCTATATATAAGAAAAAAATCTTTGGTAACATATTATGGGAACCGGAAAAAAGTAACAAAGTCAACAAATTTTGGGGCTTACCAGAAAAAGTTATATCTTAAAATTAAAGTTAATGAACACTAAAAAAGAACAAATTGCAAAAAGAGGTCCTTACGGTACAACGTACGGGTTTAGCGCCCCAAAATTCAATTATAAAAAATAATGGATTTCTTTCTGGCCCACCATATGCAATTTTTTGATTATGCAGTTTTTTGATTTGAATAAATGCAACAAATATATAAGACACGACTTTTTATTGATGGCGTATTATTAAATTTCTTGAAACCAAGACGTTTATGAACAAAATTTTGTATAGACAACAGATTTGTATATTTTTATTGTTATTATTTAGGAGTTTTGAATTAATTATAATTACGAGGGCAGTTGGAAATGTTTTGTAAGCGACATGAGATTATGGCATCAGTTTTTTTGGTATGAAATGAGAATTGTGTTAATAGATTATTTTGACAAAAGTAAAAGTATTAACTCAGAAAATTATTAAGTTTATACTTAAAAAAAGTTTTTTTTTTTGGAGGCTTTTAAAACTTTTGGAAATGTCATCCTATATGAGTTTAAATAAATAATTTTAATTGTTATGTTAAATCTTAATAGTTTTCAAACATATTTTAGAATTAATTATAAATTTGAAGTAATTCAGGTATTGTGAATTTTGTTTATATTAACATTGAACATAACTGAAAATATCCTGAAACTATACCCTTATTTAGGTATAGTATATTATTATACCTAATTTGTCTTTTGTTCCTTTTAATTTATAAAATATTATGAGTTAAAAATAATAATATTAAACAATCCATCATGGGAAGACTTAATAATATATATTTTTTATCAAACAATTTTATCGGACAATTTTGCGAATTTGTTCTAAGTTAAGTACTTATGATTAAAAACGCTAAAACCCAAGTGCTTAACAAAAAAAAAACAATAATTACATAGTCACAATTTTGTATTACTTTGAACATTGACCTTACATAATCTATCAACAAAAGTGTCCTATTCTACCATAAACTAAATTGGGCTTTGGTCTCAAATTCATTCAAAAAATAAAAATTCTCTTTGAATAAAAAAATATTGAATTTAATCGAATTAACTGAAGAAAACAGTTATCAATATTTATCACTAACTTGAACGTAATTCATTTTAATTTTGATATTTTTAATATCTATATAATATTATATACTTCCTTACTTAGAAATGACTGAAAATTTATATACATTTGTCTTGTATTATTCTAAAATGTAATAGTTTGGCTTTCATCAAGACTTGTTTTAATTCTAGTTAATCGTCTTTCATTTACGTGTTCCATATACACGTCATTATTAATTTTTACATTTTACAGCACGTATGGTAATGCTAATCATAGGTAAAAAAAAGTTAGAAAAAAAAATAATTAGATTTGATTATTAAAACAATATAAAGAATTGAAATTATAACATTGTTGCATATATTTTTAATTATTAATATTTATAAATTTGGATATTGTACATATTTAGACACAAATATACTGTAGATTTGCTTCTAATTGAGATTTTTAATGCTTTTAGTGAAATTTAAAAAAATTGTATTTAATTTCACAATAAATCAAGTTTATCTTAATAAAGATATCAGTAAATACACATAAACCAAGTTCAGAAACTGTAGCAACTTGTAATCAGTTCCGTTCCATCAAACTTGTATATGCGATGGTTGAGTAATTAGAATGATCCAGATAGGGGGATTATCACTTGCCGAAAGCTCCGTTTCTCATCGGATTACCATCAGAGATGTCGTCCGTCTGGACATTAGCATAGTTTTCGGACAGGTCGAACAAAAAGTATCTGTCCCTATCCGATATACACTTTCTTGTACTTCGCCGTTTAGAAATTCTAATTTTAAGCGCCTCCTGGTAATCCTTGCACGAATCAATTCCCCGCAATCCTCTCAGCCGTGAAATACTTCAATGATGCATTCCCGTTTTCAGGAAGCAAATCAATCGAACAAAAATAATAAACAAACACAAATAAACAACGATATCAAAAACGAAAATACAATCTGTACCGTTGTTAATTGCCTCGAGGCATCGTTGTATTCAAATCTGTTTTTTTTAAATTTTTTATTTTACCTATTTCAGTTTTTGCTCCCGGTTTACGTCCGTTGCATTGTCGAATCAGAAACGAAAACTGAAACATAGCAACGCGTGTAGCTCAATTCCAAAAACAAACTTTATTTGTAATAGGTCAACTTTTTTTTATGTAATTTTGTCAAAGTGATTTCAAGGTTTTAATGATCATTCTTCTTAAATTCTAACGATTTCACATAATCATATCACAAAATATTGAATTTTTCGTAGTAAATATACACTTCATTTTATAACAATTATTTTTAATTTCAAATATCCAAAATGTTTCAAGACACAATTTTAGATATTTAGGTACAAATGTTTACTATTTTTTGACTAAATATATAAAGTAAACCACTTTATAGTTATAAAATATATAAAAAAAAAGATAAGTTTACAATGATCATCAATGTGATTCTTTCCAAATATTTAAATTTTAAACTATAACTGCCTAAAAAAATCATGTCAGTGCATGTTAGTTTAGTTTCCAGATGTTTTCAGTTTTGTTAAAGACAGGAAAAAGATGGTTTTGGTTAACGATAGAGCAGTCGCTGATAAGGACTTGACGAGGAAGTTGTTGTTGAGATATCGCGATGTCGTAAATCATAAGCATTTCCAGGGAGGAAAAAAAAGCTCTTTCCAGTGGGTCGGCGATTCATCAAAGCTGGTAGTTGCCAATAAGGCATTAGCCAAGAGTAAATAAAGAAAAAGGCGGACTCCGGATATAAATCAAAGCGATGCAATTTTTATTTTATTTTTATCATCACTCCCTCTCTCTCACACATTCATAAACCCAAACACACTCTTTCTGCCTCAAACAGGACGAGATGTTTGTTTTGTTTGAGGTTTGCGTATTACGGAAGAGCTTTCTGCAGTGTTGTGTGTTCGTTAAATTAATTAAATCGTACGATAAATCCACATTAAAATGTATGCGTTTCCGGAGAGCCGCGCGCCGTGGGGCGGCCGTAGGGGGCGGTCGCGGAATCCCCAAATAAACAAACTGTTGCTCGGCCGTCCTCATGTAAATTAATGCTTATATAAATCTCGGTGCCGTCACAAATAAGAAAACTGTTTCCGCCACTTGATATGCATATCATGCGGGGGTAACGGCTGAGGCGAGGAACCCTAATAAAATAGAATTAACCCGGTACTCCGCTTAAATCGCAACACTGCAAATATACAAAAAAAAAACTGTGGACTTTTGTGGAAATAAAACGCGCATAAATGTAATTAAGATAGCAAGAATAAAAGGAGGTTAGATGCATAAATCAATTTTATGATGTGTTTCATTATTATCTTTCCGGACTGGACCAGCAGAAACCCTTACTAAAAAACAGTCGCGTCGCGTTAAAAGGTGATTAACTGATGTGTTTTGAAATGAACGGTAGCAAAAAATAGACGACGTGCGCGCTACGTCCATCCTGATTCTGTTGCGGCTTTACCATCTCTGCGTTTATATCGGTATGCAGAAGAGTTTCATTTAAAAGTTGCTTTAATTCGCAAAGTGAGTTTGCTTTAAACAAACTGTAGACGATACTGTAAACTTTACGTCGAGTTAATATATGTTTTATATAGTTTTTGTTATTTCGTATTACTTTCAAAAGCAAAGAATTAATGTACATATTGTGATACATCTAAGAAAAATAAAGAATTTGTTGGAGTGGTAAATATTATTTTTAATTTCTTTAAAAATATTATCAATAATGTTTATTGCAACAATCATAAATATTGATTATATCTAAAATAAAACTATAATCATATTTCATTGTAAGTATGGAATATATTATCATACTTAATATATTTTGCAACGTGAAAGAAAATAAATTACAAGTTGAGTGAAGATGCTACAAATAGTTATTTTTCTGATTGTATTTTTTTTATAAAATCAAATTCAATTAATTAAAATAATTTAATTTGAGACTCACATACCAGAACTAGATCTAAAAAACAATTCTAGAGAATACTGAACCAAAATACTCGCCAAATAATAATTTAATTTTTAATAGCAATTAACTAAAATAAACTTGATTCAATTTTTGTTCATCACTCCGGTCAGACACATATATGGCAATATTGTTGACAGATCCATATGATTTATAGGAAGCACCAACCTTCATACGACGCCTATCAAAATTTCATGACATTCTGGTTATTAGTTTACAGATTACAATGGTTTTACTGACCCCAGTTTTGTAATTTTAAAAATAATGAATAAAAAATAATTTCGTGTGTTGTTGTTTTTTGAAGGGGAAAAATAGTGTTGAACTCAAACAGTAGTTTGATATGCATTATGGAGACTCTGTGCCATCAACTATTATTATCTGGTATGCTTAATTTAAACGCGTTTGTATAAAAACTGATGATGCAGACAGTTCTCTCAAAATCGGCAGTTGTTACGGAAAACATAAAAAAAATCCACAAAATAGTTTTGAAAGACCATAAAGTGAAGTATTTATAGGAAGTACCAACCTTCATACGACGTCTGTCAAAATGTCATAACATTCTGACTATTAGTTTACAGATTACAGTGGTTTTACTGACCACAGTTTTGTAATTTTGAAAATAGCTCTAGTGAAAGAAATTTGTCTCAATTAAAGAAGTTATTACCAAAATTGAGGCATATTATTATAGCAAAAATTTGTCTTGTTCATAAAAAAATGCAACAAAAAGTTAAAGAAGCGTTGAAATGAATGAAGGAGAGTATGTTGATGAATAAAATCAAATTTCTAAAAAGAAAATGATGATTTTCTTAGTTGAGATTTAAGAAGTACTGTATTGACTATATTTTTAGTTAGTTTTTTTTTATAAATAAATATGTATTATTCCAATTGTAAATTTATTTGAAAATTAAATAAATAAATTAAATGAATTTAAAGGTAAAAAAATTGTTTAATTTTTTATAAATAAAATAATTGATTTTACAAAATTGTTGAATGAATTGTAAATATAATGGAAAATTGGTTTCCACTTTGTAAAAGTATGAAAGTAATTTGTTTAATAAAAATTGGAATAACTGTATCGATACAGATTGTAATTATATTGCAATTAATTTCGGAGTGCAATCTACTTTACGGCCGTTTTGCTTTTGTTATTCGTGATAATTAAAAACTTTTTCTTCTGTTTTGCAACAAATTCCATTTCCGTTTAATTAAACTATCATTCAATTAATAGATGCGAACAGGCCAGACCGGACCATTGAAAAAGGGATTTAATCAAAGCACGAACTGGAAGTAGCACATCAAAGTGATAAATTTGATTCGACAAAAATAATTCGGTTATATCCGTTAATTATGAAACCGCTTGCTCTTTTTTTTTTCTCTCTCTCTCTCTGTTACGCGCTTCGGTCGTCCCGGAATGCGAAATGTAATTGGGCTGGGAGAGTGGAGTGAGGTTGAACGAAAAAAATGGGAGATTTAATGCATGGGACGCTTCTGGATTCATGTTGTTTCCGGTATACTTCATGCATCGGGATAAAATTCAGTTTGTGAATAGATTATGGTGATAATGGTGGGCCTGATGAGCTCATCACGACACGATTACCGTCATATTGCTTTAAAACGTTCATTAAACTTGATTAAAATTGCATCCTGATTATTATTATTTTTTTTGGGGGGAGCATCCACCAACATCGTTCGTCCATTTTGTGTGCTTAGTACTTTTAATCGGAAAAACGGAAAATGGACTGCAAAATATCACTGCAGAACAAATGATTCTGCATTGTATAAATTGCAACCTTCATTTATTTCCCTCTGTGGTTACCATAAAACACATTTATGATATAAATTGATATAGTGCACACCTACATACAAATATACAATGTGGAAACGCAATTCCATTATTTCCTCCCATCGTCCGGTTTTTGGGGGATGGGTTCTGCTCTTCCGAATCGATCTCGAAATTAAATATTTCATCGTGCGAATTATTGCTTCCATAATGCCGCTGGAAAGAAACGGATTACCCGGATTAATGCCGAGTCGGCTGTTACATTGTAAACAAAATCTACGCTCGTGCATTGAATGCGATCGTATAGCTGTAGATGTTAATCAAGTAACAGTTACTAGCTTGGAAACTAACAGTTAGTGCAGCAGTTAGATTCTATTGTTGGGCCATATAGGATACGGGACTCTTTATTAGATTTCATTATACTCCGGAAATTTAATCCCTATGCTAAATATTCTCCCTTACAGTATTTAATATACAAAGTGGTGTCTTTCTAAATTTCTATTACACTCTATATTATTAATAATAAATATTGATTTATTTTGCAACGCGTAGTATTTCTTCGTAATTTATCCGCAATATTTGTTCTGAGGACTTCTATATACTTTACAGACAACAGTTTGCATATTATATATAAAACTTTATACACGGTAGCGAACTTCGATGCTATCAAAGAGACACACAGAGATAAATTTAAATCCCTACAGACAACAGTGACTGTTGCTTGAAAAGTAGAAATTCGTTATGATTATAATGGATTGCTTTTCTAACTCTTCATTCTTTGAAGTTCATATATAATATTTCAAAAATATTAAGTCAAAGCAACATGAGAATGTGGGAATACTCGAATATTTTATTTTATCCGAAACCATTGAATACCGAATTAAAACTAAACATATATATATATAAATATTGTAATACATCGTATACATCAGTGATTCTCAAAATGTGCGCAGCGGCTCCCCGGTGCCACGAAATATTCAATTAAACAATTCGGCAATTTTCTTGGAATTTACAATTTCCGAATTTTTACGCCATCAATCGTATATGCTGAAAAAATTCCAAGAATTTAACAACTTTCGAGTCTTTCATTGTTTTCTTCCCAAACGCAAAACCGCAAACCGAAAACAATTGGAAACCTCTGGTATACATGGTATATATGAGCGCATATTGAAAGTCCTTAAGTCCAAAAATGAGAGAACTACAGATTCAGAAAAGAAAATATGGAAATACGTACTATTTATTCAATAAGTTATGAAATTATATCATTCATAAATTTAGTCGTTTTGTGTTTTTTGTATTTTTTTTATTGTTTTTTCAATTTGTCTCTCTCATATTATGGTTATGCAATATGATGAAAAAAATGTAATAAATAACTCAACTAATTTGAGTGAAATTCAGAATACTCGTAACATAGAGACCTTTAATTTTCAATATTTTATAATAGTTGTAAACTAAGTTTCTCATAATTTGCAGAAACCATACCATACCAAAGATAATAACTGGGCACCAAATAACTGGAGCAAGGAATAAAAGCATGACTGTCTTTAAACGATAGATAATTAATAAAATAATTTGAAGAAACTCGCATATAATTATAAAAAAATTGTAATATCAAATAATAATAAATCTACTTTGAAACCCAAGACCAAAAATAATATCATTTATTAATCACAAATGTGACCAAAGGGATATCGACGTTAGTCTTTCCGCCCAGACACAATCAAACATTTACTGTTTTACAAAAATTATACAAAAAAAATAAAAAAAAGGAAGGAATATAAACCAAAAACCAAATTAAAGTAAACACTTCAGAGAAAAAAAAATTATTCATTTAGTCATTTGGCCGAAGACTAAGAGTCCAAAACTGGACAGAAGACTATCCTCTCTTCATGACGAAAGACCCGGCAGTCCCCTGAACCAGACCCGTAGGTGATTCCAGCTCTGGGTCATCCAGGTCGAACATCAGAATGTAGATATGATTTCCCGAGAAGCAGACGTGTGTGTCGATGTTGTAGTTGTTGATAAAATGCTTCTTTAGAGGCACGATTCTCAGAGCCTTTCGACGAATTTAATTTATTATTGTAGGTGTTAATTATGTTGTTGTGTATTGTTATTGGCCTGTGGATTCTGTTGCCAGTAAGATCAGCAGGCAAATCTTTAGTTTTTCTTTATTAAGTGGTCTAATCTTTGCATTAGGCACACTCGGGATGGGTTTGGTAGGTCTCTTCGGACATTTTGACGACCATACGACCATACGATTCTCGGAGTCACAAGTCTTGCATTTAGGTGGAAGAGGCGACTTGCAACGGTGAGTCGGATGAGGGCCTTGGCATTTGGCACATGAAGTTTTGTTGTACCCAAAACCAAATTCTGCATATTCATGTTTATTTTGATTTGAATTTTTCATTTTATTTATTTGATTTGTTATGTTTCTTTTGATCAACAAATATATTTTATAAGATTTTAATTATAATAATTATATTTATTGTTACAGATTGTTATTGTTATTATAACTAAAAATATATTTATACAATAATAATAGAGAAACAAAAAACTATATATATTACGGTTACGAGGGCAGTTTTAAAAGTTTTAAAAACTGTTCAATCTGTAGGAATCAGTATGGCATCATTTTTTGTTATACAAAGTGTTAATAGTTTATTCTAAGAAAGGTAAGAGCTTGTTGGTACAATTAGATAGAAAAATCATAATAAAAAACCTCAGAAAAAAAAATATACCACATTGATTTAATTAATGAATTAATTATAAGTTAATGTATACAGATGTATACTGATGAGTTCAATTGTACCGCTAGCCTATTTGCTTAACGTCCTTTTTGTGACAGTTAGTAAATAAAATTTCTGTTAAATTTTTTTTTTTTAATATAAAATCGATATTTTTACATCCTATTATATATTGTGAGCTTAAAATACTAAAATATATTAGGCCAAAGTAGGGCTAATAAAAATTATCTAACAAATAATAAAAAATATATTGGTGCCATTGAAACATTAGTTCATACTGACCTGAAGACATATTATTTCAAAGAAATGTTCTCACGAAGAACAATCTTAAAGGTAAAACATTATTGTCTCAAAAAAAAAACTGAATGAATATTTATAATCATATAAAAATCAAGATAATAATATGATTTATGACAACATTTGAGGATTCCTGTTTATGAAAATTTTTAGGACGGATTTGTTTATAATAGTCAAATAAACGTTAGAAATTTATAATCTAAGGTCCTAATTTCATTTTAAAGTATGTACATATTTTCATACAAATTTATTTTATTAAACATATGGCAAAAATTGTTTGATATGATTGTTTGAAATTTTTCCTGCAATAGTTTTCAGATATTTTGTAAATAAATATTTCTTTGAAATGTATTAATCTTATTCTAAGAAAATGATTATATAATAATGTTATAAATGATTTCTGATATATAATTATATTTTTTATCTAAATTTTTGGACATTATTTTAGATTCGTAGTGATTTTTGTTAATAGATTATCTTGAGAAAAGTAAAACTTCGATAGATTAATTAAAACTTGAAAGATGACGTGGTTTACTTTCACACTCGTATATAATTTTATTTTTAGTCATTTTTATTTATCTTTTTGTTGTAAATACTATATTCTTACATCTTATTGTATATACACTTTTTCATATAAATTTATTTTATAAAACTAATGGCAAAAAATGCGTGTTTGCAAATATTGGATTTAAAACTGATGATTCCTTCAGTAGTTTTTTGATATTTTTTAGTTAAATGTGTCTTTGAAATGTGTTAATTGATTTCTGATGATATTTATATTATTATATTTTTAATTTATTTTATTTTATAATTATATACATTTTTTGAACAAATATTGTACTTTATTTATATAATCAAAATACACATCCGGATTTCATGCTTTGAAGTTTCTCATAATAGCGCCCCTATATTAACCCAAATTTTCTGAACGTATGTATTTCCAACCCCATGTGCACACATGTATAATAATAATTAGCTCCAATAAACGTCGGTTTACATTAACCGTGGCGGAATTACAGGAGCGAAGACTGTATTTGTTGACAAAGTAGGCCATAATTATTTGACAGACGATAGATTCAGTCAAACGTGTAGTTACTAAATCATTGATTTATTAGTTTATATAGAACTCGCCCTCGATATAAATAGATAATACCAAGAAAAAATTAATACTAATTGAAAAAGTTTGAACAGTTTCATTGATCACCGCTTTTGTCACCCTCCTTTTTGGCATGAATACCAATTCGAAATTTGATTTTTTTTATTCGTTTCCGAAAGTTTTATACAACTTTTTAAATTGCATTTATTTTGTGAATACTGCGCATAATTTAACTGTTATTCCATTACATGTTCATCACGTATTTAATGCTACAACAATTTTATTTTATTTCAAATTTTTAATAGTTTTATCTAATGGGACGTTGTATTTTTTTTCTACTCGATATTTACAATAAATATTGAAATGTGTAAACTAAAATAAATAAATTCTTGAATATCTTTTAAAAATTCTGTATACCAAATGTTGTTACGGAAAAACCATACTACGTTTGTATGTTGAGCAACTCGGTGCAAGATTTACTGGCATGCAAATTTATGTGATGTGAATTCATGTTTGTAAATTGCATGAAATGCGGACGGACAGCGTTTTTACATAAGAACGAGGAAGATTATTTTTGTCCGTTTAATTGGAACGGATGACTGCACGGTTAATATATATATATGGTATAAAAAAAATGGTAGAATAAATATGAAAAGAGTGACAGACAAATTGTAATATAATAATGCATGTATTTTAACCGAGAATGCATTTATTAATGCTTATATATGAAAATGCAAGTGTTAAACTGATTATGAAGAAAAATAAACTTTACTTATCAACCTCATCATCACTGAAAGGAATTGTATTGATTATCCAAATGTTTATAAACCGAAAATACATTATATTAATTCCTACAGCAAAAAACCAACAGAATAAATCACATCATACAGACCAATAAGCATATCTACCAATATTATCAAAATTATTTTAAAAACTATTGCAACCTATAAATGCGTTAAATAAACTGATACAAGACCATCAGCAAACATGGCACAATAGAGCAAGTAAAGAGAACCGTAAACTTCATCTACCAAGCCTTATAAAAAAGAGATATTGGTCGGATGCGTTTTTGGATATATTGGAAGTATTTGACAAATTACGACACCTCCGTCTACTATAAGAAATTCAGGAGAACTTGTCATATAATTACTATAAAATATTAAAATTTCATGTAAAAATTGAAGACGATTAATAGAATCAGTGGTAGAACACAGAAGTATTTTTGGAACACTGCTGTATCTTTTATACACCGCAGACATTCCTAAAACTAGTAATAGTTGATATAGCAATTTTAGCATTAAGATAAATTAAATAAAGTAAATTACAGGAATGGCTTAAAAATGAAGAATATCAGTTAACGAACTGAAATCTGTAAACATCACATTTACAGTAAAGAAAGACACCAGTAAAAAAGTAGTCCAGCAGTAAGACTTAATGGACAAGATATGCTCAAATCAAATAAAATCATATAAAGTCAAACCTATTTTTGTGCGGATAAGGATCGCATAAAATAAAATATTTTTTGCAACAAATTTAAAAAAATATTTTTTTATACGGTTAATAGGGACCACATAAAAAGATCCATTACTTGCAGAAAACTTTTAATGTGAGACAATGAATTACATGGCTCTAAATCCTTCAGCTGATTATAAAACCGTATAGCTTTAATTAATTCTCCGTCAATGGGGATTCGGTTTTGAGTTAATTCTTGACTCCACAATGAGAGAGACATTTCCGTTTTCTCTATTAAAATGTTTCTTAAATAGGATGCTCGTTTAGCGGATACGTTTTTGTATGCCTCTTATAGTGGATTCACCTAATCCAAATTCTTTAACAAGAGTTGTGGATTGCAGTTTTAGTTTCTAAGGAAATTGTCTTTTACTTCGATTAGTTTTTGCTTTATTCATTTTCAGGGATTGTGTAACAATAAAATAAAAATTTATATCTAAATAGAAAAAACAATAAATTTACCTTCAATTTACTCTTTGAAATGAATTTTATCTTAATGGTTCAGAAATATGTAAGCATTTTGAAGGTTGTCAATTAACTAAAGTGATTATATAATTCAATACATATGTAATGTAATTGGCTAACAAAATATTTTTGTAATGTGATGATATATCAATGTATATAATTTTTTATTGATAACTTCATCATTTATTTTCTAATTTGATTGAAATTTTGAAATGACTGTTATTATATTATACTGAATATTTTCTTTCATATACCGCACAAAAAAAATCGTACAAAAACAGCTGGTTATTGGGGTATATCTTGGAATTATTAATACAGAATAAAGTGCTATGAACGTATGGTATCCAAATGTGGGGTGTCTAGTACTTTTTTGTAATAAAGCAAATGTAAATAGCAATTCGTAATAAATGGTAGAAAATATTTTATTACTATAAATATTTTGATGAAATACAGTAATAACTTCAACTTTACTTAACTACCAAAATTTATTTGCGACTAAAGAATATGATAGATATCAATGACGATGATGAAGGTAGAAATAAACTTGAGGTAAAATGAAACATTTCGTGTTCAAATATTCTACCCTCCGAATCCACATCAAAATAAGACATTCAAATGATTACAATAATCTTCTTCAAAAACCTCTCAATGCTTTTCCATATTTCAAAACCAAATATTCGGCAGATTCCAATAATGGCGAAACTTTTCAGCT
Source organism: Nicrophorus investigator (assembly GCA_963457615.1). Classification (NCBI taxonomy): domain Eukaryota; kingdom Metazoa; phylum Arthropoda; class Insecta; order Coleoptera; family Silphidae; genus Nicrophorus; species Nicrophorus investigator. The sequence continues at coordinate 17,412,592 of OY735140.1, read as the reverse complement.
CCGCGTGTCAAAATTCGAAAAAAAATAGCTTCACTCTGGTGTCCTGTCAATTCAATAATTTAATGCTAACAGTGTTTTGCGTTTTCATATGTATTGATCGGGGGTGATTTCCAAAACTATTCGTATGTAATATCCAAAATATCACCTCTAATACATGCGTAAATTGATTCCCAAAAATACAAATATTTCTTTACTCTATAAATTATATAAGATTTCTATAAAATATCCACCCCAAGGTAAAATATGGAATATAATCCTTTTAGTTACTGCTGCTTTTTTTCATAAATTTCATCTTTTGTGGTTATATATAATTCTCATTCTCATTCATCTTTGTCCTTTGGCCAAATATATTTATAGTTCTCTATTTAAATTTAAAGTAGTTTATTTCTTTTCAGGTTTTATTTTTATATTCGTATTTATCATTATATACAAGGGCAGTTTTAAAAGTTTTGAAAGCGATACAAATTATTATTAGTATTAGATGATGATTTATTTTTTCCATGTAGAATTAAAAATGAAAAATGTTGGTGCAAGATTGTCGAATTTCTCAAACGTCATTGGATCGTTTTAACAAAAATAAAACTGATTTAGTTCATCAATTTATGAAACTTGGATTCACCATTATACAAACATTGATGAAAGAACAAACTAAACAAGAAGCTGGTTTAAGTGCGCCAAAGAAAGTAAAGACTGTTCAGTAGGAAAGTTTTTTTTTGATGCAAAGGGAAATTTATTAATTGATTAATAATAATTATTAATAAATTCAATGGAAATATTCGTGAATTCGTAATTTTCATAAATGTAAGCTAGTAATAATCTATAATAATTATAATTATATATTATGAATTTAATTGAAAATGTTTTATCTTTTATTAATATTACAATTTATAAGAAATAAATTAATATTGTATATATATATATTGTATTATAAAATTACTTCATATAAAACCCCTTAGTTTGTCTTTTAATTCAATAAAATAATTACTTAAAAAGATAAATCTCGTTTGAAAATGAGTTTCGGAATGTTTCATAACTAAAAATTACCTTAAAAGTTACAGGCGAAATTTAAAGCGAAACAACGTTTGTACAAGCTTAATTCCGAGTGATTCCGTGGGACCGCTGTAAAACGGCTCCCAGTTCGCAACTTGTCTTCTAAAGTTAGAGAACGAATGAGTTCCGATTGTTTTTATAATGCAGCTCCATTGGAATATTTGTTGAAAAATAGTTACATTTATGCCAGTTGGACAAAGTTTTGAACGCTGGAGCCCGTTGCATACATAGGGAACGAATGAAACTTTATAATTTCCAAAAACAACCTTCGTCTCTAATTCCATTTGCCCGATCCGTAAACTCCACTACCGATGGCCGACATCGAGTATTTCGCTTCCGCAATAAGTGGCTTAAATAAAACGAAATAACAACATCAAATGCAAATAAAAAAAATAATAGGAAACAATATAAAAAAGTCTAGCAAATCACTTTTAATTAAAAGCGAAAATTGAAATCTATGCTTAATGGCCAAACAAACGTGCTAAAAAAAGTTTAAATTGGAGCTGAACTATATTTACGGTTTGAAGCTTAATTAAGGAAATTACGATAGTTTCCTTTCAACTTTAATGACTTTTCTTTTCGAACTGTGAATCAATTCCTTTGCAACACGTTCGACGACGTCTGATAAATATTGGCCGTAAACTGTTTGCACCAATTTTTTTCTTAGTGCCGTTGTGCAAATATGTGCCAAACGGTGAGAGGGTGAAAAAAGGCGCGCCCTGCCCGACAACTATTTGAACTTGTTAGTGTTTGAACTTGATAAATGGCGAACATCAAACACGGCTGACGTGCGTAAATCGATTGTGCAAATTATTACGCTAACCAACTACCGTACACACCCGCAATTTAATATGTACTGATCAAAATTTGCACACAATTAATTGATCAAATTTTGCCACGTTGGTAAAAGGAGAAAGTATGTATATAGTTACAAAGGTGGATGGCGAAACAATAGCAAATTTAATACTGGTTTTTCGCAAAAAGCCCGGGCGTTCGCTAAAGTTGATTAAATATGTAATAAATTTTTCTTCCTTGATTCAGTTACTTGTGAAAGTTGAATTTATCAAAATTTACTTTAATAACTGGCGGATTTTTCATGTTCATTAACTGCCAATTGTTTGACTGCGTATAAATACGTAAATTAACATGTGCATCTGAAATTGAGCACAATTTTTATAAAAATTATGTAATTAAGTCTCCCATTCTAATTTATTCGTATATGTGTACACGAATTTATTTTAGTTCAGTACACACCGAGTGGGAAATAAAAAGTGCTGAATGGATATGATTTTCGAGTGGTTTATACACTCGTTGCGTTAGAGAGAGAAATGGGGATGATGCTTATTCAGCAGATACGAATTCGAGGTTAAGTAATTACAAAACGTAACGTGGAGATGATAAAAAAAAGATTAAAAAAAACGAAATCCTGATTCGCCTCACTTTTTTTACAATGTTATTTTATTTTACTAATTAGGTAAATCCGTTTTGCTTTTCCATGTATTTCCTGTTTAGAGTAACGTGTGCATTTTTTCGCTCCCGTTTCGTTATCGTTTAGAATACTTGGATGGAATATATAAACAACCTTTCGCTACCTTTACACCGGTCCTAACTGATCTACACTTCTTGCATTTTAAACTCGCGAACTGCCTACAAGCCTTTTACTGTTAATTAGTTAATTTCAAAGTGAATTGCTTATTTTCTCCGGCCGACGAATGGAGAAAAAACCAAAGCGATTTCGTCGGCATCGAACATCGGATGTGTGTATACTAGTGCATGCGTTTTTAATGACGAAACCACAATACAGATTTTCCATTCGACTCTACTTGTATGGAGGAGAGGTTCTTCCCGCATCGGGGGGTCCATCCTTTAGGAGCTGCAAAAGGAAGGGACTTTCCTTTGAAGTCGCTCGGTCGGACGGCCATCGTTTTCGTGTGCGGGGAATTTAAAATTCGCAATTTGAAAGATTTACGGAGGTCCCCGATGCAAGATGTCTAATGATTAAGATGCAGATGGCCGGAATGGATCAAATTTATCATTTGATTTGCGGAGCAGAGGCCTTCCGGCTCTAAAAGATTATGCAAACTCGACATTTATTCAATACAAGTGAAACGGTGCAAGCTCGGAACGAACATTCATTATCCTCAATTCCAATTAAACTGGATGCTGTATTTAGATAGGAAATGAAATTGACTGGAGCGCATTTAAAATTGCTTCGTTTTATGCAAAACCAGGTGACATTTTTATTGTAACGTTATTATTTCTTATAATAATTATATTAATCTATAAAATTAAACTCTACAAAAAATTACAATGCTTACAAAGACAAGAAGCAAAGCTAAGAAAATATTATTGGGGATCGTAAAAGATACATTCCCAATATAGTAAATAATAATCCAGAGAAACACATTAATTTACAAACACAAAAATAAAATAATTAAAACTAAAACTACGCAACACGAGGAAGAGACAACAAGAGACCTGAAAAGAACAAACTAAACACTTTGAATAGCAGTACATTGGTGAGAGATCCAAGAATTGAATACAAATAAAATGAAAATCTCATTTAATTCAGGCTCACTTGCTATACCAGTCTTTATGACTACCGAAAGGATTGTAGCAATACTAGCTACATATTAAATGTAAATACAGTATTTTCGGACTATAAGACTAAAGTGACCACATTTTCATTGAGACAAAGCGGGACAAATGGGTTGAAATGATAATTTTAGTTATGAATAATTATTGGTAACTATAAAAATATTTGTAAAAACCAAAATTTGAATAATTTTAATTAATTTAAATTTTGTATTTAAAAACAAATATAATTTTCTTTGACCGTTATATTTTTTAACCAAGTGAAATAGATTCGGATCATTTATTAAAATGTCGTGAAATTTCTCACATGAATTGGTCAAATTATATTTTACGCTTAATAGAGATTTTAAAGTTTTAATGTTTAACTGCGTTTTTCAGTTGTCCATATTTTATTGATACTAGGAAAAACACGTTTTGTTGCTGCAGGAACAATCCTGAAAAGGAAAGCGCGTATTCTACAATTTTTAAAATGATGAAATAACTTCGTCCATTTTTTGTCTCTTTCCACATTTGCAGACAATCAACATTTATTTTTTTCATCAGTAACGTATCTTTTGATAACTCATCAAAAAGATCATATTCGCAAATATTAAATGGTTACTAATATATTGGTTACTAATATATTTAAAAGATTTTTCCACATATTCCAATAGTATCTCCTTTTGTAATGTCACACAATGACATTTTTTAATATCCTCGAATTGAACTGTCCATTATTATAAAAATTTCTGAATTCTTTCAGAAAATTCGGTCGTTTAATGGCACCTTGTTCTTCGAATAACTACAGGAACGGTATTGAATTTTTGTCTCCTTCAATAATTTTCACAGCATTGTAAAATAATGTAGCTTGGTTATGGATGAATTGAAGCAAAATTTGTAATGCGTCATTTTCAAAAAAAGCTGCAATATTCTTGAACATTTATCTTGTGATAAAATCATACTTTTATCTAATGGTTCGTATATTTTTAAAATATTTTCTACAGCTGGTAAAAGACCTAACCAGCGTATATACTGTAACCAAGAATTATTTTATTCAATATAAAAATACGAATAAATTTTTGTAATAATATTTTCAACATCAACTGTAAGTCAGATGCTGTTTGTGCTGCACAACCTACTCCAATATTTTTTTGGTTCAAATGTTCGTTAAGTTTTGTAAAAACGTTATTGATGCATCTTCTAGCCTTTCCACCAAAATACGTTAGTGATATCCGCACAATAGGCAATAATTTTATTGTTCAAATTATTCTTTTTTAAAATAGTATTTATTAAATCAAAAATTATTTGGGAAGTTTCACTCGGCAATGAAACAATATCTAATTTTAATTCCTGTTTTTGAATCAAAAAAATCTAACAATTGTGGGAAATAATTTTAACTCTTTGTGGTTGGAAGCATCAGAATATATGGATATAAATGTGCATTTATCTAATTCTTTCTGCAATTGTGAAAACGAATATGGTAAAAAACATTACAAATAATTGCTTCGGTTTTATCTTTGCACATGCAATTTTTTTGCCGTACAATGTTTTAATCATTTGCGACGTACAATTCATTGATCTGAAACTTTGATTGTGGTTTATGGTGTGAAAAGCAAATAGCCCTTCAGCTGTTCATCCGTATTGCCAAAGCTAGCACTGCGAAAAAAACTGTTCCATTTTAGACGAGGAAACAGCATTATTCAAAATCTTCTGTTCCTCACTATATATTAACTATAATAATTAATAAATAATAGGTAATATATTTTTACAGTACATTTAAAATAAGAATTGCAGATATTTTCAAAAAGCGGGACATTTTTAAAAATTGGCGGGACTGTCCTCCAAAAAGCGGGACTGTCCCGCCAAAATCGGGACGTGTGATCACTTTATATAAGACGCACCTTTTTACATTGAAAAATGGACTCAAATTATGGTTGGGTCTTATGGTCCTAAAGGTAACTTTAAAATATTATATGAAGGTAGGTATGACGCAAGTTATCTCAAGACAAGCAGGGAATAACCAAGACCTACAGTCTTTGTCTATTATTGTCGATAGCTACTATTAGGCTTAGCCTATAATCTTATGTGCTTTTGTACGATTCATATGAATTACTTTTTTAAATCTTCAATATTTTTTTTCTAAAATTAGAAAAAGATGGCGTAAAACAAAAAAAGACGTGAAGTATAAACTAAATATGATCCAAAAAAACATTAAAATGTATTTAGAATACTAAAAATCATCCTATAAATTTAAAGTGCGTCTTATAGTACGAAAAATACGGTAATTATAAATACAAATTATTTAAAAAATATTGCAAATGGAATTTATATTTTGTGAAAGATACTTGTAAAAAAAGTAAATAAAATGAATACATTGTTAAATAAGATTAAGAAAATAAATGTATTTAATTTTAAATTATACTTTTCGTTATTTTTTATAAAATAAATTAAATTGATAGTAGTAGTAATTGATATGATTTATAATATATTAGAAAAATATTTTTAAATTTTAAAAAACTAAGTCTCAATAATTATATAAGGGTAAAATAATGTTTTAATAGTTGTATTTGTTTATATGAAATAATAATTATTCTAAATTATACGTAACAGTTATTATTAATTATATAATTCTATTGTAAAATAACTAATAAATTTGAAATTTCAGACAGTTTTCTTAATTAACTGCTTTAAAAAATATATAATTGTATTTATAGTTCATTTTCTAATCTATAACCCATTTCTACGAATATCTGGAACAATATTATCTTTTAATTTTAAAATTAAAAATATCCGTAATTGGATAAACGATAGATGAAGTGGTGCATGTCGACCATTTCACAATTCCGGCGAAGAGCGAATGATTAAATAAAATTAAATTTCTTCAATTCCAATTAACATACGTGCACAGTGCGAGCCGTAAACGGAACCGGAATAAAGCGGAAAATGCAAATTGGCCGAGTGTTTAAAATCATTTTATTGGTTCAACGTATGCCGGAGGCTTAATTCGAATGTGACTCGAAAGGCCCTTTATTATTCAGAGCTCGCAAATGGTCGGGAATGGGAAATGCATTTTGCGGCTGCCGCTTGAAAAATTCATGCACCGGCTTCGGATGAAATCTTGTATATTTCTGTGCATATTGCGCGCCAGGCATAAATCTGTTCTCGACCAATGTTTACTCAATGGGGATTCCCCGGCGCACCCACAATATTTTCATAAACAATCAAATTTACTTCTTTAAATTTTTATATCTTTTTATATTTATTTTCAATTTTATATTTTTTATATCAAACATATTTCGATTTGACTTTTTATTTAGTATGTATATTATATTTGTTACCCTTAATTACCCTTATTGTAATTGTTACCCTTAAGGATCTGGTATATAACAAAGACACACACAATTACAATACAAGAAAAAAGGAGGATTTATGAACAGAAAATGAAACAAATATTATGAACAGAAGTTTATTGGTTTCTGGCAGTGTAGAATACAATAAAGTTCCAGATAACATCAGGAAAGAAAAGGAAACTATAAAATTAAAAAAAAAACTTAGGGATCACTACAAAGAAAAAAACAAAAAATCATAGTATTACTTTTTCATTTACAATAACAATACCAGTTACAAGGATTGCCTGGAGAACTAAAGATGAGGAGGGCTAAATGTAATAATATTATTTAAAAAAACTCTGAAAATTGTAAATAATTGTATATATATATAAATAAAAAATAAAAAATTGTATATCGTAACTTTTAATAGCTTTAATGGCTTTATCTATTAATAATTTGATTTTGATACTAACTAGCAAGTTTCCACGAAACAGCAGGTAAGTTTCATAAACTTTATTTCAAATTATTCGCCTCAAGATATTCATTCCCAGATATATTACTTTGTAAGATTGCGGTTGATATTGGAAATAATTGATAGACACGTCATTATATTTATAAATCAGATAAATTGCAATTTTAAGTTAATTCAATATATACAAATTTCATGAATAATACAAATTATAAAATAGAACAAAAACTATATTTTAATTTACATGCATAACGTATTAAGTGCAAGTTGAAGGATTAAAAGACGGACATTTAATTTGACTGTTAAAAAGGAGGCTTTACAATGATTTGTCGTCCAGTCATCCACTATGCCTCAATTTTGTTTATCACTTATCGGACACCTACACTAAATAATAATTACCGTGGCGGAGAGACTATCACTCCGAGCAATTACCAAAATTAGAAACTCCGATAATCCAATTATTAATCCTCCTAATGATTTATTACACAGAAAAATAAATATAACACAAGTTTTATTACAAATTATTTAAAAAAATACTCCAGACATTCCAATCTTGATTCACCGTTTTCGATCTGAAGTCACATTTCCCGCAGTATTTTGTATAATTATTTCCCGTGCGGAATTTTTTGTTCTTCTATTATTATTGTTTTATAAATATTTTCATAGTTATTATATGATATATATCTGTTACAATAAATATAATTATTATTATATAAAATAGAAGTTTCAATAATTAATTGAATTTGTTTATTTAATTTATATATTATTTTATTATTATTTGGCGGAATCAAACAAACGTGTAAAACATTTTTTCATAAATAAAAAATGAACTGTAAAACAAGTTTATTTTATGCTGCAAAGCGAAATTTGAAAAATAAATTGTAAAATCTGTAAATATATTGTAATTATGTAATTAATTGATAATAACTACGGTCAATAACCTATTGTATTTATATGTACAATATTATTATTAAATAGAATGTAAAATATATAGAATACAAAAAATAAACGACTTATACAATAGCCTTTTGTAGCAGTTGAATTTTATTTTATCTTATTGTATTAATTATTTTTTCTATTATTTTTGTAATTTATTGCTCCAATAACTATAATTATTAGAAATCATTTGAAATAAGAAAGAAATAATAATTATTTTTTTATATTAAATTATATTATTAAATAATATTATATAACAGGCACAAAAGCTAAGATAATTTTTCTTTATAAAGTTTATTTTTGAATAACATTTAATATTTTATATTTAAACAAATTTATTTAAAATTGCAATTAAACTAAAATGCTATCGACGGAAGTCTTTCCGCTTAAAATTTATATGTTTATTATTAATAATTAAACGATACATATCCAGTAATAAAATAAAAATTTCATCGCCATTCTGTCCAAACATATAGTAATTTTTTCTTTTAATTTTTGTCAGTTATTGTTTACCAGAATTTTAAAAGACACGTATCTATGTAGATTTCTAAGATGGAAAAACAGGAGCACAGTTCTGTGATAAAATTATTTTTTTTAAAGGTTTATCGGCAACATAAAATCATACCAAGATGGTAAGTAATTAAAGCAGAGGCAGATTTCTTCATTTCCAACTATATACAATGGATTTTAGAATAAACCTGGACGTACAACCGTTGAAAAACTTTATCACTGGCCTTGAAAAACATTAACAGAAAACATTAATATAGTGGACTTTGATATAGTATTAGATGATCATCGCATTTTCATGCATATTTTAATACATCGATTAGAAGCTGGTTCAAGTACTCCAAAGAATGCAGAGATTGTTTTATCATCAGGAAAGAAAATAGACAAATTATGGCATTAGTGTTTTGGTTTACAAAGACAATTTTGTTAATAGATTATCGTGACGAAAGTAAAATAATTATCTCAGATTATTATATAAAAATTAATAAAAAAAGGCACTTCCACTTTCAAAACTTTTCAAACTTCCCTCATAAAAATAACTAAAGACCGCAGCCTTTCTGGCCATTTTAGTATCATTTATATTCGAATTTATATTTACCCGAAATAAATAAATATTTTATTAAATAAATAATTAAATAAATCAATCAGCTTTAGTATATAATATATGCAATAAATTATAGTTACTACGAATTGTAGCAATAACCGTCATACAATAAACAAAATATTAAGTGTAAATTTCTCGAATATATTGACACTCTACTAAGAGTTACATATCAATTATTAGATGAAATGTGGACGCATTTTTTTTCAAATATAAGTTGAAACATTTCCAAATAATAAATATATAGTTTTAAAATTTTCTAACCATCAGACATTTTTCTAATTTCTATTTTTGTTTCAACAATATTTATACATTATTTTTTTTGAATAAGAATAAACAACGTTTATTGGCCAGATAATACCACATAATACAAAAAGGAACAAAAAGAAATATAAATATAAATAATACACAGTTAATGAAAAAAAATCTAACAATATTAGTATGTAACGGTTTTTCCGCCCGTGAATTAAAATGTTCGTAGTATCAGTTAGGATAATCATACATAAATTAAATCTGTTAAACAAGAGAAAAAAGAAAGCAGCAAATAAAGGACATTAGCGATTGGAATATACCCTGGAGAGTACTTTAATTTTGGAAAGGGAAGATGTGTTGGTCACTTTGAACATTATTTTATGAGAAAAAATAGTGGTATCTATCAAGCAGAGGAAGAAGTTAGGTTTGACATGTTTGTTTATTTGGATGTCGAATTCTGGTAAAGATCCGAAGGGCAGAATGCTCAGACACGAATAGGTTTTTTAGGACTGGATGTCGGCATTACGAAAAGAGGGAAATGTAGTTCAGGATCAGATGACAGAAGAATTTGTAGATGGAAGTTTGACAATGGATGGATATTATTGAGTTGCGAAAGGTCGAGAATCAGAAATGTTGGATCTAGATTTTAGTTTGGATTTGAGTTGTTTGGAATGGGAATTGAGGTTCAGCGTTGAATTTAGAAGGATTCCAAGGTATTTTACTGAGGACGAAGAAAATATGGGCAGGTTTTGAATAGTGACACATAGAAAAAAGGGGATATACGATGATAGGGAACCAGAAGTTTAGTTTTTGAAGAATTCATTTTGAGGTGTCATTTGTGGAACCAGGAGAGAAGGACATTTTTTTAATTTAATTGGATTTGTTTCCTTTTTATTTTTCCCCTACAGTTTATTATACTTTGGGACTCCTTTTACCGTGAGTATCACTATTTTAAATTTATGAATTTTAAACTTATCCGCATCTCTATATTTAGGATGTGTGCTTAGAGATCTGTCCTTAATACTTATATAAAATAATAGGCATCGTTTATTGGTCAGAATACAAAAATAATTATAAAAAATTAAATTATTGAGAAGATAAATAAAAATAAATTTATTAAAATATAGTAATCTATATGAACAAAACAAAAATATATTCAAAAGTAAATATTAATGTACCTGGCCATACGTCTATCAACCTAGGTCTTTCCGCTCGAGAAGTTAATAGATTAAGGTGTTACAAGGTGTTGAAATTAACATAATAACAATTAAAAAATAATGAAATATTTGCTCAATTTCAACCATTATCATTCTAAGTGCTTCTGTCTAATTAAAATAATAACTTGGAACAATTATTGAAATGAAATTTATCTGCAGGAGAAGCGAGTGTTTTTGATTTTTGTATATTAGAAAAATATTATGTTTTCATAACTCATCGATTCGCGCAGATAAAAAATTAAAGGATTTGAGATGTTGAAATGATGAGGATGGTGAGAAACAGGAAAACCGTGTCCCAACTCATGATTTCGGTAATATCTTGGTTGCGGGATGCTTTGTGGCGACGTGCCTCGCACACCAACCGGAAACACGGCCGAATCTTATCTGACTTTAAGCGATCGCGACAACCGCCGCCGCCACCCACGAAAACCCCGGAATATTTATTTGACGTCAATAATTCATTTCCCACTCTAATCCTGAAAGCTGACACTTTAACATGAGATCTAGATTGTTCTTCTGCTTTTCTCTTAAGAAAATTAAAGAACGAATAATTTATAACGGTCAGCCAAAACAGTTTCATCACATTACGTTACGTTATAAAGATATCAATATATCAAGACATGCACGAATGAATATTAATATATGAAATGGTATATTCGCTTGAACTCTTACCATATAATCACATTAACTTCTCATCTATATTGTTTAAAATCTATAAAAATATTTTAAGTACGATTTAACATTGAATTTTGTGAATTTCAAGTTAATTCAGAATATGATCAAAAATTTTAGTTTTGTTTAGAATACAACTCAAATTTTGTCAATATATATGTAAAATACGCATTTATATTAGAAACTTTGGATAATATCTAAATGGTGATTTTTTTTTAAGATTAAGTATTTCATCATCGAATAAAAATGAATAAAAAATAACCTTTACTATTAAGAAAGTAATAATATTTAATTTGCCAATAAACAGAAAATATATTAGAATTATAACGAACTTATATAATCCAGAACTGGAATCATCTACGGGTTCTACCAGTTTTTTTTAATTTCTACAATAATGTTTTAGATTGAATATGTACTCTTCAGACAGAAAGACTTGGTCGATAACAATTTAGTACAAGTTATGGTCATTATATTTATATAAATAATTTAATTTTATTATTTCATTTAATTTTTTTTTATTTGTGATGTAATTTTTACTATTGATTATTCTGACCAATAAATTATATTAATAAAATAAATTGTAATAAAAAAATATATATTTAATATTATTAAATCAACTATTATGAGTTGATTATATATACTTGCACGGCATATTAATATTTTATTTCTTATAATTATCATTTGAATATGTTTTTAATTGTTTTCTGGTTATGTATCTGTTGCAATCATTAAAATTATTATTAATATTTTATATTAAATAATAATAATTTATATTTATTACAACAATTACACAGAAAATATAAAATAAAATTCAATATTGACCATAGGTTTTTCTGCCCTTATTTTATATTAATTTTGTTAAATTTGTAACGATTTTTTTATAAAATATATTTCAATTAACATAGCAAGAATATAGACATCTGTAATACATTGTAACTATAAGCTATTATTATGTGCATAGACTTGATTCAAAATTGCTTGTGTGATATATGAATGTAACCACTCGTATCAGAACATCAAACTTAAACAATACTTAGTCATATGTAAATTACAAACATCTAAAAATTCAATATAGCATTAGCTTCTAAAATTCTCATTCATCTCATAAAGTATTATAAGAATAAATACTTTTAGGTTTCTAATAATATTTTCTTTGAATAGATAAAGTGGGTCCATATATCGCATAAGTCGAATTCGCGTAAATCGGGATACACGTAATCGTGCACAGCAAGAAAAACACTGAAGATCATTATCCGCGCAAGTCAGAATATTATTGTATTAGTATTTCTTACATATCTCTAGTTTATTCTAGCTTCCCAATCATATTTTCATTTGTGTAACAAAATTTAATAAAAAAAATATAATTTTTAGTACCTAACTATTTTTTTATCCAATTTTAGTTTTAAATGCAAATTAATTAAAAAACATCAAAAACATTTATATTTTATTGGATACTGAATATCTAATAATTAAAATTAATTCAAATATAAGAAAAAAATATAAACCAAAGAAATCATCTACATACAGTGACGGATTTACCACATGAGGCGCAATTTAATTTTGAATTTCCTCTAAATATTTTCAATAACACTACATTTTCCATTCTTTCCAGTCTTTGTGGATATCCGTTAATATATACTAAAAATATTTTTATCACCCACAAAAGAATATCATTACTTCCAATCTTAAAATTATTTTATTTTTTTTAATATATTATTTAAATATTCAACTGCTTTTACTGTGATTAGTCTATTGGACAAAAAAATAATTTAAATTATAAGAGACATTACTTTTAGAATTATCACTGAATCTGAATTTTCCTATCAATAATAATAATTATATTTCTCATAGCAGGCAGATAAACAAATAAAACATATTCATACAATAATAATATTAAAAGAAAAAAATCAATTGTTATAAAACATTGTCAGCATTAAATAGCAAATTTTTTACTTTTGTCAATGTTAATGTCAAAAATCTAATAAATATAATATCAATGACCAACGCAAAATAATGATTTGATGAAGAGCAGAACAGTAATAAAACAGAACAAGACAAAATAGAATATTGATAAAAAGCAGGACATTGAAAAATTGAATATATTATTTATATTTATTTTTAATATCTACCAAACCAAATATGAAGAAATGTAGGCACAACAGTAAATATAGAAATATGTAAATTGTTTAGATTTATTTAAAAAATACAACCAAATCGAATTCCCTGAACCTAAAAGCACTAGAGTGAATATGGGAATATTATACAGAATGGGAATATTATATTATACGACAGAACTACGTTTTTTTGCATTACATTCAAACAGATACATTTTTAACAAGTTTTTATTTTTAATCAATGATATAATCACTCGATAAAAATCAATTGGTTTTTGAGCAAAATATCTGGAAATGCTATTTTGGACTTCATCCAAATTTTTTGCCAATTAGAAAATATTGTAGTTACTGCCTTTTGCGTTTTCATCTACAGTGATCAAGCGATCAAAACACGCTTCTGTATTGTGCCGCTAAAGCAATAAGTTGCATGTCGTGGACTGGGTTAGCTTGTGCAGATTGTGCGGGATCAACACAGCTGCTCTGCTTACTTTACCAATCTGCTGCAAATGTTCTTGGATGGTCGACCAAGGTGGGCTAGTTTGACAATTCCTCAATTATCTGACATGTATGTGCTTCCAGTTCTGCTCTTAACATGTTATTGTCTAAAGTTGTTGGTCTTCTTGATGGATACACGTCAAAAAGATCAAAATTACCGGATTTGAACTTAGAAAACTACCTTTGGCATTTACGAACGTCTAACGCAATTGGATAAACATCGGAAATGTTTTTAGTAGCAACTGTTGCGTCTGGTATTTGGCTAACCATTTCACCATAAATTGCAAAGAAAAAATAAGATTTAATTATTTACATGCGCAGAAATGACATTACTTTCCGGGTATACTATTACATATTCGTATAAATGATTTATATATATTTTAAAAATACAACCTAATTCCCCAAACCAAGGTACTAGAATGAATATAAATGTAAAATGTCAAAAGTAATCTCGATGCTTAATTTTTTAATTATTTTCATAAAACCATTGCAATTATTAAACATGTTACGTACTAATATTATATGAAATATGATGTTGTATTAAAATATGAAGTAAATTATTGACAAAGTAATATATATCGGACAATGCAATATTTCATCTTCCACTACTTAAACCAGACAGAATGAAAGCTATTTGAAAATACAGTGAGGCGTGATAAAATACGGTAGGGTCTTTGGATGTAAATTAAAATAAGACTAAAAATGCGATTTATCAAGATTATGTTTCTGGATGAAAAGTATAAAGCGAGTAAAGAGTATCGATGGGATTTGGTGATCCACGTTTCGCTGATGGCCTTAACGAGATTACCGATCAAGTTAGAGCTGTAACGCGAATATCTTCTTTTGAATCGTCGAGGGGCGGATGAAGGGGAGGATGGGGGTCAAAGGGTGGCGCATGGACGCCGTCAATAAGCCTGAAAAGGAGCGCTATCAATCATTCTTTTCATCGGAAGGCCCAGGAAGAGTATAAAAAAACTACGGATGCCTCGGAACCAATAGACTGCCTTGCCTCCTTCCTATCTGCCTCCCGTTTAAATTATGTAATAAAAAAATATAACCACCAAGAAATAGATAATCATCGAACAAATTTGTTCCCTTTGTGTTGGACGAACGGCGGATTGGAGGAAATAACAAAAACCTGGCGAAAAAAGGGGGAATAGAAGTAGTCGTGAGAGATGCGTGGGAAGTGGCATTTTGCCTTATAAATCTTTAACAGTGCCAATTTCTATGTTCATCTATAATTCAGGCATTCAGAAACGAAATATTAAGTTGCGCGGTGTGACGGGAAATAAATTGTCCCCGGGCTTTTCAGGATAGAAGGACTTGGAATGAAATTGTCTTTACAAGTGCGCATGCATACAGTCGCATCGTCTATTCAAGCAGATGATGAAATAAACAGCACAACGTTTTGATTAGTCCCTTGTCACAAACTTTCAACACTTTTTCCGCGTGAAAATAGTTGTATTATTTGAAAGCGAAATCTTCGGTGTTCGTTCAGACGGATGATTGATCGTTCATGTGATTTTATGCGAAACATTTACATCTCCACTTTTTCTCATTGCCTTTTAATATTCTCTTTTAAGCAATAATATGTAAGCTTTCCCAATTAATATAATTTTCTATCCACAACGCATATTAATTCACAAATGATATTAATTTGAACATATTGGATACTAAAAATTCAATAATCAAAGTTATTAAATAATTATTATAAAAATCAAAATTAATTAACTGATTTTATGAGAAATAATTAAAAATACTTGCACAAAAAAAAGCAACAAAATATATGGGAATACAATTTATTTTGTGTTCCAAGAAATTGGATCGTTAAGCTAAATAGAAATAAAATAACATGGCTGGACTGAAAATATGTTACCTCCTAAAGAAAATCTGTTTTCTAACATTTATCAATTTTTTATTAAATAAACTGTCAAATTATTTACAATTTAAATATTATCTACATGGAGTTATTGTATTTAATATTGATCTCTTTTCAATACCAATACTTCATGAATTACGATCATTTTCACTAAAAATATGTCATTTAAGAACCTATTTAAATATTTATCTGTTAACATTATTTCGACGATTTTTTTTTAAATTTCTTTTAAAATTGCTACTACTAAACCACTAATTTCTAAACCACTAACAAACCTCTTTATCGACATTTTTGAAACCTGATGTGAAACTGAATAATTGGTTTTCTAATTTATTATTTATTAACTCCCACAGAAACCACAGACTATTCATTATGGAAAGCCACAAAGAAGCTCCAAAATCCGCAAATAAAAATTCCTCCTATACGTAAATCTAATGGGAAATAGGCTAGAACATGGATTAAGAATGCAAATATATTCGAGAAACATTTAACCAACGTTTTTAAGCCAATAGAATCGCAAATCCCAAAAGAAGAAGAAGAAATAATAAACTTCTTATCCACACCACATCAGATGACCCTTCCGATTGAACCAATATCACCAGCAAAAATTGTAACACATATACAACAGCACATTAAGCCAAAGAAAACACCCGGATATTCAACGCTATTTTTAGGACAGCTCACTTCCCATAGCAATAGAAAGTCACACAAATTATAATGATACCGAAACCAGGAAAACCCACAGAGGAACCTACGTCCTACAAGCCGATAAGTTTATTACCTTTACTTTCGAAAGTATTTGAAAAACTATTGTTTAAGAGACTACAAGACATAATCCACGAAAAGGAGCTCATACCGGACCACCAGTTTGGATTTCTCAGAGATTACAGTACGATAGAACAAATAATTAATTAGTCGTAATGTATTCCTTGATGTGTCACAGGCTTTCGATAAAGTTTGGCATACAGGTTTACTCTACAAAATGCAACTTTCACATAATTTCTATGAAGTGTTGAAATCCTACCTAAATGATCGAAAGTTTTTTATCAAATTGGAGGAAGCACAAACCGAGTTGAGTCCCATCGAATCTGGGCGTCCGACAAGGTAGTGTCTTGGGGCCAATCTTATATCTCCTATACACTGCAGATATACCAACAATAGAAAAACAAACATAGCAACATTTGCAGTTAATACAGCAATCATGTCATGAGACGAAAATTCCATAATTGCATCTCAACACCTCCAAGAAGAGCTTAATTTGCTCGAGATATGGTTCAGGAAATGGCGAATTGCTATAAACCAGACGAAATCGGTCACCTTAAAACGAGACACCTGTTCTCCAGTCAAACTCAACAACAAAGTAGTTCCAGTATCTACAAAGGTGAGATACTTGGGAATGCATCTGGACACGAGAATGACTTGAAAGGACTATATCCAGGCAAAACGTGAACAACTAAAAATAAAATTTAGAAAGATGTAATGGCTGCTGCGCGCAAAGTCGCAGTTGACTTTGGAGAACAAGTTGCTAGTGTACAAAGTCATATTAAAATCAGTTTGGATATACGGTATCCAATTATGGGAACAGCAAGCTCAAGTAATATTATAAAAATCCAAGTTTTCCAATCCAAATGCATTAGAAGACTCGCGGGTGCACCATGGTACATCACCAATAAAATACTGCACCAGGACTTTGGAATAAAAACAGTGGTAGAAGTTGCCAAAGATTTCTCCAAAAAATACACGAACAGGCTTGATTCGCGCTCAATCTTCTCGACAACGGCGCGATTAAAACGCTTCAAGCCCTTGAATCTTCAATTTAGATTTAGTAAAGAATAAATAAACCAATATTATATACAAACGTCACGGAATAGTGCCACTGGGCAACAACTTCCTAATATCAGCCGCAAACCGATTTAATAAATATTTAGCTGAACAAATTGTAAATAAAAACTTCCAATAAAAAAAAATAGTTGTAACAATTTCTGGCAATATTTTGCACCAAACTCCAGTTAAGCTTTCTTCTTACCTAATTTTTCCAAAAAGTTTTTAATTATCATTTCCCTTTATTTTCTTTAAATAATTTCAAAAAATAAACTTGAAATGCTGCTATTATTCCTGCTAATCTAATGATTGAATCGGAGAGTTGACAATACCGTTTTATTTTAGGACAAAAGTGGTTAACAAACAATAAGTAAATAATACCTTAATAACCCGTGCTTTCCATTTGATTTCCATATACAGGCAAATATGTTCTTATATTACATTTTAAAGATCATTTCTGAATGTTAAGCTACTATAATACTACTAACATAAGGGAGATTATTTCCATGTTATATATGTAGATCAAATATACATAAATATATAAATAGTAATTGAAAGAGATTAAAAAGGCTCATAGAAAGACTGAATAGAATAACTTAATCGCTTTAATGCAGATAATCATAGTAAATCCTCCAGGATCCAATAGTTCAACGAAAACAGTGAAGAATAAATGATTTAATTATATTTACTACTTAATTTAGTTACAATCGGTATGGTATTTCGATGCCTTTGGCGATTTGGAGGATGTCCAGAATATCGCATGGAAATCTTTAAGCGAAAACGCGTTTGGCACAAATTGCGGTTAATAATCCCACGAGGATATTGTTTCGGTATTATTGCGGATTAATGGCATGATTCTAGTACCTGCATAAGATTGGATATAGAAGATAAAATAAATCAAAAATTTAGATTTCGCTTTTAGCATTTCGACAAAACACGTGACACGTCGCCGGGGCACCTGCGTCCACTTTTAAATTGAATCGTATAAATCGAAGCGAGTCATCTGTGAAGAAATTGTCAATCCATTTCCTTTCGAATTTCCTTTCAAGATTCATGAAAAAAAAAACTGAATTTACCTTTCAGTATATAAATTATTATGTTTAAATAAAGTTTTATCTTCTAAATGCAATTATTTATAATTAATCACGTTTTTAAATAATTAAAGACAAATGATAGCGAACCTAATTTATCCCAAAAAAAGAAATGAAAAAATATTATTACTGAAATGAAATCAGGAAATATATTATAAAGTTTGTTTTCATATAAAATAACATTTTTCTCCATCAAGATTTTGTTGTGTTTCAAGATTTTTATTTAATCTACAAAAGTTACAAGATACGAGTTATTGAATTGATTTGTCTTTTCAATTCAACGGTAATAAGTTTTTGCTCCCTGCCTTCAGCGACGGATCCTTGGCCACGGTTTATATAATAGTGTGATAAAATTTTATCGCGACTCGCGAAATTATTTCAAAGTTTCTGATTTATTCGCCAGATATCTTGGCAAAAGAAATTAAAACTGGCGCGGAAGAAAAGCCATTTAAGTGGGGCGGCTGCGGCGGCCGAGATATTTAAATGGCTTTCCGGGGCAAAAATAACGGCGCACCCAATTAATTTTGTTCCGATGCAGAAAACACAAAATATGATAAATATTTCTCGTTTTCTCGTTTATTTATATTTCTTCCGGTTGCAGGTTCTTGACCCAAATAAATTCGAATAACTCAATAGATTTTATCGGTTGAAAAATGTTTGATTTATCAGTTTTTATTAGTAGAAATGAAGCTCTGAACACACGGATAATACGAGGGCAGTTTGAAATGTTTTTAATTTTTTTTCCATTTAATTGATCCAACTTTCTTGCTGATGATACTGTTTTCATCTTCATCGGTGCATCTGAACACCACAGATGAAGGTAGTGAATTTAGTAGTGAATTGAAATTTCATTCATCAGTATTATTCTTATTAAAACAATTAAAAGACGCTTGAGAAATTCGTATATGTTTGATATCAATTGTTAACCAATGCTGCACCAATCTTGCATAAAACTTTTTCATTTTAAATTTTACAGGCAAAATATGGAAAACTCGTTATGTTGAAATAATACATACGGATAATAATATTTTTCCATTTAATTGATCCATAATTCTTGTTGATGGAACTGTTTTGATCTTCTTCAGTACAATTGAACTAGCTTATAACTATTGTTTAGATTATTTACCAGAGATGTAGATGCATAATAGTAAATTCAAGTTTCATTCATCAGAATTATTCTTGTTGAAGCAATCCAAAGACGTGTTTATTATCAATTATTAACCAATGCTTCATCAATCTTGCGTAAAACTTTTTCAATTTAAAATCTACAGGCAAAATATGAAACTCGTTATGTTGAAATAATACTAGTCTAATACTATATCATACTGATAATATTGCAATTTTTGAACTTACACTTAATGGATCATCTTCAAAGCTTGTATGCTCTGTTTAAATTCTAATGTTCTTGTGTGGATAGTTAGAAATGTAGAACTTGATTGTTTTAATGTACTTACTATCTTGGTAAGAATTTCTGTTGCCGATAAAATAAAGAATTTTACCATAAAATGATATTTGCGTTTTTCTATCTTAGAAACCTACATAGACACGTCTACTTTAAATGGCTGGAGAACAGCAAGTGACAAACAGATTAAAATAAATATTTTACTATGCGTTTAGAACAGCTGATATAATAAAATGGTTAAAATATTTTAGTTTTATTACTCCATTATATGTGTCACTTTCAAACATTAGCAAACTACCCTCGTACTACACAAAATATTATAAAATTATTCCAAAAATTTCTATTCTAGTGTATAAAGAAATATGGATATAATACAATATAAATCAAGTACAATCTAATATTATTGACTAGAAGATCACCGACACAATCAACTTTCGTTGGAGACTGAAGTGTTACAAGCCTGAAGATCTGCAAAATCGGTTTCAATAAGTGGATGAAATGAGTGAGAAAAGTGTGTTAGAATTATTTTTTGAACATTGTCAGTACTGCAGCTTATTATCCACAGTGATAGATTGCTGGAATTTAGGAAAAAAAATATAAGAAATAATTGCTGATTAGATAAACTGTAATCACATTGTCATGAGAAATATTATAATTATTGGATTTATTTCATGAATTATTTGGAATAATTAGTAGTTGCGAAAAATGCTATCAAACAACATTAAAAATGTTTAGAAAGTGATACTACTTTATCTGCCTAAATTTATCCGTAGATCCCTACGTGGCTAGCATCTCCATAAAATGAATAGTACTTTTCCATATTTTTTAATTTATGTTTTTTTGGTATATACAATTATTTACATTTACTATAAAATATATACAGTTCTTCATGTTTCAGTCCATAGTCTTAAAGGCTGTTATAGCGAATGAGCCTTATTTATTTTACTACATTTTACTGAATATCTACAGGAACATTTAAACAAATTACAGAAATGGCTGAAAAAGAATATCAGTTAACGAATTGAAATCTGTGCATATCACTTTCACACTAAATAAAGATACCTGCTAAACAATAATAATTAATTGCCAATATCTGCTCAAATCAAAAAAAGTCAAATACCATATTTAGGCTAAAAAAAATCAATTGGAAATAAAGTCTATAATACTATATTGCCTTTAGGGCAAAGATTGAAATTATTAGTTACTAATATTAAAGGTAATAATAAAATCAGTATGGACGTATGTTTTCCAATTGTGGGGTGCAGCCAGCAAATCGAACATACAAATTATACAAAGATTTCAATCAAAATGTCTAAGAAATATCATCAGAGTTCATTACCAATAGATAAATACACAAAGGTCTCCATATGGATGTTGTTGATACAACAGCAAAGTTTAGTAAAAAATAGACAATTTCGCTGTAAAGTTCATTTAATGACATTTTTTCCTCACTAATATGTTGCTATTCAAAGTTCTTTTATTTCGGGTCTCATGACGTCTCTTCCTAATGTGACATATTCGTAAATCTCGCTATTTACGTGTAACACTAAATTGGTTTTTATTTTTGATTTTGTGAATTTTACATTATTTCACGAATATTCTAGTTAAAAAATATATATCTAAGTTAATTCAATAAAAACTGAAACAAGCTGAGGTTTATTACTAATAATTATAATCACTTTGTTAGTATTAACTATAATATAATGTTATAAATAAAGAAAACAACGTAATAAAATACATCTATTAAAATAAACATTGAAAAATACATTTAGTCTCTGCAGATATTTAATTTAATTTTAATGGGAATTTCCAGACATCATTTTAAAACTGAATGAGTTACCTAAAACAAAAATAGAATTAATTTGTAATCTTTTCAATTTACTGGATATGTCAAATATATTGAAATGTGAGTGTTGTTTTCAAGAAAATAAATGTATAATGGTAGGATAAATAAAAACAAAAATGTATTGTTAAAATAAAGTTTAAAATATATTGTTACTATATTTAATATTCTGTACATAAGATTACACTCATTTAAATTGTTAAAGGTCAATAACAATTTAAATATTTAAGCCAAAAATTAATTAGCAATGTTAATCAAAAGTTTGTTTCGTAAGGGGATTGAGGATTAAGGATGTATTCAAATTGTTTAATCCTCAATTTCGTTCGAAAAGATGTGCCTCGTAATTAACATCGCCATGGAAGCACACAAAAAAAAAATCTATACACACTGGTCAAAAACTTATCGGCTATAGACATGAAAATAAAAAATATGATTTAAAGCTTAATGAAGTGAAAAGCAGAAAAATTGTATTTTTTATTCTATAGCGTCACATAAGTTCTCGGCCTTTAGCATTGCATATATATTGAAGGTATATTTGACGTCATTTAATAAATTATTTAAAAATATGTTTCAATTATCGTGGCTTAAATGTTCAAATGATGACTTTCTAAATGTTTGAAAACTATAAATAATAAAGAAACAACAACATAATAAGATATTCGATCCATCCAGAAATAAACAATTTTATTGTTTTTACCTTTATTAGATTCTGTCTCTTCTTAATGTATATCAAATTTTGAGTAATTTGTAACTGGAATGTCCTACGGAGCGAAATACAATTTAAAATCAAACATTTTTATACATTTTAAAAGAAAGAAAATTGCAATGCACACACTTTGCAATTATATACTTAATTATGTCAGTTTTAAGAACGAACACAAGTAGCACAGTCTATTTACACATCGTTATGATTTTTTTTTTCAATTTGTCTTTTTAGGGTTTGAGTCACAAAATTATGAATCCTCGTCTTTGATTATGTTAACGATATAGATCAGATCGGTGTTTTTACAAAAGCCCTTGATCATGTCGTAGTGCGTGATGAGGAAGTGCTTGTTGTTGAAAACGATGTCTTGCTGCTCCGTTTTGAGTTCTGGACATTTGCCGTTGACTATCAGCCTATCGCCATTTTGGTTCTGGTTCTCGATCTCAATTTGAAAATGAAAGTTTTGCTTCTTACTATGATTCATCTTGAAGACGCACCAACGCATAAAACCGGTGTCGAAGTTCACTTCCCAGGCGCACTTAAAGAACTCGTTGTGTGCGTGGAAAATGATGTAGAAGTAACTGGTCGTGGCTGTCTGACGTTTAGAGAAATTCGAGCAAGTCAACCTTTGCCGTTTGGTGATGAAGATGTTGTTCGGATGCTCGGATTTACAGTGATTCACCATATCTCTAGTATGACCGGTCCATTGACAATCATTTATCACCTGCAGAGGGCACCTCTTCGCACCGTAACAACAGGTCTGCTGATGTTCCAATATGTTTTTACCATAGTCTATTATGTCGCATCCCTCTTCGCGGTTCATGCAGTGGAAAACCAATTTTGAATGTAGCCTCTCCAGAGCGTAGCTCCTCGCCGTCAAGGACAGCTGCTGTCTGCACGTAGGGCACTTTTTCAATTTCGAGTAACACTGGGAGCAGAAACTGTGTCCCGTTAGGCACTGCTTTATCGGTGGATGCATAATTTCTGTGCAAACCGGACATTCCAACTCCTGTAGCAAATTGTGGTCCAATATCGCCAATGTTTCATCCATCTGTGTCATTTTATTTTTGCCTATACTCGCTATAGTAATAACACACTTACTATGTCGTCAGGGGAATACAGGATTCTGATCAACGGATGAGAACGAATTTCAATTTACCTTAGTGTTGCTGATTCAAATGCGAATTTGCAATTACATGAATTAGTCATGTACGATAAAAATAAACGGTGTTGCAATATATCAGTTTATATTCATCCTAATTCCCACTATATATATATATGATTCCCACTTTATTCTCTTTAGCAAAATGTATTTCAATTCTAACGATACGAACGTGCTGCACTATGATTTTTTAAAAAAGCGAAAGATTGAAATTGAAATATTTTTTTGTGTATACTATACCACAATTTTTATACGGTTTGTTCTTTTTTGACTAATAGTATTTTATCAACAAAACCAATTTTAGTATATTTGATTGAATATACATATATATTTTTAAAACATTTATTGTTCAGCGGGAAATTCGAAAATACTTTTTTGTATTTTAAATAAACCATTTTACAAATGTATATGTAAACATTGAAAATTAAATTGAAATATTAACTTTTATAAATATTAACCGAATATTATTTTTATATATATTTTTTAAAATAAATAGTTATCAATAATTGTCCTACTTCATACAATAGAGAAAAATTTATATCCCAACATAGTTTTCTATTATAAAAGCTGATGAATTTCTCTTAAAATATATTTTCATACTTAAGTCAAAATGGATTAAATATTCATGTTTTTATATTCATGAATTGATACATAACAGTTTGAATCATGAATTAATTACTAGTCTGTACTTTGTCTTGTAATTTGGATACAAAATGGATTACCTTAATTGTATTTATTACTTTGAGTAATTAACATTCCCCGTAAAAATTAGCTTGAACAATTTTGTGATTTATTTTATACCAGAAGGTAAATATGAATCCGGAATTTTTAGCTATATATTTTTCCCCCTTGTCTAACAATTTGTCGATGCTATATTAAAAAAAACTGTTGTTATTTTGAGGCAAACCAGTCATTTCGTACATTTTCATAAGAAGTAAAGCTCAACAAGTCCGTGAGTCTTGATGAAAGTAAGTAGTGATCGGGTGGAGCCAAGTTTGGTTAGTATGCAGCTATGAAAGTAAAAGTACTTTGTGGTGCCTTTTTTGATATTCTGATCGTTTTTCACAAAAATCTTGATTCAAATCATGAATGATTTCGCCAGGTTTTAGCAGCTCATAATAGATCACACCCTTTTTCGGTGGTCTTCCACGTTTTTATTTCACACGTCCAAAACTTCACTTTTTAATTTTTTAACACTCAAAACACTATACGCATACCATTCTCACCGTAAGTTTCGACAAGCATTCAGTGCGATTCAGCAGCCGTTTTCTTCAATTGATTTCTATTCAAATGCTGTCCGCAAATTGTAGTTGTCAAGCACAAAATTCGGCATGTTCAATGCTATTTCAAACTACCAGCTTGTATTTCAGTGAGTTGAAAATACAAAAGAATTTTCTTGTAAAATCGACTCAATCTGTCCTGACAAAAATTTATCTTATAAAATCAACCAATTTTATTAATAGATTATTGATATATAAATCTAATATTATCGGATTGATATAATATAAATGTTAGTACATGCAGCTTCTCATTTCAGAAGTATTGTGTTACATTTAATACAAAATAAGTTTAATTTTAGATCGCATATAAATTTTGAAATTTAGTTTCCCATTTTATAATTATTATTGAGCAGATAGTCAAAAATAAAATAATAATTTTATATATGTTAATAAAACTTTTTGTTAAGTATGTACTTTACTAACATTTTTTTTTAATTTAAATTATCTTTAAAAATGATCATTGTGTAGAATTGAAGTAAAAAGATTTGTCAGAAGTGGGATTCGAACCCACGCCCACAGAAGTGGACTGCGACCTGAACGCAGCGCCTTAGACCACTCGGCCATCCTGACTTGTATAAAAAATAAGTTTCCACATAACTGACAGCTGAAATGTTTTTATTTAGTTTATTTAATCAAAGTTTAATCATTTAACCAAAAAATAAATATGAATTATCTACAATTTAAAACGATTTACAAATGACAATATTATTCAGCAGGTTTTTACCAACTTTACAGAAACAATTAATACAAAAATTCATATTTTACACTAAAGGTTATTAATTTTTATGACATTTCCTAAAATATGTATAGAATAATTGTTTCAGTTTTCAATTGTTCTTAAAAAAAAATACATTATCCAAGATAAATATGTCACCTACCAAGATCGGTCAATTAAATAGGTAAATTGAAATCTTGTTAATATTTATCCTTTTAATTATTGCTGTTTTTTGGAAAAATTTCGAAGGGAATATAGCCGCTTTTTAAAATCAAAAAGAAAGATTTACTTAGATACTACCAACACCTAGAAGTTCTCAATACAAATTTCAATTATTCTAAACATGAATTTTCACAATTCGGTTCCTAGTTATTTTCTCACAAAGTGGATACCAAGAATTCTGGCTTTAGTAATCAATACCGATACTGTACCTTGGATTATAGGAACCAATACACACATTTTTAAATGCATTTTCATCTTTGTATATGGCTGAACGGGGTTTAGTGTTATAGCAAACTTACTATCTATAAAAGGATCTGATTGCATATAACAAAGTTTGGCAATTTTAACGAAAATTAATTTGTAATTTTCTCATACTTGCTGGTATTTTAATTATTACAGTAACTGTAAATATCCTAATATGTATTTTGAATTTTCATATTTAAACCATTATATAAAACTTTGTAAAATGTTATTGGAGCATACGCTTTACAATCTTTATATATGGGCTACGTTTCATAGAAAAATGTGTAATAATAATTATTTTCAAGTTGTAGCACATATTTCCCACTACCTTATTATAATTTCATTGCATAAGCAGTAACATATTGCAGTTGCTTTTTAAACTTCAATTTGGCTTAAAGAACAAGAGCTCATAGTAGAAGACCAAAATATGTAACTATATTTCTAATATACACTGTAAAAAATAATAAACTTCTTTTCTCTCTCTCTCTCTTAAACTTCAAACGGCTTGAACGGAAAATTGTTATAAAATGTATGTCTGTGTTATACACTATACACTAATAACAATGAAGAAATTATTTTGATTAATGGTAGAATAGCAGTATTTTGTTCAGTTACAAAATAGGTAAAGGAAATAAATCTTAACAAACCAATCGAGCATTTTGTAATTTTAATTTTTTAAATTATTATTCACTAGATTACAACATAAATTTAATTACAAAATCTCGCATATATCAGCTATAGATCTTAAAAACTTAAATTAAAAATATTTACTTGATTTCTGGTTTATTTGTAATTATAAGCTTTGAATATTTTTTCAAACTTTCTGGGATCCAAAATTGAAAGAATTAAATCCAATTCAACAATTTTTGTTTTTATATAAATTTATATTTATAAGATTTTACGTCTAATAAAATCATTTGACCAAAACTAATAATTTCTAAAACAATAAATTATTGTATTAATAAATAAATAATATATTCAACCTGGAGTACATAAAATAACGCTTCTAATAATCTTTTTTTTAATACTGGTTGTACTATAATGGACATTTTGCTATATACATTTAGTCTAAGCAAACTTGAATTGTCTGTAAGCTTATTGCACAACATAAGTTGGTTAGAAACTTTAATATAATAATTAACCAAATATTTATTTAAAATTTTATAATACGCTAGATTATTATTTTTGTATATGTAATAGTTTATTTTATAACAAAAATATATTAGTGTGATTTTAATTTGCTAAAGGAAACTAGCTTTCTTTAATAATTGTATAAAAATAGATAAAATAGAAATTAAGATTTAAATTTATGTAGATTTACACCACTATGAGTATCTCTGGTTTAAAGAACATAATAACATTTAAAGATATTAAATTAGATGGGTTTTTTTATTTCTCATAAAAATTATATAGATTATTGTTTAAATTTCTGTAAGTGTGTAAAATTAAAAATATGCAATTAATAGAATTGAAATCGAAAACTAATTTCGCTTAACTGATAGCATTTTAGTCAAATAGAAACAAAATAAGTTTCTGTTAAGGTTTCATAAATTAATGTTTCGCCCGCTGAGTGGCGATTTGTTAATTTGTCATAGAAATGATTTAATACGATCTGCTTTTACTTCTTTCTTTTTGTTGTTTTTTTTTATGTGCTGTTTGTTTCTGGGAAAGTTGGGAAGTTAAAATTTATGGGGCGAACAATGTGTGAAAATGAACAGATGAATACGAGTGCAAGAGAGACGCGGAACGAGTTTAGCGGTGGTTAGATTTTAGTAATAGAGTTATATGGAGTCAAATCGATATGGGTCTTCCATTGTGGGGAACGTTGCATAACCCCTACTACGATATACTACTACTACTACTATAAGTGTATAAAAAAATGGGGTATTAACAGGTGCTATTTTATACACAATGCTCGAACCTACATCCATGTATTTGCTATATAGTTACGAGTTCCCACGTGCACGTACATGTATTTTGGTATGAATATGGACGCAACGGCGACTGCTACTGTATATGTTTATATGTATGTGCTATATCCATTTGGAGTCGTACATTCGAATATATCTGCACACACACACACACAAAAAAAACAGTAAAAATAAATAACAAAATGCATGTTTACTGTATCACGTAGACGTACTTACTTCACCGTGTATTTTTATATTGGAAACTTTTCGAATATAAACTTTTCAGTGCTCGGGTTCGCGCACCATTCCACCCTCTCATACAGCCAACATAACAAACACACACACAAATCTCACACACAAAAATGCTATGATTCTAATAGATTTCTGTTACTATTTCACGTTGAAACCATCTTTACGAGAACTACAGTTGTGAAATAATACATAATTATTTTGTGCAGTAAAATAAACATAAAACAGTTTGCTTAATAAATCAATTTATTTATTTTTTCCTAAATTCTAGCAAACTATCCCAGCAACCATCCCTCACTTCGAACACACTTTTCTCACTCACTTCATTCACTTATTGAAACCAATTTTGCAGATCTTCAGGCTTGTAACGCTTCAGTCTCCGACGGTCGGTTTACTCTACTGCTAGGTGGTTAGGGTGATCTTCTAGTCGATGATAGTAGTTTGTACTTGATTTTTTTATTTCATCCCTAACTAGGTTGGTTCCGGTAAACAAATGGATTTCTGCATTTCTCGAAAACCATGGTGCGTTCATGATCAACCTTAGTGTCTTTGATTGATATCTCTGAATTAAGTCAATAGTCGTGTTGCAGACTGACCCCCACAGTTGAATGCCATATGTCCATATTGGCTTTAGATCGTCGCCTGACCTAGACAAAAAACATGTGAAGACAAAGAGGAAACAACTGGCACTCCAATACAGTAATGTGTACTGGCTATTGGGAAGAAACTCGGAGTTGTCTATTGAAAATAATATCTTAATATAATCAATTTATTTATCGTTCAGATAAACGTCATTCAGTTAAAGTTTATCAGTTGCAAATCTAAAAAGCGTTGAAGTCATAAGAGAACTAAGTTTAAATTTGACTCACTTCATTCTTAATGTGTCCTTCTACGTCATTTTATTTAACGGGTATTTTTTTTTCATTCTTTCAAATGCTTTTAGAATTTACGTATTGGTGTGTCTAACCATTATACAAAATATCAGTTTAAGACACAGAGTGTATAAATACAATACAACAATTATTTTCAGATAAATCATTAAGAGAAAAGTATAGACTAGAATGAAGATAGCAAGTGTACCATATAATTGAAATTAAGAATTATTTATTAATAAAATGGTTAAAAAAAATAATTTGGAACCATATTTATCCCTGTGGCACGAAAGTATTTTATTATTAACAACATTTTTTCTTAACAGCATGTTGCCTTACGACTTCTAATGTAATGGAAAGATACCAAATTTGGAAAGACGCTTAGATTGAACCATTATTGTTAGAAAATAATTTGTATAGTGAATTATTAGTGTAAAATATTGACCAATTATGAAGCAATAACTTTTAAGGTAGTACTATTCAGTAGTTCAGTAGTTAGTTTTTCCGGTAGATAGTAATTTATTATTTTATATAAAAGTTAATTTACTGTAATAATTTTAATAATATGTTCAAAATTAATGTTTAGAGATTTTTTTTTCAAATTATTTATTAAGATTGCTTCCTCTGAATGACTATACAAGAAAATAAGATTATATGTAAGATATATTATGCAAAGAACAAAAAGCAGATTTTCTTAAGTTGTACTTGAGAATTATATATTTTTTATTAAATGTCATTTTTACAATAAAATTTGAAAAATCTCTTTTATCAACTTTTATATTTGTTTTTATTAATTTTATTGGTAAAACAATTTTGATACATATACATCCCTGGGACACGAAAGTATTTTATTATTAACAGCAATTCGTCTCAATAAAACGGAAAGTAATGTTCTTTTGCAACAGATTAAAATTATTTTTTTTTTATAATTTTCTTAAAAAAAAATAATGACCCAAATAATATATTTCGAGAGAACACATATGTAGTTTCGTTGCTGGATATAATAGTCCAATACTTCTATATCATCTTCAACAAATATCTCAAATGAAAATGTGAGATAAAAAAATTGGTGCTTAAGAAAAGACATACATTCTTGGATAAATAAGCAACAAATTATGTAAATTACATTTAGTTTATTCTTAATAATAAATATATTAATTAAAATCATTATATGCATATAAAAATTAGATTTAAATTGTTATAATATGGATTAATGTATAATTATGATAAGTTGATTAATGTATAATTATGAGTATTAGTTGCAAAATCAGAGAGTAACGAATTTCCTTAAATCCTAACAATAATACCAATAAAAATATAAATTAACAATAATTATTTTATAAATAACTTAAATTTAAACTCCTCGACTCAACCTCAGTTCCTATTTTAAACTCCTCAAGTCCAAAATAAAATCCAGATCACATCACATCGTTTCAAAATATTCATCAAATGTCAAACTTCCATATGTAAGTAGACGGAGAATGGTCTTATCCTTGATTATCATTTTTCTCTGCTAGCCCAATGTCGAAATACTTTGAGTCCGAGCGTTCTCCACCAAAATTCTTCACAACCTTCCCAATGATCTCGTTTTCTCTAGAATCAAAACTGTTCCTCTCTTGGTTTTCCATTAAATTCATTTCCAAATATTTCAATCTTTACTCACCAAATTCAGCATCCCTCATTAACCAAATATAAATCCTAGTTCATTAAAGATCACGGACTAAAAGATCAAAGCTAATAGTCCTTGGGTTAGTCTGTTATTAATTATTACTATATTATGTATTCAAATTTAAAAGAATTATAATTATCAGGCTTTAATTGTTAATTTAAATTGTATTTTTCTTCTCCATCTCTTGTATTAATTTAAATTATATAAGACATTAACGTATATTTATATTTATTTAATTAGTATAAACTATGTATCATCTTCAGTCTAAAAAAACAATTTTTTTCTGCACGTAAAACTCTTAGACTTATAATCATTTTGAAAAATATGATACTTTTAATTTAAGAATTATTGTAGCGTTTTGCTGCTTTTTAAATTGTATTTTAACTACATGTATGGCTGGGTTTCTTGGCACAAGCTGTTCAATCGATGTTTGGCTCGCAAATGGAACCATATCATATCGTTAATATCGCATGTAAACCTGATTAAAGTAATTTATATTAAGATTAATAACAAGAAATTGTTGTAAATTAATATCATGGTAGGACATATGTTACATATGTAACAATTACTTGTTCATACACAATTTTACGTTTTAATTAATCTTTTCTTTTTAATCAAATAAGAAATAAAACCGAATTACGTTATTTTATCAGATCTTAATTTTGCCTAATTCTACTTACATGTTAAACATTAAAAATGTGTAAATAAATATAAAAAACAAATTTGAAAATGAAATTTTATAGTGCTGAAAGTTATCATACTTGTAAAAGGAAGAATCAATAATATTTGTTTACAGATGATGAGACTATAGTCTTTTTTTTATAAAACCGAAATATATAGGGTAATTAAATTAATCTTATGAGTAAAGTGTTAAGTAGAAAGGTACAAATATGATAAACAGATAAAATGAAAGTTTCATAAATGATGTAAGTTTTGTAATAGTTTATAGTAATTATTAACTAATATATTAAAAACAATATTTATAGCAATTCAATGAATTTGTGAGCCTCGCTGCAACTAATATTTTAAAGACTCTTCAAAATTGTTATTCTTGAAAAAATAAAGATCACAGCCGGTAAATTCTTCAAAATCAAGTGATTTAAGTTGAGTCTTCTAATATTGCTAACCTCTCTGATAAGACCTATTCACAAAGGAATAGTAAATAAATAAAATATCTATAAATCTCAATTTCAGATTCAATCAATTTATTAATTAATAATAAGTGAATGAAATATTAATACCAAAAATGAAACTAATTTATAACTGAATTCAGCAAGTAATTAGTGACCTCTATGATATCAAACAACATGGTTTTTGTTTCGATTTCTATGTCTCCTGTTTCCTAATTTACGTACCCTTTTGGCATGTAAACTTCATCACATTCATCATAATCAATCCCTGTCTATATAAGCCAACAAGTTTGTGTTTCATTAAGAAGAATCAATGGATATACCCGAATTTGTGCAAAATAAAATCCATAACAATAAAAAAAACAAATTAGACATATTTTTTAATATTTTGAATATGTTTTCATGTCATCTGATTGTTATATTTAATTTTTTAGTTTGAAATTACTAAAGCAAGTGTTTATTTATATAATACTTTTTTATAATATTACATTAGAAAATGAAAAAAAAAAACGTTAGAAAAGGCACGCGTTTGACCTGTAACTGCCCGGATAGTATAAGTAAAATATAGCATTTGATACAATACAATTCGCACGTATAACTTAAGAAAATCTACTTTTTGGTCATAATCTTATCTACTTCCATAGTTATTCACAGGAAGCAATTTTAATAAAAAATTCGAAAAAAATCTCTAAACTTTATATTATTAAAACTATTACACTAAATTAACTTTTATATAAAATAATAAATTACTAACTACAAAAGAAAATAACTAACTACACAAATTGCATCCGTAAATCGCTTTGACTTCAACCAACATTAGTCAATAAAATTCAGTAAAAATTCACTGTAAAGATAATTTTCTAACAATAATGGTTCAATCTAAGCGCTTTTCCAAATTTGGCAACATTCCATTACATTAGTAGTCCTGAGGCAACTATCAGCTAAGAGTTGTCACCCTAATATTAAATGCAGACTCAGCATATTTCTGCAGATTATACTCATTGTATAACCTGGTTAACCAACGAACGGACCAGACATGCTCCTACAGACCAATTAGCCCTTTCTAAGCTGTTCGAGCAATTCCATAACCAATACTTTTCGGAGTTACTCAGAGAATCGTGACCACTATTATATCTGATTATCTGGTGCTTCATATAAGCCGGAATAATAACAACCACTAATTGAAGAGTTGGAGAATTAAGTTTAGTAATGCATCTTGATGTCGTTTGACTTACATGGAAAATAACATATAACTACTAAAAGAAAATAACTAGGTTTGATAGTAAAAAAACTGCATTGGCTGTTGGGAAGATATTCGAAAGTCTCAATCGAAAATAAAGTCTTGGACTTATGGTATACATCTCTGGGGATCTGTCTGCAACACAAGCATTGACATCATACAGAGATTCCAATCAAACTCATTAATGCAAATAAAATGTTTCTTGCTTCGTTAAAGAGAATATTGCAAAAGCCAGTACCAGATATCGTCATCGTCTGAAGGATTACAACTGACTACATACCTGAGTAACACTGATACACTATCACTGATACTCTTCTAAGAATATTTAAACGATAAACCAAAGAAACATAATACTCGTTTTTAGTTCTAATTCAATGAAACGAATAGTGAGTATCTTTATGTGTGAGTGTACATGAATTGTTTAATTATTTATTTTTTATTATATCACTGAAATTTGGTATTATTTTTTTTATAATAAACAAAATAAAAAAATACTTATGTAACAATTACTTGTTCATCAATTTACATACACAATTACGTTTTAATTACTTTTCTATATGTTCTTCTTAATCTAGTTTTTAATCAAATAAGAAATAAAATTGCGTTTTTTAAATTATCTTTTTCACATCTTCATTTTACCTAATTGTAGTTAAATAAAAAATTGCATTAATTTGAATTAAATTAAATTAGGGCCAATAAAAACGTGTAAATTAGTATTATAAATACAATATAAGAAAAAAATTTGAAATTGAAATCTTATAGTACTTAAAGTTCGCATACTTATAATATAAGACAAATATGAAAGGAAGAATCAATAATATTTGTTTACAGATGATGTGACTATTGTCCTTCTTTTATAAAATCGAAATATCTAGGATAATTTAATTAATCATATGAATAAATACAAATATGATAAACAGTTAAATTAAAAGTTTCTTCACTGACGTAAATTTATATTAATTGTTAACTAATATATTAAAAACAATATTTGTAGTAATTAATTCACAAGCAGGGCCTTTCAGAGAAATTGCGAGGCCCGGTGCAATTTGGTATAAAAATGTTTTATAATAAACAAACTAAAAAAATACCCAACATATGATAACTACTTAATACTGAACTTAAGTTGAAATTTTAGAAAATCATTGGAAATAATGTCCAAATGCTTGTAGCACGACATTATATCTTATTAAATTTGGACAATTATTATATTAGATAACGAGATTAACTAATTCTTTGACTACTAAAACTATAAAGTAACCATGTTGAACTAATTAAGATTTTGAACATTATTGAACAATATCTATTTATTTTTATTACATATATAAATATAAAACTGGATAATAGTAAATGTTCGATGATACATCACAAACATTTGCTAGCAGTTAACAGAAGTGATGTAGTAAAGATTTGAATGGGTATCATGAAATTTGATGGTGGTGTATCCTTGAGAGAACAAATATAAATAAGGTAATATTTCGAGGTTGTTAAACAGAGTTTTATTAAGTTGTAAAAGTAACTAAGCAAAAAGGACACCTCGATAAAAATTTCCATAAATGTACACGTGAATGGAACCGACGGATTTGTTAACCAAATAGTGAACGTGGAAAATGCGTGTCGCGGGAAATCGCGACGGCGAAAAGAGAGGAAAACCGCGAGCGCCATCAATCATACAGCAGCGACGATAAGCAGTTGATTCGAAGGCTCTATCTAAAACTATTATCTATATTAACATATTATTTCCACGTTTCGAAGGAGACAAGATGATGAATCGCTCGTTACGTGCTGTTACCGGATATACGAACTCTCACAACATTTACACCCAACCGAATGGCTTTTCCTTCCACCCGTTGCTTTCCTTTATTTTTATGTTCCCACTATTTTTTTGGCCTTACGCCCTTGCGTTTTGCATAGATTGGATAAATCCCAACCGAATCACACCCTCGCAGCTGGGGCTGTTTGATTTTGTATCGCCTATCCTTTTAATTCACACGCAGTCGGATCCCCAAATGGACATACATGAATCACAAATCAACTGACTGATTAACAAATAAACATTTCGATAATACATTATGCAGATATTTCCTGAAAGTACCACACACATAGTCTGAAAACTTATAATTCGATCTATATGCAAATTTTCTAGAATTGGAAATCGTTTTTGTTTCACTCGTTGATAATTTCTGTTATGGAAAACGCAAACTGAGGAGATATATAAAATTGAATTGATCATCGATTTTTTTAACAAATAAAAAAGAAATAAGAAAATAATACGAGAGGAAACCCGGTCTGCCGGAGGCTTCGATGGACAGGATTTAGAGGACAAACAAACAGCGTGTCGGGTCGATAGCTCTTTATCCTTTTACACGCTTTTAGGTCCCAAAGACCTGTCAATAGTGATCTTTGTTTATTTACAAAACCACGTAAACCCTACTCATGTTATTAACTTTCAAGAATTTGATAAAACTGTAATTCCAATCATTTATATTTAATACTTTTGTATTAGGATTACTTATTTATTTCTAACAAAAAATCTTAATGCATGTTAATACAAAAGCTTTGTGGTTAATAAATATTTTTAATAATAGTTCAATAGCGAAATAAATTATGGTAAAACGGTTGTTACAAATAAATTTCTATCAGTTATCAGAAACAATCAAACTAATAATATTAAACGTAAAATAGGTAAAAACTAATCTTAAACCATATAACAATTACAATTTTTTTAAATTCTGCTCTGTTAAATTACGACAAAAAATGTTTACATATAGATTATGATTTATTATTACTTATAATAAATATTTTAACTTTGATTTAAAGACAATTCATTATAATCTTATTTATATACAAGAACAAACACGTCCTTTTTTATCAAAAGCCTTATTAACAAATAAAGTATTGTTTTCTCATATAACTTTATCAAAATATTTTCAAATTTAATTGATACTTGTAATTTAATTATATATTCATTATATAATTTTTTTTTGTACTTTCAAACTGTTCGTTCTACGAATAATATGATATTTTTATTTAACAAATTTATTCGTATTGAAAATTATTATATCTAAAATAAACCCGTCTTTTCTGCTTTATACTTCCTCTTGCTGAAATGAACTCACGACTGTATTAAATATCGATTGAATCGTTTTATTAGCACGCGTATTTTACGGACTTACGTAATCTGTTTTATTGCTGTTTCAGATATTTCTTCTTAATTATTTGCTGAAGTCAAAAGGAAAATAATTGCGAGCAAGTATAATTTTTTTTTACTCTATCTTCCCCTTTATTTTATCTTGGATTTCGCTAGCGGAAATTTATTAGCGACACTATAAAAAAAAAA
This sequence comes from Nicrophorus investigator, assembly GCA_963457615.1. Classification (NCBI taxonomy): domain Eukaryota; kingdom Metazoa; phylum Arthropoda; class Insecta; order Coleoptera; family Silphidae; genus Nicrophorus; species Nicrophorus investigator. The sequence goes on along the minus strand of OY735140.1, from coordinate 17,375,608 downwards.
CTTAATCCGTACTTCCCGATCGAGAGGCAAATTTTTCAGAATTAACACCGACCATATTTCAACGGTAGAGCGGCTCCCAATGATTATTTATCTTCTGGTCTTTAGCCGCGTCACTCCTCTTCGCCGCAACACTTTAATCCGTTTTTTATGGAATGTGATTTACGAGTCAGAGTTAATACTGCATTAAACATATTTCCTACTAATGGACCTGGTATATGTTTATTGATATGTACTAAGTGCATGATAATCCTTCTGAGAGTACACACTTCGCAAAATATATTTATTGTGTCATACATTATACACAGCAAAACCTCATATATCACGGATTTACTACAGTCCGATTTTCAAAATAATTTCAATTTTAATTAAGGTAAGGTTGCCTAAGTCGTAACCCCTAAGAGAAAAACGATATAAAAGTCAGAATTTAATATATATATAGAATCTACATGTAGCATTAGTAAATATATAATAAGAGTATTCATATATTATGAATAAAGTAAAGAAATCAATTTGGTGTTGATTAAAAAATATTAATTTCGAAAACCCTACAAAAGTACGACTTAGACAACGGGTCTCCTAAGACCTTAATTCGTATCTCTTGAATATAGTAATTATTAAAACAAATAAATTTAGTAATATACCTGTATTTATCTAAATAGGGTTTTTGCATATATTTTTTAAATACACGCTTCACACAGATATTTTTTAATCTCTTTATTAAAACCAGCGATTGTGAACCCAAGCTTTCTATTATTTAATTCATCTCGTATTCATCTAATATAGATTCATATTTATTAAAAAGTTCATAACACGTTGTTTGTTGAATGCTTTAGCTCTGGACATTGAAGTTGCCTCTGGTGTACGCAAGGACAAACTCGGATTATTTTTCATAAAATTATATTACCACTTCTTTCCCGCCATTCCTTTTTTTTATTGAAACGGTGTTTTAATTTATATTTTTCTGCTAACTGATAAGCATGTTTTCTGAGGTCTACTACAGTAATCCCAAAAAACATGATTCTAAATTAAGAATGTAAGCAACCAACTCCTTCTCCATTTTTATTGTCAGATCCTTGGGTCTTTCAAAAGTTACATTCTTATTCAATCCTTTCAAATGGCGTCGTAAAGTAGGTTTAGGGATTTTATATTGTTTGTGTGCTTCATTAAAGCCAATAACACCCTGGTTTAATTTAGATAATGCCTCGTCCATACCTTCATTTTTCCATTTATTATATATTCGTTTTGACAACATTGAAATCAACAAAAAAGATGGAAAGAAAGCATGAAGTAGTTTCCTAAATCATATCGGTACGACTTAAGAAACAAGCATGGTTACGACTAAGGCAACTTCTGCAGTCACATGTTAAAGAATCTTAACCTCGCACTGATTAAATTTTTTGCAATTTCTTTCTATACATAAGATTCTATAATTGCTATAGAAGTTATATTTAAAAAAAACAACGATTTAGCCAACAATTAACTACAAAATTTACTTTCGGATACATGCAGAAAGTTATAATAAACAGAGGAATACTTACTTAATAACAATATTTTGGCGGCAATCGTTAGCGAAACGTGATTGCTTCTGTAAATGTGTGTATCGTACCAGTACACACTGATTATTGACGTTATGCAAGTACCAACAGCCGTAACATGCTTAATATTGCTAAATATTGGTACGACTTAAGCAACCTTACCCTAAGTAAAATAAAAATAAATTCTGAAACGACAATACAATTTATGCATAAACGATTATGTTTAAGGTTTTACTTATAATTTCAAATGTACTGTGGGACTCGCATCCGCCACCATCGTAAAGAACAAGAGCTAAAGATGTTGGGGACGAGTGGCGCCCCCACGATATATATAAGGAAGATCGCGGAGAGGATCTTCCTTCTCTCGAGTGTTCGGTTATAGAGCGGTCTTACTTCCTCAATAGTCTATGTTGTTACTTTCTACAGTTAATTAAATATACCTAATCACCCTAAGACTCCTAAATACTAGCGTGGCGAACATCTCCATAGTACTAAGAAGCACAACTGCTTATATTCTTTATAATCCATGTTAAAGTTTTCCATTTCATGTTTTAATTGGTAAATAAAAGACGATACACTTATGCTTCTTGTAGTATTTTGATTTAACATCTAACAATCTTCCATGATATAGGCTCATTGAATGTGTCGTGAAAATGACGGTGAAAATAATTTTATTGCATGTTAAAGATGATGGGTTTTCAATGAAAAAGAAAATCAATCAGTTTCTTATGAATATTAAAAATGTTTTTTTAATTACTAAAAATGTTTGTATATAATATATTTAAATTTGTAATATTTTTGTAATAATACCAAAAATAACTATATCTAAATGTTTCGTCCACATATATTATATCTTTTAATTAGTTACATTTTAAAATATAACCCAAAATAATTGATATTTTACATTTATATTCGTAATACAGTCATTCACAGAGGATTTTATTTAGTTCATAAATGTGGGTTGCATTTAACGGCACTACAAAATTAACAAATTATAGACAAAAAAATATATTGTACGATAAAATGGTAGTAAGAAATATTAACCAAAATTTCTCTCAACATCTGAACGTTAAATCATCAGAAATCTATTAATTATAATTTAAACTAACTAGAAATTTTTTACGCAAGTTCAAATTCCACCAATTGCAATTGAAATACGTATGTACTGAAAAAATACATACGAAAAAGTTTGAAAAGTTTTAAACGAAAGGCAAAAAAACAAGTCTTTTTTCACGATTTTATTTTATCCAATTCATTAAATAAGCTTATATTATCCGCTTTCAAAAGTTTTCAAACTGTTCACGTATAGACAATTTACAAAAACATGTATTTTTATATCTACTAGTGCCTTAAGTTTTTCAAATTTTGGTTGTACTTGAAAAAATACATATAAATAATAAGCAGAATATTTATATATAGAGATATAGACACACATTTAATTTTTTTAATCAAAAAGAGTTTTATAAAATATCTCTTATTCTCATACTTAAAACTCTAGTGTATATTTTTGTAACAAATATAACAGTCATGAACTTTTTGTATTAACGTGTTGTACATTAATATTTAAATGTGCAACACGAATGTTAAAAATGTTGTTTTTTTACTAAACATTTTTGTATAGAATATATTTAAATTTGTAATATTTTTGTAATAATACCGAAAATAGCTATATCAAAATGTTTCGTCCACATATATTATATCATTTAATTAGTTACATTTTAAAATATAATCCACCATAATTAAAATTTTACTTTTATCATTCACAGAGAATTTTATTTAGTTCATAAATGTGGGTTGCATTTAACGGCACTACAAAATTAACAAATTATAGATAAAAAAATAAATTGTACGATAAAATGGTACAAAGAAATATTGACCGAAATTTCTCTGAAAATCTGAACGTTAAATCATCAGATATCTACTAATTATAAGTTTAAATTCAACTAGATTTTTTTTACACAAGTTCAAATTCAACAAATTGCAATTGAAATACGTTTGAATTGAAAAATACATACAAAAACAGTTTTGAACGTAATTCAAAAAACCAAGTCTTTTTTCACGATTTTATTTTATCCAATTCATTAAATAAGCTTATATAATATTGCTGCATTCAAAACTTTTCAAACTGTTCACGTATAGACAATTTACAAAAACATGTATTTCTATATCCACTAGTACCTTAAGTTTTTCAAGTTTTGGTTTTATTTGAAAAATACATATAAATAATAAGCAGAATTTAGATATAGACATTAATTTTTTTTTAAAAATCAAAAACAGGTTTATAAAATATTTCATATTCTCATACTTAAAACTCTAATGTATATTTTTCTAACAAATATAACAGTCGTGAACTTTCTGCATTAACGGGTTGTACATTAATATTTAAATGTAAAGTAAGTGTACTTATATATGTTAGTTACCTCAAACGACACTCTCTTCCACTACACAAGATTTATATATATATAATGTAAACGATGCATTTTATTTGTCATTAGGCTGGCTGGATTCCAAGCACGTTTACACATTGATGGCACTGCGCGTTTGCCGGTGAACAGACTTCGGGCGCTTGAAACTATTTCTCCTATCACCGACAAAACTTAACCGCAACTCGTCCGGAAAAATGGGGGATGCCGTCTTATTTTATCACTCCACGAAAGCAATATCTCCGACAAATTCAGGGACCCATCGTTAAATCGCACACAGGCCAAATGAAAACCAAGAAAGAAAAATACAACGGGCGAAGAGGAGCGAAGGACCGAAACACAGCTTCGCCAGTCTCTATCAGATTCCTATAAAAATAAACAGATGTTAAGTCATTATTTTAAGATCTAATTTTGAGAGTGTTTCAATCACTTTACTGCCGAGTTTTATCGCGTTCGATAAAACTATATCATTTACATTAACATCTATAAAACATTATCAATTCTACATCAAACTTAAATGTTCGTTAAAAACATTTAGAACTGTAATATTTTCAATTGTATTATTATCTATTAGATAAATCTAAAATCTGACTTAGTTAACATTATCAATTCTACATAAAATCTAATTATTAGTTAAAAACGTTTAGAACTGTAATATTTTCAAATTGTATTATTGATTATCTATTAGATAAATGTAGAATCTGAATTAGGTAACATTATCAATTTTACATAAAACTCAATTATTAGTTAAAACGTTTAGAACCGTAATATTTCCAATTGTAATATTGATTATCTATTAGATAAATGTAAAATCTATAAAGTATGAATTAGGTAATATTATCAAATCTGCATAAAACTTAATTATTAGTTAAAAACGTTTAAAACTGTAATATTTTTAATTGTATTTTTGAATATCTATTAAATAAATATATTTCTATCAGAAAAATGTATTTCTGTTTGGAACAATAATATTGTAAATTGTATTATTGATTTTCTATTAGATAAATGTAAAATCTGTAAAATATGAGTGATATTTTCAATTCTACATAAAACTTAAATATTAGTTCAAAATATTTAGAACTATAATATTGTCAATTATATTGTTGATTATCTATTAGATAAAGCTAAAATCTGTAATATCTGAATTAAATAATAACTTCTAGAATATTGTTAATTGTATTATTTATTATCTAATAGATAAATAGATAAATATGTAATATCTGAATTAGTTAACATTATCAATTCTACATAAAATTTAATTGTTATTTAAAAACGTTTAGAACTCTAATATTTTAAAAATCTATAAAATAGGAATTAGGTAATATTATCAATTTTACATAAAACTGAATTATTAGTTTAAAACATTTAAATTTGTAATATTGTCAATTGTATTATTGATTATCTATCAGACAAATGTATTTCTATTAGATAAATCTAAAATCTATAAAATCTAATTTAGCTATTTTTATCAATTAAATATAAAACTTAAATGTTAGTTAATAACGTTTGGAACAATAATATTGTCAATTATATTATTTATTTTCTATTCGAAAAATGTAAAATCTGAATTAGAAAACATTATCAATTCTACAACTTAATAATTAGTTAAAAACGTTTAGAATTGTAATATTGTCAATTGTATTATTTATTATCTATTAGATAAATCTGAATTAAAAAGCATGTTAGTTAATATCAATTTGGTATATATTTTATTTATTTTGCAATATTTTTAATATTGAAATTTTTTAAATAATTGTTTTAAAAATTATTTTCTATATATTCTATTTGCAGTTAAAATAAAAAATTAAATATATGAGCTAGTTTTCATTGCTATAAAAAAATGAAGTGAATGTTTGCATTACTTTTACCAAAACATAATTTTCTCATTTATAGAGAATCGACAACTATCGAGAATTTTAAATGATATTAAATACTCTGTGCCACAACGCCAGGATTTAATAAGGAATTGTTAAAGGAATTATAAAAAAATAATAAATAAGTAGAAAAAAAATACTGTTCGACTCCCGTTTTGAACATATCGTGAGCATTTGATGAAATCAATTTACTATATAAAATTAAAAAGAACTTGCTATATAATTAGTATAAAATAATAAGATCTTATATCAAGAATAGAATGATTCAGGTTAAAAATTTATGATTGAACCGATTAAGATACAATAGAATAAATGTTGACACAAGGCAGTGTTTAAGGACTACTGTTTTACTAAAATTCCTACAACTAGAAATACTATGATTGCACTATTAATGCTTAAGAAAAAAGTAGAATATTAGTTAATAAAATCTGTGCATAACACATTCACGCTAAAAAAAGACACTTTAATATTAGGACAAAAATGGGAAATATCAATGGGGAAAATGACTAGGTAAAAATCGAATCAGTATATCCAATTGAGTGGTGAAGCCAGAAAATCGAACACTCACAATATCCAAAGGTTTCAATCAAAATGCCTCAGCAATATCAGAGCCCATAGTTCATAACCACTAGGCAAATACTTGAATACCTCCATATCAATCTCGTTGAGGACACAATACCAATGTTCAGTAGCAGATACGAAGGTAGACTGGAATCACATAATAATGTTCTGCTTGATAACATCAAAACAACAAATGGATTTAAGTGTTAGAAACCATTAATGTAAATTATAAATGTTCTGAAATATAATAATGGTAAGAATCTACCGGAAATGTTTATCTACTTAATGTCACCCATTAATAAATTTTCTTATTATTCACATTGATTAGATTATAAATAAATTGAGTGCAGTTTGTAATTTTGTGTAAATATTAGACAAAGTTCAAAGATTAATTTTAAAAAAATAAACAAACTGATTCGATTTTAGACATTAAGGGTAATTTATTTTCCAAAATCGAATCAGTTATCGTAGCGAACGTTTACTAAAAATATTTTTTTTATTTATATTATATATTTTAAAGCATTAAGCAATAATTTAAAAGAAATGTGTGGTTTAATATTGAATTTTATATGAGAAAATACTTGTTTCCTCTTGACGAAATTAAATTTGCAATATTTGGAATAAAGGGGTTAGGTGAAGGAAATGGGGGTTCTTATATTTCGCGACAATATGGAATATTAGTAATATACTTTGGGGAGAATAAATTTATTCTTGCAGATAATCGACAACGGCGGTGAGGTGGAGGTTTTGGAAACAAGAACGTGTTCAATATTCAGCAGGTGCAGCTTTTCATGTAATTTATATGGGCAACGAAAAACAGAAACTCCTCGATTACCGCACAAATCACTTCGCCATAATTACCCAAGAGAACCAACCGACACAGACACTCGCATACAAACACTTTTATGTTCTTGTTCTTGTTAAGTTCACTTTCTGTGGTTTTTCGCCAAGTTTCCCTTATTTTCTTGCTCCCTATATGTTGTTTTCTTTCCGTTCAGTTCTATTTATTTTTCTTTTTCCCCTTTCGACGTTGAATGATCGCGTATCGATTGCGACTGTGTGCATGTAAGTGTGTGTGTATGTGTGCGTTCCAATAAAGTAAAAACTGATTGTCTCCCGTTCCTAAACAGAAGAAGGGAAAAAGTTTTATTCCTTTCCCGTTCCTTGTAGAATCTAACTTACATCGACGTATACTATATATATACTTTTCTTCTTCCTCTTCCTTTTGCTCACTCTCTTGCAGCTCTGATTTAATAAAGCGACTCCTTTTTGTGTCATTTTCGAATTCAATAAATTTACACTACGATGTAATGGCATTAATTCCGAATAATTTCACGATCCAGCCCGATTTAGATGTCAGTACGGAATGTCCCTTTCTTTTATAAATCAATAATTATTATTTAGAGTATTAACACCTAAACCACATTTTTTTATGTAGCAGACTTTCTACGTATATTTAAAATGCTTATTTTGGTAATTAAATATGAATTAAATTAACATTATTTAATTAGACAAGTAAATTATTCGTTTATCATTAGTTGCATCATTTAATGACTTTAAGAAATATATTTTGTGGCGAAATATTTATCAATGATCTTTATTTGATTCTTCTATAAAATATGCATTTAATATGTCTTCCAACTACCAGACCTCTCCATCCCATGGAAATTTTATTCAATAAATTGATAACATACAAGAACTACAACTGTATACCCTATTTCCATTGACCTTGCTACTAAGTCTTCAATATATCTTCTTATGGTGTCAGATTTTGTTGAACCTTGAATAAAACTTTAATTTACAGGATTTACTCTTCCTTTTAACTGTTTAAAGACTTGAGCATGCTATTATATTGTCCTTTTGTAACCATCATCCTCAAATCCATTAAGCATAGATAGTCCAAATGAAGAGTACCTTACATCATTCTATCATTGAATCCACAATCTACTAGAATTTTGCTATTAATGTTCATAACTGTCCTTTATATTTTATTTTTGGCATTTTGACATCAGTTTTTTATTCAAATTTTCTAAATAAATAATAATAAATATAATTTATTGGTAAGAATTCAAATACAAAAAAAGCATAAAAAATAATATCAAACATAATATTATTATGATTGATTATATAATAAAATGTATTATAAAAAACCAGCAGCTATTTAAAAGGATATATTACAAACATTAGGAATTGGGTACATGTGAGATAGATAAATTTATGATGAATATCTGGAATAAGGGAATACAGAATTTGGTGAATGAAGAACAATTTGAATCTTTTGAAATTACTTTTAAGGGAAAACGATAGGTATTTGTGGAGTTGTTGTAGTTTTGGTTTTAGAATTTAAGATTTTGGATTTAAGATATTTGTAATGGGAATTAGAGTGAAGTTTTAGATCAAAAAAAAAAATCCTAGATATTTTACTAAGGGCGAAAGGTATATGAATGTTTTTCACATTTTTGGTCCAAATTTTATATAGGTAATTTTATGCATTTGTATTGTCATCATATTTTTTTTCATTCTCTAATTCTGGTTTAATAATATGTTCAGTTAATATTGGAAAGTCGTAATTTATAAATTAGGTCTTTTTCAGTATATTTCAGTAAAATTTATAATTTAAATTCTCTACTTTTCGTTAGGTCTTCAATCCAAAATGTCCACATTATTCAGGTAATTGTTTTTCTGTAGCAACTTTCCATTTCTCAAATATTGGTAAATCAAATGGTGAACATTTCTTCCTCACAATTTCATTTTGGTGTGGTTTCATATCACATATACGAACGCAAAAAGTATAAATAGAAATTAATTATAGTTAATTATTTAGTGGGATAATTACTAATTTTAAATTAAATATTAAATACTTATTAACATAAGTCACGGAATAACAAAGAAAAAATTAAATATTTTAATAGACGCACTTCCATAAAAGTTTTACTATGCAAAAGTGGATATTTTAAATCAAATTACAGTTATCTATATTTTCATTATAATCCGGATTATTTTATCCCAGATGTAACCAAACTGATTTTTTTAAAGCTGAAAGCAGACAAATTCGCATAATGGGCAAACCTAGTTAAAATTATAAAATGTGGCCAAAATAAATATTAAAATTTATCAAAAAGAATCAATATTTCATTATTATTTTTTTACTTATTCCGTAACATTTGTTTAATGTTCACTTAATATTTAATTTGATGAACATTAATTAAATTTGGTGAACAATTTATATTTAATTATTATTTTAATTCACAACTTTTTTTTTTAAAGGTTTATATAATATTATATAATATATTATTTTACATTTTATCTTATTTCATCTTCAATTTACCAAGAAATCGGAATTTGCCCAGAAAAGTTGCTCTAGCTCTAGCAAGATTTTCAATTCACAGAAGTTGAACGATTCTATGTCTAAAAAGTACCATTTGCTGACATCATTAATTTGAATCAAGATTTTCGAAAAACGATCAGTATATTAAAAAAAGCAACACAATATGATGTTGCTTCAGCAAACATAGTAAAACCTGTCAACGATTGAGGTGTTTAGTTGGGAAATACTTTCGCATGCGGCTTACATACCAGACTTGGCTTCGTCCGATTACTACTTATTTGTATCCATGGGACACGCACTTGCTTAGCAGCACTTCACTTCTTACGTAAGTGACTGGTTTGTCTCAATAGACAATGGCATGACATCAACAAATTGTCAGACACTTCGAATAAAATATTTTCATCAATCATACAATAAGCGAGTATTTTCTATACAAAAAATCCGGTTTCATATTTACATACCTGGTATATATCATTAAATTATATAAAAATAAGTATACAACGGTCTTAATTCTCTTAAGTCCAAAGCTCTTTGTGGCAATTACAATTTGTAATTTTTTTTTTGGTTTGGAGTAATATTTTTCAAAAACGAATACCATAAATTAAATCAAGTCAATAGAATTGTAGATATAATAAGTCAGGATCTAGAAGAAAAGCGTTACTGCTCAGGCGCATTCTTAGATATATCGCAAATGGGATTACACTCTATTAGACTGTACCATATAATTATAATAAAATAATAAAATCCTATTTGAAAGAAAATATTGTCGGCTAATAAAGTTAAATATCTGGATAATTATCTAAATAGAAGATTGACGTGAAAAGACGATATTTGAACAAAAAGAGAACAACTCAAAATTAAGTTCAGGTAACTGGCTATTTCGTGAAGACTCGCCAATTAAAAAAAAAAAGTTTCCAATATATAAGATAATTTTAAAACCAGTATGTTCCCACGGTATACAGGTGTTGCGAATTAGCAGGTCTAACATTTACAAAGATTCCAGTCAAAGAGCCTAAGATAGATATATTACGAAAAGTTTAATTCACGAGAATCTTCAAATAGAAATAGTGAAGGATTCTATTATGAAAAAATAGTAGCCGATTCCAAAATAGGATAAAAACATTTCTACATATTAGCTTCAGCCACTGGATTTACCACTGAAATTCAATAATTAACAACAAAGAAACATTGCTATCAGTCAATTTCCAATAAAATTCAATGCAATAAATATTTTCTTCTAAAATAGATTAAATAAAATGGATACTAAAAGAAGAAATCATACAAAAAAAAGTAACAAATAATTAGATTTTGAAGCAAATAGAATTAAAGATTCATTGGTTTGCAACAGTTATATATTTATAAATAGAAAGAATAAAACGGAATTACAAAATTATAAGAAAATCAAAAATAGTTAATTAATTTACAAATGGCTATTAAACTTTCTGTCCGAAAAACGATTATATTATTAAAAATATGTTATCGTAATAGATATTAAATATCAATTTTATTTATATTGATTGATTGATTGAATAAAGGAACTTGCGTTATATGTTAAAACATTGATTGATTAAAATGGGTTTTCAATATAAAGGAAAATTAATATTCCATGAGAGGATAATAAGCGTAGACATAAAATGGAAATTATAATTTTCTGTGGATTCAGAATGTGCGTGTCCCAAATGTCTACATACATTTATGTGAGATTAACGTGGTGCGTGGCGCTGAGAATAGTTCTGGTGGGATCCGGGCATTGGCATTGGCTGATAGAGAATACAAAAAAATAAAAGTGTATGTGTATAAAACGTGAAGCGAAAATAATGGATTCCAATCGATAGATCTTGCATGTGAACATAACAGTGTCTACGAGAAATAGATTTTCCCCGGATATGTTCCTCCTTTATTCCGCTTCTATATATATAGCCGTTTAAAAGAAAGAACCAAGAGCAAAAAAACAGAGAAAACTTTTATCTTCTTTGAGAATTTTTCCTAGACACACAAAATATTTTCACTGCCGGTGTTGTATCACGTTGCAAATTGAAAGCCTCGCGAGCCTTAAATTACTTCGAGTTTCTTATCCGACTACCCTGTAACGCATGAGAAGCTTGATTAATAAAGAAATATGAGTGTTCTATTTATATTCCATTTAAAGAAAAGTCTACATAAAATGAATATTTCATTAAATTACTATAATTAATTGGAATTGAAATTACGACATGCAATAAAGTAATTATGTAGGTACACGTAGATTTTGATCCACGTTACAGACATTTTCTTCAAACATGTACAATGACTCTGTTGGTCTAAAACGGGAGCGGAAACTAAATTTATATAAAATAAATTATGTATGAAGTAAAAACAAATAAATACACAGTATTTAAATATTACGGTAGTGTGTTCTGCTAACATTTATTGGTATTAATTATTATTTAGTTATGCAATGCATAACATCGTTATGCTGAAGATAATTTTAAACTTTCATGTTTTAAAACAAGAAGTTATACATTGAGATGCAAGTGTATACATTTCCCATACATAGCATAACAATTGTGTACAAAAGGAAGGTTCATATTTTACATAAATTCGTTATGGAGGACTACACGTTCCTGTACTACGGGTCGCATCTTGAAAGATATTACTCCTTTCATCCATAAATCCTTGTCTTCTAAAGGGCACAGAAATATTCTCCTTTTTTGTTGCGAAATGCGTATAAAGTCTTCAATTTAATTTATTGCATATGAAAATCTCACCAGCTTTACCAATTTAGTTCAAATTTTAAATATTATCCAATTACTACTAAATAAAATATGGTCTCTCATAATTGTACAATTTTTTAAGTTTCTACTTGGATTTATTTACCCTGAACTAAGAAAGTATATTAGTATTGTATAGATTTCAAATCATGTAATATTTTTAACATTTTTGGTTATGAAATGTTATGTATTTTTATACTAAAAGGATTAAAAATATCTAAAAATGTACTGGAATTATATATGAGTAAATTACATAATCAAAATTATTTATAATTAAAAAATATGAAATATTCAATTAGTGTAATATTGCAATTATCGGCGAGTATAACTAGTGGTCGAGGGAATCAAAATAATACGCGATTGTGCGGTTAGTGAATTTTCCAAAATCCCGCTAAATATGAGTTACCAAAATCCATTAAATACGACAAGCATGATATTAATTATACATAAATTACGCAATTCATATATATTTAATATGCATAAAATACTCTGTTCCTGTTAGTGAAATATATATTCCCTGCGATGCAAAATTATTAATAACAATAGTTAATAATTATGTTTGTTTATTGGAATAAACTGATTAAAAATGTCCTTTTTTGTAATGGTTGTACTTATTATATTTTGAAGGTCATTTATTTTGTAGATCTATGTATTACTTGCAATATTGGATACAAAAATGTAAAAAGTTGGGAAATCGTTATATTTTGAAGTAAAATTAATTTATAAATGTCGATTAAAATAATAATATTTATGTATAACAAAATTAAAAATAATGTAACATTTTATTGCTTTATTCCTATTATCTATTGATGCTAAGTGGTAACTTGTCCAAGATTTGAGAGAATACTTATTTATGATTTATATTATTTATTTCTAATTATCGAAAGCAATGTATATCGATTACATAATTTAATAGCGTACTAATAATTCTAACTAACTTATTTTTTAAATTTCTATAAGCGGTGACATTCCATAAAAAAATTTACACGGTCCGTAAAATTGTTTACTTGTTTTTCATCTTAAAAAAAATCTGAATTTCTAAAAGAACTATAGGATATACAGTTTTCAGATATAATCATTCAGAGGATATTTTTTTGACATGTTCACCAATAATAAAAAAAAATATTGTAAAAGTAAAATAAATCTATATGTTTCGCAACTCAACTTGATTGATCAATTATACAAAAAATAATCCAACGGATATTTTCTGGAATAAGATATTAACAAAAAGAAATATTTTTATGAACCATCGTTGTAGTATTCATAAATAATATGAAAAAAGATTGGATCTTTTAGATCAGTGTTTTCACCACAATTTAGCTGAATCTGATTTAGTGCCATAAATGATTTGCTGTTAACAAAATAAATCGGCTATACTGGGGATACTTGAGGCTGAAGTTAATTAAATTGGAACCTGACATAAAATCTCTTTGCAGCAAGCATCAAGCACAAGAATCTCACTAAATTTAAATAATAATTAATTACTAATAAAATAATATAGAAAAATCTTTCATTCAAATTATATTATACTTGAATTTCAGTTCTCCATTATTTGTTTTGAAAATTTACATACTATGTTTGCTTATTAATTTCCTAGTGATTTCTTTCTCAAACCAATTCAAGTTTCTTTAGTCAATATTTCAATATTTGAATATTAAAAATTATGTATATGTTAAAACGGCTTAGATGGGGCATAGCACAAATAAAGTTAGGAAACACTGTTTTATATAGTTGTGTACATGAAAAAATTGAAATTTTTTCGGTATTGAAAAACTTTTTAATTAGATGAAAACTTATATAAATATGTCACTGAAACTAAAGAGTAAAGGTAACCTCTGGATTAATTATTCATTTTTAGAAGATACAAATTTATGCACATATTTCTCTTGACAAAAATAAACGAAGAAATAATGTGAAGAAATACAAACAAACGTTTCAGTTTTGGATATCACTTGTAAAAGAATACCAATCTCATAGTTTATAACTATTACAAATTGATCTTTTTTTCGACTTCCTAATAATATTAAAAAAAACGTTTTCAGCAATTTCCGAACTAAAAATTAAATAATGTTAATGTAGCGGTTTGTCTCTCAACAACAATTTCAAACCTACAAAGAGCAGCAAACTGCACTAACTAATATAATTTTATAACATTTGATTTAATAAACAAAATATTATTTATATTATTTTTATTTCTGCTTTAGTTGTTAGCCTTTCTGCAAAATATTTCTGCTATTTTTGTATGTTCGTAATATCTACTATTTTTGTATGTTCGTTCAACCATTAGTGCCATTAACTTATTAAAAAATATTTTAAGTAATCCATATGGTTATTAAAAAAAAATTAGTTTAATTTTATTTTTGCCCTAAAATAAAAATGTTTTTGACTTCATTGTAAATTGTATAAATTGAGAAGAATTTAATATTCTTTTACATTTCTCAAGATAATCTATTAATAAAATTTTGCATCCCAAAAACTGATGCCATATAAAACAGTTTTTGTCTTCTTTAGTGCTCTTGAACCATTCTATGTAGTGATAAATCCAAATTTCATCCATAGTTATAAATTATCTTGTTAAAGCGGCACAAAGATTTTTCATCTTTAATTCTACATGTAAAAAATGGAAAATTATTTCATTCATTGATCATCTATTACTAATAATAATTATATGTGTAGGCGTTTAAGCTGTATTGAATTTGTTACGTCGGAGTCGAATGAAATACATTTGTGTAGTGATATATTCAATTTTTTTTGTTATTTCTATTACACATAAAATAATTGCCATTTGCGTATTTTCAGTTCTGGAACATTATTTTTCTTAGGATTTTTTAAACATTTTATTCTTAGTTGTTTTTAAATCGATTCAAACTTTCTTCTATCGCAACAAATGCATCTGGTCCAAGCATATTAAATACGAATTATAAATAAGCAATAGGAGACTTAAAACAATAATTTTAATTAAAATACAAATTTAAAAAAAAAAAATGAAAATAGCACCAATTTACGATTTTTAGACTACTTTTTATATTTGTTTGCAAATCGATCACAGTTATTATTTTTTTATGTACAATTTTGCACTCGCAAATTCAAAAGCAGGAAAGTGGAAAATAAAATTGTTTTATTCTTTTTAATCTTATTTCAAGTATACAAAAATGAACTATTTATCGTTTCGAATTTGAACGTGGAAGAAAGGGAAAAACCGAGGTAGGACAAAAGAAAGCTATTTATCGGTTTGCGCGATAAAAACGAAATGCGACCTGCCAGATGAAATACGGAAATATAATTTCATAGACGTATGTGAGTGTGAAAATAGTCGTCGGCCTTTCAATATTTCGCAACGGCATTTCATATCCGCCGAAGACTTTTCATATGCGAAGGGAGCGAACGCCGTTCATAAATATATATTAGATGCCACTGCGCTTTGTGGCGCACGAAAATACTATTTTAGTTCATCTTTCGCTCCAACCGCTAAACAAACACGTATTTCCGCATTGGGGGATTCACTTATCGAATAAAGCGATTCCAGAGGCCGCGGTCACAATCGATATGTTTGTTGTATTTATGTAATCATCGAGGATGTCGGATAATTCCGTCCGGATGAAAAATGATTCGGAAGCATGACAAATCGACTTATTGTGGTCGAGGACGTAGACGATGACAAGAAAGAGCTCAAGGAAGGAAGGAATAAATACATACAAAGAAAATTATAGAACGACGACGACGACGTGCTTGTTGTATGTAGTATATATGTGAGGATGTGGATAGGGTCGACGTGTATGCAAATCGTCCGAAACGGCTACGCTTTTAATGGGACGTCCCACTTGGAAACTAAACGCCATCAATCATAGCCGTAATTAAGATGCAAACAAAAAGTCACTGGGAACGGCGAAAGTGCATCAAATTGAAAACGTATCGATTGTTCAGTTGCCCGTGCTTCCCAACTAACGAATAACAACGGGGAAAAAAGAACGAGGAAAGAAACGGGCATAAATCATCAATCACAGATGAATAAGTAATGTATAACACCTATTTGTTACGTCATCCTTTTTTTATATATATAGGAAAGTGAAGCGATTTGTTACGTTTTACATACCAAAATGCTATTTCGAAATGTAAATTACATTTATGATATACATATTATGTTTTATTTATTATATAATATATCCTGTATCTATATTCCAATTTATACATCGAAAACCATTAATGTCAATATTTCTAACCTACAATACGTCAATTGGAATATTAGGATAATTTATTTTGTAAACATTAATATTACCTATTTGTGACTTCAACAATCAGTTCGATCATCATTTAAAAAAATCATTTAAATTTATTTATTTATATTGTATTTTTTTTGTATTATTAAATTTATTTTTTACTATCTGCCACTATTATCTGTATATCATGTAATTAGTTTTGAAAGTAAAGGAAAACACTATGAGAGGAATAATTTACCATTGGTAGACTTTTATCCTATTTAGAATCCAAATTGGAGGTACTATGCTTATGGGAGCTTACTGTTGTCAAGTATGTGTTTATGGCTAAAATATTGGGATGATTTTCTAATTTATTTTGGTTTTGCGCACTAAACATCTATATTTCACTTTTTATAGTATTTTGGCATATACCAGGGAACTTACATCAAGGAATGCAGAAACTTAGATTAGAATCGCTGTAAAACCTCAATGTTTGAGTTGCTTCCTGTTCCCCAAAGTAAAATATTGTAGGTCGACACAGGTTTCAACACTATATTATATGGGAGAACTGTATTTTCTGTATTATCTTAAGCAACCAATATAATTATGAAAATTTGATGCCCAATTATGGACGTTTCGTTGAAATATGTTTTTTTTTAATGTGAATCGACGATCTAAAATCATTCCTAAGTATTTAGTGTCATCAGCTTCTGGAATAATTTTGTTGTTTAAGGTAAATGTAATATGACTAGACTTATTTTTATACTTCATTTTCAAATTTGATGTGATATTTTTTTTATAATATTCCTCTATGTCATATTTTATCGAATGCCTGAATATGCTTGTATATAATGGATTTTCTTTTCATGAGATTTCTTGATCTTACCAGTTACTCTATGGATTTATTTAATATGATTTTATATAAGCTAAACTGATGAGCTAGGTTTACGTTTTCTCGGTCAAAATTAGTCATATTCTTATAGCTTTTCAAATTATATTGACATCACTGATAACAACCATTCTCAGAAAATTTGCCAGTACTTCCATTGAAATGGAAAAAATCCTAATCTTAATCTGAATATTACAATTGATGTTCATATGAACAAACAAATTGTATTGGAAAAAATATGTTAAAAAATCATCCAAAAACTGATCTATCTTCTCCAAACTGCACTAATTCCAAATGGGGTTGAACGCAATTTTGTAATTGCAAATGCATATGCCTTCCCCATTATTTCTGGCCTAGCTTTCATGGTCTATGTCGCTTTCCATAACTTAATTTTTTAATTAAGTTTTCAAACATTTGATTTTTTAAATTGCTCAATATTTTTATCTTTTAGTCATCTTCTATTCCTATGGAATTTCTATTTCTTCAATGTACAATTTTTGTATTGTTTAATTTCTAATTTAATTGTGTGTTTTACTAATGTTTATAGTCCGTATATATATGTACAAATGTTCAGCTTTTTTATTAATAAGTTTTTCTTTCTTTCATAACATTTTATTTTTTGAACTATTTTTAATACTTTCATTCACGTTTTACCATATATAGAGAAAATATAGTACATAGAAATAATTGAATAATTTTAAACCATTAATAAATATCCTTTTTGAATTTAAAGTAGAAATATTTGCAAAAAATTTGCATGAATTACAGTTGATATTGAAAACTATATAATAATTTTATTTTCAATATGCGACTGTTTAAGCACAATTATTTGATAAAACTTGTAAAAACAAATTTCCCCAAATCACATCGAAATATAATGTTTTTTTTTATTGATAAGCTTATAGCAAAGTAGTATAGTTTAAGCCTCAAAAATCACCAATAACTAAAAGTACAAATTTGAGATTCATCTGACAAATTATAAAACATTTTATATAAATATATAATCGCAATATTGAATACGACTTTAAAATATTTAATTTTTGTTACAAATTTTATTAATATAAATAATAATTGTTGTTTTTGATAAAATTAAATATTTTTATATACGTATATATAAAATCTTAATTACTATTTACATTACACAATTATTTCGACTGAAAATTAGTGTTAATAAAAATATTTTGCTAACTACATTTACTATGTTTTCTAACAAGAATAATGTTTTAAATATCACTTAAAATTCACTGGTATATTTAATTCATTATTTTGTAAACAAAAACTAGTTGACACTCAAAAATGTAAATTTCATTGTAATTAAGGATTTATATGTACCAGTAACAAGATTGAAATTAAGGTATTCTATTTTGTTGTTGAATCCTTACTGTCACAAACACATCATCAAAGGCGTACAAAGGAAATTTTTAATGTTCCATGTATTTATAAATAGGGGGACATTTCCATTCTAGTATGTCGTCAGTTAGAATGAGCCTTTTGAACGAATTTAAATCATTGTTCACATAACAACATTGTCTGTTCAGTGACTATTATTCTGCAGTGTATTATTTTAAGTTGTAATTGTTGTTAAAACTAATGTTTTTAATTAAATTTCAATTGCAAATTTATATGGATATTACGTAATGGTTTTATTTATTTAGTATAATTGTTTAGCATTGTTATTATTATATTTATTTATAACTTTATGTTATAACAAATTCAACATTATTTTTTAAGGCTACTGTTTGTGTACCATAAATTGTAATCAAGTGAAAAACTAAAATATAAACAAAAAAAATGAATTTCATTTTAGCAGTAGCGTCATTTGAATCCAATGAATTTCGGATAGTTTATACGGCCATTTATGCACATCACGTATTTCCATGTGTCAAAACAAAGTGTGTTTCGGAATGCGGCCGGATCACGAACACTATTCCAATTTTATTGTTGCGGGATTCCTATTTATGCATTTATTTATTTTTCGGCTTTTTCCCCAACAACAAAAATTTCGGTTGCAGGTGAAAAATGCCATTCTCACTTTCTATAAATAATTACCAACTCGTAGCATTTGCGATCTCCGCTTTAGTGAGGCGAAACGGCTTTAATAATCGTCCTTTTTCTTTTTTTACATCCTATTTTGTGTTTGCTTTCAGTTTGTATTGCGATTGCTATACGGCCACTGCAATAAATTCAGCAGTTTGTTTCTCTATTAGGAGCAAGCTGAGGCGCAGATCGATTTTAATCACGAATCGTGCAGAATATTGAATGCCTGGACCTGACTCCCAAGTATTTACTGTTTGCTATATAACGAAACGACATTTATTCGTTGTAATCGAATCGAAATGAATCGAATAGTTTCAAATTCCCTGACCCGCACGCGACCCCAAACTATTTCATCATCTATATGACTGTTGTCATATAAACGCCAATGTTTCGAGCCAAATGGTGGTGCACAGTATCGTTTTAAATGTTATTTATTGATTTTTAAACACGACAATTTAACAAATAACACAGTTCGATTCGAGACGCGCTATAGTACGGACGTGTTCTGGGAAGAAATTTTGATAAAATTAATCTGCCTTTTTTTGGCTTTTTTGGGTATCAGGTGTGCATTCAGTGTATGCTTGTGGCCATGGAGCCTGAAATGAGTGCCTCAGATACTTCTTCCTGCTATTCGGAGGCCTCGGGTTCCGGATGGGAGCAGGGAAAACGGAAACGTGAAAGACCAAGGAAGGAAACTTCCAAAAAAACAACTGCACCAACAACCTTCAAAACGCCACAAATTCCAACAACGACCCGAACAGATAAGCCAACGGATAAAAAAGTTACAAACAAAAAATTCGACACCATTTTCAACATAAAAGTGCGAGATGCATTGACTCGCTCGCAGCTATCTACCTTGTGGTCTAGGGGCCCGGGCAACCGACAAGACATCATACTGGAAACCAAGACAGGATTCCTCCTGAAATCGAATAACCCGAAAGCAATTGTTCTTGCATACCTGGCGGATCTGCAGGGTCGGGGCCATATCTCCTCATACGCCGAGAGTGTTCCTCGAAAGGAGCCTAAAACACACAGCCACAACGCGTCACTATCCTGTGTCCTCACAAGGATGGACCTGGATATAAAGGACGCAGATATTAGTTTACACTTAAAGACCTCTGGCATCGAGCATAGGTTCTGCAAGAGGATCATCTCCAGGGCAACAGGACAGCCAACATTCAAGGTGCGCATCATCACTGGGTGCGCATCTTCCTTCCAGAGACTCCTGCACGAGGGCTTGTTCTACATGAACAAGCACTTCCCTGCAGTCGAGAGTATACCACCGCCTCCGATACCTGTGCCTTGCGCTAGGTGTCTTGAGTTCACACATGCAACGGACGTTTGTCCGAACAAGACCAAGTGTTCAAAATGTCAAGGACCACATCCGACCCACCGTTGCACGTCGCCACTTCCTCCAAAATGCAGGGCATGTGACTCTGAGGACCATGCTGCATGGTCATCAAAATGTCCCAAGAGACCAACCAAACCCATCCCGGGTGTGCCAAATGCGAGGATAAGATCAATAAATAAAAAATCGAGCGAGCTGTCTGAGGATCTTATAAGCAGCAGAATTCACAAACCTCTAACGATCCACGACCATATAATTAACACTTATATAAACAAAATAAATTCTACGAAACAATCTGAGGGTCGTGCTGAGTTGCTTCAGCGGTTGAAGAAACGATTCATCAGAAACTTTAATGTAGACACACACGTTTGCTTTTCGGGAAACCACGTTTATGTCCTGATGTTTGACCTGGATGATCCGGAGCTGGAGTCACCTACGGGTCTGGTTCAGGGGACTTCCGGGTCTTTCGTCGTGAAGGAAGCTTAGCCATCGATCCGTGTCCGGTTGAATTGATTGTTCTTCAACCGAATACGAAGAAATTTGATAATATTTTTTTTGTTTTACATTTTTCTATATTTTCATTTATTTGGTATTTTTGTTATGGTCTTTCTTTTTTTATATCACATTATTCCGAACACATCTATTTTTTCTTTCTTTTTTTTGTATGATTTATTGTAGGACGATTTATATGTTTGATTGTATCACTGGGCGGAAAGACTTAGGTCGATAGCCCTTTGGTTACATTTAATGTGTGATCAATAAATATTGTTATTATTATTATTATAACAAATAACAATATTATCTAGAAGCAATAACTACCGAAGTTCGAAGTAGTAATTGTGACATTAAAAAACGTTAAGAATTATTAACAGCAATTAACATTTATACTTTATACTATGAAACTGATTATCCTTCAACTATTCTAAATGAATGGTGTAAAACTGTGAAATCACGGTTGACAACCACAATTTGTTTGAAAACCGTTTTCCCATTTTAAAAATGATTCTTTATTTAAACCTAAATAACACCGATTGAATTCCAAAAAAATCTTAAATAAGATAATAATATAATGTATTAGAACAACCATAAAATAAACATTTTTTTTGTCTTATGTCTGTATTTACAAACTATTCGCTAAACTATTTGTAAATTTTTAAATATGATTTCATTTTTTTTTGGTTGACTGTCGTGTTATTGGTTAAAGCGCTCCATTTTCACTAGTCCTTTCTCGCTTGCTTCAGAGTTCGGACAGTACACAAAAATCGTCAAAAAAAATAAACATAATAACAATTTTATTTATTGATTAAATAACTCAATGCTTATATTACAGTTTAAAAATTTTAAAGAAACTAAATGAATTTCAATATTTTGAAAATTTAATAGTACTGTCTGGAATTGAAAAAGATAATATTTACACGAAAGATAATTAAATAAACACGGGCCAACACATTATGACTTTTCAACGTACAAATATGAGATTTATCTGAAAAATTACAAAATATTAAATCTAAAACAACAAATCTAAAAAAAAATAATAAAATATATTTAATTTGTTAATTTAATTATATAATACATGAAATAATTTTTTTTAATTAAATTTTTATTTCCCAATAATACAAATACATAAACATACTCATAAATTCAATTTCTACAGGACGCCTTCACTAGATCTGCTCTTGCCTTCTCCATTTCTTCTAGTAAAAAAAAATGAATAATATTCGTCTCCTCAAAATAAACTTCCAAATGTCAGTTGAGGATTTTGCTAATTTTCTGTATTTTATTCCTGCTTCCTATTTAAAATTTTAGTGCCTCTTCAATCCCCCCTTACAAACGTACTATTTTGCTTTTCCATTAGTTTTACTGTTTTTAATATATTTTTAAAATTATCCATATCAATATTTATGTCAAACTTGGATTTTAGTATGCTCCTAGAAGACTTAAGTTGCACTTTATGGGTCACCGGCAAATTTTTGTAAACCTCACGTACATTTCTATTCTCCTTTTCTTCCACAATATTTTGGCTGATTTTGAATGTTACTCTTTTTTTAACTTTATTTGATTTTTCATTTTTTTCCTTGTAATCTAATAATTGCTTTTTTTTTAATAATATTTGTTCATCAATTTTTTTAATTGATTTTTGCAGTTCCTCGCTCGTTGCAGTTTTATAATTTGAAATATTACATTGCAGCGTAAGAGTATCTATTACTTCTTTCTCCTTGCCTATATGCATTTGTTCAATATTCTTGTTGTATGATTGAAGTCTCTCTTCAGCTAATGCTATGTCCCGTTGGACTTCTTTCAGGGAGAGAGCAATTTTTTTGGATTCCATGTTGTTTTCGAAATATTTAGTAGTCATCTTCACTCTGGTATCTTTTTGTGAGGTAAGCACTACTTGAAATGTGACAAGATTACATTGAAGGTGTACATTTATACTATAATCCCGTATTAAGTCAGGTATTATTGCACCCCAACCCTCCCTTCCTAACCTTAATGACCAAATTTCGAAGAAGTGCAATAAAATATTTATTGCACCATATACAGAAAAACCTAAATCTAATGACCACATTTTGAAGAAGTGCTATATAGTATTTATTGCACCATTTACAGAAAAAAGTCCAGAAAATGTTCATAAATTGAACAAAATAATAGATATATTTTATTATACTTTCTATTTACAAATAAATTATTATAATAATTTACTTTGTTCCATTTTTAATAAATCATTTATTGCATTTCTTTCTTTTACTCCATTTAGGGTAACACATGTGAAGCAGATGTTAGTATATGGATTAAATCTCAGAAAATCTCCAATCTATGAATTGATTACCTCAAAGGTTTTAAAACAACTACCACCTATTATCATAAAAGTTTTCACGCTCATTTTTAACTCAATGCTCAAGCTAGGCATACTTCCGGTTCAGTGGAAAGTTGCTAAACTTACGATAGGCTTCTAATGCAAAGACAGACTGAGGTCCCTGCTGGTGGAAAACCAAATCATACCGGAACATCAATTTGGTTTCAGAGAAGGGCATGGCATCGTGGAACAAGTCCATCCAATGATTGAGGTGATAAGAAATGGAGAAGGCAGGAGCAGATGTATTGGAGGCGTCCTATAGAAATTGGTTTTAGATGAGTATGTTTATGTGTTTGTATTATTGTGAAATAAAAATTTTATTAACGAACTTTATTTCTTGTATTTATTATTGTTTTTTTTTTATAAATTATATAATTTAAGTTAACAAATTAAATATTTTCAAGTTATTTTTTAGGTTTGTTGTTTTAGACTTAATTTATTGTAATTTGTTATATAAATCTCATATTTGTACTTTAGTTATTTGTGACTTTATGTTTAAACTATACTACTATCCCATAAACTAATAAATAAAAAAATTTATATTACAATGTAATTTCAGATTTTTTTTTACTAATTTCAGTATGTTATACTTGTCATTCTTCCCAACGTTCTTTCCAAGCAAAATAATTGTTTTTAATTTACCTAGTTGCTATTGGTATAAAAAAGCCAAAAACATATTTTTTTTAAATTTATCAAATTTAAAACTGTTTTTTCAATGACGATGATCTTTTTTTAAATTATTAATTACATATGTATTTGGCTTAAAAATAAAATTTTAGATTTTGTTTCATCGACAACATTTGAAAATTTCAGGTATAAAGGTAATAACTATAATTTAAGTAAAAAATAATAACTTTGTGCTATTTTCTTATATTAGGTTTAATTTAAAATTTAATTTAAAGTTTAGTTTTAGACTAATCAGCCGAATTATTCAGATAATTTTTGTATACGAGTTCGAACCCTGTCAAGCGAGGCCCTTTTGGCCTGGTAGGATAGAAGCAAATAAATAGTAAAAATTGAAACCAATAAATTGAATCATTTGTAATAAATTGGCAAATGGTTTAGCGACAAGTTTGTAAATACATGAATACAAAGGTAACATGAACCATTAACTCGAATTTCCCATTTCCTGAGCCATCATTGTATATCATCCAAGCTAACTTGGAGCAGTCGGGAAGCAGTTGCAACCATTGTTGTGTGATGCCAGGACTATAGTATCGTCAGCATTACTATGAGTATCCAATAGAAAGGAAAGCAACCACACCGCAGGATACCATTAAATATCAATGAGATTACGTTTAACATTGGTGATTGTCTCAGAACTTTCGCTGTTATCAGATCAAATTCTGGTACCTTTTTCAGTATTAATCCGTCCATTATCATCAGCCTTGCCTAGATCACACGGAATGGCGTTATAGAGAGTGCCATTTAGAATGTCGATGTTAGGTATTCTTCAATCTCGCTTATGTCCTCATCGGCTAATACTGACGGAAATGGTTTAAAAACGTTAACAAGGTGATTTTCAAATAAATCAGCCCTATCTTTATCATTCCTCGCCCAGCTGTCATTCATCTTGCAAAGTGGAGAGACTATTGTCGATAACAATATCTAGTCTATTGGTGTTCCCTAACGAAACTGATGCCAGTGGACTGATGGATGTAGTGTCAGTGGTGACGAATGCAGATTACCAATGCTTTCCGGCATTGCTCATCTGCTTTAACTGTTGCTATTTAGGACAAAAGGCGGACATGTCTGACAACGCATTGTGAAGGTTACATGGATTAATTTGGATTCATTGGGATTGATTCTCCATCTCTTAAGCCAGAAGTTGATGCTACTCAGGCTGCTTTAAAGTATCATTGAAGTCATTGCTGCATTTTGATGAGTGGCAAGGACTGCAGAGTCATCTAGAAACATCGTCATGATGTTCGCAGATCCGCTGTAAAAATCAGATATAGCAGTAAAGTAACTTCAAATAACTGTCAGTCAAATATGATTTTAATATGCTGTAATATGGGTGAAGAATATTGGCCTTAATCATAAGCAGCAGCCCTTCGTGCAAATGCCTGTGATATGTCAAATGCCTGTGATATGTCATGGAAAGCAGTTGAGCAATACATCTTCTTCTCAATAGCGCTGTAAATTACCTCAACCACTGGATGGACTTGTTCAACGGTGACATGTCGCTCTCTGAAACCAAATTGATGTTCCGGTATGATTTAGTTTTCCACCAGCAGGGACCTCAGTCTTTGCATTAGAAGCCTATCGAACAGTTTAGCAACTTTCCACTGAGCCGGAAATATACCAATAGGTGGTAGTTGTTTTAGGACCTCTGAAGTAATCAAGTTATACCCTGGAGATTTTCTGAGTTTTAATCTATACAGTAACAGCTTCTCCACATGTGTTACCCTAAAAAGGGCATTGCTATGAAGGAGTAAAAGAAAGATATGCAATAAATGATTTATTAAAAATGGAACAAAGCAAATTATTACAATAATTTATTTCTAAATAGAAAGTTTATATATAACTATTATTTTGTTCAATTTATGAACATTTTCTGGACTTTTTTCTGCAAATAGTGCAACAAATATTTTATTGCATTTCTTGGAAATTTGGTCAAAAGGGTTAGGTAGGAAGGGTGGGGGATGTCATCATACCTGACTTAATACGGGATTATAGTATAAATGTACCCCTTCAATGTAATCTTGTCACATTTCAAGTAGTGCTTACATCACAACAAGATACCAGAGTGAAGATGACTAGTAAATATTTCGAAAACAACATGGAATCGAAAAGAATTGCTCTCTCCCTGAAAGAAGTCCAACGGGACATAGCATTAGCCGAAAAGAGACTTCAATCATACAACAAGAGTATTGAACAAATGCATGTAGGCAAGGAGAAAGAAGTAATAGATACTCTTACGCTGCAATGTAATATTTCAAATTACAAAACTGCAACGAGCGAGGAACTGCAAAAATCAATTAAAAAAATTGATGAACAAATATTATTAAATAAAAATCAATTATTAGATTACAAGAATAAAAATGAAAAATCAAATAAAGTTAAAAAAAGAGTAACATTCAAAATCAGCCAAAATATTGTGGAAGAAAAGGAGAATAGAAATGTACGTGAGGTTTACAAAAATTTGCCGGTGACCCATAAAGTGCAACGTAGGACGTCTAGGAACGAACAGAAACCCATGTTCGACGTAAATATTGATATGGAAAATATTAAGAATATATTAAATACTGTGAAAGTAATGGAAAAGCAAAATATTATGTAAGCTAATTTGTAAGTGGCGGTTGAAGTTTTAAATACAAACCAGGTAGTTATAGGATGAAAAATGTAAATTAGAAAAATTATAGCGTTGAAGGAAATAAATTAAAATTGGAAAATTAATGTAAAGGAGTTAAATAATGTTTTATATTTACCACAGGAAATAGAGAATCGAAGAGCAGATCGAGTGGAGCAGATCTTCCAGCAGTAATTTATTTGGAATGAGTATGTTTGTGTTTGTATTGTTTCTAAATAAAAATTTAGTTAATATACTATAACTTTATTCTTTTTCTACAAAAATCGATTTAGGTAGGTACATGTAATTTAATTCAACATTAAATTTAAATAAATTATATTTATTTGTTTATAGATTTTTTGTTCCAGGTTTAATATTTTGTAAAGTATCCCATGAATCTCTAAATTGTACTTTTAGATTTTTCAGGTTGTAAACAATGAACAGACCTTTGCTGTAGTTGAATTTGTATTGTGTTATTGTATTAAGTCCGTTTTTTTATTATTTTTGTAATTAATTGCTGCAATAAATATAATTATTATATTGTATTGAAAAATTTCTATTTCAATTATGAACATTTTCTGGCAATTTCCATAATATTTCCTACGCGTATTTTGTATCGTATCTACATGAAAAATATTCACTCATATGATTTGTATCTATTTTTAGTAATATATAAGGATTATTTACCAGTATAAAATTCAGGACTATTTCAAATTTACTTTAAAGTTTAATATAATTAAATCAACTATTTATTAATATTCAATTATAAATAAATTATTAATTTTCGTTATTTACATAAGAGACTGTTTTTAAACCGGCGAGTCAAGAAATGTTAGGTGTGTCGCAAAAATGTGTAATGTGAAGAAATCAAAATTAAATCAGAATAATGTTTTTGAAAATTCTGAGGTAGCTTAAGCCTAGTATTAATTGTGTCGCCAGAAAAATTATTATAATAATTAAATTGTAAATAAAAAGTATAACATAACAAATTTATTATGTTGTTCAATTTATGGACATTTTCTGGCCTTTTTTCTATAAATGGTGCAATAAATATGTTATTGTATTTCTTGGAAATTTGGTCATAGGAGTTAGGAAGGAAGGGTGGGGGTGCAATAATACCTGACTTAATACGGGACTATAGTATAAAAGTACACCTTCAATTTTATCTAATAATATTAACAGTTTCAAAATATTTTATAAAGATATGTGTAAATTGTTTGAATGAAAATTTGAAATCTAAATAATATGTATAGAAAATTATAAAGAAAAGTTATAAATCTCTTTCAAATTCGATCAGTTATATATGCATTTTGTTTTAAATTGCATTTATATATGCAATACATCTAAATGAATGTTGCTATTTTATAAATGTAATGCTACTGTCATTGAAAAAAAAAATAAAAAATTGATAAATTAAAAAAAATATGTTATAGGATTTTTTTATACCAATAGCAACTACGTCAAATGAAAACAATTATTTTGCTAGAGAAGAACGTTACCAACCTAAATTTAATAATCAAATAAGAGAGGTATAAAACACTGAAATTTGTGAAAACCATAATTTGTACAAAAAAAAACATTTTATAGTCATAAAATTTTCAAAATTGAAAAACAAATTTCCTCGATATAAATATGAGATTAATTTCACAAATTTCATAACTTTAAAACACCAAATATAATTTATTAACTTAAATTATATAATTTATAAAAATATAAAACAATAATAAATACATAAAATAAAGTTTATTAATTAAATTTTTATTTCGCACCAATACAAACACATAAATACAAACATATTCCTTTAAAATCAATTTCTACAGGATGCCTCTGCTAGATCTGCTCTTGCCTTCTTTGTTCTAGTAAAACACTTTGAATAATCTTCATCTCCTCAAAATAAACTTCCAAATGTCAGTTCAGGATTTTGCTAATATTCTGTAATTTTTCTTTTGCTTCCTATTTAAAATTTTAGTGCCTTTTCAATCGCCCCTTACAAACGTACTATTTTGCTTTTCCATTAGTTTCACTGTTTTTAATATATTTTTAAAATTTTCCATATTAATATTTATGAGTCACCGGCAAATTTTTGTAAACCTCACGTACATTTCTATTCTCCTTTTCTTCCACAATATTTTGGCTGATTTTGAATGTTACCCTTTTTTTAACTTTATTTGTTTTTTCATTTTTTTCTTTGCAATCTAATAATTGCTTATTGTTTAATAATATTTGTTCATCAATTTTTTCAATTGATTTTCGCAGTTCCTCGCTCGTTGCAGTTTTATAATTTGAAATATTACATTGCAACGTAAGAGTATCTATTACTTCTTTCTCCTTGCCTATATGCATTTGTTCACTCTTGTTGTATGATTGAAGTCTCTCTTCAGATAATGCTATGTCCCGTTGGACTTCTTTCATTTCCATAAAAAAGACCAGAAAATGTCCACAAATTGAGCAATATAATAAATATGTATATGTATATATTATAATAATTATTAAATATTGCATTTAGTAATGTTCTTAGACCTTTATTTGCTTGATCGCATAATTGATACTAGACTTAGGCTACCGAGTAATTTTTTAAGCAATATGGTGATTCAATTGTTCAAAAAAGTGTTTGCGACACACCTAACAACCTCTTGACTCGCCGGTTTAAAACCACTGCTGTTAGATCATATGAGACGATTTCGATTTGTCGGCTTTAATAATCTCTTAGAAACATGTAAATAACGAAAATTAATAATTTATTTATAATTGAATATTAATAAATAGTTTACTGAAAATAACTTTAAAATAGTTCTGAAACTCAGTACAAACAAAGCTGAGCCCAACGAATCGGGCATTCCACAGGGGAGTGTCCTCGGTCTAGTAAGACAACACAAATATGGCAACATTTGCAGATGACACTGCAATTATGGCATCAGGCAATGAGCTTATTAATAAGCTTGAGATATGTTTTAAGAATTGACGAAACCTTCACCTTAAGACGAGACATATTTTGGGAATTTTAAAATAAATTTTATACGTGAGTGGGTCTTTATAATCTTTTCGATAGATATATGACTGATATGGAAGGACCATATTCAAGCTAAGCGCGAACAAGTGGAAAACAAATTTAAAAATTTGTAGCGAACTGTTATTCCAGCAAATATTAAAAATTCAAGTATTCCATTCTAAATGTCTTAGAAGAATCGCAAATGCACCATGGTACATCGCCAATAGAAGATTGCACCATTACTTTGTAATAATAACAGTGAAAAAGGTTAGCAATACTTCTCCAAGAATTACATAGATAGAATAACAGCGATACTACAAGACGATTGATGGATCTTCAATTTAGATTTGATTAAAGAGATTTATAAACGCAACAGAGTAGCAAGTTCCAAATGCCAAATAAATTACGAGAAACAAAACAATAAAAAATATAGTGGAAAATACTGCCTGTATATTTATAGAGAATACAAAATAAACTATTATTATATTTTTCTTTAATACATTTCGATTTTGATATAAAAACAAAATTTATTCATCTATATATTGCACAGATAAATTGCCAAGCCTATATAAACTATGCTACCTAGAAAATTATTGGTTATTTTATAAAAATTGCAATAAAATATCCAGAAATATATAATGTATTTATTAAGAAATTACTAGAAGTTTAATTTTGAGATTCGTTGGACAATTCACAAACCATAAAATATTAAACAACAAATCTTCAAAGAAATAAATATACTAAATTTTATTTGTTGAATTAAATTATATCAAACGATCAGAAACTACTTGAAAAAATAAAACAATACTAAATACATAAATTAAATTCATTAATTACATTTTAATTTCTAAATAATACAAACATATAAAGACACTCATATAAAAAATCAATTTCCGCCGGACATCTCTACTAGATCCACTCTTCCATTTCTTGTAATAAATTTAAAGCAATATTTTCTCCTTCTATTTTAATTTTTAGTTTCTCTTCAATTGCCACTTACTTACTATTTTTCCATTATTTTTACTGTATTTAATATATTTTGAATATTTTCCATATCAATATTTATGTCGCACTTGGGTTTTAGTTTTAGTCACCGGCAATTTTTTGTAAACTTCACTTACACTTCTATTCTCCTTTTCATTCAAAATCTCTTGACTGTTCTTCAATGTTATCCATCTGCATTTATTTTTTTTTATTTTTCTTCTTGTAAACTACTATTTGCTTATTGTTAAGTAATATTTGTTTATTAATTTTTTAATTGTGTTTCGCAGATCTTTGCTCGTTGCAAATTGTAAGTGTGAATATTGTTTCATATAGATTCGATACAAAATACACGTAGGAAATGCTGGAAGTTTCAGAAACTAGGCTAACAAGAAAACTATAGTGAGTTTATGAAATTGCTAGAAAATTTATATAATGGAAATAGAAATCTTTCAATATAATATAATGTTATTAATTATAATAATATTTATTGTCTTTCCGCTCGTGAATATTACAATACAAAACATTATATATATTTCACAATTAAAATAACTAACATAATGAAACATAAAAGATATTTTTAGAATGAAAAAAAAACAGCAACCAGTTGGAAAAAAAGGAAGGACCTTATAAGGAAAGAAGGAATTCGAAAAGTTTGTACAAAATATTTAAGTGTCTGGGGATGCAGAATTTTGAGAGGGAAGATAGATTCTATTCTTTGGAAACAAATCTAGGGTAAAAAAATATTAAGTTAAAGTTTGTTAATTATATTTTTATTTCGCAACAATACAAACACAAACACTCATTTCAAATTACTTACTTCCATTCTCCATTTCCTGTTATAAATATAAAACATTATTTATCTCCTCAATATTAATTTTTGAATTTTAATTTATTTTCTTCAGCGCTACGACTTCTTAATTTTCTTAGCTTACATAATATTTTGCTTTTCCATTACTTTCACAGTATTTAATATATTTTTAATATTTTCCATATCAATATTTACGTCGAACATGGGTTTCTGTTCGTTCCTAGACGACTTACGTTGCACTTTATGGGTCACCGGCAAATTTTTGTAAACCTCACGTACATTTCTATTCTCCTTTTCTTCCACAATATTTTGGCTGATTTTGAATGTTACTCTTTTTTTAACTTTATTTGATTTTTCATTTTTTTCCTTGTAATCTAATAATTGCTTTTTGTTTAATAATATTTCTTCATCAATTTTTTCAATTGATTTTCGCAGATTCTCGCTCGTTGCAGTTTTGTAATTTGAAATATTACATTGCAGCGTAAGAGTATCTATTACTTCTTTCTCCTTGCCCATATGCATTTGTTCAATACTCTTGTTGTATGATTGAAGTCTCTCTTCGGCTAATGCTATATCTCGTTTGACTTCTTTCAAGGCGAGAGCAATTCTTTTCGATTCCATGTTGTTTTCGAAATATTTACTAGTCATCTTCACTCTGGTATCTTGTTGTGAGGTAAGCACTACTTGAAATGTGACAAGATAACATTGAAGGTGTACATTTATAGTGTAATCTCGTATTAAGTCAGGTATGATGACATCCCCCCTCCCTTCCTACCTAACCCTTTTGACAAAATTTCCAAGAAGTGCAATAAAATATTTATTGCACCATTTACAGAAAAACCTAAATCTAATCACCAAATTTTGAAGAAGTGATATTCTTAATTTTTTTTTTTAGGTTTGTTTTTTTAGCCTTAATGTATTGTAATTTGTCACATGTTTAAACTATGCTACTATCCCATAAAGTAATGGATAAAATTTTTTATATTACAATGTAATTTGGGGAATTTTTTTTCAAATTCTTTCCAAGCAAGATAATTGTTTTTAATTTACCTAGTTGCTATTGGTATAAAAAAGCCAATAACATATTTTTTTTTAAATTTATCAATTTTAAAACTATTTTTTTTAGCTAAAAATAAAATTTTAAAAGAGTTTTGTTTCATCGACAAAGGTAATAACTATAATTTAAGTAAAAATAATAACTTTGTGCTATTTTCTTAAATTAGGTTTAATTTAAAATTTAATTTAAAGATTAGTTTTAGACTACTCAGCCGAATTAGTTTGACGATTTTTATATACGAGTTTGAACCCTGTCAAACGAGGCCATTTTTGGCCTGGTAGGATAGAAGCAGATAAAGAATGAAAGGCGTAGTGGAATAAATTGAAATCATTTGTAATAAATTGACAAATGGTTTAGCGACTAATTTTTAAATACAAAAATACAAAGGTAACATGAACTAACTTCACTTCTTCAACTCGAATTTTCCATTTCCTGAGCCAACATTATATGTCATCCAAGCTAACTTGGAGCAGTCGGGAAGCAGTTGTTGCATAGTTGTGTGATGCCAGGACAATAGTATCGTCAGCTTTGCTATGAGTATCCAAGAGAAAGGAAAGCAACCAGACCGCAGGATAGCATTAGCGTTTAACATTTCAGTATTAATCCGTCAATTATCATCAGCCTTGCCTAGATCATACGGAATGGCGTTATAGAGAGTGCTATTTAGATTGTCGATGTTAGGTACTCCTCAATCTCGTTTATGTCCTCATCGGCTAACACCTACGGAAATGGTTTAAAAACGTTAACAAGATGATCTTCAACCAAATCAGCCCTATCTTTATCATTCCTCGCCCAGCTGTCATCTATGGAGAGCTTATTGTCGATGACAATATCTAGCCTATTGGTATTCCCTAACAAAACTGATGACAGTGGACTGATGGATATAGTCATTGGTGAAGAATGCAGATTACCAATGCTCTCTGGCTCTATTTAGGACAAAAGGCGGACATGTCTGACAACGCATCGTGAAGGTTACATGAATTAACTTGGATTCATTGGAATTGATTCTCCATCTCTTAAGCCAAAAGTTGATGTTACTCAGGCTACTTTAAAACATCATTGAACTCATTGCTGTATTATGATGAGTGACAA
Source organism: Nicrophorus investigator (assembly GCA_963457615.1). Taxonomy (NCBI): domain Eukaryota; kingdom Metazoa; phylum Arthropoda; class Insecta; order Coleoptera; family Silphidae; genus Nicrophorus; species Nicrophorus investigator. The sequence continues at coordinate 17,341,591 of OY735140.1, read as the reverse complement.
GGACTGCACAGTCATCTAAAAGTATCGTGATGATGTTCATAAAAATCAGATATAGCAGTAAAGTAATTTCAACCAGCTGTCAGTCAAATATGATTTTAATATGCTGTAATATGGGTGAACAAAACTGGCCTTAATTCTATACAGCAGCCCTTCATACAACACTTTATTAAATGCATGTGAAGGATACCTCAACTACTGTATGGACTTGTTCAACGGTGACATGCCGCTCTTTGAAACCAAATTGATGTAAGTATGTATGATTTGGTTGTCCACCAGTAGTAGCCTCAGTCGTTGCATTAGAAACCTATCGAACAGTTTAGCAACCTTCCACTGAGCCAGAAATATGCCAATAGGTGGTTGTTGTTTTAGGACCTCCGAGGTAATCTAGTTATAGCCTGGTGATTTTCTGAGTATTAATCCATACAGTAACATCTTCTCCACATGGAACAAAGCAAATTATTACAATAATTTATTTCTAAATAGAAAGTATAATACAACATATCTATTATTTTGTTCAATTTATGAGCATTTTCTGGACTTGTTTCTGTAAATAATGCAATAAATACTATATAGCACTTCTTCAAAATTTGGTCATTAGATTTAGGTTTTTCTGTAAATGGTGCAATAAATATTTATTGCACTTCTTGGAAATTTGGTCAAATGGGTTAGGTAGGAAGAGTGGGGGGATGTCATCATACCTGACTTAATACGGGATTATAGTATAAATGTACACCTTCAATGTAATCTTGTCACATTTCAAGTAGTGCTTACATCACAACAAGATACCAGAGTGAAGATGACTAGTAAATATTTCGAAAACAACATGGAATCGAAAAGAATTGCTGTCTCCCTGAAAGAAGTCCAACGAGATATAGCATTAGCCGAAAAGAGACTTCAATCATACAACAAGAGTATTGAACAAATGCATGTAGGCAAGGAGAAAGAAGTAATAGATAATCTAACGCTGCAATGTAATATTTCAAATTACAAAACTGCAACGAGCGTGGAACTGCAAAAATCAATTAAAAAAATTGATGAACAAATATTATTAAACAAAAAGCAATTATTAGATTACAAGGAAAAAAATGAAAAATCTAATAAAGTTAAAAAAAGAGTAACATTCAAAATCAGCCAAAATATTATGGAAGAAAAGGAGAATAGAAATGTACGTGAGGTTTACAAAAATTTGCCGGTGACCCATAAAGTGCAACGTAAGACGTCTAGGAACGAACAGAAACCCATGTTCGACGTAAATATTGATATGGAAAATATTAAAAATATATTAAATACTGTGAAAGTAATGGAAAAGCAAAATATTATGTAAGAAAATTTGTAAATGGCGGTTGAAGTTTTAAATACAAACCAGGTAGAAAGTTACAGGATAATAAATGGAAATTACAAAGTCGCAGCGCTGAAGAAAATAAATTAAAATTCAAAAATTAATGTTAAGGAGATAAATAATGTTTTATATTTATAATAGGAAATGGAGAATGGAAGAGCAGATCGTCCAGCAGTAATTTATTTGAAATGAGTATGTTTGTGTTTGTATTGTTGCGAAATAAAAATATAATTAACTAACTTTAACTGAATATTTTTTTACTCTATCCCTTAGATTTGTTTCCAAAGAATAGAATCTATCTTCCCTCTCAAAATTCTGCATCCCTAGACACTCGACTATCCTCCCCAAACTTAAATATTTTGTACAAACCCTTTTCAAATTCCTTATTTCCTTCCTTTTCTTTCCAACTAGTTGCTGTTTTTTTTTTCATTCTAAAAATATCTTTTATGTTTTATTATGTTAGTTATTTTAATTGTGTATTATATATAATGTTTTGTATTGTAATATTCACGAGCGGAAAGACTACGGTTGATAGCCCTTTGGCCCTTATACTAGTTATGTTATGTTTTCTTATACCTTGTTTATTATTACCATTTCCTTTTATACTTATTATATTTCTGACCAATAAATATAATTATTATTATTTTTTGCAAAAATCGAGAATATATTATATTAATTTCTTTATAGATTTATTGTTCCAGGTTTAATATTTTGTAAATTATACCATGAATAAATTGCATTTTTACTTTTTTGAGGTTGTAAACTATCGTAAGTAAAAACATTAGGGTAGAAAGCCTTATAGTCAACAGGCCTTTGCAGTAGTTGAATTTTATTTGTATTTTATTATTGTATTAAGTTCATTTTTTTTATTGTAATGTAGTGCTGCAATAAATTTATATTTCTATTATAAAAAATTTCTACCAATTTCTATAAACTCACTATAGTTTTCTTGTTAGCCTAGTTTCTGAAACTTCCAGCATTTCCTCTGTGTATTTTGTATCGTATCTATATGAAATAATATTCACACATACAATTTGTAAGTATTTTTTTCTCTATATATTTGATTATTTACCACTATAAAATTCAGAACTATTTCAAATGCATAAATATACACTTTGTGCTTACCTCGCAACAAGTAAAGTACCACAGTGAAGATGACTAGTAAATATTTCCCTAACAACATGGTATCGCAAAAAATGCTTTATCCCTGAAAGAAGTCCTACGGGACATAGTATTAACCGAAGAGAGACTTCGATCACATAACAGGAGTATAGACCAAATGCATATAGGTAAGTATAAAGAAGTAATAGATCATCTAACGCTGCAATGTAATATTTCAAATTGCAAAACGAGCGAAGACAAATATTACTTAATAAAAAGCAAATAGTAGTTTACAAGAAAAAAAATGAAAAAATTAATGCAGATGGATAAGAAGTAACATTGAAGAATAGTCAAGAGATTTTGAAAGAAAAGGAGAATAGAAGTGTAAGTTTACAAAAAATTGCCGGTGACTCACAAAGTATAGCATAATTCGTATAGGAACAAACTAAAACCCAAGTGCGACATAAATATTGATATGGAAAATATTCAAAATATATTAACTACAGAAAAAATGGAAAAGGAAAATAGTAAGTGGCAATTGAAGAGAAACTAAAATTAGAAATAGAAAGCATATTAAAATAAATTAAAATTAGAAAATTAATATTGAGGAGAAAATATTGTTTTAAATTTATTACAAGAAATGTAGAACGGAAGAGTGGATCTAGTGGAGATGTCCAGCGGAAATTGATTTTTTATATGAGTGTGTTTATATGTTTGTATTATTTAGAAATTAAAATGTAATTAATGAATTTAATTTATGTATTTAGTATTCTTTTATTTTTTCAAGTAGTTTCTGATCGTTTGATATAATTTAATTCAACAAATAAAATTTAGTGTATTCATTTCTTTGAAGATTTGTTGTTTAATATTTTATGGTTTGTGAATTGTCCAACGAATCTCAAAATTAAACTTCTAGTAATTTCTTAATAAATACATTATATATTTCTGGATATTTTATTGCAATTTTTATAAAATAACCAATTATTTTCTAGGTAGCATAGTTTATATAGGCTTGGCAATTTATCTGTGCAATATATAGATCAATAAATTTTGTTTTTAAATCGAAATCGAAATGTATTATAGAAAAATATAATGATAGTGTATTTTGTATTCTCTCTAAATATACAGGCAGTATTTTCCACTATATTTTTTATTGTTTTGTTTCTCGTAATTTATTTACAATCTATTCGTTTGAACATTTAGCAAATCAGTTCGCTGTTGACATTTGGAATATGCGACTCTGTTGCGTTTATAATTCTCTTTAATCAAATCTAAATTGAAGATCCATCAATCGTCTTGTAGTATTGCTGTTATCCTATCTATGTAATTCTTGGAGAAGTATTTGCTAACCTTTTTCACTGTTATTATTACAAAGTAATGGTGCAATCTTCTATTGGCGATGTATCATGATGCATTTGCGATTCTTCTAAGACATTTAGAATGGAATACTTGAATTTTTAATATTTGATGGAATAGCAGTTCGCTACAAATTTTTAAATTTGATTTCCACTTGTTCGCGCTTAGCTTGAATATGGTCCTTCCATATCAGTCATATATCTATCGAAAAGATTACAAAGACCCACTCACGTATAAAATTTATTTTAAAATTCCCAAAATATGTCCAGGTGAATATTCAAGTATTACTTTGTTATTGAGTCTGACTGGAGGACAAAAATCTCGTTTTAAGGTGAAGATTTCGTCAATTCTTAAAACATATCTCAAGCTTATTAATAAGCTCATTTTATGTTGAGATGCAATTAGTTATCTGATGCCATAATTGCAGTATCATCTGCAAATGTTGCCATATTTGTGTAGTCTTACTAGACCGTGGACACTTGGGGCTCAGCTTTGTTTGTACTGAGTTTCAGAACTATTTTAAAGTTTTCAGTAAACTATTTATTAATATTCAATTATAAATAAATTATTAATTTTCGTTATTTACATGTTTCTAAGAGATTATTAAAGCCGACAAATCGATATCGTCTCATATGATCTAACAGCAGTGTTTTTAAACCGGCGAGTCAAGAGGTTGTTAGGTGTGTCGCGAACACTTTTTTGAACAATTAAATCACCATATTGCTTAAAAAATTACGCAGTAGCCTAAGTCTAGTATCAATTGTGCGATCAAGCAAATAAAGGTCTAAGAACATTACTTTAGAGAAAATAAATGCAATATTTAATAATTGAATAAAGCAAATTATTATAATATATACATATTTATTATATTGCTCAATTTATGGACATTTTTCTGGTCTTTTTTTATGGAAATGGTGCAATAAATATTTTATTGCACCATTTTATTTATAAAAAGAGAGTAACATTCAAAATCACCCAAAATATTGTGAAAGAAAAGGAGAATAGAAATGTATGTGATGTTTTCAAAAATTTGCCGGTGACCCATAAAGTGCAACGTAAGTCATCTAGGTTTGAACTAAAATCCAAGTTCGACATAAATATTGATATGGAAAATTTTAAAATTTTAATTAGGAAGCAGGAGAAAAATTACAGAAAATTAGCAAAATCCTGAACTGACATTTGGAAGTTTATTTTGAGGAAATGAAGATTATTCAAAGTGTTTTACTAGAACAAAGAAAGCAAGAGCAGATCTAGCAGAGGCATCCTGTAGAAATTGATTTTAAAGGAATATGTTTGTATTTATGTGTTTGTATTGGTGCGAAATAAAAATTTAATTAATAAACTTTATTTTATGTATTTATTATTGTTTTATATTTTTATATATTATATAATTTAAGTTAATAAATTATATTTGTTGTTTTAAAGTTATGAAATTTGTGAAATTAATCTCATATTTATATCGAGGAAATTTGTTTTTCAATTTTGAAAATTTTATGACTATAAAATGTTTTTTGTACAAATTATGGTTTTCACAAATTTCAGTGTTTTGTACCTCTCATATTTGATTATTAAATTTAGGTTGGTAACGTTCTTCTCTAGAAAAATAATTGTTTTCAATTGACGTAGTTGCTATTGCTATAAAAAAGCCAATAACATATTTTTTTTATTTATCATTACATTTTCAAAATATCTACATTGATTTATATTTAATGCATGTATAAAAATTAGTAAATACAAAAATCAGAGACAAAAAATATTTAATTGAAATTTATTACAAGAAATGGAGAATGGAAGATCAGATTATGTGGAGATGTCCGGCATTTAAATAAGTATGGTTATATGTTTGTATTATTTAAAAATAAAAATATATTTAATAAACTGTTATTTATGTATGTAATTTTATTTTAATTTTTCGAACTGTATTTCTGCCCGATTGTTATAATTTAATACAACAAATAACATATAGTATATTTATTTATTTGAAGATTTGTTGTTTAATATTTTATGGGTTAAAAATTGTCGGATGCATCTCAAAATTGTAGTTTTAGTAATTGATTAATAAAATTCTTTATTCCAATTGTGGATATTTTATTGCAATTTCTGTAAAATAATTAATTATTTCTAGGTAGCATTTTATATAGGTTTGGCAATGTATATATGCAATATATTGATCACTAAATTTTGTTAGGAAATCATTCTTCCCGTAACGTGTTATTGAAAAATATAATTATATGAAAAATAATTCAAGTATAGTGCTAGCCTTTTCAATATCTTCCCTAACAAAACTGATACCAGTGGACTGATGGATATATCATCAGCTTTAACGTTTTTGATTAGAACATGTTCTTTTAATGGAAATCTATTTTTTCCATATAAGTCTCCTATCCAAGTATGTCCCCTCATCTGGCAGAATGTTGCTATTTAGAACAAAAGGCGGACATGTCTGACGACGCATCGTGAAAGTTACATGGACTGACTTGGATACATTGGGCTTGATTCTTCATCTCTTAAGCCAGTAGTTGATGTTAATCAGGCTACTTTGGAATATGATTGAAGTCATTGCTGCAATTTTATGAGAGGCCAGGACTCAGCTTCATCTGCAAACATCGCCACGGTGATCTGCTCCGATGTCGACAGATTCGTGTGGTACGCAAGATTTTCTGAGATTTAATCCATATAGTATCATCTTCTTCACATTTGTTACCCTAAATAGAGTAAAAGAAAGATATATTAAAAATAAAACACAGCAAATTATTATAATAATTTATTTGTAAATAGAAAGTATAATATAACATATCTATTATTTTATTCAATTTATGAGCATTTTCTGAACTTGTTTCTGTAAATAATGCAATAAATACTATATAGCACTTCTTCAAAATTTGGTCATTAGATTTAGGTTTTTCTGTAAATGGTGCAATAAATATTTTATTGCACTTCTTGGAAATTTGGTCAAAAGGGTTAGGTAGGAAGGGTGGGGGGATGTCATCATACCTGACTTAATACGGGATTATAGTATAAATGTACACCTTCAATGTAATCTTGTCACATTTCAAGTAGTGCTTACATCACAACAAGATACCAGAGTGAAGATGACTAGTAAATATTTCGAAAACAACATGGAATCGAAAAGAATTGCTCTCTCCCTGAAAGAAGTCCAACGGGACATAGCATTAGCCGAAAAGAGACTTCAATCATACAACAAGAGTATTGAACAAATGCATGTAGGCAAGGAGAAAGAAGTAATAGATAATCTAACGCTGCAATGTAATATTTCAAATTACAAAACTGCAACGAGCGAGGAACTGCAAAAATCAATTAAAAAAATTGATGAACAAATATTATTAAACAAAAAGCAATTATTAGATTACAAGGAAAAAAATGAAAAATCAAATAAAGTTAAAAAAAGAGTAACATTCAAAATCAGCCAAAATATTGTGGAAGAAAAGGAGAATAGAAATGTACGTGAGGTTTACAAAAATTTGCCGGTGACCCATAAAGTGCAACGTAGGACGTCTAGGAACGAACAGAAACCCATGTTCGACGTAAATATTGATATGGAAAATATTAAAAATATATTAAATACTGTGAAAGTAATGGAAAAGCAAAATATTATGTAAGCTAATTTGTAAGTGGCGGTTGAAGTTTTAAATACAAACCAGGTAGAAAGTTACAGGATAAAAAAATGAAAATTACAAAGTCGCAGCGCTGATGAAAATAAATTAAAATTCAAAATGTTAAGAAGATAAATAATGTTTTATATTTATAATAGGAAATGGAAGAGCAGATCGTCCAGCAGCATTTTTTTTGAAATGAGTATGTTTGTGTTTGTATTGTTGCGAAATAAAAATATAATTAACAAACTTTAACTTAATATTTTTTTACCCTATCCGTTTGTTTCCAAAGAATAGAATCTATCTTCACTCTCAAAATTCTGCATCTCTAGACACTCGACTATCCTCCCCAATATTAATTGTTTTGTACAAACCCTTTTCGAATTTCTTCTTTCCTTATAAGATCTTTCCTTTTCTTTCCAACTGGTTGCTGTTTTTTTTTTCATTCTAAAATTATCTTTTATGTTTCATTATGTTAGTTATTTTAATTGTGTATTATATATAATGTTTTGTATTGTAATATTCACGGAGGGAAATACTACGGTCGATAGCCTTTTGGTCAGATATACTAGTTATGTTATGTTTTCTTATACCTTGTTTCTTATTACCATTTTCTTTTATACTTATTATATTTCTGACCAATAAATATTATTATTTTTTGCAAAAATCGAATTAGGTATCTATATATATAATTTAATTCAACAATTTAAATACATTATATTAATTTCTTTACAGATTTATTGTTCCAGGTTTCATATTTTGTAAATTATCCCATGAACCCTTAAATTGTATTTTTACATTTTTGAGATTATAAACTATGGTAATAAAAGCATTAGGGTAGAAAGCCTTATAGCCCTTCGTAGTAGTTGAATTTGATTTTTATTTTATTATTGTATTAAGTTCGTTTTTTTATTATTTTTGTAATTTATTGCTTTAATAAATATTATTATTATTATTAATATCATTATATTTCAATACAACTCGGGAAAATTTCTCTTTCAATTATGAACATTTTCTGGCAATTTCATGATAATAATAATATCAAAGCAAATTTTCTTTAATCAAATTTATCAACTTGATAGAATAAATGATCGGTTTCCAAAATGTTTTCTTTTATGTCACAACATTTTTCATATTTGATGACATAGCGGTTTGGTAATTTCCAAAACTGTTCTTATTTGATGAACGGGTAGTAATTTCCATTTTTTTTTTCATAAATATTTATTTTTTGACTTTTCCACGTTGGGAACCACTGGTATAAATATAAATATGTGATTTTTTCATATTATTTTTCTAGAAATATTCTACATTTCTATTAAAAAAAAATACTATGTGTAAATTCGATATTATGATGTAAAAATCCTTCAAATAAAAAAAAATATGTACTCACCTATTAAAATTATTAACTGCGCACTTTTTATTTTAAATGGAACAATGGCGTCCACTTTTTAATGCGGGTATTACAAAAATGTGATACTTTGAAATGCACCTAATTCTATGTAACGGAAAAGTGCTTTATATTGAGAATTAAAAGAAGTGCGAGTCCTTTGAAGGGAAGTTCACGCTCGTATTTAACGTTAGATGACTGATTTAATTGGCTTCATTAATTTTAGTTGAGCAAACGGCATTTCCATTTTTTAACGAATTTAATTAAAGGAAATTTCCCCACTTCACAAACACATGCACATTTTTCTCCTTTCATTCTTCTAGCTTTCATCGCTTTTACTTTAACATTGCCTCAATGACCTTTTTTTTCCCTTTCTAAATTATTTATGCAAATGTTAGAAACAGGTAACATTTAATCAACTTTTCAAATGCTTAATCCACTTTAGAATATCGTTATAATTACATAAAACTATTATTTTACTGATTCACAAAGATCACATATCAAAATAATATTATGCTTCACATGTCGAAGTTTGCTTATTTATCTACTAATAATTAAGAATTGTACATCTTAAGATTTAATTTTAATGAAATATCGTGTTATGGTTAAGAGGAAGATAACTAATTTCGCAAATTCTTGCTTGGAGGGGCGTAAAAAGTTTTGGCACATACTCTGTAACACGTTTAAAACTTCTCAACAGCATTTCCGTCCTAACATCTTTGCAAAGTTCCGCAACCTTTTGAATATTAATATATTGTGTTATAAAATTCCCGAACTTGATTTTCATATGCTTTAAGATATTTAAAATGTAAACAGAGAAGATAGATATTTATTTGATATTTTTGCATGATTAAATAATGACCAAAATCATAAAAATACTCCATCATTTGTATATTTATTAATTTCTTTTTTAGTTTTACCTGTAAATTATTTAAAAAATATATATTTATTAAAGTAGTGGAAATTAAAACAATATTAAGAATTTCTAAATTATTCAAAGCAAGTGTATAGTGAATTATAAACAATATGAGATTGCGTAATGCATTAAGGTTTAAGTGTATAATAATGGTGGCACTGTGTTTAATTAAATAAATTATGAATTCACGATTGTAAATCACTTGATGCGATATGAAATGCGTCAGAAAGTGCATTAGAATGTGTATGCATGTTTAATGCCTTTGCGGTTATAATTCACTTGGCAGAAGATATGAGAATACGTAATCAAAATGTGTGGACAATAATTAATCACCAAAACATGATACGGCTTGCGGAGTGGCACTTTCTGGACTTGCCTTTATTCAATATTCATGTGCAATAGTAAACAAGCATGATTGCCGCAAATAAGCATACATTCCTAGTAAATATGTACTTAGGTTATTGCATGTTTTTGACCCAGTTTTCTTTACAGTAAGGAGTTTCGTATTATATACCAAAGAATTACGTAGTTTTTTCTTGAGGAAAAATTTATTGAATTATTTTTTCAAACATATTACAATTAGCAATTTTTTTTGCCAATATAGAAACCTGTAAAATCTTATTAAATCGGTACCTTTAATACACACAAATACTCAAACAAAATATGTTTATGATTATTCACAAAATATGCAAATAATAAATGATTTTTATATAATATTATATTACCTTACCTACCGTGACCAGTCAATTTGATCGAATGAAAATTTAAGAAGCAGATTTAATTTCCTTATGATTTATGAAATAAATCATTATAAATATGTATGAAAAAAGGTTTAAAAGCAGGTTTTTACGATATTATTACAGCTGTTAGTTGAATGATTAGTAAAGTTTTAAAATCCTGGTGAAAGCACTAAATTATAAAAAAAAATATATATAATTTCCTTTTAATTTGAACGTTTACATTATTAGAAAAAACATAACTGAGATGAAAAGTGTTTCTACTAGGATGAATTTATAAAACCGACACAAAATAACAAATAAAGCAATTTTTTAATAATATTGGACTATGACAATTTTATTGAGTTGAATGATTTGGAAGTGAAATAAAATAAAAGTACAATCGTAATATTTTATAGTAATCATGGTAAGAAATAAATTATATATTATAAAATAGGAAATAAATACTGCTTTTTTTCTGACATGCATCAACCTCATCAACATATATAATTTCAGATTTAAAAAATGTCTAGGAAGTAATTCTAAACAAAACAAATTAATCTGTTCAAAATGTTAAAAATATATGTACCACAAATGTATATTTAACATTTAATTTATAATTTGTTTGAAATGATATAAAAATCATGTTTATGTACTTAGAAATTACAGACAATAAATAATAATAACCTTTACATTTTCTTATTTTTATGTTCATAATAGAAATAAATAAATTTTTCAAAATTGTTTAATTTATTTATTAAGACAGTAACTTTTTTAGTTGTTATTTATACACCGTTTTAGTATGAACCTATCTATTCATACTAAAACGGTATCTTTAGTGTTAAATAATATTTATTTTTTGTATCATATTTTGCTTTTCACTATGATTTTGGCCACATTTTTGTGGCTTAAGATAGAGAATATAGATATAGATAACCTTTCATCCACTAAGGTGATAATTTATTTAATCATCTCTGGCAAAATTTAACACTTACATCGTATCAAAACAGTGGTCAACAAATACCAAAAAATTAACACAGTTTTAGTTATTTTGTTGATCGCCGTTTTGGTACGAGTATAATTTTAAAGATATGTTTACAATTACTTTTTTACATTTTCCCCCTTTTATAATATGTCGTTTAGCATCTTCAGAATATGATATATTCCAAGAACCTTATGAACTTGAATTTTTCCACGTTTGAAACCTGCCGATGAAACAGACCGATCACCATCAGTTTCAATGCGTTAGCCTTCCAAATCACGCGAACCACGTTCTCGGAACTCAATAAAAATGTCCTATTCTACGATTATTGCTTCTTCATTATTCGAATAAGAAGAGTCATTTTTACCGTAAAATTCATAAAATACATATTATTCTATTAGGAACACTTTTCGTCTATGCTAGTTTTATTCTAATAACTTTTATTTTTCTTTGAGTTTATTGGATGCACTTCTTTTTCAAAATAGTATTTATAACTTCCTACATTTTTTATAATTTAGTGCTCTCAACTGGAGTAAAGACACTACGTAACCTTCTTTTATACCGAACCGAACCAATCAAATTGTCTGCTCTCAGTAGACAACATAGTTTACAAATATTTAGAAGTAATTATTAAAAAAAAATAATTGAATTTATATTTTCGGAAAAATAATAATATATATTGACTGCAAACCTCTAGTCCAGGGATGAGCAATACGCGGGCCGTATGCGGCCCTTTAAACATGTTTATGCGGCCCGCCAATCATTTCTATAATTGAATTTATTTTATTGACTTTCTCTCATCAATATATTGTTATAAAATTAATTATAATAAAATGGTAGAACATACTAAACCGAAACAATTTTTTGTGATGAGTTATTCACTGGAGCAATGTCAAGCATGAAGGTAGGAGTATCGGGAAGGCTATTTCAAAATATTGAGAAGGTCACATGAAGGGAAATATTCGTTAACCACTCCATAATTCACCAGGAAAATTTGTGTGCGAAAAGATTGAGTTTGCCAAATTTAAAGAATTTCTTAAAGAATTTACAAACTGAACTGGCGACGTGGTTTTTAATATCGAAGTACGTTGGCTTAGTAGAGGTGCCATGCTAAAAAGAGTATAAAACTTAAAAATCGAAATACAATTGTTCTTGGATATGAAGGGATATGCCTTTCCTCATTTTGGTAATAAAGAATAGATGTGCGATTTTGGGTTTCTTTTCGACATGACTCAGCATCTCAAAGATCTTAATATAGAACTTCAATTCAAAGGACAGTTTATTCACAATTTGTATGATAAAATTCAGGGCTTTGAGCGCAAATTAAAATTGTGGAAACATCATCTTTTGCAGAATAATGTGTCTTACTTTCCACATTTAGAAAAAGAAAAGGTTACTTCTTCTCAAAAATACGCACAATATATATACATTTTTAATCAACGAATTTCAATTACGATTCCAAATGTTTAAAGCTGAGAAGACAGCGGTTTTCATGAAAATGTTTTCCTCGCCATTTAATTTCGATGTGGATGCAGTTCCCGAAGACTTTCAAATTAAAGTGAATGACATGCAGAATAATACCTATTTAAAAAATGTATTTTTCTCAGTAAACATCGAAATTATTATAAATCTTATGTGAGCCCTGAGAAATTTCCGCTTTTGACGAAAAATGCAAAGTATTAAAAATTGAAAAAATTGAAATTAATCAAAAATGACCACCGATCAAGACTGAGTGATGCACGATTAGAAAGCTGCGTACGTGTAGCTACCTCATCAATTCCGGCTGATATTGATCAGCTTGTATCGTAAAAACAGTGCCAAATTTCTCATTTCTTGTTTGGTTTTATTTTGCATTAAAATTTTTCATATACAAATTTATACTTTTTTTAAAATTTTATATTTATTTATTATAAATAAAGTTTTATAAATTATATAATAAATTATAAATTATTAATAAGTTTTATTTTATAAACGGCCCGCCAATAAATTTTAAAATTTAAAATGGCCCGTTGTTTACAAAAGTTGCTCACCCCTGCTCTAGTCAATATTCTATATTTATTATAGATATTATTCTTACTATTAAAATAAAGTAAAAAATATTTTAAATACACATTTCATATAAAAATCTACAATTTACAGACGTAAAATTTATTTATTAAATTACTTAATCATTTAGCTTTTTATCGTTCGGATCAAATTAATGGATGTTTCTGATCTTTCTATAAATCAATATTAAGATATATATTTTATCATTTAACATTGATTTATTTTTGTATGTAAGCTTTTACTTCGTTCTTAAGTTTCCATTAATATGTTTTGTTTGATTCTATTATTCTATCAAAACAGTAAGTGTACATTTTCAAATGTATTCAGGAATTTTTAAATTTATATTTTAAGTTTTCTTTGAAAAAAAAAAACGTGTACTACAGTCGCTATAAGTCCGCTTGTTGAAATCAAAATCATATTTATGTGTTTTATTATAAATGAAAATACATTCTAATTTTTTTTCAAACTTTGTGCTTAAAGTTAACATTATGTGTAGATTATATGTAAAATTATATCATACCTCTATTATAATTATGGATCATTTATTTACTTTTTTTTTTCTCTTGATTCCTAATAGGTCAGTAGGTCAATTATAGTGAGTATTTTAATTCCCAAATTTCACATTCTATTTTAATTTCTTAGAATATCCGAAAAAAAACAGTTTAAATTTTTCGTTTCTCGTTACATATTACAAAATATTAAATTATTTCTTCCTGTAATTTTCGTTTCTGACGATAATGGAAACATAGAAAAAAAGTTTGTTTCGCGTGACCAAATATTACAAATGATCCAATTTGCATGTTCCGGGCCGGAACCGTCAACAAGATTAAAACATTGTTCCCGGGATTTGTCACAGGGACTGGCTGATTGAGCGCAAAACGATGAAACGCGAAGCAAAAAAGTGCAGCCAAGAATAAAACGAAACAACGAACGATATTACAACTTTTCCTTGCTTGTCCTTTATTCAAATCTAGAAGGAAGTAATATATTTCCCCGCAAGCTACTGTTCCAGAAGAGGAAGAAAGTAGAGCAGTAGCAGAGGAGGATAGAATGTCTATATGGATGTTTGTTCTATGAGGAATTTTAAAATTAATGGCATCCGACGAGCGAGAAAAGTACAATATTTTTCATTCTAGTAAATCATAAGCAGTCTCCTTATTTACGACAGCTCCACGGGGTTATATTATTTAGCATAATGGAATATACTCGGAGGTCTGCCCGGCTTTCAACTCTCGACATGGAGACAATATTTCATGGTCTCCTATAATATACGTACGGTTTAAATGCGTAATGGTTTTGTACATAGAAAGAACCAGAAATCTAAAACCGAAATACAGGAAACGAAAAAACACAATTTTTCCTGTTTAAAACAATTTTATCTGTAAAGGAAATTAATTCAATAGACGTAAAAATACATAAACTAATATTTGCTCTAATTTAATTAATAAATAATATTTAGAGTCTTACTATAATTTATTATAAAGCTTTGGATAACCCAAAAAATAAACCAGCTAAATAATGAAACTCTTCTCTATTTTATATCATCAGTTCGTTTACGTATAGTGGGAAAGATAATATCTTCCACGATATGAGATTTAAAGGGGTTTGCTTTTATTCTGCAGCGAAGATTTTAAGTTAAAACCGAATGCATGTAAACGTTTTGCTGGCTGCTCGGTGCTGATAATCTAATAAGCGTAAATCGATCCGAACAAACCTGGGAAAATGGTAATCTTCCAGACGCTACCTCAGTAGCCGAAACGGTAATTAATATTTGAGAAAATTACTGCTTCAGTGTTAACGTGAACTAAAAAGATCAACGATCATAGAACCATTAAATTAACCGAGCGTTTTATGAAATGAGATAAAAAAGGGAAGAGCATTTTACTCATCGCGCTCTTTATACCCAATCATTTTCCAAGTAGATGCATTTAATTGGATTCCACTTTAAACACGATTTAAATATTCGTTGAAAATTAGCGATTTTAATTATTTTATTTTAATAATTAATCAATTTATAAAATTGTGAATTTGTTAACATATATTTTAAGTAGTTATAATCATTATTTCTAGTTGATGTAAAGAAACTATTTTTATTTAATTTAAGATCTTTTTTTATAAAGGTAAGCAAGCATTGCGCCAATCTTTATTGTAGATCTAAGACATTCTAAATTTACATAATTTTCCATGAATATAATCAACGTAAGTACTCAATGAATCTCAATGTTACTCATTTTTTCTTAAAACTGTGTAATAGAATTGAGCAAAAAGATCTCTAATTTTGTAAAGCTTTTTATAATAACATCATCATTTATTGGACAGTATAATAATAGAAAAAAAAATAATAAGGAAAAGAAATATAACTGAAAAAAAATTGGAAAATAATTACAATAAAAAAATCCTATATTACAACCAAAAAAATACATTCTAAATTATAAATAAATATACCTGACCAAAGGGCTATCGACCGATAGTTAAAATTAGTTATTGATTTTACTTGCAAGAAGAGAAATTTCATGGTCGGATTAATAAGTTCGAGTTGGTCATCTATTGTGAGTAATTATTTCTGAATGGTTAGTTGTAAATATGTTTTAAGGCCTTATTTTAAGATATTATTGAAATAGGTTTTATTTTATGAAAGGTTTACGAAAAGATATTCTTACTGAATTAATTTTTATTTTAATATATCCCTCATTTTTATATATGTGGTCCAATCATTTTACTAAATGCTTCAACGTTAAGTCAATTATTAAAACCAAGATTGAAGCCGAATCATCAGGAATCTTTGGTTGAAGCCAAAAACAGACTATTCAACCCCAAGTTTACAGTTCCTCCGAGTCTAAATGGAGTAGAGAGTAAATCAACTTCAGAAGCTTTCACGAGTCAGAAATCAAGGCATAATCCGACGCAAGAAAATCTTCAAATTCAAATTCATGTAAGTTGATGTTTTATTATTTTGGTTTTATTGTCATTATATAAATCATTGACTACAATTTTTCGTTATTTTACCTTCTGAATAACTATAAGAAAAGCAAAAGCATTTTTTACTTATTTTTTTTAATTTCAAGATTTTCGTTCATTTTTCCTTTATTTAATCAAAATTTTATCAAAATGGTTTATGTTGGACCCCATACTAGTAGCTCTATAAGTTCTACTAATGCAAATAAACAAACTAATTACACAAATCAATCTCTAAAAAATAATGTCGAATGTGTTTTGCAAACCTTCAAAAATAGCATACATTTGTTAAACTTGTGATAAAAAAAACACAGAGAGGTGTTGAATATAATCTTATTTGTATTTTAATTTCCTTTCCTCGTTTTCATTGTTGCGACAATAATAAAAAATAGAATTATAATAAAGGACTTTCTTTAAAATGAAACATTAGTTAAAAATTGTAATAGTAATTATTATATTTCATTTGTACGAGGGCAGTTTTAAAAGTTTAAAATAAAAAATAGCTATTTTTTTCACGATTTTTTCCATCCAAAGGCCTTGTATAATTTTCTGAGTTATATCTTTTACCTTCCTCAAGATAAATATATTAATATAATTCCCTGTGCATCTAAAAAAACTGATTCCATAAGATTTTCTTCTGATTTTTGGTTTTTCTAACCAATGTTTAAATTGTTCTTTCATCTCTGGTATATAATGGTGAATCAAAACAAAATTACTTTTATTTAGTATTGTTAGCAAATATGGCATCTATCTAGCACAAAAGCTTTTTCATTCTTAATTCTAAAAAATATGGAAAACTCATTTTGGAAATTGTTGTTGAAATGATAATTGACTGATAATAATTATTATATTATTATTAGTTGTTGTGTCTTGTGATTAGAAAAATTTCTGAACACCTTGCATTATCTTTGTCGATATGGAGTCTCAGTGGGTTTTATGGTAAAAATTAGATTCTAAGTCGGTGTTTGAAATAATTATATATTTAACACTTAGATGTACGAGTTCTTAATCTAGCTTCCAGTTGTTACAAGCATTGGTTGTTTTTCGAAGAGTTAGACCTGGACTACATTAACAATAATAAATTAATTTGTGTAATGTTATTAATTATTTTCATAAGTTACAAACTGCTGCGACGGGCTAAAGAGTTTTACCAAAACCCCAATGTGTTAGGTTTAAAAAAATAAGTGATGGTAGTCTGTTGGGACAGGCTGGTCTAATGTATATGTGAAATACTATATGTTATTGACAGATAGTTTATTGGTATAAACTAATCATTAAGTGATATTGGTAATCTATTGCATATTTGACAATGTTCATTTCAAATACCGTACGAGAACGTGTGTGTGCGAGATTGGCCAGGTGAGAAATAAATTTAACTTTGATTACACCTTAAAGGAATAAAAGATTATTAAAATAAACTAAATTATTTTTGGACAACAGAAACATTTTTTTCTATCATAAAGATTTCATTAACTTATGTATACTAAAATACCAAATGCCATATAATAAATAGAAATTGATTTAATTAGTTTGGGTGATTCTTATTTGCATATTTGACAATGTTTAAAAAGAGGTTCAAGAATATGTAAGTATAACTGTGTCGAAACGCGATACAAATATATTTGTGTTATCCACACGTATACGCACATTCTTGGATTTAGGGAGAATTCCGGTTGTATGCGAAGGAGACAAGTGTAGCACATTAACAAGTAATTAGGAATCATCGATTGGGATCTTATATAGCAAATACTTTTCAATACTTTAAATTATTTCATGCAATGATAAATATTTTTTATTTTCCGAGTGAGATCTGTAACCTGGCTTATCTACAAAGACAATATAAATTGATTATTAGAAAACTTTTTAATATTTACTCTTAAAAAAAAACAATTGATTTAAAATAAGCAGATTGAGTTTTTTATGATTTTTGAAATAAAAATGCTTAATGATTATAAAATAAAGATGAATTGGTGTTATTAAAATTTTCAGTAAGGTGATAGCGCATAGTTTTATAAATTATAAAAATTCTATAGCATTTCTTTAAATTTGATATTATAATTGATATTTTGAGAAGCATTTATGAATATTAAGTACCATATTTTTAAATAATAATAAACAACGTTTATTGGCCACATAATAATACCACATAACATAAAAAGGAATAAAAAACAATATAAATAATAAATCAAAATAAAATAACAATTAGACCTAGGTTTTTCGATTTAAAATGTTGGTAGTATCAGTTATGAAAATCATACATAATAAGACGCGATGAATAAGAACAGGTGGAACAAAAGGAAAAAAGCAGTAAAAACGACATTAAAGGGACATTAGGAATTGGAATAGGGTTCATGTAGGGTACATAAATTTAGGACGTAAAATTGAGCTTCTAGAGATAGAGAACTTGTAAATATTTTAAAATAGAGAAGTCAATTAGGCAAGTGTTATTTTCATGGATTATCAACTAATAGTTATATTTGCCTCTCAAATTAATAATTAAAAAGTATGTGTTTCCCTTGACCAACCAACCGAGACTATTTACTTCCCTTCGCCATTCAACTAACACTAAATTATATAGATTATAAAAAATATATTAATTTCAAAAAGGGCATAAGTGGGGAAGGAAAATAAAGGTAGTAAATCTAACGATCAATAGAACATCTTTATTATGGAAACTATGCTTTGGGTGAAACTATGCTAGACTAAATATACTTAAGAAGAGTATTCATAAGGAGGGTTTGGCTATAAAATAATATTTTAAAAATACGTAATATATGAAATAAGATAATTAATTATATAATATATTACAATAACTTATTCTTTTAAAGAATGCATTTTCTGTGTAATAAATCAATATATAAACTTTTACTGCTAAATGAATTAAATAACATTATTGTATGGAGTATTAATATTGTATAGTCCAGTTTTCTATGCATTCGTTATATTTGCGTTCATTTAAATAATAAATTGATTACTATAAAAGTAATATTTACGCTAATGAATCTATATATTTGTTGATACAAACAACTAAATTCTTTCTGGATTTTAACGAGAACCGTTTGTGTTGTTATTTGTGACCCGGCGCATCCAGCATTCCGCAACAGTCCGTGCATTGGGTTTTGGGGGGCAGTGGGAATTGATCGAGGTGTAATAATGAAGCGGTTTAATTTCTGTAAATAGCCGGCCAATTTTACAGTTAACGACCCGTTCTCCTTTTCATTGTATTGAACTAAACGGCCGGTGAATTAGTTCTTCCACGTATGAACAATTCCGTCCGCAATAAAATCACCGGACTAATTGAAATTGAGAGATTTATTTGCCATTCATTATACACACCGAACGGATTCAAATGAAACCGTCTAAATTGTTTTGTTTTTTTGTTTTACTCCTGTATTTATTTTGGTCCGTTATTTGTAAATGCAGTTTTTTCTACCCCCGACAATTTATCTTTGACTGAACGAATTTGCCGTTCCACCTCTCTCACGGACGTTTGCTGTTGCATGAAAAAAAAACTAAAGCTCGAATAAAGAAACTGATCAATTCACGTTTTAATCAAGCAAATGGATGGCTCGTAATGAACGAAAGCTAATTTTTAATATAACTTATCGATTTATGTGTATTTTTTGTACGTTTATAATCGAGTTGTTCTCCTGAAATTTATTTGTTTTTAGGGACAAATTGTGGAATTAGTGCAGGGGTGGCATGGGATCATGGAAAATGTGTACATAATTTTGATAATTTATGAATCCTTTGTGAGCATAGCACACGTAACGGAATTTACGCAATAAAATAGCGCAAATATTTGTCTTTCGAACATCCGGAGCGGCCTCATGGCATCTGCAAGTTAACTGAAAATTAATTTCGCATGCCCGAATCCTGCACGGAGACACGCGACTGCCCAACGACATCTGTCCATCCGCTCTCCACAATTATGGTTATTACACATCTAATTGATTTGGGAATTTTCGTGCCGTGCATTACTTTAATTGCGTAATCGTGTATTGTGCACATCCAGTGTTTTAATGCACGGACAATGGACTCCATGTGCGGAATATTCCGCGTTCAACGATAATAAATTTACGCCGCTACGGAGCAGACATACAAAATTGCAATGCATTTTAACATTAATTATAAATTAAAGTTAATTCTCTACTATTAATATTTTACAAAATCGGCTGGTTGTTCGAGCTGGCGCTGGGGTTAAACGTAGTAATTGAATGGGCATTCATTCGATACATCGTCATCATTTTCGGAACGCTTTTGTCCTGAAAGCAGACGTTTCAGTTCCCCCACATCACAAAAAATCAACAAACCATTAGCATTATTAACTCTACCAACATTTTTATTTTTTAATTTATAATTCTTTTCAAGCAGTTCAACACAATTAAACACAAAATTTCTCATTATTTTAACATAATTCAATTAAATTGCTTTAATATTTCCATTTTTTTTTCAGGAAAAAAAAAAACATTGAAACATTTATATTACATTCATTCATTCCTTTTACAGTCGCATAGTATTTAGTATATCTTAGTACATTCATGCACAACAGTTTTATTTAATTCTGTAAATAAATATATACGAGAGCTGTTTGAAAAGTTTTGAAATAATAACTTTGTGTCGTTTTCAAAACTTTTCATCGTATAATTATTATAAGTTATTAGATGATTGACGAGAAAAAGTTCTTGAAATATCTGATGCCATAAGCAGTTCAAGAAAATGATTTTTACATATCTTGCATGTGGGATTAAAGATAAAAATGCTTTCAATTTTTTAATTTCATTTCAACAATTTCTCAAGATGCTTTAACAAGAATAAAACTGATTTTGTTTGTCGATTTATAACTATGGATGCATCTTGGATTCACCACTACACAATAGAAAGAACAACTAAACATTGTATAGAAAAGAATTTAGGAGACTATTTCATTAGTAGGAAAGTTTATGGTATCATTTTTTTTTGTGATGCAAAGCGAATTTTGTTCATAGATTATCGTGATAAAGGTACATTAATTTATAATATTATCTAATGGATAAATTCAAATTATAGATAAAGTTAGAAGTTAGTTATTGAATCTGAGATAGTCGAAAGAAGTGTGCTCGACCCAATTCTCTATCTCATTTAAACATAGAATTTATCAACATCAAATAAATGTTCCTATATTTGCACATGATATAGCATTAATGTCTTCTGATAGTAATCCAAAAGTATCATCTTTTTTTGTTGTAGAGGAAAGGAAATCTTCAAAAAAAGTTGCGCGAGTGGAGTGTCGCGTTTCTGTGGGATTTATACCAACTAAAATTTCTCCCCTCCACGTTATACCTGTCAACTACATGTAGAAGATTGATCTGAAAACTTACAAAGAATATGTTGACATTAATATGGATGGTCTTACTTAGAAGTATAAAAGAAATTAAAGTTAAAAATCGGTTGAAGATGCGAATAGACAAACCATTATTATAAACAATACCTTCGAGGATAACCAAATACTTTGGTTAATAGTTTATATTATACAATCAAGAACTTGCTACTCTTGTTTCCCGTACACACGTGGGTTCCCCTAAAATCCAAGAATCTGCGTAACCTTAATACGAGTTAACAACATAAATAAATGTATTTACTTACATAAGTACCAGATATGTAAATATGAAACCGGAATTTTTGTATAGAAAATACACGTTTATTGTATGAAATATGATAAAAATATTTTATTCTATTAAGTATTGTCCATAGTTTGCTATACATTTTTCCCATTTTCGCTTAACAAGTTTTAACATCTACAAATGTATGATATCCAAAAAAATGGTTGGACTTTTGAGGCAAATCAAGTTATTTCCGTAAAAAGTGAAGCGCTGTTCAGCAATTGTGTGTCTCACCGATGCAAATAATTAGTAATCGGACGAAGGCAAGTCTGGTGAATAAGCAAGATGCGAAAGTATTTCCCAACTAAGCGCCTAAATCGTATTCTTGGCCAGTTTTGCTGTATCTGTTGGTGCATTATCTTGAAGCAAGATCACTTTGTGTTGCCTTTTTTAATATTCTGGTCGTTTATCACGAAATGCTTGATTCAAATTGATCATTTGTTGTGTTTAGTATTAACGGTTTAGCCAGGTATTAGCACATATTAGATCACACACTTTTTTGGTGGTCTTCCATCTTCTTCGTTTCCACGTCAAAATCTCCACTTTTTAATTTTTTAAACTATTCAAAACACTATGATTTATCAAGATCATGCTTCAACAAGTATTCAATGCGATTCTGCAGCCATTTTTTTCAAATGGTAACAGAAAATCGATGCTGTCCGCAAATCGTAGTTTCCAGACACAAACTTCGATATGTTCAACGCTATTTCAAACTACCAGCTATTGTATGAAACTTGTATTTCTGTGAATTTAAAATCTTTGTATGATGTCAACAAGGAAATGGCAATTCGATTTGACGGTAACTGGGAACATTGACAGATCTATGGGCAAATTCCGGTTTCATATTTACGTAACTGATATATAATGCAGTTACTAATACAATACTATACTGCTAACTGTACTGTCTGCTTAAAAGAAAATCGCTAATATAATTTATTATTGCTAGATAATAAATTATAAATATCATATATGATCAAACCAGTGCGGTCATATGGAATAGTGTTGTTAGGTTCAGCACGCAACTCTAACATCGAAATATTCCAATGATTTCAATTAAAACATTTCTTAAAATTACTGACGCACCCTAATATATTCCCAGTAGAGTTATACACAGTCACTTGCAAATAGAAATTGATGAAAATGTAATTAAAAACTTGAGTGAATGGTACCAAGAAAAATTACAATCACACCTAAATTATGTAGCAAAAAATCTATTAGTAAATCAAACTTAGACTTAAATAGTGCAACATTAAAATGTTGACATATCATAAAAAAATTATTAAATTTAATAATACTATGTTAAGTAAAATAGATGAATGCTATTGAGTTTTCCATCTACGTACTTAACATGCTTTTTGTGACAGATTGTAAATAAAATTGATTTATGCATCAAAAATCATAAAATTTCCAGGAAAATATATGATATTCTTTTGTATTGTATTATAAATGAATTAAGTTTTAATGTTTTATAAACGTTTCCAATAATTTAATACTTTTTTACATTAAATATAATTATATAAATATTTTTTGTGTACATTTAAATTTTGATAAATATTTATTTAACATACATTCAAAATGCTATTGAATGCATTTTTTTTTCCGACAGTAATTAATATCAATGCATTTGGTCTTTTCATTACGTATTATTTTAAATATTGGACAACCTGGAAATGTATTATGTTTCCCTTGATATTTGCAAAGTGTCCTCAGAGGCAGAAACGTTTTTGAATGTATTTTGATTATGTAGTGAATTTGAAATTCGGATTTTGTGTCCAGGTCGTGTTGTCACGGATTTCGGTGACCGAAGAAGGGATGATTTCGGATGGAAATGCAAATTATATACGGAGGATTTCTAAATTACTAACTATTGTTAATATTCAGATTGCTGAAGGGTGTGAGTGAATCTCAATGTACAATAACGGCTGAGGTTAAAGGATAACGTCTTCCTTCTACTAGAGAACAGAGACCTGCCAGATGCACACATGCTCGTACATCCATACGTACGAATATTTTACCATTTGCATGCATATTTCATTTCCGTCCCCCCTTTTAATCACGCTAATTAAGGGGAATTTGCATGAAACTACAGTAATGTTTGCATTTGATTTCCTGCTGGTTATATATATAACCGACATACATGCATCTCTAGCCAGCACGTAAATACTTTTAATTTCACGTAAAAACAAGCATTCGGTTTATTTGTAATATAAATAAACCGAATGCTTATTTAAATGCATATTTAAAAAAGACAATTAATTAAAGTGATATTCTAACAGGTAACAGAAACAATACAAAAAAAAAGTGTATGCAGTCGTGTTTGTTTATCTGCATGTGCCTCGTTGAAATTGATCTGCTCGACTCTATTACAAGATCAATAGTTTATACTACATATCAATCAACTAGGGCATAACATGCCAATTCATCCTTGCAACGGTCATTCTGTTACGTACAGATATGCCGCTAACTCCAAAACGCTCTCATTTCATTGAATTTAACGATGAAAACACACACTTTTATAGTGTTTTTTTCTATGTATATTAATTATCAATCTTAAATATGCATAATCAATGTTATTCCGGTTATATATTGCTTAGTTAAGAAAAAAAAAATTAAAGTAAGCATTATTTATTGTATATTATAAGCTTATAAATACAGCAAAACATAAAAATTTATTTTATTTAGTCGTTGTTAAATCGGTTTGATAGATCTTTAGGTTTAAACCTTTTCAGCCTTCGACAATGATTTGCTGTGGTCTTTCAACCGGTGGCGATATTTAGTGCTGGTTTTAGTTATATCTTCCAGGTAATCTCTATATAATTCTTTACAGTCTTCAAGTTAAGTTGTTGCAAAATGCTTCTTCCATATAAAGGCTATACTTTTAATGTAAGCGCATTCCAAGGTACTTGGCTTCATTTTCCTGAGGTAGAGTGCAACAATTCAGTAGTAAATTTAATACGCACTGACTTAGCTTCATTGGCTTTGACTCTACAATTTCTTAAGCCAGTGCTCAATATTAATGAGTTTGGATTTGAACATATGTGAAGCAGTTTTGGGATTTATAATTTGTGAAGTGTCGTCAGCAAATATGGCCGCAGTAACTTGCACATCATACGAGAATATATTAATGTTGGTAACAATGGTATTATGACCCCATATTAAAATATAAACTAAATTGAACCTGTCCTTTGAATTAGGGTTTATATAAAAATCTAAGAAAGGCAGTTTGAAAAGTTATTATTCTATTAACAATATTCATTTTACATCATAAAAAAACTGATGACATAGAGTTTCCTGGAACAGTTTTTGCTTCTAACTCAGTGATTCTCAACCACTGTGCCGCGGCACTTTTGTTTGCCGTCAAATTCTTAAAGTGTGCCGCCAAATTTTAGAAATGTATATAGTAAAAATTATAATGCTTTTTTTTATTACGAGTAAAGTATAGATATATAGGATAGTTACCCATTTTTTTTTTGCATCGAGAAACACTTGTTACAAAATATTTGCCAATGTAAATTTTTCAGGAACAATGTGTTAACTATTTTAATTATATAAAATCAAGACTATTAAAAAGTAAAAATTCTTATTACTGCATACGGAAGTAAGGTGGTTCTCCAGAGGAAAAGTTTTATCAGGTGTGCTGGAATTAAAAGACGAAATGAAAATGTTTTTTTGAACAAAATAAAAATTGTGATTTTGTTCATTTGTTGGAAGAAAAAATATAAATATTTTTGTTATTTTTAATAACATTAATTCAAGTATGCATGGGCCAAAAGTAAATATATTAAACTCAACAGATAAACTAGTGGGATTGCAAACACAAATAACTTTATGAAAGAATAAAGCTCGGGAAGGCAATTTGGAAAAGTTTGAGTCAGTCCCAAAAGATTTTAATAGAACTATTCATAAAATTGTTATTGAATATTTGACAACATTAGAGAAGAGAATTATTCATTATTTCCCAAATTTAGATATAAAAAAAATTGATTAGGTTCGTAATCCATTTGTGATAACAATTACTTCTGTATTTCAATTAACTTTGAATGAAGAGGAAGAACTAATTTCGCTTTCTAATAATCGAAATTTAATTTGAAAATATTCGAAAAAATCAATTAATTCATTTTGGATTAACATTAGATGATATTATTCCATGATAGACAAAAATACATCAAGTCTGAAGTATTACTTTAACAAATTAATTTATTTAGTTATGAAAAATTTATTTTTTTGTGTTGAAAATATTTTTTTTGTGTTAAATTTTTTTTTTTTTTTTTTGAAGAAGAAAAACTAGGAAACAAATATTTTAAATCAGTAAGGAACCAAAAATAAAATGTTTGATATGAATTTAATTAAAAAATGCTAGAATTTCTTTAATGAAACTATAATCATGATTTTGCAAATAAAAATTACTTGAATTATTATTATACAGAGCATGCGTTTATTTATTTCTAATACAATAATAATAAAGAAAACATGCATACATTAAAAGGGTGTTAAGTGAAGAGACTCCAAATTTTTGCGAACACTCTATGATGTAATACTGTTGTTGGTCACTTTCCAAAGTTTCGCTAGTAATATCTCCTTCCATTGAGGAAATCTGCATCTACTCGATGCAATTCTCAAAATGACTGTAAGTTGGGACATTAGCATCATCCTCATCTTTGTCCTTATCGGTAATAATTTTACTAATATCATCAAATTCACCTGAAAATTAACTCTCTTGTATCTTCATCGTATGATGATGAGGACATAAGCTTTATCTCCCAATTCATTATCTGCGTAGGAAGATTATTTCAGTTTGTGACAATATTATCAGACGATTCTACAGTTTTATTCCCTTTGAAGTAAGACATCTTTAGTAGATTTTTGTTTACTGCGTATCTCCAACGACAGTTCCTGAGGTAGTGATGATGGTGATACCAAGTTTGCAATTTATATATCAGGGTTGGGACTCAAAATATTGTCGTTCTCCTGAACACCAATTAAGTAGATTATGCCCCTCTCCATTTTTTTCTGGTAATTTCTATATGTATTCTAAAGATTTTTATTAGGGATGCAATTAAGTACACACTTTTGTAGTCAATCTTTGCTACCTGTCCGCATTTTTTTTATATAGCCGTATAGAAAAGTTTGAAGTTTAATTTTTGGATCTTATTTAATACTTTGTTTTAAACTTAGTTTTATTATTTAAATTACTTTATTAACTGGCTCAAATATTTGAATTTTTAATTAAATTTACATAAATCTCATAATATTTTGTTGGTAATTTCCAATTATTATTTTGCGTGTAGAAAAATAATTAAAATAATCATATTTTTTTATTCAAGAATATTTTGAATTAATTCAATAAGAAATAAAATATTTGATTCAAATTTAATAAAATCAAGATTTTGTAAATAAAAGTTACTATTACTACTATTCTATTTGAATCTCATCCTTTATTTATTATTCTATTTATTTAATAAAATTTACACATTTTTATGGATGTATTACAATAAAGTTATATAACATGTCCATTTGAACAAATATTTTTATTTTTAAAATAGATGTATATTTTGTCGGTAGCATATTTCTACTAAGTTAATAATACTCATAACAACAATCAAAAATACGAACTGATATATTACTTATTTTTTTACAAAATTGTGATCTTATAGACCAGCTGGAGATAAATAAGAGTAAACGTAAAGATAAACATGAATTCTTCATCAATATTGAAAACATTTTTTTGGCAATTCATGTTTTATTTCGATCAACAAATTTTATATTCTATTATACACAAAACTGTTCAATTTAGATAAAGCCATTATCAATTAGAATAAAATGTTGATATTAGCACCATTTATGGTAAATTTCAATGTAGGTTTTTGTAATTATTATCCTCCAATCAACATATTTCAACATATTGTATAAATCCATTTATATAATAAAAAAAAAGTGGATAATCATCGGTTTGCATAGATTGAAATAATATAAGAATATTGATAATAAGTTATATTTACTAAATATAAATTTATTTGATGGATACTTAAATAATTATTACTGAAATTGTGAAGGAATCGTGAAAAGTTGCACGATTTTTCTGGTATTTTTAACGATGTTAGAAAGAAACTTTCTGTGGTGAAATTTGTACGGATTTTACGGTAATTCTATTAAAATTCAAAACAGGCTTTTGAAAGCTCTCCGCTTTCAACGAAAGAAACTTTTAACAAACACTCTTCACGCAAGTTAAGCAAACGCATTTGAATATGTCATCAGGAATTATGTTGAAACTGGTGAAGGGTAGCATGAAGATGACCCTAGAAGAAACTATATGAATTATTTAAAGAGTGCGGAAGATTTGGAAAGTTTTCTACGGACGTAGGTTGAACATAAAACTTTGCATAACGTTGTCAAATTTTACTTTTATTATACCGTCTGGCTGCATTTGATAGAGAATTCAGCAGTAAGCATGTAATGTGAATGCCCATTATAATATATATGGTAATTTATCCAATTTCATACATTCCATGGTGTTAACATTTGCATGGAAGGGAAGTGACGGAAAAGCAGAGAAAGGGGAAGCGACCGGAAGTTAGTTAAGGGAACATAATTAATCATTATTTATTATAAGAAAGTGTATCACATCGTTTGCTCTTGTTTCCGAATATGTACACGGGGTCTGTATGTGTATTTGGCCGTGATGGACGTTTTACTCGACTTTTCGTGTTGGCAAAGTAAAGCTGACCCTATTCAAAGTCATCTCTTTAACAGACACTGATAAATGCCCATTACTTGCTCCAACAGAAGTTGCTCGATATTCAACCACTTGTCTCGAGACAAACGCCTACGGAGGAGGGACTTCGGTTCTACCTCTCTCTCTCTCGTCGTCGCTCGCTCGCTACTCACTCATCCACTCGACGACTAAATCATTGCAATTGTATTCAACGCCGTTTCCTGCACCTCTTCCAAATCAATTCCGCAATACTTGACACTCTGCCAGATTTAATTACAATCCGTAACTCTTTGTCCGCTTCTCTACTATCTCATCCTCTTCGCGAAGACCTCTCTAAACTTTGAAACATTAAACAATTTAATCTCATCCAAACGACATGTACATGCCCTTCTTTGTTATGTCCCTTCCTTTCATCCTGCATTTATCTCGTGTACACTTTTCTTGTGTTCCCGATGCGCGTACATTATATACGTGTTTGTAAATAAACGAAAAGGGCAAAAGAAAGGAACTTGGGTAAATGATAAATAAAAAGATATATACGTTTGTTTCGATGCGACATTGAAGGAAACAGCATATGCATACATATTTCTATGGTATCTACATATTTCATTTTTATTGAGCTGAGGTTGGCTGGTTGGCACACTCTGCTTCCTCTACATATACAAATCAAAATAAAAATACTCCTAGATGTACACTATAGACCGTTCTTTATAGGGCATCCAAAATTACCAAGAATTTCTTTTACCAACAAACACTATTAATAAAAAAACAATTCTCAAAATGACTGTATGTTGGCATATCATCCTCATCTTTGTCCTTATCGGTAATAATTTTACTAATATCATCAAATTCACCTATGAAAATTAACTAAAACAAAACGGTAAAAACCAATTAATCGGTAAATTACCGGTTATATTTAATTGAAAATATCGTCTGATTATAAAACTATGCAGACAATATTTTTATAATGCATATTGTGTTAATTATTAACTATAAGCTATTATTTTTTACTAAAAATAAGACATTAACAAACACACTACTAATTCTCCATAAATAAAGCAATAATTGTACTTATTGAGTTGCTGTCTGCAGTTGTTACATGAGTTAATATTTTGAAGCTATGTTAGCAATATTTTTGTTGTGATAATTTAATTATTTTTGCCCCATAATAAAAAGCCCAAAGTTGGAAGAAACGCATTACGGTGATTTTATTTCCAATATATGATTTTTATGGAGATATAGTTTCAAAAGTTCGAAATTAGATTTTAAGACCATGATGATACTCTAACTCATTGTTGGATCAGTGATAATAAAAAAATCAAAGTAATTGACACATGACCTTAGTAATATATGGTCTACATTGAGGGATCATTTAAAAACTCTCGAAAAAAATTGACAAGATATTTGGTTGAATGCAGAAAAAGACACGTAGCAAAGATTACGCAAAACAAAATAACAGAGCTATATTTGGAAATTTTGTAGATAAAATAATACAAATGTTTAACAAATCCAAATAATATATTTATGAAAAACCCGCCAGAATTTTACGGAAAGGGTTTTAAAAACAAATATTGTACAGTTCTTATTTTGCACGCATTATATTTCCAGTAAAATAATTTCATGAAAGACACACAATTTTTTTTTAGGAATATTCCTAAATATAAGACGATTTTGCTCATTTCATTCACATTTTAATTTGCTTAGAGTAGTATTTTACGTAGACAATATTCAAAAATATATTTAGAAGTAATATCAGTATTAATCAGCTTCTACCAACAATTTTATAGGTTGAAATCTGTTAACAATATTAATTTAATAGGTTGAAATCTGTTAACAATATTAATTTAATAGGTTGAAAACAAAATTTGAATATTTAATTCCATAAAAGTTTTTATGTTTATTTTTATTTTACCGAAATTTCCGTTATTCTATGCCAATTAAAACCTCACAAATATTATGGACACTCACGTTCTTGTCATAAATTATGAATAAACTTATATTTCTAGCTAATTTAATAAATTACACTTATAAAAAATTTTAAACAATTTGAAATAACATGGTTTTTATCTAATCGAATATACTCCTAAACTTGACTCATTACTTTGTTTTTTTTTTCAGTAAACTTATTATTAAATGGGCGAGTCTCGAATTTTATAGAGTTATTGAAATAAATATTTTTTAAATTTTAAACACTGATAATTAAACATCTTTCTAGAAAAGTGTCTGCCAAATAGTGTGCAACTGGAAAATATTCAAATTTTATTGCAAGATATTTATTTTTTTGTTAATCTTTAATATTAACTTTACAATTTCTTATGTAGTTTTAATACGGATTCTTTAAAAAACAATATTTTTTTAAAGTGGAAACCTCGGTTGAACAACGCTGAATCAAAGCCTATGTGAATCTTACACACTAAAACACACTCCCTTCTCATGGGTACCCGGTGTTGACCATTGCCTTTCTGCCAATGTATGTTTCTCTTTGTGCTCTTACCATCATCATCATGCCTCGTCGAATACTCTCACTATGTTTCACCTTTCATATCGCCGTTTATACCCTGAATAATCCTCCAGGCAGTACCAGCACATTGGGTCACTAATCTTCTTGATGAAATGAACATAATCCCCAAAGCACCCATGCCCCGATAGTACTTACGTCAGATGGAAGTTCACTTCGACATGCTTTCTCCCTGTCTACAGCTCAATTTCTAGTATTAGTCTTCGGGTCCAGTCCCGTTTAGGTGACATTTACCACTATCCCTACTACCTTGGCATTGTTCCTTCGAGCATTTTTCTTACTATTTTCTTCATTATTGTTTCTTCCCTTCTTATATAGTTCAGATCTTTATTTTTCCATCAGTTCGATGCAGGAATTCCTGCAATGACTTGTGACACATTTCTTTGGACTACCTTTTCCCATACTTCACTTTTTCAAGAATTTTCTTGAGCTGGGTTGCAACTATTCCATAATTGGCATCAGCCTGCTTGTTGCAGAAGTGGCCGCGTGCTTTACAAGCTGATTATAAGCAATCTGTAGGAGACGCGGCTTTTGATTCTCACTTTAAGGTACTTTACTACTTTCTGAGATACTATATCCACTTTGAAGACTCGGAAGAATGATAGGTTTTATTTCTTCTTCCAGCCAGTAGTACTACTCTTACTTGGTGAAAGGAGTTTGATGTTATTTTTGGGAGCTAATGCTTTGAATGTAAAAGAACAGCTACTTTACTTATACCCTATTCTAATCAAAAATATGTTTCACAAATGTAAAATTGTAATTCTTATTTTCTCTCAATTTAGATTTAATAACATAAATATAGTTATTGTTATCTTTTCTATGTAAATATTATCGGTATCAAATTTTAAAATATTTTAATCTGGAACACGTGAAGGTGATTTTTCTTTAAAATTTCCACTTAACGTAATTTACATAAATAGTGAATATACATAATGTCATACATTTATTTTCACATTTTGCGATTAAATTTTACTGCAACATACTAACATGCAACCTTTTGATTAGATTCATTCTAGCGTGTGTGGAATACACGAAATACCGAAACAAACTTAAGTAATTAGTGTTTTCACGCGTAAGACCACCGTACGTTTGCAGGAGACATGTAAATACAAGTTTCTCACTTAAAGTCTGCAACAATGAAATTCGCGATCGCAATTGAATGGCGGTTATGTATGGTGGATGCGCAGGGTAGCCGAAAATTTCAATGCATAATTTTACGACGCACCGTCTTAATTGAACATGTTATTCAACTAATCCTCAGGACTAAGCCGCTTTACAACAAACAGTGATGAGCGGGAACCCCATCTGGAACAGAAAACTGTAGTTGCGGCAATATTTAACTTGATATTATTTGGCTTGAGTCGCTGGCGGCGGCGGCACGGCATAAGCGAATAGTTTTCGAAACCTATGCGACTTCGATATTAGTAAATTGAAAATGCAAATTGCGCTGAGTAAACTTGCCAAATTATAATGCATTACGTAACTTTCTTCCGCCTTTTGGCGGGGCCCCGATGTAAGTGAGTGGGTCTGGCGCAAGGGCCGGAACGCGGCCCAGAAAATTGGCTCCCATAAATTATAGATGGAACTTAAATAAATTTACATTTGTTTGAGCTTGCGCCTCCTCTACATCAATAACCCTTCCAGCTCTTCACCAAAGATTATTTCGTCAAAATGCATTACAATTTGTATCATATTCTTTTGAGAAAACAATTTCTATTAATAATACAATCATTTTATAAACGCAATGATTTCAAAATAAAGAAGAGTTTATTTTACATTTTTATTCATCAATAATAATAAATAGTATTATGTCTCTTTTATGAATAAATGTTTCCCAAATTCCAAATTATTATTTATAGACCAAACATATTTGTAATACCAACATTGAAATTGCTTTCAAAATTGTAATCGTAAATATTTTCCAGAACTAAATATTTATGTTTTTGAGAATATTCATCTTAATTAATAAAAGTTACTTAATAATTAAGAAAAGTAATAGTTTAAAATTATTGTATAGTTAAAAGAATTTACTTTAACTAAAATAAATAGGAATTAAAATAATAATTTATTTTAATATCAATATATTTAATAATCGGATTGAACTAAAATAAAATTATGAATTATCACTAACAATTATTTAAAAATATGAGAAACATAATTATAACTTTAAAAAAATCTTCTTTTAATCCCATTAATATATTGTAAAAATTAATAGAATTAAAGTAATAATATATTAGTGCTGAACTGAATATATTACTTATTTGAACTTATCAGTTTCATAATCGTTAATAAATTTAATAAATATGATATAATATAAAATATTTTTTTATTAAATAGTATCAATAATAAATAAACTTGAATACAGAATAAAATTATTTCTAAAGAAATAAAATGTACGTGAAATACTTTTTAATAAATTTAGAGAATTAAATAATATATAATTTAATTTTAAAATATTAAAGGCATATATAACTGACAATTGTAGATAGTAAACTTTGTATTACTTACTAGAATTATATTGAAAATGATATAATCAGTTTTTCTTAAAAATTATTATTTATACAACTATAAAATTATTAAAGTAACTTCTTTAACCAGTTTTTTATTTTCTTTTTCAATTTCAAAATTTACAGTTAAAATTTGCCATCCATTTATTTGTCAGTTACTGAAATTAATATCTTTGAATCTATAATATTTATTTTATTATTAAAAATAATATAGAAATATGTGATGCGAAAATAAAAATGACCGATATATAAATAACAGATAT
Organism: Nicrophorus investigator; assembly: GCA_963457615.1. Classification (NCBI taxonomy): domain Eukaryota; kingdom Metazoa; phylum Arthropoda; class Insecta; order Coleoptera; family Silphidae; genus Nicrophorus; species Nicrophorus investigator. The sequence continues at coordinate 17,307,537 of OY735140.1, read as the reverse complement.
TAAAAAAAGTTAATGTTAACAAAATTCCATTTGCAACCCAAAAATCTAAAATTTTCTGCTAATGGAACAGTCTTTTTCTTCTTTAGTGCACTTGAACCATCATTGCTTAGATTGTTATTTTGTCGTAGTGAATCCAAGTATCATTAAATTTAAATTACCTAAATTCACTCATATAACATATCATATATTTTTGGAATTGCCTATATTTGAAATAACTTCGCTGAACAATACTTTATTTTCATAAATAAAATTATAATGGCGAAAATGGAATTTCGCTGATTCGTAAATATTTTTTAAAATTTTGAACAAAAAAAAAGTTTTACTACAATAAAATTAAATAAAATTTCATTTAACAATTGTCATTTTAAATCATTAATTATTCATATTTTTTCAGCAGAAACTTCTTTATTTTTAGCATTGTTTTCGCTGCTTACGAGATGTTCTAAATCTTCCACAAAAAAACATCATTTACAGCATTCAATAAATTGATACTATTCTTTTCATCGACATTATCTAAATTTATTAATTAAGCTATTAGATGTCATTATTTTTCATTTCTTACATGTTTTCTTCTTCTAGTATAGTTTCTATCCTTATGTGAGTAAAATTCTATTTAAGCATTTCTTAGAAAATTATTTCAAAGAACTATCAATATTTTCATTTTTTTTACAAAAAGTCACTTCCTCTATTCAGGGATGTTCAATGCGTCAATCTCAAACTATTGAAAAAAAAAATGATTATTACGAATTAAAGCAATGGAAAAAAAAATAATTTCAATAATTTTAGATAAATAGTTTGCGAACACTTTTTAATTAGAAAAGTCTATCTTAAGAAGAAACTTGCTGATGTTCGAATTAATTGCTATAAATCATGCTATTACTCTCGCATCCAATGGTTGAAACGTTTTAAAATAAATACGATATAATTATTGACTAACCCGTTCTTGCACCATGGATTAGTTCCAGAATACATGTAAAAAAAATTGTTTAAAAATATATATAATTCATAATCAAATTAAACGATATAAAAAAAGGTACTGACAAGCTTAATTATTTGATGATTCTCAAGAAGATAGTCAACTATCAATTAATTAAATGTACTTTGCGCTATATCTTTTTTAAGTTTTGGTGAACATTTTTTAGATGCATGCAATATCATTTTTAATTTATCGAAAAAAATATTATTTTATTTCCAAATCGTATAAAATAATCCCCGTCAAAACATGTTTGAATAGACTTAAAATTACAGACTTAGTTATATGAAAAGTTTATAATCAGATATATATATATCTCTAAATATATGTATAAGTATGTATTTATTATAAATTGTATTGAATTGAAATTCCAATTGGTAGCGTAGGCGCGTGTCGAGGTTCCAATCAAATGGTGTTTCTACATATAAAAAATTGGTTTATCCATCTCCAGCGTAGGAAAAATTGCGAGAATATCTCAGAAGCAAAGAAAGAATGTATATCGAAATGAAATCGTAATTGGATGAGCACTTCCCGTCCCTTCCCACTCTTTTTTTTTACTCCCGAGCATTTCTCCAACTCTGCATGATTAAATTACGTTTATCTTATCATGAGATTTTTCCGCTCTCATATCTCTGATCCTTCCAATATTTTTATTCGCCGTATATTTGCTTTTTTATATATTATCCTTTCAGAGCGAAGAAAGAAGAAAAAGTGTACTTCCAGGACAATATTGTTATTACCGCAAAAAATGAACTGGAGTTGCGGTAACCTGCTTTTGTTATTTCCCTAGATACATTATTTTAAATCTTCTCAGACTCATTGTTTTTCATATAATACATATTATTGGTTTAAATGGAAACTTATTGATCATATAATTTTATCAACATTTGAAAATATGTAAAAGAAACAAAATTAGATGAACTGGCTTTACCGTAATATTGGATCGTGTATCCATCCACCTTGTCTACTAAATTTCCTAATTGCGACTCGCTACAACTGTTCTGCAAACAACAACTTTTCTGTAATAATAAAGTAAATTATTATATAATATTATTATTAATTTATATGAGCGGAAAAGCTATATAGCCTTTTGTATGAACTAGAATAAATTTTGTCTTCTACTATTTTTAGCCGGAAAGTAAACCTAAAAAAGTAACCTAAAAAAATCTATTTATATTCAAAAAGCTAGTGATTACAGTTTTTCCATCCTTATATTTTTTATTCAAAGTATAATAATAACTTAGTAAACATAAATTTAAACTAAATAAATAATCTTTTCATTGCAAATTAAATATTTTATTATTTTGTAAAATAATTATGAAAGGAGTGGCTGTAATTATTGTGTAAACATTTTTTATTTCTAAATGATTTATTAGTAATAATATATATAATTTATTGGCCAGACAGCAACATACAAAACAAAAAAAAAAAAAAACATTCCATAGATAAATACAAATCATAATAATAACAACCAAAATAAAAATAACAACTCTCAAAATAATTAAGTAAATTCTAACATAAATTAAGAAAACCAAAAAAAAAAAAAAAATACAGTCTACATGCTGGCCAAAGGGCTATCGACCGAGGTCTTTCCGCCCGGGAACTTAAATTAACAATAGGACATTATTTAAATATATACATATGTCAAAACGAGAAAAAAAAAAAAAAAAAAAAGCAGCATATTAGGAATTAGGAGGGGTTTCAATCAAGGGACATTAGGTATTGGAAAAGGGTTAATGTGGGATATTTAAATTTGGGAAGGATATTTGGATTTCGAGGGGCACAAAATTTAGAGAGGGAGGCGATGTTGGAATCCTTGGATTTAAATTTCAAGGAGAGGGAATGGTATCGGTCAAGGAGAGGGACTATTTTGGTTTTGGAGTAAAGGAGATCATTAGGAGGATTGTGTAGAGGATTATTAGGATGTCGTATTTGGTGAGGATACGAAGGGCGGAACGCTCGGATACGGAGAGGTTTTTTAAGACGGGATTTCGGCATTGGGAAAGAAGTGGAAAACCGTAGTCCAGGATGGGACGGCAAATGGATTTGTAAATGGATGTTTGGCACCGTATGGATATTTCGGAGTTACGGAAGGTTAAGGAACGGAAATGACGGGATCTGGTTTTAATTTTGGATTTGAGTTGTTTGGAGTGGGAATTGAGGTTAAGTTTAGGATCAAGAAGGATTCCAAGGTATTTAACGAGTGGTGATGGGAAAATGTTATGATTATCCACCGTAACATGTGGAGACGAAGGGGATATGCGGTGGAAAGGAGCAAGGAGTTTTGTTTTGGATGGGTTTATTTTTAGGCGCCATTTCTGAAACCATATCACGGTAGAGGACAGGAGGGTTTGGAGGTTAATTATGGAGGATTGAAGAGAGGAAGCGTGTGAGACCAGAGTGGTGTCATCGGCATATTGGAGAACATATAGGTTGGGATTGAAAAAATTGGGATCAGGACTATACATGTCATAACAAAACAGATTATACAACAGAGGAGACAGAGGAGAGCCCTGCGGGACACCCTGAAGTGGAAAAAAGGATCTGGAGAAGGAATTGCGGATTCTAACTTTAAGGGAACGATTTTCCAGGATATTTCTTATGATGTTGATGAGGTAGGGAGGGAGTTTTAGACGGGAAAGTTTGAAGAGGAGACCTCTGTGCCAGACAGAGTCGAACGCCCTGGACACGTCAATGAACAAGGCGCTCGAGTGCCGACCTTCGAGGTGGGTGGTCTGGATATTGGAGGTAAGGATAGAGAGAGGAAGAGCAGTGGACATTCCTGCACGGAACCCGAATTGATATGAAGGGATGGAATTGTCGAGGAGGGAAATAATTTTCTTCTTGATGAGGGATTCAAAGGATTTTCCTATCACGGGGAGGAGAGTAATGGGACGATAACCAGAAGGGAGAGAAAGGTCACAATCATTTTTAGGAACACACACAACGATGCCAGTTTTCCACTCACATGGGATATATTGAGACGTTAGACAAAAATTAAAAATTTTAACAATATAGGAATGAACATCAGGATCGAGTAGTTTTAGGATTTTACGGGATACGGAGTCATAGCCAGGAGCAGTGTTTTTAGAAGAGGAGAGGTTGTCCATGAACTCATGGTCCTGGAAAACTGAGTCAGGTGGAATGTCGAAAGGATGATTATTGGGAAAGAAGGAGCTGTACAAGTCATTAATAATTTTATGATTGTCTGCGTCAAAGTCGGTGTCAAGGTTAAAGTCATATGTCGTCTCCAAATGATCTGCAAAATGGTTTGATAACTTTTCGTCATTGTCAAAAGTTGTATTTGTGTTTGGGTCTATCAGCTGGTTATTGAAAGAACTGTTTTTGTATTTGGTCAACCTTTTGACAAGACTCCAATATTTTTTGCCTTTAGATCTATTTATACTTTCGCACGCCTGCAACCACTTCTCCGTCTTGTATTGAGTGATCAGTGTTTTTATAGCTTTATTCAATTGATTAAATTGCCTTTTCAAGTCACTGTTGTCAGTTTGTCGTATCTGCCTATATAGATGTCGTTTATTTTTTATTAGTCTAAGGATGAAGGGTGGGAGAGAATAGTTATAGGGTGATTTCTTAACTATTGGAGAATTTTGAAGGACGGTAGAGGAAATTAAGGAGTGGAATTTAGATATGTTATTAAACGACGGTTCAGGATTTTCAGATACAAAGGACAGAAGATCGGAGTTAACATTAGACATATCACATTTGTTAAAATCTGGAAGGTAGGACGGTGAGACAGTAGTTGGGGGGGTCAAGAGGTCCAGGTCAAATTGGATCGCTAGGTGGTCGGAGCAAAGATCAGGGACGACCTCTAGATTGTGGATGTGGTGTTGGATGCTAGAAGAGCAGAGGACAAGATCAGGAGTTGTGCTTGGATTGCCGGTCATAATGAAGGTAGGGGGTGTCGGGATACGGACAAAGTCGGAATTGGTCAGGAAGTGGGAGAGGTGACGGGACTTGGATTTATTTAAATTGAAGTCACCAACAATTAGGACATGGTCGAATAGGGATGCTTTAAGGAATACTGAGTCATCGATGTTCGAGTTGGGATGGATGTAGACAAGGAGATTTATTAGTTTTTACAGAATATTCAAATTTATCCACCTAGTCCACTAAATTTTCAGACAAAGATTCTAATCGCGACTCGTTGTACCTTGTTTCCAGCTTTCAATATTTTTAAATATTTCTTATCTCTATAATGAATGGTTTCCCTTGTTCTTCATTTTATTATCATTCATTTCTGTATTAACTTCATTTCAATTGTTGTATAATATTATTATTAATTTATATGAGTGGAAAAACTACGGTCAATAGCTCTTTATATGAACTACAATAAATTTAGTCTACTACTACATTTAGCCTAATTAAATATTTTATTATTTTGTAAAATAATTATATATTAATTTAATTTTAGGTTTAGGTATTTCGACCGCAAAAATATCTACTACTAAGTTCCTCCACAATTTAAACATTTCTATAAAGGCTGATAAATACAGTTTCGCTCTTATTTGAAAACTTCTCTTACAATATTGTGCAATCGCATAGAGTTTATCGGTCAGGTGTGTTATCAAAACTTTTTAAACAGTTTTAGACACTTGAATAGTTAACAAAAGAATGCAATTTCTTGTAGAAATAAAACTATAATGTTACGAGTAAGAAATATATAAATTATATAAATGTTCAAGTTTAAAGCTAGAGCACAAACACATAAAATATAAAAAACAAACATTTTATTGAATGTTTTTTATTTTTTTGGTGTAAACCTTCTCGACTACTATCATCAATTACAGAAAATTTCAAACTATTAAAGCCCCTCTTGTAATTTGATTGATTGATTCAGTCTGATTTTATGTTACTTTATCTTTAGACAGACGCGGTAAAATCTTTTCGCCTAATCTATTATTTAAAGATTTTTTTTTATTAGCCGATTTAGAAATGTATTCTAATAATTTATTTCTAATTATCATTTATTTTTATTTTGACTATACAGTAATAACTCGCATAGTGCTTCTACGATAAGTCCGGAATCACTTTAGTATTTAAAAAAAATCAATATAAATTAAATATCATTGTCGATTCATATTTTTTTTTTAAACGTCAATTAGACCGGTTTCAAACAATCCGGAATATTGGCGGGACCTATTTGAGAGGTGTTGCTGTAATTAATGTGTAAACAATTTTTTATTCCCAAATTACTGTTACTTAAATTTGTTTGCTATAAACTTTATTGACTACAATCTATTAAAGCCCTTCTTATAATTTGATTGTCTGATTTTATGTTATTTTATCAAACGCGGTAAAACTTTTTCGCCTATTCTATTATTTAATTAAATTATTTGTTTTATTAACCGATTTACAAAAGTATTGTAATAATTTATTAATTATTATCATTTATTTTTATTTTTACTATACATAAATAACTCGCATAGTGCGGGTTCGATCAGTCCGGAATCACATTAGTTTATTTATAAAAATTCAAAATAAATGAAACTTGAATTGACAAAATGATTTAGAAAAAAATTGTATAGAAAATTATTAAGTCTCTTTTTAGACGGTATATTTCAATGCGGTTTAAAATACCTCAATTAAACCGGTTTCAAACAGTCCGGGATATTAGCGGGACAGATAATTCGCACTATGAAAGGAGTTGCTGTAATTATTGTGTAAACATTTTTTATTTCTAAATGATTTATTAGTTTTTACAGAATATTCAAATGTATCCACCTAGTCCACTAAATTTTCAGACAAAGATTCTAATCGCGACTCGTTGTACCTTGTTTCCAGCTTTCAATATTTTTGAATATCTCTCATCCCTATAATAAATGGTTTCCCTTGTTCTTCATTTTATTATCATTCATTTCTGTATTAACTTCATTTCAATTATTGTATAATATTATTATTAATTTATATGAGTGAAAGGAAGAAAGAAATTATTGTATAATATCATTATTAATTTATATGAGTGGAAAAACTACGGTCAATAGCTCTTTATATGAACTACAATAAATTTAGTCTACTACTACATTTAGCCTAAATACATTTATTTATATTAAAATAGTAAAGTAACTATTATTGCATAAATGCAGCTATTGCCTGCAGTATTTTCGTATTTTTACTTTTTATTTAAAATATAATAATAATTAATAAATAGACAAATAACAGTAAACAGTAAACATCATCCCGATTTAAATATTTTATTATTTTGTAAAATAATTATATATTAATTTAATTTTAGGTTTAAGTAGTTCGACCCCAAAAATATCCACTACTAAATTCCTCCACAATTTAAACATTTCAATAAAGGCTGATAGATACAGTTACGCTCTTATTTGAAAACTTCTCTGACAATCGCATAGAGTTTAACGGTCAGGGGTGTTATCAAAACTTTTAGAACAGTTTTAGACACTGACTTCAATAGTTGACAAGATAATGCAATTGCTTAAAGAAAGAAAGTAGACTTTAATAATACGAGTAAGAAATATATATACATGTTCAAATTGAAAGGTAGCACAAAACATATACAATAGCATAATAACTAATATTTTTTGAGTGCTACTTATATTTGTTTGCTATAAACTTTATTAACTACAGCTTTCTATCACAAATTGCAACAAAATTCAACCTATTAAATCCCGTCTTAAAATTTGATTGATTGATTCAATTTACACACTTAGTTTATATAATTTCTTACTAAATTGATCAACAATTTATCTGATTTGTGTACTTCTTCGGGAAGATAATAGTAGAAATTTATATAATATTTTCGCCCATTCTATTATTTACTGAAATTATTTGTTTTATTAACCGATTTGGAAATGTATTCTAATAATTTATTTATTATAATCATTTGGATTCGATCAGTCCGAAATCACTTTAGTTTATTTAAAAATATTAATATAAAATAAATTTCAATTAATAAAAAATATATAGAAAATTAGTGTTTGTTTTCTTCTTTTTCTCAATTCAAACAGTCCGAGATATTAGCGGGACAGATTATTTGCACTATAAGAGGTGTTGCTGTAATTATTATGCAACAATTTTTAATTCCTAAATGATTTATTTGTTTTTACAGAATATTCAAATTTATAAATTATTGATCTTGAAAAAAATATAGTTCTATCCATTTCTGGATTATATTAATATAATTCAAAGAATTCTAACAGAAACTTCAGGCAACTAAATCAAATAACCTTAATATAATATAAAATTTTTGGTCATCTCTTCAAACAAAGTTATCTTACTTGAAGAAAGTTTGATTTTCTTTAATGTCTGCCTTTTTTAGGTCATTCAAGTTCTTGGAATTCTTTGAATTATTTGGGAATGCAAAACGGTAATTAGATAAAATAAAAGTATGATTCTCCAAGTGGAATTTTTAATACAAAATGCCAGTTATTGTAATTATTGTATACAAACATAAGTATTTTATATATTTTTATAGATTAGTTTAATAAATTATGCGAATATGGTAATAGCTCATATTTTATTATTATTCTCAAAAATTAGTAAAAATTATATATTAAAAATGAACAGTTCATTCCAAAATATCAGATATTGATAATTGTTGTATAAGTACAAAAGTATTTTATGTATTTTTATAAATTAGTGCAATAAATTATGTGAACATGGTATAATTAAGGTAAATTATTGTATATTAAAAATAACTGTTAATTTTTAATATACAAAAATTTACCATGTCAAAATACCAGATATTATTAATTGTTGTATATATATTTAAGTATTTTGTCTATCTTTATGGACTAGTTTAATTAATGATGTAAATATTTTATTATGATTCTTAAAAAATTATAGAAATTGTATATTACAAATTAGCAGTTATGGTTTGTATTTATTTTTGTTTTCATTTTCACAAAATTATAGAATTTTTGTTTGTCAATAATATTTTGATATAAAAAAAAGTTCAATGCAACCTGATCCTGCAATATTTCACATTTGCTTTGCGTACATTTTTTGAAATTTACAAAAAAGAAATACAATTTTTTTTTATTACCGTTGAATGAATTAATCCAATTATACGGAACACACATATATATTTTTTGTTATGAAATTTGTCCGCTTTATAGCGAACTGAATTGTCGCTGTCGTTGTTGTTTTTTTTTTTAATATTCGGATTGCGTTTTGTGTAAATCCTATGACAGTTTGATTAATTTTATTTTTTATGCGACGGCAATCGATGCGCAATCGCATTAGGTAACTTCGCCGATGAAATATTCAGCCGAATCTAATGGACCGACCCCCTCGAGTTTATCATTAAAACTTGTCATCCGGCTTTAAGTAGGTCCAGGGACCGAGGGCTCGACGGCAACCTACATACTGCCAAGTTGGGTTGTTTAGCAACATCCATAATTAGCACGGTTCAACTTGCGCCAGTTCGGAAATTTCATTATCATCCGGATGGTGCGAGAGACAGAATTGTTGGATTCTTCAAATGTTAATCGCATGCAGCTCGAGGAAAATGTTTTATTTAATCGAATTGCTCGTCGAAACATTCGGCCGCATAACACGACCGGCGGTTATTATTAGTGTCACGCGACGGCAGCAGCAGAAACAGCGATATCGTTCAGGAATATCTTTTGCCACTGCATAATAATGTCGTTCATCAACGCTCGGCCTGTCGCCTAATAGCGAAATAAAATAATGACCGACTAATCATACGCGACGTAATGTGATTTCATAATTCATACATGCATTTACACGTGGCAGAAGAAAAGAATAATACATGATCTCGTTTCACTAGAACAGAGCACCGACATCAAGGAAAATTACTGATATTGATGAGCTAATGACCTCGGCAGAAATTGATGTGTACCTGGAAATCGGGTAATCTATTATTCCGTCGATTCTCGCATTTCAATTTATTTTACTATTATCCATTTATATCAAGATATATCATCAATTACAGAAAATTTAAAAATAAACTATATAAAATTAATCCAGGAAAAAAAAATAACAAAAAAATCATATATTTTTTAATAATAAAAAAACGCTCGTGCAATAAATCTGATTTAGTAGATTTAAATGCATTTTTAACATTTAATTTTATCTATCAATTTATCACAAAAAGACATTAAGTAAATTTGTTGGTGGTACAATTTTCATGCACATAGGAAATCTATAGTATTTGTGTTATTAAATTTAATTAAATCTATATGATAAGTCTAGTATATCAAAATTCATAAAAACATATTTGATATGATCCTCCTGCGGTAGTACTATCTTATTTAAAGTAACTGGTCGACATATTTTCTTCCTCCAGTGTTTAATATGATTTAGTACTCTTTACAAGTGTTTCGATGAAACTTCTGGATTACTATCAAAAGAGTTTGATGTGGCATCTACGAATGTAGCAATAGTTATTTTATTAAGTATTAGGAGGTTCAATGTAAAAATAAGACACAAAATAGGTCCGAGTACACTTCCTTGTGGTACTCCAGATCCACAATCTATCAGATAAATTTTTATTTTATAATTTGAAAGATAAGGTTTGAAAGTATCTTCATAATTTCATTGAGCAATCCAGGATGGTATAGTTTATTATTGTTCCGTGGTTAAATGCCCTTTACGAAATCTAAAGAAGTGTTCCTGTATTATATTGTTTTCCTTAAGTTTTAGTAGTAGCATTTCGAAAACTTGGGATATAATTGGTAGTATACGGATTGGTTTGTATCATTTATTTCTTCTGGTAAGTTTCCGGGTTTGGGAATTACTATGAGTTCACAATGAGCTGGATATATTCCTAGGCATAATTATTTTCCAATTATTAGGTCATATCCTGGTACTTTCTTCGATTGTATATTTTTCTGTTACACGAATTGAACTTCGCTAATTAATTAATTAATGGTCTATTTGGACGATCCATCTGGTATAGCGCCTGCAAAAACTCATGAATAGTATTTTCTTGTTCAGGTGTATCAAATGGAAAAAGCTAAAAAACTTTAAGCTCTTTTTCAGTTGATTTATCTTATTAGCAGAATTGCGATAATCGGTTATTGTACCAGTATCGTAGCAAATGAGATTCCAGCTGTTGCAATACATACAGACCAGTTATTAATTATTCGAAGACCAGTTGGTTTTTGATTATTAATACTGAAAACTAATTTACTTGAGTCTTCTAAATAAAAAATAAAATTAGATCCAGAAATTCCTTTAAATTTAAGCCTTTCATTTTGTTACACCACTATGATTAACCATCTACATTCATCTATATTCAATATACAATCAGTACCCACTTAACATTCATGATTTTTACATACGTACATCAGAATTTAGGACTCTCTGACCGATCCATAGATTTATTCATAGGATTTCTGTTCAATTCAAATTAATAAAATTAGTTGGGCAGAAAGACCTAAGTCGATAGCCCTTTGGCCAGATATATTTATTGTATAGAAGTACCAGGATATGATTTTTTTTCTTTTATTGCAACTATTGTTTAATTCATTTATTTCTTAATTATTTGTGTTTTTCAGAGTTATATTTCTTTATTTTTCTATTTTTATTGTAGTATAAACGTCCTGTTATTATATAAAATTAGCTTTAGAACATAAATTAATAATATCACGATCAGGTGTAAATATAATTCAAGTATTTCGACAGATATAACGTCTTTCGAAAAATACTTTTTATTTTTTATGATTTTTCAAATTTTCATTATAAAGACCCCACTGACAATTAATTATCTTAAAGTTTCTAATTATTTATTATTAAAGTCTGCTGTTGTCATTTGGAAATATATCTTGTTTTGATTGTGTGATTATGAAGTAAATATGATGATATACTTTTCCAATGTAATTTCTTTATTCGTCTTCCAATTTAAATTCGCAATTTATTGAATCCATTAATACGTTTGTCTATTTCACTTTGATAGAATTGTGTTTTTTTTTTAATAATTTTAAATTAAAAATATTTAATAAATGTAATTGAATCAAAAATGTTATTAAACTATTAACAAATAAATTAATGTTTATGGAACCTGTTTCTATTTAAAAAAACAATTATTTTTTATATTCCCAAACTAATCTCTTAAATCTCAATTTCATCGCTTCTTAATGGTCTGAATAATATTTTTTTTTTAAATCTAACACTGACATTACAATGGTCAGGTGTCTTCTGCAAAGGTGAATGTTTTAATAACGAGACAAAAAGTAGGCACCTGACGAAGAGAGAAAAAATAAAATAAATTTGATTTAAAGCCACCTCCTTGTATGATAATTCCTGCTTTTTCAGTCGGTCCCATTGGGCCGGAATATCCAAAAATTGCTTATATCAACAGCCCTTGAGAGCTCTGGGATTCATAACGCGCACGAACTGGGACCAAAATAAATATAACAAAGGGCCGCATAAACGTCCTCAAGTCTAAGTCGCGTGCGTTTATTGTTTCCCAACGACAGTTTAAGAAAGTTCCTTGCCTCCCGTTTTCTCTGCATCACCACCTTTTTTTTTCTCTCTCTCTCTCTCCATCAGAGGGGAAATGGAAGAAAAACATGTTTACCAGACCTTGCGCATCTTTCTTCTCCAACGGCCATTTAATTGTCTTCGTCGCTCGTTGACGTATTAAAATATTTATGATATATATATTTTTCGGTAGCATTTGCAGCAAGCAATGCTCATACATAATGCAGAAGGGTTTTCGAAATTAAACTTAACCGGCGGCTGAAAATAGTCGCTTTAACGGAGGGCGATCGTTTATTTGTTGTTTCTGTACTAAAGAAAAGAGAAATATCTCTCGACGTGGAGCAAGGGAGACGGAACCTGCAGCACAAAGGATTTATGTATCTGATCCTCATTCTGCTTACAGCTTTCATAAAGTTTTCGATTACAATTTAAGGCTTGGATATTATAAACACAGCGGCTAATGTCAAAACCATGTGATCGTTTCAAATGGAAAGTTGTTTCTTCTTTTCATATTTCACCAAATTAATTGCATAAAATATATATATTACAGCAAACTTTTAAACATCGCAACTTACTTTTTAAAAACCCAAACTATGACGACCCACATTATCCCCGGCGCATTTTTATTTATCAGAGACACTAATCTTAATAACACCTACTAAACAACATCCTGACAAACAAGTCCTTATCAAAGGAAGAACTTCTATAAAAAAAATAATATTTATTTCTAATAATAAAACCTGTGTGAAGTCAATTATTTTCAAATAAGTCAGTTATTTTCAAACGCGAGGATTTTGACAATTGCAGGTTGTTTCGATATATTTAAGTGTTAAAAAAAGAGTGTAATAAATCAAAAGCTTCAGTAGAAAAAATTGGATATGTTTCATAATCAGATAACCAGAATCGTGCAATTTGCTACAAGTAACATTTAGTTATATATTTTCATATAAGTCGATAAGTTCTTCATTTGCTGCGCAATTCAGTTTTTCTCCTGACAGTTTTGCATTTCTTCGAGAAAGTAATATTCAAAATTATTTTTCAAACCCACAAAATGTCCTGTGATCTCGGTAATGCTATCAGTAACGTTTACATTATTTTCGATTATAAACATTTCAAAACTGACGAATACTTGTGGTAAATTTTTGTGTAATTTTTAATTCATTATGTTTCGTAAATATATGTGCCAAATATGAGCTTTAGAACAAATTTCTCATATCGCAATGTTTTCTTTACTAAATTTTTATCAACCAAAATTATTGCGACTTCTTCACGGAGTTTAACAAATCTTGGTAACACTCTCCCTGTCGTTAGCCAACGTACCTCCGTATGCAGAAAAAGTAATTTGTGATTGTAACGGTCTTAATTTTATTACACTATATTATATCAATGTTAAATTATCTGACATATATTTTGATATTCCTTAACGCATTTGGACTTAAGAACTACCTAAGTCACGACACCACTCTTATACTGCGCGTAACATCCTCACGCAATTAATCCAATCTAAACCTTAAAATTTTATATAATTGTCATGAGTCTTAAATATTTCTTCGCAAGTCTCTCGAATAATTAGTTTGCAAAACCAAATATATTTTTTAAGATTTGTTGTTGGGACAAACCTTGTATAACGGTAGATTCGTCTAGTTGCAGCAAGAAAAAATTACTTTCGGTAACCGGAGAGTAACCAGTTGATTTTCTGCCCACTGGAACATTTAATAAATACTGCGTGCGACTGTGCTATTTGAAAGTAGAATTGTTTCAACTTTCTATAAGTTCTGTTCACCAAACATAAGTCCAACTGCATCCTTTATTGCTTGGAGCACTAACGTGTTCGTTGATCTTAGTATAATTAAAGAAAAGAGAGTATTCAGTGTTTCAAATCGTGATGTTTCTACTCAATAAGCCAGCGTAATTTATTTGGGTGCATGCTTTCGTTTGCAAGTAATTCATTGCAAATAACACACTGCGGTCTGGGATTATCTTCATCTTTGCTTTGATTTTGAGATTAAAGATTCTTCTTCGTCGATTTCGATTGTGATGAACGTCTTCTTTTTCCATAATATACAGGAGATAAAATAGACAAAAAAATAATAAAAAATATAAACTACAGTGGAACCTCGCATAATAAGAATTTTGCTTGTAATAAAAAATGACCTGCTAAATGAGCGACGTTTTGCATAACGAGTGACGAGTAGAAATGAAGTCCTGAATTGTACGCCGTTAAATCATTTTCAATAACTATACACATATTATGTGTATTTTTTAAATATATTAACCATTTTCGATTTTTGTCAACTATATTATACTTTGCAAATATAATTTATGTTGCTGTAAAAGTTGCATTGTGCCTTACAGAAAGAAGTTTTGGTGGAGATTTTATCAGAAGAAGATGAGAAAGGCAACAATTTAATAAAACTTTTTGTAACGCTAATGCTGTTTCGCATTATTACCAAATTTTGAAGCGTCATTAAAAAAATACTAATAAATTAATTATTTGTTTCCTGAAAAACTAATTTGCATTCATTTATTCCGAGAAAGAAGAAAATATGAAGATGAAGCGTAAATCACCTTAAAAATGTTTATATAATTTTCTGTTAATAAACTTTATTTGAGTTTTTTTTCCGGCATGGAAGGTATTATCATATTTTACATTAATGTATATGAGGAAAATCGTTTCGCTATACAAGTATTTCACTATACGAGTAAAAATTCAGAAATTCTAGAACGGATTATGCTCATTCCACTCTACTTGTAACACAAAAGATAACAAACCTCTTCCAAATTAATGAAAACACGAACTTAAGTTCCTTTCAAAAACAAAAATCTTCTATTTTTTATTACAGGACCGTCAAAAATGTAAATGCAAAATAGAAATTAGTTCTGGAACAAATGTGTTAAAATAATTAATTATATATAATCAAGACTATTAAAAAGTCGCTTATTTATTAGTATTCCAAGCTACGTAAATCCTTATTACTGCATTTGGAAGTAAGGTGTTTGTCCAAAGGAAAACTTTTATCGCGTGTGCTGGAATTAAATACGAAATGAAAATGTTTTTTGAACAAAATAAAAATTATGATAAAATATGGTATGCTAAACTGGCTTACTTAAAAAACATTTTTGTTACTTTTAATAACATAAATTCAAGTATGCAAGGGCCAAAAGAAAATATATTAAACACAACAGATAAACTGGTGGGATTCCAAAAACAAATAACTTTATGGAAGAATATAGCTCAGGATGGCAATTTGGAAAAGTTTGAGTCAGTCCCAAAAGATTTTAATAAAAATATACTTAAAATTGTTATTGACCATTTGACAACATTAGAGGAAAGAATTATTAATTATTTCCCAAATTTAGATTTTTAAAAAATTGATTGGGTTGGTAATCCATTTATGATAACGAATACATCTCTATTTGAATTAACTTTGAATGAAGAGGAAGAACTAATTTCGTTTTCAAATAATCGAGATTTAGTTTTAAAATATTAGGAAGAATCAATTAATTCATTTTCGATTAACATTAGATGCGATTATCCCATGATAGCCAAAAAGCAAAAAAAATATTATTACAATTTTCTACATATTATTTGTGTGAATTCAGATTTTCAGTATTAATCAACATAAAAATGAAAAAAAGATCGATTCAGTTAAATGTAAATATGATATGAAAGTAGCATTTTCATTTTTATAACCAAATATAAAAGAAATTATCAAAAAACATCAAGTTCAAATTTCTCATTAAAAGTATTCTTATTATAAACTTGTAATTAATCCCTTAATAAACGTACTGTTCTTTTTGTAGTATATATTATTTTATTTTACATTGAAAATTGTTATCATAAACTATTTTATACAGTGTATTATAAATAAGAAAACAACTTTTAAACTTATCTTTTTCTTTGTGTGCCGTCAAATTTTGAAATCATTAAAAGTGAATCAAATGAATCAAAATTCTCTGATAAATATATATATGTTGAACAAAGTAACTAATTTATATAAATGTGCGCTTATTTTGGTAAAAAATATGTTTTTATATATTTTTATTTGATAGACTGTATAAAAATGTACAATCAAGATTTTGTCGCTACCGACAATTTGAGAGACGCTGCGTTAGAGTATAATTAATTTTAATAACCCATTGTTACCAATTTCGGAATTGACAAACATTTATTCAATCTCTTTGTTGACAGAATGCATTTTTATTTGATTTTATTGGTGAAATTTCAAAATGAAAATATTCTATCGATCGTGCCTCTGTGTAATTGACAAATAAACAAATGGAATATAGAGAATGGAGCATGCAGATGAAACTGCAAAATGCAATGTAGAACGTAGTAAGTTTATTAGAAAACGGGACTTTTGCGCAAACTGGGCCATAAATAATGCGCCTTTAAAAAAATGCGAACATTTCTAAACGTTTCGCAACAGGAAAACATATATTCGGCGCCGATGACGTTCAGAATGAATACACAAAAGAAATATGGGTGCTCCCTTTATTCACACTTGTAATGCAGAGCTGAGATATGTTCTTGTTTTGCTTTCTTCTTTCGGCTTTATTAATTCCTGCGACGATCTAAAGTGAAATATGTGCTAGATGGTCTTGGGTCCTGCGTCTAGTATGGCAAATGATTTGGCGAATTTGCGGAACAGACCCCCCCCCCCCTCTCACCCAACAATAAATTCTCTATGCCGTGACCGTAAAAATTCACTATAAACCTAGTTCTTCTTGACTTTGGTAATAAAAGTGTGAGAGATATATATATATGTGGTTCTCCCTTCTAAAGGTACTGGAGGAAAGGACGAAGGGCTATTAAACCATGTAGAGATGTAATAAAATTTTCATACCTGTTCGGATGTAGTTGATCCGCGGTGGATGCTGCCTCATCAAATTGCCACTGAGTGTCTACGAATAAGAAGATGCGTGCGGCCGGACTTCGATATAAGTTAATTCAATTTTAGGGTCTAGCTACTATTACTACTACATCCTGTCGACAGTCGACATATTTGCCACATTCCGTATTCTCTCGGGAATCCCGAATGGGACCAATAAAATTCGATACTTTATGGCACATTAAAATATGACCTAATTTACGATGAGACCAACGCTTCATAAACACAATCCAATTATAAAGCCGATGCAAAAAATTGTCTGTCATATGCTCAACGTGATGCATTCACTCCATGTAGATGAAATAGAAGAGAAATCTCTAAATAGCCTGGACCCATTTATTTAATATATTGATAAATCTAAATTTAGCAACGATAATCCATCGGGAATTTCATTTCAATAAAATATTTTCACTGTTAAATTTTTAATGTGAATATCTGCGATATTTCATCATTAAATATTATGAATTCTTTTCATCTATTGAAAATAGAAAATTAAATATTTTATGAAATGTATTTTATTTATTAATATTTTTATTATACTCGTTTTCAAATTAATTAAATTTACATTTTTAATATTTTATTTTAAAATGCTCTAAATTCCTTGTACATAATAGAAAATTTAAAAAAAAATAAACAAAATTAATAGAATTATTTTTAATTTTATTTTATTTACAATTTATGTGAAATATAAGAATGTAATTTTTATAATAATGTCCAGTAATAATAATCATAATTGGCTAGAATTACCTAAATAAATAATACACAAAATCAATAAAAAAAATAAATAATTTAACAAGAGAAAATTTAATATCCAGTAAAATTCACAAAAAATTATGATCTTATATATTATTTAAAAATCTTTACTAACACAGGTGGATTTTAGAATCATTTTATCAACATACTTTCATGAATTTCTCTATTTGTTCAGTTTATTTATTTATATACGATGTGGATTATATTTTCTTCAATAACAAACAACATATTTTGCTTTGAAGTAATAGCATTGATTTGAAAACCTGATATTTTTTAAAGTATACAGATTGTATACTCATTTTATATAATAACGAATTTTATACATGACCACTAACGTTATTCTTAAAATTAAATATTTGTATTTGAAGCTCCACTGCCAGTTTGTATTTGGAAAACATAAAAAATGATCTAATAATCAAGCAATTAAAAATACAGTAATTAATATTAAAGGCAAATCCTGCGGAAAAGCGTAAAAATAACTTTATACCTAGAGTTTACAACATTTGATAAAGGTTATCTTTCTTACATTGAGATATTGCAAAACTTGGATAAACAACCCTGAATTGACTTGGTCTGAAATTGAAACTTCATATGAAAAAAAATATTAGTATATATTGTTTGACAAAGTGGCGATTGCAAGAAAAATAGTATGAAGTAAATACTATACTTGAATCAATAGAAAAAGCTTCATAGTGCTGTAAACCTAATAGTGAAATAAAATTTTCAACGCCATAAAATTAATATTTATTGTTTAAAGAAAGATCTTGACAGAAAAAAATAATTAATAACTTTTAAAAAATAATGTTAATCTCTCCGTTATTTGACCTTTTAAGTGGGAATTTAGTATAAACGTTGTTACTTTTTATGTAGAGTAAAATTTTTTCCCGGTTTGTAATACAAATATTAAATTAAATTATTAAATAATCTAATTTTAATTATATATTGAAAACAAATTACACAATCGCCAATCAATTAATTCGTTTTAATAATAAAAAAAATACAACATTTATTGGCGAGATAATGCATATAAAATGAAACAAAGAAATACAAAAAATAAAAATCAAACATCAAAATAAAATAACAATTTTTTAAAAGGAAAATATATATATACTTACTAACTGACCAAAGGGCTACCGACCTAGGTCTTTCCGTCCTAATTGGTTTTATTACTTTAACATTTTGCTAAAATATTAAATTATGAATATTGTAGAATTTTTTAATTTTTTTTTCCCGAGAAATGTAAATCTTAAACATTTACAGGAATAACTGGGAATTAAGTCTTTTAGTTATAGCATTACGATGTAAAACTTATTTCAAGGACAATTTTGTCTATTAGAAGTTTATTTTCTGGAGACTTAAGACATTTTTCTTAATTGTCATATATATTCTTCTATACACATTTATTTTTTATAAATCTAAATTGAAGATCCAAAATTTTATGAAGTTTCAATCTTTTTGTTGTCAGCCAATAGTCCAGAATATCACCGACAACACATTCATATGCAAATCTATGTACTTTGTGCATTTTTTTAAGAATTATTTGACAATCCCTTCCACTGTTTTGATTTCAAAGTATTAGTTCGAGTCTCTTAAGACATGATTGAAATATTTGTATCTTTTAGTGTTTGATTAGTTATCAATTCCCCACAATGGAATGCCGTTTATCTAAATTGGTTTTAATATTACCTTGTACACTGTGAAATTATTTTTCATAGTTAAATTCAATTTTGCACGCATCAACCAATAAATCATTCTAAATTATATTTCCTCTTCATTGTGCATTACCTAAATATGGTCTTTCCAATAATATTAAGCCATATATAAAAACTCTTTTTCGAATGATTAGCATACGTGTTTATTACAATTACAATTTATTACCAGGAATGGGAAGTTTGGTGAATGTTGTAGACGGTTCGGGTAAAGTAAATCCTCTCTCAGCAGCTACGGTGGTGGGTTTTACTGCACATTTCATGAAACATCTATTAAATTTGCTAATCAATAGTGTTTTGAGTTTATTTGGATTTCAATATTTTAAATTTTGATAACAAAATTTCGAAATAAATATTTCTTGATATATAATGACGTGTCTCAAATGCGGTAAAATTAATAAAGTTTTATTTTTTTAAGTTCTAAGGAAAAAATAATAAGTTTTGTTTTAACAAAAAATATTTGATGAATGAATCATATTCGTGAGAAATTATGGAAAAATCGAATTAGGAAGATGCGAATATAAAGCCATTTACTGCAAACCCTGGTATCAACGCTTTGTGTTTAAAAAACATGAATTACTCCTTTAGTTCACTTTATTTATTTATATACGATGTTGATTACATTCTCTAAAAATAACATATTTTGCTTTGAAGTTATTACATTGATTTGAAAACCTGATATTTATAGTATACAGACTGTATACTCATTTTATATAATAACGAATTTTATTCTTGGGCACTGACGTTATTCTTAAAATTAAAGATTTTAAAGATTAAACACGCAATTAAAAAAGCAGTAATTAAGATTAAAGGCAAATCCTGCGGAAAACCGTAATAATAATTTTATACCTAGAGTTTACAAAATTTGAAGACGTTTATATTTCTTACTGATTATCATTTTTTTACTTTTATTTGGATAAACAACACTGAATTGATTTGGTCTAAGATTGAAGCTTCATGTGAAAAAATATTAGTACATATTATTTGATAAACATAGAAATTGCAAAGAAATTTTTCTACAACCATATAATCATTTACTTTTACTGTTTCTGGTCCATTTTTTCAAAATTATAGAATACGTTTTCAGCCTATCCGGCACAACTGCTGCATGCGTTGAAATAATATTCTCAATAATAAATGAAATATAATCAGAAGTAAATACTACATTTGAATCAATAGAAAAAGCTTCAAGCTGTAAACTTAATATTGAAATAAATTGTAGTGAAATTTTCATGAAATTAACATTTATTGTTTAAAGAAAGTTCTTGACTGAAAAAAAAATATTAATAACTTTTAAAAAATTATATGACCTTTTAAGTGGGAATTTAGTATAGACGTTGTTACTTTTTATGTAGAGTAAATTAAATCTAAATTGAAGATCCAAAATTTTATGACGTTTCAATCTTTTTGGTGTCAGCCAATAGTCCAGAATATCACCGACGATACATTCATATGCAAATCTATATACTTTGTACATTTTATCGATTATCTAAATTGGTTTTAGTATTACCTTGTACACTGTGAAATTATTTTTCATAGTTAAATTCAATTTTGCACGCATCAACCAATAAAGCATTACGTAAATATGGTCTTTTCAATAATATTAAGCCATATATAAAAACTCTTTTTCGAATGATTAGCATACGTATTTATTACAATACCAGGAGCTACAATTGATTACCCGGCACGGGAAGTTTGGTGAATGTTGCAGACGGGTCGGGTAAAGTAAGTTCTTTCTCAGCAGCTACGGTGGTGGGTTTTACTGCACATTTCATGAAACATAGCGCCACGGGACAGAGACACTATGACAATCACAACTCTGCCTTGGCCTTAACGCAAAATTGACGTCAAGGGTTTCCAGACTGGTGATGTAAAATGATGAAAAGAGTTTGGCCGAGAAGCAACTCCAAAAACTCAATCACGATAAGTCAATTCCAAGAAGGAATAATAGGATAGAGAAGATTCAACACAGAGATAAACCAGTAGGAGGATATCCACCACCAACCTATGTAATTTAGATTATAAATTAATCTAAGAAAAGATATTAAATTACTTCGGACAAGACAGTATTCAGTTATTATAGAAATAAAGTAAAAAGTATTTGTTTCATTTAATTGTACATTATGATAAATATTTTATTTTACATAAGAATAAGAACGTAATAAATATGATTTTTTAATAAAACCTGTTATTGTTTACCATTAATATTAGCTAGAAATGTTCAAACAATGCTTAAACTTCATAATAAATATCATCCTACTTTTTGGCAATGACAATTTTTTTTTTAAATATGAACAATTATTAACTTATTAGAATATATCAATGCATATTTAGACAGAAACAAAATGTATCACTTGCAGGACTTTAAGTAAGGGATTGGATTTACGCTGATATTTGCATATACACCGACAAGTTTTAATTAATTTAGATATGATTTAGGAACTGGAAATGGATTCAGTTAGTACGTGTAATAGCGTCGGATGGAGGGATAGTGAAAGTTAAAGTGACCAGCGTCACAGTGAGCTTTAATTCATCGAATTCATGTGAGACGTAACGAAGCCAGCAAACTAAAGAGATATATATATATATATATATATATATATATATATATATATATATATATATATATATATATATATATATATATATATATATATATATACATATTAATAACCATATACGAATTATAAATTGCGGATTGTAATATATGTTGGGGGATGGCGGCTGCAAAGGCACTGCCTACAGTGGAATCGGTGAAATATGGACTCATATCTGGCCGCTATATCAAACACGTATGGCGCAAAAACACAGGTATGTATTTGCAAGTTGTATTAAACTGCACGCAGAGTTCTAATTACATGATCAATTATATCCCGTGCGATTGAACTTTCCGGAACATAAATCAACCTTAAAACCCCAACCGTCGTCAATACGAATGTAACCCAAAATTATAGAAACCAGATCATCCGGAAGAATCAAAAATACGGTCCACGTTCGCAAAAGCACACACACACACAATATATATAGTTAAGCGCGCACACAGAAAAACAACCTATAAGAGATTAACATGGAAATGTCTTTTTTCCGGCGCAAAATCCCTCCCTAAATAAGTTTATAATGTGCTTTATAGGCCCATTAACGGAATGCATTAGTCGATAGAATCCTGTATAAATTCCTTTCCCCTCCTAATGTTCCTCTTATAAATATATTTTTTCAACTCCTCCTATCGTCCTTGAAAGCCTATCCTCGAAGAATGTCGGGATTGCGTCTCTACCATTAATTTGAATCATAATGCAATGGTATAATTGGAACTGGATATTGGTTTATTAGTGACCTACTAATTAATACCCATCAATCTGAAGCGAGATATATCAGTAATCCATTAATAACGTTTCTGTTATTGATAGCTTAATAATTCCGCCTTCGACCGCACCACAATACTCTTCGTATAAGAAAGTTGAAGTAAATTCGTACAAAAATAATAGCTTTTCTGGTTTATTTTCGATTCGGGACTACATTAACAAATGGTTTTTTATGTACGTGGAAAGTAATCAACGTCTATATCGGGTTTTATTTGAATTATATAACGGTGTACGTCAAAAGAAATTCATATTCAAACGTAATTGCATATCGACACGTAATATACAAACATTATACAAATTAGTACGTGTCAAAATGGACCGACTTTTCATATATTCCTATAGCTTATTATACAAATATGATTAATTACATTTATATTAACAAAATTGTAATAAAATCAAAATACAGTCATTACGAATAATACAATATCATTCTAAAAAAAATAATGTTATCAGACAGAAAGACCAATTGTTAATAGTCCTTTGTAACAATTATATTTTTGTTTCACTATAATTATTATTGTTATCTGATAATAAATAACATATGCACACACTAATGCAAATTTATATAAACATACATTTTTAATACATAAATTCAAATTTTAATTGAAAAAATATAATCATAAAATTGCAAATTAATGCGATATTTGACATTGAAAATCTGCGATCAACTTGTAATGTGCAGATAAGTTGAATTCCCAATTCTCATGCACTTGTCCAAATGAGCATATCGAGTTCGAGTTCAATATTAAAATTTCAACTCTAAATCCACCTTATTAGAAATATCGAAATTGGTTACAATTTTGATAGTCACATCGTCCTTTGTATAAGAAAAAGGATTAATAAAAAAAACGTAAAGAATTGTACGAATTAATTCAAATCTGGTATTCTTTCAATAATGAAACAAGAGGATCACTATTTTTAAATTTAGGAAATGTGATAAATTATCTTTTTCCGTATGCGATTTCCAGTGAGCTAATTTAACTTTAAATGCATTTACCGTGTTTATAGAATATAATGATATCTACCCTGTAGTTTCAAATTCAAGTCCTTCAATTTTAATTCAAATTGTATCATTCTTACAATTGTTAAAATGACAAATATAAAAAGGGAACGTTTACTAAAATTAAACATTACAACTACTAGTGTTTATTCTTCAATTATTTAAAATTTAGATATTTGAACGGCGTGCATTTTAATATTACTTTGCTGGCACCCTGGAGTGCATTGTGTTTCCAACCCCTGTTCTATCGAACATTAAAAAGACTTACATTTAACTGATTATTAAATGTAACACAAATGCATAATTAATTGAATAAATAATAATTATTATGTATATTGCTAACAACTAAATACACATTAATTCAATAACAATAATAGAGAAACAAAAAAATGAAACTTTTATAAAGTTATTTCTGCCCGGACTCATTTAATATTAAACCACTAAACAATAAACGTTCACCAAATTTAATTAAAATATTAATAAAATGAAAATAGATAAACAAATCCAAAAAATATTTGAATTTAAAAAAAAATACTATTATTAGACCCCGGCATCATACGCTTCCACACGAATACAACTATTTTAATTTGAAACAACATATTCAATCAAATTATTTCCATCACAAAAAAATGTGTTTCTCAAAAATAATAAATATTACCAAATTTTAAACCACGTAAAATCCAGTGAAAACCAATGTACCCAAAACCTAAGGTATTTCAGGTATATAAGGTATAGAAAAATACATATTTCCGCAAATTATTTATTATGTTAATATATATATTACTATAAAAATAATTTATTGATTAAAAAATATAACATAAAATTAAAATAAAGCCAAAATAAATATAAATTGTAAAATTTATATAAATCATTTATTCTATCCAAATAAATTTAAAAATATACTAATTGTGAACACAATTTTTTCAATGTACAAAACCTAAATTCCTCGAATCTTAAGGCACTTAAAAACATATATAAATACCTGTTTTTGCAAATTATATATTTAAAGTTCAACCAAATCCTAACTACGCGAGTATATAGAAATACATTTGTCTGCAATTTGTTTATTATATATACAATAGAAAAATCGATTCAATTAGTCCTGAAACAAATGAATTATTAAATAAAATGTTTATATATTTTATACATTTTGTAAGGCTTGCCAATTAGCTATCATGACCCTAATATTTGATAATCACTCATTAAATTTGATAATAATTTATTATTTTTGGTGAACATATATTAAATATAATGATTAGCATCATTATATTTAATCTGTATTAAAAATGCATTACATAATATATTTATTTACAATTGAGGAATATTAGTGATTTGTGATTATTTGGATATCAATATCTTAGATTTTAATAACAAAATTTCCAAATAAATATTTCTTAACATATAATTTAATATTTTTTTTAAGTTCTGAGGAAAGAATAATAAATCTAACATTTTTTGTAATTTAACAAAGATTATTTTAAAAAATAATTTGTCTGAAATTATGGAAAAATCGAATTGGGAGGATGCGAATATAAAGCCATTTACTGCAAACTTTGGTATCAACACTTTAAAAACGTTAGAGTTCAATTCTAAATAATTACTTTTATGGAATGATAGTAATAGAAATAAATAAATTCAGTAAATAAAGTAGTTTTTAGTATTTCTTCAGTTAATTACTAATGAAAAAAAACAATTAATGCTGAAGAAATTGTAAGAAATAAAAGTTTATTTAGATGTCAAGGTTGAATTGTATACTTAACATTGTCAAAAAAGATTACTGTTAGAAATAATTCAATGTTGATACGGTTGGATACTAATGCTACCAAAATTGTTAATTAAAATTTATTGTAGATTAGAAAATTAATCACCTCTGATTCTATAATAATTTGTAAAGAACTTAATTATAAACTCTTATTTAAAAGAAAAGTACACGTACCTAATTATATTTAAAAAACTATATATTTATGAATAAATTTAATTATTATAATTAATTATTTACAGCTTTTGTGTAACAATTATTCAATTTTAATTTTAGAGATTTTATAAAAAAAATATAAATGTATCTTCTTTTTTATCAGCAATAAATCGGTACTTAGAGAACATAAAAAAAAACGATATAAGATGAGAGAGTTAGAAATATAAATACTGTCATAAATATTCATTTTACTGGACGATATTTCAAATAATTGATTAATTGAAAATATTGTCCAATAAAATTAATAAAGTATAATTTTAATTATTTAAATACAATTGAAATAACTGACGATTCGTGCAGAATGGTGTACACATGGTAATTGATAATTCATAGAATATTAAGTTCATTATTAACAATATTTATTAACGATTATTATTTATTAAATTTTCCGCAGCAAAACCCTGCATTTTATGATTATTGCACAGTTAGCAGCGTAAAACGAGAGAAACGCAAAACAACAATATAATTTAATACTACTACATCAATTCATAAGTACTATATACAAAATTGTTTATATTATGGTTTATAATTTCTGCATGCAACGGTAATAAAACTGGATAGCTTAAATTCAAATTAAGAGTTAGTATAAACAAGCTAGGCAGGAGGTGCTGGCATCTGCTTAAAATTATGTCTTCATTAATTTGATGCTCACCATAGGAATAATTTCGGCATTTTATCTATGTTTTTATCATAATAATTATGATTTTTTGTGAATATAAATTTTATTTATAAATACTAGTTTAAGTATAATTTAAAATACTTATTTATATAATTAGTAAAAATGTAATTGTAATTAATATACTAATAAAACATAGATTATTGAATAAAAAAAATAGTTCTGCTTGGTAGGTTTTTCCTTTAACGGAGTTTGACCCAGTTACACTATTCCATTTGGAAGATTCACTTATCGTAAATGTGGAGAAAAAATTCTATCGAGGAAATTGCAAGTTTTAGTACTTTCAAACCAATGAAAAGATGCAGTAAAAGTGAATTTGAAATTTGTTTCTGCTCCCTACTTGATAAGATATTTATTAAAAATTTGATAGCTAATAGATGTGAAAATGTTACTACTTTATTTTTTTAATTACAATAATAATAATAAACATAATTTGTTGAAATATTGGTATACACAAAAAAAAATAATATACAATAAAATGAAAATGAACTATGGTAAAACTTTCTCAAGAAATTCTGATAATAATTGAATACCAATATTATATGCCAAGGGAAATCTCCGTCTAGTGGTTTTCTTTTATAAATGTCAACTTCGGGATTATTTACCGAATGTTCACGGTGGACAGTTTCTAAAGGACTAATAAAAAGAATAAAAAAACTTACCTTCCTATAAACTTCATTTGCTCAATGAATGAATAAACCATAATAGATAGTATTGACTGCTTACCATTCAGAGATCGCCTCCGTTTTTTTTTCATCTAAATGGCCAATTTTACGATTTTGACAGTGCTGCTCGCTTCGCTCGCAGAGACACTCCGATTTTTAATTAAATTTAATTAATTTCCATTTTCCATTCCTAGGAAATAATTATAAAAATAATAATGCGCTTTCATCCTTTAATTTGGCGCACCGCGCGGCCCGCAAAAATAATTGCAGGGATTGTAAAAATACGAACCAAAAAAGAAATATAACTGAATAGGAAGAAAACTGTACGAAAAAAAAGTAATTAAAAAAAAAGTAATTCGGAGATGGAGAAACGGGAAAATAGAAAATTGGGAGTGGACTAAAACAAAATTAATAAATCAGCTCCGATTCTCCGGTATTTTATTCTGTTTGCATTAAACCCGAATTGTGGATTCTAATTAACAAGAACTCCAATTAAGTGAAAAGATCTATGGACTGTGACGGGAGCAAAAAAAGGGTCGGAATGAGAACAAAAAACAAGAATATTTTACTATGCTTTTTTTGCAGTTTATTTTTCTTATTGTTACATAATCATTTAATTAAAAACAGCTTCGTTTCTATGTATACTGTTTATTGATATAAATATAATCAAAATTAATTTGAAAAATATATGTTTAATTATCACTTACAGGACTAAAATCACACGTATATATAATATAATATAAATATTAAAAAATCTCTTAGTAATGCGTTACGAAAATATTTTAAGTACTATATAATACAAAACGTTCACATATTTCCATTACACGCACATATATAATAATGATAATATAAAATATTAAATAATAATAATAAGTAGATTAAATAAAGTAATATTTTTTATGTTTATGTTATTGAAATTTTGAGAGCCGGTGAACTTCGAATGGAATTCGCTGGCACAGAATTAATTATAAAATTGTTGCGTAACGAGTGCACAATACAATCTGGCAACGGTTGTGTGTGCTGTCCGCAAATACAAACACGCGCGCAGACTAATTTAATTTTAAACTTAATTAATATTAAATGTGTCGCTGTTTTCGTTTATTTACAGCCCGTGCGACTTCCAAAATCAATTGCAGTTTGTTTGGAAATTGTTTGGATCGGTGTGAACTAAACCGCGATTTAGTTCATTGAAATCCTATTTTATTTTTTTGTTGTAGTTGTTGTTTTTATTTTGTTTTCGATTCGTTTTCGTAATAAAATTTGAAGGAAATATATATATATATTAAAAAAAAACACTTACCAAATAACGTTCCGCATTATTAACAGTTTCTAACAGAAATGGCACCGAAAGTTGTTTTAAACAATTTTTAAACGAGTTTAACTGCGTGTTCGCTGCTAAATTTAAGCCTGACATGTATTAAGTGACATCTATTAGTGTTTTTAATGAATCACTAGTTCACGTACAGCGTAGCACTTTTAAAGCCTGGTTAATCTAATTGATGCATAATTAATTGACGATTGCATTGGCAGCGGCAGTGTTTAGTTTAGTTTGGAATGGTTCTCTTCTCTATGTGTGTGTGTATAATATGTTGAGAGAGATAATTTATATAGATTGTTTGCTTTTTTTATCTATGGAAAGGGGGAAAAATGTCGTTTGATAAATGTTGGAAGAAGATATAAATTATTTAAGAAGGGCGTAGACTTGGTTAGAACCGGGATATCAGGTCCCATTGGAGACTGCGTGCTGTTCCTTCTTAATCTCGTCTATTGTGGCGATTGATATTTTCCTGTCGATCGGGTCCAGCGGGAATTTGAAGCTGAGCTCCTCCCCAAAGAGCGGGCTTTGATTCTCGAAAATTGCCTCCTTCTCATCTAATCTACGTTCCTCGTGCGTGTAGTATCTGGCTGCGTGTCTACGCGTGTAACAAACGGCAGCAAGGACTGCCATCGCCGTCAGGAGGAGCAGAAGGAGCGAAGCAGCAGCAGCTATTATGCCTAATCTGCCATCATCCCGACTGAGGAACAAGTTCGCTCCCTCGGAGGAATAACTCTGTGCGCTGCACCAACTCAATTCTTCGCGATCCAAAGTTCCCAGGATTTTATTTCTGTGGTGATACGGCAGAGAGCATCTAACGCTGTAGAAAGCGTTGCTCCTATTTACGCTCGCCAGCATAGGGATTATGTGGCACAAATCGCAGGACCACGGGTTATTATCCAGTTTGCAGCGTACACTCTCTATTTTCTTCACGACATCCTCCTTTAAGCCCCTGAACACGTTACGAGACAAGTCTAAATCCTTCAGATCCCGCGGCAGTACATAAGCATCGAGATAAGGCAGCTGATTACCGCCCAAATTTAAAACGGCAACCGTCTCGGGAATTACACCTTCATCCAGCGCCCCGAGCGCCATCTCGGCCATTTGCAGATCCTTGAGAACGCTCATCTCGGCCAGTAACTCCTTAATGTCATCCACCCTCAACTTATTCCCACTCAGGACCAGCCGCTCCAAGCTCTTCCTCATGTCTCGCAACGCGTCACCCTCCAATCGCTCCAATTTATTGTAGCCCAAATCCAATTCACTCACATTCACCAGATTCCTGAACGCCCCTTCCTCCACATTCGAGATGCTATTCCTCTCCAAATGCAGTCGCTTCAAATCAGTGTGATTTGACAGGACGCCACTAGGTATTACACTCAATTGATTACTGTCCAGCTTCAGCACCTTCAACTTCCGCAAATCCCGGAAACTTGTTGCGTCCATCCAAGTGACTTGATTTTCCCCGATATCCAAATGCGTCAAATGCGGCAGCAGCTCGTGAACGAGCGGATTCAACACCGTCAACATGCAACCTCTGCACTCGAGCACACGTAAATCCTGCAACAGAATAACCAAAGAAGAAAAAAACGAAAATTTTAGTAACATCAACCAAAACAGAAAAGAGAAAAAAAAAAGACTATATAATCTGTGCACATAAAGTTTGGGCGGAGAGAAGCCAACGTTAAACCCACAGGGCCGTACCGAAATGATTAATTAACACATAATTTTTAAACAAAAACTGATGAAAAAAGTTTCGGCGCCGCCGAAGTTTTCAAGTTCACGCGTTCCTACAAATTTATAACTCTGCATATTTTAAAGCTAAATCAAGACGCAACCAAGAAGGGTCCGACGAAAAATGTACCGTCAAGTTTATGAATTTTGTTCCTTCCCCGTAACCTAATTCATAATTTATTCGATATTTCGCATTTACATTTTCCACCACAAAATATATTTAATGGTCTCAATTACGGCAAAATTTAATTATACTCAGCCACCGAACCACGCAGCACTTCATTTTTCACTTAAAATTAAGAGGCAATTATGTTTCGCATGATAGATTTCACTGTCATGCAATTTAATTTGAAAAAAAAATATAATTAAACATACTTTTAAATATTATTATTTTTGAAATCCTTATTAAGGAAAATGAAAAAAAATAAAATTATCCCTTGAATATAATGTTATTTCTAAAAGTAAACAAACTTAAATTAATTAAATAATTTCCTAAATTAGACTTTCAAATTGTTAACATATTTGTACCATTATTTCTACTAACGTTTCCACTTTAAAATGAGTTTTTACAATAATAATTGTTATTAATATTAACAGAAATGATTTTTTTTTAGTTTGGCGCTTTTATTTTGAGCATTCTATTATTTTATAAATATTAAATTAAATAATTCATACCTTGACATATTTAAAAACGTCTGGATGGAAGTCCCGGATGTAGTTACCATTCAATTTGAGGACCCTGAGTTTGACGACCAATCGAAAAACGCCTTGGCTGAGGACTTCGATACGATTTTTCTGCAGAGACAGCACTTTAAGCTCTTTCAAGTATCTGAATGTCTCGCTGGGCAGTGAACTGATACGGTTGTCGTCCAAATATAATTCGTGCAGTTTATTCAGACCGAGGAAATTTGGTGGCAACAGTTGCGTAATGTTGTTCTGCGATAGATCGAGCACCTCCAATTTATGCAGTTCGTAGAAAAAATGCATTCCCAGATTAGGTATGTTGGAGCGGATGATGTGGATCTCCTCCAGGTTCTTGAAATTTCCAATGACGGGATTCATCGTGAGCTCGTTCATGTTATCTTCGGGGGCGGTGATTTTTAACACTTCGATTTTCGTGCTGACGTTGGCGAGCACCAAAGGTCCCACCATTCCGCCATCCTTACAATCCACTACATTCCGGCCCTTTGTATCCAAATAACAGGCGCACTCATCCGAGCAGGAGATTTGCGCTTCGCCACCGCTCGCCGCGAACCACAAGATTAAGATAACAAAGTAATTCATTCTGAAACAGACAAAAAGAAGTTCGAATAAATATATAAGGAGTGGCGGAAACAGAAAAATATACACTTTTATCATTCTTTTGTACAGGCAAACAATGGATCTGTTCTAATTCCATTTTTATTTTTAATACAATTTATTTGGTTATTATTAATTTCATAGAATATTATATTATTATACTAAACAGTTAAGTTAAATACAAACTGTGATAATGTTAAGAAGCATCATCAAACTTATTTTATAATTTTTGTAAATTTCCATTTGATAATTAAAACAATACTTTACATTTAAATTTATTCAAGAGAAGTAAGTCTTGGGCTGTTAGCCCTTTGCCTAAACATAATAGCTAATAATAATACTTTTTATTTTAAAATGTTAAGTGTAAATATTTTGCAATTGACAAATACACTTCCGAAAAATACATATGATGCAATTAAAATTTAATAAACTTTTTAAAATAATAAATTTTGTAAAGATGTGTTATAAATATTATACAAAAAAAAATTGATAAGAACAAAGTATTTTTTTAGAACGTTGTATCTCATATTATGACTTTGTATATTTCTTTTAACATTTCAACATATAAGTCATGCAAAATCAACTAAATTACACCATATATATTTTAAAATAAAATAGTAAAATATATTTAGTATAGTTATATTAAAAATACCTCAAATTTTGTTGAAATAGTTAAAATAAACATAAAATAACAACATTATTTCCATCAAGTTAATAAATTTTGTTTATATAAAAGATTAGAATGATGGTGTTTACTAATCTACCAAGACCTAGAAAAAAAGTACTGCTCAGCTCAGTACTAAAAGTAGTAATACTACGATTCTAACATTCGCTTATAATACAGCAATCTTATCATCGGATGAGAATCCAGTAGTAGCATCTAAATATCTACAGATAAATTACAGGAATTGTTTAAAAATAAAGAATCTCAGTTAACGAACTCTGTGCACAAAACATTCACTCTAAAGAAAGACACTTAACCAATAGTAAAACTTAATTTCCAATTTATCTGCCCAATCAACGTAACTCAAAATTCTCAACAAAAGGCTTAAGTGAAAAAATCATATTTGGGCTAAGAGGGAACAATTGGATACAAAGTTTAACTCTACTGGTTATTAAGGCATACATTCAGTGGAGAAATAAATTGCTAAATATAAATATAATATTGATAAACATCCACCGGAGTTTATTCATTTAATGTCGTGAGCAAAGTTGGTAATTGTAAATAAAATTATTATATATATAAAAATTATATATAAGAGATGTTTATAATGATTTTTATACATCTAAATACATATAAAAGGAACTTTCGAAAACAACACAAAAATTGAAAACTAATAAATTTTAAGAAGCATTATTGTAACAAAACGGTTTTTTTCTTTTAAAATTAAGACATTTTGTACCCCCATCTAAAAAAAAATAATGTTCAGCAAATGATTAGTGCCAGTCGACAGTAAAATAATACAAATAGTTATAGGAGCAAAGAGAATAGTAATTACAATAATCAAATGCTCAAAAAGCTATATATAGTTTTCAATTAGCGCAGTGCAGTTAAGCCAACTGAATTAAGGATCGGATTCTTCACCAGGGAAACCCGGAAATGGATAGACATGTATATTCATCCTGTGGCTAAATTTCTCTGACGAAGTGAATTTTAGTGAAAGACAAACGCTCGCCCGGGTTTTAATGCGATTACAAGTTTAGCGGTGTTTGCGG
Source organism: Nicrophorus investigator (assembly GCA_963457615.1). Classification (NCBI taxonomy): domain Eukaryota; kingdom Metazoa; phylum Arthropoda; class Insecta; order Coleoptera; family Silphidae; genus Nicrophorus; species Nicrophorus investigator. The sequence goes on along the minus strand of OY735140.1, from coordinate 17,274,035 downwards.
CCCCTTCGGCCCACCGGTACCTCACATAAAGGCCTCACCGAGAAGGACACGAAGAGAGATGTATTAATTATGCACTCCTTATAATTTCCTATTACCTTAAGTGAAGCGTTTGACTTCAGCATAACCGAATTCTGATATTTCACAATGATTGCCGAAATCAATTAGAATCAAACCGTCTTGCAAACACAGCTAACTCGCAAATTGGTTGACGTAGTGCAGGTGGGTGTGCTGCGCACGTTTACCGACTCACCACACACATACGTTCCCAGCAATTAAGACTTACAACTTTTAACTTGATTGGATGAAATCTCTTAATTGTAAAATGTAAGTTTTCGCCTAAGAAAAGCTTTCATTTAAGTATAACTCATAATCAATTTTATTACATTTTAGAAGTTAACAGGAAAAAATAAGTTGTGAATTGTGTGATTACTCCAATGTCATGACACTAATTTCGCTTCCGTGAATTAATGTTTATTATGTAAGTCTGCTCGTGCAGTGTAAATAAATTAGTAGATTATTGTATAGTAGGAAATAGCGTGGTGAATTTTGCGGCGAATGTGAAAATGTCTGGAAGCATCTCCAACGTCCGGCTCGTTAATCAGGATTCCGGTGGCTCAACGCCCTCAAGACAAGTTTATACCTTATACGGGACATTCTTTACCCTCTATTACCCGCACAACTATTTTCTAATGTTAGGGCACTACACCTCACCATCAACGATGATCATTCTGATAATCCCCCGAGGATGTAATTAACCTGAACGAGAATTTTTCGCAAAAAGAAGAGAAGGAAAGCTCGCACATGGAGCGCAGATCCCGTTCCATTTAGTGGAGAGAGCTTGGGAAAGTTGTTGTGCCTCTGGAAAAGCTTGCCAATTACCAATTGTACGAGTGCCGCCATTGCTCCCCGAGTGGCCCATTAAATTTGCAGCGATTCATCATCCATTTAATAAAAAAACTTGTATTTGTATCCAACCCCGTTTTTGATTACTGTGGTAAACGCATCGGTATCATAATTATATTTAACATTATTATTCTCAACATGCATTTTTTAATAAAAATAGTAGACGGAAGAAAATCTCTCACAACACAAGAAAAAAATACACTTATCTGTTACAATTTTCACGTAATAAAACTGAGCCAGAATAAATGGGCATCCAGGCATACACACACAGGATTGTAGACAAGAGAAAGGAAAATTGAGAGCATATATGTCGGGGTAGGTAGGCGCGTTTATTTCTAACGATTTGGACGACGACTATATATCAAGTTTATTGCGTAGATTATATTAAAATCCTAACCAGAATTTAGTTATCTTAATATCTGTGCAAGATTTATTAAATATTTTATAAAATATGTTGGAATCAATATGTGCCACACATTTTCCACAACATAAATCCTAAAGATATATTTTATTAGAACCGATTCAGAACTTCTAAATCATATTTATAATTTAGTTAAAAAAAAATCTTAAGTGGATCAATAAAAAAATAATATATATAAAATAAATATTACCGAAAACAATTTTGTTATTTTAAGTTTGCATTATTACGAAACTGATAATAAATATGTACGTATTAAATATTATATATAATAAATGTATGAAGTTTTTGAAACTAACATTATTTTATTACAAAAAATTTTTTTTAGTTATTAAAAATTACATTTTTCATTATTGCCTTCGTTCTACTGATAAAATGGTGAAAGAAATATTCAAAGTCATGATATAATTCGTCATAATGTCGGATACAACGTACCGATAAAATATACATTTTTCTACTTAAAAACCTCTATATAACTATGAAAACGCAATATGACCTTTGCAAAATTACAATGTTCCTCAATGTATCAACAAGTAAAAAGTCATACAATTTAAACCTTCTAAATTGTCTGGAATTCTTCATAATTCTAAAAATAGTAATAATAATAACAAAATAAATTAAATTCAAAGGAATAAAAGAAAACATAAATAGTTCATGTGACCGCCAAAACTATTTTAATTTTTTTGATTATTTATTTATTTAAAAGTCCAGATTAATTTATATTATTTTTCTTGTCAATTTCAAATTGTTATAACACATGAATATATTTATATAATTACAACTAAAGATATAACTGAATATGTGCCGTGGGATGCCTATACTAAAATTCCAATGTTCTTCTAATTATAATATAATACAGCAATACTTCGTATAGTCCGAATAATTGATTCCGCCAATATCCAGGACTGTTTGAAATCAGGCAAAATGCATATAAATATAATGGATGAAAATTGGATTTACATGCAGTAAAGAAGACAGACTGATCCATCAGCAGGAAAGGTTACGTTATCAGTTTTTGGGGGCGTAAAGAAAATGTTGTTAATGGATTATCTTAAAATAATATATAAGTATTAACTCAGAGTAATATACAAGTCCTCTCTATCAATTAGATAAACTGCCCTCGTATATATACAATATAATTTTTATTTTTCTGAAATAAAATTAGTTTTGTTTTTAAATTTAGAAACCGGACTATAGTAAATCCGGAGTGATTTTAACTGAGGTATTACAGAACTAATATATAACATTAAATTTTATATTATAACTCATGTACAAAGAGTTTTTTTTTGTAAGTTTCCGCCCGTGAAAGCTGATTTGTTAATTAAATTTGTTGTAGGAAGAATTATATATAATTTTTATGGTATATTAATATTGATATGAAAAATTGTATTCCATATTATATTAGTTAAATAAATATAAAAAATGAACCAATTTTGTATTAGAGTCTAAATAATTTCGTTAAAAAAAATATGTTAGAACAATTCGCATTAAGTTCCTTAATTAAGATTCCAAATAAAAAATAAGTGAGTAAACAGAGTATCACGTCCGGAGGAGGTAATTTAAAGTTGTATGGCTGATGAAGACGGGAGTCATAAAATATAAATGCATATTCGAGTCTAGTTTTACTTAGTTTAGTGGCGCAAAAAAAAGCTGTAATCCCTCAACACAGCATTTTACACTTAAACGAAATGCGATGTTCGGGCTCCAATTTACGGCCGTTCCCTATCTCCGCGCGCGAGAATATCTTCTTCATGCATATAGAATTACTTATGCAACCCCCATAACGCTAACGCGAACATGGAACATCTTGGATTCCCGTCGTCGTATTTAGCGCCCCTTAATTCGCACGTGCATAGATGCAACCGTGTGCAAAAAATACGCGCTGTGTATACACCGGTTAGAGTTGTGAGATACGCGCCAGGTGTACCAACATACATACACACATATACTTGCAAACACGAAAATGCACCAATTAGAGCGGAAAATCGCGGTTGAATTGCAATTTGATTAGATAATTACGGATTTCCAAGTACAAAATATGCCATTCACATATGCACACACACATTCATGCGCACCTAAACACACATAACGTGTTCTGTAACGCAGACAGACACACAGACATAAGGTTTTATCGGTGCGCGCGAATGTTACAACACAAAGTTAATCGGATCGTATATGTTGACATATTAATAATTAATAATGAATATGGCAAACTCATCCGTATGCTGGCATCCACCCCTAATGAAATTTCACTTGCATACGGAATTATTAATGATTAACCCCTCTCGATCTACCGCCGCACGCCTCGTCACAGAATCATTGACAGCTGTTTAATCGCCGGCGCATTCGTATTATGACGCACTCCATTCTGCACGTTAATCTTGATTAATTGTAAAACTCACCGAATTGCGTAATTTAATCAATTCAGTCAAAGGTATTGCTCCCAATAGTAATGCGTCCGCATCTCGACGAGCCCGGCGCATCCGCATGAAATTACGCTATTATACAAGTAACAGTGACATATAATCAAAAAATATATCACTAAAAATCGTTTTAATGTAATATTATAATCTTTGGTTAGTTTAACTTAAATGTGTTTAGTACAAGATATAAAGAATCTAGATGCGTTGTATATAGACAAATTATAATCAATGGAATAGTAAAATGGAGATGATTATCAAGAGTAATCAATTTTTAAACTGCTCAAAATAATAATTATAAGGTTGGTTAATGTTTAATATGTTACGGTTACTTACTTCAACCTGTTTATATTAATATTTACCAAATAAAAAAGTCAAAGTGATTAATTTGTAAGAATTTATCATATAAAACGGTAATTATTAATAATTCACAACTATATTAAGTAAATGTAAGCAAATGAGTCTAAAGATTTTATGCATATAAAAGAAATATACAATTTTATTTTGTAGTATAATTTATATAAAAAAACTTACTTATGAAATATAATTAATATTCAAACCTATCTCTTTCAGACTTAAACATTCAATTTCTTGTTCGAAAATATATAAATAAAAATAAATATATACAATTAATACAATCGTAATAAAAACAGTTAAAATATGTTTCTTTAAAAACCACATGTCTCTGTTTATAACATGATTAATTGGTAATGTGGAAATACCGATATAAATAATCATAATTAGTGCAAATCTTATTAATTCATACGTTTTACGGAAACCAAGTCATGTTCCATTCTTTATCCATATTGTCATCTACAAATTAATTTTATAAGCAGGTTTATGTGATTAATTTCAATCACAGAAACCTGTAATTATTAATAATGCACAACTATATTCGGTAAATGTAAGAAAATTAGTCTAAAAATATTATGCATATGAGAGAAATATACAATTTTTGTTTTATTTTTAATAAGTGATAAAATACGCAATCACTTAGTTTTAAGAAGAAAAATTCAAAATTTTTGTTATCCGTTTCATCCGTCTCATAATTGCATGTTCATTAAACTGAATTAAATGTGATGTAAATCTGCAATCACTTAGTTGCCAACCCAATAGTATCAATTTGTTCATAACTCGTAGAAAATGATACAAAAACAGAATTACCTGTAAATATAATTACTATAATTTATTATTTATGTTTACCAAAAGACTCGGATATTATTAATAGGGCAGAAAGACCTATAGTTAATAGCACTTTGCAGAGTTCAATTTTATTTTTATTATTGTGTTATTATATTAAGTTTATTATTTTTGCAATAATATTATTATTAATAACCGACATTTAAAATATTTATAAACGACAAAAAGACTTAGAAATCTGCAACTCTATTCTCCAATTAGTATGTAATATATTTTGTCTTTTTATGCTTATATTTTTTAATTGTTGCAAATATTATTTTTTAAGTTATATTCAAACTACTTTTATCTTAAATTAAATATGTATTTCAATTTTATAAGATACTTCAATTTAAAAAAAATAACTGTTGTACACGTCTTCTACCTTCAATTATATACTTTTATAAATTCCAAAATGAAAAACTTTGCTGCAAATAAAATTGGTTTTCTATACTGTGATTAGTTCAGTCTTATTACTTACTTATTAATATTGACTAATACTAAACCAATATATTATTTACTTTTTGAGTATTCAGATATGAGAAACTTACTTTATGATTCGTAGTATGTATAGGCAAAGGTATACGTGGTATTTCAATATAGTTCCTTATTGACTAAGCAAATACCAATTGATTGTATATCGAAGATTAATCGAGCGAAATTACGTAATGCGTGTGTTTGATTTTAGCGCAGAGGAAAGGTTAATTAATATTTAATCAGAAGGGATCTGGTGGAAAGACGGAGGCTGCTGATGGGGGGAGGCTTGAATGTGGCCGAACATGGTTGTAGTACGTGATGTTATTTGGGGGCTGTGTGCGCGACGGGTACCGACGAAATTGTATTTGTATTCCCCATCGATGTGTACAATTTAAAAAGCTGTGCCTCTGGGGCCCTGCACCAACTTGAGTTCGGTAACATACGGCGAATATTTAAGTTGAAATACAGTTTGCTGCGGGTTTCTAGAATATAGGTCGCAACGGCATTTCAATAATTAGATAACATTCTTTTAGAAATATTCCACATATTTTAATGTCGGATACGTATCAGTGAGTCTGAATGTTGAGGTTTGGGGTGACTATGTCGACGGGTCGTAACTCGGTTTCAAGATGGAGATGAAGCTTTCAGCTGGAAAGGCGTTTAGTATCGCATTAATACATCTACACCCTCGATAATCTGAGCGGTTCCTAAAATAACTGCTGGCGGAGTGATTGATGTCCTATGAATTTAGCAAGATTTTTTCTTTCACCCGTCGACGACGTTCCTTCCTTTTTCCTTCCCGCTACTTAACACGAGATGTATCAACTTAAAGTATAATCGTATGTAAACTAATTCACGTCGTCGCAGCAAATAAAGAAGCACTCCCAACGTGAAAGGCATGTACAATAAATGGGAACTAAGTCTTAAGAGGTATGCTGTACTCCTAATTCAGCGGTGAATAAGCTTTTGGCACTTGAGGAGATTCAGCGTGAAACCATCATCATGTTAAAGCAATCTAATAACATATAAATTTACGACTTAAAGATTAATATTTTAACATAATATTCTAGATATTAAATTACGTATAAAGTACTTTCCATTCATCTAATTTAAGTTTGTTTTTAAGCACTAATATTTTACTTAATTTTCAGAATCCAAAAAACTTATTTAAAAAATATTTATCAAAACAGTATCCTAAACACGACGATTTAAATATTACTGAGATAATTATCGAATTAAAAAGATTAGATACATAATACATTTTTATTTAGAACTAAAATATTTACTTTTAATATTTAAAATTTTCTAAACTATTAAAATAATAAAATTTACCTATTATAATTACTAAACTTATCAAGAACAAAATTAAGATAAATAATATTTTTTATTAATTTAGTATACTAAATATTTTTGTTTTACTTATAAAATATAATTAATATTCAGACCCATCTCATTTATACAAATTTGTTTTTAAACATTAAATTTCATAATTAAGAGCGGTTTGAAATATGTATACAAATTTTACGTAAATATTCAATTTTTTTTTCGAAATAGATAAATAAAAATAAATATATACAATTAATATATTACAGTTATATTAAAATTATTTCAAAATGAGTTTCTTTAAAAAACACATATTTCTGTTTATAACAGGATTGCCTAAACTTATCGAGAACAAAATTAAGATGAATAATAATTTTTATTAATTTAGTATACTAAATATTTTTGTTTTACTTATAAAACATAATTAATATTCAGACCCATCTCATTTATACATATTTGTTTTTAAACAATAAATTTCATAATTAAGAGTTTAAAATATGTATACAAATTTTACGTAAATATTCAATTTTCTTTTCGAAATAGATAAAATAAATGCAATTAATATATTACAGTCATATGAAAATTATTTAAAAATGAATTTCTTTAAAAAACACATATTTCTGTTTATAACAGGATTGCTAATGTGGAAATTGCGATATAAATCATAATTATTATAAATCTTATTAATTCATACGTTTTATGGAAACCTTATTCTATTTCATTCCCCAAATCAAGACATGTTTTCACATCATTCAAAGTGAAGCTGACAATCTATTCTTTATCTGTATTGTCGTCTACAAATTAATTTCAGATAAATACATCAATTAATTCCATCAATTTCATTTTATGTGTACTTTAGCTTTTTCAGTTGAAAATTGTACAAATTATATTAATACCTACCGAGAAATGAAATCATACAGACCAAAAATCTATAATAGGACTAAATAAATTGATACACAACAATCATTTTAGTTTTGCGTTGCAAATATGGCACAATAGAGCCAGTAAATTAATCTACTAAAACTTCAAAAAAGAGATGAGCTTCCCTTTTGGACATATGCAAACAAAATATGGCTCTTACTATAAAATAATAAAATTGTATGTAGATAATAATATATTTCAGTAAAAAATTGATATAAATACAGCAATTTACATCCAAATTTAAACAAATTACAAGAATAGCTGAAAAATGGAGAATATCAGTTAATTAAATAAAATTTGTACAAATCACATTAACACTAATAAAAGAAGCTGGGACTAAGAAGGAACATTGATATATAAAGTCTGTAAAACTCTACTGGTTATTAATGCTAAGATCGGTATTATCAGTGGAGAATATATGGACGTATGGTATCCAATTATGTGGTGCAGCCTGCAAATCGAACATACAAATTGACCAAAGATTTCAATCACGAATAGATACATAGATGATGATCTCTAAATCTATCTCGTTATAGATTCAGTATCAATGTTTAGTAGCAGATACGAAGATAGACTGGAATCACATAATAATATTCTGGGTATTAACCTATTTGATAACAGCAAAACCACAACTCTTAGATTTTGTATATTTTAGTAAATTATTAATGTTTATATATATAATAATGGTATCTACCGGAAAATCTACTTATTTTTCATGTTGCATAGTTATTAAGATATAATTTAAAAAAATACGTATATTTCAGTATTAGTAATGAGAGGAATATGCCATTTAATAATAAGTTGATTCCATCTGGTTATATAAATTAGTCTGAGTCGTCTTGAGTCGCATTAATATGACATGCAAAAAAATGCATGATATTTACCAACTTACGTAGAAACGAACATAACACGTTTCACTTAAGACTGGCGCTAAATGAATGACTTGGTTATGCTTGAATCAGGGCCGGATTTAAGCCAAATCGGCACACCAAAATTTATATATTTAAAAATAATACATATTATTAAAATAAATATCTAGGTACTTAAAAAAATAAAAAATATAACGAGTTCGAGAAGCAGTAAGAAATCAAAATAGATGAATTTTACGATGTACTTTTCGAAATGTCAGAAATCTCCGAGGATCCACAAATAAAAAGTGAAGCAGAATAACTTGGAAATTTAATGAAGGATTATAATTTTTTATTGTCTTTGGTTTTTTAGTATGTTTTACTTTTCCAAGTAAATTTTGTAAGCAAGGAACTTCAAATAGACATAAACTTTCTTCATTTGAAAAACTTTTAAGTTGATTGACCAAATACAGAATCACTGAATTTGAATAAATTTTAGTTCAGGCAAAAATACTTGCAGAAGCCTTAGAAATATCTACGGAATTTCGAAATAAAAGACTCCGGAAAAGAAAGTAACATTTCAATTATGAAGTCGATGATTAACCTATTATAAATCGTTTAAACGATTCAAGATATCATTTTTTAATTTAGTTTTAGATAAAGCTAAACAATCACTACAAGATCTTTTTGAACAATTAAAAAATCATAATGGGTTTTTGGATGGATTAATGATATATCTATTGATATCGTAAAAGAAGCGGACTTAGATGGTAATATGTTAATTGAAGAAATGGAAGCTCTAAAATCTATATTCTTTTATCACAATATTTCCAACTACTATTTAAAATGTTTAACTTTTTATCTGAAAAGGACAGAGCTACGGCATTTCCAAACCTATTTATAGCCCTTCGAATTTATTTATATCTAAGATCGACAATGTCTCAGGATAGATTAAACTGTTTAGCGAAACTTTACAAAAACTACAAAACATCTAAACAACTCTTTATAGATTTAAATTCAATAAATTTCACTTATACATTGTTTTTATATTTGTTTTTTTAATGTCAAAATTTGTCTACCTTATGGTTCATGACTTATGTTTTTATAATTTTGTTTCAAATAAATATTTAAAACATGTAATTTCTAAAAATCCAATCGGGCCTCGCACTTAATGGATCCGGCCCTGTCTGCAATATACTTATTATATGCTGTTTTCTGTTTTGTTGTTATTGTTGGTAGCGTTGAATGATGTGTAAATCATGTTTCATATAAAATTCATAATGGCTTAAGTTGATTTACGCTCGAAGATGGCCGTCTCGAAAACGCAGATGTCACGCATCCGTTTCCGTCTCTCCGTCGCTGCTCGACCGGGTTAAAGTTGTGTATAAGTTTAATGCATTATAACAACGTGCGACTTTGCGCAGCGGCCCATAAATCCCCAACTCCAATAACCGAAACTCTAAATGCAGGACCGAACGAAATGAACGAAGGGAACGGGAGGTCGCAACGAACAAACTCATATCATATCGGTTCACTAGTGTTTATTCGTTTTACAATAATGGATTTCGCGGATTCGACAGCAGCGGCGGCGGCACATTTGTTCTGCCCTTTTAGCAATAACCCCGGAGACAAATGCATTCCGTAACATTCGATCGTCGAAAACAGATTTCTCGCAAAAGATTTATCCGCAATTTTCGCTTTCTGGTTCTCCCCTCACGCTTCACCCTTCGCATATATGATTCTTTACGAGCTCGCAAAATATTACGCACTAATTTCCAATTCGCCCACATAAATTCGATCACCTACAGATGTTGAGGAAACGCCTTGACTCATACACCACATACGTTTTTTTTTGTAGACCAAAGTGCATCGCATCTGCGCAACTGCACCGGCAGAGGTCAATAAAATCATTAATTAATTAAGTATATAATTGGCCTCTGTCCATCGTCTTGTTATTTCAATTTATCGCGTATTATTTACGGCTTTTAAACTATGTCCCTGATATTATTGGAATACCCTAAATTCCTTAAATGCACAAAGAGCGTCAGACCCTAAAACAGAGCCATTACTATTACATACTAGCTGTTCACTTCGTTCAGCATTAAAGGTTATTGCCACAGAGTGCACGGACTGCATGATCACCTGATTTTCTCATCTAAATTACAAGTTATATTGATGCTCAAAAAGAATTGGTTTGGTCATTTCTGCTCACTCCTAATTCTAATAGATTTTCTATTTAATATAAAACACTATTATTTTAGGGCAGAAATAATTATGGTAAATAGCCTTTTTGCAGCAGTTAAATTCTATTTTGCTGTTGTATTGAGTTTTTATTTTTTTTTGTAATTTATCGCAGCAATACATATTAGTATTATTATTTTATTTATGAGTTTTTACAATTTTTTACATATTTGGAAATTGTTGGTGAAACAAGAAAAAGAAGCTATTCTCCACAATACCTGAAATTGAACATAACAATATAGGAAATTCTTTCTTTTCATTTGTTCGAGTAATAAACATAATTAAAACAACTAATATATAGATGGATATTTGTTATTTTCCGACGATAAAAAATACTTTTTTGAGACTTGGCGAATAATTTGCAAAATTAAGAACATCATTTGTATATTTAATTTATTTTTTTTATACGCAACAATATTTCTTCGCTATTCGTTAACCGAAGTCTACCATGTATGGATTTAAAAAATCGGTTTGTTAATTATTAAATATATTCATAAATTTGGGAATAAAAAATATTCAATTAAAGCTCTATTTAAGTAGTTGCTGTTTGAAAATATAATTATAGAATAAAATATAGTTTCTAATTAAGTGTGAATAATTAATGTATTTTAATTTCCTTTGTAGATTCAAAAAAAACAGAGCCTTTCGGTAAAAAAAGCGCCTTTTGTCACGGCTGTGCCTTCACATTATGGGCCCGTGACGGTCTCTGACGGTGCAGTTCGAGTGCACGTATTGTGTTTCGTCCGCTTCCCCATGTATCCTGTTGCAAGTGATTCTATATAGAATGACCCCAAAGATAAATAGATAATGTAATATAATAAAACGGTCACCGGCTATTATGGCTCATATCCGCACCGCAGCAGCTCCCTTATAATAAGATGAAACGATCTTAACACTTCTTTATATGCATGGAAGCCGGGCAACCAAACACATGCATTTGTGTGTCTCCATGTTATGCATGAAATTAACGCTATTAGAAACGGACAGATTTCCACCGTATCTTCATAACAATAATGTATTTGTTGCGCAACTCGCACACGGTTGGTAATAGTAAAAGATTGATGCAATAAAGGTTTTCACGACGCTCTTAAACCGCGCGCCGACGCCGCGGCTTTACGAGCCCCGAAGTGCGAAATATAAATAATAGTTTCTTAATGCAAAAATTTATAGAACCTTCGGGGAAATCTGTATTTCATGCCGAATTTATACAATTCTTTATTACTTTCTGTCGGAAACAATTTCGATTTTACTCAGTGTATTATTAATTTTATATCACAATGCTTTATATTTCGTATAGAACGTTTAATTTACTATAAAGCAATTACTAAATTATATTGGCGTTTTTATATATCTTATTGTAACTCAACATTCAATTTAATTAATATTGAATAATAATCAACGTTCTATACATTATTCTTTGCTTGATTTTTTATTTATTTCAAAAAGGTTTCCATAATTAACCATTTTTTAAATTAATATATATTAATAGATCACTTTTATGCAATGCCTAATTCCTTAACCTTTGAAATGCCTAATTCCTAAAACTTATACAATGCCTAATTCCTAAACCTTTGACTATAATATCGAATGGTAAATAACTTAAGAAAAATATAAATGCGAAAAAAGTCCTTCCACCACAGACCATTTTTTGGGTGTGTTTCTTTTCTAATTGGTAATTAATAACGAAATCACTTTAGCCAATTCGAAACCAAATTGTCCTAATTAAAATAATTTTAAAAAACACCTATAATAAATCATATCAGAATTTAATACAGTTTCCAATGGATAGGAATAAATTTATAGGCATTTTTGCATTGATTACCATCTAGAGTTAAAAAAAAGCAAGAAATAATTTTTAATTGTAAATACAAAACAAATTATGTCAGCAACCTTTTTCAATTTAAATTCTTCATTTAAACAACAATATTTTTGTTGGTAAAATTGTATTTTGATAGTATTTACTATTAAAGAGAATTTATATATTTTATTGGTGATAAAAATACATTAAAAGATTTTGGTAAGTGTACGTTTTGCATATTTTTATTTGAATTAAGAGAGTATTACCTTAGATTATGTATTTTACTCTGTTAACGTTTCCTCTATTAATGAAGTGTAAAAAATATTCTAATTTAAAGCCCACAAACGAATCATCCAACAAAATATGGTCAGAATTTGTACTAGAAAAAGATAATGTTAGAACTTTATTGAATACAGAAGTTATTGAAATCTGCCAATATAGATTTTAAAAGGTAAAAATTATCTGATTTAGCAAATGTTATTATAGCAATTTATTAATGAAAGATAGAGAAAAATCCAATAATCAACAGATATTATTAATATAACATTTTTATAATAATATTTCGTTAAATCTGTTATTTCAAGCACTATATTATATAAAAAATATTCTAATTTAAAGCTGACAACCGAAACATCCGATAAAATATGGCCTGAATTTGTACTAGAAGAAGATAATGTTAGAAATTTATTGAATATAGAAGTTATTAAATAAGAGAAAAATTTAAAAAAAAATCTGGCGAAAAATATTTACAACTATAAATTTTAAAAGGTGAAAATTCTCTGATTTAGCAAGTGTTAAGAAATCAGCGCTAAGTGCAATAATTCCGAATAACAATTGCTTAATAAAAGATTAAAAAAATGCAATAATCAACACATATTAATTAATATAACATTTTTACAATAATATTTCGTTACGAAATAACATATCCCCATTATATATTTTTACCTCTGAAACGAAGTTGAGCTTAACAAATTAATTTAGAGTACCAAAAATGTATCAGATTTTTTAATATTTAAGCAATGTATTTCTAGCAGTACGTAGTAATTGTCATTCTTTTATGTTTATTTTCTCTATGTACTAGTACACTTTCTGAAATTGTCATTGTTATTTTTTGCTCTTAATATAATAAGAATAAACCCCATTGTTATCCTTTAACATTATTCAGCTGGTCACGCGCGATAATTCGCATCGGGCTCGTCAGACCGACAAAATTATTCTTCCGTCAATCCAACACGTCTTCCAAGATTTGATCACGTTTTCAAATTATTTACAAACAACGTACAATAAAATCTTTCATTAAGCTAATCAATTTCATTAATACAGCAGTAGACACAATTTATTGTAGTTTACACACAAAGGCCTATTGTCTAATTAATATAATTTCCATGTTGTTTAAATTGAGTAATATTTGCATATTAAACTAAACTTAATTAATTTGTAACGATAAATAAATAAGCATGTTTATTTGAGCGCATGTGGAATAGTAGGAATTCATCCGATGCAATTACGGTGGAATATCTATTCAGAGTTAGAGAGAAAGGCCACGGAATAAATTGCGCATTTCGAATGCATTGTCAGACGTAGACAATTTAGTTCCGTCCTCTGGTCATTGGATTCGCAGAAATTGCAAACCAGATTGACGTTCAAGAAGTCAACAATGGATGTTTGAAGACTCGCTGCCGACGTTCGAAGTTACAAAATATTATTGAGTTGATCGAAAAAAAAATATGAATGCAGCTTGATGAACAACACATATTTTACTTATAAAATACTTGAATTAATCATCAGACTGCGAAATATTATATATAGAAGTATGTGTAACTTAATACGCATGTGTAAATGTAAGCTTAACACGTGTTAATGAAATAGATTACTGCATTTTTGCATATGGTTTTTCTTCGAATGAGTCTCTTTTTTCAATTTAAAATATATTTCAGCGTAACTGCATACTTTTCGTTAAAAAAAAAACGTAATAGTAATTTTATTTTCATATACAGTATAATCGAATTATATCATCAATAAATTTATTTTTCTTATATAAATGATGAATTTTTTAAACAAACTATTTATTCTTTTAAAACATATTGGTGAAAAAACCTTCGGACTATTACTAAATTGCAGTATATAGAAAATAGTTTATCTCAGAATTAAATAGATATTAATGTAATTAACATAGCTTTCTGTAATTAAATTTTTACACCTCAGGTTTGGTGACAAATAAATATTATTAATAATAATATAATTCTATTTAAATTCACTAGACAAAATTCCAACAGCACATATCATAATTTTCGAAACAACATAAAATTATAACGAACAAACATCATTTTTTTGACGATATATACGTATTTTTTTTATTTTTTTTTATTGCAATATTTGTCAATATCGGATGATGCATGAATTGCAGACAGACAATTTATGAGCGATGTTTCACAGTTTTCGGAACTTCATAAATCTTTCACTCTATTATTCCGCATTCATATTATGATCCAAAACAATAGTTGATTGTATTTTTCCGAGCAATACTTTGATTAGTTCGTATATCATATAAATTTTACAATCAAAATGCACAAACAACAATAAATGTACTAATTTGTTATTGGGATGACAAAACTTTAAAACTTTAAAAATGAACTTTAATCAATTATAAATTTTCCTTTTTTTAGAACTGATTGCACACTCATAGAATTTCTAAACCTTATTAAAACGTTGATCGCAATTTATAAATTGATCCCAAATCTGCAAATAGAATTACGTGTAATACTAACAAAAATCCCTTAAGAACAAAAATACAAAAATAACTCGAACATATAATTATTAATTATTCATATTGTGTTAGTTATATAAATTAACTTACAATTGACCATTGATCACAAAACTTAAATGTTTCCGAATTTTTAATATAATTATATAATATAATAATTATTTGTATTCAAAATTAATAATATTATTTTCATTTACATTTTACAAAACAAATTCAATTATCTTTGCTTGGATTAAAAAATAAAATATATAAAATGTTTCTCATCTCCAAATATATTTGTACTGAGTTTCTATTTATTATGTAGTATCTATTAAACTTTTAAAAATAGGTGCAATATATTTGGTCTTAGAGTATTTAACGTGTGGGAAACTGCAAGTGCATCAAATAGTGATACAATTCAAGGAATTTTGTTGAAACGCTAGAGAAAGGATGCAAACGTTGTATAAAATAACAAGAAACTAAATTACGCCCTTTTATTTAAATCGAACGGATTATCTTCTATCTAGGAAAATATAAATTTATTACATGATTATTATTTCCCTTCAATTAAATACGTAATTATCGGAGTCATATATTCAAAGTCATATATCAAAGTCAAATATCATATTTTTCCTTAAAAAAATTTGTATTACCTATAAAAAGGCATGCATTTAACGTGCAATCTAATAAATCATTATTTTTGGTCATATTTTGTAGTTGGATTTGAAGATTAAACAACGAACAGCAAAAAATAGTATTTTTCCATGGTGATGATGCTGCGAATGAGAGAATAGTTCGAAAAGTTTCGTGTGGGAGATTTTAGTCTTACCGATGATAAATGTCCTGGTTTAAGAGATTGATAACGAGTAAATCTCTAATTTAATTAAAAATTGTACCACACCTGAGATTTTCTAAATATTAGGAATATCGACTTGGTGTTTGGTTTCAATACAATCTATACGAATTAGATCTTTTAATTCAATACTAAATCGCAATGAAATCGATTATGGTAATAATTTTACACCATCATATTTTCATTTCTCTGATTGAATTATTTTATTGTTTGCAGAAAAATCTAAGAAAATTTATGAAGTTGAAATGGCAAAAAAAGATAGAAAAATTAACTTATTAAATTTCACTTTATTAATTTCACTAATGTTATAGTGGAATGCAATGGTTTTGAATATTGCAGATGTTATATTATAAAATATATTCAATAATGTTTAGAAATTCCGAATTCTAGTTGATGACAGTTCGAGTATTAAAATCAGAAAAGCAGATTATAATACTTTAACAATTGAGGCAGGTGGCCGGGAAAATTGTGCGCATTGTGAAATTTAAATTTCCAGATTTAATCGCATTATTCGTAAACTTCAAAAGGTGTACACTTTATCGAAAATGCGGATGTCGTTGATGTCGTACAAAAGGCACTCGCATCCAAAAACCCCTAGGATCATCGTAGCAACACGCTCACAGGTAAAGAATTCGAAACGATTCGCCATTATCCGATCCGGAGAGCACGGAGCAAAGTGCACACAAACGAACAAGCATTACATAATCCGCAGAAAGATGCTGGCGCACGCAACTCGCCCCATTCTCAACAGGTATAAAAAAAATAAAATAAAATATGGGTTCATTGTGTGGGAACACATTTTGAAGCTGTCAATCGTTACCGAGACGTTAAGATTTCAGGGGTGTTCTCACCGAAAGAGTGAGTAGAAAAAGATTTCGAAAAAAAAAATGTAGGAGAAGCGCCGCCCAAGGGAAAAGTATGCAACATCTGTCAGAGTCGCAGATGACGTGAATATGAGATTCCCCTGATCCATTTTTTTTACTTAGTGAAGCGTAATTAAATGTAATTTATTTGAGTAATTCGATTAGTTTCGTTAATTGTCAGTTATTCGATGATTGGTAACTCTAGTTGTCGTAATTAAACACCAATTATTTACGTAATTGCGGAGCTATTGTAGATACGCTGGGGAATTGTGGCTTACTGAAGGCAATCGAAATGCATTTGGGATTATCAAATTGGCGAAGCTTCATTTACTTAAAAGCCGATCGGCAGACTAGGTGCAGGTAACATAAAATGCAAAATCAATTTTCCTTCGGTTTCTGAACCGCATGCTCTCCCGCCTCCGCCTCCACCACCGCCGCCCCACATACACGGTGGATCGCGGTTTGCACGGGATCCGGCCGCAAATGCAATATACGGTCTACGCTGAACGTTGTACGGTCTACGGCATTACGGCGTTACGGCCGGAAGCCGGGCATGCAAATTAATTAAAAGTCGAAGAAGCGTCTGGCCGTACGGCTCGTAGGCCCCGCAAGGATCGTAATTCTGCTCTTCCGAGACTAAATTATAAACACGCAGAGAAGACAATTGCCAGATGTAAATAATATGACAAGAATTAATAAGCAGATGTGCACGGAACGCTTCTATTTGGGCACAGATATTTTAAATTAATATTCAGCAGAACTCCAATTACGCCAGAAAACAGACGGGAAAAACGAGAAAATCCTTCAAACGAAATTGAAACACTACTCGACGCAATTAACAAACATCTGCGCAATCTTAATCAAGATTCTACGTTGCTCAACTCCAAATGATAACAAAAGACCAAAATCACTGCAGCAATGTTCAGCTTCTTCGAGCTGAAACGAAAAATTATCAAACGGAACAGAAAAAATAACATAATATTATATAATTGAAATCCGCTCTGAACAAAGTCGCTATCTGTACAAAAAAAATGTCGAATAAACTTAACCAAACTAAATCGACACATATTAAATTCAGAAACAAAAATTCTTTATCAATGGCACTATATATTACTATATGCAAATACAGCAAAATATCTTTATTGACGACAAGCTTCCGTAGAAAAAGCATATTAAAAAGAAACATGATAAAATCAACAAAAGTTATTGAAAGATGCTAATGACCTTCATCATTATGTTAATATCTAAAGTCTGTTACAAATATCATCGCTGCAAAACCACATCAACATGAAGCTCCGAATCTTCTAAATGTGACCAACATCACTAGATGACTCAAGTGAATAAAGCCGTTTGAAATTAATAATTGAGAAAATACAGCCGAAAGAAGTAAAGGCCCATATCGGTGTTAAATAAATAAATTGTAAATATTTTAATAAAGGTCTATTTGAATTGAATTGAAATTGAGAAAATCTTGATTGATTCGCTGAAAAATAACTTACTTTTAGTTTCTTAATATTACTTTGTCAGAATTATATTAATTTGTAATTTTTAAATTAATTTTGCTTATGATTCCATTAAACGATTTTCAATTACACGACTTGCAATAAACCGGAATGGATATTTTAAAACATTTATTCCAACAGAGAAAAAAGCAAATAATCATATTTATAACTCTAAAAAAACATTTGTATTTAAACGTATATAAATATTAATACAATTATTGCAATAAATATGATTAAAATGATTATTTCATAAATAAATTTAATATTTGTAATTCTGATGTTAAATTTATATTTCTACATTTTTTTAGAATATTTAAATAATCTTATTTACTCTTTTTGTTCCGATGACCCCGGTTTTTAATTTATAATTAACACTAATTCATTTCCAAATTATATTTTATATTATGATCTATTTTTTTATTTTTCACTAATAACATCCACTATAATTTTTTCATTGACTATTTTTTTTATATCTTCCTTTCAGCTCAGTGTTCTACTATATCTTCATCCTCGCATTCACAAATAGACAATTCCGAATTCTCAAACCTTTTTTATATTCCCTGTAGCCAGTAATACATTTAACT
Source organism: Nicrophorus investigator (assembly GCA_963457615.1). Taxonomy (NCBI): domain Eukaryota; kingdom Metazoa; phylum Arthropoda; class Insecta; order Coleoptera; family Silphidae; genus Nicrophorus; species Nicrophorus investigator. Next base: position 17,254,965 of record OY735140.1, on the reverse strand, counting down.
GCGTGATGTTCAATACCTTCCCTCATCCATGAATAGTAAAAATGACTGTCCGCCTTTAACTAATCCATCTTTTTTGCCAAATAAATAATTTCAATTTCTTCACCATATGTCTGCTTCCTTTGCCAAATTGTCTGTCCTATCATTGTCCACGTGTGATTTAATCCAATGTAGTGAAAGTCTAATCTTATTCTTCACTGTTTTTGCTAATACCCAAGTTTCTAATAGTTAGTTTAATCAATAGTATTGACCGATAATTTCTAATTTCAGAATTTCTTATGAAATGATTTGCAAATTTTCTTTTAGTAACTCTCCCTTTCTTATATGCTACAAAAACTGCTCCAACTCCAAAGTCGCATTTAAAAAAACCTGTTTATACTCTAGATTCATATACACACTCATGTCCTTGTTAAAATCTTAAATTTGGTTATTTGCTAGATTGTCATTTTGATGGCATACAAAATAGTATTTCTATATAAAAATATATTTTTTAATATAATAATAATACCGAAACATACAATATTCTAAAGTAATTCAAAATTGAAATATTTTCGCAAAACTAATAAAAGAAAAATCATAATCTAAAGGAGTTATTTCGCGATCTATCAAATAAATAAACGTATTTTCTCCGCTGCAGTCATTTCATGCTTCGTAAACACCAAAAGGATTTAAGATAGGATTTTATTCACTCCGAATAAGTCTCTTGATGAAAATCTCTTATAATCAAACTTTATTTACTTAGATCGTGATTCATAGATTGAACTTTTTTTAGTAGATTAAATATTTTAAAAGCAGAAAATGCCAATTAAATTAGATTTGAAAGGAAACCTTTCATTGTACCTAATTTTCTGGCAAAAGAAGGGAACACGAAAATAGCTAGTGCTACGTTACGTCAGGGGTTGTTTGCGGAATGCGTTCTGACATGAAATATTTGAATAAAAATAATATAAACGTGTTGTTGCATGTTTTTTTTTTCGTTCGTGCTGTCTCTCTAATTATTTTAAGTACGCTCGAATATTTCACGAACGCGCACATTTGTTTCCACCCAAATATATTGTTCACATCACACGTCAAGTTTAGTAAAGAAATACACTTTTTCTACAGCCTATACTCGTTTTTTTTTCTGTGTGTATTTTTCATCTACCAAAACACATTTGTCTGGTTGTATCTCCCTTGAAAATTTGAAGCTATTCCTTTTGTATGTAATGTTTTGCAACGTTTGCGTGATTATTTTCGAGTACTTCCAGGGATAGCTTCTCCTGGAATTACATAAAATTCCGCACATACTCGCGCTGCACCGAGTTTTTATACAAATTATCCGTAATGAGATGAAGTCATTGCTGTGTTTTTTAATGTTTGCGGTTGGGATGTGTGCGTGTGTGTTTATACGCGCGTTCCCAACCGGAAATGAATAAAATGTGACATCCAGACACCGAGGCAACGAGCAGAGAGCGAGAGTTTCGGATGATGAAAGTTTTCCGGAAAAGCGACAGGAAATTTACAAAATGATTTACTGCTGTTCTCCATTGTAAATTGTCAAAATTGTTACGTAATTTTCATTATTTTTAATTTAAAAATTTATATTAATTAAAAAACTTGTATTTGCGCTCTTGTATAAAATTTATTAAACGAAAATTTCTATATAAGCAATCACAAATTATTAACGTTTTTATTTTAAATTCCATAATACGAAACTTAAAACTTACTTTTAATAACAAGAAACAAACTGTTCATAATACTATCACAGCTATATTTTCTCTCATCTTTTTTTGTACAATTGTTTAATACAAAACCCCGAGCAGACTTATTCAGTCAACATTTTATAGAGTTATACGTATTTTCAATAATAAATCCATGTTTTAGTAAAAATTAGAAGTAATAAAAAATATTTTAAATTGTACTTTATACCTTGAAATTAGCATCACCTTGTATATAAAAACGCAACCCTTATTTCTAGGTAATTATTTTTCACTTTATGTACGAAACCAAAATGTTCACATAAAATGCGTTTAAATTTCTTATCACGGTAGCAGGTTATGTTGAAGTGGGCAATTTTATGGACGATTTTAGTGCGGTTTTAATTAAAAATATACAGTTTTATGCTCCCTTGCACTTTACTCAGTCTCGTCCCCTTCAATATTACTATTATGATTATTTTTTATACGTGCCACTACGTAGTAATCCCATACAGGAAGTATCAGACTTTTGCACGAAATGACACGCAAGCAGAAGACAATCTTTGTTGAGATTCGACTTTCTATATTAAATTTTTTGAAACCAATAAGTCAAAGCTTGTCTATTTAAAAAGAAAATATTAAATTATAGAATATGAATTTAAAAATAAAAATGCGAATATGTGAAATGTCCTCTTTGTAGTAGGACAAGGTCGTAAACGATGAACACATTTGTTACTCCGACGATTTTGTGAAGATCCTCCTCATACGATGGGACAACTCCGCAATAAACATATACGAGATGTCGTGTAAGTAAATCGTAATACATTCAACTCGGTATTTTATTTATTATCATATCATATTTCCTAGAACGTTATGTGTACATTTTATAAAACTGATGACATACATTAGCCCGACTTGCTTAGCAGGTGCGGAAGACATTCGAAAATCTGTAACATTTTTTTTTCTCTTATTCCTTCACAGGAAAATAATGAAAATAAACTCACACAGTTAAACATCTGATTCACATATTGTATGTTCCATCGACTTATTTATGATGGCTCTTGCCCCATAATCACACGACTACATTACCCTTGCGTATTACAAGGTTTTAAATTTCTACCAAATGTAGTTTAATAGGTCTCATTCGAATCATACATAATTCTCTCCACTGTGTGAAAATTGAAGAGCATACGTTCTTACACACATTAATATAATAATAACATTTATTACTTAAGTATCAACAGAATAACTCAGACAAATCAACACTGAAAACACTGCGACGAACACTTGTGTAATAATTAGATTAAATGATAATTAACAAGTTCTGTATTATTAATGTAAAATTTACTCAATCAAACATAAAATAATAATTTTAAAATATAAAAAACAATTTACTTACTTTTTCGTTGTTGGAATCATTTTAGACGATGAAATGTCTGCACACCCTGCAAAAAAAAATAGATCTTGTTTTTATCTCTCATCTCTTTTATACATTAGTCTAAGCAGATTTGCATATGGAAAAAACGATTTTTCAACTCGATTCCACCGGAACGTTTTTGCGCCCAGAACTTTCTCGCATTCAATTGGGAGTTTATTTGCGTAATAAATAAACCAGAGGAAATCGATTAAACACGGTTCAGAAAAGAATAACGCAAGAAAACGAAACAAACCTATTTTTGAAGCATCGCATATTGTTTTAGGTAAACTTCTTAATCTTCCTGTTAATGCATATATCTGAGCAATATTTGTAAACATTGTGGAATTATGTTAAACAACGCTGCTTGATGATTTATTCATTTCGGTCTGCTCCTACCTATGATATATTTTTCTAACTAGTTATTGTATCAATATTTATTGTTGTTATAGATTTTATTATAGATTTTATGATGGAAAGAGATGCAATTCTTAATTAATTAAATTTTATTTCACATAAATATGTATTATTCTTAAATTTTCAATGCATACATTTAAAATTTACTAATTTTTATTAATCCTAATTTAGGTAAATGTGCTAAATGAAATGTTAAAATTAAATGAAATAGATGTTAAAATAAAATAATAATTACTTTTGATATTAAAAATACTGAAACGCTTTTCAATTTCAATAGCAACAAACGGTGCTTTCTCCACGGCGTGTATAGAAAGCAGCATCTTTCTCCATTTTCCATTTCGTCGAAGTGGGGTAAATAGAAATATTGTATAAATTGTATAGTTGCAGCATGATGTCATCGGTGTTTTTGACACAATACTGCACATCAATATTGCCTAGTTTCGAAGCTGCTGTGTGTTTCCGCGCGGGAAGAGCGGATTCTTTATTATTTGATGAAAGTCGATTGAATTTCGTTTAGTATTTTCATTCGGGAATGTTAATTTTAGAAATTCCCTGGCCATCCACTCTCCTTCTCACACTCTCTCAGCCGAGAGTAATTTGAACGGTAATAAAACCGCACAACGGAGGAAATTCAATTAACGTGTAGCCGTATGACAGTGCCGATGCATTTAAGTTCGAATAAACACATACACGGGCGCAAACGCACGCACACATTCACACAGACGTACGGGTGCCCCGGTTTTATGTTTGCATTCTATACATGATGGAATAGTGGGAATAGTGGTGTCGGTGGTGGTAAAAGAAGGACCATTAAAAGCCACGTATAAATATTATATTATTACACATCTACAGGGTGTTCTGCAAATACGTAATAAGCGGTCAACATTCTAAGCGTGAGAAAAATATTTAGATTGTGCAAATAGAAAGATACGCTAAAAGATTGAAAGAGAAAATCACGTATGTTTTCATTTAAAATCAGTGTGTTAGCAAAAAAAAGGGGAGATAAAATTTCCACAACTTCTCTATTATCTTAAAATTATATAAACAGTATTTGCATAAAATTCATGATAAATACATTTTACTACACTAAATACATAATACATATTTGTAAATCAAAACTTTGATATTATCACTTAATACAATTGTTAAAAAATGAATATATTTTGCTTTTTTCTGTTTATGTATTATATATTATTTGTAACTATTATGAAATTACAATATTTTGGAAAAAGTGAGAAATTTCTACGTCTTGAAAATATGAGTTTAAAAAAGTAAAACATAATTTGAGTATTAACAAAATGTTTTTAAATTTTAAGGTAGATTTGTAAATTCAGTTCTTCAGAAATAAATTGGTAGCATTTTTAGGTCAAATTTAAAGAATAAAGACCAACAACATTTCAGGCATTTACAAAATTTTATACTTTATTACGCAACATCCAATTTTTCTGAGAAATAAACTCTCGAGGGTGCCTTTTGCAAGTCTCAAAAATTTTTTAAATTTTAAGTTTATAATTAAGCTAGAACTTGTAATTTGAGTTCTTCAGAAATAAATTGGAAAACGTTATATAGCATTTTTAGATCAAATTAAATGATGTAAATAAGACCAACAACATTTCAGGCATTTTCAAAATTTTATACTTTATTACGCTACATCCAATTTTTCTGAGCAATAAATTCTCGAGGGTGTTTTTTGCAAGTCTCCAAATATTTTTCATTCATGTAATTTTTAAGAAATCGAAATAAGTAAAAATAATTATTATAATATAAACTATTCATATTTTAACACCCGTTTCAAAAATGCATCATTTTTATTGTGTAAATTTTAGTGACTGTTTCAATTAATATAATTATTATAAATACAATGTATTATTATACATTATTTGTAACCATTATGAAATTACATTATTTTGGAAAAAGTGAGAAATTTGTACATCTTCAAAATATGCGTTTAAAAAAGTAAAACATAATTTAATTATTCACAAAATGTTTTTAAATTTTAAGTTTATAATTAAGCTAGCACTTGTAATTTGAGTTCTTCAGAAATAAATTGTTAAAACGTTATATAGCATTTTTTGATCAAATTAAAAGACGGAACAGAGACCAACAACATTTCAGGCATTTACAAAATGTTATACATTATTACACAACATCCAAGTTTTCTAAGCAATAAACTCTCGATGGTGCCTTTTGCAAGTCTCCAAATATTTCATTCATGTAATTTTTAAGAAATCGAAATAAGTAAAAATAATTATTATAAACAATCCATATTTCAAGATCCGTTTCAAAAAATGCATCATTTTTATTGCGTTTGTGTAATAAATCAAAGATGAACATTAGGTCCATTAAATCACAGACTTTTAAGTTAATCTCTAGTAGTACAACTTAGGTTAAAGTATTAATCTTGTCTTAATCGTCAATCTCCAGCCTAAAATTTTGCAATCCAATTTTGATATACACGTTCGCTTATCATTTCTGTATTTACAGAAATAAAAAAGGATTAAACATCTAAAAGTAACTAAAATAAAAAATATTAAACAGTTTCTGTTACATTTATTACATTAACGCAATTATATTTTGTATAAAAAAGTATAAAGTTTGAGAGTTTAAATTAATGTTTTGGAATGACAGTAGATTATAATAATTCATAAAATTTAATTTTAGCATTGCGAAACTGAAAGTGTTTTGTGTCGTTCGTTAGCAGTTCGTTGTGTTTGCAATTATATAAATATGTCCCAGTTAGTCATTACTGAAAGGGGATGGTTGGAACAATAACGTTAATAATTCCTGAATCCTTAGTGACAGGCGTCGCAATTAAAGTGGATGGCTTTAAAGAGAATTAAAGTTTGATACGGGACAGTTGGAGCGCAAAAGTACGTAGCATTGAAGGGTGCGCGTCCCCCTCACATCCGCAAAATTATCCTCGACGAGGGTGCAAAAATATGATTAGTTTCGGGGGAGTGTATGCAATTCGAACATTCAACAGTAATAACACTCCGGTCCAAAGCATAGATAGAAGTGTAGATGCACATACCAGGATGCATCTTTGCACATCCTCTTGCAGCTCATTGTGTGCAATCCTCGTTTCGCTACACTCGAACACGCGGACTTAACTACATAACAGTTCGGTTTTCGGATGTAAACGCTTCAATAAAAACAGCAATTAAAGTCGTTTAAGTGGCGATAAATTTATATTGCGCAATCGAATCTGCATAATATCCGGGCGTTATTGTTACTGCCTAACCGCCACCTCCACGTTTGGTGACTCGCTGAAAGGCTATGCAAATATTTGGTTGGAAACAATTAATAAAAGGGATGGTCAGTTACGATAAATGCAATGCCCTGCAGAAAAATGTAGGGTAGATAAAAAAAAAGGGTGCTGGCTGCTATTCGTTGTATTTATGGGAGGCTAAACTATACGACCTACAGATTTGTGTGCGCTACGAAAGTTATATAGCTTCTTGGCATCGGTTAAGTGTGGGGGATTAAAGAATTGATTTTGTTAGTTAAAGAACGTTGAACTGGACAGGAAAAAGTACTTAACTGTAAGTCACTTTAGAAACGCAACATTGGTATTATATAAGTAGGATTACGAATGCATCTATGTTTTGTGTCTGAATCTCCATTATATCGGATTGATTTTTTTTTCTTAAAATGTATAATCGATTTTATACATTATTAAGGATTAGGAAAGACAATTTTAAGTTTTTTTCTGAAATATATAAAGTTTATATTATTCAGATTGTATTAATTATTATAGTAATGAAAGTGCACTGGGAACAGTGGATTTGTGCAGACATGGTTTAAAAATTAACTATGACGAATGAATGCCATTAAAGCAAATTTTAAATGGATATTCAGAGAGATGAATTTCAGTATATTCATCTCGGGAAGGTAGCGTAGAAGAAAAACTATGCATTGTTTATACAATAAAGTGCTTACAAATATTTCCTTGGCAACACGTAAAATGGTATTCTGCTCAGTGAGTGTAAAATGATATGGCGGAAATTTGTAAATCAAGTCGTGGCGTATGCACTGTGTGTTTGCTGTGTTTATTAAAAAGAACGGTGGGTAAACAAAGGAGGGTCTGCGGAATAAGGGAGAGCAGAGAGGAAGCAACCGCAGAAGTTATCTACAAAGGGCCTTACAGTAAAACCTAGGCGCTGTATATCATGCGAGTGAGGTTTGCAAGTCTAACTACGGTGACACACACCTATTGTTAGTTTCTGAGCCGCCGGTAGCCATAAAGCGTCCGTTTTGGGGCACACCAATGGGACTATTCATCATCGCAATAGTAATTAAATACCACCTCGCCATTCGGCACGAGTTTCACACCCACTAAATTGATGCCCATCATTTTGGAGAAAAAAAAAATATATATAATCGAAATTATACGCAATACGTGGGAAAAATGTGCCGATGCCCTTAACACTCAATAACGGTACTGAATTACGTAACTCAAAACCACCGTATCCAGTGACTGAAAGACAAGACAGCCATCCGCGATATGGTACATTGTAATTACGCTTTTCTCATAACGTCACAGCAAAAAGTGGACATACACATCTTTGCATTTAGCAGGATTACGCTCGCTCCTGTAGGCCTCCGAATTTCCAGTCACAGTGTTAACTGGCTTGCAACGAATTAAAGTTAAAGCCGCACACATAGGTCTAGGCATTAAAGTTAGCCCTAACTTAATCAAAGTAATCTAAACTAAACAAGCTATGTCGTGGAATCCACGAAATTATTTATAGTCAAACAAGTGTAGTCTGGAAAGAAAACCGTTTCAGATTTTAATTTTGTAACTCTATATTGTAATACAATCGATTGAATTAAGATTTCCTGTTACTAATAATAATCAAATTTCACGTTAACCTTTAATATCAAAAATACGTCGCATAACTTTTTTAGAAATCAGAGATACAGACGAAGGTTGTTATGCGAGTTGAAGCAAAACGTTTTCGCCTATTCCACCTAGATACAATTATATCAATTGCAGTGAAAAATAGCAGAACTGTAATGTAAACATTTTTCTTTGTAGCGCGGCAATTATTTTGTCACTAATTTTGTGCAATTCCGTCGACTGCGGAGACCGCAAAGACAAAGTAACAGTTTAAAAGCGCTCTAATTCCCTCGGGATTGAAACCGTGACATTCCTTTTTATGTGAACTACCCAACGTCCTGCTCCTCCTCCTCTACACGATGATTAAGCATTTTAGGGGAATAATTGCTACCAATTTATTACACGTACACAATTTTAACCATCTACCACTGTTTCCATTATATTTCTTTTTTACCCCCAATCTTATCCACGCACGTTCCAAATTACTACCAGCCAAAATAAATAAAAATAATTGCTTCAAATGAACTAAAAAGACAGATATTAATATTATATATTACATACAAACAATTTATTTTAAAATGTACGAATATTATTTATATTGTTTCCACCCGACAAAGTAATGAAGTCATATACACTAGTTGTCTTCAATCCAAAATCCCATAAAATATTTTTGCCGGTACGTAAAATATTTCTCATATTTTTGACGTTTAAAAAGGTTGAAGAATAAAATTCAACTGCTGCAAAGGGCTTAGGTCTTTATGACCTATTTTTAATTATTTTATAATAATTAAGATAATTGATAATTGAATATCCGACATGCTACCTACTAATTGAAAAATTAATAATGAAAATCTATTTTTACAAGTACAAATTGGGTTTCATGAACCACTCGACAAGTTTCTAATAATAAGTGCGATCCACTTGAATGATCCGGAAAGATGAAGAAGAGGACGCCTACGAAGACATGTGGCGTGTGCTAGGCAGCAGCAGCAGCGACGGCGGCGGCGGCAGCGAAAGCATCAACGACTCTATTATTTCATACATAAATATATATAACTTCCGTCACGTATTCTAAAATAATAATTCATGCCTATATAGGCGAAGCCGGATAGAAGAGTCAGTTGAGAATATAAACTTGCGCGGAAGAAAAGCGGCTACAAAAAAGCGCAATGAAGAAAACACATCTTTCGCTTTCGTCTCTTGAGCCATGGGACACGTTTCGTTTTGTGCGAGCAGCATTTCTCCGAACCGAAATCCATGATTTCACTGGTCTCGTAAACAGATCGCGTCTCGTAAATTTTAATTAATCGACGACTATAAATTTTCTCTCGCGCACCACACTCTCTGCTTCTATTTTAATTATTATTTCGATGGAAATTATGTCACATTTCGTTTGTTTGTTTGCTTTGCCTTTTTGGTGTGTTGTTTATTTAATTTGTTTCGAATTAATTAATTGAGGCTCCCGGTCGCATAGTTGGACCAATGCTTCATATTATTAGAGTGACACCGCAAACAATACGCATGTCATAATGCCATAACTATAAACTAATTTACTGGTGACCATTTCATATTTCTATTATTCAACACTGTCAAGCTTTATCAATTAATTTAAAACAACTTTGCTGCATTTATATTTCACTTTGACATTATTAACAATCATATTACTAATTAAGATCTAATTTATCTTTCAGTTTAAATAAAACAAAATATTTTATCCGCTTACAACGTTGTAAAAATAGGCTATAGTGGAGGGTGAAAATTTAATAATGAAAATCTGTATTTAGTTATAATTCGATGATAACATCTTAATTTAATGAAAGCATGTCGTAAATAGCGGTCGATCTCAGATTGTATGTTTTAATTATCTCGTAAAACTTTATAGTCATACAATGTATTTTAGTGACATTTATATTCTGCATAAGTAAATGAGAACAATCTGCACGTTCAGCCAAAAGCATCCAATTAACATTAATTTCGTGTTCATTCATCTCAAGAATAAATTAATTACACATTGCTTTTATTAAGTATATTGTATACTACAATTAATTATTATATAATAATGTGTTACAAATATTTTCAATTATATTCAGTTTTGCTGAATGCTGCTTCTGGCTTCTTTATACATTTGCATTAATTTATAGAAGTTCTAAAAAATAGAGGAAATGCTTGTGTATTTTGAAGAATGTGTGTTTCAGTATACAGTGAATTTTATAACATAGATTCGGTAGGTTTGTTTGGAGAAGAGAGGAGAAAAATCTCCCCCTCGGCCCAGAAATATCATGTCACGGGTATCTTCGTTAATATCAACACAAACATTTGTTCTCGTAATGAAAAATCTTTTTTTGTCGGCGGGCGCGCAGAGGCGAACGGAGGAAAATTGGTGCGTGTAAGTGGGCCATTTGCCATTGTAAATGGTGTAAATCTGGCCGAATCGTTTCGGGCCAGAAACTCGTCCATCGGTAAACATCCACTAAATTCTCTTCGTCCATGCCTTGCTATATGCGAGAGGTTGGCGAAATTTATTATTTTGCGGACGACATTTTCAATTTGTAGTGGCCAAGTAAACATCCTGAAATAGCGAAAGAGTGTATATGTGTGTGGAAATGGGAGAGAAAGAGAGAGAACACGAGAGAGTCACCCGTCCATCCAGCGAATTAATTGACCGTGCAATTCACTGGAATCGGAAGTCGTGTTCACCTTTTTTTTGCTACCTTTCTCATTCCAACTCTCACAATTTTCCTGCATTTTCTTTTTATTTGAATTTTAATTGGGACTCAACAAAAGTAATGCAAATCATGGCCTCATGTACATTCATTACTGTTCCATACATACATTTCTCTTCGGAATGATGTAATAACAGAATCTAATACGGCATCTATATTCTTCACATAAATTTAAATTGATGAGGATTATTTTCAGTATTCTGGTTTAAAAGATCAATTAATTACATTCATCTGTAGCAACTGAAATTCGCTATACACAAAGCTTGAGTTTCTCAAGTTGTCAAACATAGAACAATACCCAATGAACGCCATCTAACAATAAGAAACAATTTATAATTCTAACACAGAAATCAATATTTCTGTCTCTTACATTAAACTGGGTGTATGTGTTCGTATAATTTCAAAAAATGTTTTTGTTGTGATACTTTTTAATTAAATCAAAGAATTAAAATAATTGAATTAAATTGTCGGTAATAAGGATGTAACGAGGTCTCATTAATTGTTTAGTATTTGTCATGTATCGGGTGAAATTAAGGATTCCGTTCGCGCACCATTTGCCAGGATAAAATTGTTTGCGCGATCAAAAACACATTACCTTGCAATATGGAAATTTGTAGGCATTAATCAAAGAGCTAGGCGAAGAGGTGAACGTACCATCGGAGAGATCTTCGATGTTTCGCGCAGCCGTCCTTATCCGACCATTCCCGTCTCTCACTTCTTTTTTCCTTCTCCGTACTTCTGGGTACTTAATATTCATCCGGGATCGGAAGGCGAAATTGGAAAAAATCTCGTCGCGATTATTATTATTTAGCATTCGCCATCCATTATTTCCTGAAGATCATTTACGGCCGCCCCGGATGAACGGAAACGAGCTAATATTTTAATTAAAATTGATTAGCGACAAATGTTCGCTGTTTACTTAATAAAATTTAATTAATTCGGTAAATAAATTAGAGAAATAAAGAGAAAGAGAGATGAGCACTCCTCACGCCCGCAGAACAGCGAAGAACACGGGCTATTTGTCTTTTTTAATTGAATTCATTTTAATTTGCGAAGTTCCTCTTGCCCAAAGTAATTTTAATTATGTCAACGCTGTCTGAAGCTTGTTTTTTCTTCTTCTTCTTCTTTTTCTCCTCATCTACGGGAGAAGGTGCCACTGGAACGCGACATATTTTTCAACTTAATTATTTCCATTGCGCTACTTAACTTTAATGAAACATAATCTAATTTTACATATTGGATTACTTAAAATTATAGGACTAACTATAGGAAAAAAATAAAATATTTTCACACTATAAATTTCAACAACTTTTCACTATATAGGGTAAGGTTGCCTAAGTCGTAACACCTAAGAGAAAAACGCTATAAAAGTCAGAATTTACGATATAAATACAATCTACATGTGATATTAAAAAATATATAATAAGAGTATTCATTTTTTTAAATACACGCTGCACGCAGATATCTGTTAATCTTCTTATTAACACCAGCGCAAAGATTGTGAACCCAATATTTACATCATGCACTGAATCATGTTTTCCTCTTGATTTTCTCCACTAATACAGCAAAACCAGTCATTTTGAGTTAAATCGCAGCTTTTCTTTTTTTTATTTTAAATAGTGGTTTCTTTACATTTTCTTTTTTGCTTTCTATTATTTGATGTATCTATTTATCTAATATAGATTTATATTTATCAAAAAAATATAAACACGTTGTTTGTTGAATGCCTTAGCTCTGGCCATTGAAGTTTCCTCTGGTGAACGCAAGGACAAACTCGGATTATTTTTCAAAAAATTATAGTACCACTTCTTTCCCGCCATTCCTTTTTCATTATTGAAATGGTGTTTTAATTTATATTTTTCTGCTAACTGATAAGCAAGTTTTCTGAGGTCTACTACAGTAAGCCTAAAAAACATGATTCTAAATTAAGAATGTGAGCAACCAACTCCTCCATTTTTATAGTCAGATCTTTGGGTCTTCCAAAAGATACATTCTTATTCAATCCTTTCAAATGGCGTCGTAAAATAGATTTAGGTTTAATTTAGATAACGCCTCGTCATCTTCATTTTTCATAAAAAATGGAAAGAAAGCATGAAGTAGTTTCCTAAATCTTAGGAAACAAGCATGGGTATGACTAAGTCAACTTCTGCAATGACATGTTAAAAAATCTTAACCTCGCACTAATTAAATTTATTGCGATTTCTTTCTATACATAAGAATCTATAATTGCTATAGAAGTTATATTTAAAAAAGAACAACGATTTAGCCAACAATTGACTACAAAATTTACTTACAAATAGATGCAAAAAGTTATAACAAACAGAGGTAAACTTAGCTAAACCTGATCGCTTCTGTAAATGTGTGTATCGTTCCAGTACACACTGATCATTGACGTTGTGCAAGTGCCAGCAGACGTAACATGCTTAATATTGAGCAACCTTACCCTATATGTCCATAAAATATGGGATTGGTAATAAAAATTTGCAATTAATGATTATTTTGAAATCCTTGTAGACTTGAATGTTAAAAGAAATAATTGTGATATAATCTCAAAATAATTTGATATACGTGTAACATAAAATAGAAAATAATTCTTCTACGCTAAGAATAAAATATATTTAACATCTATTTATAGACCTCGAGTTAATAAAGGAAATCAACAATTTGCAGAGTACGATTCGGTGTCATTCGGATGTAATCAGGATGTAGCAATGAAATATTCATATCGGTATGTGATAATATTATTAAGCAATGATATCTCTCAATGTTTCGTGAATAAATCATAGCCGGAGAGAGAAATGACCGAAGACCATTGAGCTGACTAATTGCGTAGATCTCCCCTCAGCTGCTCCTTCCTAAGTGTATTAAACGTCCCTTCGCTGAGAAAAAACGAGGTGAAGGTTTTGCCTGTGAGAGCAAAAAAAAATAACGAGAAAAAACAACGAGTGGGAATGAGACAGAAGAGCCATAATAATAATAATATCTTCGTCGAGGGAACGTTTCGCAATAATGCGACAAAAGTAAATGGAGATTTTAATGTTCGTACTTTATTTTACTTAAGGGATGCACACACACTTAATGAGCTCCCCGTCATTTTTCATACGCCACTATAACCATTATTTAACTTTCTACTGCCGCTCCGCCTCTCACTCTCTCTCTCTCCCCAAACTCTCTTTTTTCTCTGTCTCTCTCCTTATATATTTTGTATATTTATATTATATTTCATCAGGCTTTTACATATTAAACGCAGGATCTTTTATATTTTAACGGTATGAAATTTACGAGCAAATTCTTTGCTGTACATCAATTTTATTGTTTATATGATATTGTTAACTTACGAGGGACTAAACTTTAATTTAAAAATAATAAAATTTATCAAAAAACATATAAAACAGTTCATTTTTACAGTTCTAATAATAAATTTCGAACTTTGGTGTATAATTTATCAAAGGTAACATTATCACATCGTTATTATGTCTTTACCTAAAATAATCATTTTTCCTTGTATTTGATGTTATAAATGCTATTTTTTATAAATGATTTTTATACAAACAATAAATTCCGAGTGATGTTTAAGAGCAACGCTTCATACATCAGTTTAAAATGAAATAAAATTAAATTTTAAACCCGAAAAACACCAGTCTTTAATATTTTTTAGGGAAATATCGGATGTGAGGAATGAAGTGGTTTCTTTTTGTCTGTACCTTTAGTGCTAAAATTTAGTTATATTGTAGTCCTAATTATTAGCGTTTCATTCTAAAGATGAAAATAATTCTATCAAACAGTAAGAAACTTAGATAATTCATAAATGCAATTAATAGTGTTTATTATTATTGATAAACAATAAGAAAAATATAATAAACATTGTTATGATGACCTTTATGACCTTTATGACCCGTATAAATAAAACGACGGCCATATATGCTTAATCTTTTTCAGACCGTAATAATAATAATGTAGGTCATCTATTATAAAATGACTCAAATAACATCAAATATTTCCGCGCAAAAAATATATAAATGAATTCGAAGTTTTTCTGTTCAATTACGATTTTATCTACGAGGGTAGTTTTAAAACTTCTGAAAGCGACACATATAATTATTATTAGTATTAGTTGATAAACATGATTTAGCTGATGCCATAGGCATTTCAACAGAAAGAGTTTTTCATGTAGAATTAAAGATGAGAAATAGCTTAGTGCAAGATGGGTGCTGCATTTGCTAACATTTGCGAATTTCTCAAGCGGCTTTGGATCATTTTAACAAGAATAAAACTGGATGAAACTTGAATTCACCACTTCATATTTTTCTTTCATCTTTTCTTTCTATTGCACCAAATAAGGCAATAACTGTTCCATCAGCAGCAAAGGTTATGACATCCGTTTTTTAGATATAAAAGGATTTTTGTTAATAAATTATGTTGAGAATGTTAAAAGAAATAATTAAGATACAAGCCTGTTGTATTAATTAAATAGAAAATATACTAGTTTTATGTTTCAAAACCTTTCAAACTGTCTTAATAATTATCCTAATAATTATAGTTTTAAAAAATTTGTTTTTTGTAATTATTATTTGTTTATCTATTTGTTTATCCAATTGCATATCAATAGTTTATACATAGTTAGAAATGTATAAAGATTTAAATTCACTTTTCTACAAAATTTTGAAGAAATCGAATAATGAAGAAAAATGTTATGATTGAAAAATTATAAATAATATTTGGATTATAGCAGTAAAAATAATGATTACAGGAATTTGTTAAAAAAATTGTTGAGAAAGTTAAAAAAAAATAACTTAGATTATTATACAAGCCTGTTGTATTAATTGAATAGAAAATATCGTGAAAAATAGACTAGTTTTATTTTCAGAACCTTTCAAACTGTCCTAGTAATTACCCCAATAATTGTAGTTTTAAAAAATATTTGCAATCATTATTTGTTTATCTATATCCAATTGTATATCTATATAGTTCAGACATAGTTAGAAATTTAAATTCACTTTATAAATTTTCTATTTGAACAAATCAAATAATGAAGAAAAATGTTATGTTTTAAAAATTATAAATAATATTTGGATTATAGAAATGCCAATTAAAAATATGCATTTCCAGATCAATAGGGACAAAAATGATAATTACAGGAATTTGTTAATAAATTTTGTTGAGAAAGTTAAAAGAAATAACTCAGATTATTATACAAGCCTGTTGTATTAATTGAATAGAAAATATCGTGAAAAATAGACTAGTTTTATTTTCAACCCCAATAATTGTAGTTTTAAAAAATATTTTTTTGTAATTATTATTTGTTTATCTATATCCAATTGTATATCCATAGTTTAGAAATTGAGATTTAAATTCACTTTATAAATTTTCTACAACAATTTGAAGAAATCGAATAAAGAAAAGAAAAATGTTAAGTTTGATTATTAAAAATATGCACTTCCAGATCAATAGAGAAAAAAAATGATAATTACACTTAAAAAATAACATAAAAAAATATTAAAAATGTTGAAATATAATAATTCATCTATTGCTTGTTGATGTAGAATGTAGAAGTACCGAAAATATTTTTTAATGAAAATAAATAGCCTTAGGGATATTCCAAATATGCTTTCATATAAAATCATACACACATATTATATTAATATGAATAATACAATGAAATGCCATTCCTCAAAATACCAATTAATATTAAATAATTATATATTCAATGCTCCGTTGTTCATCCAAGAATATAATAACATTTTCTCTTGATAATTATTAAATTATATGTTAAAAATAAAAAAACATTTTCAAACAATTCGAAATCATATATTGTAATAAAATTAATTATAGTATAACAAAATGTTAAATGACGATAACAATTTTAAATCTGAAATTGTATCTAAATTTATAAAAATATTCATTAATTCAGAGTAAAAGAAATTAGATTATAATGAAAAAAATAAATTAGAATTTCTTACGGTTTCCAAAACTGGAATACTTAATGTAAAATATTAAAAATAAATTATCAGATATGAACATTTTCCAAACACATATGAACTTTTTTTTAAATCACGCCCCGCTTTTCGCATATGCAAATATATAGATTAAATCAAGGCGAGGCGCCAACATTATAAACCTCACGCAATTTGTCCGGGATTTTGGCGGACTATGCGAGGTATTGCGTATAATTTTATTTACAAGATAAATCATATATAATAATACTGTTTTATTTGGATTCAATGTCAAACTTATTTACTGAAATAATGGAATTGAATAATAGACCGCAAATAAGTATTAAATTAATGTCTTAAGTTACGAGCGAATGTGACCACACAATCAGATGTAGCTATAGTTTATAATGAGGGCATTAGAACAGAAGGCAACACGCAACTTCTGCTTATATTAACATATTATTTTTTTGCGTTTAGCTATTCCATTTTGTTGATTAGACGCGCTGCCTAATATAATTAATCAATTATTATGATTAACTACAAACACCGCATTACATTAGAGATAATACAAAAAAAAAAACTATGACTCTCCCATTAATTACCTTAGCGCAAATGTATGTAAATAACGGCGAGGCTTCATCATCAATTACGACAATTTTCTTTTGCGCGAAACTTTAGACAAATTCCCTAATTTACGACCGTTAATTCCGAGCCTAGTGCATAATTTCAAATGTAGGATGCCATCATCCTGCTATTATCCCAACACTAATTCCCAAGGTAAAACCGCATTGATACACATACGAGGATACACACGCATACACATACGCTGTGGATCCAATGCGTCTCTGGATGGTTTCCTGATTCGGGCCCATTGTGCCCAATTGGATTTCAATGATCGCCGACAATATTATTACCACAAATTAAACACCGTTTAGTGCGCGTTATTTTGAAAACCCTCTACGGAATAATAATGATCCCGTCTGGTTGTTTTGTTTCGAATTACGGTAATTACACAGCGCTCCGGAAAGGAAGTGCCTTTGCTGACACGCACACACTAAAACACGATGAGACCTAGTACCGGTTATTTACTTTTTTTACACTCTTTAGTATTTCCAAAACCTTTTTAGGCCATCCGCAAGCAACAGGGGTTTGATTTTTTGTTACCTTTCGGTATTGTATTGAGGACAGCTGTGGGGTCCATTCATAATTGTTTGTGACACAAAGGAAGTTGCACACGATCTTTTCCATTCAAATGAATTTATTTTTATTATCAAATTCACCGCCATTTTTCATCGGTTCGATCGCAATCAATTTAATTTATTACACGAAAAAATAGCTCATCACAGTAAAAAAAAAACACAATAACGAGGATGTACAAAATTATCATTTAAATACAGCATTACAACGCAATAACCCGAAATGTTTGAACTCGAAACAGAATTTAATAGATATTTTAAAATTTAGTTTGTTTAAAAAAATAAAAATTATTGTATTAAAAAAAATTATCTACGCCTTTTTAACTGCATAATATTTTTATGGTTTATTGTATATAATTATTTTTTTATAATTTACAATTTCTTTCTGTGTTATTTATTTTTGTTAAGCTAGTTTATTATTATTTGTTATGTAGATTATAATTGTACTCTTCAGGCAGGAATAATTAGGATTATAATTATGTCTAATAAAGATGTTTAATAACAATAATACTTCATTTCTATTTACTAAAAATGTATCGCAAATGTACGTTAATAGTTTTTTTTATTAACTAGAACACTATGGTCTAAAACTACTGTTTATATCGATTTAGGATTTACAATTAAACTTTGTGATCAATGACTAAGATCAATGTTACGCACTACAATCGACATTGAATTTCTCAGAAGTACAGTTTCAATTCATTCATTCCAAAGTAATACAACATATGACTAAAACAAATACTTCATTGTCTATTTTCCATTTGAATCAATTTGCTGACTATACTTTATTTTACTAAAATAAACGTATTATTATTGAATGAGAACTGAGTGAAATTTCGTAGACTAGTAAGTATAATATTTACAAAAAAACTCTAAACATTGATTGATTGATTTACAAATTTTAAGAAATTTGAATATTTTAAATTTTATTTGTAATTTAATAATAAAAATATTTTTCAATTTATAATTAAGTAATTAATTTTAAAATGAATGATTTTAACGGGCAAACTAATTTCAAGGTACGAAAAGCCCGGAAATTTATTGGAGAAACCAAGATCTCTTATGAAGTGAAAACAAGTTGATGAACTAGCGGATTTGCTCTTTAAGAAAAAATAATGAGCTTACAATGCGCTTAGTGTAAGATTTTTGTAAGAAATCTGCGATTTTCGGATAAAGGACTGCTGCACTGTAAAGCGGTTATGTTTGCGATAGTTATCCTCTCAGTTTGTTTTGTTAAGGTTTTAGAAGATTCAGCACTCAAAAAATAAAGAAATAAAAGAAATTCCAAATGCCCTATTCAAATTCCTTATGAAATATTTTATAATAATAACAACATTTTCTATCTAATCATTTATAAAAGCAGAAAGACAGCAATAAATATAAAAATAAATTACTAATTCAAAACTTAATAAACTAAATATGCAAATTATGTGTTGCTATAAATATTATTATACTCGTTTTTTAATGAAATATTGAAAGGGCAACATAAAATATAAATTTTTATTTTTTTAAAGCAAATTATAAAGTCGTTTTGCTACAGTCGGATCGAGTTATGTAATTTTATTTCAATTACGGGCAGACTGTGTAACCTGAACTAAAATAAGAGCACACAGAAAATAAATACAACGTTTTTTTAACTTTACTAGTGCAGCGTATATTAAATTATATAATAAATATCAGTTGACTTTATTGGTTTTGCTGTTATTATGTACTATTATTTGACCATAAACTAAATATGATGAAATAATAACTAGAAAATATGGAATATGACTCCTAATTTATTAAATTATATCAATATTAACACCAAAAATAGTTTATATAATATTATAAGTGTATATAATTCTAGCAGTAAGAATATCAACAATATTAATTATAAATATTTTTGTTAACTTTAAATTATTTCAGATTGTATTATTCCTTAAGTATTCGAAGCGCCAAAAGATTAATGTCAATAAAGAATGATATATTAAAGCTATCGTAAATGTTAATGATTCATTAATTCAATTGATGACAAATATTTATGTGCATCAATCGACGTTTGCTTTATATTTCCTAATATTAATTTTTATATCTTACAAGACGTCTCATTGTCGAGCATAATAGATATCAATATTTTGTTTATATGTTTTACAATTATTAGATTTTTATGAAATTTATATATTTTATTTCTAAATGGGCGATCAAGATAAAAAATGTTACTAATAATATCTGAATCATAAGTATTAATTTAAATTTTCAAAAATTCATAACAATTTGTAAATACTTAATTATTTAATTTGTATATTTTATCTCATACATGGTTAAGATTTAGTAAATAAAAATAAAATAATCATAAAAAAAAATATCCTAAACTGTGGTAAGAATTTTCTTGTGAATTTTTTTTTTAAAATTTTATTTATCAGATCCTTATGAGGAGATTATTTATTCTAATTATGACATTTCCATTAATTTTTACAATTTATATATGTTGAATTATACATATTTTTTAAATACGGTT
Organism: Nicrophorus investigator; assembly: GCA_963457615.1. Taxonomy (NCBI): domain Eukaryota; kingdom Metazoa; phylum Arthropoda; class Insecta; order Coleoptera; family Silphidae; genus Nicrophorus; species Nicrophorus investigator. Next base: position 17,234,272 of record OY735140.1, on the reverse strand, counting down.
TTCTGTATTTTATTTTAATAGTGCAGAAAGCTCTTTGTAACTGTTATATATTTTGTTTCTATTATTGTTGTTATATAAATATATTTTTATTGTTAAATATAATTATTATTAGTTCATATTAATTTAAGAAATAATAACTAGACAGTAGTAATTAAATACAAGAAAAAATACTTTGGTAAAATTTAATCATTTTTTAAGTTACATTTATTTTTTAACAGTTTTTTTTTCGTTTATTTTATTGTTATTATATGAATATATTTTTAGTTATTATCTGGTTGTGTATTTATTGCAATAAATGTAATTATTAGGGCAGAAAAACCTATGGTCAATAGGCCTTTGCAGCAGTTTAATTTTTTTTTTTTTATTATTTTTGTAATTTATTGTTGCAATAAATATGATTATTATAATTATTATTAGTTAAAGTTAATTCCAAAAATAATCCTCTAATAACATAACTACACAAAAGTAATATTTTTTTAAGTAAAATAATTTTCAAAATTAATATCAAATATTTTTATATGTACAATCATTACAATTTATATATTATACATTATTTACATTTTTTAAATACGATTTACTGTATTTTATTTTAATATAATAGTTAATGAAAAAACCTTTGTTTCATAGCTTTTTGTAACAGTTGTATATTTTTTGTTTATATTATTGTTGTTATATGAATATGTTTTTAGTTTTCAATTGATTGTTTATCTGTTGCAATAAATATAATTAGTATTAGTTAACATTAAGTACGATATTTTTTTAAATAAAATAGTTTGCAACATTTTTTTAAAATTTCTTTTATTGTTATATATGAATAAATTTTAGTAATTATCTGGTTGTGTTGAATTTTATTTTATTATTGTAAGTTTGTTTTTTTTTTAATATTTTTGTATTTTATAGCTGCAATAAATATTATTATTATAAATTAAAGTTAATTCCAAAAAGAATCCCTTAATAATGACTACACAGTAGTAATATTTTTGTAAGTAAAATAATTTTCAATAATTAATATCAAATATTTTTATATGCACAATCATTACAATTTATATATTTTGCATTATTTATAATTGTTGTGTATCGGTTGCAATAAATATGATTATTATTAGTTCATGTAATTCAAAAAATTATTCTCTAATAATAACTACGCAGAAAACTCGTACTTAAGTACACTAGAATTATTTTTTTTTTAATAGTATTTTATATATTTTTAAATAAAATATTTTTCAAAAAGTCAGATAAACCTTTGTTCAAAATAAAATAGTTTTCAACAGTATTTTTTGTTTCTATTATTATTGTTATATGAGTATGTTTTTAGTTATTATCTAGTTCTGTATGTGCTGCAATAAATATAATTATTATTAGTTCAAGTTAATTCTAAAAATAATCCTCTAATAATAATTACACAGTAGAAATATTTTTTTAAAGGAAAATAATTTTCAATAATTATTATTTTTTTGTAGTAATTATAATTTAATGCATATTTTTTAAAAAAACAGTAACTTTAATTTATTACATTATTTATGTGTGTAATATGTTTAAAAATATAAAATCTGGTCAACAGGTAGAAAAGCTATAATGACATTTTTCAGTATTGTTTTTTTTTTTTTTGTGAGTTTAGTACGTGATGTCATAATGGAATTGCGGAAAACGTATTAACTAAAACAGTCGCAAATACGCAAAAGAAGTGACCGTTTAAATTTATCCTTGTCCGCTTAATTACAACAATGATGTTATTCAAGTGTCATTGTTATTTGTATCAAACAGTGTGCAAATAACACAATTAGGGTCGAATGGACGTAGGATTCGAATGGAAACAACGGCGGCATTCATTGCAAAATCGGAATTGCCTCGCGTTATTTAATCTCGCAGATAACAAATGAATGGCGAACGTAAAACAAAAAACAGCCCCCGCACTTGCCTCGGGGTTGCCGACAACGACATAACCGCCAAAGGTGTGATCAGATGTCGGATGATAATCGGCCAATTAATTTTGCCCGGCGAAACCAGTTGCGTCGTATTGGACTGGGCGATTTATAGGGCTGGGCCCCCTGAATGCAGCCGAAGGTGGATGATTATTAATTCTGGGTCGGCTGCGAATCCTGAGTGCGGATTGTGAATATATGGTCGGATGCTGGAGGGATCCCGGTTGCCGGATCGATAGGGATGTTGACAGGACACTCACCTGATTGTGTGTGTGTTTGCGTGAGCCTGGATCGCTTCAGCGGGCCTGGCTGGACTTTTGTTCGATGCCGATCTATGAAAGAGTTCTGGTGCTAATGCTAATGCATAATAGCAAATGGGAAAGCACGTGTGACACTGTCTATGTACTTTTTACACCCACTATTCACAGCAGCATGAATTACACTGGTCGCATGTGCTACGCGCACAATTCAAAACCCGCTCAATGAACCCAACCCTGCGCACACGTCCGTCGCGCACTCCAATGTTTACAACGTTCAAATTTCGAACAGCTCGGATGGTGGTAATGATGGAGATGGTAACCCGTTTCCTCCACACAATCCTGTTAAAACCTAATTAAACATTATACATATAATTATTACATTTCTTCAATCGTACAAATATTAATAACAGTAATATTATATTTATTTTTAGTTTCTTCAACTCTCATTTTAAAATTTAAATAAAAATCTAAAAATTTATTTCATACTATTATATTAATTCATACATTTAATTATCCATAATATTCTGATTATGAATTCTATATTTTAATCTGCGATCATTTAAAAAAATATAGAATAAAATAAAACGAAAACAATTTGAAAAGTTTTGAAAGTGTAAGGGAATAAACAAGGTATTTTTCCTCAAGACTCTATTAACAAAATTTACTTTGCACCCAACTTTTCTTGATTTGAAATTTTGTTTTCTTGCATCCAAAACTAACCAATCAGTAGCAATTTCTAGTCGTTGATCTTCTACATTACTCGGAACTCAATTTTAATGTTATTATTATTATTAATATTCTCGTTATCTATGTTTATTCAAAATAGTATCTTCATTACTAATATTGTACCTGTATCATAAAACTTTCCTTGCATTGTGAACACTTTTCATCTATGTTGTTAAATTTTTGACAAACTTTGATTTTGAGACTCTTGACATTATTGGAACGCATGTCTATCTTGAATTTATCTGCTCGTTTTGTATGGATTGTTTAATTTAAAAAAAAATGGCAAGTTTTTAATCGATTAAATTGACCGGTTTCGATAGATAATCTATGTTACTAATTTTACCAAATACTGAAAAGAAAACATTATATTAAAATTTTAGGAAAAATTATAAAACATAATAATGATATGTGATAATGTTATCTTAGATAAATTGTACACCAAATTATGGAAGGTATCGCATTAACATCTTTAGTGTTAATGCATATAATTTAACATGGGAACTTAGAAACCCATACATTTCGTTTTATATAAATTGTAAATAAAAAAATAAATAATAATATTTATTACAGCAATAAATTATAAATATAATATAAAAACCATATTTAATATAACGAAAATATAATAAAATTTAAATGCTGCAAAAGGTTATTGACTATAGGTCTTTCTGCCCTATAAATTGTATTATTTCTATTATTCATAGTTCTTAGGTAAATTGTAAACCAAATTATGGAAGGTGTCGCATTAGCACTTTTAGTGTTATTGCATTTAATTTAACTTGGAAACTGAAAAACCCATATATTTCATTTTATATAAATTGTATATAAATAATAATATTTATTACAGCAATAAATTACAAAAATAATATAAAAACCAAAATTAATACAATGAAAATAAAATAAAATTCAAATGTTGCAAAAGACCATAGGTCTTTCTGCCCTATAAATTGTATTATTTCTATTATGCATAGTTTAATTTAAATAAAAAAAAGTTTTCTAAACCTACATTTTAATACACTTTGTGGGTTTTATTTTTAACCTAATTTATGGTATACAAGATTCTAATTGTATTTGAAATTAATTTAACTAATGTAAATTATAAAAAATTATTTTCCACATTTTTTTTTTTGTTATTCATGTTCATTTTACTTGATTTTGTGTAGTTAGTTCTTCATAAAAAAAACTATTTTTAAATTCATATTTTCGTAGACAAAACAATATAAAATTATCTATTAATAGGTAATATTCATTGTAGTTTACATAATAATAGCAATATATCGCATAACAATGCACTTGTAAAGGGGAATATTATTAATTTGATTAAAATTACCTTTATTTATTGTTTTACTTGAAAAAAGAAGTAAACACGATCGATCCGATGTTTTTACCTGATCACTATAATGTAAACTAAAAATCCCGTACTTGGTGGGTTAAGTCGGTGAGTGTGTTGCCATGGTCCATGCATGCAGCGTTCTTTTCCCCCTCGGTTTTAAAATCCCCTACTCGGGGGATCACGGCTCCTGCACATAAGGGGGATGATAAATCCGCGCGCACGAGCTGCTGATTTCATGTGTATTTTTACCGATGCATCCCCCTTTTTTCGAGGGTGGTGTTTCGTCTTTCTCTATCCCCCTTTTTTAACACGCACTCCCGCTCTATCTCTAATTCGCTTTCAGTGCTCTTTTCCTATACCGAGTTGCGTTTCATTTTATTATAGATCCGACACTCTTCCTGCACCGGGAAACCCCCCTTTTCGTAAGGGTGGTTATCTAAATTTGGACAAACGGAATTATTCGATTACGGCATGTCTGATCATTTGCATATGACTGCAATCAAGGCCCCCGAAGATACTGCGCCAAAGGGTCGCACTAATGAGTTATCAGCACTGCGTCCATTAGGATCTAACAAATTTATGTTTCCGTAATCACATTTCTGATCTGATCTATAAATTACATTATATAAGAATCATATGTTAAAACTTTTTATTAATTATTAAAACGCTTTACTTTATGATTTAATTACTTTCCATAACTTTTTTTAATTGTAAAAAATATGTTTCTACTACTAGAGCAACCCAGTGCTTGCAAATTAATCTTAAATTCGACATTCGACAAAAACTGAATTTTATTGCTACTTTAAAATACGATAAATGCATTTAAAGTTAAATTGCTACTCTCGAAATCACAAAATTTATCGCATTTCCCAAACTTAAAAATTGTAATTGAAAATTATTGCGATGAAAAGGGTAGCATCAGTTTGTCAAACATTTTGATTACTTATTAGAAGAATTACTAGATTTGAAGATTTGTACGAATTCTTAACGTTTTTTATTAATAGTTTCTCTCATGCAGAGAAGTAACAAAAAATCTAAAATCGCAATCTATTTCAATATTTCACATAAGGAGGACTTAGAATTTGAAATTATAAATATAACAAATGGTATTGAAATCAGATCATAACGAAGAAAAATTCTAGAATTTAATGAAAGAAAATATCTTTCCATTGTTAAGAAAATATGCTCCAAAATTGAACTTAATTTGCACAAAGAAATATGCTTGTAAATGTTTGTTTTCCAATATGATATTTTTATGATATTTTGAAAACTCAGTACCGATCAAAGCTCATTGACAAACCATAATGCCATATTTGGAAATTCAATTATGTATTACAACGAGAATTATCAATTTGAAAATTATGTTTATTTCATTAAAATTTTAAATTTATGTATTAAAAATATACCTCCCTAGTAAAAACAATTGTTATTGTCTATTGTATGCAATATTCTATAAAAAATCTAAAGTCAAGAATTCTAATTTCTATTCTAATTTGAAGAATAATTTTTTTTCCTGTTTTATGTTTCTTTATTTATCACGGTTTTGTATATTTTCTTTGAACCATTGTTATATTTAGTATATATTTTTATTTTTCTAATCTTAATAATTAATTAAAACAGGCAAAAACGTGAAATGTTTATATTCAATTAGGGTTAATTACTTTTACTTTTTCACTTTATCTCTAATCTATAAATAAATATTATTTTATGAATGGAAGAACTGCGGTCAATGGCAAATTTAGGTTTACTTATATACTATTTACCTAACTTTTTTTACAATTTTATCATTTAATTTCTACAATTTTCTGGAAAATTTGGAAAAAAAGATCCGACGGAGATTATTACTATATATATAAATCTGTTTCTTAGTGGTAAATAAAGATCAAGTGAAGAAATAACTCATTTTTGTTTAGGTCAGCTATAAAAAGTAAATCTCTGTTTAAGACCTCAGAGACTCAGGAAACAAGAGCGTTGCGTGACACTAAATCACAGCTTTTTTCTCTCTCGTATGTTTTACTACACAATTTTAGTGTTCTATATGAGTAAACAAACATGTTGGTTGTCTTTAATTGATAATTACTATATAACAAATCAAACTTATAAATATTATAATAAAAAAATAAATTATTTACGACAAAAAAAATATATTCCATGACAGAAATATTGACCGATATTTCAAATAAAACCAAACTTAAAGAACCTTCTAGAACTAGACATAATATGAAAATACATATTTCTGCAAATTTTTAGAAGCATTTTTCAAAATAAAACCAAACTCGAAGAACCTAAAGCGCAAGAATGAATATGGAAATACATATTTCTGAAAATTGTTTGTATATTTTTCTATATACAACTAAAACCAAATTTGAAGAACATTCTGGCACTAGACATAATATGAAAATACATATTTTTGCAAAATTTTTAGAAGTATTTTTCAAATTAATACCAAACTCGAAAAACCTATATGGAAATACATATTTCTGCAAATTGTTTATACGTATTTTTCAAAATACAACAAAAACCAAACTCAAAGTACCTAAAGCACAAGAGTGAATATAGAAATACATATTTCTATAAATTTTATATATATCTTTCAATATACAACCAAAACCAAACTTGAAAAATCTTCTGGCATTAGAGTTAATATAGAAATAGATGTTTCTGCAAATTGTTTATATGTATTTTTCAAAATACAACCAATACCAAACTTCAAGAACTTTCTGGCATTAGAGTTAATATAGAAATACATGTTTCTGCATTTTTTTAGAAGTATTTCTCAAAATAAAACCAAAGTCGAAGAACCTAAGCACTAGAGAAAATGTAGAAATACATATTTCTGCAAATTGTTTATATAAATTTTTCAAAATACAATCAAAATCAAACATGAAGAATCTTATGGCATTAGAGTTAATATGGAAATACATGTTTCTGCAAATTTTTTAGAAGTATTTTCAAAATAAAACCAAACTCGAAGAACATAGAGCACTAGAGTGTATATGTAAATACATATTTCTGCAAATTGTTTATAAGTATTTTTCAAAATAAAACCAAAACCAAAATTAAAAAACCTTTTGGCATTAGAGTTAATATAAAAAACATATTTCTGCAAATTTTTTAGATGTATTTTTAAAATACAACTAATATATTTCTATATTCGTTAATTTTTATTAGGTTTTTGCAGTTTAATTTTGGTTGTATTTTAAATAGATGAAGACATCCCTTAGTTTACATTATAAATATCCGATTTCCTGACATTTGAACTGGTTTGAACGTTCTATTTTAACGTGCCAATTCCATGTTATCGTTGCTAAAATAAATATCGGTTAATATTTAAGTTTTTATTCATTATTTTATTTTTTTATCGTTATTATTTTGTTGTGCCATTAATATTTCCCCTGTAAATATTGATTTATTGCACTTATAAATATTATATAATATCATTTAACCCAATAATATTTATCATAGCACAACATAATTTGTTCGTATTATATATTGTTGCGTTTTTAATTAATTATAATAATTAACTGAAATACTTTTTATAGTATATTGCAATAAAAACGAAATTATTTCGTTTTATCAATAATATTATTTTTTATGTACTAAATTACTTATATGAATCTTTTGTTTATTATTTTCATATTAAAAAATACATTATTTCATGATATTCAAACATTTTGTGCACTTCTTCTTAAAATCATCAATCTACCGAATCGTTCTGATAGATGAACAATTTTAACAATTACAATAAATATAGACTTCAATATTCATTATCAACTGACCATATTTCAAGCGTGGTATAGCGTGTGAATATCTGTATCAAAAATACTTATAATTCGTTCTTTATAGTTAATTCATGTCGTTCCAATTTTATTAGATTTCAGTAAATTAAATAATCTTTTTTTATAATTTAATGATCAATCTTAAAAACGTGAACAAGATATATTTTCCGGGTTATATTTCACATTTAAGTGTTTTTTTTAAGATTAGGATCATGTTTTTTAATAGAGAATTCATAGTTTCAACACTTTGTTTTGAAAGTTGTAAGTTTATGGTCATATTATCATTATTTGCTGTAAACTGTGAAAAACATTTTTTTTTTTCCAAAAAACGGGACATTTTTATAACTCCGCGGGACGCAGATTAACTATACTCGAAGACAACAATGATTATTTATTTTGATAAATATTATAGGTAATACATTACAAAATTGTTATATCTTAGATTAAAAAAGTTTTACAGCTATAAATATATTTATATAGATAATTATAAGTATCGTGTGTATACGATAGCTTCGTAATTTCATACACAAAATGTATATTGCGAATATTCTGCAAGCATCCAAAATCTGTGCTTGATATATGCATGATCAAAGGTATAAGTTTCACGTTTATTATATATTAGCAGCATCGTTCTGTGCGCTCGTGAAAATCTAGGCAATGCGAGAAGAAAATTGATCCAATTTGCACACATACCCGTACACATATGTTGCCGGATGATTCTTTTTGCGCGACGCCAGCGAAATGTTGCGATTTATCTGATCGCAATTTGCATCCGAGCTGAATAGAGGAAGTACAATTTATTTTATACAGGCAAAAAAATACATGCATATTCGATTTATTCGATGTCTTCTGTGAATTCATTTTATTTCACTGTAATTTTGTTAATAAATACTACTATTAATTGTTTTTTTTAATGTTTTTATTTTATTTACAATCTATTTTATAAGAAAACATTCAGTAAATTATTGAATAGGTAATAGAATTTTATTAGACATCGCCCGTTGACAATTTTTAATTTTCTGGTTATTTCTTGAATGTGAATGATAATCCAAATGCTTATATTGCTTCAATCGCTGCAACGACTAACAGATACGTTTGGATGTTTTGTAGCCTATTTTTGTAGATTCCTCCAATATTTCTATTCCTTCAATATTTCCATGCCTCCAATATTTCCATCTTCGTGAATACTCCAGTTCATAATATACCAATGATCCTTTTTAATCTTTCTAAAATAGAAATGTTAAGCTGCTTTCCCACAACTTTATTCCGTAGATTTAGACTGATTTCAAATTTACCTTAAATATTAGCAACTTGTTGTCTTTTGAAATTGTCGTGTCTTCCCGTAATAGCCAGTACAGTTTCCTGAACTTAATTTAGAGCTGTTTCCATTTTACTAGAATGTGGTCTTTACAGGTCAATCTTCTATCTAGATGCATATCCAGATATTTAATTTTGTTAGCCGACAATATTCTTTCTGATGGTGAAGGTTACATGATTTCCATTCATTCACCTTCTCCATTTTGTGTAGCCATTTCTTCATTAGTTTTTTTTTTTTATTTTCTTTCATCTCATTTTCTGGTCTGCAGATGTAAATAGTTTGAAGAACACTAGTTTAAAAGATGTTTACATATTAGATTACTTCACAAGAAGTAGACGAATTTTTTATACACATTGTATGAATTTTTTTAAAAAATATCTTCTAACTGATAATAATTTTCTAATGAAAGTTAAATAAGGACCAAAGTCTTAATTTTGTCGACATATACAAATTTCATTGATGAATACGTAATTGTCTGGTAAAAGATAATTTACAAGGTATAATGTTAAAATCGATTATCAAAAAAATACTTATAACTCATTCAATTTTCTGTAATTAATTAATTACAAAATAAATAAATTAATTTAAATACAATTACAAGAACTTAAAAATACAATATTAAAAATATTTTTTCCAGATTATATTTAGCATTTAAATATTTTTTTAAAGATTAGGATCCTGATTTTTTACATATGAATTACTTAAATTATAATTCTCATTTAATAGTGAGTTCATAATTCCAACACTTAATTTCGTTATGTTCATATTATCATTATTTGCTGTAAACTGCCAAATAAACATATTTTTCTAAAAGACAGGAAATATATAAAGAATACTTAAATGTTAATCCATTTAACTTTTGTCAATATGGATTCACATTGGAACACAATTTTTATTTTATTTTTATTGTAGAGTTTGAAATTATTTATTTCTCAAATATATATATTTCAATCAAAGTTGTGCATTCCCAACACTGTAAATCCAATTAATTAATAAAGTAATGTACCTCGATTAATGTTAGTTGTAATATCGAAAATTCGTTATAACAAAGTCCGCAAGTTTTCTTAGAAAACATTAATAGTTCCTGGAAATAATTAGTGTGTTAAATTGAGTTTAGCGAAATTATAGTTAGAACATCAAAGAAATCACAATGTAAATTATCCAGATAATTCGAAGGTGTCGCTGAAGAGAATATTACAAATTTATTGAATGCAGAAGATGATACTTTTTCTGTAAAAGATTTATAAAACCTTGTTAATAACGAAGCAAAAAAAATCTACCAAAATTCGTTATAACAAAGTCTGCAAGTTTTCTTAGAAAATATTGATAGTTCTTGGAAATAATTAGTGTCTTAAATTGAGTTTAGCGAAAAATATAGCTAGAACATCAAATAAATCACAATGTAAGTTATCCAGATAATTAGAAGGTGTCGTTGAAGAGAATGTTACAAATTAATTGAATGCTGAAAAATTCTGAAGAAGATTTATAAAACCTTGTTAACAACGAAGTCAAATAAAATAAATTTAAAAAAAAACAGATATTTTTATGTTTTGTAAATGTTTTTAGTAAAAATAATTTTGATTTAGAAAGAATTATTATCCAGATAATGAGAAGGTGTCGTTGAAGAAAATGTTACAAATTTATTGAATGCAGAAGATGATACTTTTTCTGTAGAAGATTTATAAAACCTTGTTAACAACGAAGTCAAATAAAATAAATTTAAAAAAAAGATATTTTTATGTTTTGTAAATTTTTCATTTTTTAGTAAAAATAATTTTGATTTAGAAGGAATTATTAAACGATCATTTCGTAATGTAATATCTTCGTATAGAATAAATGCAGAATCAACTTTTGACTCATATTTTAAAAGATGATTTCACTTTGTACGTAAGTTAACTATTTATTGAATAAACCTTTTCTTTTTTTATAAAGAAAACTATGAACGATTTTTCCATTCTATTGAACCTTTGAAAACAAGATTCAAGAATAAATCTTATTAAACTTAATGTTGAATATAATTTGAAATTAGACATAATTTTCAGTTTAGTTTTATTGCGAATAATATAAGTAAAATATATGCAAACTAGTAATAGGTTGAGTGTGCGGGACTAATAGTATAGCACACTGTACATCAGAGACAATAGCTAGTATAACATCACTTAACACAACACATATTCACACTATATACGATAATAAAGGACCTCATGATCGATAACCAGTTAGGTCAACTATAATAGTATTATGCTTAACTTTTATTTTTTATTAATAATAAACAGTAAAATTCCTTTTTAGTAGCTAATAAGACTACTAATGTCATCAGTTTTTTTTTTAGTATATAAGGGAATTTTGTTAATAAATTATCTTGAGAAACATAAAAGAATTAACAAATTCGTAAAAAAAAAATACGTTTTTGCTTAAAACATTTTTCAAACTTATAAATATTTACATAAAATTTTTATTAAACAAAAAAAATTAATTACTTAATAATTATATAACGAATTGCATTTAGGTGATATTTTTCAAATATTTCGGTAATAGAAAGAGCAAACATAAAAAAACTAATCAATAACAAATTTTATTTAAAAAAATGTAGATACGTCTGATTTTATATATTCGCATGGACTTGAATATCTAATTCAACTAAAGTAATTTGTAGAGATCATACAGTATTTTTGGGAACTTAGAATAACTCATTTATTAGTTGAATCTCTTTAAGGCTAGTATTATCTGTAATACATTATGCTTAACCAATAGTCAGATTTACCTTTTAAAGTAGTCGAATGAGACTATTATAATCGCATAAGTTTTTTTTTATGAAAAGGGAATTTTGTTAATATATAATCTCAGAATATTGTACATGTCTATTAGATTAGTTGGATGGACAAATTCGTAAAAAAAATACATTTTCGCTTGCAACATTTTTCAAACTGCCATCATATTTAATTATTTACATAAGATTTTTAAGAAACAAACAAGCAAACAAAATAATTCATTTATTACATAACAATTATATAACGAATTGCAATCAAGTGATATTCTTCAAATATTACGTTAATAGAAAGAGGATACATAACAAGAACTACTAGATTTTATCAATAAGAAATTTAGTTTTCAAAAATTCGTGACAAAAAATACGTTTTCGCTTGTAACATTTTTCAAACTGCCCTTCTTATTTACATAAGATTTTTATGAAACAAACAAAAAAATAATTAATTTATTACGTTAATAGAAAATAATTTTCAAAAATGTGCCGTTATTTTTAATAACATAAATTCAAGTGTGCAATAGTCAAAATAAAATATATTAAACTCAACAGATATACTGGTGGAATTCCAAAAACAAATAACTTTATGGAAGAATAAAGCTCAGGTAGGCAATTTGGAAAAGTTTGAATCAGTCCCAAAAGATTTTAATAAAACTATTCATAAAATTGTTATTGACTATTTCACAATATTAGAGAAGAGAATTATTCATTATTTTCCAAATTTAGATATAAAAAAAATTGATGGGGTTCGTAATCCATTTGTGATAACAAATACTTCTGTATTTGAATAAACTTTGAATGAAGAGGAAGAACTAATCAAGATTTAATTTTAAAATATTCTTAAGAATCAATTAATTCATTTTGGATTAAAATTAGATGCGATTATCCCATAATAGCCAAAAAAGCTTTAAAAATATTATTACAATTTTCTACATCTTATTTGTTTGAATTCCGATTTTCAGTGTTAACCAACATAAAAACGAAAAGAAAAAGATCGAGACTGTTAAATGTAGAAGACGATATAAAAGTAGCATTGTCATTTTTATTAAATGTATTTCTCATTTCTCAATTTTTCATTAAAATTTTTCTTATTATTAACTTGTAATTAATTCCTTAATAAACGTACTGTTGTTTTTGTATTACATAATATTTTATTTTACATTCAAAATTATTATCAGAAACTATTTTACACAGTGTGTCGTCAAATTTAGAAATCATAATAAAATTATTTCAAGTTTGACAGTAAATTGCAAGAAAATAGCAAATGATATAAATAGACAAATTAAAGACAAATTAATTTGCGTGCTTATTAATAAATTTTCGGTTCATACTTTTTGAGATATAAGCAAAAAAGTGAAGACACTGCTTTTACGAAGCTACAATAAAGTTTACCCAAGTTTGAAAGTGAATTGCAAGAAAACGTTAAATGCTATAATAATATCAATACATTTATTTTAAACAGTGAACATCTGTTTTTAATTTGCGTCCTTACTAATAATTTTCTCGTTCATACTTTTTGAGATATATTCAAAAATATGAATACACTTTTTTGAAGTTTCAATAAAATTTATTCAAGTTTGACAGTAAATTGCAAGAAAATGGCAAATGATATAATAATATCAATATACTTATTTTAAATAGTGAACATCTGTCTTTAATTTGCTTGCTCATTAATACATTTGGCGTTCATACTTTTTGAGATATTTTCAAAAATGTGAACACACTTTTTCGAAGCTTCAATGAAATGAATTTAAGTTTGACAGTAAATTGCGACAAAAAAAGGTTGGGAATCACTGATCTAATTCAACTAAAGCAATTTGTAGAGATCATAAAGTAATTTTGGGAACTTAGGATAAATCATTTATTAGTTAAATCTCTTTAAAACTTCAAGGTTTACGATAAGGAGTTTTGCTTTTCATTGTTGGGTGTAAAGAACAAAATCAAGTCAGTGAGTGTTATGGGTGCTCGTTTCCTTAAGCTACTGCTTCTGAAAATGGGGCAGCAAGTTCGGCAACAACTGGGGAGGCGTGAACTAAAGTAGCTACTGCAACAATGTAAACAAATGGGGGGTGAGGAGAGAGAGAGCTGTCACCGATGTAGGCTGCTGCCAAAATGGCACTAGCCGAAATATTTCATAACTAGTTTACAACCTTCACACTTAATTGCCGACGACACGATACAATTCCGAGCCGCGAGTGCGTCCGAATAATGGGAACTAAGAGAAACACATTAGCAAGACATTTTTGTATATGCTAATTGAAATGCTGACGAGCGCACGTCGTCGATTGAGATTATGAAATATTTAATAAGGAATCATCGAAAAGGATTTATTTAAATCGAAATTCGATGTTCAAACGACACCCGCTGTCGGCACTTTGACGCGACTATTTACAATCGGTTAGGCGATGCGTGCTCGATTTATTTACGCTTTTCGAATATCGGCTCTCCGCTTCAAAACTGCGCTCGTATGTGTGAATGTACGTAGCAATCGACAAACAAATGAAGGTCTACGTGATCTTTGGTGTTGTGCTTTAACGATAATGCATTACAGGAAACAGGCAAATTGTCGAACGCATACATAAATTGCTTCCGGATTTTCACTGTTCTCTTTATGAGCCAATGCGCAAAGTACAGTTCCATTTTGTGGTGCTTATATAGTGATTCGTATAATAGACAAATTATATATTCATAACTATTTCATTTTTTTTATATGGAAATGCGTTCGTTCTATTGCCTTCATGCATGTCTTTATTGCACATTGTACTGTTCTTTTGATTACTATCATCAATACTTATATGCTTACAAATATTTCTATTGTTCTTTTTTTAACGAAATAAATTTTATAGCATTTCCATTTTCGGTGCATTTATCGTAATAAACAACATAATATTTAACTTACATACATCAAATATTAAAGAACCACTTCAACCTGCAACAACTTGAACTAATTAAATATTTATATTAATACAGATAAACTGCAATTCTCGAAAATTTTCATTTCTTAACACAAAACCAAAATATAACATCGATTTTCGAGCAGAATTTCCAGGTAAATTAATAATCAGGTGCAAAAGATTTAAGTAATGGTCGACAACAATAAACTGAACATTATATATTTTCCAAATATTATATATTTTTTTTAATATTGGTTTTGTTACTGAAATTGTAACTAAATTAATTAATATTAATATTTTCCATTAAATATTCCGTTTCTTGGCGTATTAGTATCAAAATAATTTTAATGCCAACATATCAATTAGAAAGAAACTATTAATTTAATGTGTTTGAAATGTATTACAATCCATTAATAGAAGTTTAACTCTAAACTTGTCATGGTCCTCGAGTTCATCCAACCATGAATATTTTGCGAAGTCTTAAGACGTGTTACTTTTGCAAATCACCTCTCTAATAATGTGTCATTGTCCCAAATTTATGTTGCTAAAATTTAACATTAAGTGCGCAGTACAGGCTTCCCAGAAATCAACCCTAAACATTTTAATAATAAATAATACAATTAAAACTACTAATCAGAATTTATGTTGATTAAAAAAAGTGCTTTTTTACGATATAAAACTTGATTTGTAGTCTCTAATAAGCAATGAATTTTTACCAGAAATAAATATGAAAAAAATATAATTGTTATCGTTTTTACCGAGTGTAATTCAAATAAGTCCGCAATTGTCCAAAAATATTGATATTTTTTAGAAGGAAGTTAATTAGAAATGCTTAACTAGAAGTTGTACCAAAAGAAAATAACAATAATAAGACTTCGAAAATATTTATGAAGAGAATGTTAAACAAAAAATGAAAACAGAGATAAAGGTTTTTCAGTGGAAGTCTTAGAAAACCTTGTTATCAACGAAATTAAATAAAATGATGAAATTAAAGAAGTTCTCAACAAAGAATGAAACTTAATGCTGCTTAAAAAAATACTAATAATATTTATTTTATTGAAAATGATCCTGATTTAAGAAGAAGTGGTATAAGAAATTGTTAAATGAAACAGAAAAAAACATTTCCTTTAGGATTGATTATAAATGTATGACCATATTATTATTTTTACCTCAAAACTTTATAATTTCGTAGATCAAATATAATAATCTTTTTTATTCAATTAATTATTATTGTTCTTTGGCATTTTTTATATATGACTACATATATTTATTATCTATACTTATTTTTTAAATTTAATAACTTTACAGTAATTTTTAATAATTTAAAATATTATTTATATTATATCTAAAGTTCTAAAGGGTAATCGAGATTGAGTATCTACGAATTATTATTAGACTGAAAGCTAAAGAGTTTTCTTAAGTATTTTTTCACATTTTTTTTCATCCTTTGACATTCTTAATTAATTCTTTTAACTTTCTTAAGATAATCTATAAACAAATTTCCCTTTGCAATGCAAAAAAACTGATGCCATAACCTTTCCTGCTAATGGAACAGGCTTCGTATTCTTTTGGTGCACTTATACCAGCTTCTAACCATGGTTTAAATTGTTCTTACGATTGAAAAATGCTTGAGATATTTGCAATTGTTAGGAAATTCTACATGCAAATTTTAGTTCAGGCAAAAACACTCGCAGAAGACATACAAATATTTACGGAATTTCGAAATAAAAGGCTCCGGAAATGACAAAAACATTTCAATTATGAAGGTGATGATGAACTTAATATAGATCCTCGAAATTCATTCAAGATATCATTTTTTAATTATTTCTTAGATAAAGCTAAACAATCATTACAAGATCGATATGAACAATAAAAAAAATCATAATCATTTATTGGGTTTTTGGGAAAGTTTATAAATATGGAAAAAAAATAACTAAAAAAACATGCATTGCTCTGACAGAGTCTAAGATTAATGATACATCTATTGATATCATCAAGGAAGCGGACTTAGATGGTAATATGTTAGTTGAAGAAATGGAAACTCTAAAATCTATTCTTTCATCAAAATATTTCCAACAACCATTTAAAATGTTTGAATTTTTATCTGAAAAAGACAGAGCTACGGCATTTCTAAACCTATTTATTGCCCTTCGAATATATTTATCAATTCTAAAGAACATTTTAAATAAATATTTAAAACATGTAAATTTTAATTTGAGGGGCCCCGCAAAAATAATCCAATCGGGCCTCGCCCTTAGTGGATCCGGCCGGCCCTGGGTATGAATTTCTGTTACCGATGAACCATCCAACACAAATAATTTTATTACATAACAATACTCGTATTTTTTCATCTTAGAAACCTGCATAAACACGTCTACTTTAACTGTATTTAAGATAGGTAATATATTAAAATACCAAAGAAATTTTCGTTTTATTACTGGATTACATGTATCGCTTTCAAAACTTTTCAAACTGCCCTTATACTTAGTTATGCTTACTTATTTCTGTGTGTCTAAATAATAATAGTTAGTGCTATTGACAATTAAGATTCCAACCAAAATAATAATCCCCTGGTATTTGAAAGTGTTTGCATGAACTAATTGTAATCAAATATTTGGTTGACCACTTCTACAAATCGATAGCGCCAGCTAAATAGAATTAATTAGATGCTTAGAATATTATCAACATTCATAATTAAACAATTCTCATAATTGCACCGTATGTAATTACCCGACAAATGAATGTTAAATATGTCGACGCATGACAATGCGGCCTGGAGATCCAAAATTAAATCATAATCGAACATACCTTCCGTAATATTCCTCACTAAATAGAATTGTAATTAATTTCATTTTGTATCTGTGAGCATTTAATCCGATTACGTAATGTGGAATATAAAGCAGCATTTATTATTCTCCAAATGCGGATGTATGGGGTCAGTGTTTTATTTTTTCGTTTAACTGCAACAAGTAACTGCGTTTTCCGACCGGAAAACGCAGGTGTTCATCAATCAAATTAATTATAAATGAGCGTACAATCCAACTAAGGTTTATCAGCTTAAGCAGACAAATTAAGGATATTTTCTTATACAATTTCCGTCAAATATACATAAAATGTAGTACAACAAATCAATTGAAAATAAAATAAAATTCTCATTTGATTTTAATACATAATATTAGTTTTGCTTTGACCTCCTCTCGGCGGTTCCCTTTTGTATACACTAAATACAATACGAAGAAAAGAATTTAGGGCGAAGGGAAACCTGGGGAATAAATAGAGTAAATCACATATGATTTATATAAGAGTGGAAGTTATCTTGACGTCCTTGATCCAGGCTATGTTCTTTGCCTCATCCGGGGCATTAAAGCAAGTCAGAGGGTAAATGAGCCACGTGCCGGTCCAGAGGAAGAACGGATGCAGCTGCTTACCGAAGTACGCAGTACCTTTCATCTATAGGGTGGTTGGTTGCCCATACGCAATGCCCCACAAACAGAACCGTGGAAGAATAATGTACACACGAGTGGCCCAGACAAACAAACAAAAAAACGACCCGTTTTCACGCCAAAATCCGTAACTAAATAAAATGCCCACAATTTGATACTTTTATTGAAATCGAATCAATGGCTCATCCATGCGTGTCAATCAAAATGGGATATATTGTGTTACGATCTTTTATGAATCCATGTGAATACTTTTTTCTATCGTTTTATTTATTTATTTCACTCTTGAAGCAGACGCCTGTAAAAGCATTAAAAAAATATATACGGGATTTCATCAGGGATAATGGCTTTTAGGACGCACGTAATTCCATGATTATTCTCCTAAATTAGATTAATGGAATTCTCCATTACCTTTCAAAGTGTATAGAAGTTAAAGGTATAAGAAATAAAAAGGCATTTTTAGAATATGAAAAAGGTATTTCGTTTCGCAACAATCATTGCAACGTATATATTTGCAATAGCGTCCCTAAGATCGGTCATCCGGTATTATCAAAACAATAACATTTTTTGACATAATTCAATGGTACCATACAACTTTTGTAACTCAGCTGCATGGTAGATTTTTTTCGAATTCAGCAATCTGTCAATAAGGACAATAAGGGTAAATTCAGCAACCATCCTTTACTTCGTACTCGTTGCACTTTATACACAGACGCATAGTTTACCAGAACCAGTTTAGCAGTCTTGTGGCTTGAAACGTGAGTCTCCGTTGGTCAATCCTGGTGCTAGGTGGTTTGGATGGATTTCCAGTCGTTGAAGGTAGTTTAAGCCGGCTTTTCTGATCACTTCGCTTACTAGTCTGATGTTAGTAAAAAAATAATAATTTTCTCGTTTGAGAAATAGCATGGTACATTTGTATTCGACTGGTACCTTTGTATTATATTGTCAAGTTGAAAACGAACCTCCAAAGCTGAATAACATATGTCTATAGTGGCTTTAGTATAGCTTCATATATTAGTACCTTAGTAGTTTTTGCTTAGTAGCAGGTTTGAAGCAATTACCAGGTCAGCTTCAAATGCAAGAATTGCAGTGTCATCTGCAAAGGTCGTTACTGTGACCTGCTGTTTAGTTCGTAAGTCCGCTGAAAATCAGGTACAATAAGGGCCTTAATACACTTCACTGGATTCGGCATCCGACCGTGTAGGCAGAAGGACGTGTTTCGGAGTGCGGAGGGTTGACGTGCGAGGAAAGTGAATAGTGTAATCGCTGTGCGTGTATTTCCTTTAACTTTTATAGTGAGGAGTGCGCTCTTCCCCCTCGGGCGGGTTTTCCGCTTTCCCCCTTATCCCTTTCCCCCACTATGGGGGAAACCCACGGTGAAATGGACACCTCAGACCCTTTGTGCAGTTTAAAAGACTTGATATGCAAGATCGAAGAAAATTTGAAGAAAGACCCGGAAATGGAAAACATGAACACCAATTTGAACCTGAATGAGGAATTACTAGCTGAATTAGCCATGTTTATTTCTTCGAGTAAAACCAAAGAAGGTAAAACCATTGAGATAAATAGTAACACTAAAAACGCACTCACAAAAATTCTAAAATTCAACAAAAAGAACAATTCGCTAAACTTAACTTTTTATCAAGAAAACGATTCAGGACCGTTCATTATACATGTAGAACCAATAGACCCTGCTACGAACCCCATTAACTCGATCTCCCTTGGATATGATCTGTCCAAGCAGTACAAAAACAAAATTAACAAGTTGGAAAGCAGAGGCAGAAACAGAGTCGCGATTTATTTTAAATCACGAAATATCGCCAACGACTTTTTAAAGGCAGATTTTTTACACCAAAAAAAACTACACGCATTCATCCCCGCACACATTATTTCTTGTAAAGGAATCGTCAGGGATATCGACAGAGCTATTCCGGAAGAAACAATACTAGAAAATATGACTTGTTGCGACGAGAGGAAAATTTTAAGAGTGGAGCGCGTCAACAGGCGCGCAACCAATGATCAAGGAGAGGCCATATATGTTCCGACGAACTCCCTTATAGTAACGTTCAGGGGGCGGCAGATTCCCGAATCCGTTGCTCTCTTTTTTAACTACAGGCAGCCAGAAGTACACATACCAAGGGTTATCCAATGCTTTGGATGCCTTAGATACGGACATGCTCTGAAAATATGCAAGTCCAAAATCATTAGATGCCCAGCCTGCTCAGACAACCACCATTTAGATGCATGCCCATTAAAAGACACGCCCACATGTGCGTACTGCGGCGACAACCACCCAACTAATGAAGCATATACAAGGCTTTCAGATAGAAAATGTCCTGAATACCTGAAACAGAAAAAGATTAAAGAGACGATGGTGAGATATAATTATTCATATTATGAAGCGAGAGAACACGTTAATCCAGCTCAACCAAAGTTCAATTACAAAAATGACTTCCCAGTATCAGGTCAACAAGAAGATCCACGTCCATACAAACCCTCAACTTTTACCCAGAGACCATATGCCTCCGTCATAGCCTCCCCCGCCACAACCAATAAAACTTACAAAAAATCGTTCCCAGCTCACAATAAAAACAAAACACAGAACTCCGAGATTTACCAAAAAACAAGTCCTTCTCCAAAAAGGAAAAAACCGAGGATTAGGTCAAGAACCACGCCAGAAATCGAACCTCAATTAGCCAAAACAAATCCCAGCCATGACGACATACAAATCACCACCGATGAAGAAGCAGATGAAGCAGCAATTGCATTCCTGCAAAAGTTCGCGCTGGGAGTAAGCCTAGGTCGATTCAGGGTCAACAAAAGCATCACCCCAGTCATACACGACATAATAAACGAGCTGAGACTTGCCCGCGATGGATACGACACTGTCAGTAGTTAGTTGGAATATAAGATCCATCCACGCCAACGCTACTGACCTTAGACGAATATGTGACACTAACAAACCCGACATATTTATTTTAAATGAAACCTGGCTTAGACCAGGCACCAGATGTTCAATTCCACACTACACAGCTATACACAACAGAAGACAGGATGGCAGAGGAGGAGTTTCCATCCTGTATAAATCATCAATTGCACAATCATCACATACATCCATACCACGTTTCAGACACCCAACAAACGCTCAGTTTGCAGACATTAAAACGCATGGTCTTCACATCATCGCCATCTACATACCTCCTAACGTAACCATGCGAAGAGATACTTGGGACCGGCTCCTCGCGATAGCGGAACGACCCTTTATCCTTATGGGAGATTTCAATGCCCACCACTCACAATGGGGGCATGTGAGAGACAACATAAATGGCAAAGAATTAATGGCAGCGATTGACTCCCATAACCTGGTCATGTTGAATGATATGAGACCAACAAGACTCAGCCACGGCAACCCATCCATATTGGATTTGGTCCTTGCATCTCCGGACGCAGCACTTGGTTTGGTCTCCTCAACTTGGCAAGACACGCATGGCAGTGATCACTACCCAATAAGCTGTGAATACAGACTCTCCAACAACGTTTACCGGGCAAGCCATCCCATCCAACCACCAACCACGAAGCATAATTTCAAGAACATTCGTTGGGATGGTTACCGTGCGACCTTAGAAGAGGTATTCAATAACTCAAACCTCGATTTAACCTCCATTGCATTAGAAATCGTAGATGCTGCCAAATTACACTGCAGACCAATCTCAATATCTAGGCATTACTCTCCTTGTCCTTGGTGGGACGACGAATGCTCAATGGCGGTGGCCAAACGACGAAGGCTTCTAAACATTTTCCACAACACCGGCAGAATGAACCACCTTATAGCCGCCAAGAGGGCGATAGCCGAGACTAAGAGATTGCTAAAAAACAAAAAAAGAGTTCACTTTCAATCTTTTTGTGAAACATTAAACAGAGACTCGCCTATATCCTACGTGTGGAAAAAAATAAGACAATTTAACAACAGCAGGAAAACTCCTTCCTATGCGGAGACAAATGCGGATTGGCATGAGGAATTTTTAAGGAAATTGGCCCCTGATACGGTCCTCACACAGGAACACTCCCAACTTTCAAGTTCCTTAAACAACAACGCCGACATGACCGATCCTTTCTCGATGGAGGAACTGGTGACGGTCTTGAATAGAGCCAAGGATTCCACACCCGGACTTGATCAGGTCACCGCTTCAATGCTGAAAGAACTGCCAGACATAGGAAAGCGACGCCTCTTGACGCTCTACAACGAAGCCTGCCACTCTTGTCATTTCCCTACAACCTGGCAAGACATCAAGATAGTGCCAATCCTCAAGAAGGACGCTACTCCCGGACAAGCTTCCAGCTATAGACCCATCGCAATGATATCCTCCGTAAGAAAAGCCTTGGAGTCGATGATAAAAATCAGACTTGAGAGATTTGTTGAATCACGAGCTCTCCTTCCACCAGAATTCTCTGGTTTCAGAAAAGGACGCGGTACTAGTGATAACATCTGTGCGCTATTAGCAAACATTTATGAAAATTTGGCCAACAACCACACCATGATGGTATGCTTTATCGACATCAAATCCGCTTTCGACAATGTCTCACCATATGTACTAAATAACATCCTGGAAAACATGAACCTGCCCGCCCAATTCGTCAATAATATTATCGAACTCATTAAAAATAAACGGCTTCACATATCTGGATCCATGACTACCTCAGAGCCGCGACTATCATTCCTTGGGCTCCCTCAGGGCAGTCCATTGAGACCTCTCCTCTTCAACATATACATCCATGGCATACGCAGTGTTGTCCCGGACAGTGCAAAATTCTACGCTTATGCTGACGATATTGTAATATCTGCCTCAGGCTCTGATATGGATTGCGTTGAGGAGAGGATAAACACTGCCATCAACAACATCATGAACTTCCTGGAAGAGAGACACATGGAGGTGGTCTCAGCCAAGACAAAAGCCTTGGTGATAACAAGAAAACGAGCAGTCCGGCAGCCAATCATACTTATCGACGGATCACCCATAGAAATCGTGAATGAAGTCAGGTTCCTGGGAGTAATCATTGATAATAAACTCTCCTGGAAGCCGCAAGTTTTATCAGTGTCACAGTCCTGCTTTCATGGTATTAACATCCTAAGAGCCATCTCAGGAAGGGACTGGGGCTGCGATCCCATCACACTGTTGACGCTGTTCAAGTCATTCGTCTTATCCAGACTGGACTATGCGTGTTTTATCTATAGTTTCTGCGCAAAGTCGACACTACGAATCCTGGATCGGTTACAGAACCAAGCGCTCAGAATATGTCTGGGGGCAATGAGAAGCACACCCATCAATGTCCTGTATGCAGAGGCCGGAGTGATGCCGCTTAGAATCCGTCGGCGAATGCTAACGAAGAGATTCCTCCTCAGAAATATCGCCCTCGGTGGGTCTTCTGTCGTCATCCCAGCAGTTTCATCAGCTGCGGAGAATTTCACTGGGAGGCCATTCTGGAGAAGCAAAGGGGTTCCGATGATAATAAGCTGCATAGATGAACTCACCACACTCCAAACACATATAGACAATCGAGTGATTCAACGTCTCTACGAGCAACACCCAGTTCAGTCTACGTTATCATCTCCCAGGAAGTTCATAAGAGGAAAAGATGAGTGCGACTACTCTGAGACTGTCATCAACCATTTGTTCTCTGAATACACTGATAAACACTACAAAGGATTCCTGAAAATATTCACCGATGGATCCATCCGCGTTGACCCAAGATCTGTCACATATGGCATATGTATCCCAGAGGCGAACATCAGCGAGAGCGGAAAATTGCCATCCTCCGCCTCAATATTCACGGCAGAACTTTACGCTATATGTAGAGCGCTCAACATTGCCTCCAACATCGCCAATAAAAGAAGCACAGTCATTTTCACCGACTCCTTGTCCTCGATCAGCAGCATCTATAGCAACCAATCAACTACAAAATCGAACCTCTGGGCTTTAGAGGCTCGAAAACTGCTGGGGAGGCTTCTCTCTGGTGGAGTCCGGGCAGAGCTTTGTTGGGTCCCGAGTCATCGAGGAATAATAGGAAATGAACTCGCAGACGTTGCCGCGAACGAGGGACATTCCATCGACATCTCCATCAAAATAAAAATTCCGTTTACGGACTTCTTCGAGAACCTCAAGAGATCCGCTTTAGCAGAGTGGCAGAGGGAATACGACAGGGATAGTACTCACAAAGGAAAATATTACCATCAAATTAATAAATTAATCCACCCTAAACCTTGGTTTTTAGATACCTGCCTAAATAAGAAATACCAGGTGTCCTCCATGTCGAGACTCCGTTCTGGTCACTCCCTGGCTCCAGTACATTTACACAGAGTGGGACTATCCGACACCGACCGCTGTGCATGTGGCGCGATAGGAACAGTAAACCACGTCTTGTTTGAATGTCCAAACCACGCCGAAGCTACCAACACTCTTCTGGCCCAGTTCACAAACGTGCACTTACATCTGCCTACGTCCATAGATGCCATATTAGCAGAAAACAGACCGGAAGTTTTTAAAGTTGTTGCTAATTTTGTACTCGCCACCCATATCTCCCTATAATAGCCTACTAACCACCAATAAAGATTTAATAACCATTCCGAGGTCTCCCCTATTGCCCCCCTAGAATCGCCGAGGCCCCGGTTCACATATCACATTCTCCCCTGCTAGAAAACTAGGAACATGATGTTCGACTCTGATGACCACGACCTATAGTTCATCTTCTCCCCTGGACGGAGTTTCCCGGAGTACCTTCGTCCACCGGGTTTGCAGAGGCTCTGCCCAGGGACCACCCGCTAGGCATATTTAAATTAATTTATGTTTGAGATTGGCTAATACGTCGACAGGACGTGCTAAATGTAGTTTGGCACTTCCAAGAGGGAAGTGTCTTATTTTAATAAAAAAAAAAAAAAAAAAAAAAATACACTTCACTGTAGTATACCGGATCGTATTAGTCTCAATGAAGTAATTACATCTATTATTCTTACGTGGAAATATCTTCCCATCAGGTAATTTTTGTATATATCGTAGAATATATCTGGGTGGCATATTTTTAATATATTCCTCATGTTACACTCGAAAACCTGAAAGATGTCAAAAAAGATCAGAACCCTTTCTCCACCAAACTCCCACTGCCTACATCCACAATTCTGTGAAAGGAACTATGTAGTGTAGAATAAATTCTATAAAGCCTATAAAAAATAATTAATACGAATAAACTTATTGAATTAAGTAATAAAAATAAAAAGATTGATTCTTGATCATTGTACAAAAACGATTTTTTTATATATTGTTAAATTGCAAAGGTTTACAAAATCCGTTCTTTCGACAGAAGTTTTCCTTTTGAAGGGCTTGGAAAACTTTTTTTAAACACTTTAGAAATGTTGATTTTGTAGAATCACTAATGCAAGCTGAAAAATTATGTAAATAATATATTCTTCCAGTATTTAAGAAAAATAAAATTATAATAAGGAAGCGTCCTTATATTTTTTACACTTTCATTACGAAAGAAATAATTATTGAATTAATCCATAACCATTCGGCTATAAATCATCATCTCATGATTTGAGTAAGGATTCGATTCCAGCCAAGTCAGGCCAAAAAAAGTTGTGAAAAGTTATGATAGTCAACCAACAAATTGAAAAAAACGGTCAAACTTCCATTGGAAAAGTTTATCTTAAATAAAAATGTCAATCGACATCTGATTTACTTAACTTTTAACATAAATATATTGTAAATTTTAAAAAAATAAGACAAAGGTTAATTATACTAAAATTAACTTTTATCAAAAATACCTTTTACAAATAGTAGACCAAGGTATAATTACAATTGAGGAGATTCAAACCATTAGAAAAACATAATAGCTTATTTGGCTTTTTATAAAATATTGCAAATTTAAAAAATGAAGAAAATGACAAAGTAAGAAATTTCGTGTGGATTTTCATTTGCACTAAAATATGATAAAAACTATGTAGAAATTGTGAAATAAAATTGTTCTGTAATATTAAAATGCTTTAATTTACCAAACGGCATTGCAGTCTTGAAAAATATTAACATTTACTATAACCAATGCTGAGTCCAAAAGTAGCTTTTCGATGCTTAAAATAAATTTAAAAAAATAAACTATACTTTCCATAGAAAACAAATTATACGAATTTTTAAATTTTAGTAAAATTTTAGATAAATTTTCTAAAAGTGAAGAAATGTAAGTATTACTATTTAGATAACAATAAATTTTGTATATGTAGCTTTTTATTTATTCATTTTTTTATTTACCATTTTATGAAATTTATTTTTCTTCATTGCTACCTTCACTTGATATCGATTTTTAAGGAACTTAAGTATATCATTGTTTGAATTGAAAATATATGAATGTTTTGAACTTAAATATGCAGGTAGAAGAAACATTATATATGCAGTTTGAAATGTTTTGCATAATCCAGATTTTTGTATAATTCTTTTACCTTTCTCAAGATGATATATTAACAAAATTCACTTTGTATCCCAAAAAACTGATGCCATAATATTTCCTGCCGATAGAACAGCTTTTGACTTCTTTAGTGCACTTGAACCAGCTTGTAACCATTGTCTAGATTGTTCTTTCGTTTCTGGCGTGTAGTGGTGAATCCAAGCTTCATCTTCATTCTTGTTAAAATAATCCAAAGACGCTTGAGAAATTCTCATTTTGCACAAAGCTTTTTCATCTTTATTCTACCTCCAAAATATGGAAAACTCTTTCACTCGTCGATCATCTAATACTGATTACATACATAATTAATATTTAAATAACGATTATTCGAAATTATTTTATATTTATCAAATCAATAAGTTGAATTTGTTATGTTATTAATATTCGGATTTATCTTCATTTTACATTCATTTTGTAGAAAAATAATTTCCAAGAGCGCCGATCGTATATGTTACTTTAGTCTAACTGACAACATTTCACAAGCCATAATCTTTGTATATTCTTCATCTTCTTCATCCCATCTCCACCTTCCACACTTAGCTTGTGCACTGCACAATGTCGAAGCAAAATATTGGTAATACAAAACGAGACGGTGTTACTCGACTCTGATGACAATTGGCATAGGCAACACTATTATCACTAAAAATAAAATTGACAAAAAACATGAAATATCAAACATTTTAAAACTAACATTTTGGTAAAAGTAACTTAAGAAAGTATTAATATTTAATTATTGATATTTCGAAATGTTTTTCCTCCAGAACATTTCCCTTAAAATACAAAGCCCATTTGCAGAAATTTTATTCCGGTCGCATAAAATGAAATTCCCAACCCCAATGTTTATAGAAAACCTTTCAGAATACAATTCTTTGATTGCCTCTGTTCGCCGGAAAGTTAATTCACGCTGTGTAAAGAAACTTTAAAGTCATTCATCCTCTGGTGCTCCATTACACTGAAATGCAATTAGATCGAAGCATAGCGCAAAGAAAACTTACTTTTTAAATGAAAACTTTCAACCATCTACTATTCCGAATGTAAATAGAATATTTTGTAGGTTGAAAAAGTTTAAAAAAAAATGAGTATGGTTTCACTGCATGTAATTTTAATAACTCTATGTTATTATAAGTACAAACTCCATGTTTGTACAGATAATGGCTCTTGGTCAATTATTGGAGTCGGTGTATCCGGGCGTAGCAAATAATATGGTTCTATTATTTAAGGCTCTTACGCAATCATAACATTACCAAATACGATAGTTGATGTACAATGAATACAGTTTTCAAATATGTATCTAATTATTACTTAAGTGCAATCATTATTTTGTTGAGGAACCAAAATTGTGTTCGTAAACCGTTTTTCTTAGATTTTTATTCGGAAAACTTCCATTGTAAAATGATTTATGATGTACGGTGAACTCAAAATAATCTTTTATTTTTATGTGTATTCTACATGAAATTATTTAGATTAATTGTAGAAGCATAAAGTTTCAATAAAAATTTTGCAAAATCGAGAAAGAAACTTATCTCATGTTAATCACTCATAAGCACTAAATAATCAAAATAAAATTATATCTTATTTCCACTTAATAGCTTTACAAGACTTACGGCTAAATTGATAAACTTAGTGGGTTTAATGAAAACAATACATTAGTAATGTAACCACCAATTTACGTGGAATAGGGCGTTGATGGTATGATAAGTGGTTCTTATGTATCTGCGGCATTCTGGTGGATTTCCAGTTGCGAAATAGGTTTGCGCAGTTTGAGTAATGCTCAGAAGGGCGACAAACTAAATGAGGACGGGCGTGATAGCGAGCTTGGGACGTAGGGGGAGGATTCGTGCCGACAATGGATGCGGTGTATCCAAAGGCAATTGTAAAAATGCTCTTTGTGGCAATGCAACGCATCCAATGGTGGTAATTGATGATGGAAAATAAAGGGTCGTGATTTATGG
This sequence comes from Nicrophorus investigator, assembly GCA_963457615.1. Taxonomy (NCBI): domain Eukaryota; kingdom Metazoa; phylum Arthropoda; class Insecta; order Coleoptera; family Silphidae; genus Nicrophorus; species Nicrophorus investigator. Next base: position 17,205,397 of record OY735140.1, on the reverse strand, counting down.
CAAGGTTTTTACTCGCCTCGAACTGCATACATCACATTGAAGATGTAATCTAACAAGTGATCCCTCAGGATGCAAACCAATTTCCTAAAAATTTTGTTCCACCTTACTGCTTCCACGAAACACATCTCTATTGGCAGTACCTACAACTGCGCCAGTGTTTCTCAACTTCAGATTTCAACTTGAATGTTCCGTATTTATTTATTTTTTTTACGACTACAAAAAAAATAATTCTCCACAATTTTTTAATGATCAAACATCTTTTGTGTATTTAATTTCCATAGTCTTTAGTAATTTTAATATATATTTACTCTTCACAATTTCTTCAAACAGAAAAATGTCAACAATAACAATATATTTCAATCGTTTAATTACAAACATATCTATTGAAAAAACATCGTTCAATTCAAGTCCAGAGTAAGTAATTTAATTCAGCAAAATTGACTTACCATTCCTTAACATATTTATAACAAAATTATAAAGATATCTAACTTATTTTAAAAAGTTATCCTTAATTCAATAATTGGATTCCAATTATGTTTTTTTAATCATTTCTCTTTTTAATATTATATTGCTAATATATTATAAGACTTAAATTTTTGTCTAAATTTCTTAATCAATAATGTTTAGCGTATTTTCAGTCTATTTTTACAATCTGTATTGGTTCGTATGTGTAAAAAGGTTAAAAAAGACCTAGATATTTATTTTTACATACAGAAAATTCTTGTATTTTTTACTTATTTATTTATGTTATTTGATATCTATTGTTATATTCGATTCAATTCACTTTGTTGCAAGAGGCATGATAAAAAATGTGCATTTAACACTGAATTGAAAATAAATCATATAACTCTCGACTAATTACTATGTTTGTAAGGGAATCCAAAATTGTTTTTTACTTTCCTTCATCGATCACAAATACAATTCCTACAATATAATGAATGTCATAAATCTGTTTATTAAAATTTATTGTAGTACTTCAATTAAATATTTTTAGATACTCAAAATCTTAGTTTAATTCTCTAAATTGCAAAATGAAAAATATGTTTTTCCTGAAACTGCATTTTTCAGTCCTGCTTAATTTAAATTTTTAGATAATAATTAGTAAAATTTCATAAAATTAAATTAAATTTTTCAGTACATATTGAATTCTAAGTAAAACTAATGAAAACTTTTGTATGTCGAAATCATGTTTCATTGTATATTTTTATGTAATTACAGTAGGTTTAATTTTCAAAGATTCATTATTAATATTGTTTTCATTTTATTATACTTTTTCATGTTCATTTCTATATACTTATTAAATGTATCAGGTCTAAAAGAAAATCTTGTCTCATATTTTTGTACATATTAGTGTAGATAATTTCGATAAAATATGTTTTATCAAAACTAATATTTTTTGATTACATATACATTTTTGTATAAACTACAATTAATAACCAGGGGCGGATCTAGGCATGGTTTTTATGGGCAGCAACACATTGACTCGACTAACAAACAAATGTTAGTTTAATGTCCCAAAATAATATTATGATTTACTAGATTTTAGAGATCTTCTCCCTTGTTTATCCAAGAAAAATATATTTTAATTATTATAAATACTTTATAGAAAAACTATATCAATAAATATACTTTTTATCTATCTTTTACTTTTAATACAAAGATGCTTAATCCAAATTTAATTGAGACAACAACCTTTCTTTATAACTATATTTGAGTAGACATGGTAGTTAGAAGAGACTACAGCATTTCTCTGAAAAAAAGGAAGAAAATAATAGAATAAAATACTGAAATAACGATGTGATTAATGTTAATATTTATCATAACTATATAGCACTGGAGAATTTTTTATATAATATATCAAAAAAGTTAATATCAGTGATTCATATTAGAAAAATAAGAGGATAATTATAGGATAATGAGTGAATATGACAAATACAGAGGTACAAGTCAAGATATTATTACATTTAAATAATTAGACGAGGTTTGTCTCATGAACTTCCCAAAAAATTGTACGTGATAGTGAGATTTTTAAATATTTGACAAGCCATAATTTTAAAATCGTACATTCGTTCTAATATTGCATAAAAACGAATATTTAAAAAAACATTAACTTTTGATGATAAATTGTGACCTCCTCCAAGACATTAACAAAACATTCCTACGCCACCCCACAGTGATCTAAAACACAGTGCATTTTTTTTGCAACATTCACATTCATACTATCTCAAGACCGCAAGAGGCTTAGCCCACATCGGTCTCTATTAAAATTAGTATTGGCAAATATGTATAATACCACCATAATAAAGGATATTTTAAATTGAATTTATAAAATGTGTATTCGATATCACATCATTGAATCGATATAATAAAATATCGTTATTTAATATATTATTTATTAATATTAATCATTAACATTTAGTAAAATTTAATTTGCTACATTTTTAAAAATTTTTGGATTGGAATGGCTCACAAGTTACACAATTGTCACATATTCTAGTTACGGCACTGATTAATATCATTTTTAATGTAGGACTTAAATAAAGCACGATGGAAGCAATTATGATGCCCCCTTATCCACCAGAATTAACTTAGCACAACCGTTCGTCCTTTTCCAATTTCGTTTCATCGGTACAAATTATTTCTTGGCGTGCTCCTTAATTGTTTCGCTTTCAATTGAATTGCAGCAAGTGCTTTCAACGCCAACCGGAACTTCTTGTCCAGATTCCGAGAAAGCTGTTTTGATTGAACTTCGTCGTTAAATTCAAGGGGCCATTGTAGTTTCATAACTGAAACATCAAACACTCACGTTATGTAGACAGCGGTATACTCGGGACTACAACTTACACTTCAAGTTTCGCATTCATCGTTGCATTTCAATTTTCAATAGCCAAAGATGTAGAAATAATATTTACAATCAATCGAATATATCAAAATATTTCTATTATAATAAAGTGAATTTCAAATCTTTTGAATTAGAACTTCTTAAGATTATCGTACATCATTCAAATGCGAAAATCTGTATATATCGCTGTAATATGTAATAATATCATTTATGATGTAACTTTAAATGCTCAAACGATTGATTGTATTGATGATTTGTCTAAAAAGTGGAAAATATATTAGATGTAATGTGAAAATAAAATGAAAACATTAAAATAATAATAAAGATTTTCAATTTACTGAAAATTATTAAATTTTGTTCAAATATGACTCTATAAACCAGTGGTTTCCAATCTGGGACGCGCGAGAAATTAAATATTAAATTGGAAATCAAATGTATGAAAAATAACCTTACTTCATATAAATTTAAATAATATTTTGAACAAAAAGTTTAGAAACCGCTGCTGTAAAAATAACAATATCAATTCTTATTTCGAAAATCTTTATAAATCAATAACTTATTGAAATAAAAATGGTGTATCAACTATGAAATTTGTCTGAATTACACAAAATATGATTTTGCATTCTTGTAATTATAAATTTGTTACTATGACAAAGAAAGTTGTGTAGTAAATTGAAATCGAGATGAATTGAGTACAATTTATGTTCGAGGCAGAATTATCCTTTGAATTGCATAAAGCAAAACTATTGCATGTCAAAGGTAAATTGCACGTTAATACCGAGGTCCGCATGCATTGCATATAAATAAAGAGGTTTATATTATGAAGAGAAAAAATATGCTAGAAATAAGTGGGTTGATAATTAAAACCTTGCCCTCGTCACTCGTGTTTGTTTGTTCTGCGCTCTGCTTCCCTTTGATGTCTGCTCATACACAAACGTGAATTATATGTTTAAATGCCAAGATGCGTACAAATAAAGCAGATAATTTACTGGCGAATTAATATCCGTCAGTTTGTAGGATATTCACAGGATAACGCTTTAAGGCTCGACTACGTAAAATAAAAACAAAGCCACAATTCAGTTGATATAATTTTTTATTCATCGCTTATCTTCTTAATATTTGCTTACTTTCCTTGAACGTAATAATAAATACAATTAATTCATATACAGAGAAATAAAATGACTGATCGAACTGAATCGTTACACAATGGAAGCAATGGCCGGATTGTTGTTATTTCTTTACATGGCAAACTTATACGGGAGAAATGTTTTTTTTTTTAATTATACCCAATTTTCTTCGGGATCAAGCATTTTGCAATGATGAACAAATTTCAATTTTATGTTACATATACAAAACTAACACTTTTTTTATTTCACCTTAAAAATTATGTTTTCTTTAGAATTTCCTTTTACATATCCTAAAATTATACAAGCACTTGGGTAATACTAAAATGGATCTCTTACATAATTTTGTGTATGACGACGAAATATTAAACAAAACAATAATGTGGATGGATGTGGTCGCGATGGGTTGGGAAAATGTAGGAGTCACTAAACGTTTCTGTAAACATCTAAACCTTAAAGAGAAATTCGATCGTAAGTGCAAATACTGGAAAGAGAATTATTACTAGGAACAGCAATATTACTTCTTTTAATCAATTTTCAACCTACATTTTACCCATAAACATAAATTCTGGAATACCATTAACCGCTAAGCAACTTTAAATCATAAACAAAATCTACATTATTTTATTTCCTATTATCGACGCAGTTTCCCCAGACGCTTAACAAACTGTGGTTTTCTTATTCATTTCAGAGTGGTGATTGTTGCAGTAGTAGTAGTAGTAGTAGAAATAAATATACCTTCAGCTCGTGGGAGAAAAAACCAACGTATTTCATATTTTTATTATCATTATATTATCATTCTTCTTCGTTTTAAAAAAACTTTCGTTTTAAAAATAATCTTTTCTCACATTCTCGTTACTCCTGTATAAATATAAAATATCTAGAAACACCCACTTTAATATAGTTAGAATATACAAATTACTAATAAAATTAAATGCACTTAATTTTATTAGGAATTTCGCTAGCGTATATTGACATACCTTGTCACCATAAGCTTTTGCATTTTACTTGCATTCGTCATGTTCCAACAAACAAATATAATAACAAACTATATAGATATATAACCATGCAACTAAACAGTAGCATAAATATGCCTGCCTTCTTTCAGTTAAGCTCTACACCGTAATTAACATTATGCTATCAGTACAATTCATGGAAAAAATAACACAAATAGATAGAAAGATTACTATCTAAAACAATCGATCATTTAGATTATCGTCTAGTCATATAGAAACATATATAATAATATAGAGATATGACTTAATATTTCTTAAAGCTACATTCTCGAATTATTTAGTCTATTGAAAAATATTTCAACAAATTCGACATGAACTATATTTTAACTAAACTATTCCAAAACCAGGAAATTAAGTATTTTATTACATAACTTTCATTAATAAGAAAATACGACAAATGCTAAAAATAAGCCGAAACGGACTAAATGCAAATTTGTAACTTTATTTACTTTAGATAAATATTAATTGAATTATTTCAATACCAAATTGCTTAACTCAATGGTAATCTTAGAAGGAACATATTTACGCTACTGTACCTCAACTGCAAATAAACTAAGTTACAATACATTTTGATTTACAATTGGTATTTTTCTTTCGATTAGAAATTTAAAAAAAAATAATTGGAAATAATTTCAACAGCAAAATTAAAATGCTAGGATAGTTAAATAATAAATATATTTGTAAATTAAAAAATTCTAATAACAAAGAAAATTATGTTGATAGGTGAGAAGAAATAGAAGAAGTAAATTTTATAGAAAGTGTAAATTAAAATAATAGATTTTGATGTTATTGTTTTCTTTTTCTAACCTGCATGACGAACTTGATTCTCGCAACGAACCTAAATGTACTATGATTTTTTTTATCATTTTCATTTTCTTGTGTATATATAATAGAATTATAATATGTAAAGTACATTTAATAGTAATTACTAATGTCCGGCCACTGGCCGCAATTCCTTAATCTGCCTTATAAGATACGCCTTCTCGTCATTGAATTGTTCGTCCTCGGCCCTATCCGTGTGGAATTTCATTAGGAAATCAACCAGCTTATCTTGATTACGCAACAGGATGTCTAATATTGGCTTTGGCTTGTTCGGGTTGGCAACAAACACCTGAAATTAATAAATTATTTCGAGCTTTAATCCCTTTCTTCCGCTAACACAGGTACACCGCATTTATCGGAATACTGGAGTGAACTTTTGTCATGGCTTTAAAATCATGGAAGCGAAATTCATCTATAATGTACATTTTCTACTAGACATAATTCAAGGAACGCGTACATACCAACGTTATAAGCTATAAGTTACGAAAAATACAATCAGCGCTCATTTAACGTATATTCGATAATATATTTATAAATATTTATGACCTTTATACTAGCATACAAGTTGGATATGCAGAATCACTAATATTTTGTACTCGACTGTTATGAAACATCAGATTAAACATTAATTAAATATATGTATAATATTTATGTCAATAAATATTTAATTTACATATATTTCGAAAAATAATAGTAGATTATGAATATTGTTTTATTTCTTAAATTATTAATTATATATTTAAATAAAAAATGATAATTCTATGAAGTAATAAAATTAAAAACTACGCAAGTATTATATGATAAATTTCAGGTAATCCAGAGGTAAACAAAATAAATATACAACGCGAAGCCTCGTGTTCGATACGCTCCATTCGTTCTACATTAATGAAAATGTTCCATGACGAATGGAAGGTAGTAATGCAAAAATACTTTAAAAAAGAAAAACAATGATGGGCGTACTTTCCAACTGATCGATTCGCTTTGTTTTCAAGACAATCAGAACAATTTATTTACGCATCAACTTTTTGTTACCTTTTTATATAATTATAAGTGAATTCTTGTCGATACAGCTTAAATCGAACGATATAACAACACAAATACTAATATCTTTCTATTTATAAATTTAGATCACAAATTATATTAATGTAACATACAAAAAATTTGTTTAATATAATGATTCATAATGATTTTAAATTCTACATTATTTAATTTATGAAAGAAACCTATAAATTAGTTATTATAAGGCATTTGGCAACCGATATTTGCAATTGGTGCGGTAAATTTGAAATTATAAAGAGTAGTTAGCGATCTATATTTAGCATAATTTGAGTTGAAAAAAAAAGGAGGAATGATATAAACTGAAAACGTGTTCATTACGTAAGACAACGATGTTCAGATAATCGACAGAACAATTTCCATTGCGGAATCGATACTCACCTTGAAAACGTGGAAAGCTTCAAACTGAATGTTCCTAGACCTCTCTTTCAGCATGTTCATCATTAATTTAAGATTTTCTGGATTGGAAATATATCTAGTCATTACCTAAAAACCAATATTCATGAGTAGAACTATTGACGACATTACATAATAATAATGTATTTTTTTTATACATAAACAAATAATGATTAACAAATGTATAAGTAATAAAATAATAATGCATATTAACTGAAAAGTTAGTAAAAAAATAAATATTTGTTTAAAATTTATCATCATATTGTTAATTGTAATATTCATTCAATGCATTGCTTTCTCAGAATGTAAAACGTAATTCATAATTATTCTCAACCATTGTCTTTATGTATTGATTACTTTCCTGATAACGCTAATAATAAATATTGTTGATATGAAACTGAATCTCAGCCTAAAGGTTATATGAAACTTAATGACTAGTAAATACTGTTCTATCCATCTAATCTTATCTCTTATTAAAATATTGACTGTATTATTATATAGAATAATTGCACAACAGAATTTTCAGAATTATTAAGGATGTAATTTAAAAACTCACCGTGAAATTATGTCTATCCAATAAAAGTTCACCAAGTAACTTCAAACTTTGTCTACGGGTCACATAATTGTCTGAATTCAACAAACGCTGGTAATGCGTGAATACTTTGTCATAATTCTGCTCTAGAAATTCTGCACAGAGCATCTTATGTCTAGTTAACAACTCCTGCAAAAAAACATATATTGTATTAATCCATAAACATAAACATATGAATGTAAATTGATGCTTGAATATGGAAGGTATAAATGAATAACCATGATAAAATTACCTTAAATGTGGAAAAAGCATCTGAGGCAATATCAAAAGTGGATACTTCAACGTAGGTAAAGAAATTATAAAAGTCATCTGAATGAAGCATTATCTTTGCAAGTGCCTCATACCTAGCACACTCTCTCAACATGGTTCCACAATTTAAAGCTATCTCTTGCAACTCATAACTGCAATGTTAACATATAATAAATAGATGTAACTAAAGAATAAATCACAAGTGTACCCTGTCATAAGTGTGAACAATATTTCTGGTTTTGTACATATATACTCAACAGTTGGAGAGCGTGTTCCAATTTGCCTACGCAGTATATTATTAAACACTTGAGCCACATCTTTCTTGCCTTCAAAATCAATTCGGTTCAGGTTCTGTATCAACAGCAACAGTAAATTGCTATTATATAGCTCTTGAGCAAGTTGTGCAACAATTATATCAGTCTGTGGTTCAGCATCTGAGGTCCCATACAGCATGTTCTTGATCAACACTAAATTTTTACTAACATCCTCCTGAGCCTTCTCTGCCTTCTTGTCACCCTTCTCCAATGAATTCACAGACTCCTTCAATGCCTTCACCACATCGGCGGGGCTCTTCTGTGATTTTCCAAACAGTGGCATTATACAATCTTCTTTATAACGTTAGTTACCCAAGATTATATATATATATATTTATTATTATTCAACAATTGATGTCAAAAGTGACACACTGAACGAACAAACAGCTGCAACAATCCTCAATACTTCAATTAATCTCTGAAATACAATTGGCGACGGCTGCGGTTACAGGTTTTATATTCCAATTTACCCTAACATATCACAATCTACAAACTCTTCTAGCTTTTCTCAAACAGTACAAAATATATCTGCCATTGATCATTTGACAGCAATGTGTGACTGATATGTCATAAAACAGAAATACCAACGCTACAGTACAAATATAACTAGAAACACACCAAATCTCACTAGATATTTATGAACATGCGCCATCTACATTGAAGTACAATCAATGGCAAACTAAAAAAAACCATGTAAAAAAAATGTATAGCATATACGTACGCACAACAAATCATGCAACAAACACCATAATTCATTAGGATAAAATATGTAAAATTAGAGTTTAAATACATGTCTCAGATATTTATTTAGTAAAATTTTTATTTCAATTAAATAATGAACCCTCGGAAGGGTTTCCAAAAATTGCCTTTGCGGACGGTTTTTCACGTCCACATGGCGGGGTATTGGTTAAAGTTTTCAACTAGCAATAATCGCACCTCGGATAGACCTCATTGGTTACGATATCGCCACTGCGCAAAGCTAAATTTCGGTTGTTTTGAATTCTAACATAAACATAATAATAAGTAGCAATACTTCCGAAGAGTTTTCGGTAGCGCCATCTAACTTCTAAAATAATTACATTATGTATATAACAACTTTAAAAATATATGTCATTATTTTTATTATTTAATGCTGCTATTAAATCTCCATCAACAATATATAAATTTAAATATTGCAAATGCACATAAAATGCTTTTTTTTATATATAAATTACATTAACATTACAAATAAAATCTATTTGCACTATTTGTTAATTTTCTTATATACAAAACTAAGTTTGAATATTGTTTCTTTTTTCTAAACATTAAGAATAAATAAAATATTTATTTATATAATAAATGTATCTGAACGAAATGTCTATACATCAGTCTATAGACATTTCTCTGACTTAAACGCAATAAATTTGCATAATGCACAAAATAATCATTACAATTCATGAAAAATGAATTCGATTTAATAATTCAAATCATCGATATTTTTTGGATTTATACTAAAAGATATATCTACAGTTATTTCTTTAAAATGAACTTAAGTATTATTTATTATGTATTTCCTTCTAAATTAAAAATACTGTGTAACCTTGGTTTGCGAAGATAATTCTTTCAGGTAACATGCTCCTAATCCAAAAGCAGTTATAGATCAAAACGAATTTATCGACGATCTTGATGCATTTTACAATGTGCAAATGATTTTTCAAGAATTCGTGGAGGATAAGGTAAGGGTAAGATTATATTTTTATATATTTTTGTGTTCTTGAATTCGCAATTGAAAGTAACAATAAAATATTATTATTTTATATTACTATATTAGCTACATCTTCAAATTAATAACTTCAATGAATAAAATTTAAACTATAACATTTAATAAATAAATAAATACTTAAATAGTCTTGTTTGAATGTTAGAGTCATTTGTCCCAATTCTTTGATACATCGACAAATTGGTAATTATATTATATAAGAAATTATTAAATCCTGAAACATTGATGCATTTTAATTTAAATATGTCCATGATGCAAATATACCGTATTTTAAAATCTTATACATTGTGTTAATTTAATATTATTAATCGTACAAATTAGTCCAACTGGTCTTAATTAAATATAGATAAAATGTTCCAATTATGTCCTTGAATAATTAATGTTAATTATAGTCTTATAGAGTTGAATTATATATATGTATATAATAGTATTTCAATAACATTAAAATAGTATTAAAAAATATGAAGTGTTCTACATGATTTTTTTTATTTAAGCATAGATGGATATATAAAATGTCTATATTTTTTGGGCATAAATAAATACAGAGAATTTTTATTTTTAATGTTGGCAGTCTTAGCTGTAACGCGGTTTCGATGTAACAGAATGTAAGTGAACGTATAGCGTGGTATAGTGATCATATTATGTTGATAGTGTGAGTGCGAAGAATTTCCCCCGACTTCCTACTGGTTCCTACATTTCGCTGTGCAATTGGATAAGAGATAGTACCTAGTTCTGTGCTGGATAAAGTGTTTGAAACTCCCAGAAAGAACGTCCAGTGTGTCCGTTTTTTTTTTCTTTTTTTCTTTCCCGATACACGAAACCCAACCAAGTTTATTCCCAGAGCCGTTGACAGACTTACATTAACTTTGATATTTACCTGTCTTTCCCTATCCATATTTATATGCTGTCTACGATCATCGCAGACGCAAATTTTGAAAAAATCCCATCCGTTTTGTACAAAACTGCAAGTTCAATGGATCAGTGAATTAGAAGAATGTCTCCTATAAGAATTCTGCTCAACTGAACGTATTCTTGAATGATTTGCATGTAAGTTCTAGAAATAGGTTATGTCATAATGTACTTTTAGCAAATTTCTATGTCTCTTTCCTGGGTTTTAATTATTACATTTTACTCATCCACAGCAACACTGAGGTTATCAATTTTTACATAAATATTAAAATTATTTATTTTATTTGATTGAACAATTGTTATTAATACCTTGTTACTTATTGTTACTCTTGTATGTAAAAAAAGGATGATAAAAAAACTTGTTTTTTGGAATATCATCATTCTTATCAGGATCTTTTATTAACATTTCTATACCATTTTTATCAAGTGACCTAAAAATATTTTTATTTCAAGTAAATATTTGTTACAAGAGCTTGAATGAGATCACTTACACTTTTATTTAGTTTTGTACAATTATTTATTATTCATAAATAAAATATACAATTTAAGAGTTTTAAATATAATCAATCACTAAAAATTGTTTTCTATTTAATATATATATCCAAGTACTTGATATTAAATTAATTGGCTTTAATTACTAAGAAGTATTTCACTTAATTTGTTAATAACTTAGAAATATTAGTAGTAATAAATTGACAAAATTATATAACAAACAAAGATAAAACAATATTTTAAATTTAACTGCAAATTCTGGAATAATTATTTATTTTTGTTTACTTTTTATTTTTATATGACTTGCTATTATTATTTATCAAAAACTCGCACAACAAAATATAAATGTATGCACCAGGGGTGGCCCGCTAGCCTCATGTGACGATTAGTACGACGATTCGCGTGGCTCTTAAATCTTAAAATGTATGCTGAAGTCATACACTCCCTCATCATCATCTATTTAATTGATGTCCAAGTCTCACGACACTTTTTTGAGGCTCTCCAACAACCGACAATCCCCCACGGCATCAATTTTTTTTACCTGCTGACTAGCGCTCTATAAATTTATTCATTTCAAATTAAATAGGTAATGTCGACAAAAATTGAATTTCCGCCACTGAGTTCTTTCAAATATTCCTTCTTGAGATGTGGCTTACAAAGCCATTGCAGTTGGTCATCATTGGTATTTACAATTTTAACAATTATAATTCCAGTTTAATTTAATAATTCATGATTTTTTTACTGGTAACATGGCTAAGATCACAAAATATTTTTTTTTAGTTTTAAGAATCATTTTATGTGGTTGTTTATTTTGGCCCTAATTAATTTATATTGATTATTAGGTTAAATGCACAAACAATATACGTTATATTTATTAGGCATTAGATCTCTTGACTACTACCTTTTGATGAATATATATATAAAGCGTGAAGGGCTAATGACCTGTACGTAGATTTCTATTTTTTATGTTCTATTTTAAAATAACTTTACGGGTGATTTCTAATACCTGGAGTAAATTTAAAATGTAAACATAGTGTGAACACTACAATTTTATTTATTTATGAAATTATATGTAACATGCGATATATAGATGTATTTAGTGCTCTTAATTAATAACAAAATATATTTCGTATCACACTACTACTGTATTCCATGCATTATTAGCATATATTTTCCTACAATTTATAACGTGGAAAGTTAGTGATATTTCCTATAAAGTTTATTCAAAATATATGAAAAATCATGCATGCAAACAGCATTTTTAATCAACATTGAATTCTAATAATATAGATATATTACTACATTTTCTTTCGTATTTATCAATCAATTTATTTATGTTTCAGAATTTTGAATAACAATATCAATGGTTTCTGGAAATGGTGTGTAAAGAGGATGTTTTATTATGGTTTAAAGACTTGGAAGGCTATAAGCGAATAGATGTGATGACGGAGTTATTGAATATGTGCGTCCCATTCGAGGTGCGATACCTAGGTAGTTGCATCGAGGAGATCGGGAAGCACACCTACCACGAGCTCCGCGGACCCAGCATCGTCGCCAACGATGCGGATCGCCTCTCTAAGGATTCGACTCTCCACATGGGATTGATGGACGACAGCACACGACATCGAGCTGTGATTTACATGTCTGTTCTTTCTGCCAGAAACTGCACGTGTGCGAATTGGTTTTACAGGACACTATTACGAACTCTGTGTGTTGAGACTGATCTGTATTTTAAAGATGACAACACGCTCAGTGAACTATTGTTATTATTTACTATGGCTTTACACCATCCTGCCTTCACGTACGAACAGAAAACCCATTGCGGTAATGTGCTCGTTAAACTCATCGACATCCATAGCGAGAGGAATAAAATTATCAACAATAATGCACTGATTGGTAACCATCCATATTTTCAACATGGTTACATGCAGATAAATCGAAATCCAAATATGGTCAGTATACATTTTCGGAAATATTACATACTATTTTTTACACACTGTCAGTACAAATCATATTTACCCAATCCCTTAAAACCGTATTTATTCTCGCAGAAGATACATTCATTTGCAACATATGATTCAAAAACTATCCAAACGGTATCAACCATTTTATAGTGCAATTAAAATTTCTAATTTCACGAAACATCATGTTTTAATATTTTGTAAATGATTGTATCGTCATTCTCGCCTCAAAACCTAACAAATTTGTTTCATAATCACAAAACATTAGTTTTAAGATAACACGATAGCTTCGTTTATTTCAAAATCTAATTCCGAAATGATGCATCTTGATATTTTCAACATCATATATTAATTACCTACAATATCAATATATAGTAATTTACATTAATTATTCTTAATACTTAGTATATGCACACATTTTAAATCGATGTTAATCTTTATTGCTTTTCATTAAAACTATACTAAATATACGCAATACATTAATTAATAATGGTACTCTGGTGAACAGTTCTGCAATAGCTTTATTGTATATTAATTTGCTTTCATCTATAATCTTTAGCTAAGTGGGGTTTTTGGAAATAATATTTTATAAATATCTTGGTGTTGATGTTGTTTAATTTTAGCATTATTTTCGTATAGATATTTTTAGTATTCACCTATTTTGAATTATTCTGGATGTTCTTTGCTGAACAGCGTTAATCAAAATAATTTATTTTTAAAGTGTGTGACAATGGAAACTCCTATTATCCCTGTGAAAACTTCATCAGTAATGTCGTCGGGAGAGAATACAATACCGATCCAGCATCCACCTCCGGGTTTTCCACCACCACATGCAATGCAACATCCACCTTTGGATTTTATGTCCAAGACAATTTTAGCTCGACCGGGATTTACGGCGACTGTAGTTAGAGCACCAGATGTAAGTCAACACGTGAATTGCTACGATTTACGGAGGTATAAATGTATAAATTTTGATCAGATGCATCCATTTCCAACGGCGACGGCAGTTGCTCCTCTTGAGAATCAGGGAGGTTCGCCACCTCACAGTAGAACGACATCTCCGCCTCCACGTGCATTTATGCGACCACTTTCTACTGTAACCGGCATATCTCCTCTTAATCCCACAACTGCGCTGCTAGAAGAATTGCAGAATACTCCTGTTCATCTTGATCCTGTTCCTAGCATACCGTACAACCCGTTATCAGACATTATGAAAAACACTGACGAAGAAGTAATATGCATATATTACTAAGATTTAGGCAATTATAATAAATGTTATGTTTGCGGTTTGTTGCAGTTAAACAATAGGCTAGATGATACAATTAGGGAATCTCAATGGCTGTCGTTCGAACAGTTCAAGAAGATGAACGGTATTAGGAATACTTGTGTACTGGAATCATTAATAGAACATCAAGTACATGCATTAAAGCTAGAAGGTGACAATTCGTTACATTGTTCGAATCCGACGTCCGGTAACAGCAGTAATAACCATTCTCCGACTGAGACTCCTTCAGTAACACCAGCTGTAACGCCGCACGGACCAGGTCGAGGATCTATTTCCGGTGGAGGTGATTCAAAATCTCGTCTCAACGGAATACCCCCGCCCTTTGCTTATGATCTTAATTCAACGCCGATGCCTACATTTAGTAATTGTTCTGTGCCTTACACAATTGCTCCCGTACCTCATAGTAGGTACTATACATACGGACCGCATTACACGACAACACCATACCCATATCAACAAAATGCAGAAGTATATCCATACCTCATGTATCCTCCTAGTATGAATCCTCAACCACCACCGCCGCAACCACCAAGAATCTTAAATTGCTACAACTGTGGAGGAATGGGCCACTTGGGTATAGATTGTAATGGTCAAACTGTGGAAGATATTACTCAAAAACCGTATATGCTTGAATTTGATTCATCTAGAACACAAGATATCTGTGACAAATAATTATTAAAAAAGATTTTGGGTTTCTGTTCAATGATGAATCAATTGCCCTGGAGTGTATATCTGATGCGATAAAAAATGTTATAGATACATATTGTAATATAGGTTAAATTCTGTAATATTTGTATAAACAAAAAGAGAGATGAGACATAATATTAATTACAATTCTCGTACCAAGTACATTATGAGAATAAAATTTTAAAACGCCTCAGCTCTTGTGGAAAGAACAAAAACATAGCTGTTATATTAATTACAATTTGTTACGTACGGAAACAATGACCTAACGCTCGGTATTCTCGTTTCTGGGTAATTTTTATATTAATCATAATAAATAATTTATTTGTTGTTTTTAAATTGATTTATATTATTTATTTTTATACAAAAAAAATATAAATGATATAAATATTTTATCGGAATGTATATTTGGAATCTGTATAATCCATTTTACACCAACGAATTGAAGAGTTATATATTAAAAAAAAAACGACAAAATCACTAATTCGCCATCCTTTAAAAAATATTTCTCATTGGATTTGTTTCAAATACATTAATTGTGATCTGGTGTAAATATGTTGATTTTTAGCAATAACTTTTTAGTTAGTATACATAATATCACATTTTAAAAAAATGTTTCTTGTTATTTCTAATTTTGTTTTTATATGTATATTGTTTTTGACTATTTGACTCTAGTCAATAATGTAAGTGCACGACGAGATGGACTTATAATTATATGTATTATTTAGTAGCCTTGTGTGTTTTTTTAGTAACTTAATTTTAACTTTTATTGTGCTTTGTTGAATAATTTATAGGTCTTGTATTTTTTATTATAATTATATTTAATAGTACTTACTTTAAGTCACATTCATATTGTTTTGATAACATCAAAATTACACAATGTAATAATTCAAATTCTATTGCATCAGTCACATTTTTTGATCTGCTTTATCTTTATCTGATGAATATAATCCGAATCACTTTTATTTGTATATATATATATTCAATTTTTAGTTTTATTTCATAGTTTATTCATAATTAAATAATGATATATTTATAACAATCAGTATCTGATTGGATTTTGAATTACAAATAAATTTTGAGATTTTCTAACTTTTATTTCAATTGCTTGTTTTTATATCCATGTGTGCGTGCGATTCCATTTTGTCTTTAAGGACTTCACTTTTTTTTTAAGTACAAAACGTATACGTATTTGTATATATATATATGAAGAAAATAATATAAAAGACGTTTAAAATATATATTCTTGGAATACAACTGTTTTTTTTATAACTTTCTAATCATACAATATATATATTACTTTCCTAGAAGCTGCCAAAGTTATATCTTTATTCTTTCAAATTTTACAAAATCTTAAAGATCTTTGAGCTTAAATAAAAAAATCTGTATTATTTTAAGAGTATTTTTATTTTAAAGTACTTGGGGGTTATTTAAATAAATAATACAAGACAGAATAGTTCAATATATAGTTTTATTTATTAAAGATCACTAGCTTAATTATTTAAAAAGAAATACAAATATTAAGTAAATATTATTTCGCGTTAAACGTTTAAATGAACAAAAACGAAATCAACATTAAACTCGTTTATAACAAAAAGCAAGTACATTTCTTAAATATTAAAATAAATATTTATTTCCAATCCTTTCAAAAAGTAAAAAATATAAAAAATATTCTTATTTAAAAATATCAAATATAAATATTAATCAAGTGTATTTTTGGGGGGTCCCAACTGGACTCTCCTGTCTCAATCTTTCAACGTCATTGAAAATTACTTGTGCTCCGCCGCCACACGTAGGCAGAATATCTGCCTTGTACACCTTCGTTTCGACTTCTCCATCGGTGTCTGCCTC
This sequence comes from Nicrophorus investigator, assembly GCA_963457615.1. Classification (NCBI taxonomy): domain Eukaryota; kingdom Metazoa; phylum Arthropoda; class Insecta; order Coleoptera; family Silphidae; genus Nicrophorus; species Nicrophorus investigator. Next base: position 17,188,045 of record OY735140.1, on the reverse strand, counting down.
TTGCGCAATTAAACAATACTTCGATTGCTTAGGGTGCGTAATGTCACTTGCTTTACTCAATTTTGAAATGGACTTCCTCTTGTTCATACTAGGCTGCATAACTGTACCCAAAGGTACTGGTTTAACAGAGTTATGCTCCAACCAAACCTCACCAATAGATTTGGATCGCCTCCTATTTGCAACAGCAACATGTCTGCTGCGATGAGGAACGGGTGGCTTATTATTCGGTACTTCAGAAACCACTGTTTTTGTTGGAGTTTCTACAACAACTGTATTGTGTTCTTCGTCCAGTAAATCACGAACCCGCTTCAGCTTATCTTCTTTCGCCCTCATTGCCGCATTTAAATGATCTCTTTGTCTTCTCAGTTTGTCGTCCAATTCCTGATTCATTTTCTCCTGCTTCAAAGCCATTTTCTGTTTTTGTTTTTCTCGTTCCATCAAATTCTGATTAAGTTTTAAATCTTTCTCGTCCAAATTACATCTCAAGTTCCTGATGCTATCTACGAGATGGCCGTTTTTGGAATCTAACGAATCGTTCAGTTTCTCTAATTCGAGCACCTTAACTTCCAAATTCTGACTCTTTTTCTTTTCCTTCTTGTACTGCTGCTGAGCACTCTTCAATTCGCTAATTTTCAATGTGTATTCAGAATTCATTTCAGCCAATCTCTTTCTGAATGCTCTGTCTTTTGCATTAATTTCTCTATTCAGCAACAGACTTTTCTGCTTCCTGGTCTGTATTATCTTAACCAAATTCCTAATACCACCAATAGAATCGTCAATATTTTCAAAATTTAATTTTAGCAATGGAATTTTCGGTCCAAACACTAAAGGCGCTGATGTCTTCATTTTAGTAATAGGAGTTTCAACAGTAGGTTTCGATTTGGTTCCTTTAGTCTTGTATGGTGTAAATCGTGATTCTGGTCTAACGACTTTCACGTCACTAGCAATTTCTGCAAATTTCATTACTTGCAAATTCTCTTCATAATCAAGAACAGATGGACTGGCACAAACAATCATTTCTACTCTTCCTTCACCCTCAAAATAATTCTTGAATATATGAGTCAAACGACTTTCCCTGTATGGAACTAATCTACTTCCATTATTAACTTGATTTTCTCTTAAAATCTCCATGCAGTTTCTTAAAGACATTAACGAATTATTGATTGAACTTGCCTCTTTTAATCTCATACCAGTATTTTGAGTTCTGTTGCTTCTCTCTGATCCAGCTAAATCAACTAAACTCAATTGGCCAACTTTCAATAGATTTTGAGCAGGAATTACTCTTTCTCCATTACTATTTAATACAAATTGCTCTAACTGGACAACTCTTATATTGAAAATGGAATGGCTTCTACTAGATTCAGCGTTCAATAATGTGTGACCCATACGTTTTCTTTTTTGGCCAGCATTGAATAATTCGAATGCCTCAGCAGCACATTTGACTTCTTGTTCTACAACACCATTTACATACATATTTTTCTGTGAATCTTCCCGCAATATCTTGCTTTGTAGGACTTTACCTCCACTTTCATCAAGTAAATCATATACTGTATTATTATAAATTTCTATGTATGAAATGAATACTGAGTACAAGTTTCTTTCATTTATACCCAAAATGCTAGTGCCATCATTTGTATAAAGAACTTTGTCTCCACTACCTTTCTTCCTCAATGATTTTGTAGATCTGTTTTCATGTAAACAATCATCTCTTGCATCTGCTTCACTTTGCACCTCAAAGCCATTCATTTTATCAGATTTAATTATATACTTTTGAGCTTGATGCTGCGCAATAGAATTGAAAATTGTATCAATGCATCTTGGCATAATACCTGGATTGTATGGGTCACCAGTTAATGTGTATGTTTTTCCTGATCCAGTAACTCCATAAGTAAATAGTAATCCATTTTTACCTCTTAGAAGATCCTCCAGCAACGGATAAGCAATATGATCAAATACTTCTTTTTGTGATGCATAAGAAGTGAATATATGTTTGAATGCATAATGTGTGTCTTTCCTGAGAACTCTGGACTCACTTGGACAGATTAACGAGAGAACCGTTGGGGACATCAACTTGATACAAGATGCTTCATTTTCATCTCTTAAATTTCGCAGCCGACAGAAAACGCTGACTGGATCTTTCACTTTTTCTGAATCCGAATTCGATGACAAATTCGTCTTCTCGCGTCTCGGCGTTTTTGGCGTAAACTTTCCGCCAAAATTCATGGTTGCAAAACTTTACTTCAATGCTGTACTAACGAACTTTTTCAAATGTGGATAAACAGTAACAGGAGTGACAATCACAGTTTGTCGATAAAGTAGAAAACATGAACTGGCGGTAAGTTTGAAATTAAAATATTTATTTCTTTACAGCCCTTTTATTTTCCTCTTAAATTATAAATATTTAAAACCCGTGTAGCCATATAAATCAACTTAGTTTTTTTTTAATAATAGATTACATAAAATAATTTATAAATATTTAGGTTGGCAATTCATAATTTTATATTGCCTAGAAGGATGACAAATACAACCTTGATTTAATAAATAAAGTGATCTGACTCATAATAACATAGTTTTCTACTCAGTTTCAAGAATATTTTATAATTATTTGCATGAGATTCAAGTGATTCCTAGCGTACATCATGTTTTCCAGTAGCCCAAATTATACAAAACTAAAAACCCATTTACGTTTAGCAATTAATAGGCTAAAATTATTAGAGAAAAAGAAAGCAGAATTGGCACAGAAGTCCAGGAAGGAAATTTCTGATTTCATTGTAGGTGGAAAGGCTGAGAGAGCTAAAATAAGAGTAGAACATATTATAAGGTAATTTGTTTATTAAATATAATATAATAATTATTATTCAACTTTTAGAGAAGATTATTTGGTAGAGGCAATGGAAATTGTGGAAATGTATTGTGATTTGTTATTGGCAAGATTTGGCTTAATCACTCAAATGAAAGATTTAGATGAAGGTCTATCTGAGGCTGTTGCTAGCTTAATTTGGGTTGCACCTAGATTACAGGCTGACATACAGGAATTAAAAATTATTTCTGATCTTCTAACAGCAAAATATGGCAAACCATATGCTGATTCATGCAGAAATGATTCTGAATCAGTGAGCATAAAATTAAAGCATAAATTATCCATACAGAGTCCACCAAAGAAATTGGTTGAGAAATATTTGATTGAGATAGCAAGTTGCTTCAATGTTGCTTATGAACCAGATCCACAGATTATGCATGAAGAAAATGATTCTTTTTTGATAGATTTGGGCAATGACAGAAATAATTTGGGTGGTGGCAGTGGAGGAATGCCAATAGGATTTATTGGTTTCCCACAGGCGCCAGCACTTCCTCCTTCTATTCCTTTTAACTATCCAGTAATGCTATTTGAGAAGTACAAGTATATTGGATAATTAGTAATTTATATATTTTATAGCCATCAATGGGCCCTGAAGAAAATGCATCTGCCCCTCCACCTCATAATATTCCATTTGGAGCCCCATTCTCTTACAATATTCGACAGGTTCCAGATAAAGAGACCAATACTGATTTTGTAAGTACGAGTTTAAATTGTGTATATCATTTGCTTCTGATAAATTCTTGTTTATAGAATTTGCCATCTGATATGCTTTCTCCTGATGATAATCTTGAGGTTGGTGATAGACCATGGATAGCATTTATAAATTTTAAATATTTTCTTTCCAGACCAACATTAATAAACCGACACCGCAACCTAGATCTAAAATGCCGAGTACTAACTCGTATCCGGAATTACCAGAGTTACCTTCGGTACCATTGGATAATCTCGGCACTAGCACAGATATAGATTTTGACGATTTAACAAAAAGATTTGAAGCTTTGAAGAAAAAGAAATAAAGAGATTATATGCTTGATTTTTATATGCATTAGATATCTAAATGCTTTTTCACTGTTTACTACTTACCACTGTTAAATACTATTTATAATTGAAAGCTTAACAAATGTTGAATAAATATATTACCACTAATTAAAAGATCACAGTTTACTTGCACGAAATAAAAAATACGACACTTTGTGTCAGAATAGACAAATAGTCATACATATACAAAATATATCTTCGAAATCAAATCATATACACTTGATTTTACACCTTTTAGAAAAAAACAAAACAATGAAAAACAAGTCTTACAAGTACAGGCCATATAAAGAAATCACAACAACCGAAACCCCGTATTTGAACATATATACGGGACAACGGATCTTCATCGACCCGGAAGTCGTACCACCGAAGAATTTGTTCTATGTGGAAGACCTCAATCCTTATCAGCGTACCATCTCCATAGTAATGGACTCTAGGAACAGGAAAATAATACAAAGGAACCGGGAAAATGTGGCCAGCAATATATACCACCTTATTCAAGCTCGGTTAGATTACGAGAACCGCAGACAGCATTTCAACTATACAACCTACAATTATCCTATTTGGTTTGACGATTTGGTGGAGATTATGTACTTTAGTAATCTTGAGTAAATAATTTAAATATGTTAAATGTCTTATTATTACATAATCTAATACCGAAATATCAACGGGTAAGTCATGATTAAAAATTCTCAATTAGCTATTTTATTTTTTAAATTACTAGCTGTATCAACAATATTATTTAATACATATTTTAAACCTCTGAAGTACCATTAGTAGAAAAAAAAGAAAGAGTTATAATAAACAATTTTTTATTACTTAAAATATTTCATATATTTCCTGATTTCTTAGTAAATTGTATTAAACATTTCAATCTTAATCGCAAATAGATACAATGTATTCATGAAATGCAGAGACTTTAATATAAATTCTCGTAATTTGCATTCGTCAACATGTTCTTACTTTCCTATTACAACATGTAATTTACATGGTTCAATAAAAAAATATACAGATTATCGTGTAATAAATTATATATATAAAAAAAATAATAGTTGGATTCACTTATGCGACATTTTGAAACAATAACAAATAAATGTCGCAAAAGATTTATCAAGTATGAAATGCATCTTCATATAGTGTAAAGAAAAAAATGTACAGTTTCTATAAGGAACAAAATATGAAAACTAGACTAAACCTCGTTTAAAAGTATGTTTGATCAGTTAAACTTAAAATCGTAGCCAGCATGTAACGATGAGAAATATTTCGCTAGCTAGGACGAAAGTATATCGGACCAAATCTAACTTATCTACAATTTTGAACACATAATTTATTTTGCTTTACCATCGCCTTCCAGTATCGGAATATATGAGTCTTCCTTTTCAGAATGGTATATACTCTTAGCTTCCCTGCGCTCTTGCTCCGACTGCCATTCAACCTATAAAATACGATTTCAAAGTAATGTAACTGAGAATTTGGTAATCTTAGCAAAACATACCTTCTGTTTGTGCTGTTTGATAGCATCATAACATCTGTCAAGCACCATTTTTTCTGTTAAAACTCCAGTATCAGAAGCATATGCTGCTGCTTGCCATGCAACACCCAACTTGGCGATTTCTCTTCCAGACATACCATCAGTAATTTTAGCCATCTTGCTACACAATGCGCTATAATCGAAGTTATCAACTTTAAGTCTACGGATTCCCTCAGACGCAGGTTGGAGAACAAATTTATCAAAGTACAAACGAATTAAACGTTCTCTCTCTTCGATCGCAGGTATATCAAATTCGACCATTTCATCCAAACGATCATTGACAGCCCAATCGAATTGTTCGGGTGTGTTGGAAGCCAAAACCATCATGAATTTTCCGCTTTGTTCGCCGGTACGATACAAGAACGCGTTTAAAGTCGCCCTAAGATCTTCAGATATATTCTCTGAAGACCGCTTCCTCAGGAAAGCATCAGCTTCGTCAATAAAAAGGATCAAACCTTTGTGGGTGCTGTTAGCCCAGTCAAACACTTTGTGCACAGCAGTAACACCATCTCTTCCCATAGGAGCAATGTCTCCTCCAGTCAATATCGCATAGTCCATATTGGAATGTTTAGCTAACTTTTTAGCAAACATAGTTTTACCTGTTCCTGGTGGACCATGCATCAGAATATTCCTGTATAAGCCTTTGTTATGTTTTGTATTTTTAGTAGCAATTGCAATATCTCTTAGTCTTTCCTCCAATTGAGGAGCCAATATGATGCCAGAAAGAGCATCAGATTGTTTTGCACGCATTTGCTTCAATGTAGCAAAAGGATGTTTTAATGCTTCCAAGAATGAAAACCTTGAGGTCTCGCGTACTAAAGAGGGTTTTCCTAACCTCGCCTCAATGTAACGTGCACTAACGCCAGTTGCACCTTTTGCTGTATAAACACCTAAAGCTAATAGAGAAAAACCTGCAGCTGCTGTGGCAACCTTATTCCAGTCTGTCAACATTGCTTGAGCACCTTGACCAATAACTGTACCTGCAGTTCTAAACAACATTTAATTAATTGAAATAAATATAAGATAATTAATATTATATTTACTTGATTCCTTCCATAATTGTGATCCTATGTTCAGATGCTTTTAAACGAATTTGTTCCAAAGTCAAATCTCTATTCTCCCTATCTACTTTAGCCTTAGCTTTCAATTCAGCTTCCACTCTCTTCATTTCATTTTTGTGTCTCAAATCCATTTCATGTTCAATAGTAGCTTTACGCATGGCCTCTTGTTTGGCAACAGATTCCTCTTGTTTTTTAAGATTATCCTCATTCTGTCTCTGTTGCTGAGCTAATTGATCTTCATATCGTTTCCTAGACAGTTGATCTTGATACTGAGCACGACTTTGATGTTGCCTAGTTTCTTCTTGAAGATATTTTCTCTTCTCTTCTCCTTCAGTTTTCTTTTGTTCAACTTGCATTTGTGCAATATGTGCCTCATATTCTTTGATCTTGGACTGGTACTCATGTTGCCTTGTAACCTCCTGCAGCTTTGACAATTCCAAAGCTTCCTTTGCATTTTCTAGAATAACAATTCAAGGTTAGGATTATGCAACACCCTGCATTAACCTCAAACATACTTGATTTCTCCAATTCCTTTGCTGCTTGAGCAGCTCTTTCCAAAGCTGATGAATCAAACCTGTATGCTTCCATAACTTTCTTCTCAGCTTTGGTCAAGTTAGGGTCATTTGGGTCTCCAGCACCCCCGGCACCACCGCCCTGCTGTGGGACCCCGAATTGGGAGAGATCAGGCTGTTGCTGTTGATTTCCTCGACCATATCCAAATAACCAAGACATTTTCGATTAGATTCCACAAACTTTTATCTAATAAACCATTCGAAAACGTGCCGAATACTTTTGTTATAGGTTAGATCCAATTACACCAAAAACATCAACTTCAGAGCAAACTGAAAATTGAGCGTATAGTAAAATGTCTATGTCATGAGTATACAGCGTTGCCAAATCATTATTCGAATCAATAATATTTTATAATAAATTCCGATCGAGTGAAATATTGATGAATATAACTTAATTTAGAAAAGAGATAACTAATAACTATTACAAGATATGGATATTATAAAGAAAACTGCACAAACTATTAATTTTATAAGTTTGTGATAACTTATAAACAATACATATTTCCCAATATATGTATAATGAATTTTATGTATTTAGCTGATACAAATGAATTTTATATGCACCAATTTTTAATATTATTCTGAAATTTTTCGGCCGGTCCTAATTAGAGCGAATAAAAATTTGATATATAACTAATTATTGTATTGCCATTGAATTAGCAAATAAATTTGAAAATGTTCAAAAAGGGAACTTATATTTTTATTATTACATTTTAAATGAATAATATATATTACATATTTTTTAAAGATGCGTATATTAGTAACACGTTTCAAGTAATATGGGTCGTAAACCTACTTAAGGCAATTAAGTAAGCAGTACTGCTTTAACAAAACAAACGGTAAAAAATACGGTTTATTTAAGCCTTCGGTATGTTAACTTCCTTTACCGAAATTCGACTGAATACGGTATAGATGCTATTCAACGTGTAAAAGTGCCATCAACTTCCATTAGTCATTGACAGTCTTGAAGTGGCTGTTTATAGGTTATGTGCATTTAGTTGGTCCTTTGAATGACACGTTTATATCGGCTGTACACGTCCTGTCCGCGTTTTTAATTGATCTTACATATGTGAAAAAGGATCCGTGAAAATGGGAGGACAAAAATTCCAATACGACGAAAGCGGCGGGACATTTTTTTATTTCCTACTCTCTTTCCTGGCGCTAACCTTAATACCAGCCACTCTCTATTATTGGCCAAGAAAACAAAAGGAGGGTAAGTCTTACAATTCAAAAGCAAGTGCAAATTCAAGTAATTACTTTTAATTTTAAGATCCTGAAAAATTGAAGAGGCAGTGCCATTGTGAACAATGCAGTCTAAAGAGAGAACATATGAAAACAGCTGCTCCTTGGAAGGGCCCCAAAAATTTATTTATCAAATTTATTATCATTCTTGGTTGGATCATATTAATTCTTATTGCCTACAAGGTATCACAGTTTGATTATGAGATGTCCAACTTTGATCCTTATGAAATCTTGAAAGTCCCAGTTGGAGCATCGCAAGCAGAAATCAAAAAGGCTTACAGAAAACAATCAGTAATATTGCATCCTGATAAAGAAACTGGCAATGAAAAAGAGTTTATGAAACTTTCTAAAGCTTATCAGGTAATACACATTTTCATAAATAATATGAAAAAAAATATAATAAATTATGATTTAGGCTTTAACTGATGATGAAGCACGTAAAAATTGGGAAAAATATGGTAACCCAGATGGTCCAGGAGCAATGAGTTTTGGTATAGCTTTACCATCATGGATTGTTGAAAAAAAGAACAGCATCTGGGTTCTTGGCTTATATGGCTTAGTATTTATGGTAGCCTTACCAATTGTTGTAGGTACCTGGTGGTACAGAAGCATCAGGTTTTCAGGGGATAAAGTTTTATTGGACACAACACAAATGTACTATTACTTCTTCCATAAGACTCCACATATGATGTGGAAACGTGTGATAATGATCTTAGCTGCTAGTTTTGAATTTGACAAAAAATATAATTCAGAAATCGTAACTCGTCCGTCTGATGATGAGGAGGTACCACAGCTTACAAAATCATTACCAAATTTGGGCGAGAAGAATAAAGAAAGACCACTGTGTTTTCCTTACAGTATTAAAGCCAGGGCGCTTATACATGCTCACTTGATGCGAGTACCTCTAAATCCAAACACATTGGAATTAGATCGTAGATACATCATCAATAAATGCCCATATTTAATTCAGGAGCAAGTGAATTCTGTTAACCAATTGATATTGCTTGCATACGCGAGAAGAAGTAAGTTATTATATTACTACTTATTTGTTTATGTAATTTAAAGAAAAAACGAATAGTTATTTTATATTGTTCATTCGATAATGTTATTTCAGTACCAAAGTTGCCAAGCATAGAGACTATTGAAAATTGCATGCGTATATGCCCTATGATAGTTCAAGGTATTTGGGAGGTCAGGAACATATTCTTGCAATTGCCGCATATCACGATGGATAATTTGAGATATTTTCAAAACAAAAAGGTAAGTTTTGTACAACTTAATTTATTTCATTGAGTAAATTATGCGTTTTATATACAGCGGCCCATAAAAACCCTGCAACAATTTGCCCAATTAAAACCAACAGATCGTAGAAATATCTTGAAGAGTTTGTCTGACGAAGAATACGAGGACGTGATGAAAGTATTGGGTAGCATGCCTTGTGTTGATTTCCAAGTGAAATGCGAAGTTATGGACGATGAAAATTCAACGGAAGTCACTGCCGGTGCTATAGTAACAGTTACTGTAACATTAGTTAGGAAAGACCTTAAAACGCTTTTCAAAACTGAACCTGTCGTTGGAGAAAAAGGTGTGGAAAACGGAATTGAAGAAGATAATGCAGATGAAGAATCTAAGGTTGATCCTAAGAAACCTGCCTGGCTGAAGAACAGAAAAAAATATAATAAGAAAGCTCCAAAAACGAAAAGCAAAGTAGCTTCCACTACAACTGCTTCTGTTAAAGTTAAGCCAGATGAATCTCCTGCACCAACCGTAACTAAAGTGGAGAAAACAAATGAAAACATTGAAAATAGCGATGAGTCTGACAGTGAAGCGGATACTAATGATAGGTCCTCCGATGATGAGGTCAAGAATTCCAATGTCGAAGACGATGATCAAGAGTGGGAGAAGTTTCAACAGAAAGTACACAAAAGAGATGGAGTTTTAGAAGGAAGATCAAAGTTGTCTCATTCAGTTGTACATTGTCCCCATTTCCCCAATGATAAACAAGAATATTGGTGGACTTACATTTGTGATAGAAAGTCTAGGACACTTCTAACACAACCTTATCATATTACAAGTTTAGTGGACAAGGAGGAGTATCACCTGAGGGTAAGTTTTTTACCAAAATAACATTGAGTAAATACATAAAATTGTTTTATTTCAGTTCACTGCTCCTAATTGGAAGGGCGTTTATTATTTCACAGTATGTCTTAGATCTGATTCTTATTTGGGATTCGATCAACAGAAGGACATAAAACTGGACGTTAAAGACGCTCCAACCGAAATCACCGATCATCCGCAATGGGAGTTCGAGAATTCCGAAGAAGAAGACCAGGTCGCCGACGATGGTCACGAATCTGAATTCACAACCGATGATGATCTGCCAGACGATGACGACCATTAGGTTAATTTATACTTTTTTAAGATTCTTATTCAGTGCATCAAAGATTTAAACAGAACTGTTGACATTCCATGCTGTATGTGTTAAATGAGGGAAAAACCAAAGATTAACCCATCATTAACTACAAGGAACATAAAAAACTGTTGTACTGATTGTGCCCTAATATTTTTCAGTTTATTTATGTATTAAAGACACATGACAGTGAGTTAGGAATACTTTGAATGGTCAACAACTATGGCAATGGGGCGTTTTTATTTTGTTCAATCTTAGTGAAATAAATATAAAAAAATATATTTATAATAAAATCTTTAATTATGTGTATTACATTGATTCATTATTTATTTTCCCGCTGATAAGCACTGACTATATTGCCGTGTCCCGGTATTAAAAATCTCTGAACACCGTGGATTATCTCACAGTTACGTCGTGTTACAGTGTTTCCGAATATTAAATTCTATATTCTTAAATAGCTATTGATTAAACTAGTGTTTTTTTTTATTGAGAAGTCAAGACAAGCGTTGATCTCATGATCATATAAACTAAGAGTTATATTCATGTCTTAAGTTAATAAGTAGGAAGTATGTTCTTCCCACCAACTAAGCCTAAATTATATTATACATAAATCTATGGGGAAAGGTAATGAGTTTTGACTACTTGGGTGTGGAAAATCATTCGCCTTAGAACTAACTGTTTTAAGAGTCGTAAAACTAACAATGCGATAGTACCCTTATTCTGGGAACCTTGCTTGGGATGATAAACGAATGGTTAACAGATATGCATGTGTGTGGTGCTAGATTAAATACGAATGCTGACTATAAAATAAGTATCCGTTTATATATTTTATGGATACTTAACATATGAATTAAGAAGGAAGTTGTAGGCTTACACGTCTAAAATATTAATTATATAACAGATGATAATAAAATGGTCAGCAATGACACCTCCATGATTGAAGTAGAAAAAAATGTGAAGAATAAATATTTTTCTCGTTTAAAAACATAAAATAACAATTATTTTATAAAAATTCACATATTATTTTGGTGAATAACATATCAAAAACTGGTTAAAATATCAGTAGTAGTTCCTCGTCGCGCAAACACAAACAAAAATAAAAATTACAATAATACAATAAAATACACAAATATGAAATCTCAATTTCTATTCACAGTAGATGTGTCAATCGGCAACAAAAATAATGAATATCAGTTTTCTACAAAAACATACAGTTTTCACATATTAAAACATTATTTATTCGTATCAATAAAAGGGTGATAATGCTCGTTTTCAAAGTTTATATGCCCTATATTTTGAGCGTTTTCGTTAAAAATCATATATGTATTATCTATATGTACACATATTTTCATATTAAATTCTAATGCAAAAATGAATATAATATCGTCATCTCCCCATTCATTATCAGATTCTAAAATTCTTTTCGCATCATCTGGAGATGAGCAATGTTTTAAATATGGTGAAAACAATAATTTATTTTTAAATGCTTTTAAATTTCCATTAAAATTACTAATTTTTATTAAGGTATAAAATAAACAATTTCCATCTTTAACAACATTTTTTTGTTTTAATCTTTGAACGTTTCCACAGCAATTTTCTTTTCGGCTATAAGTAACATTTGTTTTTTCACGTTTATTTTCGTTTCCTAAATCTTTTCCTATATTATTATGAACAACGAAAATTGTTTTCGAGTGTTTATTTCGTTTGTCTTTATCTCTACTTAATAAATTTTTATAATTTGATCGGAAATAACAACTTTTAGTATTATGATTTGTTTTTCCACAAATAAAACATTTTTGTTCTCCATATATACAATTTGCTGGACAATAATTCGGATTTTCAGTGACATATTCTTGCGGATAATAATTTTGATTTTGATTATATATTAATTGCTCATTATAATTTAAGTTACGTTGATGATATAAGTTGTTCAATGTATTCGTTTCTATGTACAAATTATCTTGGCGATTATATTTTTTAATTACATTTTCTTCTCCTTCTGCTAATTTTAATGCAATTTCTATCGAATCGGGATTTTTACCCGTTACAAATTCCCTAATTTCTGGTATAAGACCTAATTTAAAATATTCTAATAACTCAAAATTTAATAATTCTTCATGCCTCTCTGCAATATCTGAATAAAATGTATGATTTAAGCTATGTTTTACGTTTTCTGCAATTTTATGTATTCTGTAATAAAATGATAATACAGATTCATTCTCTTGTTGATAACACAAATATAATTTAATTCTCCAATGAGCTATATCCAACACTGGACCAAATTTAATCAATAACTGACTTTTTAATTCGTTCCATGTTTTAAAAGTTTTTCCTCTCACTAATAGTTCTGCATCTTGTCTTAAACTTGAACAAATACTTAAAATAAGTTGTTCTTCTATATTCGATTTATCTCGAAATAATGTTTCGCAATCTTCAATGAATGTATCTATAGTTGCTAAATTTCCATCATATTGTTGATTTAAAATTTTCTCTAATAAACGCTTTTGCATCAAATATTGTAAGTTTTGTGTTTCCATTTTATTTTTTTTTATAGTATATTTCTACAGAAAACTGTTTTTATTTAATAAAAATTTGGCCATACACAACTACAACAATTAGAAATAAAAATTCCACTTACATAAGTTTATATTTTTTTCCTTTCCGTCGGTGTTTGCCGTCGCTTCTGGAATTAATATACCCTCTCCTGAAATTTGACTCAGAGGAACTGGAAACTGGTGTTGAATCGTCCGTTGTATGCTTCAACCAAGGATATGTTGGGATATGTAACACGACCGCCCAGTCGCCTGGAGTTGATTCCTGATGACTTGGCTTCTATCCTGTTTATTATTGTTGACTTAAGACGGTGCTTGATCACGCTTAGAGTTCGTACGCCGCTGCCATCAATTTTCAATATGTTGCAGTGTATTTTAATTGGAATCCTTGCGGGATGTTGTTATTTTGATCCCACCGCTGCCACCATTTATTAATATGTGGTGTCCCGGGATTAATAATCTCTGAACACCGTGGATTATCTCGTAGTAACGTCGTTATGGAGTCTTAGAGGTGTTTACGAATGTTAAATTCAATATTTGTCTCTTAAGTTAATTAGGAAATATGATCTTCCTTGACCTATCAACTGAGACTAAATTATATTATACACAAATCTATGCATTGCAAATAGGGGATGAGTGGGGAAAGGAAATGAGTTTTGACTACGCGGGTGTGGAAAATCAATGCGATTCTGGGAACCTTGCTGTGGATGATAAACAAATAGTTACAAACATATATGCCCTCGTGTGTCGCTAGACTTCATGCAAATGTTGCCTACAAAATCTTTTACATATTTTGTAGATACGTAACTTATGAATTAAGGAAGAAGTTGTAGGCTTATTCGTCTAAAATATTAATTATATAATAGAACACAATAAAATGCTCAGCCAAACCAAACCATTATATTATTATGAAAACAAAATTAAAGAATTATGACTGAATTGTGAGTTTGACAAAAGTTAAACTTGAATCTATTGTCGTGACCGACCTGTTTATCAACAGTTATTTAGTTATTACACCGATTATATATATTAATACTATTATGTTTAGACGTACAGAACCTTTACCCATTTACAACCTAATCCATTTACAAGTTATGTGATAAGGCCTACGAATAGGTATATCCGGTGTGTATTTAATACCACCCTTTCTAGGAAGTGTTAATGCTAGTTTTTTAAGTTGTGGAACGAATACTTTCTGTCAAAGCAAGATTTCCCCATAAGTCTCCATCATGAAGACCCTCAGCCATACAAACCATCACCATTTACTCAAAATTCATACGCTTGGGCAATAACCCCCCCAAATTCCAAGAAAAATTACAAAATTTCGGTCCCCGCCCATAAAACAAGAAAAACATATACCGACCACACTTATACCAAAACGTACAAATCTACAAGTTCTCAACCAAAACAACATCCAGTTATCAATACATATGAACTGACATCAGAGGAGGACAACGATTACGCAGCCATAAACCTATTGAAGAAAATGGCTGACGGTATTTCCCAGGGTCTGCACACCTCAAATTCCGAGCTGGCTCAAGCAACGCAACTAATTATAAAGACCATCAAGAATAGATTCATCATAAGCAACCACCAAGACTCAGGCGGATCTGAAAATTGTTGATTAGAGCATCAACGTCTGACTGAGAGAATCAATAGCTCCCCTGGACGGGGTTTCCCGGATTTCTCCGGGTTTTGCAGAGGCCTTGGCCAGGGATCAGCTATTGCCATTCTTTAAGTATTTTTTGTTTTATATAATTGCTTTTATGTACATATATGTATATTCATAATTTCACTTGTGACTGGCGATATACGTCGACAGGACGTGTCCAAATGAATCTGGGCACTTCCAGGAGGTATCCTTTATTTTAATTTAAAAAAAAGTCGTGGGTCTTTTCTACTACCCCCTCTGAAGAATGTAACCAACCAACCCCTACCCGGAATATTCTTATGTATATTATTTCGCCCGCCTTCTTACTTATAAGGCGACACTTTTATATTTTAAGTTAGTCCCAGTCCCAGGCAGTCCAAGTCTCACTCTTTGAAGAAGCAACCTAATTTTGTAGTATCTGGAGGCTAGATCAAGAACTTGTATATCGAAGTGTTAAATAAATAACTATTGTCGTGTCCCGGGATGGAATATCTCTGGACACTTGTGGAATATTTCGTAGATTTGTCGATGTGGAGTGCCAGCGGGTTTTTATGGTAAATACCAGATTAAAAAGACGGTGTATACAACAATTATATATTTTACACTTTGATGTATGAGTTCTTAAAGTTGCTTCCAGTTGCTACAAGCATAGGTTGCTTCTACGAAGAGTGAGACTTGGACTAACTCAAAGTATCGCTAGAACTGGGTCTATCTGGACCGTGTCTGGACTGGGACTGGGACTGTGTTGATATTACATAGTAATGTCATGATTAGTAATGTCATTTCGTACTATTTACTTATTGGAAAGCTTAGAGAGTGGAAAAGTACTAAGTCGTTAAGATACTCGTATCTGTACATAAACATATAACATAAGATACAACAATACTAACAATAATGTACTTCTAGTACTTCCCTAAAAACCCACTGAGACTCCACATCGACAAACCAACAATAAACTCCACGGTGTCTAGAGACAATCCACAATATTGTTGTGTCCTGAGATGGATTATCTCTAGACACCGTAGTTTTGTTTGTAGATTTGTCGATGTGGAGTTGCTTCTTCGAAGAGTGAGACTTCTTCAAAGTATAAATAGGACTATGACTCTCTGGACCGGGTCTGGGACTAACTTAAAATATGAAAGTGTCGCCTTAAATGTAAAAAGATGGGCTGAATACAGAATCATATTTGCGAAAAAGGGGCTGACTTGTGCCCCGAAGTGTACATTATCGTAGTTGGTGGTCATAAGCCTTAGAACTATCAGTATAAGGGTCGTAAATTTAATAATTAATGGGATACAGAGAGTTCAGCGACTCTGCTTTTAGTGCCTGTATGTGGGTGGCTAGACGAAATACTCTTATAAGAGCTAGAAATATTTTACAATCAGCATTAAAATAAACAATGTTGATAAACAAAGATTGGCCGCACTTACGTATCCGTTTATATATTTTGTGGATACGTGACAATAATAAGGAAAGAATTCTCAGGCCACCCAAATATACATATCAATCATTCAATGGATGACATTAAAATGGTCAGTCATGATAATATGAGATAATAAGTTTTGTCAAATAATACTTTTCCAGTTGAAAACTTTAAAAAAAGATTTATTATTATATTAGGTTTGAGGTTAGAAGTCTTTGTTATTGTATAAACCGGTGTTTCGTTGCATAGTTCAAGGTTAGTGTTTGTGCGAGTGCAAGGGTTTATTGTACATAACGAATATTTGTTGATATGTCTTGACATGTTTGTTGGACAAATTGATCGGTTCACTTATATTTAATTACGTATTTTGTGTATAGTTGCTGTTGATTAATGTGAACATTTCAAAATGAGTTTACAACAGAATCTTAGTAACTTATTTTCCAAAAAATTAAGTGAAAAGAAAAGTGGTGTAGTGAATTTATTCAATTTAATTAATAAAAAAAGAACTATAGCTTACTTAGAAAATCCAGAGGTTGATCAAGATTGGAATGATATATACTCAACTGTTTATAAAGCATTAGTTCAAGTAAGAATTTATTTAATATTATTTTTTTTATAGTTATTCAACTTTTATGTATTAAATTGTGTTTCCAGGAATTACAACGTATTGATACTAATAAGTTGAATGGCGTAAAAACTCCAAGCAGTAATTATGTTTTGGTAAATAGCTTAAAAGATTTGTTTGTTTCCATTGTAAAAACAGCTAATCGAAAACGTATGTAGTATAATGTTAATTGTAATATTAAATGTTAATAATATAAACCAACTAATTTAGGTGGCCAAATAGAATTTAAATCAATTCACCTAAGTTTTAAGAAATGCATCAATGAGATAACATATAGAGATTTATGTCTCAAGGATTTTCTTCTGATTATCAGAGAATATGTTCTTCCAAAATATATGTATTGGATTACAATTACTAAAGAGGAATGGCAAGGTGAGGATATCAAATTATAAAAGATAAGCGAAAGAAAGAGGACGTTTTTTAAAAATAAGTTTTTAACTGCAGATTTGTTGAGTGATTTGGACTCTATACGAACATACAATGAGGATTCTGCAAAAGCTGTCATTTGTATTCAACAATGTATGTTTTATGGAAGTAAACATAAATTGCAAAGAACAGGATTTAAGCAGCATTATGAAATGATTTTAAATATTTCAAAAACAGTTACAATAGCTTCAGAGGGTTGGATGAAAGAATCTTTACTGGATATAGTTTTAACATTTTGTAAAAATGTATTTAGTTAAAAGTCTATTATAATTGGATATTAATTAATTATTTTTAGCATATGGATGATTGCAGAATGTTGTGCTGTGAATTAGGGGAAGCCATACTTGGGAATTTAATACAGTTGTATGAAAACTATGCTAAACAGAATAATATAACAGTAAGAATCTTTATTTTTCTGTTGAATATTTCACATTTTATCGAAATAACAATTAACTTATGTCATTATTTGGTTTTAGTTACTGCTTCTTGAAATATTTGTTATACAATTAAAAATACATCATCCTAATGGAGCGTCAGAGAACGAAGCTTACGCTGCAGCAAGTTCTTGGACAGCGTGGAAAAGAATTTTGAAATTTTTGTATTCTTTCATTGATAACGTTTTTAAAAGTAGCGACAAATTGCTTCTTCAATATTCGGACAATAAGAAATATTTTCATCCTCTTTTTACAGAATTCACTGTGGAGGTATTTAAACAGGTTTGAACTGAATGCTTTATCACAAATATTTATATTTATTGAATATTTGAATTTTTAGAAAAATCATGTTTATGATATTAGTGATTCAACTCAGAAACGTGTATGTGCAGATTTTGGTTTAATGCAGTTAGTAGATGAAATTGAAGTTACAAAAACTTGGACTTGGTATGACAAAGTTGTTGTAATTTTGTAAATAAATAAAACTTTTAATGTTACAGGATATATTTATGCAATGAAATTATTAAGAAATATCCTAAACTCTTATGTGCTACATCTTACATAAGGCTGTTAAAATTTCTGGCTAATTATATATTTGAATGTAAACTTTCCTATGAGTATACATTAGTCTTTAATTGTCTTTCATCAATGCTTGATATGGAATCTGTAATTGGTTATGAACAGTTAAAAGAGCAGGAAATTTATGTTGTATGGACTTCCTTGTGGGATACTAGCTTGAAGTAAGTAAAATATTAAAGCCTGTAACTAATAATAGTTTATGTTATTTTAGAGTCTTAGGCTTAGCTATGAATACCGAAGAAAATCATAATTTTATAAGACGCATGATTGTTTTAAAAAAAGCTCCACGAAATAATCAATTGATTATGATGTACAAGTTGAAAAAAGTTAAAATTTCTGAGGATAGTTTAAAAACTTTAAATTTGTTATGCAGCGAACATAGCTTGACAGACAATTCTGAACGTGATTTATTACATTGGGTTATGCAAAATGATATTTATGAGCATTTCCAAAGTACAGTGTATGCTGAAGTTATTGTTCATTTGATACTAACGCAATGGCCTAAAGTAAGTGAAGTTGGATTAAAAATAATGGATCTGAGACATTCTAATGGAAGAAATGATATTAATGTAGAAGAATACAGAAATATAGATCAAACTTTAGGAAGTGATGATGCAAAAATATCAGCGAGCATTCATAAAGATTATGTTATAAATAGAGAAGCATTTGAGGAATTGGTAGTCTTACTTGGAATTCTCTGTGATAAAGTTGTAAACAATGATACTGAGAAAGTGAATAACATTTTGTATGTGATGATATGTTTTTTGAATATAGTAAACTATTTTAGAATGTATAAAATTGAGGAGGGGGTAAAGTCCATGATAATATTGCTAAGAAAACTGAATGAAGGAACAGTTTGGGATATATCCGTAAAGCTTTTTAAAAAAGCGAAAGAAAGAGGACGTTTTTTAAATAGAGAAATTGTCAAGTTACTACAAAAAGTATTTTCTCTCGACTTGGAAGATACAATGAAAGTACCAGTAGATTTCATAAGCACCGCGTTTTCGTTTCTCGCAGAAGAAGAAGAAGAACAAGAGCAAGATGAAGAAAATTCTATTGACGTTAAAGTAAACAGTGCTAAAGAAGCGATGAATTTGGAAATATTAAATATGATTTGCCAATATGCCTTTGCCTCTGGCGGCGGGGAATTAAGATCTCAAGCCAAACAAGTTCTGCTTAATCCTAGTTTGGATTTCAACAATGACATTCAATATGAACAAATGATAACCGTTTTAAGATTTACCGAACACACTGGAAATATTAGCTTTGTGGATGTTTTAGAAGTACTGAAAATAATTTGCCAAGACCGCTATCAAGAGCATAAAGTTGCATCGGATATTTTGGAAATTGTTTATAATATACTGGAGAATACTATGCATGATTATGAAGATTTGTATTCATTACTTAATCCGTTTTATGATGGCAGAAATAATTACGGTGTCGATGTTGTAATGAAACTGGTGGATTGTTATGGAAGAATCGGTGATTTGAAGGCAATGTTTATGATCACAGATTTTCTTCTTCACGATAGTATACTAGTTCGACTAAATACTATTATAACATTAACAAATATACTTAAGAAACAAAGGTCCTTTGATTATGATGTATTTGTAATGCAGAAAGATTTTTTTAAGAAAATTTGCCTTATAAATGAAAAACTGTTTGAAATGGAAATCGAAATAAGCGATGAGGACGGAATCTCGAATAGACTTGCAACAGTTTTGTATGCATTGGGAAGTATTATATCTTATTGCAGCGCATTACGCAAAATTGCATTGTTCGAACTGTTTAAAACATATCATATTCAAGACATAGACATTCATAAACTTAGTAAAATGAATAAAATTATATCAAAAGAAATTGGTTGCGAAAATTCTTACAATTTTCTCGAAAATAATTTGGATTATTTATTATTTCAATGGATAACTAAAGGATTTTCATTGAAAAAATTCCCGTACACATTGTTGGGATGCCAAACGGATTCGATTTTCTATAATACTTACATGTCGTTAATTTTGCCAATACTGTTTAATGAAAAGGAAGAGACGGACTTTGAATATATTTGTGAAAAAATTGGATGCAGCGTTCAAAATGTTATTAAGGAGGCATACCCCTTAGTAAAAATTAGAAGTTTAGTTGAATCAAATTTGGAAGATAACAAATTGAATGAGATTATCAATGAGAGATTAACAAAATATTTACCTGAAGATGATAGAAAACAATTAATTGAAAATAGAATTGATGATGTTTTCATTACAGCAATACAATTTGTTTTTGATATGGATGACTTT
Organism: Nicrophorus investigator; assembly: GCA_963457615.1. Lineage (NCBI taxonomy): Eukaryota > Metazoa > Arthropoda > Insecta > Coleoptera > Silphidae > Nicrophorus > Nicrophorus investigator. The sequence continues at coordinate 17,167,350 of OY735140.1, read as the reverse complement.
AACATTATATTCAATGTGGATTTCTGTTTGCCACTACCAGATACAACCCATGTCAACATTACAAGTTTTCAAAACATATTAAAACTACTACAAGAAGATATTAATTGGCCAAATATCATGGACGTTTTAGTTACAAAGATCGACAAACTTCAGCAAATTCTTTTAAAACTTACAAAAAAAATTCATAAAGCAACAAGCAGAGAAGATCGAATTTTGAGTTTTTACAGATATGTAGTATTTCTGCAACTGATTAATCCTCAATTGATTGATAGTAGATTTAGCTTGAACAAATATTTAATACGAGATATAACATATACTCTAGTGAATCTTATTGATGGCAACATAAATGAAGTTAATAAATTGGCAATAATATATTTAAAAAAGTTTGTTAATGATATTTTGCCAGATTGCGCTGCATCGTTTGAGGAGTATTTGGCTGTAACCGTGGGAATTCTTGTACCTATAGCAGATCAAAACACACAACTATCTGAAGATGCTTTAAATGTATTGAACATTATTTTTCAAGAGAAAGCTAAACATCTGGAGAAAGGTTTAAAATATTTAGATGCATTGCCCGATAAGGATAAATTTTCTAAATTGCGATTGCTACATCATAAAATAAAATATAATGAAGTTAATTGTGGATTGAAGCAAGAAATTGAATACTTTTTGAAGGCCGGTGAATTGGTAACACGGGTTGGATGTCGCACAGAAGGATTAAAATATCTAAGGAATAAGCTTAAAACGAAAAAAGACGAACTTAAAATTTTATATAACGAATTATACTTGTATCGCGGGGTTTCGAATTCAACGAGTATTTTACACAAACTTGTATGCAAATTGATGGATCTGACCATTTCGACTGATTCTGCAGAAAGCTTAGAAGCCACGAAATGTATAGGTGAATTGGGATCTGCTGATTTAACAACGATGGTTTTAAAAAATGAAGAACCCCACGACGATCTTAATGCAAAACCTACGCACGTTGCTGCTGCTCGGATAATAACATCATTAATTCATTTTCTTGTGGACCAAAGTATTGATGTCGCATTTGCCGCTTCTGATGCACTATATTCAATTTTGAAATGCAATGAGGGCAGCAATGCTGCAAATAAGTTGATTCCTCATAGTATACCTTACTTAAAGCCATTTATATATAAGAAGACAATGCAAATAAATATGGAAGTTGATAATAAATTCCTGGAAGTAATTAAAAATGAAGACATTTGGTGTCCTGAGCGGATATTGGATCATAATCAATGGATAGTTAGTTTGACTACAGAAATACTAAATACCATCAATAAACCGGAATGGTATAAAACATTAATTCCGTTGTGTAAATTAAAAATAAGTTTTGCCGAATCATTACTACCCTTGCTGGTAAATATAATTGTAAAGGAAAATAACGTTTATTTTAAAATTATATCGGAATCGATCGCATTGTTTTTCGAAAAGCATTGGGATTTGCACTGGAATGGCAAAAACAGCAAGTGTGGTTTAGTTATGATGCAAAAGCCGACTGTAAAGTGTATGTTAACTGCAGTTCATTTTGTTAGGCTTCATAGAAACACTTTAAATAATGTTTCAAATTTAAAAACCAGCGTTGAACTACAAATAAATCATCTACACGTGGCTTTAGCGGCACAATTTTGTTCGGCGCATTTTTCAGCTATTATGTATGCAGAATTATGGTGTCAACGAGAAATAATTAAAAAAGCCAATGTATTGAACAACGCTTCTGTATTGGCTACAATCTGCGAGACATCAGATGATTCAAATGCATTAAAATCTATATTGAAAGAGGTAAGCAAGTGTAGCTTCCCTTGTACTGTTTCTTTTATTATTATTTTTTTGCAGACTTATCGTAATATTGGCGATAAAGATGCGCTGCTTCCTTGTCAATTGAGAGACCCATTTGATATTAGAGGCCAAGTTGAGGATTATATCGATTTAAACCGTTGGGATCTGGTGGCTCTTCACCACGACATACAAATGTCTGAGAGAAAATTACACAAATCCGACGATTATGCAACATCTTTATTAAATTGTGGCTTGTATGAATTGGCTACGAATAATATTTCCACAAGTATCCAATATGAATGTCTTTGGCGTTTGGGCCGTTGGGATGGTTTAGCTGAACGCGAACCGACTAACACTTTCGATTATCATTATTATAGTGCATTGAAGGCTCTGAATGATAATGATTTAGTAAGTCTCGGTGAATCTGTCGAAAGAGCAAGATCCGTTTTGTTAGAATCATTCAGGCATGAAAGCTCGGAAAGTTGTAAACATTTGTACAAATCTACGACGAAATTTCAGTGCTTGCAAGAATTGGAAGATGTTAAGAAAGCTGTAGCTACTGATAACTTTAAACACTTTTTAATTGATTGGCTAATCAAAGATTTTATTAATCCCAATGAGTTTAAGTATGTTGAGAGGATTCTGTCGCATCGCATTGCAATACTAAATATATTAGTATCTAATGATAACACTGAAGTAATAGATGATCTTGTTGATTATCAGTTAAAATTATCAGGTATGTACTTATTAATAAATACTTGCAAGTATTATTAATTATTTTTTAGGTTTAGCACGATTGCATGGAAATTTTAATGTGGCTAGAAGGTGTGTTGATAATTTGCAAAAGAACTTGAATATGGACGAATTATCAAAACATAAAATTACATTCGAGCATGCACAGATTATATGGAATATCCATCGACCTACTGGAATGTACATGCTGAAAAATTTGCTTAAAGAAGCCGGCGGCGATGAACGGTAATTTTAATTAATTAATTTATTTATTAAAAGTAATAATATTTTTTTATTAGATTTCTGTCGAAATCTTTAAAGTTATATGGGCACTGGTCAATTGAATCGAAATCGGAAACAACTGAATCAATAATATCGAATTACTTCTTAAAATCTATTGACTTGTTGAATAAATATCGCGAAAGAGATTCTTCTTCGGAAATAGTAGACGAAATATGTGATAGTTACGATGTATTGGCTTGTTTTGCGGATGAGAAATATCAAGAGATATTGGATTATATTGAGAGCCCTCTGTTTCAAGATAAAATTAAGAAAATGGAAACGTTTAAGAAATCAGAAGGTGAAGTGAAGAGTAAAACGAGAAGCTCTAATTACGATGAAAGAGCGGCTGCTATAACATATTCTAAACAGAGCAACATTGATGAAACAGAAATTGAAATTACTTACAAAGAAAAGAATAATTTTCTAGAACTGGCCGTTAAATATTACCTACTGAATTTAAAGTTCAGCAATAAGTCGAATATTAAGTTGTATAGGGTGATTTCACTTTGGCTAAATAATAAGTCCAATATTGAATTGATGGCAAAAATAAAAATGAATTTACCCAAAGTGCCAACCTACAAGTTGTTAGCTGTATTGCCCCAATTAGTGCCGCACATAACAAACAACGATGATGATTCGTTTGGACAACAAGTGAACAATTTAGTTGAAAATTGTGCAAAAGAGCATCCGCATCATGTTATACCTATAGTACTTTCGGTATCACATTCTGACAAAGATTCCGAATACTCGGATACATTTATTACAAGGAACGAACCTCGGACATTAGGAGCGCAAATGATGATAAAAAGATTGAAGAAAATATCTAAACTTACAAGAATAATTGAACAATTAGAAGACATTACACTTGCATTAATCCAATTCGCTTATTACAAACCTGATCTTTCCAAATTTAAGTCGCAAAATAAATTCTTTAGTATACCAAATTCGTATAAAATTAGAAAAATACGGAATTATGACGATGCATTATTTGTTACCTGCAATTTAGATATCAAGCCCAATTGTGATTATGGAAAGATAGTGGGTAAATTAAAAAAAAATGGTTTTGCATTTAGATTTTTGTAATAAACCTTTTGCACCCTTTTAGGTATTTATAAATACGATCTAGAATATAATTTAGTTGGTGGAATAAATGCACCAAAACGCATTAAATGCACAGGAACTGATGGAATAGCTAGAAGTCAACTTGTTAAAGGAAAGGATGATTTAAGACAAGATGCTGTTATGCAACAAGTGTTTATAATGTTGAACGAATTATTAGCTAGCAATAAAGAAACGTTTAATTTACGTATCAGAACATATAAAGTAAGTAAACTGTTTTAATGGATACATTAATGTAACTAATTTAGTTATAATTTTAGGTATTACCACTTTCGCAGCGCAGCGGAGTTTTAGAATGGGTCGAAGATTCAATGACCATTTTCGAATATTTAGAAGGTACAGGAAACAGACCAGGTGCACATAAAATGTATAATCCTGGTGACATCACACCCGAAGCATGTTACAATCAGCTGAAATCTGTAAAAGATTTGCCATATGATAGAAAATTGGCCGTATATAACAAAATTTGCAAGCAATTCAGGCCCGTATTTCATAAATTTTTTGAAACTACTTTTCTATACTCCACTGAATGGTACGAAAAACGTCGTGCTTACACGCAGAGTGTTGCAACAACTAGCATATGTGGATACATTTTGGGCTTGGGTGATCGACATCTCAATAATATACTGTTGGATAAAAAAACTGCGGAAGTTATTCACATAGATTTTGGTAAATATCTAATAGTATAAATATATGATAATTGAAATAATTGTTTTCTTCAGGTATTGCGTTTGAACAAGGAAAAGCCTTAAACACTCCAGAAACTGTTCCTTTCAGATTAACTAGAGATATTGAAAATGGTATGGGTATTTCAGGAGTTGACGGATGCTACACTAGGTATTTTTTTTTATATATATATGTTTTTACGCGATAGATATAATTTTAAATTTTAGTTCTTGTGAAAAAACCATGAGCGTCTTGAGAAATAATGTTAACACAATAACAGCTATTTTGGAGGTGCTGCTATATGATCCATTGTATATTTGGAAAATTACACCCTATCGAGTATTAAATTGTCAAAAGGAAATCAATGATGATCCTACCATTACATGTTTAGGTATAAAATATTTTTATATCATCATCATTTATATACATATATTTATTTCATTGTAGAAACTGCGCCAGTAAACTTAACTGCTGAAAGAGCATTAAGTAGATTACGACAAAAATTGCTTGGAATTGAATGGGGTCAATTTTATACTGTGGAACAGCAAGTGGCCAGACTAATTCAGGAAGCTAAGAATCCTGAAAATTTATCAAAACTGTTTTGTGGCTGGAGACCATATTTATAAGTATTTGTTATTAATGTTATGCGTTTTTTTAATAATATATTTTTTAATGAAAATCTTGATATATTATTTCAAAATAATTTATTAGTATTTTATCATGATACAAATATAAGCGTTTATGCTGACGACACAGTTATCTGCGGTCCGTCACTCTAGTACGCCGCACGTTATTAGACTTCTTCAGGTGGCCCTCGATCTATAGAAAGAATAGTTTGGTAAATGGCAGATAGACATTAATTCTGATAAAAGCATAGTGGTGATCTCCTTTTAACCGCAAGAGGCAAATATATGAGATTTTTAAATTGAATTGATCTTCAAGAGAAGAAGCAGCATAGCACGCTCTGCTGTCTCACAAGGAGAGGTATCTTTCTTTGACCAAAGGTCAAGTACTTGGGAGTGATCCTCGACCGTGGCATGTATGATTTTAAGGACGACCATCCTCTGCTTGGGACCACAGCGCAAAGTAAGGCACTCCGTGCAGGTTTTAACGCGTCATAGCTCGTATCAAACTGTCAGCTCTATCGAGATGCCTTACATCAAAGCAGTGATTAAGAGGAAGAATGGCGACAAAGGTTTTCGTCCACTCGAGTGAACCTCTTGGTTCGCGGCCCAATAAATTATGACAAAACCTTGCCATCTAGGCATAAGAGATTGAAGAGTATTTTAAATAAATTCCCGAGATCCAGGAGTCAGCAAAACTTCAGAAGTCACGTCTCAAGAGATAGTAAGGTATTAGGGTCTACTCGAACCAGAGATATCAAATTATTAACCATTACCAATGGTCACCACGACGCGTAAATGAAGAGTGAGATGTAAAAATCAAATAACAATAATCGAATCTGACACTACCGTCACCAGAAACATCATGCGCGTATCGTGGTATTTTATCAAACACGATTAATATGATATTGAAACAATTTACACTGTTATTGTCAATTTGTAATACAAGGAAGGTAAAACGTCAAGGTCATCTTACGATAAAGCTTCAGCTTAAAAACGGTTTATTTTTATTTCATATTGTCGATGTGATAAAAAAAATCATATATATGTAATTTTTGAAAAATTAAATTTATATTATGGTATAGACAGGGTCGCCAATCCAAAAAGCAGATAATGAGTAATTATGGTTCATTTCATTATAATAGAATAATTGGTTTTATTAGTAGATACACTTCTTGCGGCACCATAAATATTTAAAATGTTTTTTACTCCAAAAATGTTGCCTGCTCCTTGTAGACTTATATACTACTATATTCTTAGGACCGGCATGGCAGCTAGCGTGTGCGAGACCGTAATAAAAAGCCGCTTAAATAGGTGGTAAATATCTATTTATATTATTTCACCCACCGTCATCACTCTTCGGCCAATGGCCACACTTCATTTTTTTGGGAAAGCGCCAAACATTTTCCATGAAAAAGCCAAGCACATTAGAATATAGTTTATGCAAAATAAAATCCGATTTCAATGTAAACATTGTTAGTAAATAAAAATTTAAAATATTGCAGTTATTACAATTTGTATGACTGATATTAAAATGAACAAATAAAAATTGGCCAGAAATTATTTTTTATTGACTTAAATAAATATTTGACACATTAACAAACCAATTTGAACAAAATTCAATATTTAGATCCTTTATAAATAAAATTAAAAAAATCATTGTTTATAGATGCAATTATAATTTAAATAAATGAATTAAGATAATAAATTGAAAGTGGTTTGTATACACGTCTTTAACTTTTAAATGATTTTATACCAATAATTATAATATAATATAAAGGATTGTCAGAAAAATAACCCGATTTATATTATAAATAAAAATATCGAATATTTCTCAAGAAAAATAAACATAATATATATTTTTTGGAAATAAAAGAAAATAGCAAGAATATTAGATTGGACAAATACTGAATATGTAATAAACTCTTTAGAATACCATTTTTTAGATATATCCATAACATTATTTATTTACTTCTACATATACTAACACTTCCTTTGAATTAATAAAAATAAATCATTGCTCGCTCGATTTAACTCATACGTACATAAAAAGTTAATGTTAATTAGAAGCGACATATGCTATAATTGCAGACGTAAGTAACCAAGGAGGAAATTGTACAAAAAATAACAGGTTTACTTACGTCTGCATCTGTTTATCGACCTTTCAGAACATTTAATACCTCGCGCATGTCTATATCCAAGTTTTTCACCATAGAGATCGCATTTTTCAGTTCTTCTTTCAGTTTGTTCAAATCGGGAAAACCATCTTGCATATTCAATAATGTATAAAAATACATAGTCCACAAATCACTGTTCCAATACCTCGTGAATTTCTGAGCTATAGTCCACATGTTGTCAGGAGTTTTTTTAAGTACTATATACTTTTCAAATAGAAGAACGTGCGTGGTTGCTGCAAGACAAAATAAATCTGTATGATAACTCCAACGTCTGCCATCCCTCATTTCACAACAAATAAAGTTATCGGTGGTCACAGCTCTAGTAAATGTTGTACCTTCTGGATACAAAGACATATCGATGCTACAACCAAAATCAATGAGTTGTAACTGGATTGTATTATTATCGCGCAACATAACTAAAAAGTTGTCCGGTTTTATATCTGCATGTATAATCTTCACTTTGTGCATAGCTTGAATAATATCGATCATTTCAATGGTCAAATATATACAGAGATTCTGACTCAATTGTTTTCCACGTTTCGCTCTTAGTAAATTACTCAAGTCCAACAATGATCCGTATGGCGAATATTCGGACAGAAGCACCGACGTTGACTCATCTAAAATAAAACGATAAATAATTAAAAATATATATGAATTAATCAAATAAAAAACTTACTAAAATAGCCAACTTCAACGTTCATGAAACGATCCTGTAGAAAATGTAATTCAAGCGCAACCAATCTCGATTGCAATTCTCTGCATATATAGTATTCCCATCGGTTAGGAGGTTTCTGAATCTTCAAAGCAACAACTTGACCGTTCGCCCTATTTCCTTTGAAAACAGAACCATAAGTACCTTTTCCCAATAATTTGTCAACGATGAATCGGTCATTGCCTACATAGCATGCATCTTTTTTCACAGCCAAGCGAGGCGCACTATTCATAACAACGTAACCACGTCGATGTCGTCCCGGAAACTCAACATGATTTAAAAGTTTACTAATAACATCAGTTTTGAAAGGATCAGTAGGAGCATTTGGTAAAACTGGATAAGGGACGTATCCTTCCTCATGGTCGATAGGTGCTTCATCACTATACTCTTCTTCATTGTCATCAACTTCTACATCATATCTATCAGGCTGTGTATCAAATTCCATCAAATTAGCTAAAGATGATTGCCTAAGCGCTTCATTAACTTTTAGATTTTGTGAAAGATAGGCTCGGTATTTATCCTCCTCTTCAATTGTATCCAACGATTTAGGAACAGAAGGCAATGTCTTTGCAGTTGCACCACTTGTAGAACTGAAATTTAATGTTCACAGTAATATTATAAATAACTAAATGTTAACAATCTTACGATAGTTCCTCGTAAATCACAGACAGTTTATTGTCAGGAGGAAATAATTCCTTTTTTAATACAGATACATTAGCAGAATTAACCGCATTCGCTTCGAGATTCTGTTGCTTATTTTCAGGTGTGCTCACGTAAAATAAATTTAAATTGAATAATGTTGTATTTGTTGCATTCAAGTCAGATATACCAGGTGGAGCTGCAGCTAATCCGGATGAACTATCATCATCGTGATCAAACATAGCCAACCGTTTAGCACCATCAACGGGTTGAGCAGCTGCAGCACTATCCAAACCTCCCCTGGATCCGGTTTCCGCCAAATCATCATCTGTTAAAACTTTGAAAGGTGTCTTCATTGCACACGCTAAAATTTTTAAATACCATTTAAAATGTATATTAATAAAATTATAACTAATAACCTTTAGCCTGCATTTTTGGAATGGTTTGTAACATTTCTCCAGTTTCTTCAAATATAGGAAATGCTGATACTTGTGGCTTTTGTATGGGTTGCACATTAGATTCATTTGGAGACCAAATTTGGAATGAATGTTGCGAAGCTGTAGATGTTTCAAACGGGTTTATCTGTGGCCAATTGCGTGATACATTTTCTAACATTGGTGGCTGTTGAATAGGACTTTGATTTCCTAATCCAATATGTGGCGATCTCAATGACTAAAAACAAATTGAAATATTTATAAATGATACAGGGCATATATATATAGTATTATAAATTACTTCATTTTGATGCTGTATAAAACTTCTATGCGATTGCATATTATAACTCAACCCATGCGTATCCATAGATCTGTGTTGATGCTCATTATTCATGGCATGAGAGTTACTAAAAGTCATTAAATCTGCAGGTAGTTGAGGATAAATGAGTCCACTGTTGCCATCCTGAATTTGATTTATTTGTTGTGAATGGATTGATTCATGCATACTGAGATGAGGGTGGTGTTGGTTTTGCTGTGGTTCATGCATACTGACTTGAGAGTGCTGGGTTTGTTGTGGTTCATGCATACTTAAATGTTGGTTTTGGATTGATTCATGGATACTTAAATGAGGCAGGTTACTATGGTTGGGTTCTTGAATATTTAAATGAGGCTGGTGATTTGGAAGAATTTCTTGCATATTATGATTTGTTGGTGATTCATGTATTTCTTGCATGGATTGATCCATTTCATCACCCATTATGCTCTGCACTGCTTGTTCAGTTTCCATGTAGGGATTGCTAAGCCGAGACCGAATTAAATAACGTCTGGCTCTCACTTCCTCTGGGCTGTATTCCGTCATTGGATCAATATACACTTCTTCCTTACAGTACATGGGTATTTTACTTGGATCATCATGATCAGGAAAGCAAATGCTTACTTTCCATTCAGAAAAATCTTGATGAGTGACAGGAAAAAAGTTGGCTGGCAATCTAATACCCAATAATTCAGGTGAATCATTGCCATCATCCTCGTGGACTGCAAGCAAATAATAATTAAAAATATGCTTATAATAAAATGGATATAACCTGTCGCATTTACCTGTAAAATGTGATACTTTATGTGGTGCTGCAGCTGATCCTTTTTTACTAGAATTCGTCCATACGCCTGGTTTCATCATATTTTCTTTGGGGGCATCTCGTTTTACAATTGATAAAATACTTATTGGAGGTGCTCCAGCACCTAAAACAACCTCAGATTGATCGTTATATACTTGGACAGATGTATTCGATCTAGGTGCAGGTTCTGTAGAAGGTAATACTCCAGGTGTAGCGGATGTAGCAGTTCGAACACTACCAACTCTACCCGGTCTTATTGGTTTCAACATGGTCAACGCTTGTCTTTGTTCATTTAATCGTGATTCGTCCACACCGTTTATGACTTGTTGACCAGCAGCATATACCATGCTATGTTGAGCAGTAATGAGCTCATCTAAGGGTTGAGCCATTTCATTCATGCCCAATTTGAATATCATATTTGCATTCCGAAAATCTCCAGTTGCTTCATAGTAATATGCCCAACCTTTATATAATTCAGCACAACCTTTACATATACCTTTGGAGAATAACATATGATAGAATTCAATAGGATTTTGCTGCATATCAATCTAAGGAAATATCAATATTAATAACATTTAGTAGATGTGAAAGTATAAATACTTACAAATTTATTTAAGATTTTACAAAATCTGTTATCATTTATATATCGGTTGTCATTTTCAAATTTACTAACACAATCTTCCAATATGGGAAACACATTACTTTCATGTCCATTCTTAAGAAAAACTTGATCTATCCAGGATATGTATTGATAATAATTGGCCAAAGGATCATCCCCAGTGTATGTACGAATGGCATTTTCAAATTCACTTAAATCAAAGTACATCAAAATATAAGTACCACATTTTTTTAAAACTAAATCTACATACGAAAAGTAAATAGTTCTTAGTAATAAAATTAATAGTTTAGCAATTGTTTTAAATCTGCATATCCATTAATCAAGCAATCATAATTAAATAACCCCTATTGGAGCAGCTTTATTACAAAAGGATAACTCACGTTTTCTGCTGCATCAAATCCTGCTGAACCTCTGGATTATGCTGGGCTTGCAAAGCAACCTCAAGTTGTGCTACATTTCGTCCACCTCGTAGGGGTTGAATATTTTCTTTACTTGTATCAAAATCCATCGTCCTCAACGAAGTTCGCAACTGTCAAAACGGTTGGAGCTTTTGCACAAATCGACACACGGTGAGCTACATTCGCTTCGCCAACCCCATTTGATATAATAACAAAATTATAGGAATGACGTTAAATCAACTGTTGTTGTTAACACTACTGCACGTTTCTTTCACAATTTTAGCAAATATCAACACAAATGCCGGATTTTGTCTACTGAAACTTAATGACAATGCATACCAAGTACGAACTGAAGTTGGAACATATTTTTTGAATGTTGTATTTGTAACGGAAAAATATTTAATATTATATTTATCATTGATATTTCCATATAAAGTATATGATATGAAATATCATATCGATTAAGCAGTTTTTGAAGCTAAATTATATAAACAAAAATACAGCAATAACACAACGAAGGTTTAAAAATTGGCAACACTGTACCTTAACACGGCAAATCAGAATAATATAAACGTTTTTTTATAGTGTTTCGAAGAGAAGAGTTAATGAGAGAATTGATTGATTATACTTAATATATCTTCCAATCTAGGCAGATGTAGAAAATAGGGGATGTGAAAGTATACAGAATAATTTTAACTCTACTAATTTGTTTATTATTTAATTCATCGTAATTTATGTACTGTTTTTTCAAATTAAAAGTAAAAAGGTACGTGCAATAAGTACTATTTTTTGTCATCTTTTTCAACTATTGTTATATTTATAAACTAATGTGAATTCTTTTCATCCTAAATTTCGCTCCAAGCGCAAGTTTTCCTTGCTGCGGCCCTGCTTATTAATAAATATTTATTTCTTCTTTTATGTGTCGTACGTTTATTATTATATCAATTATTAATATTTTTAAATACTCAAATAAATGTTTATTGTAACAAAGCCTGTAGAATTAGTTCTTCACATGTTTTAAGACCTATAGGTATCTTGTATGGATGTTATTTAAAAAAAAATGATTAAAAATAATATAAATCTTTATCATTGTCGTCAACATTTTTTCAATATGATTGACGCTTCATTAATCATGACTATATAAACCCATAGTTAAAATATTCAATATATTATGCATAAGATGTTCAATTAAAAGGTGAAAGATTTTTTAAAGAAAAATTACAAAGTATAATTAGTTTTTTTTTTATTAATATATGTCGGAGCACGCGTACACACCTGATCAAACATCTTATGTGTTGGTACACAAAGAGACAATACTATTGAAACCAAATATTATAATTACTTTCAAATTATTTGCGGACCTCAGCGCGAGACAATACCATCGTTGTCAAACATCATTGTCTTCGCGCTGGGTCATGTTGATATTCCATCAGGATCACGTGAATATTTAGATCTGTCCAAACACCAGATATTTGCTTATTTGCTGTTCTTTTATAATAATTGCGACCCAATTGGGTCGCAGCTCAAGACAATAGGACGAGGATAGAAAGAACACTATTGTCTTCATTATTTGTTTATTAAGTACACGCACACATTCGGGAATCTTCTAGAAGGTAGGGGATTCCTCTGGAATGGGTGTGAGGGAAACAAGGCAGCAGAAGGACCGGCATAGAGACATTCAGATAGAGACATTGAGAGAAGAATGATCAGAGAGTTGCCAGAAGGGTCGCTGGGCTTGGATCTCTAGTCCTAAATTTGTAACAAAGACTTCTCCACACGCGCCTAATCGGAATCAAATCCTGACGCTCCGACATATATAAAGTAGAAACCGCATTGGATGTAATGTATACTGTCGAGTCCTGAGATAGATTTTCTCTTTAGACACCGTGGAATTATTTTGTTGGTTTGTCGATGTGGAGTCCCAGTGGGTTTTTAAGGAAATACTAGATAGAAGTCGGTGTTTAAAATAGTTATTTATTTAACACTTAGATGTACGAGTTCTTAATCTAGCTTCAAGTTGCTACAAGCATTGGTTGCTTCTACAAAGAGTGAGACTTGGACTACTTCAAAGTATCACTAGGACTAGACCGTGTCTAGGGCTGAGACTAACTTAAAATATAAAAGTGCCGCCTTAAATATAAAAAGGCGAGCTGAATACAGAATCATAGAGTGTACATTATCGAAGTATAATAATTAATGGTATACAAAGAGTTCAGTGACTCCGCTTTGGCTAGACGAAATACTCTTATGAGAGCTAGTAATATTATTCAATCAGTATTAAAATAAACAATGATGATAAACAAAGATTGGCTGCAAATACGTATCCGTTTGTATATTTTGAGGATACGTGACAATAATAAGGAAAGAATTCGTAGGCCACCCAAATATTCATAACAATCATTCAATGGATGATATTAAAATGGTCAGCCATGACAATACCGTGAAACTTTTCTCGATACATTGAAGTGGTTATAGAGAATCACTTTTTTCAACAAAAATATGAATTGGTTGATTTGATGATCCAACGAGGATTGAAAATCAGAAAATTACTGGGCTGAGTGAGTGGCACCCTCATCTTTAATACTGCGATTTTGTATATTTCCGTCACAGTGGAAGGCGCAGATTATCCACGTAAACCGACCGACTACTACAAATACTTTCAAGATTCGTCCGAGACTTCGCAGTTCAACTGTATAGAACCGAAGAGTTTGAAAAATGTCTATTTTATTTTTTCTAGTGAGGAACTAGTGGTGTTACAAAGAAGAAGAAACCGACGGACTACTTTGGTCAATTCCTACAGACTAATCAACCTTATACCTATACTCTCAAAACTGTTTGAGAAGGTACTGCTGCGAAGACTACGTTCCTAGCTGCTGGAATACCTGCATCGTGTAGCGGTTCAGAATAAAGGTATTTTTCCGCCACTATCACAGGGGTTTTTATAATATATGCCATCACATGTACTGCACAAAATTAAGAGGCAACAGCTTTGGAACACCACAAACAGATTTCAAGTAAGAGGAAGCAGCTAGAAATAACAACCAGACTATGAGATCTACGGGGATCTGTTTTTCGGTTTAAATTCAATACCGTAAAAGAAGTTACCAATGGTATTCCACAAATCAATCTTACATCACCTTGGAAAACGCAAGAGATTCAAACCTCAAGATCTGCCAGACCCATAAAACTAAATTGAGACATTTTGTACATGTGTGTGCATGTGTATGCACGGCAATCCAACTAAGATTGGTTGCTGGACTAATGCTAAAGCTTATTATTTTGTACTAGATACATTCACACTCTCAAAGCTAACTTCGAAGCTATATTGACAACATTATTTTTGCGAAAATTCGATATGGAGCTGGAACTTGATCAAATATCTTTCCATCAAAGATAAATATAAGCTGATTGAGTTTTTCATCAGCTATACTAACGGCGTTACTACACTTGTACAGTGACAGAGTACTTGTATTGTTCCGATCTTAAAATCAGTTGCACCTAGATCCATCCACTCAAACTATAGACCAAATGCATTAACATCTTGTGTAAAGAAAATACTAGTCATTGATTAAGACACATCTAGATAAATGGTGCGAAACTAGGAAATCCTACTTTAATGGATTTAAAGGATTGTGGGGCTCAGGATAACATAGCTATCTCTTTTGCTCAGAATCATCATGATGGATATTCTAAAGAGTAGAATTAATATTGGAAAAGACTATATAATCAAGAGTATAATACTAAATAAATTGCGTACGCTGAGTGGAATCCGCTTGTGGGGGTAAGCCGTGGTTCATAAGACTCTGCCTTACCAGACTGTCAATAACATGTTTCCAGAGGTCCCTGTCCCAACCTCTCTGGACCTTTTAATAAGAGGAGGACGTAAGGCCATTTTAAATTGAATTCAAAAATCTGGATGCACAATTTAAAGTTTTTTAACTTATGCCACGTATTATTTTTTTTTTATTTTCACCCTTAATAAATCTTTTAATCTAACCTCTCTGATTTATTTAATTTCAAATCAGTTTAATAATGGTATATTTATTTAATATTTTACTTTTGAATCTATAACGTATACCTATAACAATTTATTTACTTTATCGTTATTGGTACTTTTATTATTATTGTTTATGCTGACATTCATTATTTGTCTCATGTTTAAGGATTTTGTATATAATTAGACATAGACTGGCTACATAAACCACGTAGTGCGAGCTAAATCTATATAAAGGGGAAGAAACAGAAGAATAACTGTACAAAGACAGAGAAGATAAAATAATCTGAATTTTATCAATTTCCTAACGTTAGATATATGTATTTTAATTTAATTTATTAAGAGCTTTGCTACACTTAGCAGCGTCCAGTTAATGCCTTTATGCCAGTCACTGTTATTAAAGCAATTATAATCTTTAACTCTATGGTCAGAGTACTTAGGCTGTGCGATAGCGAATGGGTAAATTGAGTCAGCGCGGCCAAGAGGAAGCAAATTTTGAAAACTTTGGGAACCACTGGTTTATACTGTCAAAAGACCCTACTTGCAGAAATATATTAGAAGTAAATTTATATATAAAACAACGCGTAATAATATATTGATTATAATAATAAACACAAGTAATACAGTTTTTTAGAACATGCGTTTGTCTGTAGGCATGTCATCTATCGGTATAAAAACAAAACAGTAATCACTTTTGTTTATAAAATTGTAACTATATAGAATATATATATATTCCTAAGAAATGAAAATAAAAAATATGATACATTTCAATAATTTAGTAAAGTATCGTGTAATGTGTTTTTGGTGATAGTCCGTCTAATTAAATGTCAATATATTGTAGTGATAGTGTACAGAAATGCATGAATTTAATGAAGTAAAATGACCTTGAGTCATTATCTGGTGGGTTGTGGCTTAATATGAGGATCACTTGATATTTTCTAGTTCTTCAGAATTTGGTGCGACGGAAAATCGATACTCCAGTTAGATATTTAATGATGGCACAGTTCCCGCGCGTTTTATCTATCCAGAGCCACGTAGTTTCTGGATATGTAGGAAATAAAAGTGCAACATTCCCTTTGCAAGTAAGGCTAAGAAACAACGAGAATATATATATTTCAATTAGATAAAAGTAGTTATTTTAACTATGAATGTAGTATCATAACATCTGACATCTGTCATTTCAATGAATTCACACAATTTTCTTTTTATTGTATACCTCATAATCAAATTTATTCAATAACAAACAAAATTATAGCTATCCTTTGATAGTTTAAGTTATCTGGATTATATAATTTTGTTAACGAGATATCAATACTTTATAACCTTTTTAAGTTTAACATTAGGTGTAATATACATTGAAAATAACTATGAAATTGTTGATTATACCACTAGTTTCATTTATTTTTTAATAACTATTTGTAAATTGATATTTACAAACTGATAAATATTGTTCATGTTACTACGAACACAAACATTATTATGCAATTCCCTCTGTATATTATTTTCTTCGTGCTAATAAGAACTTATATTTAGAACTAAGACATAGGAAAAAAACGAGGATATTTTATTTTTGGTAGCAGTGAATTATACAGAATAAAAACTAGAAAAATATCTTCTGATTATAAAAACATGTATAATCATAACCGTTGTAAATGGCAGCGGCAAAGTGAATTTTTCTTATGCAAACTGTAGATTGCCAAAAACTATTAGGAATGTATCACAGGTTTAATTTTAATGAAAATAAAATCTACGTCGCATATATATTTGATTCATTTTGTATTCTATGGATGCTTACATTAAGTAAACTAAATATGATCCATTTAACTTAATAAGAATACATTAATTGTTTCGTCAATTTTTTATCCTTTGCTGTACATAATATGCCGGCGTAATACTCTTTGCCGCTAACATATACACAAAATATGAATTTATTTTATAACGGGTTTATTTACTTATTGTACTATCTCTATTATAAAACAATAAACAAAGGGTTATAATTTACATATAAGAAATATAAACAGAAGTCTATACTGTCATGTGTCACGGTGTCTAGAGAAATTTTAAGTTTATGGAAAGAAGTAACTACAAATATATTTACTAAGGAACATATTTTATGCATTATTATAGTATTTTAAACTACTAAAAAAAACACAAAACTTTCGTATATTTGAATAAAAACACTGTTAATATATTACAGCAACGTAGTCAAAACACGTACTCATTTATGCAAATAGCACATGTTTTTAATTAGTACGTGATCCGTTTGTTTTTATAAAATTTACATATCAACCTTGTGCAAAACTTATGTCGGATTAAGTTTTAATGCCATAATTTCTTTAACAAACAAAAAAAAATGCTAAGTCAAAGATTTTATAAAATATGACTTTTTATATTCAATACAGGATATTTAATAAAAATAAATACTCTATACATTGTATTATGCATTAACATAATTAAATAAACATGTTATATTCTTACGTTTTGAGAAATGTATCTCATTCATATAATTCATTTTGCAACTCCTATTGTTATTTCAAGATATATTCAAGAAATACTAAATGACCGGTCAAAATGAACTTTAATAATATCGTTTAACATATCTAATACCCAATACTTCCCTAAAAAAATATTATGAACTCATGATATTCCTGACTTTAAACATCTTGTATTTCTTTCCAAACTATCCAAAAGCAGTTTTGATGCGTTGGATTTCTACAATTTAAAATCTATATCAGCGTTCTTCAACCTATTTACAACCCGTTGATATACCAACAAAAAAACAATAGTTAGTAAAAAAAATAATAATTTATTGTTATAAAATTCACTGATGAACATCACTTTCACTTCCGGATTCTTCGCCTTTGTCTTTTTTTTTTTTGGGAGAGGAAATCTTCAGAAAGAGACGCGCGGGTGGAGTCGCGGTACTGAGGGATTTCTACCCACTAAAACCTCTCCCCCTTCTTCGCCAATCATCCAGGACCTGTCACTTTTTGTACATTTCACTGCGATGTTGGTTGTTAACTTCGCCTTTGTCTAGAAGCTCATTCCGTATTTAGTTGAAAATCCCACACACCGATTCTATAATTTTATTATGGGTTATAATATTTTTTTTAGAAGATATAATCAATTTATTATATCTTCATAATTCATAAATTTATATACAACAGTAAAACAACTTCACTGAAGATCCTAATATCAATAATCCGTAAATAATTACTTCAGAATAGTATGCTGTTCCAATTACAATAATCCATGTAGACTTTTCACACTATTTTTTATCTCAAAATAAATATATTTTGAGAATTTGCTCAAAACAAAAAAAGTTCTATTATCTAAAATTCTAATGAACAAAAATTACGTAGTCACAATTTTGAATTATACAAAACTGACCCTAACATATTATTATTAATATTTAACACGTGAACTATCTTTAAATATTTTTAATCGCATCAAAAAATTCACTGCAATTTAGATCACTATTAAGTTATGCATTTTCTTTGCAAGTTTTTTATTTACCAGAAGCTTCAATTTCAGACTTAGTTAATTCATTGTTGTTTATATAAGTAAAAAAATCTAATCCGCTAAAACAGTTTTATCATATTTCAATGTAAGAAAGGTCGAGTCATAAAACTTTATAAAATATCTTGCTTTTGAACTGCATTTATATTCCGTAGTTTTTAATTTTTACCAAATAACCAGGACAAAATATTTTTTTCAAACCGGAACAGTCTCGGTTAAACTAAGACTACTATGGTAAGCCTTATTATATGTAAGACTTCACCTCTTTTTGAAAATAGTCACTTATTAAAATTGGTTGTATCTGCTTAAACAAAATCACAATCATTAATGCTTTCTTAAGTCTTATTATAAGCTTTCTTAAGTCTTATTATAAGCGTTGACTGCTTCTCCAAGAACCGCACTTCTTTAAAAATCGTACTCTAAAAGTAATGCTTTTTCTGTACGCTCTTAATTTTTAGATAAAAATCGTCGACATTTAGCGTGCTTCTGGAAGTATTTTTTCTCATAAAATCATCGCAAATTATGCTCCGCATTTTTCATATCAGGCATCATTTTTTTATATGAAACTACAAAAATTAGGTGATATTTTGCGAGATTTTATCTAGTGTTTTAAAATATAGTAACAACGGGATTAAGGATAAATTTATAAAAATTTATTAAACTCCTCAAATGAATCAATAATAATTAAAACCTTTAAACTGTCAAAAATGATAAAATATTAATTAGTTGACTCCTTTCATTTTTACTACCGTTAACTAAATTAAATATCTGGAAATTCATATTGATATAGAAAATCAATTAAGAGCGACGACGAGGGTACAAATTTATAATTAATTTAGGAAAATGTAAAGAATGGTGATGGGTATTTGAATAAAATACAAAGAAAATATTAAGAAAAATGTATTTATTGTAATATTTTTTTTACATAACATAAAGTCTAATTTAACTGAAGCTGCAGGAATTTATGTTATAGGATTTTGGTTGAAAAGGCCTCGGGTCATATTTATTTCACGAATATAAGTTTTCTAATAATATAATCATTTTAATGTACGTTTTTTAATATTGCGATCAGTGGTTAACAACCCGTAGTTCGCGGGTGGTTCTCAAAATAATTAAAATATATTTGCAGATTTCCTGTTTATTAAAAGATTTATGAGTAACAACCTATTTCTTATTACCTTTTATTGTCATATAGAATTATTGTGTTATTTTTTGTTTGTATTATTTTATTTTCGGTGGGTATTAATTTATATTCCTGTTTCTAAAATTTTAGTTATTTTCTTGTGGTGGTTGATTGTCTTTCAATCGATTATTTGTGTTTGTTATATTATGTAACTTTTATTTTTTTTACTTATTCTAAATTATAATTTAATATTTCATTATATTCTGGTTTTAATTATCTTTAAATGTTTTATTTATTACCGATTTTCTTTTGCAAAGAACTGCTCTTGTTCTATTTTTATACAACTATACTTCGCTATAACGTTCTTTTTAATTAATGCACTTTTTCGGTTTATGACCCACAATGTTGTGTGGTAAGTATTTTTAATAGGAAATAAAAAGAAAATGCAATTGAATTTGTATGAGTTTGTATCAAAATAATTGATTCATTCTACGACTTTTCACTTTACGGCCAACTTTTCCGGAACGTATCTAGGCGAGGTGTACACATATAAAAGTAACGCTTTCAATCGTTTGAAAATACTTCGCGCTAGCAAAACGAGACAACAAAAGCTTTAAGTTTATAGACCAGGTATAAAAGATTTAAGTATAAAAGTTGATCGAGTACATTTTTAAGTAGAAAAGTCGAACTATAGAACAAATAAATAAAGCGCTTCTGGTATGATATATAAAATTTGATATCATTGAATCATCAATTCTTCTAGCTGAGTAGAATGTGTAGTCTATCAATATATTATTTACCGCCCAAAAAATCCCAGGATATTATAAGATCTAATTTCCGGAAGAATCGACAAATGTCTACTAAAATCAATCTTGCTTTAAGGCTGCTCCTTACTAAATCGAAAATTAACATCCATTACATATTTATATATTTTATCTACAAAAATTAGTACTTACACATTTTTTTTTGCATTGAGCCATTTATAAAATATAAAGCAAAAAATGCAAAAAAAAGCTCAGAATATAGTTTACTCAAGATTTGAATAATTTCTCTTTTCGATGCAAAACAATCTATTAGTTGCTCATATCTGAGTTCGGCTCTCTCAATGTTTTTAATAGATATAATTTTGAAAATATAGGTATTCACAACAAAGAGGCTGCCCCGGCACTAGTTCGCGCCTCCCAGTTTAGAAACCGCTAATCGAAAGTAAAGTGTACGGTACGATGAACGTGAAGTACGTTTAAGTGAACGAAAGTTGCGGGTGTACCAATAAATTATAAATGTCTATTCATTGTGTACGCGCAATTAAATAAGCGCTAATCTTCAAAATATATTATACCAGAGGTTTTAATACCATGCACCAATAATTATACATTAAGTTATGTTTGGTGGTACATTTTGACAAATAATGATAACCGTTTTATATGGGCTGCTGAACATGTTATGAAAATTGTTAAACTCATCATTAATTGGAATATTATTGAATTTGGAAATTTGAAAATCTTATTCTGCATTATAATTAGTATAGACTTTGGAATATATTTCAACTATTTAAACATTTTTCTTCTTTTTTTTAGATTTTAGGTTTTGAAGTAGACACAATAAATTCGGTGCAATTCTGTAATCATACCGGCTATGCAGCTGGGGTCAAGGGTCAAGTTCTAACTGATAAGGATTTGGGTGATTTGGTAGAAGGTTTAGCAGCTAATAATTTAGATAAAAATTATACTCACCTGCTTACTGGTTACATTGGTTCACCGGCATTCCTGAAACGTATTTCTTCATTGGTGATCGATCTAAAAGCTAAAAACAAAGAACTTATTTACGGTAGATTTGCTGGAAACAAGTTAAATAGTATTTGCATCAGTTTTATATTTTAGTTTGCGATCCTGTAATGGGAGATAATGGCAAAATGTATGTACCTGCAGAATTATTGCCTATCTACAAAGACGTTGTAATACCTTTAGCAGATATTCTAACTCCTAATCAGTATGAAGTTGAGCTGTTGACAGACAGAAAAATAAAAACAGTTGAAGACGCCTGGAAATCTATCGACATTTTACATGAGAAAGGATGCAAGACGGTGTGCTTATCGTCTAGCGAATTAGGGAATGACGGAAACCTGGTGGCGTTAGCCAGTACAATCAAAGGTAAAACTTACGTGGAGATTGTAAATTTGATCCAAAATCCACGGAATTATCTGCAACAAATAGAAAATTAAATTATTTCAGGAGGACGCAAACGAGTGATAATGTCTATGCCAAAACTCAACGCAACTTTCACTGGAACTGGAGACTTGTTTGCTTCGTTGCTATTGGCTTGGATGTATAACACCAATGATATTCAGCTTGCTATGGACAAAACAATTGCAACAATACAACACGTACTACAAAAGACATTAAAATACGCTTCAGGTAAAAATATAAAGTCAATATTTAGATTCTACTGTATATATATTTCCAAAAAAAAAAATGTGTATGAATTGTTGTCATTATTAAATTACTATAATTCATTAATTTTCAATATGTTTGCATATTTTTGTTTTATTTATAGATATTGGAATTTCGCCTGGATCATTAGAATTGAAACTAATTCAGTGCAAGGAAGAGATTCAAGAACCTAAGGTTACAGTACACTCTAAGCTAACTTAACTCAAGCTGTCAAAAGTTTATATTGCTGATTTAAACACTTAATAGCTTAAATGTCTTCCAAACTGACCAAACATAAAATAAATAGACGTAGATATATATGAATTGTGTTAATTTGCTTGTATATAAATAAAAACATCGACTTTATTTCCTATGGTTTTTAATGTCTTTTTTTTACATGTACACTCTAAACTAATAGTAATACAAAAATATTATGTTGTTATATTTTACCTGAAAAATAAATTAAATGGAAACAGAATAAAATTATTTCAAGTGGAAATATTTAAATATAGAACATTTTAACAGTTATTTTCGTATGCAGAGGAAACAATAAAATCATAATCAATTATAAACTGCCTTCCCACACAATTAAATGATCCTATGTAAACATTAATAAGATTATTTTTTAGTATGCATTATTTAGTAAAAGTATGTACAATTAAAATAGACATCGTATATATTAGCACATAATTGATTTAAAAGAAAACAAACTTTACGTTGTTTTAAATTTCGTGATAATATTAAATAAAAAATAAACTACATATTCATTCCTATGATAATTCATTAAAAATAAATTAGTTATATACACATTCAAATACTTTAAGAATTGTTGTGTAAGTCTAAACACGATTAATTCAATTGCAAATAAAAAAATTAACGAGGTATTTTATGAAATTAAAATTTATAATCAATTCAGAAACGTGTATTTTTATCAATTTTTTTTTAATAGCAGAAACAAGATATACACGAATCGTTAACAGGTTAAAACTTAGATCAAGATTATTAGTATGGTTTCAAAATATTATTTATTTTAACAGGCCGCCTAAATTTCCAAATAAATATTATGAAGTGTGAGGATTAACTATCAATGGATTACCAAATATTCTTTTGTTATCACTTCATGCTTATGTTACTAAATTAATATATAGTGCTTATATGTAAATGAATGAGCATATTCATAATTTAAAACGTGTGTCATCCCTTGAATGTACAAAGAAATACATGAAAAACGTAAATATTACAAGCGCTCTTATAACCTAAGACGCATCTCGCACACAATCATACACACTTAAAAAAAAGTGGAAAAAGAAGAAAATACAATAAAAATATTATGATATATACCTATAAGTATTCTGTATAGAACTATTGTGTATTGGGACTGTCCGTTCCGCTTCCACTATTGTTCGAACTCTCCTTGGCTGCAGATAGTCTGTCCCGCCGGTTACTCTTACTCAAACCAGCAACTTCTTTCAATAATCCTTGAATACGGCCGTTAAACATCTCAACTTTACTATCGAATTCTTTCTGCGCAGTTTTCATCTTACTTCTCAACTCGTTCTCTGTAGTAAAATGTTTAGCCTTTAATTCAGTGATCTGGAACATACAGCAAAAGGCACACGCAATGTTAACTAACGCATAAAGTCCAGTAGACATAATTACCATTTTATCTTTACCAAGTAATTGTGCATCTTTCATACTTAGCTGTTTTTGCATACTTGCTATTTGTTCTTTCAACTGTGTCATAGCGACCATGTGATCTGAACTATTCGGATCAAGTTCTGCTCTGATCAAACCTGGGCCGGTATTATTTCTTGCTATTTTTGCTGGCGTTTGATCATTATCTAGTGGTGGGGCTTTTGTCGGATCAGGTCTTTGCGGCCGCTTATTGTGGGAACGGGATCTAAGCAAACGATATCATAAATAAAACTTCATTTAACATACACTATACGTACTTGCTATCCTTATTTGGTTTACTAGAATGCCTCATTTGCGATTTAATGTGTCTTCTATCAGCATCTCCTTGTTTTGTCTTCGCCAAAGCTCTTTTATAAGATAATGTACAAAGCCAACACAACAATTTGCCGTCAACCTAAAATACGACACTCATTACTTGATCCACGCCAAGTTTTGGAAGATATCTTTACCTTTTTATCGTCATCGTGTCTATCAAAAGCACATTTTTGTTTGCATTGTTCGCAGTTGACTGGAGGGCCATACTTGATTTCAGAGTTTGTGCATCTCTGGCACTTATTCCCAATGAAAGCGGCAATAATATTGCAATATTCGCATGCTGTAGGCTTACCGTAAGACTTTACATTTTGTTCACATTTTTTACATATTGTACTTGTACTGCCCTTCGACGTTTGTTGGAATTCCGAGCGACAATACGTGCATTTCACCACAGGAAAAGCTCCACGGCATTCCTAATTAAAAATCATCAAATTTCATAGCCAATTAAAACAGAAATAAACAATGGGTGAAAGTTGTAAATAATAACTAGCAGTAAAAATATAATTAAATGATCACATACACCCCCAGCCATACTGATTATAACTCATTAATAAAAAAGATGGCATTTTACTGGCATTTTTTTTTCTATTCACTTTGTGAATGTAATCAGTAGATATTATTCATTTTAATCATTTATAATCAAATCTATATAAATAAAAATAACATGCTATAAATAAAATCGAATTCAATATGCCTAAATTTAATTTTGAAGAAATAAAATGTAAATAATTAAATATGCATATGTGTTGAAGAAAGTCATCAATATGCTGAGTATAACAGTAAAAACATTCGTGATAGAGTAGATAATGGCGATACAATTATATTGACGCATTCGATATTTTCGCATATAGTTACAATGTAAAACGAAGGAAATTAATATCCGATGTAATTAAAAATAATTTTCGAATAAAGAAAATCATAAACATAATGATGTTGAGGAAAACCTTCATAACCTAGTAAAATTCACTTACTTTACACAACTGTTGGCCGGACGATAATTCCTCAAATGGATGTCGCGAGAAGCACCTCGAACACGCAAATAATAAACTACTCATAATTACGTTTAGAAACTTTTGAAATATAAATCAACCGCACTTGAGTACCTGTTGTTTAAAACGCCGAACAAATCCTACTGTTTTGACATCAGAAATCACTGGTCGAACAAACGGAACAAACTATCATCTAAAATGGCCGAAATACACTTGTACCAACCTGATGCAATGATTTATTACTAAAATATACGGAAATTATTTTAAACTTTTCAACATAATTTTAATGCAATTATAGAAGATGAGACAAAACGCAGAAAGCTTGCGGTTACGAAAATATAATATTTAAATATTTACTATTTGCACTGAATTAAATCAAGATGCAAATATAGTATACTGTTAAATAATAGACGGATAAAAAGTCACATCTGTTGAGTCTTTAATTAACATGAATATTGGATTATTTAATCAAGCATCGAAATGGATATTCTCTGAACTATTTAGGTTTAATTCCATTTAAAAATACATATAAATCAATTCTTAATAAAACAACAAAAAGTAAGAAAATAGTTCTATTACAGTCTGTAGGTCTTTTCAATTATTTCAATGGTATATAAACAAGCATGTATAAGCAATATGTAAAACTACACTAGTACAATTTAATGATTTATGTCCTATTGTAATGTTTTTTCTTTATTTGTTTCCTATTGTTGTATCCGACTGATAAGAAGTTTATATCGCTGCTCTGCGACCTAATTGAAACACCTCATTCATATGAAGATAACAAAGCAAGACGCAGAGCGGACAAATCTCATCGACTCAAACTTAGAATAGAACGAATAGCTTCAAATACATTCTGAAGGAAGGAGCATAGTTCTTCATTTAAAACATCATCAAGAGTATAATATAGATTGTATTAACTAATAAAATTATTTAAACAAATATTTGGAATTATTTAAAATGTCCAACCCTCGAGTCCAAATTCCATCCCTGGGACATGACACGATATACAAAAAAAAGGAGCTTGTGTTATGTATAACCATTATTGTTAGTATTGTTGTATCTTATGTTATATCTGTATGTTTATGTTTTCAAGTTTTACCCAAGATGCAGAATTGTTAGTGAGAGGGAGAAAATATAAAA
The DNA here is from genome assembly GCA_963457615.1 of Nicrophorus investigator. NCBI lineage: Eukaryota > Metazoa > Arthropoda > Insecta > Coleoptera > Silphidae > Nicrophorus > Nicrophorus investigator. Next base: position 17,140,827 of record OY735140.1, on the reverse strand, counting down.
CTTGGAATGATTTAAAAACTTCATTATTATTCAGATTTGGTCCAGTTATTGACATAGCTTATTGGAGAATTCAATTATATCTATGCCATCAAGAAGATAACGAATCAGTCTATTCATTTTATTATAAAATTAATAATATTTCGAATAATGTTAAAAATAGCATTCATCATACTTTTAGTTCAGATATTGCAGAGAGACATAATGAATTATTGGAATTAGAACTATTAGAATATTTTAAACTAGGTCTTTTACCTCAAATTAGAGAATTCGTAACAGATAAGAATCCAAACTCGATAGAAATTGCATTAAAATTTGCAGAAAATAAAGAAGAGTTAATTCAAAAATATAAACGCCAGGACCAATTGTATATAGAATCAAGTATGTTTGAAAAGATGTTTGATCAACCCAACAAAAAATATGATCAGGAAGAATCAATTAATGAAAATTATTATCAAGAAGAATTAATGAATGAAAATGATTATCAAGAAGACTATAGCAATGAAAATAGAAATCAAAGATATTGTCAAATAAATTGTATAAATAGTAAAAGAAAAATTAAAAGCGTAAAATGTTTTATTTGTGGTAAAACAAATCACAAAAGTAAAAGTTGTTATTTCAGATCAAATTATAAAAAAATATTGAGTAGAGATAAAGAAAACCCAGATAAACTCTCGAAAACAAATTTTGTTGTCCATAAAAATAGTGATTGAAAAGATTTAGAGATTGAAAATAAAAGTGAAAAAATAAATGTTACTTATAATCGAAAAGAACATTGCTGCGAAAACAAGAAAAGATTGAAATTAAAAAATACAATTAAAGATGGTAATTGTTTATTTCATACTTTAATAAAAATATGCAACTTTCAGGGAAAGAATGCTCATCACCAAAGGATGCTAAACGAATTTTAGAAGCTGATAATGAATGGGGAGATGACGATATTATATTAATTTTTTCATTGGAATTTAAAATGAAAATATGTGTACATACACAAAGTAATAAATATTTGATATTTAACGAAGACGCTAAAAAGATAGGTCATATAAACTTTGAGAACGAACATATTATCAACCTTTTATTGATATTAATAAATAATGTTCCAATAATTGAAAACTATGTTATTGTAGAAAACTGATATTCATTATTTTTGATGGCAATCAACACTTCTACTTTGAATAGAAATTAAGATTTCACATATGTGTATTTTATTGTATTATTGTTTTTTTTTGTGTTAGCGACGAGGAACTACTATTGCTAATTTAACCCAAAATAATGTTATGTGAATTTCAGATGAAAAAATCTACAAACTATGTATTATGTTTTTTTGACGAGAAAAATACTTATTCTTCGCATTTTTCTCTACTTTAAGGAGGGAGGTGTTATGTATAACCATTATTGTTAGTATTGTTGTATCTTATGTTATATCTGTATGTTTATGTACAGATACGAGTATCTTTATGACTTAGTACTTATCCACTCTCTAAGCTTTCCAATAAGTAAATAGTACGAAAGGACATTACTAATCTTAATCTTACATGATAAGATTTACTCTTATATACAAACTAGAAAGTGCATTCTAGCTAATGCGATAATAACTACAAATATGTATATTTGCCTGAGTACATGATGATTAGGGAATAAGACTGTTTTCCCTTACCGAAATGTTGTACTCCCACTACCCTAAATTATGTACTATAAAATAAGATGTTTATGTAATATCAAGGAAGTCCCAGTCCCAGTCCAGTCCAGACACGGTCCAGATAGACGCAGTCCTAGTGATACTTTGATCAAGTCCAAGTCTCACTCTTTCGTAGAAGCAACCAATGCTTGTAGCAACTGGAAGCAACTTTAAGAACTTATACATCAAAGTGTAAAATATATAATTGTTGTATACACCGTCTTTTTAATCTGGTATTTACCATAAAAACCCGCTGGGACTCCACATCGACAAATCTACGAAATATTCCACAAGTGTCCAGAGATATTCCATCCCGGGATACGACACTTGAAGCACATGAAAAAAAATACACCATACGTGTTTATTACGTACCGGGCGACCAGACCGGTTCAATTAAATATCTGATCATGCATCGGGTTCTTGGCTAAAATTAGTTTCCCTCTCATTTCTTTAGATACAACGAAAATACAATTCGTGGACAGCATAAAATCTAACCAAAGTCGAGACCTAATCTATAGAAAAATATTTATATAGTTGACTTTCAATCTGTTGAAATGAGTATATTGTAATTATTTCTTATAGCAGAAGCATTTCTAAGGTCGATCAGTCAAAAAACTGGTCGGGGTTAGTGGGTCATAATCTACTTAACTGGTGTCTAGGGCTCAGTATATTCTTAATGTGGCCCTCTAAGAACCGATATTGCCCGCCCCGCCAGCAATTTTGTTAACTGGTGTTTAGGTTTCAAAAACTAGTCGGATAGAAAAAAAATAGTCTCACATCCAAGAATTGATAATCTAAGCCGTGCAATCCATCCAGTATGCACTATCTCCAGAACCTGACTTCTCCTGTTTCGCGACTATTTTCTCCGCACACACCCAGTTAGTGTGGACAATAGGAAGAGATGTTTAACCAGATGTGTTTATTTGCATATTTGTATTGTCCTCAGGTTTGTATTATCATGAATTCGAGAATCAATCATATATTTAAGAAATAAGCATTATTTACAAAGTATCAGTTAATTCAAATACTATAAAAAATATATTAAACAGAGGTTGATTTAGGCATGGTCTATATGGACTGCAGCCCATGGCCCTTTGAGGTTAAATTAATAACAAAAAAACATAACTGACCTAAACTTTGCTTAATTTGAGTTAATTGTGGTATAAGTCCGAGCTTCCCAATGTTAGCGTACAATCAGGACCGGCTCTAAGAATTTATTAAATTGAAAAAAAAAACTACATAATGTACTTTTGTGACATATTAATAAATATGTCGCAGTGACAAAATAAAAATGGGAATAGACTATTATGGAATTCTGCAAATAAAGAGGAACAGCTCTGATTTGGATATAAAAAAAGCGTAACATTTTCAAATGTAATATAAGCATAAGTTCAACATCAAATTTCAGGTATCGTAATTTAGCATTAGGCTTTCACCCCGAACGGTTGGAAGATCCGTGCACGTTACAAGTATTCAAGCTTATTTGCGAAGCTTACGATGTGCTGGGTAATTCATTACATAGGGCGGTCTTTGACCAATATGGAGAAGAGGGCTTGAAACGTGGTGTTCCATCGCCGGATGGGTACATTCAACCTTACCATTATCACGGAGATGGATTGAGAACTTACAAGTTAATAAAATCTTACAACAAAGAAAAAATATCATAAATGTAAATTTTAGGGACTTTTTCGGAACATCGTCGCCTTTCGCAGATCTTCTAGAATATTATATAAATCCTAAGGCCATGTACGATTTACCCGAGGGAAGGGGCTTTAAAAAGAAGCAACCCGCTATTCGCCATACGCTCTGCTTAACGTTACATGAAATATTCTTTGGGGGTGTTAAAAAGATGAAAATTCAAAGATTGGAATACATTGGTCCAGAGCAAGCAAAAACTGAAGTCAAGGAGAAAATATTAAGTATTCCAATTAAACCAGGCGTTCCTCAGGGGACGGAAATCATTATGCCCGAAGAAGGAGATCAAAATCCGACACAGACTCCAGGTTTTATTTGATTACTGATTATACACCAATTATTAATACATTTACTTTCAGCTGATATAATTTTTGTGGTAGAAGACAGACCTCATGAACATTTTATCAGAGAAGGCAATAATTTAATAACTCAAGCTGAAATATCATTGGAGGAATCATTATTAGGAACTACCATAACAATAAATTCCATTGACCATAGAACTATACGAATACCAATAACGGACATCGTATGGTAACAAATAATTTATCATATATTAATAGCGTAAAATAACTTACCGTTTTAGTCCTAACTATGAAAAACTAGTTCCTGGTGAGGGTATGCCAATCGTCGATCAATACAGCGAAAAGGGAGATTTAATTATTAGATTCAATGTGATTTACCCTAAATATTTACCAAAAGCTAGCAAAGAGATGATGGAAAAGGCTTTTTACATGGCAAAAATTGGTGGTGGTCACAATCAGCCAGAGATGATAAATAAGATGATATTGGCAGATAAAATTTTAAGAGTTGATCCTGACGAACAACTACCTCCATTCTGAAGTTTCCTTTTCACTTTTAATATACATCAATTGTTTAATATTCATTTTTTAATGATTTGTAATACAATTTAGGGAACCATATCCAAGCCCTGTGTTGTAAACTGGCATGTAATGGATTATGTTGTACATTTTGCAGTCTATTCAAATAATTCTCAACTGCAGTTGCTGGCAATAATGTAGATCTGCCTTCACTTGGTACATCTTTAAGTAGATTTCTTGCCTTTACTAAATGTTGATGTGCTCTACTTGCCACTTCAAATGTGCATTCATTTAAAGCCTCACTCGCTTTACTCCTCAGAATATCTTCATGGCTCACATTGTGCTTAGTTAATACATCTTGTGGAATTGCTATAAAATTGATTTTCTTTGCAAAAGGAATGCTCCTAGAAATAATGAAATATCAGAATTTATTCTTCTGCAGATTTATTCATACCTTAATTGTTGCACAATTCCTTGAGCTTTACCAATATGTGATGCTGCATGATCAGCATGGATATTTCTTACACCACTGCCCTCCAATATTAAATAATAAATATTTGATACTGATTGTTCAGAAAACTTTTCCATTTCATCAATTGTCTTAAAAATCCTATTATTTACATTGTCAGCTCTACTCTTTACTAAGTTATTTAAATATCTTTTAGTTAGCTTCCTATTTTGAACTGCCTACAAATAAATCACAATATTATCACAGCCACATTTGTTTATATGTATATATACACATACTTTAAACAATTCAATTGCAATTGGATGCTGTGGTACATTTTTTATGTCTTTTTGATAACATTTATCTATAGTATCCTCCCAGAACTTCAGCCTCATTAAACCTATACTAGGTTGACTAGTTTGCTCTGCCACTCGACTAACTTCAATATTGAAACCCCTCACTGCCATAGCAATTGCACGACTAGTATTTTTAAGTAATAATGTGCACACAAAATTTTCATAGTCATTATGTCTGTAAATTAAAATATATATAAATTATTACAAGTTAAGAAAATTACATTCAATTTTACCTTACAGATTCAACACAATAATCAAAACTACTTTTGCTCTTACATCTAATAAATTGTGACCTTAATGAATGCCTAAGAAGATTATTATTTAAAATATTCATTTTTATATTAAAATAAATATATTAAATTGAACTGACTGTTGTTTGATCGTTTTATTAGGTTAGATTTTGAAGGCCATTCTATCCAACGTTCAGGAGCTCGAATCTTATTTAATTAAAACGTCTAGATAAGTTGACAAACTTTTGAGTCGGAAAATTCAAACCTGCCCCTCACAACAATTTAAAAATTATTTGAGGGCCATAAATGTAGACTTTAAAAATATAATAATTGTAACTAGAATGAATATAGAGCTATCATTTTTAATTCAGATCAGGAGTTTGCCGACCCCTGAGGTGGGCTGAATGGAATTTCTAGATAATCATGAGTTATAGAGTAGTAGAAATGAGAGTAAGGAAAAAAATAAAAATTTTAATATAGGTTGAAATACAACACGGTGTTTCTTCTTGAGAAAATTTGTTCCATTATATGTGTAAAATATGAGAAATATTTTGCGGACCAGTTGACGGTAAAGATTGAAATAAAAACTAAATTAGACTTGCTAAATAAATCTTCTTCTTCTTCTTTAATCTCCACCACCTTTCTCACTTAGCCTGTGCACAGCACAATTTCGCCAGTTTCCGCCGTGTGCTCATAGGATTACTAGGTACATGTAACAAAGGGCTAGAATATAAGAACAGTTTTCAAACCGGAACTCTGCGGTTCAGTACAGTTGGACTGGGTAGAGTCTCGGACAGGATAAAAATGTCTGAGATGGAATTAAACCGCAACCAGATTAGCAGAGCTAAATAAATCTTGAAAGCTTTGTTATGAAATTATATTTTTTGCGAAAACAAGAATCCGCGTCTGGTTCGAAATTTTTACGGACTGGAACCGTTCTGCTGAGCACAAATTGAAGAACATTGGTGTAGTTTATTAAAATTAATGTATCGTATTATTAAAAATACGTTTCTTTCAAATAAAACAGATCGTTTAAAATAAAAATATATGTTATTGCTACATTGGTATTATTTAATTTAGTAGAACAGTTGGTATCCATGCAGTAGAAATATTTCGGCTCGTTCTACTGTCAAAAGTATATATAACCGTCAGTCTCAGTTTATTTCTGTCAAAAGTTGAAAGCCGAAAGCACCAAAATATAAAACTTACCGAAATATTAAGTTTATAATGGCGAGTTCGTCCAAGTAAATACGTTTGTTATAAGTAGTTAAATTTTATTCTAATTATTTTATTTACAGATATAATGCTAACACTGTTTGTTGCAATTCTCATCCAGATGCCCCACTTATTGAAGATTATAGAGCTGGTGACCAAATTTGTTCAGAATGTGGATTAGTTGTTGGTGATAGGTAAGAACAATTTTGAAGTACACAGTGTTCAAATAATATATATATATATATTTAATATTATAGAGTTATTGATGTTGGCTCAGAGTGGCGTACATTCAGCAATGAAAAATCAGGAGTTGACCCATCTCGTGTTGGTGGTCCAGAAAATCCTTTGCTGGGTGGATCAGACTTGACTACAATGATAGGACCAGGAAGAGGTGATGCCTCTTTTGATACATTCGGGGGATCTAGATACCAAAATAGAAGAACCATGAGTAGTTCTGATAGAGCTTTGGTTAATGCATTTAAGGAAATTGGATCCATGGCAGACAGAATCAATTTGCCCAGAACAATAGTTGACAGAGCAAATAATTTGTTTAAACAAGTACATGATGGCAGAAACTTGAAGGGTAGATCTAATGATGCCATTGCATCTGCATGTCTGTACATTGCTTGTAGGCAGGAAGGTGTACCAAGAACATTCAAAGAGATATGTGCCGTCAGTAAGATCAGTAAAAAAGAAATTGGTCGTTGTTTTAAGCTCATCTTGAAAGCTTTGGAGACATCTGTTGATCTTATCACTACAGGTGATTTTATGTCTCGATTTTGTTCAAATCTTGGTTTACCAAATATGGTCCAAAGAGCAGCAACACATATTGCAAGGAAAGCAGTGGAATTGGACATAGTCCCTGGCAGATCCCCAATATCTGTTGCAGCAGCTGCCATTTACATGGCTTCTCAAGCATCAGAAGACAAACGCACCCAAAAGGAAATTGGAGATATTGCTGGTGCTGCAGATGTTACAATTCGACAATCATACAAGCTTATGTATCCTCATGCCTCTAAATTATTCCAAGCAGATTTCAAATTTGCTATACCAATAGATCAATTACCGCAAATGTAAAAATACAAAAAACAAACAAATTATAAATATAACATTTCCATGTATAATAGTGGTTAATTTTTAATATTTTATAATAAATGTGATTGTACAACAGCACTTTTTTGCAATATATAATTCCAACATAATTTTTTTTGTCAAAATATATCATATACAATATATCAAATATATGGAACATTTTTTATAAATTAAGGCACAACTATAAGTATACTTAACATGTATCTACAATGTATTCTGTATGTTATATAATTCTAACATATTTTTTTTTTGAGAAATTAAGGCATAAATATAATTATATTTAACATTTACAATATATATTATGTATGTTATATTAGTTACAAAGTATTTTTTTTTGTTTAAAATGACGAACTTGGACTTTGCTCTGGCGTTTTCCGATACTAATTTGTTAACTTCATCAACAGTTTCCATGTCAATAGCATTATCAGTTTCTTTCATATGCTGATTATTGGATTTTTCATCTGCAAATACCCAATATTAAATTTATTTCATAAAATAAAATATCAAACATTACCTTCAGAGTCAGAACTACTGCTACTAGTAGCAGAAGCTTCATATGTATCACAAATAATAGATGGTTCACCGTCTTGTTTTTCTTTAAGATATATTATTTTTATCAAAATATATCATATACAATATATCAAATATATGGAACATTTTTTGATAAATTAAGGCACAACTATAAGTATACTTAACATGTATCTACAATGTATTCTGTATGTTATATAATTCTAACATATTTTTTTTTGAGAAATTAAGGCATAAATATAATTATTATATTTAACATTTACAAATATATTATGTATGTTATATTAGTTACAAAGTAATTTCTTTTGTTTAAAATGACGAACTTGGACCTTGCTCTGGCGTTTTTCTACCCGATACTAATTTGTTAACTTCATCAACAGTTTCCATATCAATTTCATTATCAGTTTCTTCCATAGTATGCTGGTTGTTGGATTTTTCATCTGCAAATACCCAATATTAAATTTATTTCATTAAATTAAATATCAAACATTACCTTCAGAGTCAGAACTACTGCTACTAGTATCAGAAACTTCATATGTATCACAAATAATAGATGGTTCTTCTTCTTGTGCTTTCTCTTCTCCGTCTTGTTTTTCTTTAAGAAATTGATTCTTAATATCTTCTCCAATATATTTATTAGCAATTTCTCTGCACAGCAGAGCAAATCCACTGGGAAGCCACCCATTATTTTTGTCACATACAGCATTTGATGGCGTAGGAGGTAAACGAGCAAACATTGCTTCTACTTCAGGAAGTTTTATATCACAATACTAGAAAAATAATATTTAATATATAAAGTATTGACTTGTAAATGGAAATATTACTTGATAAAATAATTGTCTAGCAGCAGGCATCGTGTTTGGTCTTAAAATAAAACAATTTTCAGTGACTTCCTTCTTATTTTTCAATTTAATTTCATTTTGCAATGAAAACTTGTTCTCTTTTACTAATTCTGGCACTAAGGGACGTTTCCTTCTAATTTTCATCTTGAACCCATCTAAAAAATATCTGAATATTATATTGATTGCAATTATTGTTTTAAACCATACCTGATGATCTAATTCGAATATCTAGGGTTTGATAAATTTTTGCATTTGGGTCCTTCTTGGGATCATACCCAAATCTGATCCACATAACTCTCCAAGGTCCATTCAAATAATAATATGCAACTTTGGGTAAAATATGTTTTACCTGTTCAACTGTAAAACCTGTGTTATATATTAAAGCTTGCCTTGACCAAATTGGTCTTTCCTCAAATAGCTAAAATTGTATAAAGTAAAAAAAATATATAAATTATAGTTAAAATAACAATACCTCTTTCAATTTGTCCAAACCATTGGTGAACCTAAAAAGTCTTTCAATATTTTCTGGCCTTGGTTGTTGGGGAATATCTTCTTCAAAAGTTAGCAAATGTGTGCAATTTGTTACATTTTCTTTTCTCTTATGTGTATGTTGCTGTTTTATCTTCTGGTATGTATCCTCAGTAAATTTTCCTTTGTAAAATTTACTTCTTTCAAAATGCAAACTATTGTTGCTGGTATTAAACTTGGAAAATGTAGAAGGTGGAAAAAATAAAGGAACATCTGCATTATCACTAGAATTAGACTGGTATTAAAAATCTGATATTAGTAAATCATTTTCTTGCATACTTTATCCAACTTGCAGATGGTAAGTTGCTTGGCACTATATTTTTATAAATATATTCCAATTCTTCTTCATTTTTTGTTGGTTCTCTTGGTAAAAGTGGTAAATATTGAAAATCACAAAGTCCTAAAAAAAATCAGCTTTGAAAATAAATCAATCTTCATGCGCATTAAGTTACTTACTGTTAAATTTAAAAGAAAGTGCACTCAAACCAATAACATTATAATCAACAATTTCATTTGCAGGCTTCCCATTTTCATCTTTTTTCTTATATCTGACTTTTACAAATAATAGTGGTTTTGTATCCTTCTCTGACATGCTTGGTTTTGAATACAAACTTGCTGGTCGAAAATTTAATTCCAAATTAGTTTTCACATTTCCTGTAGCCTAAAAATTTGAGAACGATTACATTTGAAAATATACTAAATAGTTTTGTTGAATATTTACGATTTGTAGTTGTTCCAAACCACCAAGTGTTTCTATAGCCTTATCCACATTTTTAACAATACCTGGATATTGGACACAAACGAGTTTTGTTACTTCATTTAATGTATTTGTTACACTCGTTAGAGGAGGTTCACTATTACACTGTACTTCTTCTTCTAAATTCATTGTTGTAATATTATTTATACTTTAAAATTAAGGTTGATTGAGGTTATGTATTTTCATAACCTCAAATACCGTAGTTTCAACAACAAACACAAACTGTAACTGAGGATTGCCCACTGTGGCCCACAACTGCCAAAGACAGATGAATTACCTACACCCTGGTGGGGATGTTGAAAACATATTTTGAAACCAAGAGGTTCACAACAGGCTCTAAAATAAGGTTTAAGAAAAAATAAACTCAGCGACATTATTAAATTATGTATTGTTAAATTAATAAGTGCAAACAGAATTAAAGTTTGAGCGTAAATATACATATATGCTTATTGTTCCTTACATAAATACACTTTTAAGGAATGTTTTTCGACGCGCATAAATCACTGTATAAAAGTCTTAATGATTTCGAAGAGAAGAAGAAATAAAGTTTATTAAAATTATATATAGAACCTAATTATATTGATGACTGTTAAGCTTGCGCTGCAAGTCTTTGACAAATATTTTCTACACGCACTTTTAAATTAACTAAAACATCAGCCGCTAAAACTTCTACCGAGGTAAATTTACACTTTTGAAAATTAAAAATATCTGCTAAAAATCCCATCACTTGCTCTTTGAAATATGTGCAAGTTTCTTTAAGAGATTCATCCGGCCCTAAAAATCCCCATGCCATCAATGGCGAAAGTTGTTCGGATATCGTGTAGAAATGCGCCATAAACCCATATGGAAATTTAAGCATTTTCCTCTTTGCCTTTAAAACGGACCATACAGCTGTAGTTAAAGCAGTTTCTTTGAAACCATTTGATAGCCATCTATTCTGTACAACAGCTGTTACGGACGATGGTGGTGATTCTAAATCCTCGAAAGCATCCATCAAAATATAATCCATAACAACGTCATAGAATGTTAGAGCCTTGACCCCTTTCAAACTTAGTTCCTCCTCAATTTCTCGCCAATTCGAATTGTCTTGAAGGTATCGTAGCATATCTTCATAACCAATTAAAAAGTCTTTCGGATCTTTATCAGCATACAATAGCAGATCGGCAAGAATCTGGCGACCAGCATCGGCGAACCATACATAATTTACGTGGTCTTGGAGCATGTGCTGAAATGCTAAACGCAAGCAATGCAATTTCGCTAAGTATTCTCCGTCGGAACCACACTTTACCAACTCCGTACGTAAAGTTCTACAAGGTATTCCACCATTTTCTAATTGCTTTAAAGCTTGCTGGTATAAGGGTAACAGTTCGACATCGGGGAAAAACTCGGAAAATTCTTCAAATTCTCTCAAATCTGCAACCTGCAATTTGTTGAAATATCATTATATTACATATCGATTCACATTAATGTTAAGGATTCTTACTTGATCTTGAGCTGACGCAAAACTTTCAGCACCGGAGAGATCTGTATCTAAACCGTTATCTGATTCATGTTTATCTCTGCTACCAGGACGGAAAAGAACGGATCTCTCATCTAAAAATAACATTTCCGAGTGTTCTTGCAATTCTATAGCAAGATCCAGGAGCTGCTGAAGGTCCTTGCAAAAGCTAGCTTCCTCTGGACTGAGGACAGCTAATGGTCCTCCTCCACCAGATGATCGGTATGCGGCAAGTGCGTCTTCCCAAAAATTGATACTGGTTTCTAAAGATTCCATGCCTAAACAATAACAATATATCATTTAATCATTTAAAATGCAGTCAATTTCATCATATGACTAATGTAATTTTGCAATTGGCTAGCTGATAAAATACTCGTTAGGTTCAAAACAGTTTGACCTTGCCAAGATAAAATTTTAACAACGCAAATGTTGATAGATTACAGTACTTCGACGCTAATTAAAATTATATAATATAAATTATCTATGCTTTGATTGTATGAATATGCATAGAAGTAAGTTCTGCATTAATCCGATATAGAATTCGTTATGCGTAATTGATGAGCAAGCACGTCCATGTAATCGGAAATAATATATTAAAGGTTCCTAATTAGACGAGGGAAACGTGCCGCGCTGTTCTTTTTAGGTCCATAACAATGTCGTCCGATTTTGCATACAATCACTGCAACGTCGCTCTACGTTGCGACGAATTGCCAATTGGCGACTTCCTAATATAACGGCAACGAAAATTCGTAACGCATTACGATATTAGAACGCATAACGAAGGTATGGCGAACCGCAAATTATATGTTTTATTAAATGCACAGTTCTAATGCTAAAAAGTAGAATATTTAGTTAATAAGTGTTGCTTAAACACAAAACAAAACGCATAAAATTGCAAATTAAATGTCAGAATGTGGATTTTGTGGGTATATATATATATACCCACCCATCATAATTATTAGAGATAACACCATCGTTAATATTAATTGATACATATTTTGTATTACAATAAAAAAAACTTCAAAGAGTATGCAAACGACAGGAAATTACTTACATTCAATTATTGTACGATATGTGAATTTAAATATAATTGAATAAAAAAATCTAATCAATATTCTTTCAACGATTCTCTTGCTTTTTCTGTCTCTAATTGAAAAACCAAATAAATAAACCAAAAACCATTAAGTATAAATAATTAAAAATAACGCAATCAAATTTTCTATTATAATTCTAAGGTTATTAATCCAATGTTCATATCGTAATATATGATCATATGCATAATTAATTACAAACTACAATTAATGCTACTCACTAAATTATTATCGTAAATAAACACGCTTAAAAAGTTATTTAATTACCACTGTTTATAATTCATATCAAATTAACAAATACGAGAGCAGTTTTAAAAGGCTTGTATAATATTCTTGTATAATATTCTCAATTAATTCTTTTGCTTTTCTAAAGATATTCTATTAATAAAATTCCCTTTGCTTTCCTAAAAACTGCCATAACCTTTTCTGTTGAAATAATAATGTATTTGCATATAATTCATACTATTTATTGATTTACACCAAAAATATAATGAAATCTAAACTGAAGGTAATAATTAATTTATATGGAAACTTCGAAATAAATATTAATTTCCATAATTAATTAAATGTTGAGAATGTTACGGTGGAATGTTTTCTGCACGAGAAAATAAATATTGGTTTTCTGGGCCTTTAATTAGATAAAGTAAGAAAACATCGCAGTGAACTTTCTTGTGTAAAGGTTTCTTGTGACTTTAACAACAGCGTCTTTGTTTTGTAATGGAATTGTGTTTCGTTCTGCATCATGGGGGCATTGTTGTCACTCTTTAGGCGTGATAAAAAAGGAAAACGTTTTTCTAACTCAGTGTTCTCACCAAGAGGCTGAGTCACCCCAAGGAGATCATTCATACCATCATATTTCATGTTATTGTCGTCGCGTTGGTGACGACACGGTGCAACCAGCTTCTCCTTGACTCCCATTGTTTGACCCTTCACATTCACAATCCACGTATGTGCAGGCGGACGCGCAGACAATAAAAAATGTACTTAGACAATGTTAATAATGAAGCAAGAAAAAAAAGTGTACTCTACTTCTTGCGACAAGTGAGTGCACGTATGGAAAGATGAACTCAATGAAATACGAAGGGTCAAAAGAGTTGACTGCTAATTTAAAGCAACTACGTTCCCAATTATAATGGCAACGTACATGCATTTCACAAACGAACTATGCTTTCTCCATGCAATTAGCGAATTGTTTTGTTAATGCCTAACTTCCCTGGCAGGTGTCAAGCTGTTCGACAAGTGTAACACTTAACATATTTTATATTTTGTTCTTCACATTAAGATATAATTTAATAATTACATCAAGTGAATGATTAGCCGAAATAAATGGCGCGTTTGTTATGGTCACGAAGGCCAAACCTAGTGTGCCTGATCTAATTCAAGAGTGGACCAGAATTTGTTATCTGTCACGTTCAACATCTTAACATAAAACGCAAGATATTTTAATTTAATAAATACACATTTCCACAGTCAGTACATTATTATATTTTTATTTTGAAAGTACTTTAACATGTCATCGCGTATTACGAATTGTATCGGATATATTTGCGTCATACTGCTTATTAATTCGTATTGTTGTGCATGGTTCATCGTTGCATGCTGTACCAATTAAGATTAAAGATACGGTGCACTCTACTCATGCACCAAGATCGGTTCATTTTCACGTCGCGAAATTGACCGTGGGCGCAATTTTGTGAATCTATCCGTCATAAGCTTCCTGCTCATTCCACCATTACACACGCACGCGGCAATTACGATTTTTACAACCACTGTCACGAGTTACGCAATGCACATGACCTGGAGGAAATTGCACATTTACGTGGACTTAATTACAAATTACAGCTTCAACAAGTTCAAGTGGCACAACAAAAGAAACATAGTTTCCATTCAGTTATTGTTACATTATGAATCACCAGCGTTCAATCTCGAATACCACAGTGGATATGTGAATTTACCATTCATAGAAATATAGTTAAAGACAGCACAAAAAGTTATGTATGCTTTATTTTCAGTGTATTATTTACATATATAAGAAATACTAGTGTTTCTTCCAAATCATCCAGCATATTAAATGTATTTGGGACATTAAATCGTGACGATTTTTCATTAAAATTGAAAATCATTTTTTTGTTATTATGTATATAACATTTTGATCTATGTTCCTTTCTTTATCTTTCACGTAACTTAAAGATTCCATCCACCAAGAATTTGTTAGTTTTTTTTTATGTCGACTTAAGATTAAAAGTTCTTTCATAAAGCAACTTCTCTGTAAATTTTTTCATCTAAATTTCATTTTTATCTAAATTTTAATTTTAACAATTCTCATATATTCAGTTATCACTAACGGCACTTACCGAAAATCGACACGAACTTTCCAGATAAGCCAATAATATAAATGAAACATAATCGAACTTATTATATAATTATTTAAGTATAATGAACATGATTTTAATAAGAAAAAGACAAAATAAAACTTAAAGTTTATGTTTTATAATAAAATTAGTTATCGACGAAAATAAACATTTCATATACATAGATATTATACATAAAGAATCACCAGTTATTCTATAAGTTAAGTATTATGACTAAATCACAAAATATTAAATTGGCCTCATGCTATTAGACTACTTAACCTAATGCCATGAATATTCGCCCACAAGATTCTAATCTTTCGCAAAATTGTCCAACTGTTAAAGAATGTCGGAGGTGTTCAATTTTGTGTATGCTCAATGACCGAGATTATCTTTATCTCGAATATTCCTTAAAATAATAAGATGAAACAACAGTTACTTTATGAAAATAGGATTTTAAATTAAAATAATTTGGATAGATGTACAAAATATAAACAGATCAAAAATTAAAACATCTACATAATTTAAAAGTACCAGGGAAGTTTAAAATATAAAAAGGTTGAAAACTACTGGTCTAATGGAACAGCAAAATTGTTGTCGATGGCCACTTGAGTACTCTTGGTTGTTCTATTTTAGTTCTATAAATACAATTACGATATGAGAAATAAAACTTATAAATTAATTCACGTAATTATATACACAATATAATTAAATTTTAATTATGATTATAGATAATTAATTAAAAAAATAATCTTTATTGGCGAGATATTTATTGTTATACAATTATTTGGTGGAGATAATGATCTCAGAGTAGAAAGGAGTTTCGAAGCAGCCGAGATTATAGAAAATAGTATGAAAGGCCATAGGGAAATTTTATAAGAAAAGTGAAAGTCAGCTTCGCCAGTCAAAATTGATAGCTTCTTTTATAACCTACATTCGTTTACTTATAAATACATTAAAAAATAAAATTAAGTCATTTCAATGATTTGAAAAACTCAATGATAATCAATAACGTATCCTCTAAATTATGATAAATCCATTTATATAAAGGTATACATATATGTTCATCACAATTAGGGCTAACGTTTAGCAAGAGGGATGATTGTAGTTAATTGAACCTAATGTTTCTACTTTACGGGGCGATTCTGAAGCAATAGACTGTATACTAATGCGGGTAGATTTAATTTTTACTACCATTAAACTGGTCACCATAATCACAACAATGGTAGTATAAGTACTAATGAATTTGATTTTTATATACGCAAAATGTTAATAAATGAATTATTAGAATTATTTGTGAAGTTCTAGATTTCTTTTTATTTAAACACATTTTTGGGCCAGAATTTGGTCTATAGATGGAGATCCATAATAATATTTTATTTGGGACGACCAAGAAAAAATATTGCGAAAATACTTTAATTGACAGTAAATGTTATTAAATGTTAATCATATTTTAAAAAAATCTCATAAACTAGATATGGATATTTTAAATTCTTATAATCATCGGCTACTTGAACTAGTATCCTTGTTCAGTTGTATGTTATATGGTAGTTTTCAATAATCATTTAAACCAAAGTTGTATGTACTTAAAGAATGGTCTAGTTCTTCTAAATATAAAATGCAATCTACTAGGTACTTAATGTAGACCATTTTGTGTATCAAATTATAAGAATGTGGAAGTAGTTGGTTATATAATATAATTTTCTTTTGATCTGTCTAAACTTTTATCAACTAATATGGTAACGACTAGCAAAATCTATAATCATGTTGTGACAATAATTTATGAACAAAACGGATGAAGAAATTGAAAAATAATGCGGAACACCTAAATTTGTTAAATTACTGACCTTACACATTAGATAACTACAGTTGATTCTAGTTATTGGTTATTTTAATACTTTATTATATATGTGAATATGTTTCAGAATATGAATGCAATAATATGATGTTGAGCGAAAGCAAGATACAGAATTGTTTTGAAGTCAGTATTCGTGAAGTTTGCAGTTACAGTAATCTGTGAACGTGCAGGTGACGTTAATGACTTGAGTCGTTACACACCAAGTAATACAGCATAGAGACTGTTGGCTAAGGCAAAAGAAATGAGGAAACCAGCAAATAATATTATATTTTTCTTTGCAGATTGTTTGCAGTTGCTCTTAGAGCGCATTGCAATGGTCTGGCCGTGAATGCGGCACAGCATCATAGGCTGACTCATGAAGGGTTGGAGCGAGAGGGAAGCTGTGAAAGCATAACATATATACCAGAAATTGGAATCCCGATTCCGTGAATCGACCGGAATATTGTGACGCAATCGACGACGTCGGACCAATCGGCGGTCGACGTTTACCCCCACCCCACGGCGATTCCGGTAGAACTCGCGGAGTCCGGCGCGGACCCCAAAAACCGGATCATTCCTAACAGATTTCGCGTACGCGACGCACACTTGGGGAACCGGAACTGAGACACGCGCAACATATCCGAACCAGAATATAAGGTGTTTCATGGGTGATCATTATTAGTGGACGAGTGCAATCATTTCTTTGGATTTTATTTTAAACGTTAATATTCAGATATATTAGACGGATAAAAGAATATATTTTTGTTCGAACAAGGTAAGGCATCCTTTTTGCAATTCTTAAATCAATAAAGAAAACACTGATAGTATTATCTGATTCCTATTTGTTCCTGACTAACTACAATACTCGCTCTGTCTGTGACTCAATCATCTATTATCAACACATGTTTCCTTAAAAAAAATCGAACATATTGCAGTTAAATTTGCCACATTTCCCATATTTTCTCCGATTCAAATTCCATTTAGAACAACATCAACGTGCATGTAAGTAATGTTTATTATACTTCCTTCTTTACGCATAAATATTACATAACATATTATATTCCACATGAAGATACTTTTTATTACCTCAGCTGCATAAATAAAATATGTTCACTATTTGATTCAAAAGATTTCTATTCCACGTTCCTAATCGAATCGATTTCTCTTTCTTTTCGGTCATCCGTGAGAAATATTTTTAATAATAAAATATCTTTATGTCATTTTTCTATTTATCACCAGAGACCTTGGTTGTCATACAAAAATCCACTTACAACAATACTAGTTTGCGGCTTTGAACAACACAATAAAACATGAAATTTCAAAGAAAACACTTGTTTAAATATAAAAATAATGAGACATGACATATGGAATTTAAATAATGCTATATGTCACGTCTAAATTAAAATAACAAAATATGTTCTTCTCTCAATGTAATCAATAAAAACGCTGCAGTTCTATTGGCATTTAGCTATTTAAATGCTACAAATTCATGTTTTTAATAGAATTCAGTTTCATTTATGATATGGCATTTAACAATTTCAACTTTTAAAATAAAATTGTACAGCTGGATTAACGTCGAATGATTTAGCAATTAGACCGAATAATTGGGTTATGCTAATTGAAAACAATACAGGTGCTAGGCCCCATTCTGTTTTCATGTTCATTCCATGTCCCCCTACGAATTAACATTTTAACTGTGGTCATGGTGCATGATCTATCGAAAAGAATTACCATCGAATTGAATAACGGATTAAGCAGAATTTAATACGGGAGGGTTGAGGCCGAAACATGTACGCATTATATTTCAAAATATGCTTCGCGTATCAGGTTGCTCCTGGACCACATTTTTGTTTAATTGCAGAACGATTGTAATACTTCTTGAAAATCACAAAAGCAATATCAAATAACATAATATTATAACTATGAATAAGTGTTGCATGCTACAACCAACGTAATCCAATGCCAGTCACGGACTTGGATTCATGCAGGCTCTGTGTTTTTTTTTTTCATCTCTTAGACGTAATAACCACGCTCCAATTATGAACTGGCGACGAAAATAAAGTCGAACGACCTTTGTTGAATATCCGTCCTTTTCTGTTTTGTTGAAGATAAGACGTTTTGTCCTGGCAGTAAATTATTGCGCTATGTAAAATCAGCAACAGCCAAGACCCATAAATAAAAGGCGCGAAGCATTGCATGACAAAACGGCCTAGGAATATATGTTTATTTAAATTTTACAATATGTTTAATGCATTTCACGTAAATAAATAATTCTCGTCGAAATTTCAATGTAGTTGAGGCCGTGAACGAAGCAGTGGATTGCCTAATAGCAATTGGATTTTACGTAGAATACTAGAAGTATATCCAATAAATTAGCTAATTGCTTTCATATTTAATTTTCAATGCTATATCACATGATATTATATGCATAAAATTTTGAGAAAGTGCAAATTCATCGCAGATTGCGAATAAAATAAATGATTAACTATGAACATGAGTAGAGAAGAAAATGAGATAAATCCTTCCTCAAGTTCAATGGTAATATGTTAAGCGAACACACTGTTGCCGTCATCCACCTCGTGTCATAAAGATAAGATCGTTGCGAGTTAAATTGACGTGCTTGGATTTATTGCATTACTGACCGCATTATAATCTACCCTAAAAATCTGAAATGAATTTAAATATAATTTAAAATAAAATGTTGCAATCAAGTAACAAACATAATGGAATGGGCCGAAAACCAAATTTATTTACATATGGTCTGTGTTTTTATACTAAAAAAATAGGTTTCATTCTCGTCTGGTTGTTTGGTCGCTTTTCCGTTACATCCGTCAGTCTCCAGTGGATTACTTTGAAATGTGTTTGAGCTGAAAGCTTTAGTTCATTGTATGCTGATTTATAGAGGACAAAAGCACGGAAGGGGTGGTCCTGTCCCGTATTAAATTAGATACACAGATTCGAAGTGAAGACTCGATCATCTGAATATTTAATTAAATTTTAATAAACTTAAAGTCAATTAACAGCACTGACAATTCAATTTATAACATCGCACAGAATTAAATTTCTCCTAAACTATATTTTTTGTTACTGTTGTTATCTAATTTCTATTATCTTTTAATTATTGCCTTTGGAAGATTATACAGGTAATGATCGCGTGTTTTCTTTTTAAATAATTATTTATCAATTAATTATCATTTTGCTGCGGAATGAATGTCTTCCTGGAAACGAAAAATTAAAAGTAGCCGGAAACCACCGCTGCACACAGCATCATTTCATTTGGAAGTGCTTCAATTTAAGCATTGAACGTAATATTGAGTAATCGCTATGTACGGAAATTTACTTATGGTTTAAGAAGAAACATTGTTGATGAAGAATGAAATAAACCAAGGTGAATCATTTAAACATTCATATAACAAAAAAATCATTTATATATTCAGCGATGACTACAGCTCAAAACAATGATAATATCATTGAAATAGACTAAACATGATGGCATTGGGTTATTCTTGGAGTTGCATTTTGTTGGATTTTCGTTGATATAAATATATAACAACAATTGCGTATCATTTTATAAAATACACGGATTATGATCTTTTCTTTTTATGGGTTTTCATGTCTGTTTGCCGCTGGGTATGTTAACCCCAGGATTATTGATTTTCGCGTTGCCGTAGCTGCGTTCTACGTTAAAAAATGAAAATAAAAGCGGCTTGGAAACAGGGAAATCAAGGTCAAAGCAAATATAATAATAGATTTTCTATTCGACCTTTCATTCGAAGTCGCATCAATAATGTTCCCTATTTACAACAAAATTATACATAATATATCCATCCTTGAGGTCAATATTTAATTAGTTCAGTTTATAAAAGCATTTTTTAGCGGTTTTACTTATTATTTTTATGTATATTTTTTATTCAATAACATTTCATATCTTACTAGGGTAATGTTTTGATTGTGCATTTCTGGAATAAGTAATACCACAAATGTATGGAGTTCATTTACAACTATAATCATTGCAAGCAAACAGAAATATTTCTGCATGGTAATCGCGATCTCCACTTATGCAGTTGTATACAGAAATTGAAACGTAATCAAGTGACTGAAGGCTATTAGGCGAATGAGATTGCAAGATATTTTTGCCGCAATAAAGTCTACAATTTGCTACTAAGTATCAGTATAGGTTGCAAGAAAATTAACCATTAAGGATAATGATGCGTTTCAGTGAAAATCTGTTGAAACGAAGAAGTTTCAATCGCAAAACCGTTAGCAGAACAAATATATTAAAGCAAACAAAAATGCGCTCCTCGCGAGGCTTCTCTTGTACGACTATTTTTATTATTATTTCCTCTACAGCATTAAGTAGAATAAATTCATTGCATTTGGATACAGTTAGACGGAGGTAGTAAAAGACGGGAGATCCAAACGTTGGCGCAACACAAGATGAACAAGTTTCATAACGTGCTCCCGGTCACTTTGCGTCCTCCTCATTCACACGGAAACCACCGTTATGCAACGAAAAGATTCATAACCGCAGCAGACAATTATTGTTTGATTTTAATTGGTCGGAGAGTCGGATCAGCCGCACAAATCCAATTTGTATTCGTGGTTTATTGTTTTGACGGAGTTATTATGCATCCAGCACGGACGTTGCTTGGATGAATGATATATGTGACCACTTTACGGGCAATAAATCAGAACGCACGAATCCCACACCCTTCGAACTGCTCATAGTCTTCAATTTAAATAATTCCGAGCCACGCGTCCAGACTCCCAACTTCTCTTTGCTCGTTAATCGTAATTAAAAGCATTTCTTGCTTCCGTCAATTACGGGTGACTATGTACGGACGAACTAACTTTTCACACTAGATCAACAGCATGCAAAGAATTCAGAAGCCATTTAATAATACACTTTCGCAATTGAATGTATATTATAATAATTATCTTCAATAATTCATATATTTTACTAATCATATTAATTTTTGCAATGTCGAATGCAAATTTCAAGCATAACTTTTACATATTCATTTATAATCTCCAATTTTTTTATCAATTATGAAAGTAATTGCACAATAGTAACGTAACTATAATTTCCTAATAACAAAAAAAATATAACATTCCATTTTCAAGTTCACGTTATATTTACATTTTCTCTGTATATGTATTACACGTTTTACGCTTGTAATCATGTATGTGTAATATATGTAATGCGTCTGGATCATTCGCTGATGATTGCGGAAACGTTTGTCGGTTGCACGATGTGTAATTTTACTTGGTAAAGTGGACATATTGACTGCCAAAGTTTATTTGTACATGCAAAAAGGTTCAAAGAAAGTATTTTTATATGTCATTCCTATATTTTTAACGCATTCGCACATCGCTGTATAACCTTTAAAGGTTATATACATATCGAAGTCTCGAGAAGACGATTTGCACGATAAACTTTCCTTGAACCGGGCAGCAGCAATTATACAAGAGATTGTGAGTCACGAGAGTTCTCCTAAACAGCACAAATATTAGAAAAGGAAAACATACGCGGCAATTTAAAAACCGTAACCTTTCGTTCCGAAACTTCTGATTAATAGTAGTATGTCCATATACGATTCGACGATTATAGAGATATGCGTATCATCATAATAACATATAGTCAACAAACAGTAGAATTTACTAAATAATATTTTAATACATTAGCACAGTGATTCCCAAACTGTGTGCCGTGGCTCTCCGGCTCGACTCAAAAGTTGCTAAATTCTTGGAATTTTGTTAGCATACACGATTGTTGGCGCAAAAATTCGTGAATTGGAAATTCCAAGAAAATTGCCGAATTGTTTAATGGAATATTTCGCGGCGCCCATATGACGGCACCCCCGCGCAATTTGATTCAAGCTACGATAAGACTAAATGATTAATCATGATGTACGTCTCAATGTTAGTACAACAGTAGATTGTTTAAAAATCGATCGGCAATGCAAACATTTCATTGCCAAAGGAGGAAACGCACCTGTATGCACGTATATTCTAAGTCATCGGTGCAGAAAAGCCAGCATGTAATTATATACAATATAACTGTTAAAATGTGCCCGGTAATTTACATCAGTACTCAAGCGGATCCCTCCTCTTAATAATAATCCTGTAATTAATGATCGAGAAAATTAAGAGAAAAGAACAGCGTTATAAATATGCGCTGCAATGCGAACGAAGTGTATTAATTATCGATCCTCGATACATCGGCGCTAACCTCATTTATGGAATTCATTTATTCGATTGCTTTTTATATAATATTACTTCACGCACGCTCAATGCTAATAGTTAACATGTAAGAATATATTTTTTATTATTTTAACTGCTACATTTACTGAAGGAGTGCGAGTTTCTCGGTTGATTTAATTAATAACAAGAACGCATTGTATTTTTAAATTATTTAATACGAATTGTTGCAAAAATGTAGAAATTTATTATGAATATTCACAAATATCATTTATTGCCATTTTTATTGATTTTCATTAGTTTTTTTTATGAATTTCAATTGCATAAATGTATATATTGCAAACTTTTTAAGAGAAAATTCTATAGTTACAATACCGTTAAAAATTACTGGCATATTCTTGTTTATTTGAAACATTCTTGGAATATTTAAAAAATAAATAAATATGGAACCTTGAAATGTTTTTACTTTTTTCGTTTGTACATTCTAAAAAACACGACCAACTACTATAAAGGTTAAGAATTACAATTATGTTAATAACTTTGCATTTTTTATATTCATATTTTGTAATCAGCAAAGTTAAATTATTAAATCTTTCTACTATTTTAGGCCTCGTAGATATCAAATATTTTAAAGTATGTCAGTTATTTGATAATAAATGCATTTATGTTGTTTCAAAAACACTTTAAAATCGTCGAATTTCATTAATATTAATTTAATTAATATGTATGTTGATATTATATCATTCCTTACATTTTTATTTGCAGTTTGTATTAATAGACGTGATCGAAAATGTTTGTCATATTATCGTATATTTGGTAATGACTCCAGTTGACGGACGCTATCAAAATGACTCCAGTAGAATGATACAAAAAAATACGTAAAGGAATATTTAGCAACTTGACGTGAAAATATTGGAAGATTTAGATGTTTTATTTTTGGATACACAATATGTAACTTACTTTACTGTAAGAGCGATAGAAAGTCGCTAGTCGTGTAGAAAACGCACTCACCTGGAACGGAAAAATGAAAACAATTAGATGCAATCGTTCCAAAATCTCGTGCTAGGAATATAAGATCCGCTTTCACAAGAGAAACAAAAAACAAAGAAGTAGAATATTAAAAAAAAAGATTGTGATTTATATATAAATTCTCATACATATTTAAGGAATAAAATAAATGTGTACATGTAAATAATTCTCAGTATGTCACACGACCGCATACTTTTATTATCCTAGGCGATGGAACTTTTTCATAAAAGTAATGTATTAAGCGATTTACAGTAAAAAAACTATTATGTGTTTGGTATTTGAAACAATTATTAAAAGTTAATGCTATTTAATAAATAATATGTATATATCGATTTATGGTTCCACAAGGTTTTAGTTATCATGATTTTTGTAAGAACTCAAGCGTAACGTGAGTCTATCGGCTTAAAATGAAAGACGTAACAAATGTTTCGATGCGTAAATAATTGAGTGAACTTTTGGGGAAGAGTATACGCGATTACTCACGACGATCGATTGATTATTTGTCCTTTGCCTTAAGGATCATCCTTGCCTAATATCCGGAAATGAAGACTACTAAATATATCATAGATAAGGCCAGGGTTTCCATCTGGGAAATAATTAAATTTAAAGAGTTATTCGTCATAAAATATACGAGTTTTATTTTATATAATATAAAACATCGAGGAATGCATCGTAATTTATAAAAATCTAGAGAACATGTTTCTCACACATTTCAATTTGCCGCTTTTAATAACAACCTGGAGGGTGTAACTTTGAAATGTAAATATTTGTCTTCGAAGGCAAATGAAACTTTCTTAATTGCTTTTCACATATTGGAAACATGCTTGCACTTGTCTGTTCGTCTGTCAATACGACATTCCATCTCTAAATAACTAGCTGCAAATTGTAACTATTTTAAATATGAGGAAATGTTTATTATTGTTATATTATTAAAATTTAGTGATTTTAAATAATCTTAATAATAATTTTTGTATAGCAAAAACTAATTTTATAGACCTTTCTTGAAGTACTATTTTATGTAGCTTATGTATGTAGAACAAACGCTTCGAGTAACTTTCAAGTCTTCAATTGTATTTTATTAGAAAATAAATGTTGTTAGCAGCTGTAATGATCGACCGGTGAAATAGCAGTGGAGTGTATTGAATTATAGCGATCAATGTGATGGCGCCCGAGCTCTGCTTGAAATAAATGTTATGGGTGGCGTCAAGATTGCAAGGAGATGCAGCCGCATCAATATTACATCACATATTTCTGCTAATTAAACTTGGGCCACTTGGAAGACATTAATTTCGCATTAGGAGCCGCCTTATATAAATAGTAACAAATATTCCTTCCTTTGCGAAATGGGAAATATAATGCTCGTGGAGCAAATGCAGCGACGCTATTATAGTCTGGAATCCATTCACGTTCGAGCGTCCCTGATGCCAAGCGGAAACCCAATTGATTTTACACTTGGCCTACAGCAGATAAAAGGTGCCACTCTGATATTCTGCAGCAAAATTTCAGCGCAATTTATATTTTTTCAGGGACGTTTATGCTGACATGTTCGTAAATGAAGCGCGACGTACGTTATTTATGTAGATTATCATGTGCAGGGATTTACATTTACCAAGTTTGATTAAAACATTTCGAATGGATATATTTTTAGTCAAGTTTTACTGCTGCACAGTATGTACCAATCGCAACCGATCTGCGGTAACCAACAATGCGAAAACTCCCTATATGCATTTATTGTAAAGCACACTATCTTATTATTATTAGAGTGCCATCTGCAGCTGCAACTGCTATGAAATATACTGTTACGCGGTAAAAATGTAGAGGGGGACCGCCTCATTCAGCTGCACATCTCTATACATTTCAAAAGGACTTTACCTGGATCAAACAGAATATATGATCCGTTACATCTGGATAGTTATTTAACAAAGCATATATATAAGTATATAATATATTTTAATTATTTCATTTAAAATAGAAATTCTATCAATTTCAGGCATGTGTAATGAAGGCAATTCTTCAATCGAGTTTTTAAAACGCGCCGACGGCTCTCTGTTAGTTTGTTATGTTGGGATTGAAACTTTAATTTACATCCACTGCAATTCGTTGATGCGATTTTCATTTCTTGAGTTGGAAACTTTTTCAAACGCGCCGATAGTGATTCATAATTGTAGTTCGTCCAACCAATTGGACGCCTTCAATGTTAACCAATGGCAAGGCCAGGCGACGTTAATTGCATTCAACGCAATGATTCGCAAATAATTTATGCGCTACGATTTATACATTTAAGCTAATTAAGGAACTGATTGAATAATACTGAGGATGTTAAGACGGGATATTACTGCACTGCTCTCGCTTCACTTCTATATGATTTGATGCCATTACATACCACATCCACAATTACTCGTCGTAGATGCCAAGCGAAGAATATTCAAACACAAGGTCATAAGTGTTTTTGACATTGTTTCCTTCAATTTGTTAGAGCGAGTGTGAATAAAGGTTTTATTTGATTGGAATAAAAAAAGCATGAAGCACCAATTGAAAATTGATGTGAAAATAAACTACAGCAATTGCGTGCGTCGCCTAGTCTCCAATTGAGTTACATGCGTGCAAAACAAAAAACGCTTATGTAACCGCCTCAAGATCAATTGTGTTGTGACACAATTTAACAAATATCCTTCCATTTATTTAGAATCTAAATTTCAGATGGTCCGGTAGAGTTTGTCTGTAGTTATCAAATGTATTAAGTTTATATTATTTTTTATTGCTAAATTGATACTGCGTCGTAAATATAAATCCACTTGTTCAGAAATCAATCATTATTTTCGCATTAACTCGTAATAACGGCGAGATGAATGAAGTTTCCATGTGCATTATATATGGATTGAAAAGTGCAAGGACAAATTTGCCTGTTAAAAAAATGTAGGAAATGATTAGCACGTGATCGCCGTCGGAGAATTTCATAACATTGTATTTACTGAAAATCGGTGCGCATTTATTGAGCTCACTAACATTTCATTAGTTCCATGCTTGCAAAGCATTCGAAACTTCCTGTTTATAAGCAAATTAAATATATAATTATCTGTTTCCAAATACTTTTTCTTTTCCACTGTAATTAGAAAGTTTACACTTTAATCTTTCCAAACTACAGATACCTCCAATTTGAATATTACAAGAAAAAGTGATTCATTAATGCAAGGTTGTTGCTTAAATTTGTATACTAAATGGCGCAATATAATCGATATAAACTAAATAAAATAAAAATATATGTGTCAATTTCTCGTTTTTTTTGTAGTTGTTGTAATTTGTCGTTTTTAATGTTACCAATAAACTTACAAGATTTATATTCATATTACCGTCCGTTTCGGTCCATAATTATAAAGCTTTTATGGTATTAACAAAGCACGTCGCCGACGTGATCGCACAAAGAAACAATATGTTATAACGCGAAAACTTCTGCAATTAATTACATCTTTTTGCACATCAATAAAACGTGTCTTCATGACATATTTTTATTACATAATTATTAATGATTAAGTCCATCAAAATAAGTTAATCATATAATATAATGTTTAAATAATAAAGTATCAACATTATATATCCATGACTTAAATATATGATATAAATTAAAGCGAACCGAAAACAAGTCCATATTTTATAAAGCAATTTCATTAATATTTGCAATTTTTGGGGAGAGCGAGTGTTATAAAAGTAACCTCGCTAGGGTGCAAATATTTAATGGCCACTTGAATGGCAATGGATTCATTTTTATGCACCGTTATTTCAATCTCATTGCCCAACTATAAACTAGCCTGTTTACTTAAATTAATTGAATGTGCAATATAGTCACAGATTTCACGATGTCATAAATACCTGACATCAGCATATCCAATGACGTAAGACATATAAACTTTTGGAAATATTTAATTAAATCGCCTACTCAATGTTCCCAAAAAATACTTAATTAATTGCTATTCTAAAATATTGAAAGAGAAGAGCAAATAAATTTAACATAAAGTAATGGCCATTCTTTTAATGCGAACTATGACATAATGTTTCTGTAGTAAACAACAGTTATCCTACAATGTGAAGACTGAATATATAAAATGTAGGCATCTTCGTCGTGTGGGTTTCTGTATATTTACATATAAATATTTGTCCAAAACAGTAGAAAATAGACAAGAAAAAAACAAACACGTCGGATCAATAGCTGAAATTCCAAACTCCCACTTTGTACGCTTGAGCTCTTCCACTTTTTATTCCAACATTATTCACATTCACCTTGAGGATGAATATCGCATTAAATTCTACAAATCATTTGAAATTCAAATGGCACTTTTTATTTCAATTCGAATTTTGTACGCATAATGGATTCATTTGAAACACCTTGTTTTTTTTACATGAATACGTTACAAATCTCAAAATTCTAGAAAACTATTTATATATACTTCTGCATTTCTTAGCATTCACATTTTACAATTGCAGGTATTATTTATTTTAAAACATTTTATAATCTGCAAAAAAATAATATCTTGACATTTCGTTTTACAAGTCGTGTCTTATTTATCTCTGAACATCGTGCATTATTATTAGATAATTTCGTAGTTTTGTCATTGTTTAAACTCGGTGTTTAAAATAATATATACAATTTTAATGGTTTCACGAGGTAATGATTTCATTAGTAGCAAAAAGTATTTTTTTTATATAGAAATATTTGCATTAATGTTAATGACTTTAATATTTTCAAAAAATGATGTCAACTACAACAGTTATTATATGCGCAGTAATAATATTTGTTTAGAATAGAAGAGTACTTAACGTAGGAATCTAAAAATAAGATTAGTGGATGATGTAATCAAGCTTTTTACGTTCCATGTATCAATTAACCTTTTATTTCAATACATTTTGGAAAATGAGTATGATGTATGAGACCAGGTGGACAGGAAACACTTCTCGATTTCCAATTCGAGTAACGTATCCTGTTTTCGTATGAGTTTTATTTCTTTTAATTAATTAATATTAACCAAGAACTTTGTGACATCCTCAATTAATTGTAGTTCATGTATAAATAATGAATACGCGAACATGTAAAAAGTATGCAAAATTAGTTGTTACTTTCTGACATATTTTTGTATGAGTTTCTTTAAAGTTTAACTTCGCTTGAGAGATAAGTTTCTACATGGTGAAATAATATTTTGCATTACAAAATAAATGCTAATTTTTGTTGGCGGTAAATACAAAGATATACGTATGTACAAATTCTACAAATGTTACAGTTACAATTAATGCAAGTTATGCATTATTCACAGGATTTGAGACCAAGAACAGCCTCCAATCTATGTTTAGATTTAAATTATAATATAATAAGAGTAACAGGAAATTATTACAGATAATACTGCGGGAAAATGCGAAATGAGCATACTTGACGTTATGCAAATTACGCGTATAGGAGAAATTTCAATGAAGAATCTCGGGAGAGTAGGGGCTATGTTGAAAATTAATCAATTCTGCGCGTTGACAATGTAATTATGGGAAGTGTACTTGTAACCGGTCGTTATTCCTGGAGAAAGAACTGCGGTGTAGAACGTTATCTTTTGCAGTATGCACCTAATCTTATGCTTCGAGTATTATTAAAATAACTGAAAGCCAGAGAAAACTGCTCATCCATTTCCGTAATACTAATACTTTTTTCCGCAATACTAAGTACCAATTATTAGAGTTCGATCATTGGAATATAATATATTTATTACTAGTTTTTAAGTTGATTTCTAGATGAAAGCGTTATTACAATATAGCAAACTTTACTTAAGCAATAATTAATGAGAGAACCTATAAGTAAAGATGATATTCAATTGATGATTATTCGTCTGCGAATTTATGAATGTTATTGAAGACATAATTTACTGTTGCACTAGTTACGTGCATAATTTTGATACTTCTGATCGAGTGGACTGAATGCAAACACGCAGAGTAGCTTCCAGGTAGAGCTATATAATCACCGCAGAAGGTAGCTGCAGGCTAGTATGAAGCAAAGGGGGGTTGTCATGGTAACAAGAAACCAAACGCCCTTTGAATTTAGATCCATATGCTCTCCGGAAAATAACAACAATAAACCGCATCCCCTCGGTTTGAAGAATCAAGCAAAACAATTTGCTTTTCTGCCAATAGTGTTCTTGCAACTAGTAAAGTGATGTGTCATACATTTTTAAATCATTTGCAAAGTGCGAGGGTGAGGGTGCTGCGACATCATGATTTTTTAATGAACCGCAATCGATTGGAGTTACTTAAAGTGAGCTGCCCAATTATAAACTCCCCTTCGCGTTTGACAAAATTGCTAAAAACATGCTTAGAATCGATTAATTTTATTACATTATAAACATATTAAATGTCAATTGTTCATGCAGACAGGTCGTTGGCTTCTTTCGCAAGATACACTTGTGTTAGTGGTATACATTTCGCTCACCTCCAGAGTTCACTTCAATTGATAAACATCGAAACGTGGGGATAATGCTATAAGTATTAATGCCCTACATCCTGTAGGGTGATTAATATATAAGTACCGACAAAGAAAAATCTTAATAATATTAATAAAATTGTATTATGGTCGCTCTTCTGCATTTCAAGGGATATTAAGTTGGTAATAATAATGCAGTTGTTGTTTGGAACAAAAGAATTGTTAAAAACGGAATCTCCGACAAACAACTTTATAACAAGTAATTATATAAAAAGGTCAAATCTGGCCTCTGGTAGTCGTCATATTAAGGTCACATACTTATTAAATTAATCAATCAAGTAGATTATTTGCCAGATTTATGACGCTGATGCACCGCTTTGAGAAATTCAGTGTATGTGGGAATCAATTGGAACGGTGGTATTAATTAAAGTTAAACTTTGATCGATGTTTGCCCTAAATACAAAACACTAGATACATTATAAATTATGAAGAAGGATTTAATCACTGTTTGTATTTTGACAAATAAACAATTCTTAATTATTTTCTATTGATGTATCAAATTTTTGCTCGTCATTATAAAATGTTTCTATGAAAGTTAGGCGTCCCGTTCTAACAGGTTCAGATGATGTCATACAGGAAAACTAGTTCTTTAATTAAATGCACCGGCGATTTATTGCCGTAACAGTTATTTTATTCACAGCCACCGAATAAATTGCTGGATACCGCAGATGGGTTAGATTTAATTAGAAAAACGAAAGTAATGCACGATGAATGAAGTGCTCACCTTTTTGCACCAATATTATATTATTATTTTTTTTACATTTTCGATGCAATATCTATTATGCAAATATTATAACAATATATCTTTTGTTTGCAGCTCTCCAAAGATGACTAAGCTATCTCTATTGATAGTCGCATTATCGTGCCTCAGTCTGCATGGCGTTAAAAGCGAATCTGCTGTTTACATTCTCTCTGAGAACTTACAACAAGTACTAACTTCAACGGCTCTCCAATGGATGCAAGCCAACTCGCAAACCAAGAACTTCGATAATGCTGTTATTGGATCTTACCAGCATATGCCAGGTAAATTATATTAGTAATTTTTAAGATTAAAACAAGGGATATTAATGTTACGTTCACAGAAGGCGGTACTGAAGACAATATAGCAGCAAATAGTGTTTCTGGACAGCCGGTCTACGTGTGCAGAGCCAAGCAAAATGGTATTTGGGTTTCCGGCCAAATTCGGCCCGTTGAGCGCAAATGCATTGTGTCTTTGCATGGATCAGTACACACTGTCGATCGTTTCGAAGTTTTGATTAACATAGAGAACAGTGCCCGTCTCAGTTGGATCAAGAAAGATAAGTTCACGTTGAATCCCCAAGGAGCAGTCACCGGTGGTGATGAACCTTACCGCAACTACGTAGCTAGGCGAAAGCACGAAAATAACGAACACTCGAATTCGTTGACATATTTGATTGGAAAATTAGACCCATCATTAAATTTGGGCAAATACACCGTAATTGATGAGAATAATAAGGAATGGGAATTTGAAGACGGAGAGATTTTAGTAGAAACTGAACCGATCAAGTATGAGATTTCTAAAATTAAATTCGACAATATCAGAAAGCGTGTTCAGAGGAAGGATCGTGTATTGGGACACGCCGTGCTGAAAAACGAAAATAATGATGAAGATATCAATAAGGTTGTTACAGTGATGACCTACAACTACACCTATTTATTGAACTGGGGTCACGGTCACGGCATGCTGAACGGACTACCGTTCAAAGCGAGTTTGTCAAACAATCTGATGGCCGAAGGCCAATGGGGAATCAGAGAAAATAAAGAAAAGGTGGAAGATCAAGAAATCGAAAAGTTTTTGGCTCCCGGAACCGCTGTTAATATCACGTTGAAGGGAATATACGAGGAATCTGAGATACCATATACAGCTGTAGTAACTGCAATCTATAAAGATAACGAGAGAAGGGAGAGGGTAATTAAGGACACCAAAAGTGAATCGAAAATGAAGGAAGTTGAGCAATCGTCAGGTCCAGTTTATTTCATACATAACAATACGTTTGTACCAACTACCACAACGACGACTACTACAACTACAACAACAACTACCACCACTACAAGAAGAACAACTACTACAGAAGAAGTCGTTCCGATCGTACCACCGGAGGTTGAGAAACCTTTCGACAAGAAAAAGAAAATTGATGACATGGCTTCTACGCATGGCAAACATGAAAATAGTATGATGTCTGACGGAGAGGCTTCGTCATTGAAGAAAAAGGAAGAGGCAATAGCGAAAGAATCCACGGCTGGTGGAGAAAAACAAGCCGCCTTAGCGAGCGCCTTCTTGCTTGTCGGAGCCGTAATTGCTCTTAAATTAACGTAAATAGGAAGTGGATCAGTGATCTGTTCGCCGGGCTTGCTTGGCTTGCAAATATAAATGTGAATGGAGTGTGTGAGCGCGCGTATGTTACGAGTGTATATATTCCAGCTTGATTATGTATTCATTATTACCTTAGTCATTTAGAATTCTTTCATTTTTTTTTTTGAATTAATAAAACCCCTTACGAAATCCCCCTTTTAAGTAGCCATTCCACCAAAATGTGTAAATAGACTGTAAATACTAACTGAGTAAGAGAAGAGAAGAAGTCTTGAGCCTCCAAATTGTAATACTTTTGGCAGGCATGGTGATATTAACAAATGAAAATCGCGATCTGTACGTCCACGTTACAAGACCGAAAGGGTTTTATGTATTGAAAATCAAATCAAACAATAATGGAGAAAGGGCAAAGAGCATATTTTCTGCGTGTGGCATACATATATTTTTGCAACTCTTGTAATATTTAGGGATATATATGTCTACAGTATTTATTACCTAACATGGTACAAACTCTTCAGTTCAAAATTAGGCACTTCTTTTATTTATGTCAATTACTAGTTCCACGAGAAATCCATCGTTTACATTTCGTTTTGCAGTTCAAATTCATTATATACAGCACGATTCCTGGTACATACATATAAACCAGATATAGAATTCTTCCTCCGTAATCAAGGAAATATGACACCGGCGTAATGTTGCGTGCTTACGGGAAAAGCTTTTACAATCTTTAACTATATAATCTTTCAATAGCTTAGTGAATATCTTGAAAAAAGAAAGTAAATGTTAAAACATAAATAAATTATAAAATCGGCAAAAAATAATAAAGTTTAAAGCTATTTAAATGTATTTGAATTCTATATCTCTTGCCAAACAGTTTAAATTAAATTAAGAATAATGCTTTGGCAGGAATTAAATGTTCAAAGTGATATTTTAAAGAAATATATGATGTATATATTTTTATTTTTGTTAACGGATCGGGTGGATTGCAAAATTACGTTGGATTTCAAATCGATTCCAACGTAAGCGGAATGGAAAAAAAATGATGTTGGACTGACGATTACAATTATTGTGTAGATTTATTATTGTTTTAAATGTACATTTCATGTATTGTAGATATTTTGAAAAATATACTTTAAAAGAGGTAGTCATCAACCCAATAAATATTGCAATTTCATTAATTCCCACAAATTCCTATTTTTCCTTTCTATTCTAGCTTAAATTGGCCGGTAAGTAATCAATAATTTTATTAATATATGTAAAGAATATATATTCTTAGAAATAAAAAAAATGCCTCAAACATAAAATAATGTATGCGTTTAACCTAAGGCTGTAGTCGTGACCGCATTTTAGAACAGAAACAGAAAATTGCAAAATATTTCACGGTTGTATTTTTAACCAATTATTATTGAAATATTCAAAAAAATGACTCATACTTTGAAATTTAAAATTAAACGAATTGTCGGTTCCACTTTGGTGGATTAACAATTACAGTAATTTCCTGCTCAAATTGATTATTCATTAACACTGTAATAAATAAGGCGGCGCTCGTTGATGGCTTCTGAATATAATAAACGTAATTAGTTACTGTTATATCCGACTAATTACTTCCTAGCAATTATTAATACAGTTTCTATACTTGCGATATTTAAAAATGCTTCACTTGTGTTAATATTGACCTAAGAAATTATTACCAAATCAGCAGAAAATACCAAATAATTACATGCATTAACGTGACAGGTGAGTAAATATAATTTTTATTACAAATATAATTACTAGTCATATTATTTTCCTAATTTCTCTAATATATATATATAATAGGTTCATAGTAGAACTGTTCATCTTATAACGTATTTGACATTTGTCATTAAGTAAAAAAGATTGTTGGTTATTAATTGTCAAACTTATAATACAATATTTTACAAAATATTACAGATACCAAAATATCTAAATTGTGCAAGAATTTTGTTATGACTTTAAGAGAAAAAAACAAAGCAAAGTTATTTATCATTGAATTATTTATATACTCGTATAAAGTGTTTGTTTTCTAATAGAACAATGATAGAAATGTCAGTATATTCAAACGGTGATTGGTTCAAAATAAAGTGAGACATGTGATCTTTGGAACACCGATCAATTATGCAAATTTCGTCCGACTTGTTGTCTTCAACAAGTCGGACGTAGGCGTGTCGAGTTTGCAGATAAAATGTAGTTTGGTAACGAAAGCACTTCCCTTTTTAATTGACAAACAATGCTAATTCAGTAAGTTTCCGCCATAAAACGTGTTGCTCGCATCAAAATTACTTACCTGAAACAATGGTGGGCGAAATTAGTTCGCAAGAATTTACATTCACGAAGAATAGTGTAAAATGGACAAACACATTTTGCGAACAAAATTTACGATTTCTGGAAAGGAAATCGTCCCCGGTCATCACATCTGCATACAAGGCAAGGATAATCACGGTATTCCACTAAACTACAAAAGCGTAATTAACGCCCAACTGAAACAGTCCTTATCTCAAATGAATCAAGTTCTCCGGTTCGCGAATTTCTCTTCTATATAGTTGAACTTAAAAAGTAGAATTTAATTAAAAAAAGTCTATTACTTTTTGATGTTATAAACAAATTATTACTTCTAAAATACAATTAGGTGAATAGTATATATAATATTTATCAAATAAATAAAACAGTAATTGCAGCTTTAATTACATTTTATTTTTCTTCATGGTCTTAACCGGAAACGATAAAAAATATGTTCGAATGGTGGATTATCCGAGTCCAATAAATTTCATAGCACCGTTAGACTATCGATTTAAATAGTTAGCAAGCTCTTCAGGAATGAAGCGATCTCAAAATACAGGTGTTCACACCGGAAACCCCAACAACCACGAAGCCACGAACCGTAAATCCAATCCTAATCAGAGCCCAGAATTTCACACATGCTTAAACACACCTAAGGAAATCACTCACGTGCGATGCTTTAATTATCAAACATACAACCTTATGCAAAACATAATAAATATAATCAGTTTCCTCTTGAGTTGAAGAAAGTAGAAATGTATACATAAGATGTTTTATATAGTTAACGTGACCAACCGTAATCCTTTTGTACTACTTTTTCATGAATCATACTCCATTTAAAAACCGTACTCTAAAATTGCTTTGCATTCTTTTGTATTCCAGTTATATGTCTGAAAGAGCATGTGTACAATAAATTATGTTTACTATTATCAAAATTATCATGTAGTAACATATTGTGCTAGTTACTCAATATAACCAAATCAGCAGAACAAAATATTGCAAAAAAAGAAATACATAAGATTTTTTTAAACCAAAAAAAAAACCTAAGTAATGGACTGAAACTACATAAAATAAATTTAAAATTTGAAACTCAGATTACCAAGAAAAGTTTCGCTTTGGGCTGAAGAGTATGAAAAATAATATGGAAATATTAATTAAAATTAATTAGAACATTTATGGGTTCAATTGAATCAAGAACTACAAAAAATCTAATTATAGTAAAGAGCTCCTGATTTATAGTATATTAGTGATAATATCCAATAGAAAAAGTGCAACCACACTTCAATGTATGGATAAAATATGGATAAAAAATTGGTTAATTGAAAGAGGTAGAAGAAAATGACATCTCGTCCATTGATGAAACTGAATTCACGGTCCAAGGTGATAATATGAATAAAAAGAAAAAATCCTATTCACAAACTCAAGGTAAAATATCTAAATAAATACGATACATGACAAAATACAAACAAAAGCGTCGATGCAGAAAACATCACCACTTTTCAAATATTGAATAAAATACAGAAGAGAAGATAAATAACGAAAAAACTCAACAGTAGACAGCGTTAGTCAAAAAAATAATCCTCAACAACAATATATAAAATAACCACATGAAAATGAACAACGAAAGCATGAGTTATAATGGGTCTGCCTGAAGACTACGACAAACTAATAAATGAGGCATTCTAATGAGGATAGAGCACCAGAACCGAGACCACTGCAATCCAACAAAGATGAGGTAAAAAGCTGAGTAAAAAAGCAACAAAATACTTGTGGAGGAGAAACATGCAGCACGAAGTTGTCAGGATTGTAGCAAGAAGAAACACTATCTGGACATACCCTGAGAGGACACACCAAACATTAAAATTAAAAATGCATGATCGTGCGATGAGTGTGAACACACATATATAAATATATATATAACGAATACACGAATCACTTACGATAAACAACATCATTTCGACACCTACAAGGAAGAAGTTAACAACTCAAAGAATACGCATCGATTTTTTTAAAATTTATTTTATAAAATAATCTACAAGAATAAAAAAGTTTTGTCCCATTTTTTGATTTGAGCTTAAAAAATAAGGATAAAATTTACAAAAAAAATCATAAACATGACACATGAAAGATTTTCGTAGGAGTACCAACGAAGAATGACATATATATTATGAAATAAAATATAAATAGTTTTATTTAAATAAAAAAAAATGGATTACCCATTAAATTTGCTTTTATATCTATTTCTATTTATTTTAATAAAATTTAGTGTTAATTTAAATGTCATATAGTCTTCGCTTTGTAGAATAATCGTTTTTCATGCTTTCCATCTAATTTAGAAATCGTTCCATTTTGTTTTTCCAACAGCGTAAGTCAGTGATTTTAAACCGTGATAGGATCTTTGTGTGTTAACTAATGAAATTATTTTCTATAGAAATCGATCGCGCAAATTTAACAATAAGGTCATGTGTGATAGAAGCGATAAAAAAAATGTTTTAAAAACACTGGTATAAGTTATTACTTCAATATTATGTTTTTTATTTTCGTAAACAGAAAATAATACATTGTTCAGGAAGAACCTGAAATAGAGCGGAAATTATCTCAAGAAATTACTGTGGTTTTAAAGTGGATTTATAATCACAACCTTGAAGTACTTTTCTCAATTGCACTGAGACTCCCACTTCAACTCTTTTAGTTGCTAAGGGTAAGAGAAAACCTTTTCTAAATAAAAAAATAATTGAAAATTACTTGCAATCATTTTTTTTTCAATTGATAACGAGTTAATGACTACGAAAGTACGAGAGGAATTTGCTAAAATTAAGGCCCGAGGAGTTTCTAAATAATAAATAAGAATACATTTAAATAAGTAATTTATAATATAATATTACATTTTTTTTAAATCGTTGATTTTTTTTGAAAGGTGCCAAACGTTTTGGCGTACATAAGA
Source organism: Nicrophorus investigator (assembly GCA_963457615.1). Classification (NCBI taxonomy): domain Eukaryota; kingdom Metazoa; phylum Arthropoda; class Insecta; order Coleoptera; family Silphidae; genus Nicrophorus; species Nicrophorus investigator. Next base: position 17,102,554 of record OY735140.1, on the reverse strand, counting down.
AAAAAAAGTGGGACCGGGTTTGAGAATGAGCGTATGAAGATTTATTTGCCGCAAATTGTATTATAAATAAAATAAATGCTGATTAGTACTAAATATCGTTAAAAATTAATAATCTCATATTAAAATTCGAGAATACATTTTTTAGATAAAAATTGTTTTTTTATAGAAGATCATGTAATATTTTCTCAATGAAATTATTTTTTTAGTGTTGTTGCGAATATGTAATAATTCTTCATTACTTCAGTCAACTTAGGATGGTAGTAATTCAAGATTTTAATGTTGAGAAATAAATATTTCGCGGAACGTTCAAGACAATATTACGTAATTAAATGCACCTGATGTTATAATAATTAAGGAGTCACGAAGAGTGTGGTGTGTATGTATGTATGTATAAGACGAAATAAAGGAAATTAGTGCTCGCGCATACAAGGGAGTGGAATAATTGCGGAAGGTGGGTGAAAGAGGGTAGACTAGTCGGCACCTAGTCAGCGCCCCGACGACTGGAAAGCGGTGGTGGAAACCGCCCTTGAGCGGCTGATACATTCATCGGCTGTTCCAGTCCCGCTCGACGAGGAAGCCTCGATCGATACATGCCGGAATGTAGACCGGAGCCCAATTCTAGAACAAATGCTCAGCTAACATTCATTCCCTAACCCGCAAACAAACGCATTTAGTTTTTCTTTTATCAAGAAGCAGAAATGTATTTGCTTTCTAACCCTCCTAAAGGTAATTGCCATTTCAAGTTTTCTATTATCCAATTGATTACGCAATGGCGACAACACTCTTCTCGTGAACGCGCTATTTAAAACTAACTACCGACAACGTAATTAATGGCTGTCATTCGGACAGCTAATAAAATCAATTTACATTTCACTTTCGTTTCATTTGCATCAATCAAAATCCGGAACTCATTCAATGGAGGGCAGGAAAAAGTGAAGATTGGCCGGAAATCAATCCATAAATTTCCACAGGAGGCAATTGACTGCAAACAGCTCTAGACAACCTATTTAGTTCAATTACAAAATTTCTTCCCCCCCAAGCCCATCACCATTCACACTACATAAGTAGCTTTATATTAAACTAGTTGTAATTAGTATTATATTATCTTCTACTTATGAAATTACTTTCCTAATCATTAGTATCGAAATAATAATTATTATCTGTAGATTATAATTTTATTTGACTTATATTTCATATAATAAACGTGGAAACCTACGAGAAAGAAATTTATTTTTCTAAACTAATTACGAATCAGGTAGTAAACGATTATCGATTATAAAAAAAGAAACCTTAAATAAATGATAAAAAATAAAATTTGTTTTAAAATATCTATAAAGTTTTAACTATTTCGCGTGTTGAGATATATTAGCTAAAATTTTGTAAATTATTCATAATGCTGATCCTAAAGAAGTTGTCGCTTTTGCTTTGCAAATTAAATTATAGTTTAAGGCTTCAGCATAATGATGATATAACATTAGATGATACTATATAAATTCATAATAAAAGTGGTGCAGAAAATTAATATTAAGATAAGAGTAGAAAAGACAACAAAAGACCTTGAACTGATGGTGTACCAGAAGGTTCTAGAAGGGAATCGATTCGATTGAAGGCCGAGTTGCAAATACTAGACAAAACATAAAGAATGCGATCGGCTTACAAGGAAGAACAAACTTTATCTAAACTAACTGTCGATAACTAATTATGTCCAGTCATTTTGGAAATATTAATGATCATTATTATTTATCATTTTCAAGCTTTATTTAATATACGATTTCAATGTAAGGAATTGTCCTTTATAATTTTTATATTAAGATTTTTTTTTATTGAGAACATACTATATTTTGCTTTCATATCCACGAAGTAATTATGTTTATTATATATAATTTGCAACCAAAAATTATCATATCCTATGGTTATATAATTTTCAATTCTACTCATTCGATAACACGTAATATCTTTATATCATGCAATCCCACAAAAATATGAGCACGCAAATAAGTAACCCTATTTACTAGTGGCGAATTTAGACATAGTATTTATGGGCTGCAGCTAAGGGCCCAAAATAATGAAAATAAACACAACTAACCCAAATTTGGGTAAATTCCATGACTCCCATGAATGTTAATCCAGGTCCCCCATATAGTATCTGTCTAGGGCCCCTAAAAGAAGTTAGCACACGAAGTTCGCCACTTGTTATTTACCACTTGTTATTAACAAAGCGAATAAAGATAAAATTATACATAGAAAACAATAAATAATAATTTTATGTATATTGATTATTTCTGATTTTCTAGACATGTATAAATATAAAGATTTATTGATTACTTGCTTATTTCTGGTGTATATTGTTCCATGTTACTGTAATATGTAGAATTCAGTCATCGAGCAGCGCGTGGCATTCTTATTATAGCAACAAAAACTCGTACTATTTAATCGAATGATTTACCAGCCGGTCGTTCATAAAGAACAAAAACGTTATAGACAGTCGTAAATACAAATAAAGATAGTTGATTGCATCAACTTAAGGTTACACACATTTTATAGTGTACTTTTTCTTTTAAAATCTTTTAAGGTTTGATTTCAGTTCAAATATAACTTTATTAAAGTCATATAATATTTTTATTATGAAATATACACTTCTTTAAGAAATTTTAAAGACTTAAAAATAACAACAACAAATATGAAAATGTTATTTTTTTATATTAATAAATACATTAATGTAGTAGCAAAGAAACAAAGTACATTCAAACCTGAATTTACGCAATGTTTTCATCAAATGTATATTTATTCCTATAAATTTGCTAAATTGATAGCTAATTTGATAATGCAGATGAATTGCTATTTGTCAAACCTCCTGAGGGTGATTAAAATAGAGAGATTATTTATAATCCTGTGATGGAAGAAAATCATAGAGATGAAGACTTCGCTGCAAGTTTAATAAAAAAAGGCTTCAACCTGCAAATTAAAAAATCATTTGACACATGATCCTCTTGCTGAAAATATATACAGGATAAACGTACAATCTTCTGATATTTCAAATATATTTACTGTATATATTATAGTTGAATTCTTCAGGAATAGTGTAAAAACAGGTTTGAATGAATTCGGATTGACGGTTTGATTCAATGAACATTGTGTCATAAGTAATGAACAACTTATTTCTAAAGAAGCGTAAAGTAATAGTTAATAATAAAAATATAATACTAAATTACCAATTTGAATTTCGCACATAATGATTTTATAATATTTCATCGTGTAAGAACTTAAATCTAGCTATTGACGTTTAATTATTAATACATATAAGTACACAATTGTGACATACATTTGAAATTCGAAAGTGCATGTAACATCAGAATCAACGGAAATAGTAAATAAAGCTATCTAAAACAATGGATGAAGTTATCACGATTTTACTTAAACATCACATAAAACTATAAACATCAATGCAGAATAATGAAAACTATAAACTAAATATACCTTTGATAATGGATTAAAGACGTTATTACTAATAAAAATAATAATATGCTTTCTTGATCGATTGTGGTATATTTTTTATTGCGGTGGGCAATAGTAGATGTTACTTCGTGGATAGCCTCAAATGGAGGCAATGCAGAAACAGTAAAAGTAGTGAAGTTTTTCGTAGATTTTAGATGTAAGATTGATGAAAAAGTATTGCAATAGCGTCGGAAGGGTGGGCTTAGTAGTTTAGGGGAGGATAGGAAGTGCGATGTAATAAGAGCGGTGTAAGAGATTGTTTCCGGTCTTCAACTATTTATGGGGATGTTATCACCACCACCCTTTTTCTGCTGACCTGGGTAGAAGTAAATGAGTACTTTCTCTCCACACGTTAACTAGGAAGAAATTAGGTGATTGGTACACTTTTAACGATTCGATAAAACGCGCTCCACTCGAACCTTAAATAATTTCTATTAATTTAGTCATTTAGTACATGTTAAAGTGACCTATTTACTATATGTGAATGAATCCCAAGTTATTTCTATACTTCTTTACCAGAGAATTTCTCCTTCATTGGTGCAGTTTTTGTATTCTGAATGTAAATATAAAATATTCATAGAATAAAAACGAAATTATCAAATAATAGTAATGATTGAACTATATAAATCAAAAATTAAAGGACTTTGCTAATGCAGTTCATCAATGAGTGTTCCGGTATAGTATTCAATATACGTAGTTAACACATAATTACGGTGACCTATTTTTGACAATTTATTCCTATTTTTGAGTGTCCCGGTATCCTCGAACTCTATTTTCGGGATAGTATTAAGTAAAGAAAAGAGAAGGGAACAAAATTTAGTGAAAAATCTTAATTATATCCTCATTTGTGATTGAATCAACCCCACATAACATAAACATAACAACAAATGTATTTAACATATTTATAAGAAATTTATTTTCAATCGGCTCGTTGGTCTAGGGGTATGATTTTCGCTTAGGGTGCGAGAGGTCCCGGGTTCAAATCCCGGACGAGCCCACATCTGTTTTTTTTCTAATTCACACAACTGCTGTGATTTCAATTCACAAATAACACTGTATGAAAAGATATATACTTATCAATTTATAAAGATTCTCAAAAATCTATTGCTATAAAAGTAGACATTTGTGACCAATCTCGTTTGCTGAATATGAATGAATCGTATGAATTAAATAGATTTTTCTTAATAAAACACAGAAAATGCATAAATTTATAGTATACCACATAAAATACATAATTTTAATGTTTCGTGCACTGTTCATGATGATATAAAATATAAATTTATATTAGCAACTCATTTATATTATACAACAATCTAGTGTAGGAGAATGTCAGATACATATTATGTTTAATCATCAAACAATTTTAATAAATACTTAATTATATTACATGATATAACATGACATTAATGTACATTAATTTAATTAAAATAATTGCAACCATAAAAATGCAAAACCATACAAATATTGAATACATATTTTACAATTCTATTATTTATCAACATCTATTTGGTTATTACACCGATTGTATTGTTAATATTATTATGTCTAGATGTACAGGACGCATTGTCGGCATCACTAAACGAATGTTACCTATTTCGAATAGGCATATCACTTGTATATTTTTATTACCACCCTTACTAAGAAGTGTATCTGTTTGGCATTTACGATTACACGAAATGCTTATCTTAAGTCGTGGGACTTTTCCACCGCCACATGTTAAAAATGTACACCACCGTAGTCAAAACTCACTTCCTTTCACCACTCATCCCCTTTTTGAAATGAACAGAGTTTTGTATAATATAATTTAGTCTTAGTTGGAGGGCCAACAGAAGAAGTCTTAGTTGGAGGGCCAACATAAGAGGTTAGAGGTTATTAACTTAAAGAGACGAATTACCTCTTAATTGATAAACCATGAGATCAACACTTGTCTAGTTGACTTCTCAATAAAAACACTACTTTAAACAATAAAGATATTTTAGAATATTGTATTTAATATTCATAAACCCCTCTAAGACTCCACAACTACGTAATTACGAGATAAGATTATTTAATCCTGGGACACGACACCCTTTAATTTAAATTAATATTTCTTCTGAAGAAAAATACCAAATATGTATTATTGTTTTTGTTTCTATAATAATAATAATATTTATTATAATTGTCGCGTTTCTAAAAGAAGTAAATAAAGTAAAAATTAATTAGTAAAAATATTAATATAATTATTAATATATAATAAATTATATATAACTATTGCAATATGAAGATAATAAAAAATTACACGAAAAAAGAAAGTAGAATATGTCACTGTATTAAATATTAGATTGATTTTATTTATTTGATCTAAAAATTATATATTTAAATGATTGCAAAAAAACGTTTTTTTTTTAGACTAAAAATGTGTTGACAAGAAATAAACGAAAACAAATTAGAAAAATCTATGTCAATTTTGTATAAATATATTAAATAATTATGGGAATTAATTAATTTCGAATGTATTTGTCAGATATTTCGCAAGACACCTGACACCAATTTTTAAATTTACGTTTAATAATATCTGAATTACATAATACCGATATATTAAAAGACAGGTTACATCAAATTCATTAACCAGAGATATTTTATAATTAATAGTAATTTGATACATGATTACACTTAATTTCTGATGAATGTAATCTAATTATCGCCCATGCTGCCGTAACTGACAGACACATTATAGTTTCACGAAGCTTAATGAACAAGCAAATCTAATGAGATTATATGTCAGCACGCTGAAACCGCATGCTAATCAAATCACCTTTACTGCGTTTCACACACAAATTCTTGCAAAAATTAAAAGCGAATGCACATCAATGTTTAGACACCGCCGGATGCTTTATTATCCCTTTTTCACATTAAATTAGGGGAAGTTAACGTTGTAAAACTATATCACGCAAGCATCTCGTCATGTGTGTGTGTCTGAACGGCATAAAGTTAAATAGGGCGGCGCCTAGCAGACGACCGACAGAAAGACCCACTTTCCAGGCAGTTTTTACGCTAAGGAGACGAAAGATGTGGATGAACGCAGGCAGATACATCATTAATAATATTGAATTCCTGCGGCGGCCTCACTTTAGACCCCGGTGATGTAACCCCGGCCTGCATGCACGCGATCCTGCTATTTTTTATTCCGTTTTAAATTTTCTTAAAGACTTTGCTGCAGTCGGACTTTTTGGTTGCATGCAAATTGAATTACGCGAACCGATTACATAAAGATTTAAATGACAAGAGATATGAAAAGAAAATAAAGAAAAAAGGCGCACCCACAAACCGATGCCCACGCGAAATTTCATTCGCTTTACGTATGCAGATTAAAGCAAACAAGAATATTTATCTCTAAATCATAAATGCACACATTGAAATCAATTTATTATATGATAAATTAAGTGTCTAGCCTTCGCTAATTAAAATGACAATTTTGTTATTTACTTATTTAATATTATTTCATTAATTTTAATTTGATTTGAGAAAATTGACTTTTGTAACAAATTTTCAAGGGAAACAGATGGATAAAATAATATATTAAATATTTAGCTGCACTAGGTAAGTCCAACATTTATACTTAATTAAATATTGAATATAATACAAAGATTATTATTATCATAATTCACAAATTGCAATGACTCCCATAAAAAAAAACAGGGCACTATTATCGTTGTTATATAAAATTGTTTTAATTTTTATTTATTTTTGTGACAATAAATATTATTATAGACAAAAAAAGTGTGTAATAAAAATTGTATGTATTTTATAGAATAAATTATGGTTGTCAATTAATATTTGATACATTGTAAATAATTATATAAAATGAATATATATTTAATAATTTACTAAATTGTATTGGCCATAATTTGGAATAAATAGAAATCTCATTAAAAACTAAATAAAATAATCGACTAAAATAAATAGAACGGCTCTTATTTCAAGAATGTATATCAACAAAGGGCATCATAGCACATCTACAAACAATTCCCATTTCTGCTTAATCTTAAAACAGGTTAATTATATTAATATTTGCTTGAATTATAACAAGTTAATTCTATTGCGTAATAGCAAAGCAATTTACATATTATTGGCAACTATCCTGCAGAAGTGGAAAGTTCCAAAAGTTTCCAGCAATAATTCTAGTTAATGTACCTATTTAACTTCTTAAACTGAAAGTAAATTGCAGTTTATAGTAAATCTACTGCGTGAGTAGTATTTAATTGCTTCATAAATACTACATATGTATATAAACGTACATTTCAAATGCAATAACGTCTGTTTTTTTTTAGTTTATACTTATTATTGGGTAAGAAGACCAAGGTCGATTTTGGCCAAATGTATTTATTTAATTATATAGAATTTTTTATATTTTCTGGAAAATATATTATTATTTTAGTATGTTATAGATAGAATAAGTTTAAAGTTATTTAAATTACGTAATACGGAGATTGCAGTGGTACTTTCCACAAGCTTTCATCAATTGCGCAACGATTGGAATAACAAGATTATCCCGATTGAGACGTTGAAAATAAATAATTATAGAAAACAACCAATTAATTTCCAGAATAAAAGATTATTGAAGACAAACAAGATTTGAGTAAATCAATGTGAGCAACTACTTAGTAATGGCAAATTCAATTAATCACAAACGATTACGTTATTTACAATTCGTTGCCTACGTGTTTTAAGTTAAAGCAGGTTTTATTCTTAGAAGAATGACGACACTACGGACGTGGAGACTGTGATAAATATGAACAAAATAATAATAAAACTAAAATCATGCCTATATAGGGCGTTTTGATATACGACCGACCATCAAACGGAATATTTTATTGAAGTACCCTTGACACCGAATTGCCGCACGATCGCGAATGAGATATTTGAACATTGTTACCACTAATGAACACCACACAAACACATACAATACAACATCCTAACAATTTTAATTAAAATTAAATTTTGTAAATAAAAGTGAATGGCTGGCTACAATTGGTAGTTTTTTTCTGCGGTTCACATTGCAACATATTCATTAATTTATTTCTATTACTATGGAATTTATAAAATATTATTAATTAGTGCTTAAGTATGCCGCAAAATACAACTAAGTTAAAGTGTGTCGTGAGACAAAAAAAAAGTTGAAAATTTCTTTTATAGAGATTCTTTATTAAAGCCTTTTTACCAAAACAACATTGTATTTATAAAGAAAATTCATATAAAAACATATAAAATAGTTATTGTAATCAATTCTTCAAATTTGCCAATTATAATCAATAATTTAAAAAAATACTTTTGAATATAAGTATAAAAACTTCAAATTAATGTAGGAGATGAGAAAAGTATGATTTATATGCATTCAATAAAATTGAAGATGTGTCTTATACGAAGAAAATAAAATATTGATATACTAAGACGCTTTGTCCATTTTTATCACCAAATTTTATAACAGACTCCATTCATTTTGACCATACACGTTTCATGTGTCATATCGTACACATAATCTATGACTTCTAACAGTTCCCTTGACTTTCAGCTACTTGTGTCGATTTGGTTTCAAGTACTCCGTAAATTAAACACTGGCCACTTAATTCAATTACTTTATATTTTGTAACTACCGTTTTAATTTTTGGTTTGCAACGGAATAGCGACGAGTGCATGAGCTGGAGACGCGATTAGAAAATTGAATTTTGCAAATAAGGTTCTTGCACGCAACGTTGTAATTACTGCTTTGTCGCTAATTGCAAAGAGAGAGGTAATATTGTTAGATGAATGCAGAAAGTACATAACGAGACAATGGGATGAGATATGCCGCGTGGGTGTTTAAAGAGTGGTTTTGAAGTCCATATCGGGTGTTCGTATCAGACCGAGGAGTGCCTTTCATCTCGAAAGGAGTTTAACCTTAACCTTCTGCATGGATCTTTCGGTGCCAGCGCAACAAATAAATACCGAAAATGCGAAGCTATTTTTAAAATTCACACCACAATATTGCTTTCCACTGTTCATGAACTCGTTTTATAATAAGCGGATGCATAATCATTACATCATAATGTACAGAACAAATATGCATGAAATATAATACATGTTTACTTAACTATGAATTATTAATTGTTTATATTTGTTTTACTAGCATTTCCATCATTCTGAATATACAATATACATTACATATATTATAGTTAGATCAAAGTTTAGTTGAAAATAAATAATTTGCACTTACCCATAACTCCCAGCTGCTGCGGTGTTAGATGAGCAGTATCTCCAGCTTCCGGAAGTATGCCACCGCTTGCTAAACTTCCGGAAGCAATGGAAGCACGTTCACTTCCTCCGCCCAAAACGGAACTTTGCCGAATAGTAGCCCTATCACTATAACCACTATAAGCATTACTTCTACGTCCACTGCTTGCTTGGCTCATCATATCTGCAAAATAAACTTCATTTCAGCATTTTTTACTAACTTAATAGCAGCAGGTATTTTAATTTACTTCGTAAAATCTTAAAATACCCTCAGTCTGTTTTAAATACAAAATAAAATCATATTTTTTATTATATTTTTTTTAAAGTAATATTAAATAATAATTATTATAATACTATCTTCCAGAATTATAAATTATAGATTTGCTTCTTATATTATAATTATTTTAATGTAACGTAAACACTATTCACATACAAAATAATCAATTCGGTTTTCAGTAATACTTTTTTTATCAGGTGTAAAAATAGTTAATAATATTTCATTGATTTCTTGTTTTTCGTAATTAATTGTGACAGAATCCTGCTTCAAATAAGTAAGTACTAGGATAAACTAAAAATGATGATTTTATGATATTTGTTAATCTGGCATTTTATTTACGAATGTTTTGGCAATAACTTTTAAAAATCTACTTGTTAGAAAATTGATTTTAGATTGCAAATTCTCTATTAGTTCAATCAATGGTTATACAATTTTTTGTAAGGAACATTGATATCTTCTTTTATTTGTTTCAAGTGTTCTGTGTAGAGTTGAATATCATCCGCGTTAATATTATGTTTGTCTAACATAAGACACTTCCATACTAAACTGAGCAAAGGACTATCGACCACGGTCTTTCCGCCCGTGAATTAAAATGTAGGTAGTATCAGTTAGGAAAATCATATATAATAAAACAAGATGAATATGAATGGGTTGAACAAGAGGAAAAAAAGCAGCAAAGAAAGACATTAATAAAGGGACATTATGAACATGTAGGATGCTTAAATTTAGGATGTATAGTTGGGTACAGAACTTGGAAAGGGAAGATGTGTTTAAAGGAAAGGGAGTGGTATCTATCAAGAAGAGGAATAACTTTGGTTTTACAATAAAGGAGATCATTGGGAAGATGATGGGTTGTTTGGATGTCAAATTCTGGTGAGCATGAAACAAATCTTTAAACAAATTTATTGCTTACAATTGTCTGAGGTCATTCCGTCTGATACAGTTGTATTAACTTTTCAAAATATCGAAAATAATTTCGATTTACAACAAATCAATTTTAGAGCAAAATCCGAATATAAATGATCGAACTTGAACGAGATTAATTTTGTTTGCATATTATTGAATATAGAAAATATATGTTTTTTTTGGTTAATATATTACGGAATTAAAGATTTCATAAAACGCAGCAGCGAACTTTCATCATTATATTCGCAAAATTTCGCACAAATCCACATCAATATTATTTTTATACATATTAAAACTATTATAATTAATTAAAATTTTAAAATAAATAATTTTTCATCAACCCCATTAGAGAAGTTAAAATTATAATAAATACTAAATAAATGTATTATTTAATTTTTATGGATTCAGGCCTGGCGCGATTTTTTTCGATAAATGATTGAATAATACTGTAAATTTTCTTGTGAATTTTCCTCACTTGTTAATTCAGCGATCTTCGCAGAATTGTCATTCTTTTGACTGTCTTGCACAAAAAACTTAAGTTCTTTCTCCTAAATTGATCTGTCAGTTTCGATTTTATTTATTTTGCCAACCAGATAATTTATTTCGTCTAGTTATTGTTTGAAAAAAATTCTTACCGAACAAAAATAAAATAATACTTTGCAATATAATTAACAATATAAATCTGGACAACTCCATAAAAGTGTACTGATCACACTCAGACCATATGAAAAAAGTTTAATTAACTAATACCCTCCACCGCATTTTTTTTTAATATAAATAGGTATTTAACACCTATTTTTTTTAGATTTTTTAAGTGCCTTTTTTATTAAGTCGCATGTGTATCTGGCACATGCTAGACCCTGTACGTAATCAATTTTATTTATGTGTGACCGTTACAATAAATGTAATATATAGAATATAATCAAGTATTTTACGATATTTTCTGAAGACCCAATGACTATGAGTTTATTAAATCGTTATTTAAATTTGTTCAGAGCAATAAATACAATTTACAAAAATATACGTCGATAAACATATCAAATATGTCAACTAAGATAACTAAAATAATACAAATAATTACAGAAAGACATTAGTCAGCCGTACTCTGACGCGTTATGCATATTAAATAATATAAAAATATTATGTAAAAATAATCCATTTAAATATAATAGAATTGTTATCAATTTGGAAACCCAATATTTTTTACCATCGAAAACTATTGCTATTTGAATAACTAACCTCTTAACAAATACATTGCTAATATCTGTAAATATAGTAAGGGTCGTTATCTAATATTTTTATGGACAAGATGTATACAAGGGCCGCTTGAAAAGTTTTGGAAAGTAATTAGTATAACAACCAATACTTGAAAGAATGTGCACAAGAAATAATTTTGCAAAAAGTATTAAATTATGATTGGCAAAATATAATAGAATATATAACGTGCATATAATTGCAAAATAAATTAAAACATTTATAATTTAATTTTGGCTGATTGATTACTCCTTAGCCAGGTGTATTTTTATATATTTTTTTATAAATATTGTGCGAAATAGTTGTTTTGTTTAATTTTTCTAATTTATATTTTTTTTGATTTTATTTGTATGTAATGTCATATTTTGCCGATAAATTATTATAATTATAAGCGTGTTTATTAAAATTATTATATCTTGGCAAGTGGCCATCGTCCAGATAACAGTCGATCATTTTACGCAAAATGATAATTGCACAAAAATAATTTGTAACATTGCATCATAATGGAACAGAAGATAAAGATACATTTGTAATATAAAAAGTAGTGGTGTAGTCCCAATTCAATATCACACTATTAACCCAGTTAACAGATAAAAGGATCGATCTCGCTTTTATTAAATCTAACGTTGATGGCACTGTGTGGGGTCCTATATAAAAAAAAAAACATTGTCAGCGGGACAACTCATCAAAAAGCTATTATTCTATAAAACTTCCTTAATTGAGTAATCTGTGTGGACTGAACATACTGGAAAGAAATAGACTTCACTTCATAACATATACATAATTATTATATAACACAAGAATAAATATGTTTTCAAACCAATAATAACGCTCAATTAATTTTGAGTCAAGTAAAAAATACCCGTAAATAGGATAGACAAATAATTTTCCTTTTAATAAGTTTATAATTATTTTTAACCATATTTAGTAATAAATAAATTTTCAATACATATTGTAACAATATTATTATACCTACAAACATGTATATCTATCAACATAATTAAGAGATGTTATTTAAACTTTGATTAAATAATAAACATAATGTGTTGCGTATATGCGATGAGTACATACAACGTAAATATTATTGTGGTACATTTTTTGTAAGATTATTGAAGATTGTAGATGTATGTTGTATACAACCAAATATACATGTATATTTTTTGGCAATAATTCAACCTTATTTGTATGATTAATACACAACGATAACTGCTTCATAATCAGAAAACAAACAAATTTAAATATACATTTACTACAAATACCTGCATTAGGGCTCCTAATTCCAGACGCTCTTGTCCTTTTTCCAAAATTACGTTTAAATTTTTTGGGATCAACCACTTGCCTCCTTCTTCTCATATATCTAGCAAGAACTCCCAACAGAGCCATACTTGCTGTTACTGATACAACAACAACCTAAGTGAACAAAAAATATAAACAAATATTAATTGCTTTCTATACATACATTTATATATAATTTTATTAATTCAAGATAATAATGTGCATTTTAATTAAATTTGATTTTAATGTTTCTTTACTTAGTAAGTAAATAAATAATTTATAAAACAATTACAATATTTATTAATAAAATATATTTAAATAAATAATCTTATAACAATAAAAGTTTTATTAATATATAATATTGTAAGGGCTGGTGATGTTATTACTTAAACCATTATATAATAAACAATAGCAATAGAAATAGCTAAATTACTTTGAGGTTATGTTTCTAAACATACATTAGAAGCTGCACTACTTACTTTCTGTGTTCTTGATAAACTAATTTTATGTGGTAAAAATTGTTTAAAATATTTTATATTTTCCAATATTGGGTTTAAATGCATCATTAACGACATTATTTCTATTGAGTTTCAGAGGTTATCTAATTTTACATGTACTACACAACACTTGTAACTGGCACTATTCTGATTATTTGACTATAAACTAGTATTTGCACTATTAGAACTGGTATTTTGCAAGCATTTAAATATTATTAATATATAATATGTTTTGTTGTTTTGACTTGTGACGTTCGTTCAAAAATCGCGGCGTTGTTATATGAACTATTTATTGATGAAAGTAAAATGCTTTACACATTAAATTTGTTATGCATTCAAATAATATTCAAATAAAATGATCAGCAATTGATTATGCACAGGATGTAGTAAAATATTTTATATAGACATGACTGTACGTCATATTAGTATGAAGATTCATGATGCAAATAATAAGGTAGGTCAAGGAACATATTGAACTACTAATTGGCGTAGCTGAGATAAATCATAGTATCAAAAATAAACCCGAGCGCAAATGACCATCACGATCAACATCGTCACCGATGCCGTAAATGAGATGTAAATAATTCTTGAGGTTAAGAAAATAGAATATTGATATATGGTCTAATAATAATTCAATAGGTCATGAAAATATTCGTTTCTGATGTTACACTTCCGCTACCTCAAACATAATGCGCGAAAAACGTCTGGTTGTATCTTGTATATTTGTATCATGTTGATGAATAGATGTAAACAAATTTAAATATATAAAAATACGAAGCAAAGTTTTGCGGAGCCGAGTAAAATGAGCGGAATAGCACTAATTAAATTAGTTATTATAAAGACTTACACATTATATATGATCATATTATTATGAAATAAAATTTCTTTCTAAAATCAAATTTGGATATACTTCTAAACTATTGTTTTTGCAGTACATTCCATTGGGTCAAGACTAATAAATTAATTCATATATTTTTCGAAAAAATGCAGTCTTTCAAATGCTTAATGGGGAGTGCTCACATGTATATCGGAAGTAAATCGGAAAGCTAAATTATTTTGAAAATTATAACTAAATACCTAGTTTAAAACTTGTTTTTTGTGTCATAAAAAAAGGCGCACAAACTAATTTACTCAATTCTGTTTAAATATCATTGTGACGAGCATCGCTGCCCATATTTATTTTAATCTAAAAAAATATATGTCGTAGAATACAAATATACACATCTCGTAAACATCTCTTTATAAGCTTAGATTTTTAAGATTTATGGATTTCAGAGTATTTGCATGGAATAAGAACAAATAAGTTGCAACGTGATACCTTCTGAAGCTTAATTCCGGGTTAAACTTCCTCGCGCCTGCCCTGACTTGATATAATCAGTTTGTTTAATGCCATAACAAACTGATTATATCAATATTTGATACCCTTATATTGTTTCATGTTTGTCATATTACGCAATTGAGTTACATTTCTTGAGCTATAATAAGAGTGACGTAACTGTTCACCTTCTTTAGAGAAGACAGTCCTTTTGTAGGTTCTTTCCACCTGGTCCTACCTCGAAAATTGTCCTCCTACCTGTCCTCCTTTCGATTAATTTTAAAAATCTCTATATTCAGAGATGCCGTTCCAAACTATTAAGCGACATATTGACAAAAAATATTCATTAAATGGAAAAATACTTAAATAATTAAAAGTGATGAAAGCATAATTGGTGTATTTTCGATTGAATTAATAAAATGATTCATTGATTTACGTTGCATTTTTTTCTTAAATTTTTTCGTCCTTTTTTTCATTGTAAAAAAATTGGTCGCCTTACAAATAATGATCTGAGAACACCAAAAATATGCGGATTCCTTTGTCTATACATTAGTCGGGGTGTTGGAATCATGTTTCAATAAGTTTTCATATCTTCATGCTTAAAAATAGTGAAATGGAAGGTCTATTTTCTACAGTGTATATTTATATCATGATTAAGATTAATTTAAAAAAGTTGTCTTAAATTAGTGAAGAAAAGTATCCGCTGGTTAGTCTTTATGCTATGTAAGTTGCAAATTGAATTTTTATATTTTAAACTAATTTAATGTATGTCCAGTAGGTAGCAGCATTATTGTAAGCATTACATAGGCAATTTTAATCACATACAAACCAAAACAAACATTAGTAAACACATTCCAGTCCGGGTATTGTCTGAAACGGTTGCTTTTTAAGAAAGATCGCTATATTAACATCGAAAGTAAGCTTTGTCTGTGTAGTTATTTTGGTGATTACTTGCTAAATTTTTTCCACTCAAATGGAGCAAATTTATAAATTAAATATTGATGATCTGCCAGATGAAGTATTAGAGTTAATAATAAGCTTCTTACCACCCTACAAAGATCTGCATGAGTGCATGCTGGTATGTAAAAGATGGAGGGATTGTGTCTTGAGTAAGTAATTTATTACTATTTTTAAATAAATAATAATTGCATACATTATAAATACATACAATGTGGTCCATATTGACCAGTCTTTCTGCTCTCAAATAACAATGTTATTGTTAGGTGGAAAGCCTGTTGCAATGATATGTGTTTTTTATTTTATAGTCTTTATCTGCAATTATTTATATAAATTTATGGTTATTGCAATAAATGCTATTGTTGTATGTTATTAATAAATCTTCTTTGTAGATGTTACAAGGACAAAATGTAGAAATTTCAATAGAGCAATTGTTGAATTTAATATATTATGGAAAACCATGACCCCAGAAGCAATGGCTCCAACTATAACAAAAAGGTATTCACATGCAGCCGCAATTCATGACAATTCTATGTATGTATTTGGAGGCTGTGCTTGTTCAATGACTACTTTCAATGATCTTTGGAGATTGGATTTATCAAAAAGACAATGGGTGAGGCCTTTAACCATGGGGACATATCCTTCTCCAAAAGCTTGCAGCACTATGGTTTGTTATAAAGATACTTTAGGTATATTAATCACAGGTTATATTAGAATATGTTTTAACTGTAAGTTTTAATTGTAGTCTTATTTGGTGGTTGGACATATCCATCTGCCTTTCCATTACATCAAACCTGGTATTTGTTCAATGAACTACATACTTATGATATTACTGCAAATAGATGGTCCTCTATAAGTAATGAAGTGACACCACCTCCTACAGCAGGTCATTCTGTTACTATTCAAAAAGAATGGATGGTAATGTATGGAGGCTTGCAGAGGGCTTCAAACGCTGTTCATTCCATTAAAACTAGTGATATATGGAAACTCAATTTAGAAACTTTGACTTGGCACAGACAGGAAACAGGTATTATAATTACATTGCATATATAATTGTGTGTATATTTATATATGATCTTTTTAGGGACTCTAAAACCTCCTGGTAGATATGGACATTCTCAAACTTGGCTTGATGATAACAATTTTTTAATCATGGGCGGATCTGGAGGTCCGTCAGTAAATTATACAGATGCTTGGAGATTAACAATGACTGATAATATTTGGACATGGGTTCAAGTTGAAATGAGATGCATATCGGAAGCGCCAGATAATTTATGGTGCAACCCAGCTTGTAGGGTAAATAAATTTCAAATCTTTTAATAATATATTTTTACCATATTTATTTTTAGGTCGATAATAAAATAATAGTATTAAGTAGAAGTAAAGAAAGTATGGAAATTCCACCTTTTATGTATATTGCTAAAGGAGTTTGGGCATCCAGAGAAGAAGCTGAGAGAAATCAAAGGGGACAACAACATAGGATAGATTTGGCACATAGACAAGTCGATAGAGATGAGAATGTTAATGGAAGAAGAGGCGTCTTAAAGGGTGCGAAAAAAAGTATTCCTGTCGAAAGTAATAAAGACGTGGCTGCTGGATCCAGTGGTATTCAAAATAATAGACATGTAATATATATATATCTATATTATTATAATTAACTTAATTTAAATATATAATATTTTTAGGAGGATCGTTCTATACGAATGGCAGCTTTTGCAACGGAAAAGAAGCCGGAAGATGATGTGGATAAACAAGTTAGACAAGAAAAAATTAAAAAAGCTGAAGAAGCCTGGAAGAAGGCATTGAAAGCTAAAGAGAATGCTCAACGTGTGCGCCCGAGGAAATTACTAGGATTATACGTTCTTGATATTACTCATGCATTAGATGAGAAACCATATATTACATGGCTACCTCCTATGAATGGTGGCTTAAATTGCGAAGGACCAGAAGAAACGGTATTATATACTTTACTTCAAGGCAATTCAGAACTTATTATGTTTGGAGGAATACAAAAAGATGCAAGCTCTGTGGCGTGCACTACAAATCTCAGCAATCAAGTATCTAACTCATTGCACTTTTTAACGGCTCCTAGTTACGAATTTTAAAATTTTATTTTTCTTTCATTTAACTACTAACTATATTGTGTTTAGTTAACCAATACATTTTAATTTAATATTTTTAATAAATGAAAATACTGCAACTTAATTGCTTTTGACTGATACCTGCGATTATGTTAACAATTTGTGCGAATCGAATAGTATAGCAAAAATAAATTATTTAAAAAAATAGTTATTGTATATCATTACACAACTAAGAAATTTTATTCCCTGAAAATTAATAAATCTTTCATTATTATTTAAGCAACGACTGTTAACAATTAAGTTTCAACCTTATATTAAAAAAAAAATTGTATATATAAAAATACGGATATGGATGTAATTTCTTATATCGAATTAAAACAATTAATATTATTAAAGAAATATATTTTCATTACAATACGTTTACTAAAAGTACATTCAATCATCTTCATCGTCGGGTTTTAAGCCACAAAACACTTCGCTTGGTATAGCCTGTTTCGTAATGGGTACATCTTCATTATCATCTTCTGCATCGTCGTCTTCATCATCATCAATATTAATTTCATCAGGATTGGTAACTCTTTCCTTTTCTCCTTTGCTCTCTCCTTGTGTTTCCCCTCTGACAAACATAATATTTCCACCTTTAACACCTGACATTTCAACTGCTTTGGCCTCTAACAATCTCATTCCATCCTTTACACCTGGTGCTAAATCAGCGACAGTGCCAGGCATACTTCCAGCCGTATTTAACATTTGTGCAGACATCATATTTACTTGAGTATTGTACATGGCTTGTACACTACGTTTAATCCTCAACATTTCTCTCATAGTATCTTCATTTCCATGCCGAACTTCGAACTCTTTCCAAACTTGCCAAAATTCTGCAGTGACGCGAGGGTCGCATATTTGACTGCAATGTGCATAAATCGCTCTAGCACGATCAATCTCACCCAATTTTGTTTCCATTTCTGAAAATCTCAAGCACATCTCCCTCATTTTTTCTTCTTGTAAAACTTCGATGGCCTTTTCATAAATTTGTCTTGTTTTCGGAACGCCGTAAATCTCGGCAGCACGTTTTATGTAAATATTAAAAATTTCAAACATTTCCTCTGGAAGAACAGCGCTTGTTGCTCTTTCGTAAACAGCCATAGCGTGTCTCGCCATTCCATGCTCCTCTTCCAACTTTGCATACAACAGATATAAAGGTTTAACAAATTTGGCGGGGCAATTCTCTAAACATTGTTCGAATAAATCTCTGGCTCTCTCCAATTTTGATCCGCCATAGCGTTTCAAAAATTTATGCAAATACGTGTTCCATATGTCATAAACATTTGGCCATTTAAACAATGATATTCCTTTTTCATATGCTCTGAAAGCTTCTTCAAAGTAGTTATTTTCTTCAAGGAAAAGACCGTAATTAATAATAATTTGAGGAGTAGCAATCTTCAAATCAATGATTCTATCATACACTGCTTTACAAGATTTAAATGTTCCAAAGCTTTCTTCTAAATCAGCATATAAAGACCAAACTTTGAGAGACTTGTATAATCTTGCTTGCACAGTTTCTTTGTCATCATGGTAGTGAACTTTACGAGAAGGAATGACAGTGGCTTTGTTCATTAATTTTAGAGCGCCTTCATAATTTTCACTTCTGATTTCCATTTCAGTCCATTCACACCAAACAGCAGCTAAATCATCAACTTTCAAATACTCTACTTGAGTGCCCTTTTCAAAAACCAAACGCGCATCTTCTATCTGTTTATTGGTTTCATAAAATTTTGCAAATTCGACCCACAATGTATGCAATTTTCCGACTGCCAATTTTGCTTTAACAGTTTGAACAGCTTCTGTGTATGTATTAATAATTTCATGGGGATTTCCTTCATATAATTTCACTCTGTTATGCCATTCCTGTACATTGTGTGGATTCTGTCTAAGTAGAACAGAGTTCAATAGTAAAAGTCTCCTTTCCATTAAATTTTCAAATCTGGCCAACCTCAATTCCAAATCTACATCATCTTCTTCAGTTGGATTTTTTATTTTAGAGATTTCCTCCATTCTCTTGTTTAAACTTATCTCTTCAAATTGAGCATATGCATCAAAAACTTGAGTAAAATCTCTAACTGTTGTTACTGTTTGGATTGCTTCTTCATATATGTCTCTTGCTCTATCAAATAAACCACTTCTAACATAATAATCTGCTAAAGAATTCCATAAATGCCCCAATTGATCTGTGTATCTCCTTAACCCACCTCTAATAATAGCATCCACATTTAAGGATCTTACTTTACGTGGATTCTTTGATATCAATTCACAGAGTTCATTCCACAGTTGATGATTGGACTTGCCTTCTTGTGATACAAAATGTTCATTGTTAACTATTTTGGCTAGTGTTTGAGCTGCTTCATCCAACCTATTTATATTTGTCAGGTATTCCACATATTCTTCAGCATTTTCAGGACAAAGTTTCAAATACCTTCTAAATATTCTAACTGCTGTTTCAGGAATTTCATGTTTTTGTACAAATTTCAAATATAATGGCCAAATTCTATGATGCTGTGTTATTGGAAGTGCCCTTAGTGCCCTATCAAACACTTTTCTTGTTCGTGTAATTTTACATTGCTCAGTTAAAAATATACAATAATCCATCCAAATTCTTGGCATCTTATGCATGAATACTAAAGATCTTTCGAATGCATTATTTACAGATTCATATGCTGGATCTATTAAACATCTTCCCTTAATTTGCTTTCGACGCAATTTCAAATAATTGTACCATAATTTATATGAACCAGGTAATTCCTTCAATGATCTCTCATATATGATATTTATAGCTTCTTTGGAAGCATTTTTCTTATGATCTATGTAGCGAAGCCAATGCTTTACTGAATACGGATTCCTCAATATTTCTTCTTCATATGGAAGATCATCATCAGTCTAAGAAAAATAAATATGATAAATTTTAATATATAATTGAAAAATATATAAATGTACTTACAAAAATGATTTCCATTGGTTTCTCACTAATAGGCATTTTCAATCCTAAAATATGAAACCTGATATAACCTTAAACAAACGTTTACAAATATTATTATTCTAGATTTAACCTCAAATTTAAAAAGTAAATTCTAGGCTAACACATACACGACATCTATAGTCAAGAAACAGAAGTGTATTAAAATCAACGTTACTTGCAAGGTCTTATAACATTCATGCTTAAAAATATTTTTTCATGTTTTTAGAATGAAGGATGATTTACACCTTTGCAACAAAGCTAATAAATTTGAATTATTAAATAATGACACAATTATATATCTTTTTTATTTTATTTAATACACATACATAAATATTAAGCAAACAGTCTTAAAAAAACTAAAATAAAATGGCTATATACAAAGCCAATAACTAAAGTACATAATTTGAATAGCCCTATATAAGATAAAGAAAATTTACATAAAAGAATATGTATGTTAAGATAGAGAAAATTAAATTAAGGGTTTGGTTGTGGAGGATAATTGTATGCTCCATATTGACCTTGTTGTGGAGGAGGTCCTTGACCACCAGGAGGTCGAGGATATTGATAACCTTGAGGTTGGGCAGGATATTGTGGTTGAGGGGGGTAACCAGGTTGAGGAGGATAACCATAATTACCACTTGGAGGAGGTTGTGGAGGATAACCCTGATTTGGTGGAGGAGTAAAATTTGGATTTGATGGTTGAGAATTGGGTGGGTAAGGAGGTTGATATGGTTGCTGTTGTGGAGTAGATGGTGGAGCTGAAGTTGTTGCTGGGCTCTGAGTATTACTTGGAGGCGCTGAAAATGGAGGAGATTGTGTGTTTGCTGGCGCATATGTAGCAGGATTTGGACTTGATTGATTAGCATAAGGAGCTGGGGCATTGGGCTGACTTGCTGGTGGTGGTGGATAAGGTTGTGGTGGATATGGCTGCTGAGGTGGATAAGACCCCGGAGCTGCAGCATTTGCATAAGGAGCTGCATTGGGAGGAGGGGGATTATAATTACTTGGTGGGTTTTGCGGTGGAGCACCTCCAGGAGGATATGGTTGAGGTGGTGCTCCAGAGGGTGGAGGTGTACCATAACCAGGTTGAGGATAATTATTATGGCTTGTTGTTGAACTTGGATATGGAGCTTGACTATTAGGAGGATAACCAGGTGGTTGATTTGGAGGAGGATATTGACCTTGCTGCGGATATTGTGCTTGTGGGGGATACTGTCCAGCATATTGTCCTTGATGATAAGCTCTTTGAGGATAGGGTTGAGGTGGTGCTCCAGGTCTTTGAGGAACAGGAGGTTGTCTATAGCCAGGTTGTTGTTGATGATTATAGTTATTCATTTGTTGTTGTTCTGGAGTTGGTTGGCCTGGTGGTTGTCCATGTGCTGGAGGAGCACCCTGTGGAGGCTGTAACATCTAACATAAGTACATGGTAAATCATATTATGTTGGTAACATAATCATAATGAGAGTATTTTCTTACTCTCACCAACCATGCTACTACTTTTAATATTGTAATAATAATTTCACCTACCGGTAACAAAACATGCATGTTTTGTGATGAATCAGCTAGACTTGCCAAATATACAAGATTTCTATGCAAAACTTGTTGGTACTGCATACATTCTTGAGCTTTCCCTTTGCTTTGATAATCCTGAATGGTTTGAATTAAATGTCCATTTTCATCTAACATTTTCTGTATTTGCTGAGGTGTTGGCGGAGGTCTTTGTCCGCGTTGTGCAAATGTTAGAGACATTTTCAAGCTATTTAATCACTCAAAATAATTATTATGGACCTAAAAATGGCCACAAAACACCGGCAATGGAAATTTCCTTTACAGTGGTTATATATAAACAATAAAAATACTGCACAAAACAACGGGACTGCAGCACAGAGAAAACCTGCTATGTCTGTGGTTTGGTCACTGCGATGGCGCAGTCATCGAATCTTAATTCGTTGGGAGCATTATATGTGGCGCTACTGATAACTAGCGCCAAATAATTTGAACTTTGCAAATTACAGGAGTTTAGATATTATCTACAAAATAATCACAACTAAAATATATATATTAATTATTGTTATATTCGTCACATTAGATATATATGTTTTTATTATTATATATAATAATCCTTTCAATAGAATATATTCCTGATTTTTTTTAATGATGGTTCATGATCAAAAAGTACAACGATTGAGGCTAGCAAACTTATGTAACTATTATATATAAATGTAGTTATATCATCACTAACAAAAATATTGTTAATAAGTAAATAATGAGTAAGATAGACGAATGAATAATATTTTAATTTGTTGAAACGTATTTTGTTCTGCGTTTTATTAATGAATTTGCATTATTGTTCATAAGACGATCAGAAATTACAATTTATTAAAATCAGAAGATATACTCCTTCTTTGAGGACCAATCACAGCGTTTTATGTGACGTACATGGCAACAAAACCAGATGAAATCTATAGAAATATGTTAATATATTCAAAATCATTCGAACTTGTGACATTCCACTTTCTTTGGTGGGGTTTTAAGCCCCCAGGTTGTTGTATAGATATTAAAGACGCAGTTATTGATAGCAATAATATCGCGCTAGCACATTCAATTCAGCTTCACTCGATCAAGATGAATGTTACTGCAAGAACGGAATGGGCAGTGGAAGCCTCGAAGATTGCTCAGAACAGTGAAATTCCACTTATGGAAACTATAAGAAATTGGAAAGCAAACCCCAATAAATCAGTAATTTCGTTTACTTCAGGTTCGTTACTATAATATTATTTCCTAATACACATTATTAATATATTTATATAATTTTATAAATTAGAGGATCCTACTGATCAATATAATTTTAAAACATCGAAGGAAACTCTTAATGCAATATTTAATACAATACAAAGTGGTAAAAATAATGGGTACGCTCCATCCGTGGGTTACGAGAATTCCAGAAATGCTGTTGCCGAATACATGTCTAAGAAAGGCGTTGAATTAACTTCAAAAGATATTATATTATGCAGCGGTTGTTCTTCTGCTCTCGATCTTTGCATGACTGTAATGGTCGATGGTAGAAAAAATCAAAATATTTTAATACCGAAACCAGGATTCTATTTGTACAAAATGCTCGCTAAAAGTTTAGGAATTTCCGTTAAGGAATATGATTTATTACCAAACGATGATTGGCAAATTAATTTGTACGATTTGGATCGAAAAATTGACTCCAATACTGCTGCTGTACTTATAAGCAATCCGTCCAATCCGTGTGGTTCAGTCTATTCCACCAAACATTTGCTAGACATCGTAGAAATATGCGAACGTCACAAGATTCCCATAATTGCTGATGAAAGTTACGACCAATTAGTTTTCAATGCAAACTTCATATCATTAGGGGCTTTAGAAACGACGGTTCCAATTTTAATTTGCGGCGGTCTGTCTAAAGGATTTCTAGTACCCGGCTGGAGATTGGGTTGGATTTTAATCTTAGATCCAATCGAAGCATTTCAGTCAATCAGGAAAGGACTTATTAGTTTGACGCAAAGAATTATCGGCTGCAATACCGTAATTCAAGGAGCCTTGCCAACAATCCTAAATGCTAACAGCGACTTCATAGACGACGTAAATGAAAACCTTAAGAAAAATGCCACTGTCGCATTCGAAGCATTTCAAATAGACGGCTTAAAGCCGTATATGCCTCAAGGCGCATTGCATATGATTATAGGAATTGACCTGAACAAATTTCGTTTCAATACATCCATGGATTTCATTCAAAAGTTGTACGAGGAAGAATCAATTCACTGTTCACCAAGCGAAGTGAGTATGCATTGATTATCTCGATTATAAATTATTAATACTTGTGTTTTAGATATTCGGTGTTTCTGGTTTCATGAGGATTATTTTGGTAACTACCACCGACGAAATAATTGAAGCAAGTGAAAGATTAACAACTTTTTGTAAAAAATACATATTATAAATAAATACACTGATTTATAAAAAAAATAAAATCCAACTATTTGTTTGTATCATACAAATTATTTTTTATTTCAACAAGCCATCTTTTGTAGACGAGGACCAAAAAAGCGATTGCTTACAATCTATTTCTGTCTCAAATCGTGATTTGGGCATTCTCACATTTGTCGGATTTTTTAAAATTTGGTTCTCTGTAACATTCGAACTCGAGTTGAATTCTCGTGACATGTCTGTATACAATTATAATAATTTGAAATATGTGGAATGTTTCAAACATGAAATGTAAATAAAAGTTTGATTGTTTTAAAAACAGTTATTTAATATAAGGTTTTTTTAAGAATTTTTTTGTTAACAATGCATTTTAGTAAAGTTCTTTATTAATACAATATACTTTTAGAACAGGTAAGTAAATATACAGAAATAAATGGATATTTATTTATTTATTTATTTAATAATATAACAATAATATATAACACAGACAATATGTGCTAACTACAAAATTAAAATTGAATTAAATTGCATTTTACTCGATGCTAACTGGCGGTAGTTGGCATGGCTTTGGTTTGTAATATTTATTACAAAAGTTTGCCAGCCTTTCGCATGCTTCAACCATCAATTCTTTTGGAACGGTGATGATGATTCTCATGTACCCGCCTAATCCAAAAGCCTGTAAGACAAAAATTCCATACAAATCAATCATAAAGTAATCGCAACTATATAATAATAAATAAGTTACCTCTCCTGGTAAACAGAATGTTGATTCTTCTTCCATTAGCTTGGATACAAATTCCAAGCCATCGCTAAATTGTGGGAAACATTCTGATTTGATTTGAACCATCATGTACATAGCTCCCTGAGGCATGAACGGTTTAAGTCCTCTTATCTTGCTAATTTCTTCGTACGCAACATTAGCAGTTTCAATAAGAGTGTTCATAAGTTCGTTATGAAAACTCTGAGGAGTTTCTAAAAGAATTTTCCTCATAGCTCCCTGTACTAAAGTGTTGCTGCCTATTATCCTTTGGCTTAAGCAGACTAAACCTTTGCGAATGGCTGCAAACGCTCCCACCGGATCGTGAACCACGATCCAACCCAAACGCCAACCAGGTACCAGAAATCTCTTCGCTAATCCTCCGCAAATTAAAAGCGGCACTTTAGCCCCGAGTGACGCAAGAGAAACGAATTTGTTTCCTGGGAAAACAAGTCGTTCGTAAATTTCGTCGGCAATTATGGGAATCTTGTTTCTTTCCGCCAATTGCAGAATATTCCTGAGATGTTCCTCACTATAAACCGATCCACACGGATTCGATGGATTGTTGATCACGATCGCAGCGGTTTTAGAATCAATCTTTGATTCGACATCATCTAAATCCAGTTCCCAATTCTCTTCAGGAAGCAAATCATAGTGCCTCACTTCCACGCCCATAGACTCAGCCAAGGTGCGGTAAATTGGAAAACCTGGTTTTGGAACTAATATGTTTTGACCTTTGGTACCATCAGCTAAAACGGTAATGCAAAGATCTAAGGAGGAAGAGCATCCACTGCAAAGGATGACGTCCTCCGGTTGAACTTCGACTCCATCATAGCTTAAGTACTCTGCTACAGCATTTCTGGAACAATCCAATCCACAAGAACCTCCATACCCGTTATGTTTTCCATTGAGTACAGTTTCGATAAGAGCATCGGTGGTTTCTTTTGCTGGGACTAAATTTCCATAAACAGTTGGATCACCTGTTAAAAAATCAATCTTCGTAATCAAATCCACTTATAATTTCTTCTTTCCGCGAGATAAAAAAAAATAATTATATTCTGTAAACTAGTATTTCCACTCTTTGAATATTTATAGACAAATATTTGCATTTCAACAAGATATACAAAAATATTCTAAACTCATGATTTGCGATTTTGTGATCGTTTAATAAAGAATTATTATTAAAACGTACTTACAATTCGTTATAGGAATAATTATTTATTTTATTATTTTCAAATATTTTTAATTTATACTATTTCAAACTTGACTTGATTTTTTTTGGGTCATCTTGTTGGTTGAATATTTATGACGACATTATACTAGAGAAATTCTTAATTCAGTCTAGACGCTATATATATATATATATATATATATTTCATTAAAATTACTGAAGATTTTTAAATTCATTCAAAAATTTTCCTACGATTTCCAGTTATGTTGCGTCAGTCTGCATTTTATATAAATTCAAATAAATTTTCCACGATTATAATTTGAAAATACATTTAAAATTTAAGAACAAACAAGTGTTATTTATTATAATTATTATACTAACCAATGGACAAGGCTATGACTTTCTTGTTGGGATTCGGTTCTAAATTAAGATTGTCGACGATTTCTCTAATGTAGTTTCTGCAATTTTTGGCAGTTGTCGAGATTGGCACGTCCCACTTGTCGCTTACAGGATCAGCGGTTTTCTTGTAATAGATCTTGTTGATGGTTATATTCTTTGGGGGAGTATCTAGCATTGTCACACAACTTTATATCAAATCGGTTTCACTTCTTCGTTGTTAGCAAAAAGAGTTACTATCTTTTTCTGATGTTACTTCTCAGAGATGGTGCTTCGTCAAGCGTAGATATTTGAATAATCTTTAACTATGTCCAATGTATGCTTTTATACATGCATTAATTTTCTCGTCAACGTATGAATAATTAATACAAGACACGTTTTTCTGACTTTCTTGCTTGATCTTGCTCAGATATTTAATTTTTTATGCGGATTACAACGCGATTACTTCGATTGGTTATTTGCAACTATTGTAGTTTGTAGCTAGGTGCTCTGCATATTTATATACAAAGACGTATAACTAGGGAGGTGGTGATTATGTTTATGCGACATAATTAAGAAGACTACGTCAAACCTTATAGTTTCTTGATTTTTCTGCGTACAATTTTTAGTTTTTATAAACATATATTTTACGCCTAAACTGTACGAGTCTATTTAATATTTTTAATTTATTTACAAACTATATATTTAGTTAGTTAAGTAATATATCTTAGGGACTTTGTCTTTTTAATTTTGTTTTGTTTCAATAAATACTATTTAATACATATTTCCTTCATTTTAAATGACTTATGGTACAACTAAATAACAAAACGTATTGATTTAAAATGGTAGAATAAAAATAAATAAAATACAATATAAGAAAAACATGATCATGAATTTACGAGGGCAGCTTGAAAAGTTTTGAAAGCGAATAAGAAAAATACAAAGTCTATTTACACGAATTTATCCATCCAATTGATCCAACAATTAACAAAATTCCATTTGCATCCCAATAAGCTGATGCCACATCCGTGATCGCTAATTTTATAGATTGGATTTCTAAAAATTGGGTAGCAATATTTAAAAGTTTGGGAACCTGCGATGTAGTATTTAATATGGAGTGTATCAAAAATACAAATTATTAACTAAATCCGTTTTTACCAAAAAACCAGAATGAAGTATTTGCAAGAGTTCATTCAAAAACTAAATAACTAATAAAATGGAAATAGGGAGTAACTCTAGTAAATAGTCATATTATTTTTAATTTATTTATTTTATGATATAAATATTAAAAAATTACATTTTCAAATAAGTAGTTTTTTTAGGTAAACTACATCGAAAATGTAAACATAATACGCTTATGAATGCAACGACCTCTGAATTAGTGAAGATATGCAATGATGATGCAATAAAATATGATCCTTCATCACATACTTAACAACGAAAACTTTACTCTACTATACTACTCATAGTACTACTACATACTATAATATAGATGAGAAACAGTTATACGTACAATATTTTTTTAGTTAGTACAAATTATTTATGAAATTATATAATGGTATTCATCTTAACATATTTTGGAATGTTCTATATATCTTGATCGCGGTAAGAACGCTAGGTCATATATTTCTTCTTTTATTATAAATTATTCTCATATTTAATTAATTTATTACATCAAAATTATTTAATTACTACTGATTTAAATTAGTTCTATTCATCAAAAGAAATATTACTGATTTTTATCTTAAAAAAAAATATTTGAAGATTTATTTTAATTATGATTAAATATAATATTTGTTTATATACTTTTTCTTTTAGAAATAACAATTAATATATTATTTAGTTTATTGTTTTTTTTACAAGAATGTTTGAAAATAAGCAAATGCTCATCAAACAATATTCAAAAACAATTAGTATTTTGCATTATGTTTATGTATCGATTAAAACGCGCTGACTCACAAAATGAAAAAGTTGAAATGATAAACATAAATTCATAAATAATTGATATTTCTACTATATTTGCATAAACATTTCCAGAGTATCAAGCATGAGAAGTAATGGTTATTGTTTGTGCATGATTGTGTTGCATGGACTAAACGCAGGGAGAGATATTTGAGTCGTAGAAAAAAGAAGTTTTCTGCAGAAAACAATGCATATTCATGGAGATCTGAAGTATAGAAAGAAATACCTAAATGTTCGGCGCCTTTTCACCAAACGAGACGCACTTTTCAACTCGAAACATGTGTCTCCCACTCCCTCAACTCACACTCCTTGCTGATCAGCCAACACACTTGTGAATGTTGTTTTGCTTATATAACTCCAGCATCATAATATTTTATATATTATCGGTGGCGTGATTTCTGTTTGCCCTCTAAAATAAAAAGAATAATTAAATTCACGTGCAGAAAAAAAATACTAGACCGGTAACCAAATGTCACAACAAAAACTATGTAGTTTATTATTATTTATATATATTAGATAAATTTGAATCTAGCAAGATTGGTTTCAATTTAATTCCAGATATCGTTCATTAATTTAGTGCGAAAATTTAATTCAATGAATTTAATTATTTTGAACACATTTTTATTAAAGAAATTATTGCAACTGGTTATAATTTCTTGTTATTCTTCCTAATTTCCTAAACATATATCCATTACATTATTGACGCGGTACTTTTGGATGTGTCATATTACCTTATTCAATGAAGTTTTTTTTTAAATGTTATGAATGAATAAGTTA
Organism: Nicrophorus investigator; assembly: GCA_963457615.1. Lineage (NCBI taxonomy): Eukaryota > Metazoa > Arthropoda > Insecta > Coleoptera > Silphidae > Nicrophorus > Nicrophorus investigator. Next base: position 17,072,242 of record OY735140.1, on the reverse strand, counting down.
TGCAACTTTATTGACGTTAGAATAACAAAAATGCTGTAGTTATAAATCAATGTTTGATCGATAAGCATCGTAGACCAGGGCCGTTTTTTTTTTCATTAAGTACTTCGATACAGTGTGTAGAGTATTTTTGATGCTCACAAAATAAATATTGGAATTGGGATTCAAGAATACATTTACTATATAATTATTTTTATACATAATTATAAAATAGCCAATAACCTATGCTGCAGTTGCCATTAAGAGGGAAAAAAAGTATGTATGTTGTTGTTAAGTGAGGGTAGTCGGCCGTGTCGTAGAGTAGGTTATTAATAATAATAAATAAATCAATTTAAAGTATAGATTAAAATGGGTTATATTTACTTCGAATTTATAATAATCATTTTTTTTTATAAATTACATTTACCAATAGAAACGTTACTGCTATAATAATAAATACAATAAATATAAACGTTATTCGTAAATATTAAGTTTATATTGGTCCAAGCAAACATTCACCCGTATGTTTGTCACCATAATTTTCCCTAAGTTTCACTTGATCCTAGGATAGTAGTAAAGGACCGATGATCCAGGGAGTTGCCAATTGGAGGCGTGAAGTTCGATGAGTTGCAACAAAGTGCGTCGCACTGACGGAGATCCAGCGCTTGCCAAAAAACCGTCTCTTACGCTAGCCAATAGCTGTTCCAATTGAGTTGGCAACTCGCTTTCCAGATCTCTTCCTATGGATGTAAGGACGAAGAACAGGCATTCGGTCTCTGCTAAACAGTTGATCGGTAAACTGACGCAAGCTTGGCAGCACTTGGCCAGAACGGAGAGCAGGACTAAGTCTGGTTGAAGAGATTCGAATTGAGTTTTTAGTTGATGGCGTTTTAGTTGACCACACATTTCGGTTAGGAACCACATGAAGGCCGTGAATCGAGTTCCGTCTCCTGCTTTCATTCCTCTCAATATTTTATCGCGTTCCTGGTACCACTGTTGACAGGTATTTATTAGAGATTCCAGGAAAGTTTGGGTCTTCTCTTTTTCGATGATGGTGATGCAGAGCTTAGCACCGGCTTCTGAATACCTTATGCCTTCGACTACTCGTTCTAAAATTATTTTGACCATGTCCATTAGCGTTCTCGATTGCAATTGATTTGGATCGAGCAATGCTGTTTTCAGATTTTCTTGCTCCTCGGGAGGAAAACTGCCGATGTCGATTTCTTCTTTGCTGAAACCCTTCAGTTTCGATAGGGCTTGTGTTTGCTGTTCAGCTGCAGTCATACTTTTCGATCGTTTCAAAATATTTTTGTTCCAATTGTAGTTCATGTGATTGCCAAAGACGGGTTGCTGCTGGAGAAGTTCGCTTGGCATTTGAAAGTTGACTCTGTGCGGTACATTGTGGAGTAAAGTTGTGGACGATGAATGCATCAGCGGTATTGGCATCGTCGGCACCAGTGGTATCAAGGGGTGAGCATGTATGTGTCTAAGGATGTTCCCGCTCGATTTGGACTGTTGCAACGGCATGGACTCGTAGTTAAGAAGATGAGCTAAATTCCCGCTGGATTTAGATGTTTGAAGGTCGTGAGTCATTGTGAATTCTTTTGCGTGTACATTCAGCTTCCCAGTATCAGTTCTTACGTTCGGTGGTCTATATATTTCCATGGTTGGTTTGTTACCTTTCAGCGATGCCATCGTTTGGCTCCTACGTTTCTGCATATTGCTTTGTTTAACGAAACTCCTTTCCCTCGTTATCCCGGATGGGATGAACTCGGTTTTATGGCTCCGCTTTAACAAATTATTTTGCTGCGACATTCCGTACCGTTTCACTATTAAACACTGGACAGTTTTGTTCTGTTTGAGTAATACGACGACCACGCAATCACCAGATTTAGACTTGCAAGGTTTCGCGGACACCCATGTTTAATTGCAACCTTTTATTTTTCCTCGAAAAACTACACTTTTTCCCTTTATTCCATCATATCAACACTAAATTCGTAAAGTTGTGCACGCATATGGCACCTCCCTCTCGGAACAGCAAAGTTGGCGCGGGCCTTACGCATTATTTATAGAATATTTATTTATAAATCCCGATGCATATACACACTACCACTCACTCACTCACATATACGCCAAACTTTATTAATAGTTTCTTTATGTATTACAGAATTGAACAATTCAGTGGCATACGTATAAGCCAATCCAAAAAAAAATATTGTTAAGATGCGAGCAGGCCTGCAATTCAACTGTCGCCTACACTCATAGTCTGTCCGATGAGTGTATATGTATATACATGCGGCTGAGTATGTCTCTCTCTTAGTGTGTGTGCGTGTGTGTCCGTGCACTTCACTAAACACAGGCAGACCCATTCAAATGTTTCCGTTTTCATCATCGATATAATTATACATAATCTTAATTTGCATCCTCGAACAAAGCATATTATTGCCATTGTCATCAAGACAATTCGATTGAAATATTAATGATCACAAATAATTAATCGTTTCATTTCAATATGTATATAAATTCATTTGATCCTAACCATTTATATTCTTATACTGTGAATGCAAAGAATTTCGAGTTGACTCTCAAATTAAAATAGTCAGAAAAGTAAACACAAAAAATGTGATCTAGCGGCGATGATATCATGCCTAGTTATGAAGTTTGTCCCACATAATACGGTTTATTTTAGTTTAGAATAAAACAGAATAAATTAATAAATACTTATGTTAACACTTCATTTGTCTATATAAGCATTATTTAGTTGTATTTTTTTCATAAATATATTCAAAATCATTTCATAAAAGGCATAAAGGATTTCAAATGCATGTTTTTTACGCAGGGCGCTATAAATTCTAGCGCCGATCCTATATAAAACTTTTTTTTTTACAACCATCCCATATCGAAAATTATTATAAACATTTTAATAAATTGAAATTGAATCGGGTTTTACTTTCAAACTATACTTATTTTACTATTAAAATCTGGCAATCGGCAATACGTTGAACTATAATGTTAAATATAAATATATGCTAATAAATCATTTTGAAATGCCTTGCTCCTGAATTCTCATACAATCTACGCAATAAATAAATAAACAGTCTTGCCCACACAACTATAAATGTTATTTGACCAACATCGACAGTAGTCTTTCAGTTCGCAAAGTTTACATACAAGCAACACCATAAAGATGATTTTACTGTGGTGTTTCAATATTTATTGGATCTTTCCATCGAAGAACATCCGGTCATAAACGCCCAGGAAAAGAGCACCGTTAATCCTTTCCAGGCCAATGGGGGTAGTGATAACACCACTATAAAAGCTTAGGCCAAGACAGGATCTTTCTTTTCTTAACTCTTACATTTTTCCCAGTACCCGACTGTCTCCTACGACCCGATGTCGTTCGTCCTTCCTTTCCTTACCTCTCTACATCATCTACAAGAAGCACGCGATCACCAGAGGACTCAATCGCGATATGCCTTTTATCGCTGACATGACTATCCAGCAGCGGCGAGTCCTCTGGTCGTCAACTACCTTCTCCAGGTTATCGTATCCGTGCATACACGGAGAAGCGGCAGCGGAGACATCGAAAACACAACATTCTTCTCCGTGTCGACTGTATTATGTATACTTAACTAAAGAACTTCAATCCAACCATAATAAGACCTTCAACACAACTATATTAAGGTGAAGAAAGATATTTATACAACAAAGTTGAATATTTAAATATAATTGCTAGTTTATATTAAGGAGTAACATTAGGGTAACGTGAACTATTTTCCTTTAGCTAGTTTTGTACCATTTGTTATGAATCGTAGTAAGCAACTAAAATTCGATGGATTCGTACGTCTAGTTTTAAAGAATAATCTTACAATTTTGTATATTGATATTAAGGACAAATTCCTAATAGAAGTTAGAAAATTTTATCAAATTTGCTATTGATGTCTTATGGTATGATCTACCGACTTCGCTGAATTAAAGTGCTTGCAGCGGGCTTTTTTAATTATCACAATAAAGTGGCAAGTTTTTTCCACTATTGTATTTATGAAGATACAATTGAAAGAGTGATAATAATTTTCCGAAATACGATGTGTAAATATTTGTTTGAAGACGAAATTCTCCTAATTATTCTAGCTTTTGTTCAACTACAAAAATATTGGAGTCAATTAATTTGCAGAATTTGTTGGAAAATTTGAGATCAGTAATATAAACTTATAATATATTTATTTTTATCTTTTGTTGCTACTCATACCATCAAATAGAAATTTATTATATGTATAAAAACCTATAACTATAATGTTTTATGTAATAAGTTAATAAATTACAATAATAAAGTTTTTTCTTTGTAGCACAAATTGATTGCTTAGAATTTTATTTATTTATCACCTACAGAAATGTCTTATAAATGTCTCTGCTACTTGTACCATAATAAACAATCGGTGGAAATAGTACCCGGATGTTGTTAGGAAAGTGGTGGTATGGAAAGAAGTATACTTTGTCAAATGCGTTAGTTAATAAGGGTATATTTTATAATCTTCTTAAGAAAATAACATTTGACAACGGCTGCATTTTCATAAAAATATAAAGATTTTTATGCACGTGAAATAAGGGTAAAGGAATGCCTGTTTTGTGCGCCTTTATAAAAATATAATTAACCAGAAGAAATGAAAACTCGCACCTCAGACAGGATACATTTCCGCCACTATGTAAATAATGTTACCATAGTTACGATACTATCGATCGAGTGCGTCCAATTGTTAACCAATTTGGCGCCCTTCTCCATTCTTCATCTAAAAATGTGCCTCGTTTACCTCAACCTTATCCCGGCTCTGAAAAATCACAGCCTAACGTTTATAGGTAGGAGTGCAGAAAAACATATATTATTATTCAAGTACTTATTATCTTAAATTGTATCTTTCTAATTATGAAAATTTAGATAAACATAACTTATTTATAAGAAAATTGTAAATGGCAAATTATGTAAACAAAGGATAATCTAAATTTTAAACTATTGATTTTCAACCGGTTAGGAGTTACGCGAAAATTTATAATTCAATTCTAAAGAATTTCAAGCAGAATAAAAAATTAAAACATCATCATTTAAGTGTGACGCCTATACACGGATTATTATAGATTCAAGTGTTGAAAAACACTGCTCTAATCAAATGAGAACAAGTTTTGAAGTAATCGAAAAACAATGATCTTTAAATGTTTTTGTTATTCTTTGAACAGCTTGAAAAAGTAAATTATTGTATATTATGATGATATACAATGAAGAAATTTAAATATATCGATGAATTATGTGAAACTTATCTAAATTATAAGGATATATAATTGTCTTATACATATACTTAACAGTATAAATACATCAGAACACAGGATTTCGGAAGACTCCTAGAACATAAGTTTCTAGTAATTATTTACCTTGAATACCACTTCCCAAAACAGCGTGTTTTAAATTTGTAGGTTTTGCGACTTCGCTCATAAATTATTATATATTTTTTTTATTATTTAGTAATATAGTAAAAGACATTAACTGTTTTTTTAGAATAAATCATTCATATATTTTTCTTTCATATTTTCGTATTCTTTGTAAATATTTTATAGTCATTCTAAATTCCTATTGTGAAAATTCATTGCAATACAAGGGGTAATTATAACTAAAAATAATTTTATTTCATTTTATTATTATCTACAAACTTGTTTTATATCAAAAAAAATAACAGTGTAAATTAAATGTCGCATATAAAAATATTATATGTATGCATAAACAAACAATTAATGAAAATCAAATTAATAAACAGGATAGATTGTAATAAATCATTGGTTTGCATTACGTGTCATAAATAGAAAATATATTTGAATATCAGAAATAAAAATGAAAATATCTATATATATATATATATAATTATTGTAGTTTATATATTTATATATCGAGGAGCAGAAAGTGTTTATTTTGTCAAATTTAAAACAATTTAACAATTTCTTTTAAGTTGGCACTTGCATGTGCCAATATCACTTGAAAAAATATGTAGAAATATTCAACAATCAGCACCAAAGTAATCAAATTTTATATAAGGAATATGAAAAAAAAAAATAGAGAGAACACCGTTAAGCTTTAGTAAGTTTCACTAAATATAATATTAATAATTGAACAATAATTAGAATCCAATTTTGCGAAAACGCATCTTCATTATATTCGAGATAATTTATTAGTTTACACAAGAATATAATAAAATAAATATGTATTATAATTAAATATGCACATGTTCGTTTCCATAACTTAACAAAATGAGATTGAATAATAGACAATTGTAAAAAAAATACTTAATATATTGGAAGCAATTTCGTTGCATATTTTCCATCTTCGAGACATTGCTAATATTAGTCAAAAGATGTAAAATATAGTTAGCCTCATTGAAATATTTTGTACTTATGTCAATGGTTATTTTGTCCTGCAAACTATAATATCACTAACTGTTATGATGTATGGGCATCCTCCGGAACACAAATGAAGAGTTTGGCGCAAGCATTTGTGAAATTGTCGTACCATTTCACCATCCATGCAGGCTTATTTGTCCAAGCTATAGTCGCATAATAGACCGGAATGCCGCATAGTATTAAAGCCACACCGACCCCGACTTCGACGGGAGTATCGTAACATGGGAATGTTACCAAAAATGCACAAATTATGAAAAAGAGGATCGGCAGAATCATGTTCACGCGAATCGGACGGACCATCTCGGGTCTCTTATACCGCATCCATATTAATCCGGTGACGCTAACCATTATGAATAGAGATTCTACGAAAGAAACATAATTTATCAGTACGTAGACATCTTCTATTATCGTCAAGAATAATGTAATCAGACACTGAAAAATAATAATATTAATACCATATTCAAAAAACACTTTCGTATTAAAATTACCATAAAAATTAATGACGGGATCGGTGTTAGTCTCTTCACGTTAATCAGAGCTATAGCTCTTGGTAAATGCCCTTGTCTGGCTCCTACGAAGAACAGACGACTGGAAGCGAAGATCGCCCCGTTTAAGGAACCAAAAGTTGAACAAGCAACAAAGAATGGCATTAGAAAAGAAAAACCTCCGAGCATCTTATCGCCGAAGGTCACAGCTACAGCATTCGAAGCCAAAATCTCCTCACGACTCAGCACCACAAAATATGCGATATTCGTGACGACATACGTAATGGTAACTATCGGCATAGATATACAAATAGCTCTGGGCAAATTCCTAAAAAGTTAAAATCTAAAATTAGAAGTATTCGAAATAGGCCTGGCACTAATTACCTATATGGATCCTTTAGTTCTTCTGTAACGTAATTCAAGTAATTCCAACCGGAGTAGCTGAAGAGTCCAGAATAAAAAGCTAATGCGATAAAACCAGGTTTCGTGTTCGTTTCTGCCATGGGGTCTGCAAAATGCTCCACGTGTCCAATGCATAGGTAGTAAATGCCCGCAATTACAATGATGCAGAGAGCAAATATTTTTGTTGCAGTAAATACGTCCTGAACTCTGGTCACCCATTTCACATTATAGCAATTGATTACTGTTAATATACACGTGGTGGCTGCGGCCAATAATCGAACAGCTTCGTATGGTGGTTGACATGTCGGCCAAAGTGGTTGCAAAATGTATTGAGCAAAGGTGATTGCTGTTATAGCATTTCCTGTAGGAACTAAGATAAAGAGAGCTACCCAAAGATAAAGGAACGCTGGCAATGGTCCGAAAGCTTCGCTGATATACGCATAATCTCCTCCAGATTTTGGAATCATCGTACCTATAAGATAAATTAATATATAAGATTCCACAATAATTCAAGTAATGAATGTTTATTCTTAAATAATTGGAATAGTTTGAGAAAGCTTTAAAGGTAGCCACATAATAAGTAATTATTTAGACGCTGAATGATGATATTTATAATAAAAATAAATAAATATGTCACCTAATTCTGTATAGCATATCGAGCCCAGAGCTGAAATAAGTCCAGATAGGGTCCAGATAATTAAAGAGAGGCCAATTGAGCCCGAGTAATACAGTACGCCTTTAGGAGCGATGAAGATCCCCGAACCGATTACGGCCCCTATATTAAAAATGACACTGTCTCTAAGACTTAATTTCATCTTCGCCTTTGAAGATTTTTACACCGTATATTTAGAGTGCGTACATCGGACAGAACTGTCCGTAACCATTAAATATATCACATGGATTTCGGTGGCAATTGAATAATTTGCTGAGATTAAAGTGCTTGAAGGCGCTACATAAAGGAAACCGAATTTAAAATGATGCCACACGAAAATGTATAATTATTTAACTTGATACAAATTTAAAACGATATTAAATGCATTACAATAGTATCTTACTTATTTTTCAGTAATCATTAACATCTTTAATAAAAAATATACAAAATCTTAATTCTTATGTATATTTTAATTGCTTAGAAACATAACAATATTTGATTTGGCAAATTTAATTTAAATAAACGCATGTAGAAAGATAAAATCCTTAATACTTTCATGTAAAAAGAAAGGTATGTTGCATCATCTATAGAAATTATACGAAAGAAACATGATTTACCAGCACGTAGATATCATCTATTATCGTCAAAAATAATGTAATCATGATATGTAATTAAGGTATGTTGCATCATCTATAGTGAATAATTGCAGAAAAAAATGTTTAAAGGTGAATATATAACGTTTTTACAATTAAAACTTCGATTTAATGAATGATGATATTTCATATTTATTTTTAGAAAGAAAATTGTTTATATTAAAATTGCATAATGAAAATATTCATTGAAATATTTCTTTCGCCAAACAAAATTTAAATTACATATAATTAAATTGATCGTGGTACTACGATGCGGTTAATTGAGAACGGGAAAATATACAGTTAAGATTATGGAGTTTTTACAAAGCAAAAAGCATGATCTCCAGAGGAGAAAGCAAGCGGCAACTCAAAATGAACCACGTTGCGGTATTCTGGTACAATTAAATCATTGATGCGCATCATTATCATGAAATATAAAATTCAACGTATTGCAGTTTCTTTACATAACAATCGTGGTATTCAATGCATTCTATTATAGTGTCAAGGTTTCGCATATCAGTTACATACGGTAGCGATAAAGGTAGATATTATTGTAAATAACATAATAAAGTTGTTTTTTTTCAACAAGAATTTCCTCTTTTTTAAATAAAAATAGTCAAATTAAAAATGCAAAGGTAGTAGAAAACTAGTAATCGAGTTGATTTTGTAATTCACATTGAACAAAGTCCTTGACTTACATACTATTGATGAAAATCTAAATATTAAATTTTCAATATAAAGAATTTAATATTTTACGTATAATTTTTATTTTATAGATCCCATTTTGGGCCTTAGGAATACCTTGGTCATTTCAGAAAAGATTTTTATATTATTTCAAAATAATTAAAAATACAAATGCAATGACTAATAAATAAAGATAAATTGTGTTTAGTGGCAAACTATTAAATAATTTTCTATTAAATTAATAGTAAATATATTTAAATTTAATAATAAACAGTGATTATTGATAAATATGATTTATAAAGGTGAAAAACGTGATGGAAAAATTGCATCAGATCAATATATTTTGCAATGTTTGGCGGGACATGTATGCGTGGTTGCCTGGATATAAACGATTTGAATTTAAATTTGGATCTGCAAATCCAACAGGTAGCGGACACGAGGTGAGGGTGCATCGATCTGATACAATGTTTCGGTGAATTGATTTATGAATATACTTACCCAATTCTGCGTAGCAAAGAGCACCGATCATGGACAGTAGACCGGACAATATCCATACTATAATAGCTTGACCTACGGATCCGGAGTATCTGAGAACACCTTTTGGAGACACAAAAATTCCCGAACCTATGATTATGCCAACGATAATCGCAACTCCATCGATGAGTGCAAGCTCCTTCTTCATTTTAACCCCTGAATTGGTCGACAGAGACGATTCACTCTTCGCCTTACCCATTTTCGCAGAGTGTCTAATTTACAATTCGAAACTACACTTTAAGTTTTAAGTCTGTGTTCCGGTCCAGTCACACAACTGTCATGGTTTTAACTACAATAAACCCACGTGTTGTGGTTCTATATCTACGGTGTGCATAAGCCAAAGCCAACGGAAACCACTCTCTTCTCCCCACCCAGAAAATCGAAGCAAAAGCGAGGAACGTGTATTTTGTGCCGAAGAACGAAGATCGGCTTTTTGAAGTGGTGCCCCGTTGTTCTACACGTTCTCTCATTACATCCATTCCATGCTTGTATGCGTGTCTCTGTTAAATTCGCAATTTATCCCTTGCATCCTGTTGAATTATATCAATTTGATGGTCTCTCATTGAAACTGGCGATAAATAGCCGGATGATTGCTCATCATTATAAAGCAACTAACACCCGACCATTCTTTAACTCTTCTAAACAAAATGCAATCCGTGTTACTACCTAAACTCAATTACCTTTTTCTCAACTTTCCTGGTTACCTAAGTTCGCTCTATGATTAACCCACCCTTCGAATAGCAAACTGGTTTTTATACCCTCTGCACGCTAGTTTCTTTTTTTTCCATTATGTTAGTTTCTATTTATACAACCATTAACTGCAGTTATTTTAAAATTTTCTTACCATGAATAGGGTCTACACGCGCAGATAACATTTTAATGACTACTCATATATTTTTACGCAGGTGTTCAGCACGTTCAACTTATTAATACTAAATTAACATTTATTTATAACAATTTCCTGTGTCATTCCAAACATTAATTATAAAATCTCTCCTTGAGATTCGCTTTTTCATATATTTTTTAATTATTTTTATGTTGACTTTTAAGTTTCTGTTTTAATGTAATTTAATAATAAGTAGTAAGAAAATAACAAAACCAATCTATAAAGTTTACACTTTTTATGATTATGGTAATTTTATGATTTCGGCTACTGTGTTGTAAACATTGACCAGAAATCGCCTTGAGTCAACACTTATTTTATAATTATAGGGTTTTGGCTTAGTGTTGCAAAGAGGCAATATGTTATTGTTAGTTAATAAACTTTTTTTACACCTACGGATCAGCAAAATATGAGAAATAATTCACGGACCGGTTGGCGGTTAATATAGAAATAAAGATCAATAAAATTGTTAAAAATTTATAAAGAAAATTTTGACATAATTCATTTCGTCGCGGGCTTGCAAGAAATTTGAAGAAGGTTGAAGAACACTAATTTAAATCACGCATTCCATTTTTTTAGTATAATTGATAAACAATTATCATATTTAAAAAATTTCATATCAGAAATAAATAAAATAAAAAATATTGTTCGTTACAAAATCTATTAAAACAATATTATTTTTATAAGTTAACTTACAGTATAAATATCTTATGCTGTGAATAAAAAATATTAGCAGTGTCTAGTTAGTTTAATTATTATTTTAGCATTTTTCAGTCAGTTTTTATAGTTTTACTAAATTAAATTTGCTTCAATACCTATTTTGCGAGAATTATTGTTTATTTTGATATTTAACAAATTATAGATACAATAATTGACCTCTTAAATATAATATGACATATCCATCAAATCTTACGCATTTAATCTTAGCGTTCTTATCTCAACACACAAAAATAATTAGTCTTAATGTGGCGTTCATATCTTTGGTTACACAAAAACACGATTTATAGGTTTTAAAACTTAGATATATTTTAAAGTCAATATAAAGTAAGGTTAAAATTTTCACTGTAAAGTAAATATTTTATTCCGATTGCTCTAAATATTATAAGTAATGCAATGTAGTCACTTGGTTCTTGTTGAGTTTTTAAAAATTCAGTATGCAACGATAATCTCGATTAGATTGAATCTCTTTGTGTTCTAATTAGTATTGAAGTATTTGCGACATTCTATATAATTAGGAAAACTACTTTACCTTATCTGATTTTCTTTCAGATGTAATTTGAAAACTTCTACTCATAATTAATATTATTTTCTCAAGAAGATAATTATTGATATTAATTTGTGGTGAGTCTTAGTCATAAATATAGCCAAAATACTATTCTACCATTAAAAAAACAATTTTTATCTAGATATTTTTTATTAAAAAATGCATATTTTAAAACATGATTATATAAATAAAATAGATATACAATTTTTAGTTCTTACTCCTTTAGTTTTTTCTTCTTAAATATTGAAATTAAAACTTTACTGTCCAATAGTGCAGTCAATTTTTAGTCAATAATAAATAGTTTAATTTTAGTTCAGAAATAAACTAAGATAATAAAACTGGTTTCAATTTATTTATTTATATATATATTTAATAAAAACATAATGCATTGCTCAAATTCGTTGAAAAGTAAATCAGTTTAAACATTATAATATAGTAGTTACTAAAATGATAAACTAATACTAGTTTCCGTATTTTCATATATTTTAGATTAAAAATCCAATATTGAATGTAGATAATTAGATCATATATAAAACACTGTGCATATAATGTATAATAATTGACGCGATATAAACTTTGTTTAATGAATATATAAAAAATTGTAATAACATTAGTAAATATGTTTTATAATAAATATTCAAAAAACATTAAAAAAGTTGAATTTCAATAATTATATATTTTAAATATCCTGAAGAACCTTGTTCTTAATCAGTCTTCATATTAAAAATCTTGGCGGTGCCGTCATCGGAAGTACTGAGAATGGTTTTCCCATCCTTACCCAAACATACGCTCAGAATACCCTGTTTGTGACCGGTTAATGTTTCCGACAACAAACCGCTCCGAGCATCGCAAATATATATTGCACCATCTGTGGCTCCGATCAATAATTTCCCATCATTTCTAAATTTCATAATTGTAACTGAACATTCGACTCTTGCTTGATGCCTCATAACTTGTCTTCCCAAGTCCCATACACATAGCTGTCCATTTAAGCTGCCAGTGGCAACAACACCCAGTTGAGTATTGAAAACGGCGGTTTCTATTTCGTCTTCTACCTTTTCCACTATGGAGCATAAACATTTACCATCTACAATCTTAATAACTTTTGCAGAAGGACATGCAATCAAAAATGATCCATCATCATTAATCTCAATTGCAGTAACATCAGACATATCTTGTTCAGAGCAGTTCCAAATAGTTGTACAAGTTTTAATGTCCCATAATTTGACAGAACCATCTCCATAGCCTACAGCAAGCCTTTTGCCATCTGGTAATATTTTTCCACAATTTGATGGATATCCATGTGAAGGCAACACTTTGCAATCACCAGAGGGTACTTTAAATATATAAACATCCCCAGATTGAGTTCCTCCAATAACAATATTTGTTATTCGATGCCACACTAACCACTCCAAATCATCACCCTCATAGCACCAAATTAACTTTTTCTCTTTGACATTCCATACCTGTATTAAACCTGAAAAAAATCTTTATAGTAAAAACATTAAAATGAATAAAGTTCAACATACATACCTCCCATATCTCCAGTAACAACTAATTCATCATTGTAATTAAAGCCCACATGTGTAACAGAATCTTTATGTCCAGTGCATTCAAACAAAAGTTCTGCTGTTGCAGTATCCCAAACATAGGCCATATCATCTTCACCTCCTGTTATAGCCAATTTACCATCAGAGCTTAAATCTCCAGAGAAAACAGAATTCTTATGCATAGAAAATGAGACTTTTGATAAATCTATAACATCTGCTTCTTCTATCTCCTCGGGTACATCAAAATCATCGTCATCGTCGTCCATTCCCTCGATTTCTTCACCCTCTTGTAAATAGATGACTTCAACATCTTTTAAATCGTCCGGCAAATCGAATTCATCCATTATTTTAATTTATCCTACAAAATTTACTTGCCGACACTACCAGACTTGTTGTGATTTAAACCTAACCTTACTATGTCATGTGGAATGATCCTAGAAAACTGAAATTAGTAATCAAGATTATTCAGTGTTGCCATCAATTCTTATTTGAATCACGACGATTTTAAATTATTACATTGAAATTAAACGACAGAAGCATTACAATCAACATAAAAATTGGAGTAAATTTCATAAAATAACATTATTAATAAATTATTGTTGATTTAGTTTTTAATTTATATATATATTTTATATTTAAATTTGTTTTATTTTCTGGTCAATTAACTTATTACATACATGTAATAATACCTCGACTTACGCAGTCGGAGTTACGCGGTTCTTGATTGTTAATTGTCACCCGTTATTTCCAGTCTTTCACTTTCGTCGAGCTTTATCGGATTTTAGGTATTCTACGTTCAATGATTTTTAATAATAATAAATTACTTATTTAATATTTTATGACTGCTCCTAAAAATTATAAATAAATTGTTCCACTGATGTACTAATTTTGGCTTATGTCAGCAGTGGGAAAGTGAATTCTTTAAAGTATCTAATTTGTAGAATGCCGAAAATCAATTAATATAAAAATATTTATTTTGCAATTATGTTTATGTAATTGAGCAAAATATGTCGTATTGTTGGTTCATTCATTTTGTGATATTATAAAGAATATTAGGCATTATACACTTTTATTTCTAAATAAAAATATATATTCCGGGCAGACGACTTCGGCCCAAAATTAGATCTAATAAAATATATTATATATAAAATAATTTTCAACATTATAAAAATTGAGTGTATTTAGTTATATATGTCAACAATTGTCCAAAAACATCTTAATCCTTATATTTTACATGTATTCTTACTATTTACTGTTTAATACAATTCCCTAACTAAATCTTTAATATGTAATACTTCTTAACACTGAAATAAAAACAATACCAATCATGAATAGCACTGAAAAAATGCTTAACTTAATTATATATAGTAGTTATGGAATGCGACTTAATCTCATATTTAGGATAATCAAGATAAACAAGTCCTATTTATCGCTGAGATCATGAAAAGCTGAGCTTAATGTGTTTGCATACGTATTTAAACAGCAAACGCTTAGCAATATGATTAATAAATCGGAGACCCAATAAATGCATTCGTTAGGTTTTAGAAATAGAAACCTTGCAGCAACAGCTACTATAAGAAACTGGATTTTAGAGCTACTTATATAAATTTATTACATTAAACATATTATTATTTTTTTATAAATTTACAAAAAATATAAGCTATACATATAGAAAAAATTAGAACAATTAACAAAACACTGTAACAAAGGAGTGCATCCTTATGTTATGGTAAAATAAAATGTATTTTACATATTTTTATGAATTATCACATATAATAAAATATAGAAAGTACACATCGCCAGCAAAGTAAATACAAAAGAAAATATATATGAAACTATTATTATTTATATATCAAAAATACTGCCATTACGAAATAATAAATAAATAATATTGCAAATTGACGTTATGTGTGGTAATTTTAAAATATAATTTTTAAACCTGGAGCCGTTGTAAGTTTACTAGATCCCGGCATGTCCTTTTGTTGCCTAGGCGTGCGTCGGGGTGTGGCAAAATCGGCTTTTCGTGGAGTTTCAATCAATGGTACTGCCAATGGTGCAGGGGTGTCGCCATTAGCAAATATGGTACTGCGGTAGGAATTAGTCATACCTTTCTGTAATTGAATAGAAAGTAAATTGATACATTAGTAAAATTTGGAAGATAGAAACAATAACTGTTTGTAATCTCATATTGCAATTAAGTAAGACATGCAGTGTACTGACCAATTTTAAGAATCAACAAGGTCAATAGTTGTTTCTGCAATTGGCACTAAGCCCTGCAACAAATATTATATAACGATACCAAAACACACATACTGACAAAAATTCACATATTTGTAAATTTTGTATAATGTTAAATTTACCTCAAAACTGTTGTAATCCAAATCTGCGTTCTTCTTTTTCTGCACTTCAATTAATTTAGATAGACGACGGATCCTGTCAACTCGCTTCTTCTTTTCGCTGGAGTAACGCAACTTGGTAATACCCTTTCCATTAATCTGTATTTTAGGTGGAGCAGATTTCATATCTGAAGAAAAACATAAACAATCATATTAATTTGCAATGAACAAATTGAATAATTTCTATAGAAAAAATAACTTACTTTTCATTTTATCTGCAGATTTCTTCCTATTTGAAAACAAAGGAGTGGCCAGCGCTTTCCTATTTGAACGCGAATCATTTCTGAGTGGGGTAGCTTTCAATAAATTGATGTTAGGTGTTGTCATGGTGCTGGTTCCTGCAGCATTCAATGCAGACTTTCCAGGAGTCATAGTTAGATCCCTCTGTTGTTTTCTAGCACTTAGTTTCAATTTTTTATCTTGTTGTCTGTTTTCATAAGATTTTTTTATGACTGAATCAATTGTGTCTCCCCAATATAAAAAGGTTTTTCCATATTGAGTTTGATAATTTTCCACAAGATCATTCAACTTTTCTTCAATTTTTGGAATTCTTTTAGATAAGGTGTTTCTTTCTTTCTCCTCTTTTAAAAGCTGTCCTCCGCGATTCTTATATCTGTTGGGTGCAGTTGCCCTCTCCTCCAGTTCCAACAATTTTGACCACAAATCTTCTCTCAATCTGAGCATTTCATATAATTCTCTGAAAATACAAAAAATAAATTAAAATAATTCTAATTATCTTTAATGCATGTATCAACTTACCTATTATCTTCATAACCCTTCTTCAGTTTCGTAATTTCTATGTCATGCAATGTCAGCAGATCTTCAGTATACAAATCATCATAGAAAGAATCAAAGTATGTCCTTTCTTCTGGGCTCAAACAACATTTATCCCAGAGGTCAACAATCTCGTTACGTAATTTCTTGACAAAAACTTCAATGTTTGCTTTTTTAAGATCCTCGCAACGTTTTACTTCCAGTTTTAAGCCTTCCAGAGTATCCAATGTATTTCCTGGATACCTTTGAAGGAAAACATCACAGTCTTGCAAATCCTCATCAAGAATTTCCCAAAGAGACTTGATTTTCTCTCTGAGAGCACATACCTCAGCTTTGACATTTTCTACTTGATTAACCAAGGAGATATGAAAGTCCTCCAACATTCTCATATTACTGTCACTAACTATAAAATCTATATCATTCTCAGATAAAATTGCCCTTTCAAATTCAATACTAGGTTTAAATTCTAGTTCCTTTGCTAGCTGATGGATTTCTTGCTTCAGTGTGGTAAATTTTTCATCTCTCAAAAACTTTTCATTCTCCAAATCCTCAATCTTTAAAATATATTTTTCAATGGTTTCAGCTGATGGCAGTGGGCAATCTGAAATCTTAACAGGCTTCTTGCCTAAGCTTTTGCAAACCTCATCCTCTCTTCTTATTAATTCATTGATTTCTTTCATTCTGAAATCAACCTTATCTTTGAGTTCTTTTACTTGATCTTCAAGTGCTTTTTTCTCATTATAAAGTCCAAGATTTTCAACACCAAAAGCTGGCATTTGTACACTTAATTGCTTGCAAAGCAACTCTGATTGCTTTAGAAGCTTCTCAATGTCTTCTATCAGACTCATTTGTTTATTTGAAACTTCCTCCACAATTGCACCCATAACATCTTGGATTTCATCTTTGAATGTAGAAATCCATTCTTCCAGACATGTCTCACCAATGCCTAGCTTTTGTATTATATTTCCCCAAGTTTTAACACTGGTTGTTGTTATTTTATGTATATCATCAATCAATGTCTGCTGCCAAGACTCCATCTAGCAAAAAATAAAACACAAATATTACATTTACTTGTTGTTAATGGCAGAAATTTGTTGTGAATACAATATATTAATGTTATCCTTATGAAATTAATATGTTGAATAACTTAAATAATTGTTCTCGTATTTCATAAAAAATAAACAGAAGAGATCAACAAGTACTTATTTTATCCAATTGTCAATCCCTTTTAGTATTGGAGATGACGCCGCTAATGATTATCGATAAATAGTAAGTTTATCTATATTTCCTTACCTTTGGCAATGTAATCGTTCACTGAAAAAAAAGACACGACACCTGGCTCTTAAAATGTATTTCAAAAATCACAACGGACAATTCCACACAGCACACAATGTTGTTCGTTACGGTTTGGCTGAAAATTATGAACGTTCACGGATGTCAGGCAAACTAAATACGAACGCTTTCGACGAAAGCGCCATCTGGAAACATTTTAAAACATAATATAAAACCTTATGAATATACGCCCATTTTATAGCAATTATTATTATATTATCAAAAATTCATACTTTACAATATCTAATAAATATTATGATCAATAATATATTCTAAATATCCTTATAAAACATATTAAACAATTGCAGTTACTGGCTCCCTCTTGCGGTGTTATGGATAACATAATGGCGGAAAGGTAATATTTTCAAAATACAAACAGTCCAAGAAAACCGTTAAAAATTCAAATTTATAATTATCAACATTGAATATATTTTTTAAGTTCCTTTAAACTTTAAAACAAAGCTGATACTTTTTTTGTAAATAATATAATTTCCGGAAGAAAGTCAAGATAATGAATAGACAACATTCATTATAATATGTATACTTATTAATTATTTTTATATCGATTGTAATAAACATTGCTTTTAAAATAATATAAAATATATTTATTTATGAAATAAATTGAATTACAAAAGAAATATTATTACGGTCGCCGTAAGTTTAAAAAAAGTTTGTTTGTAAAATGAGGTTTCCATATAACGCAGATAAAAAATTGCGAAACTTCTTATAACGCGGTTTTAATATAACACTGTATATGTATAAGACAATATAATTTGTTACTATAAGAATTATTTGAGACTTTAGAATCTATTTGATTTGTGTAAAAAAATAGATTTAAGTTTCCATAGAACGCATTATGAATTAATTTGATTTACATTAATTCCGATTAGCTTTTAACGGGGTTTCTATATTACGCGTAATTTCTATATTAGTTGCGTAATACGAAGGGGTTGACTTTGTTAACAAAATAATAAATGCTTATAGCTGTGATTAATTTCTATATGTATTTTATTTTATTAAAATGGTTCCACGAAAATAAACACATTTATTCATTTTTAATTCTTCCCGGGTTTAATTCATTATAGATATACCGTTTTTGGGAATCGAAAAAGTGGAAAAGTTATCCTTCACTAACAATTCAAAATTTAAAAATCATTACCAATTCATCCAAAAAAATATATATTTTATTAACATTATCCAAAGTAAATTATATAAGTATAAAATAACATGCATATACATTTAAATACGGCAGCATTTTTAACAAAGTTAATTTTTAATATTATTAATATCAACAAAACAATAATTATTGAAATATATGTTCACAATGTAAATATTGCTAATACCACTTTAAGATATTTCATTAACTCTGTTTTTCTTCATTATAGTCAGAGGAGATTGCATTCTTCGCTTCGTAGGCGATGGTGTTCCAGGATGTTGTTTCAGAACTGTTAAATTCGAAACTTTTATTGGCGTTAACCTCCCCACGTCTATGCTAATCCCTTTACTCGGGGTCCCAGGTAAATCCCTTAGCTGTTTCTTCACGGATAATTCCATTTTCTTTTCCTAAAACCATAAAATTGACAATTATTATATTGTCCCCCTAATAAAGATAATCCACGAAACTGTTACAATATCATATACTTGCATTTTCATATTTTTCCTTGAAATGCTTTATTGTGCAATCGATGGAGTTACCCATATATAGGAATTCTTTGTTGTTTACAGTTTTATATTTCGCAACGAGGTCCAATAACGATTCCTCGATTTTGGGAATTTTCTTCGATAAGGAATTTCTCTCTTTCTCTTCCCTTAACAGTTGACCTCCTCTATTTCTAAACCGATTAGGCGCTTTCGCTTTCTTTTCCAAATCAACCATTTTAGTCCATAAATTTTCCCATGTATTAAACAGCTCAAATATGTGACTACAAATTAATAATAATCCATATTTAGGATTATTTGATAATCTTAAGTTATTTTCGCACGTACCTGTTTTCTTCATAATAGTTTTGTACCTTTCTAATTTCTATTTCGTGCAATTCCAATAATTCCTCGGTTAAAGTTGTATGTTGCATATACTCAAATTTTGATCTTTCTTTTTCAGAAATTTTACACTTATCCCAAAGATCGACTAAATCTTTACGCAATTTATTAATAAAAATCTAAAAAAAAAAAAACTATTACTATTACTACATAATTACAATTTTTAGAATGTTACCTTTAAATTATCAATTTTTATTTGTTTACATTTCTTAATTTCATTTTCCATTACTTCTATGGTATCATAATTATTTTGAGAATAATTATTTAGGTCCAATTTCGTATCCACGTATGCGTCTCCCAACATATTCCACAACTTAACAATACTCAGTTTTAAAGCATCAATTTCTATTTTGATATTCTGCTTTTTATCATTTAGTGTTTTAAGGAAATCATCTACTTTAAGCATATTTTCTTCACTGTAGATAAAATTCACATGATCCAAGAGAAAATCTTCATCTTCCAAAATTGGAGTTTTAATTTTTAAATCATTAATTGTATGTATTATATTTTTTCTTAACTCTTTATATTGCTTTTCACGCTTATGTAACAACGATTTAAGAGAATGTAATTTAACTGAATACTCATTGATTTCCTTCAATGAAGGTAATGGCGTTTCGTTCAGTCTATTACAATTTTCAATATCTAATTGCTTACATGTACATTCAAACTCTTCATTTAATGCTTCCACTTTTTGCAATCTTTTTTGAACTTGATCTTCTAATCTAAAATATAGTATAATTAATAAAATATTTAATAATATATTATAATGTGTACTTGTTAACAGCAACTTTTAAGGAGAGTTCTTCATCAAACAGACCCATATTAGTTTTACCATATTCAGGCATCTTCACTGCAAGCTGTTTGCAGAGTATTTCTGATTTTTGTAGCAAATCTGTTATATTATTAATTAACGTATTTTGACTTTGCATTGCCTGTTTCACCAAATCTTCCATAAAACATTCAAAATCTTTTTCAATACCTTTGCCAAACTTGTGTAATTTATCGTCATGTAATCCCAACTTTGAGACTATCACAATCCATTTTCTCATATTTGCATATGTTATGTTCTGTATATTCGATAAGAAATCATTATACCAAATTTCAATTCTATAATATAAAAAGGTGTTATAAATATTAATAATTATTATTTTCAATATTTTACAATATTATAAATAAAATAAAATATTTTTTATTGTATTTTGAAAACTCCATTTATTAAGCTTACCGTTCATTTACTCCATCATTATCTTCGTAAGAGGAATTTAACGTATTTGATAAGAAATCCGTAGCCATTGTAAGTATTTGTAACACAAAACAATATAAACATTTATAGTACTACCTGGGAATTATAATTTATTAAAGAATGTATAATTATTGAATATTTTATTGCATTATACAATTCTAAAAACATCAACCTGCAACGCTAACCTGACAAACCTGACGACTCCAAACAAATTTGAACAATCTGATTGGTTTAAATTCCACCTGTTACCTGCTTTTGTTTGTGCATTGAGTCAAGTGGTAATAAATATCTTACAATAATAAAATTTATATAATCAATTAAATTCCATTAATAATATAGTAGATATTTCATAAACTTTCTCATATTCAAATCAGAATTGTTAAATTTAGATATTTTATTTTAAAATCATGCTAATAAAGTTGCATATATTTTGCATACATTTTTTTTGTTGAATATTATCTTGGTTTTTCACATTTTATCTGGAATAAGTGATACTTGTTCATTTGCGTCGACAGATTAAATTATTAAGGTGTGTAAATTATGGCTGGATTAAATCCTGGAATTGAGAAATTTGGTAAATATGTTTATATTATAGTATTTCCATCTATTGTATTCTATTTTAGATTGGTCGTTAATAAAAGAAGTAAACATTAACCTGATAGCTGTTAAGGAAAATGTTTCTAATTTGGTTGCTTCAAAAACTGTAAGCAGCTACCACAGAGCTGCTTGGTTATTTAAGGCAGTTACTTGCATTGATTTAACAACCCTAGGTGGTGATGATACACAGAGCAATGTAGCTAGATTATGCTTCAAAGCAGCACATCCTATATCAGCAGATTTATTAAAAACTTATGATTTAGATTATTCTAATATTCATACAGCTGCTGTCTGTGTGTATCCTTCAAGGGTTATAGATGCACATAACACATTGAAGAAAATGAAAATGATTAATAAAATTAATATTGCTTCAGGTATTATTATTATTATTATTATATGTATATAAAAAATACATGTTTATATATAAAATTATTGTAGTTGCCACTGGATTTCCAAGTGGACAATACTCTTTAAAAAGCCGATTAGAAGAAATTAGATATGCTATACAGGAAGGAGCTAATGAAATAGATATTGTTATAGATAGAAGTTTGGTCTTAACTGGGCAATGGTTAACACTGTTTAATGAAATTAAAAAAATGAAGGATGTTTGTGGAGATATTCATATGAAAGCTATTCTTGCCACAGGTGAACTTGGAAACTTAACAAATGTAATTATGAATTTTATGTCTTATTCTGTATACTAAATTATTTTTAATTAGGTATATAAAGCCTCAATGGTTGCTATGATGGCAGGAGCAGATTTTATTAAGACATCTACTGGTAAAGAATCAATTAATGCAACTCTGCCTTTTGGCATGGTTATGGCTTCAGCAATTTCAAAATATCATACAAAATATGGTTTTAAAGTAGGTTTAAAACCTGCAGGTGGAATAAGAACAAGTACTGATGCAATTAATTGGTTAATTATGATAAAAGAATTGCTAGGTGATGAATGGCTAAGTCCAAAATTATTTAGATTTGGGGCTTCAGGATTACTAGCTGATATAGAACATAATTTGTACGAGTATGCAACAGGATTGAAAGCTGTACCATGTAATTTTACTATAGGTTAAAGTAATAATTAATATTTTGTTAACTGTTAAAAATATGCTAATATATGCTAATATTTTTAATTCTATTTTATTTAAAAATATAATATTTATTATATTGAAAAAAATGTAGCAGGTACCATTGCTTACATAAGTATAGCGGAACAGCGCCATCTGCTTATTTATTATAGAAACGAAATTGACATTTGTTATAAATAGAAAACGTAAATATGGTAGGCTCAAGTGTGTTTTTATTTGTTATGAACGCGAACTTTTATTGCAAACAGTATAAAGCAAAATGTCTAAGCAAGTAAAAAGAAAAATAACAGTGAATTTGTCGCCGAAATCAAAGAGTGTTCAAAAAAGCCGGCCGAGTGTGTTTGAGAGGTTGGGCACAAAGGCTGGCTCTGCACAGAAAGAGTTTTGCCATCATTGGGCCCAAAGTGGTACATGTCCTTATGGAAAATCTTGCAAGTACTCTGCAACTCATACATTAATAAGTCCATCAAAACAAAGGCTAGCAAAAAGTCAGTCTGATTCTAAAAAGAGGCATTCGAAAGATGCCCATAAACGATTACACACAACTCCAGGTGAGGAATGGGAGCACCAATGGAATCCTGCAGAATTAGAAGATGCAGATGCTGATGATTTGGAAAAGAGGCGTTTAGAACTGCAAAGAGAATTAGAGCTACAAATGAAAATGGAGAACAAGGCACATAAAAAACAAAAAAAAGTTAAAAAGGAGAGTAGTCCTTCATCAGAAAGTTCAAGCAGTTCATCTGATTCAAGCTCCAGCAGTGATGAATCATCTTCAAGTAGTTCTTCATCTGTGGAAACAAGAAGGAAGAAAACTAAAAAGGTAAAAAAGAGAGATAGTTCTTCATCCTCCGAACATGATAGGAGAAAGCACAAAGCTAAAGTTGTTAAAACCTCAAAGAATGTTGTGCGAGTAGAGAAAAAGAAAACAGTTTCAAGTTCTACAAAAGTAAAAGTTCATCCAAAATCTCCCCCTCCCATAAAATCAAAGAAATTATCACAAACCCCTCCACCTAAAATAAAAACTTTAACTCCAGTTAAAAGTAAAGTAAAATCAGAGTCAAAATCGCCTCATCCTCCTAGCCATTTAAATGAGCGAAAGGAAAAACATCGCACACCATCCCCAAAAATGATTAAAGAAAAAGATCGCGAGAGAGAAAAAGAGAAGGAACGCGATAAAGAACGAGAAAGGGAAAAAGAGAAAGAGCGAGAACGCGAAAAAGAACGTGAGAAGGAACGCGAGAAAGAAAGGCAACGTTTGAAGGAACGAGAGAAGGAGAAAAAGAAAGAGCGCTCTCCTAAGCGTGACTCTCGGCCACCAAAAGACCTGAAAATTAAGAAAGGTTCTCCAGATTCAAGCCATTCTAGAGATCGTAAAATATCTCCAACTCGATCTCGAGGAAGCACTAGTAGCAGTAAACGAGATACGCAAAAAGCTTCAAGTCCATCGAAAGATAGACGTAACGATAAGAGAGCAGATTCCAGAAGTAAAGATCGAAAGGAGTCGAGTTCTCGTAGCAAGGATAAACGTGATTCTAGAGACAGAGAACGTGATCGTGAGAAAGAACGCCGTCAAGCTCGTGAGGAACGCGAAGCAGCACGAGAAAAGGAACGGGAGGAAGCTTTGGCAAGATGCCAAGAGAGACAGAGAGAACGTGAACGTCTAAAAGAATTGGCTAAAAAAGAAGATGAGAGACGTGCGAAAGATAGGTCTCGAAGAGATGACCGTGGTTTAGATAAGCCATCAGGCGACAGGATTGAACGATTGTTACCTTTACCACAAGACCGTATTCCACCGGCTAGAAAAGAATCGATTGAGAAAGAACGACAAGGTCGAAGATCTCCAAGAAATAGATCAAGATCTCGTAAATCTCACGAAAGACTTGATAGAAATTATGATCGCTCATTAGATAGAAATTACGATAGAGAGCATGATCGAGATTATATGAGGATCCGGGATGATCATAGACAACCACCACCGCCACCTCCTGTACCACATGATGACAAGCGGTATGATAGTCCATATGATAGAACAAGGCACGATGATCGGAGGTATATGGATATTGATCACTATAGCGAGGAAAGAAGTAATATTGAGAGACCAGATTACACAGATGATCGGCGACCACTGTGGGATGAACGTGACAGAGATATCGATGCGAGAGATATAGAATCTAGGAGATACAGAGATGAAACTAGAGGTCCGCCGCCTCCTTCAACTGCAAATATTAAGTCACGTGAACAATGGACCGAAGATTATCAAGAACATGAATGGGATAGGAATAGAAGACCGCCTCCACAACCGCCGCTAGATTGGGAAGGAGGTCGAGAAAATTGGGAAAACAGAGAGCATGATGCAGCTCCACATGATGATGACTGGAGGCATTATAATAGACCAGTTGACAGTTGGCCTAATATTGAAGAAAGGAGAAGATGGAATGAAAGCGGTAATTGGAGAGACCGGGAGCGTGAAGTTTCTAGACCAAGAAGTGCAACATCACATAGAGAAGGTGATATATTTATGTCATTATATTTGTGCAAATAAATTAATTCACTTTTTTTTAGAAGAACACCCTATCGCCGACGGTCGTCGTAAGGAACCGACGCCTTTGATTAGAGCAGAACCTATTGAATTAAAGCATGATGCAATTGTGCCATTAGTTATTGATTCTAAAAAAGAAACTACTTCCACGAAAAGACCCGCAGAATCGGCTCCAGAAGAAGTATCTGATGTAAAAAAAATATGTATTGAAGAGCCGCTTGCCGATGATTTGAGCGAAATTAGTGATGATGCAGATGAAATATTAAATAGGGTTGAAGAGATACCAGAACTTCTCAATGAATCTAAAAAAATGGATGAAGATGACGTTAAAAATCTAGCATCTGATACAATTTCAGTTGAAGAACCTCTTGTAATCCAAAAACCCCCTTCACCACCTCATGCTAAAGAAGATTCTATTGAGGAAGAGAATATGGATTTAGATTTTGAAGAAATATCTGAAGACGAGTTAGAGGAAGAAGCTAGAATTAAAGGATTAGGGGATGCGTTAGGTGTTGATTGGGCTAGTCTAGTCGCCGAATCAAAACCAAGAGTTTTGCCTATGACATCTGCCAAACGTCGTTGGGAAGGTACCAATGTTTTAGTTAATTCTGGAATTTCAGTACATTTGGCTGGCGAGAAAATGGTAAAGAAAATCTATAAAGACTATGCTAACGCTAAATTGATGGAAATCGCTTGTAAAGAACCTGATCATGTAGAGAATAAACAGGAAGATGGTACGAAGCCAATTAGTAATGGTATTGTTAAAGAAGATATTAAAGAAAACACAGAGGTAGTGCCGCATTCTGTAGCTGGAATACAAACCGTTCTAAGGGATAAACAAGTTATTCGTAAGAATTTGTTTGCTAGCGCTGGACCCTTCAAGAGAGCATTAACAGCAAGACGGGATCTTATGATACGTAGACATCTATGTAATTTTCCTTTAAAAGATACTTATGTTGAACCACTTAAGAATTATGACCCAGAGTTGTTTAAGTCTGCTGTTAAATTGTTTCAACGCAGCTTATAATTTATAATAATTCTGTTTAATATTTAGAATTATTATAATTGTTTAATATTAGTTAACAGCAAATAAAGAATTAGACATGTTTTCAATGTTTTTAATAAACATGGTATTAAAATAGTAGGGTATATATCATGAGGTGCAATATAATTCTGGATTTTTGATATACAACTCTTTTTGTGTGCTTTAAACTATTTATAATTTTAAGTTTCACAATGCTAGACACATACTTTCTATTTAGAACGTTTTGTGCGAGAAAAAGTTGATAAATAGATTGTAAATATTATAGAATGATAAATAAACAGTTCTAGTAAGATTTGACGACTATACAATTTATTATTAAATTCATGTTTATTAATAAATATATTTTTTGATATCCGTATAAACCAGATCAGCGACAGAACAAAGCGAGATAAAATATTTTGCGGAAGAATTTGTTACAGTTGATATTTTATTATTATATGAATAAGTTTTAATTTAGTTATTTTTTCATGGAACCATTTTTTTAGCTAGACTAAATTCATTGTTGCCAACAAAATAACTATTATTTGCACCAGAAATTTCATCCCATTGAAGTTCGCCCACAAGTGAAAACCGGTGTTGATATTTTGTTAACGTCAACACAGTTGTTTTTATTATAGTTGAGATGGAACAATTATTTGCATTACCTTATATGATTTTAGAATGTCCAAATATTAAATTAAAAAAACCCTCATGGGTTCAACAACCATCTGCAAAAACTATGTTTTCAATTGTATTGGTTTCATACTTCTTGGTGACTGGAGGTAAGTTGAATTTAAATTGAAGTACTATTAATTAATTATTAATAATTATTTTGTAGGTATAATATATGATGTAATCGTTGAACCTCCTAGTGTAGGATCTACCACTGATGAGCATGGACATTCAAGACCAGTAAATTCTAATACATTTTCTAATGTAATTATATTACTTTATTTATTTCAGGTTGCATTCATGCCATACAGGGTAAATGGCCAATATATTATGGAAGGTTTGGCATCTAGTTTCTTGTTCTCTATGGGAGGCCTAGGTTTTATTCTTTTAGACCAAATACATTCACCTTTAACACCAAAACTGAATCGACTTCTTATTACAGCTGTAGGATTCATATGTGTTTTGGTATCATTTTTCACTACTTGGATATTTATGAGAATGAAATTACCAGGATACTTGCAATCATAATCCATTATATAGGTACTAATACTTAAAAATGTAATGTATTTGTCTAACTTTTAATAACACAGAATCTCTTTGATGTATTTTGAAAATAATTAATAATGGAATACATGTTTTTTAAAAATATAATTACAATATATTAAAACTACTGCAGATAATGTTGGTGAATCGTGATTTATATTATAGTCGAATACGAAATGCGCTGCAATAAAAAATAAATTAATTGTCATAAACAAACTCTTATATTATTATTATCATACCTTGAGAAATCTGAAGATTTATCAATGATATGTTCAAATTCTGCAAATGACAAAGCGCCATCATCATCTAAATCTGCTTCCTCAAGGATATTTTGAATCAGATGCAGCATTTCATTTTCTGACAATTCATTAGATCCAATCAAACGTTCTACTACTTGACGGAGATCAGACACTCCTAACATATCATCACCATCAAAGTCTAGAAGCAAATGTTAAAATTATGAAAATATCAAAAATATTATTTACCAAATATTCTAAAAGCGTGCTCAGCTTTTACAGCTTTCGGTGCTCCATCACTAAAGACAGACATCATGTCCAAGAAATCTTCAAATGTGCAATCACCATCATGACTAGAGCTAAATACTTTGCAAATTCTTTCTCCAAATGGATTAACCCCTAATTCTGGATACATTAATACTTTCGACATGGGCAGTTTGGCATTCTTATTATGACCAACCTTTTCTGGAGCCAGCGATTTAAACTTTTGGTGTGCACTAAAACAGTTTATTATATTTATTCCATTTATATATAAATTATGTTACAGCTTACTACAAAACTTCTTTTTTTGTAAAATAAGTAAGATCCTGAAATGCAAATACAAACATTTTAAATATTTTAATAACATAAACATACTGAATTTGTAAATATTAACAATTTAAACTAATTTAAAATAAAAAGACTTTATTATTATTTAATTATAATATCATACTTGATAATCTTGAAGTTCCTCTTCAGAGAATTGACTTTTTCCTTGTCCCATTTTGATAGTTATTAATTGCACATAAATTAAAATTTAAACAATATCAAAATTCTACTGAATCACAAAAAATAACTATAGCCAGCATCTGTCAAAAATTATTATTAAGACTTCGGTCAGAAACGGAGTAACACGAAAAGAATCGAATTGAAACTTAATATTTTTAAATACAATTTATTTCGTTTCAATATTCTATAGTCAAATTAATCTAATAAATTGTTTTAATAACATAAAATCCATTGTTTAAAGTTAAATACATTTGTTATTATCGGATTATTGATTATAGTAGTAATTTCAGCTATGTGTATGTAGATGGAGTTATGTGTAACGAATGCTTATGACTATAGTGGAAGGGTGTAATTTAGCAGCTGATCTAAAACATACAACATGTAAACAACTGGAAATTAATTTACCTAATAAATTCATAAATACTTGACAATATATTATACTCTACGAGGGCAGTTTGAAAAGTTTTGAAAGAGACATAAAGCTTTTAGGATGCAAATGGAATTTTGTTAAAAGATTATCTTGAAAAAGGTATAATAATTAACTCAGAATATTATAGAAGCCTGTTGGATCAATTGAAGGGAAAAAATTGTGAAAATTGTTTTATTCCCTTTAAAATTTTTAAAACTGCCCTTGTATGTAAGAGGTAAAATAAATAGACGTTAAATAAAAATATTCCTAAATAGGCACCCATATATCTTTAGACAATAATACATATAGACTAGCCGGGACCTAGCAACTCTTATTACAATATAAAAGTTTTCAGAAAGGACTGTTAGATTGCAAGGTAAGATAAAAACATTTAAAGTGGCCCTATCTACAAGGTATACCCGAGTGCATATTGAGGTCCGTAAAAGAGAGGAGTAGCATGTAAAGAAATCCTGAGGTTAAGAAAACAAAGTATTGAAATATTCACTAATCAGAGCATTTACTTTTCTTCCCGAAAGTTCTAGACTTGAGGTTCAAAATCGAGACAATTATTCGTTTTGTAATTTTGTCTTGCTTCATGTTTACTGAAAATATCATGAATATACTTTTAAGTTGATTCACTAAATCTCCAATCAGATTTCTATTACTGGTACTCTCTAAAAAAGACATGATAAATGGTCGAAGTATCACATACTCGTTTATTTAAATTTAATTTATTTAAGATGTTATATTAATGATTAGATTTGACATTGAGGTGAGACTATTTGTTTTCCTCCGGTATAAATAAGCTGGGCATCTGGTAAGGATATAAATGAGAGGATGAAAACTAATCTTGAGGCTAAGGGAATCATATAAGTTCTAATGAGAACAGATCTTTGGTAATAATTCAATAAGTTATGAAATTCATAATATTAGTAGGTTTTATTCGTATTGTTGTATCCGACCGTTATATGTGAATATCACGATTTATTAGTAAAAGATGCACAGTGACACACAGCAGTGACCGGACTCGGAATAAGAGAGTCGCAAGTATAATAACATTTTATTGTCAGTTTCAAATAAATGCTAAACATATTCTTGAGTGAAGACATTAAGTGTATAAGATCGAAGGATTATATTTATTAATAAAGTTATTAAAAAACGATTTGGAATTATATAAAATTTCCTACCCTCGAGACACCATACCGAAAACAGCAGGCAACAATCTACAGTGTCGACATTCCATCCCTTGATATTGAAGATGAATTTGAAATTCTTGTAAAATCTTAAAAACCAAGTGATAAGCAGTCCCTTTGGGATATATATTGTGAGAATAAGTGGTTGCAAATGCAAGTTTTGCTCGAAGCGATATACACCCTAGAACAGGTCCCGATCATGAATCTACTTACATCAGGTGTCGTATTACGGGGATGAAATTTGGGACGGTGGAACATTTCGTTGGTTGTTGTAGATTGTGGAGTTCCAGTTGGGTTTTAATGGTAAATACTAGATTAAAAGTCGGTATTAAAAATAATTGCATATTTAATATTAAATCTAGCTTCCAGTTGCTAACAAGTATAGGTTGCTGTAGCTGGTCTGAACTTAACGTAAACTTAAACTGAACTTAATCTGGAACTGGATCAGAGTTCAAATACTAAAAAAAACATAATTTATATAAGAAAATAAGATGAGTGATGGTGCGGGTGCTTTGCATTCCATTCGTAACTCTGCATTTCACACCCGAACGGAATTCCTCTTATCCGCATCCGGTGAGATTGGTCCAGCATGCGTCTTGCATCGTAAGTAAATTAATAAATGCCCCGATTGTAATAGGTCACTGCACCCTTTGGCATACACCCACTTATTGGTAGGTTGGACACAACACAGGAGTCGCCAAGTTTTGTTGATCCCCCAACAGTTTATTTTCTTATTGTCTAATTATAGTAGCAAAAGGAAAAAGAAAAAATGCTAATTTTACATTAAACCTTAAAATAATAATCCGAGCTTAAGTAATGTTTACTTTATACGACATTAAATTTTTAAGTTTGCCAATTCTTCTTTCTTACCTTGTAAGTACCTCCAATCGACCCCTAACTATGTTATATTAATCTTTGGTCTATACCGTTATTTGTAATAGTCTAATTATCTTACTCTTAAAAATGATGGAACAACAAACTAATTATTGAGCCTGAGTGCAGCGCTGCGCTTTGGATTTATTTATTTTTTAATAAAAAATAAATATATTTTGAAGTGGCAGAACTTCATTTTTTTTAAATAGTTATTTTTAAATATTTGTTGCATAATTTCTTATAAAAAAAAATCCACAGACACACAAACATCTGTTAATCGTAATCTTTCCGACAGTTTATAACAATTATCTCATTTGAAAAATAATCAGGAAGCGGGGAAGAAGGTAATTCATAAAATCAAAACAAATCAAATGAAGGTAAATATTTTATTTTTAAATATCTATAATTTGAATACATTGTTCCATTTATAATTTTCATTTGTTTTAAGACGACAGCAAGTCAGTTTATGAACTAAGTGTGCTACAATTAAAACGGTAAAAAACTTAAAATTATGAAATACACATATAAATTATAAACTAAAGATACATATCATATTGCTGTCCATCATCAGTTGTTGTCCCATTCAAAAATATATGTATATATTTTTTTAAAATTTTTAATTCATATTTGTACGAATATACAAATAGACTGCAAATTGATTGTGTATCACAGTAATAGTCACAATATTTTCTTAATGCAGTAGTCTTTAATAATAAATATAATTCAAAAACATATGTATATTTATGAAAAAATGCCAATTTTTGCGAAACTTGCAAATGAATGCATACAATATTTCAACATCGTTAAAATCAAATCTTGGAATGTTTCTTTTTTATATATGTTAATGTCATTAATTATTATATCAATTTCTATTGAACATTTTGCATGAACAATAATTTGTATTTAACTAATTTTGTTCCTTTTTGGTCCACATATCGTTTAAAAAGTGTTTTCATATTAATTAATTTACTTCTCTTGCCATTTTCATCAACTATTTTTTTTCACAATTAGATAATTGGACTTTCAATAAATGTTTTTAATGAACTGAAAGGGTACAAGTTACACAGTTTGATATTACAACTATTACATGCATTTTTGAACTAGTATTCGTTATATTTTCAATAATATATATCATCTGGTACTTTATATATGCCTATAATTTGAAAAATCCAAAAATTAATCGAAATTATATACTATTACTACTATTGAAAACACAATACCAACCAATCTTTACAACATGATGATTTTTCGCATTCAATTACTAAAATTTACTTTATTTATTTTTATTATCTGATTCATTTTTATGTTGGTTAATAATCGATTTTTGTATAAATCAAAATAATATTAAATGCATTAAATTTTGTGCTATATTTGATGTTCCTTAAAGTATTTTTTTTTTGTTAAAGTACATTATATGAATTTACCATTCAGAACGCGTGGAATGATTGCATCATGTGCATTTATAAATATTTTAAATTATCATTTGTATTTGAAGTATAAAAAAAGACGGACAGAGGAATTCTGCCGTTAGCGCTTTGGCCCAAATTAGGAGCAAGAATGATTTCTAAATAAATAAATAAATAAAAAAACAAACATATTAAATATAAAGACCACAACATCAATGACTTATATTTGTCTGTATATATATAATTTATTCTATTCTACGAAACACCTAAAAAGGCAATTTACAATGATTATCATAGTTATTTTTTTTTGATATTAACTAGTTTATTATTGTATTTTGTTTTCTTGATCTATTACTTTAGTCTGAATGTAAATAAGTTTAAATATATTTAATAATAATTAATCAAGAACTAACATACTAATTGGTGAAGTTGTCGATGATAGATATTTTAATTTATTTAACGTTTTCAATGATGTTTCAAAAATATCTGTTCAATTTATATATTATGAAAATATTGATATATCAAATATTTAATTTCATTTCGTTTTTCTAATTCCGCAAGAACATCAAAACAAGCAAAAATGGTCATTCGCAAAAATAGGATATTTTAAAAATTTCGTTCAAAATGTCGCTACAGTTTTTGTTTAATCATAAAAATTATCCATGGTAAAAGAAACGGAAATTATTATATAAAATATTGGATAATTTAATATAATTAAATAGAATATGATAGATTTAACGCTGTCGGATTTAGAGTGAAAAAGTAATAATAGATGTTAACTAGAAGGATCAGATTAGAAGTTTTTATGAAAACAATTCACGTTAGGTATAGTATGAAAAGATAGTGTATTGCTAAGATAGATAATTGCTTTATATTTAGAATATTAGTTTTGTTTCATTTAGTAATTAATATATATATATATATTAGGTTTATCTAACACTACACAAAAATTGTAATGTTTCTTACATATTTAGAGAAACGCGCATTTAAAGAATGGTTATTAAAATAAATATATATTCATGTAAATACGCGTATGTGATTCTTATACGTTGTGCTTTTTATATAGCTATAACAGAAGGTTTAATTCCAGTTTGGAAAAGGTGTGTCGAATCGGTTATTTTTTTTAGTAGTATTTTTTTAATCGATTATTGTTTATTCGTTCCATATTTACTGAATTAGTATTATTACTGAATTAAATGTATTTAAATAATTTACATAATTAATTTAATACGAGAATATTAAATACAAATTTTACATTAGTTTTTAAATTTTTAAATATTAAATCACAGTAATCGTAAAGTTTTCCGTAACACGACTAATAGAGATATATAATAAAAATTTATAGAAAGAGGAAGATATTTGGATAAAAAAATATTTGTTTGGTATCTACTTGGATCAAAACGAGAAGTGTGGAAGATACATCGAAAGTGACAACAACAAGTGTTAAACACCGAACATATATTCTTAATGTACGTGTAATTCTTAACGTTTAAATTCCTTGATTCAAATCCTTAATTGCTTGCAGTATACGCTTCACGTGACCTACCTTCGTTACACCGAGTTCTTTTAGATCTCTGCGTGCTAACGTTTGTAGTTCTCTGCCGCGGATGTCGTTCTTTACAAAACTATCAATGTACTCGGCTAACTGAAGAGTTTCAAGCCAAGTTGCTACTTCCTGAGTACCCCATGATGCCACATCACCAACCCTGCCGCGATTTGGTAATTGGCTGGCATGAGCAGTTGATTGTTTACGGAATTTCAGCCAAAACAATCCTTTCCTCTTATGCTGTATCTATAAAAAAAATAATAAATATCAGCATCATTCAATCAAAATAATAATAAAAATTTTCACAACCTGATCTTCTTGTAGTGGCTGCAAGTATACGAACGTTCCGTTCGGCGTTTCGTACATAACGCATTTCTTCAATTCCAATTCGGTGTTTGCCAAACTGGCGCTTAGTTTGTTCTCTAAATCGTCTCGAAGTTTTAATTTATCGCCACGATCATGGAGTAAAAAACAACTTTCTTCGTACAATGTCTTTACTGCGGCTACCAATTTGGTGAATTCACCGCGGAGTGCCGGTCCCGTTAATATTTTGCCATTTGGATGTATGTGCTCCATGCATTTGTCGGTTTTTGTTGCTAAACTGTATAAATCTGATTCGAGACTATAACTAATAGCTAAAATTTTAATCCATTTTGATAAAGTCGTTGCACATTCGATGAAACTAATTAGTAAATGATGTTCCTCTTCGGAGAAAAGAATGTCTGGTTCCCTGCCAGATATTGGTTTTTCGACAAAAGTTACAGTGGAATGTCGTGGTTCGTGACTGACTACTGGTCCACTGAACGAGTGCTGCCTTATTTTCTCGATGTGCACGCCCAAGAAAGATTTTTCATGTACTGGCATACTCTGCCTCGTTAAACTTGAGCGAGCCTTGTCGTGTGCTGATATCGATGCTCGTGGTTTACTGCCCTGCGCTGCAATACTCTGCCGCTGTTTTTCCTCCCATGATTTCAATGAATTTTCCAGAGCTCTATTTCTGCACAACATTTGCATTCTATTTTTATGGAGGATTCTTATAATTCCCGGTGGTTGTATCCAAGCTTCTCCGTCTACTTGAACCGGAACACCTTCATCACCTAAAATGTTAATTTGGATACTCTGGCATTGGGCAATTCTATGATGTTGAAGATTAATTAATCGCGATGCGGCCATCTGCACAGATCCAAATACAGCTACTACTTCTAAAATCTTGTCATCGAAAGAAGGTGCCAAGAATATATCTCCTTCCTTGGTACCACCCCAGAAGTTGATTCCGCCCATGAAACTAAATTAAGAACATAGGTATTAAATGTAATTATTATATATGTTAAATGATTAAAAACCTTGGTATATTTAAAATGACAATGCCCTGTAGATGCGGTAATGGAATTCGTTGACCATCACATTCCAGTTGCACCCTTTGTTCAAGATTTTTGTACGTTTTTTGTAAGAATTGTTTGCTGCCCAATACACCATACCACATGTAATTCTTTGCACGCGACCTACATTTTTCAGGATGCTCTTCTCTTTTAAGATGGAAATCTAACGAAATTTTAGCATCGATACCTATTCCGAAATAGTTATTCAATACCGAAACTTCAGAAAATCCCTCTAGAAGAGTTTCATCCGGATCAATAAGAGGACTGACTGCTGCACATAATGTATCAGCATTCGCCAAGAGACATTTACTAATAAAACCCGTCCCTGAACTCACATCTAGAATTGAATATAATAACACAATGCAGTTCGTTGAAAGCAATATACTTACTTGGCCACGAAGGCAATCGTACTAATGGATTAATGATTGGCAATTTTCTATTTTCATTTTCTTTATCGTCCTTTTTGTCACGTTGCTTATCTTGTTCCATAAAGCTTTTGGTTGTGGCCGCAGCAGCAGCTATTGCAGCTGCCTCGTTAGGGTTCAACATGCTGCAGCAAGA
This sequence comes from Nicrophorus investigator, assembly GCA_963457615.1. NCBI lineage: Eukaryota > Metazoa > Arthropoda > Insecta > Coleoptera > Silphidae > Nicrophorus > Nicrophorus investigator. The sequence goes on along the minus strand of OY735140.1, from coordinate 17,036,123 downwards.
TATTCGTCTGGTGGCTGCGGGTGAACAGGTCAAAAAATTCTCATTGTCTATTCCAAGCAAGTTCGAATTGGAACTATTATTGCTGGTTATATCGCTTGTAGATATTTCACTTTTGGTCAAGAGATTCTTAATATCGTAATCTGGCTCAATTTCTATACAAATTTTATCGCACCTTTGAGCCCTCACGCTTTCATTGATTTCTGGTGAAGGCGGCTCTACCACAACGCTTACTTGCGGAAATATAGAATCCTCAGCGGATTTATCTTGTTTGGTTTCGTTCAATTCTAATTCAATTTTATTTAAACTGCTTTTTGAGCCCCTACTATTTTCGCTTTCCTCTAGCAAAATACTCTGTCTGCTTACATTTACTTCGGTTTTTGTTAGTTTCGTTGTCGGTTTTCGTTTAAAAGAACGCCTGGCAATGTCGTTGCCTTCCACAAATTTCGCTAAGCTACAGTACCGTACAGGTTCGTGTTCGTTGCAGTTTTCTAAATAAACGTGCTGCGACATGAATGCACGATTTTCGAAGCCAAATTGCGTTGCCTCATCATCGACTTTTGGTCTAGAGGGTCTACGTTTTCGATCCATACAATTCTTTTTGAAACTACGTCGTCGTTCTCCCATTTCTCCCGTTTGCATAGCTGTGTCATCAGTATAAGTATTCTCAATACTATCCAAATCTAAACCGTACATATCATTTCCTGAAATAATATAATGACATAGTTGTTTCGGCGGTAAAGTTAACCATTCAAAACCTACCAAGCATCGAACTGATGTCCTCAAGTAAGGAATCACCTGGAAGAGCATCTGAATTAGGATTAGTATCAGTTTCTGGAGAATCAATATGTCCAATATGTCCGTTCATATCCTCACCGTCACTGTCCTTTAGTGGACAGAATGATTTATGATCAGCAATTTCTGATACTATACTAGCTTCTTCATTGGAAATAGCAGATAGAATACTGCTGCATTCTTTGTCCTCATCATAATGTTGGCATGCTTCAATTTCTTTAATTGGTTCATCTTCAATGTTTGACTTGTCGGGCTTGTTATTTGGCACTTTTCCATCATCATCTGAATATTTTTTGTAAATCGAGTCTTTTGTGAGATTCTCAGTTATTTCTTTGGTTAGAGTTTGGCACGTTTCACGTAAGATTTGCTCTGTAATATCTGTGGTGACACTAAAATCACAGTAATGTTTAATAATAGATTAAGATTAGTAATGGTAAATATTTGTACCCTTGTTGAATTTGGCTTGCCCTTCTGCTGTCTGCAAAGTCCGGAGGTGCGGGTAAATCTAGCAAATCAGTATCATCGATTGCAGAATCCCTTCGAATATCCGGCATCGGAGATAGATTTACCAATCTTGTCGTCAATACACTAGTTTGGCTACTAGGACTTGGGCACGAGCTGATATCCGAATTTGATCCCGAATCAATGGTAGGTAATACCTTTAGATTGTCCATTTTATTATCATCTAGATCGGAGCTCAAGGATATGTTCACAGTTGGGATAACAATTTCTTCAGTCTGTTTATTTTGATCATCGACAGCTTGCTCCGTATGCTCAACTAGATTTCTAATAGCTCTCTTCAAACTGTTTGCCCTTAAAATTAATGCATCTTTTTCGCGTTCCACAAATCGAGAAGTTCGACGATGTTTCCGGAAATTAAAATTACTCAAATCTTTTTCCGATTTCTCTGAACGCTTCTCAAACGACATTTCACTCTCAGTGTCATTAGCTTTCGGATTATCCTCTTCGTCATACTCTATATTCATGGCGTCGATTTGTTCGCTGGTTAACGTTTGCAGCAGCATGTCTAGTTTCTGTTGGAGAATGTCGCACTTCTTAATTAACAGTTCATCGCCGTTCGTCAAAGAACTTTCTCCGACTTGCGTGACAAAATCTTTAACGGTTTCGCACAATCTTTTAGCAGATGTTAAGACCACAGATGTCTCGTCCGATTGCAAAATATTTTGTAAATGCAAGACTAGCGTATCTTCATACTGTAATATCTGTGTATGCAAGACGCCTTCCCCTTGTCCGGGTGTCAACGAGAGTTTCGGCATTGCTATTGTACGCTCGAATGTCATGATGCTCCAACGATCCAATATCTTTGTACTGGCTTTTTCATATTTCTCCAATAATTGGGGCAGATGCGTGTCATCGTCGCAAGACGATCCCCAACCCAAAACCCGAGCTAAATCATTGCCAGTTCCCAATGGCAGAACAGCCACTTGACATTGTTTCTATTGGTATTAATAATATTAGAATAAGAATTAAATAGTTAATGATTGCATAACTTACGTGCATATCAAGTTTATCAATTTCCGATAGGACCCATCCAACGGATCCATCTCCGCTGCAAACTAATATTCGGAAAGGATCGAAATGTCTAAAAAGTCTCAATCCTAAACGTGGGCCCGTCGAGATCAGATCAAATACTTGAGCTGGATTAAGTAGCTGCTTGAATCTTCTCAAGAATTTTACCCCCTGGTTATCTCCTTTAATAGTACAATATTTTTTATAATATATTATTCTAGAATATATCATTATTATAATGATTGACGCAACTAATATTGATTTAAAGCAGTCTTTAAATTTTAAATTATTGTCTGAACTATGTAATTGGAAGATTTTAATCAATTAGCTTTAGTTTATTATCAAAAGAAATCATGAAGAAATTCATATTAATTCCTATTCCTATTAAAGATTTCTTTTATGAATTGATATTAATTTTCTGCAATGTTTGAGAAAATTATAATCATTGATAAACTTTAATAAAATGCAGAAATAATTAGAGCAATTGAAAATAATTCAAAGTAATGTTTTAGAGATTCCTTGATTAAATGAATGCATGATTTAACATTGAATGAATTTGATGCGAATTCAAGCTTTCAAAGTTTTACCTTTGATCCTTGTTTGCAATCCCAATGGCTAGATCTGTTTGTTCTTGAAATTACACGCACATCTTTTTTTCGTCATAAAATCCCTGTTTCAAACCACTTTCATTAAATATAATCCTATTATTGACTTTCGTGCTTTATATTCCTGTCCGCATCAACGAGTTATATTATAAAATACTAGTTATTCATTCAAATTACTTAATAATATTAAAAATATATTTCTTCCCTCTTTTGATTTGATTTGATTTGATTTATTAAGTCCTCTAAAATTATTAAATCCAGATTAACAAATTGTGTAATTTCAAATAATATTTGCGTTTCATTAAATAGAACAAACAAAAATCGTTATAATTAGAGAAAATTAAAATATAAATTGAATCCTCTGGTTTTGAAAGCATACAGTTTGAAATTCTCGTTAAAAAAAAGTTAATTTTTAAATCCACAGCCACGGGATGAGATATATTGCGAATGAAAAGCTCAATTAAACTAGCAGAAACAGAATGTAATTGCGTGTGCTATATAGGATTTCCTGAGTGCAGGTTTTTATTTATTTTTTTCAAAATGTATTGCGTCTCTCACCGGATTTAGAATTGACGAAAACCAGAAGCGGGGATGAGGCTTGGGGTCTGACCGCCTCCCAGGCTTCGTCCTGAATTGAATGTAAAGCCGTTGGGGGCACGACGCTAACCCTCGCCACCCCCAACGGACAAGCCGCTGCTAAATTCGGTCGGCATTGCGTGTGCACCGTAGTTCTACACCATAGACACCTCCAATCCTGTAATCTGGAATGAATCAAACAATAAACACGTATTTAAATAATGCGTATATAATTTACAATTGAAATTTTACATTTTTGTTACTCGAATTCTTAATTTATGATAAATTTATATATTTAATATCCATGAAAAAATTTTTTTTTTCATTGTATCTCATGTAAAATGTATACATCTCAGGATGAAACACGGTCGATAGACCTTTAGCTAGGTGCTAATACAGATATGATTTATTGTTTATTATTTAGATATATTTTTTGATTTAGTACAAACATAAATTATTCAAAGGGCAGTTTTGAAACAAAACAAGTCTTTTTTCAAGATTTTTGATATGAGTTAATTTAATTGTTTTACCTTGCTCAAGATAATTTATTAACAAAATTTCCTTTGCATCAAAAAAACTGATGCAATAAACTTTCTTGCTAGTGGAATAGTCTTTGCTTTCTTTGGTGTACTTGTACTAGCTTCTAACCACTGTTTAGATTGTTCTTTTATCTAAGTTTCATCTATAGTTATAAATCGATGAACAAAATCAGTTTTATTCTTGTGAAAATGGTCCAAAGACTATTGATATTTTCGCAATTCTGTTGAAATGCATATTCCCTCAACTTATTTCACGTTAATCATCTAAAACTAATAATATTTATATGTGTCGCTTTCAAAACATTTAAAAATACCTTCGTAAAGATAAAAAATAAATAAGTTACGAAATACATTATATTATTTTTAATTGAAATCATGTTTAAAACATTTTTTGTAAAAGCATTAACATTTTTGCAACAGTACTTGGATCATGCCATTATTTCACAATCAAAACCTTTATATATCGATATAGACATTTATCAAAACACTTTTCTAGGTCTATTTATTGTGTATCGGCTAAAGATTGAATGAATAAAGACCCATATAAGTGGAACTGTGCGATGGTACAGGTGAAGTAGTCCATCTTAGAATAACATTTTTTTTGGGCTGTCAAAGAAATATAAAGCCTGGTTTTGTCTTGAATTTTTTAGATTAAATTGTGTCGTAACGGTTTATGTTATAAACTTTTGCATCGGACATATATTTGTAATAGTAATTATGTTTTTTAATTTTACATTTAGATAAAGATATTTAACAAAAAATACAGGTGTACGAAATGTATTGTATGTACGAATAAGTAAGTTATAAGGGATTGTTAACTAGTGACATGAACACAGTTTACTTACTTATTATTGATTAAACATTTATACAATTTCGCTGTCAATTTAACTTTTATACTTTTCTGGGAAATTTAATTTTTAATTTCCTGTTTATTTAAATATAAAGTTTAATTAAATTCAATTATCCAGATAATTGATTGATTCTAAATACAACCTTCATAATAATTAAAAAGTATATTCCAGATTTCTTTATTTAGCGTTTTATTTTAAACTTTTACATCGAAAATATTTTTGTAACAGTAATTATGTTTTTTAATTTTACATTTAGATAAAGATATTTAACAAAAAATACAGGTGTGGAATGTTAAAAATGTACGAATAAGTAAGTTATAATGGATTATTAACTAGTGACATGAACACTGTTTACTTACTTATGATTAAACATTTTTACAATTTCCCTCCAAATTTAACTTTTATACTTTTCTGGGAAATTTAATTTTTAATTTCCCGTTTATTTAAATATAAAGTTTAATTAAATTCAATTATCCGGATAATTGATTGATTCTAAATACAACGTTCATAATAATTAAAAAGTATATTCCAGATTTCTTTATTTAGTGTTTTATTTTAAACTTTTACATCGAAAATATTTTTGTAACAGTAATTATGTTTTTTTAATTTTACATTTAGATAAAGATATTTATCAAAAAATACAGGTGTGAAATGTTAAAAATGTACAAATAAGTAAGTTATAAAGGATTGTTCACTAGCGACATGAACACAATTTACTTACTTACTATTTATTAAACTTTTATCCAATTTCTCTCTCAATTTAACTTTTATAATTTTCTGGGAAATTTCATTTTTAATTTCCCGTTTATTTAAATATAAAGTTTAATTAAATTAAATTATCCGCATAAAAGTGACCCTCTACATTCGAAATATTGTATATATTTGTATCTCAAAGAAAAGTTATCCAGAGATTTCAGTTGAAAACGCTCAAATAAATTACCAATACTCCTCGGTTCTCCACAATACATCAAGATCAGCGCTAAATATCAACATCCACTGGAGGACCATCCAAACTAACTACTGACGAATACAGAAAGTCATAGACGAAGATTGAACCGATTCAAGCCAAAGTATTTCCCTAATCGTTTTTGTTTAGATTGAATGAGACAAATTATGTATAAGCGTGTATAAAAATCGTGAAACACCAGTTTGTTCTTTTTTATACTTCTTAATCTTTAAGTTAAAACTATAGCTTATTAATAAAATTTAAAAAAAATAAAAGTTGTATTAAATATTTAATTATTTTTTAAATGTTTTCAACAAAAAATATTGATACATTATTCAATAAATATAAAAGATCAAGTACAATCATTTTGTGTATTAATTAAATATGGAATTTTTTAAAAAATAATGCTCGAGGACATGATTTTAATGATATTTCTCTATCTTCGATTTCATATATAGCTATGGGAGGCAGAAAGAACAGTGACATATTTATACAATAAATTACTTGATGAATTACTTAATACTTTGAGTTTATCGGAAACCCTATGAGAATTGTAAGCAAACCCTTGGTACGTGTATCTGAAATCAAATTGGTCACAAAGTGTTTTATAATTTATATCTTCGATGCTGCCATTCTCACAGACTCTTTCCAATCTTGAAATATTGATTAAGGATAAATAATATAAGATGAAACCTGCTAGTATATAACACAATAATACGACGCCCGGTTTGAAAATTAACTAAATTATAATCGAGCAGAATAAAAATAAATTCTAAAAAATATTATTATTTTTTCTATTATTATTGTTACATGAATATAACGTGCATCTGTTGCAATAAATATAATAAATATTATTATTAGTAATATACAAAATTATTAATTATACATAAATAATCGTTTTTTTCCTTAATGTTTCTTTTTGTGCGGTTTTATATTCAATCAGTGTGGGATATTGATGGAACTTTTATTATAGTTGGGTGAAAGCAGGATAGGCAATAACATTAAATTAATGTTTTATTTGTTTAAATTGAATTCTAAATATAAGATTATTCTTTTGGAATTTAGTGCAATTATTTACATTTTTTTAACGTACTAATAGTATAAAATGCACAAATATTTTTACGATTTTTTAATTGTGAGATATTATTAAAAACTGTTAAGCGATAGCGGTTGAAACTTTTGTTAGGTTTCATGTTGCACGCTTTTGGGTGACCTAATGCCGCAAAATAATACGTTTTTATTTCCATCGTTTCAAACAAACAAAGGTTCGGCCTAAATATGTTTTATCGATTTTGGGGTCAACTCTAGTTTGAATTATGGAGAGTCTGAGCAAATTGGAAATGCAATTACACGGTGAAACTTGAAACATTGAAAATGCACCTTTGACTCTTTTAATTTCACGTCAAGCCGGACGAGCGGATTTCGCGTAGAATCTTTCTATTTTAATGACCGGATAGGAATGGACGGGTTACAATGGCAAGTTACAGTTAAATTCCAATAACTTCATCCGCTTGACAGATATTCAATAGAGCCACCACGCTCCATTGCTCGATTGAAATTCGCGTAAGCCAATTTGCAGGCACATTCTGCAACACATTCTCTACATCATTACTGATAAATAAACAAGTCAGGCGGGAGCAAACATCGAATAAAATTCATGTTTCCACATATTTAATACAAATAACATTTCGCTGTATTTACAATTGGAAATATCACTATTATATTTATAATTAATTAACGTGATTTGAATGTAATCATCTATAATTAATGTATTTCGCATGAGTACATGAAATTTATTTTTATTTACAGGTCGTATAAAATGAGTCTGTTGGCCCTGGATATCTAAATTAATTATAAACTTGAATCTCTTGCGGCATCCTGGATGGGCGGATGAGGGTTCGGATTTGATTTAGGCGGTAAGTAATTAAAAGCGTTCTTGCAAAGTTGCAACACAAAGGTAAACAACGGTGAACACCGAAAGCATCCAGCTACTAATCGATATAAACTTTCCGAAATAAGTGAGCTTCTTTATTTGTACATGTTTTCACTTTATGTATAACTTTGTGTATTTGCGATCTTCATCAAAAGTTAACTTCCAGAACCGAGTCAATGAACTGCACGTAAGAATCACATATTTATATGCAAAATAATAGTTCATTATAATATTTAAATTAATTTAATCATTTATATTATACGAGAATAGATATACAACTTTCTGACTAAGGTGACCAATTTTCAAATCTCTGAAATCTTTTAACCATTCATATTTAATACATTTTCTAAATTTATTTCTATTAAAAAATCTTCAGATTTGGAAGCTTATTACGCTAAAATCGCTCATTATTATTTAGCTCAAATTTATTAGCTTTTAAGTAAAAAAATATGAAATAATTAAAAACTTATAACAAATTTGACAAAAATATCATGATTTTTTAGATGAATTTCTTAAATTAATTTTATGTACAATATGTTAATTGTTAATCACAAGACCTAGTTACGTTTTTTAGAATTTTTAACATTAAATTGGATTGCGCCGATCAATTTAATTTGTTGAAAAATTGTCAATATTCATTCTTTTAGAATTAAATAATCGATACAAAAAAAGTACATTCCTTGTGATTTATACTGTCTTATTGCTTCACGTGAGACCATCATGTAATAAAAAATCTATGTAATTCATTTACATTTGATATTACGAGTAATATTTTCAAGAAATAAATATATTCCAATAATGTCATACACAATTAAGACACTGAAAATTAAAGTTATTACTAAAATAAATTAACCTATGATAAACCTACAAAATAGATTATTATACAAACGTCAAATATGAATCTTTCTACATGAATAGTGAAGACGAAATTATTATATACCGTGAAAAAAAACTAGAATAAAAATATAATGAAACATTTAGCAGATATGTAAATATGAAACCGGAATTTTTGTATAGAAAATGCATGTGTATTGTATGAAAAATGATGAAAATATTTTATTCGATTGTGTAACAATTAGTGGATTCCATGCTAAAAAAAATGTTGCTTTTTAAAGGTTTTGCCTTTTGTCATCAAGTCATTTTCGTAAGAAGTGAAGCGCTGCTCAACAAGTGCATGTCACATCGATGCAAATAAGTAGTTATCGGACGGAGCTAAGTCTATATTTCCCAACTAAACACCTTAATCGTTTACTTGACCAGTTTTTCTGTGGGTGTTGGTGCATTATCATGAAGCAAAATCACTTTGTGTTGCCTTTTTTGACATTCTGGTCGTTTTTCACGAAAATCTTGATTGAAACCGATGATTTGTTGTTCAGTATTAATGGTTTCGCCAGGTTTTAGCAGCTCATAATAGATCACATCCATTTTTGGTGGTCTTCCACGTTCTTCATTTTACACGTGAAAATCTCTACTTTTGAATTTTTTAAACCACTCACAGCATTGTGATATACCAACACCAAGCTTTGATAAGCATTCAATATAATTCTACAGCCGTTTTCTTCAAATGGTTACAGAAAATCAATGCTGTCCGCAAATTGTAGTTTCTAAGCTCAAAATTCGACATGTTCAGCGCTATGCACCAGCTGTTGTATGATACTCGTATTTCGTAAAATCAAATTCAAATTTCTCTTATTACTTGGCTGATGTATGAGCAAAGTGGTCAGTTTCGGATGTAATAAAAGAAGGTTTCAAAACTGGAAAAATACTAATTCGTAATAATTTTAGGTAGAATAAAAGAACGGAGTCGACATGATATACTAACAGATATATTAAGAAAAGGGATATAAACATTGCATACATGTAATGTCAGTAGAAAAGAAAAAAACGTTCGATTCATGGTAATGACGGATCGTATTCCACAATTTTCTATATAATACTGTGCGGAATATCATTAGACTTAAAATGAAGAAATAATTCTACCAATTTGCTATATAATGCCTTTAGACTACTGATCTGTAAAATTCAAATACTAAGCTAAGATGCTGATCTATAACACTGATTCCCAAAGTGTGCGCCGCGGCTCCCCAGAGCGTACACGCTCCCCGGTTCCGTCATAAGGACGCCGTGTAATCGCTTTTAAAAAGGAAAGTTTTCCAATTTTTCAAGAAAATCAAAAATTTAGAAAAAAATCTAATGTTTTAAGGGCGCCGATTATTTAGGGAGCCGCAAACCGAAAAAGATTGGAAACCTCTGATCTATAAAGTACTTTAAGCGTAGTTGAATAATGTTTGAATTTAGATGTAATAAATTATAATATTATATTGCTTCATTAGTTTGACATTTTTAAATAATAAAAAATAATTATGTTATGTTGAGAATGTTTTTACTATTAAAGTAGATTTAAATTTTTAAAACATGTAAATTGTAATAACAACAACAGTCTGTATTGTTTGTATGCATTAGTAGAAGTAGGCCACATACAAAATAAGCAAAAGCATTGTGCTAAATGTAACGAGTAAGGTCGATGTTTAGACTCACCTGAGCACTGAACCGCAATTTTTATCGCATACGGCACATTTGGCAGAAACAGGAAGATTGCCTTCCATCCATTGGTGCGGCATTGTTATGTTCTGTAATATCAAGGATAATCTTTAATGTAACTCCTGAATTAGGTCAATTGGATTAAATCTCTAAAGATTTATTCCCAATTCAGAATTCCAAGTTAAAGCCAATTCCAATTATAATTTCATAGTGTTAAGAGCCATTGAACACACTTAACAATCGCGACTATTTAATTATCATAAATACAGCAACACTTTAAATTAATTTACAGAACTTCTGTCTAGCAGAAACACGTTGATTATATTATAAGTCTCGTGCAAAACGCTGATTTCAAGTCCACTTCAGATCCAACCGGAAACGAGTGTCAGCTCTCCACCAAATATCATACAAAATAATATATGCTTACCCCATCGCTGTCTTCGATAATATCTTTTCCAACTGAAGCGAGTGTCGTCCATTTGCAATTGTTGATGGCCTTTGCAGCACATCTTTTGTGCACTTTGCACTTACAAACTTCACAACTTAGGCCGTGACTTGTGACGCCGCTGAGAGCATCTCGACACACATTACAATATGTCGGTCTTGCATGGGAAGTGGCGTACCTGAAATGAAATTTAAAAAAAATATGTATAATGCAGCTATATATAAGCAAATAAAAAAAATCTATTGTATTGCGAGGTCGAGAAGCATCAGTAAGTTGCAGAAATAGAGCCGAGATCAGTTAAAAAAATGTATATATACATATTTTTATACTTCGTATGTGTGTGCACATTTTCAATTGTAAACTATATAATACATCAGACAATTTCAGTTTATATGCATTTCATGGAGCGAACATCTCCGACATATGCACACATTTTAAAATTTTATTGCATACCAGATCGTAGTAATAATATATTTCAATTTTAAATCCGTTCTGCCTAGAAATGAACTTACCTTCAATTTTTTTATTTAATATTCTAAATTATTATTAAGAAAATGAATTACCTAACACTACAGGTATACGCCATTATGTCTTAATAATTATAAATATATTAAGTTGCTTCAAGATTCTTATCATTTCAACAAATTTATTGGCCAAAATTGAGCCATTTTCTGAGTTTTATTGTGAATTTTTATATTTACATATATATTTTAGTGTATTTAATTTTTATATATTTTCTCTCTGTTTAGAATTATGTTCCTTTTTTACATGGCAGTTTGAATAGCGAGATTAGATCGATAAGTGAAAGTGTGTGAAATAGCTGATGCATTTCAACGAGATTTTCATATTTTGCATATAAAATTAAAGATGAAAAATATTTGTGCTCATTTGCTAACAATTGCGAATTTGTTTGATAGTTTTAACAAGAATAAAACTGATTTTGTTCATCAATTTACAACTATGGTAGAAACTTATAGTCTCTACACCAGAGATGTAAGAATGGTTAGAGCTAGTTCAAGTGCTCCAATGAAGGGAAAGACTGTTGCAACAGCGGAAAGGTTATAGCATCAGTTTTTTAGAAATTTTGTCAATAGATGAGATTTAATTCACAATGTACTTGTACTGTTCAATTTTTTTTTTGGTCTTATATTTTTTTATTTACAATCTATTCGTGTTGAACATTAAGTAAATCTGGTGGCGGTTAACATTTTTATTTATTATTATTTATTAGATAAACTTTCCCAATGGAAGTTTACCATTCTTGATATTTTTTTTTTCTTTCTACTTTTTGTACAAATTATTTCAATTTGTTGATTTGGCTGTCGTGTATGTTTTGCTAATAGTCATTCGTATGATGCTGCTATCCTTAACTATGCTATTGCAACCAATAAATTTTTTTTTTTGGCGCAAAGGGTCTGGCTTGGCTGGTACTCACAAAATCATGAGTCGCCTGTTCAATTGGATGGAAAAATTAGTGAAAAAAGTCCTGTGTATAGTCTGGCCAATAAATTATAATTATAATAATATGAATAATTAATTATTTTATATTTAACAGAAAGGTTATTTGGTCCGAAAACTACCATTCTGTATCAGATTAGAATGTTAGGCGCAGTGGAAGTGACAAACGACATTTAAATTAATGGTGTTTGCTATGACAGTAACTTAATAACAAGGAAGTGAGGAATTTCGTATAAATGAATTATAAATGGGTCTATATAAGGGGCCAGCACAGTTTTGAAATGAAAGTGCTGAACCTTTTTCCAAAATTAACTTCCACACATACTTTAGACAACTCATTAGAGAAGGCTACAAAGAATCTCTAACATCCATAAATACAAATTACTCACAACCTAACGGGGAATAGGCAAAAAAATCAAACATTTTCTAAATATTCGTCGAGATATGATTTAGGAAATGAAGAATTGGTATAAATCAGTCAAGATATTGCATCCTAACACCTATAAGAAAATCTTAATATGTTTATGATATAGTTTAGGCAATTGAGAATTGGTATAAATCAGTCAAGATATTGCATCTTAACACCTTCAAGAAAATCTTAATATGTTTGAGATATAGTTTAGAAAATGTTGAATTAGTATAAATCTATCAAAATATTGCATCTCAACACCTTCAAGATAATCTTAATATGTTTGAGATATGATTTAGGAAATGAAGAATTGGTATAAATCAGTCAAGATATTGCATCCTAACACCTATAAGAAAATCTTAATATGTTTATGATATAGTTTAGGAAATTGAGAATTGGTATAAATCAGTCAAGATATTGCATCTCAATATGTATGAGATATAGTTTAGGAAATGTTGAATTGGTATAAATCAGTCAAAATATTTATATTTCAACTTAAAATAAGTTAGAAACTAATGCCAATATCCTTAAGGGTGTGATACTTGAGCATATAATATTGACATGGAATGACAAAGCGCGAATCAAAATCATAAAGCTTTATTGGTTGTGGGAGTGCAAATTGGTAAATGAGTATAGAGAATAACTTGCTGGTGTACAAAGTAATACTGATCCCAGTTTGAAGATATGGTATTGAATTGTGGTGAACAATTAGCTCTTCAAACATTAAAAAGATTCAAATAATATAAACTAAATGTATTAGAAGAATCATGGGTTCACAATAGGAAATTACCATCAGAAGACCAGGACTTTAAAATCAATACAGTGGAAGAGACAGCACATATTATAGACAGGTTTGATTTACAGGCAAATGTGTGGTCAACCTTGTGGACAACAATAAGATTGAAGCTTTTCAAGCACTTCAATTTACAATTTAGATATAATTAAAAACAAATTGTACATACAAAAGGCGAGGAATTAATACTAATAACATTAATTTGCTAAATGTTCTCGAATTGAATATATTTGCTAAATGTTCTCGAATCGAATATATTGCAAATAACCATTAATAACAATTACAAATATGTATCCCCTCACAACAATTTAAAATGATTCGAGAGCCATAAATATATGATTGTAATATATAGCATTTAAAAATAATTTGTGATAGTTTTATTTTCAATTATACTTCAGAGCCAAATGAAATTATCCACTGTTTGCCGACTCCTTTTCTATATTTTTCATCAATTGCAAAAGTATGTCAAATTATCATTTTATAGTAACAAATGTCACATTTTTAATAAAATAGGGAATCCATCTCAATAACACCTAAACAAATATTGCATTTCTTAACTGATCGTCTTACAAAAATTTGAAAAACGTTTATTTAGTTTAGTTTATAAATAACGTTGTTTGCAACTAAAAGTATAAATTCAACATATTTCAATCATTAAATAGCTGCAATTACAAACTATTATAATACAACATAGAAAAAAAACAATAAAGATTTATAGCATAATGTGTTCTACGAATAAGTTATATTTGGAACATCTGATTCACTGCTTATTTTTTCACATAGATGTATATGATATGTTTTTAGGAAAAGCACATTCTTTATTGAAAATCGTACTCATAATAATAGTTAATTTAGGAATATAAAAGCTTTCTGAAAATTGCATCTTGTAAAAGTATAATTATATTATGTATTGATTATTAAGTGCGGATCCCACGCATTTTAATAGGTGTGCACTGACATGGATCTACACGGTCAGAGAGCCTTAACGTTCATTTAATTATTAGATTATAAAATCTATCATTACCAAGTTTGAAAGGCTGAAAAAAAAATCATAATAAAACGAGGTATTTAAGAACGATGCGGTGACCTAGTTTTGTATATACAATTCCGCATAAAATTTTGATGTTAATACCAATTCTATTCTTAAAATAGCAGTTACTAGTTTACATTGATAGTAATACTCGAACATAAATTGTTTTATATTAGACACCTTTATTTCACAAGGAAATCCATAATTTTGCTTTGATTAACATTAAACATACTTTATATTCGTTTCGAAATCGTATTTCTTATATAGCTAAAAACAATTTTAATGTTTCGTCGTTTTATATTTTTTATAGAATCATAAATAAAGTAAAACCAGGAAATAGTTAATATTAATTATTTGCTTTTTTTTTAAGAATATCAAGTGTTATTTTATTTACCAAAATATAGTTTATAATTTTGTAATTTTTAATGTTTTAAATATTTGTATATTTCCTACTTAGTCCTGAAAGTAATTATATACATATTTAGGTTTTCTGTTGTTGATCCAATTTATCTCTTATTTAATATTTTACTTTTATATAAGTTTCAGTTTTCAATCTCGTATTGAAAACACCTGCAAATGCTTTCAACTAATAGATATCACTGATGTTCAGATACGTTCGTCTTGAATATTCTATCAGGTTCCTTCGATTTCCGTTCCATTTAAACTCCCACAAGCATTTTCAGAAACAGAGCTACATTATAGAGTATATCCATTTCTTACGTCAGATACTTATGCAATTCTGTTTCCAATTCTACATTGAAATAATCAATAAATAGTATTCATATAAAAATAAAAAGTAATCATAATAATATTTTATAGAATTAAAAATATAAGTAATTAAGAAAATCTTTTAATCACGGCATTTGTATACTATTTTTATTAATTTGTATAAAAAAACTACTTACTCCAGGCTTTAATAAAATAGTAGGGATTATACGTAAATTATAAATAAATATCAGGACCAGCGGTAGCTAATGGAAAAGTCTTGCTAAATATAAAACTTCATGCGATAGTGCTGCCAAATTAAATATTTAATTTATATTTATGTGGTTGTAAATCTTTTTAAGCTTACGGACCACTGAACACAAAATTTTGAATACTGCGGACCAATAACATAATTTATTTTCCATAAAAATGAGATTCAAATTATATTTCCTGATATTTTTTTATATTTAAATATATATAACACCTCACGCAATAAGTTCGTAGCATGACTAACAAAGCAACGACTTTATTCATCAACATAGTCTCCTTCAAGAGTTATACATTTATTCCAACGCTCTTCTAACATTTCGATACCTTTCTTCAAAATACGCTTCAGTTTCGGCAATCACTTCTTCATTGGAGCCAAATCTCTTTCGCTAGAAACCATTCGTGCATTTTTGACATTGTTTTGATAGACTTGTGACACGGTGCATTGCTTAGTGAAAAAACACTTTTTTCTTCTTTATTTGTGGTCGTTTTTTCGCAATTTATTATTTCAAACACCATATAATATTCGCTATTGATGGTTTTTCTTTTTCAAGGTAATCAATGAATAAAATTCCGTGCGTTTCACTCTATAGTGTAGTGGTGGATATAGGTTTTATTCCATTGTTACATACCAAACTGCGCTCGGAATCATCAAGTCGTTGTTGTTTTTGGTCCACTGTGAGCAAACGCGGTATCCACTTCGAAAAGAGCTTTCTCATGATTAAATGTTCATACAAAATGGTGAATAAAATACATTCTAATATCTTCAGGGTGTTAGCTATGTCACACAACTTCAATTTACGATAGACCAAAACCATTTTCTGGACTTTATTTATGTTTTCTGCAAGTATTGCCGATTTTGGGCGACCAGAGCGTTCAGCAACATTTGTGTCTGTACGAGTACGTTTAAAATCAGCAAACCACTTCTCTACCATTTGTCTCGACGGAGAAGTGTTGTCATAACACTTATCTATCCATTGATTTGATTGAACGGCATTTTTCCTATCAAAAAGTAATGTTCTATCAACAAATTTATCAAATTCATTTTTTCCATTGTTTTAAAAATTACAAAAGTAACGCACTCAAACTTGTGAACTAAATCTCAGATTGCCATGAAATTTTGACAAGCGTCGTCTGAAGGTTGGTACTTCCTAAAAATCACATGGATTTGTCGATAGGGGCGCCATTTACAGTCATCCTACGAACTTATTGAGTGAGGAACTACAATTTACAAATAACAAATACAAAAAAAACATATTTTATCCACTATCGTACAATATATTGGTATTTTAAATACCATTGCAAGCAGACCGTCGATTCGAAATAAAAGCATCAGCTATGTGAAAAGGGGCATTCAATCGTTGCAGACTAGTTGCATTGATTTTGCAGATCGGCAAATTTTCCGCGCGTCCTTTTGTAAACCCAAAACCCAGTGCCCCAATTGTTAAACTTTTCCAATTAATTCTCAATACTTTGATATTTTACTATTACACCGTTAAATTACATTTTATTATATTGTTGAACATTTTTATTCATTGATATTGCATCAGTTTTAAACATTATATTGTTTACAATATGGAGCTCTTTTCAAATATTACTAATTACAGGCAATGCGAACAAGCGAATAATGTAGGTTTAGATTAGAAAATATATTTTTTAAATTTAATTTTCCTAGAATGATTTTATGTATTTATTTTGTTGATTTTCTATAATTTAATCAACAAATTTTATATATAGACATAATATAAGTAAACTTAATATGGAAATTGGCAGTATGTTAAAAATGATTTGAAAAATGACTTGGAAATAATTTAAAATAATCCTATTTATTAGTTAATGCAAAGAAGGAAAAAAATGAAAATATTTATTCTTGTTTAAAAGAAAAGTATTCTCCTCTACAATTATTATTGTTAAAGAAATATGAGAGTATTAAGAATATATGTGTGTAATAAGTACTTGTTATTTGATGTACATTTTCATAATAAAGTTTGTTTTGAAAGTTATTTCAATAAAATTCTACAATAATTATTTTCCACAACTAAAAACTGTTTCTGTGCACGTCATAAACTCGTTAAAATATTATTACTTCCAAATGAAAATTATGTAGAAAAGCTTACAAAAATATGGGTTTCTGGTAAAAAAAAAAGTGCAGCTTTATTTTATTCGCAACGACGCGCTGCCCTTGGAATTAAATTGGGTAAACATACATTTTAATGAGAAAATCTAATTGAAATTGTAGCGCAGTAGAAAAATGAAAGAGAGTTCATGCCCGGGGATTCAAATTGATAATTCAAATATTTGCTGCCACGCTCGCATATTGTGCAACTCAGCACTTTGGATTTCTTCCAGAATTTGTAATTAAAATAGTTATTTCTTTAACAAAAAAAGTATGCAATTATTATTTTTAATTCGGGGAAATTTCGCAGAATAACTGTTGAAGCTTAAAGTTTCAGAGGCGACAGGTCTCGCTTTTTTATTTCATGTTTTATAATATTTTTTTTCCACGCACCATATTTTCTCTTGTGTATAAAAGCTCGTAAGTTGGACAGCTAAAGCCCTAAAAGTGATAGCTTTTATGTGGCGGCTTAAGCTAACATGTCTTCCGTTCAAAGCATTTTTATAAATACATATTATATTTACATTTCATAAGACTCAAGGAAATGAAGATAAACTCTCTCACGGTGTAGCATAGTGCAGTGGTGCGCGGAAGGGAATTTAACTAAATTTCCTTGAATGTCAAGTGTTAAATGATTTTAATTTGATTGCCGGAGATACTGAAAATACGGTAGAAGGTAAATGAAGTAAAATTGGTTTCGATCAATATAAAAAGGTCGAAGAAAATTGAATAGCCATGAAGATTGATTTACCGTTCGCGAAGTAGCTATAAAATATTTTATAACGTCATAGGGAAAAGGGAATTTTTACATTTTCAGTCATATTATTTTTACATTTTCAGTTATATTATATTGGTGTGATTGTAGTTTTCCTCGATGTATTATTTAATAACAGTATCTTAAGATATGTAATATTACTTACCAGTGATGGTAGCCTGAAAGACAATCTGGTTGATCCGGTTCATGGAAACGTTTTTGAGCTGCTGCCGTGAGAGCGCTGAGCCAGTCTTCCATTTCACGACGCGACTCGGCGCAAAGCACAAGAGATCTAAACGGTGTTAGCACCTATAACAAGAGACAAAAATAATTTATATCAATAATTGAAATATTTTATAATAAAAAAAAAGAATACTGAATATTACTATTTATACATTTAAAATGATAAATTTATTAAAAAAAATAAAATGGCAAAAATGTTTTTTTGTTGTATAACATATATATTTTTATTTACAATCTATCTCAAAACGATGTCATCTAGTTGGGTATCCATCTTTAAATTATTTTATGTATTAATATTTTTGTTATTAAATATAATTAAATCTATGTGGTAGGTCCAATATGTTGAACTTTTTACGTCTATATGTTTGGATTTCATTTACTAGTAGATTTTTCGCTAGTTTTTTTTTGGTGTGATTGTAGTTTTCCTCGGTATCTTTCGCGAAAGTTTGTGATTGCACTTTTAACTGTTTCCATTTGTAAGTCACTGTGTAAAACACTATTGGGGACAAACCAGGGTGCGTCGGTAATTGTAATTCCAAGCTGAATTGAATTGTAGTTTGCTAAATTTCAGACCTAATTGTTTCCTCTTTATCCATATGTGCTTCTTCCAGGTGAGGCGTCTGTCTAAATACATTCCAAAATATTTATTCGGAACAATCTATCCGTTAGATACGATTTTATAATTTTGAAAAAAGGGTATGGAAGTAACTTCTTAATTTTATACAGCAGTCCAGGATGGCATACTTTATCGAAAGACTGCGAGATATCCAAAAATGCAGCAGAGCAATATCGTTTTTCTTCAAAAGCGGAGGTGATAAATTTTGCAACACGGTGAACTTGTTCCACGGTGGAATGTCCCTTGCGGAATCCAAACTGGTGTTCCGGTAGTATGTTGTTTTCCTAAAGAATTGGGTCCATACGTTTTAGTAATAGTTTTTGAAATACTTTAGATATAACCGGTAGTAGACTGATTGGCCTGTATGATGTTACTTCTTCTGGTGGTTTTCAGGGTTTGGGAATTACTATAAGTTGGGCTACTTTCCATTGGGCGTGGTATATCCCTAGGCTTAATATGGCGTTGAATATCGTCTTTATTAATTTAAGGCTCTTAGTGGGAATTCTTTCAGTACATTCCCAGTAATTAGATCATATCCTGGTGCTTTTTTCGACTTTATATTTTTCTGTATCATAAATTGAACATCGCTGCAGTTAAATGGTTAATTGGACGATGCATCTGGAATGGCGTCTGCAGGAACTCAAAATGAAAATAAAATATCTATCATAGCTGATTTATTCAAGTTTTATTAATTAATATTTAAGCAAAGGTAATTTTTATTTATTTACTAAATTATGTATTTATTTTATAATCATTATTAAATGAAACTACGAAATTATTTTCTTAAGACTTGAGTGTCAGTTTTACTGCAAAATATTTATTTGTTACTACAGGAAGACAATAATTACCCACAAACAGTGTAATCGGGGCGCTCAATCATACAAGTTATTGCATTAGTCAACTTTACCTGCCGGCCTAGATGCAATCTATTTTGGTTAGCATATAATATAATTTACCTATAAATGTCAAGTTACTTAAGCGTATGTACACATTCGCTTCCTCTACATATTATAATTATTTAATGAGATTTCTCCGCTACATCAATAATGTGACCAAATGTATAGCAACGTATTTTGATATGAACGCTTATTTTTTTAGACACTTTTATGAAGTTTATAACAACTTAATAAACCATTAAATTTAATATAAATATTTTACAATTCCATTTTTATTTATTTCTTGCTTCTCTAATGTTTGTAAATGTTGAAAGGAGACGTTGGTGCTTATTCTAGAACGAGAGATAAAGTGTCGACAATTGGTCGACGTGGAGCTGGCTGTCCAAGAATTCGTGGACTCCCTAGGAGAGTCGAAAGAAAAGTATAGAGTTCTGGAATGGAAGTAGCATCTACAACCTTACCAAAACCACTATCCTACATCCTGCAAACGTTGAAGATGGTTTATTGCACGATTGTACAAGATAATTTTGTAAAATACTAAAATTAATAATCAAAACTTATATAATTTATTTTGTATGGAATATTATCAATTGAACATATCATTAAAAGATTGAATATAATGACCTATCATTCAAGCTTTTTTAGTGAGCATTTGAACTTTTGAACATTAAAAATGGGTCATAAGAATTATAGAAAGGCATGGATGGGACAAAAAGAGATTGAGAAACACTGGTTTAGATTGTTATTTTTTTGTCTCTGGTGAGTAGTGGTGAATCCAAGTTTCAACCATAGTTATAAATCGACGAACAAAATCAGTTTTATTCATATTAAAACTATACAAAGATGATTGAGAAATTCACCATTGTTAGCAAATATCTTGGATATCTTAATTCTGCATGCAAAATATAGAAAACTCGTTCTGTTAAAATACCTATGGCATCAGTTATTTTAAGCATTATTTTCACTTCCAAAACTTTTCATATATTTGTATAAAAATAGATTTCAAAATTTATGGCACAAAATTATTGATAGTGACAGGGTACTCAAGTGAAAATGCAGAAATATATATTTCTATATACATTCAAGTTAATTATTTTAGGTTTCTGTGATAATGGTTTTAATTGAATTGTATATGATCTAACATTTGGTGATATTTACTGTTTTTGGGAATACGGATTTTCAAACCCAAACGGCTGTATTCGTGTGAGAATGGAACTGAGCATTATATTGGGTTGACAACTAAGTGATTGCGTAAGTAGCAAAATTTTGCGTAAAATTATAACTTTATTCAATCTGGTTGGTTCAATTTGTTGGTCCTGATATTTATTAAATTTGGTAATTATTTATAATTTTTTTAGTGATAATTTATTAAATTTAGTGATAATATATTAAATTTGGTAATCAATTAAATATTTTTTGCACAATAAAGAGCATGTCCAAAAATTATCTATCTGCAGAATCCTGAATTATCATTGGACCATTCTCCAGTTTTTCTGAGCTTAGGCAAAGCGCAGATTAAAACCGCCACTATGTAATAAAAATACAGACTAGAATCACTTCAAAATTCTACTAGATGAATAAACACTGCTGGATATCCTCATCAAAACTGAAGAGAAACTGATAACTGCTAGAGAGCACCTAACTTGTTTTCAAAATTCCTGCTTAACACCAGTATTATTCCAGAATACAAAGAAAAATGACACACAGCGTTTAAAATAAAGAATACTATTAGTGAAAAACGTAAACTACGAAGAATGTAGTAAAACTTAACCCAGCCCCTAAAGAATGATACATAAGTATAAAAATGAAAATATACAAAAATGTGTTGAAGAGTTATCATTCGAAAATTCAGACTACAACATGTGGAAAGCAACAACTAAAAATAAGCAACCGCTAAGAAGGCCAACCGGCGGTAAGCTAGAGCTAGAGAGAATAAAGAAAAAATGAATATTTTAGTAGATTACTTCGCTAAAGTTTTTCAGTATTTCCCATCTGATACCTCCAAACAATAAAATGCCATCCATCATTTCTTGCAGGCGTCATTCCAGATGGATGGTCCAATTAAATCATTCAAGAAAAGCAATAGGATACAACATATATTCTCTGGAAAAGAACTAAAAGAACTTCTCCCATAAGAATTGAAACCTATTTCCCACACCTAATAAAGTAACTGTTAGTATATTTGCATTGTAAATAGGACTAAATCAAATTGAACACTGGCTCAAAGAATGGCGAATTAAAGCTAATGAAATGTAATCAACTAATGTCACCTATACGTCAACTTGTAACTTTAAACAATAAAGTACTACCGCAAGAGGATCATGTAAAATATCTTGACATGCATTTGGACAGTCTTAACACTGACTCACTTAGAAGAAACATATATGGATAAACAAGAAAAAAGACAATAAACTATTAATATATAAATCCATCCTCAAACCAGTGTAATACAGTTGTGGGGTTCAGCAAGTAGTTACTTTTAACTTTGAAATACAGTGATTTCAATCAAAAATATTTCGTACAATTACTGTCGTATGTTCATAGTAGTATTCTACATAGTCTACACTTACAAATGGAAATAGTTAAATGTGTAATTAGAAACTTTAGTACCAAGGAAAAATGCAATAATATTCAAATAAACTATATAGAAAATGTGCTAGTAAATCAAACACAAATATTTAATGTCTTAATATATGATATATAAAAAATAAATAAATATAATAATAGTATATTATCGATATAAATTACATTAAATTAGATTATATAATGTGAATTAAACAACTAATATACGATGTTGTTATTAGACTTCATGATGTAGCATTGAACACAAATGTATTTCTGTTTATATTACGTTGAATGCAAATGATGATACCCAGTTCAAGGTTTTTTTCTGATATATGCATGAGACCGGGGATACTAGAATTGAATCCATTTATGCCACAAATAGGACCAAACTAAATGGAGAACAGACGAATCTTCGTTGTTGCAAAATCGCATTTCGCAAATTACAGAGGTCGCTGATCAAAGTTTCAAATTAGTTGTCTAACTTTTGTAAAGTATTATTATAGGGAAGCTTTATATAAAGCAAATTTTGCTTTCTACGGCGCTGCAAACTTTGCTCTCGTATAAAATGAAAAGTTAAAATATTTCTAAGGAAATTCTTATTTCATTTTTAGAATATTAGTTGAAGGTAAGTATTATTAAATATGAAATTTTATATAATGCAGCAGTTCAACGTTTATATAAAGTATCAAAGGAAAATAATTTAACATTACTATTTATATAAAATTGATTTAAAAAAATATTTATTTCTGATTTATAAAAGCAGTTGCTATTATATATGTTTTATGTATGCAATAATTTTATTATTATTAAGATATAAACTAAATGAAAAATATGATCCATTTAAGGTGTTTAGAAAAAAAAACAATACATTTTGCTACAACGTAATAAACTATTTACAAATTTAAAGAGAAAAATATGTAATAGTAATTCAAGTAAGTGTGGTAAAAATTTATATTGTGTATACTTGTTTTGTTTTAGTATACTTGACTTCGATATTTCTTTTAAGATAATTTTTATTTTTATGAATACATTACCATTTATTTTTAATAAAATGCAATTATTGAATAATTTAGTTTAATAATAATGTTATAATTATAAGAAATGCATATCGCCGGGTGCAGCGACACATTCATATAAATTAATATGGAATCCGGACGAAAATACAGACTGGACAAATCTCATCGAGAACAGCGATTTGCGTCAAAGCATCTACTTAAGATTCCTCTTTTATTTGAAAACAGAGTCCGACTCGAACTTAGATAAGATTTCCATTCCCGAAGGAAACGCTTGGTTAGCAAATTGTAAGTAAGGTGTTACTTCCAAATCACAACTCCGACCCTGAAACAATCATCACTAGGAATTTAGAACAAAGTCTCAAATAAATGCTTAAGGGAAGAAGGATTATATTTACTAATAAAATTATAAAAAAAAACGATTTAGATTACTTAAAATTCGCAAATCTCGAGACTCCACATCGACAGCAACAATCCAAATTCCATCCATTGGACGACATTATTATAATAAATAATTTGTACGATTTCTAAAAAGCAAAATTGTTGACATTGTTGATAGTTCTTTTGTGTATTTAAGTTTAGGTTTGTATACCATGTGGAAACAAACTTCGTACTGATCACGTATAATATAAAACATATCTTCAATGTGTTTGAAAGTTAAAATTGATCCTTTAACTTTATATGAGTAATTCATAATGATTAGCAAATATTATATTCAGTTCTAAAAACTTTTGAGAAATTAATTAACAATAAATTTGTTCGTTATCGTTACCTCTCGCAATGAGAATTCGATATATAAAGTTTAAACTTCAAGCATTTCGAACATTAAGCAATTTAATTAAATTAGAAGATAAAGTGGAAATTATAGTTGCTAGTACTAGGAAAGAAGTCACTAAGTACACTTAAATCAAGTTTGGAGCAAAATATGGCCTGATATTGTACAACAAGAAAGAAATAACAAGAAGGAAATAACAACTAAGATATTAGGAACGCAAAAATAATTTTATAACATAAAATTATTTTTTTATTGATTTCTATATTAACCCCAATCGGTCTGCGAAATAATTCTCATACTTTTGCCGGTACTAAAATATAAAAAGGTTAAAGAACGCTGATATAGATTACTCAATCAATGGATTTCGAAATTGACGGTGATGATGATATTAAAAATTTATTAATTTAATTATGTTTTTTTTTTTGAAGTGGAATATTTAGGAAACGATGACAGAAAATTTAAACGAAATTAAAAAAGTTCCAATCGCAAAAATTTTAACAATAAAAAAGTTGCTTTAATAATAATAAAAACATTTAAATTTTAGTGAAAATGACCTTGATTTATGAATTATTGAACATTGTTACATATTAAATTAGCTATACTAATTATATAATGAAAGAGAAAAAAATATTAACATACGTTTGCATTGATTTTTTAATTTCTTTAATGAAATATTTTGTTAATGTTATTTAATATTTAATAATATGTCGTGTTAAGCCAGTATTTGACATTTAATTGCGTTGATGTCACCTGCAACCCATGTACCAAATGACAACCAACGTAGGGTTCCAATTTACAACATTGAACATTTTCACTTGTATTTAGAAATAAGATTTCCCTTCTATTAAATGTATTCTACATTGCAATTTTGTAAGAATATAATATAAAATATTATAATAAAATCATAATATATTATATTTAAGGATAATGTAATCATGACTATATTCAACCAAGGATACAATAATTTCTAGGAAAAACAATCTTGTAATGGAAGAAACTTCGTAACTTCGAATTAGAACCAAGATGAGTATTTTGTTAAACTCTACAACATTAACAGAATTAAATATTTTTCTTTAGTCTTAGTCTTTAAATTATAATAATTTATTATCTTACAAATAAATTATATCATAGATTGCAGTACAATTATAAAAAATAAATAAATATGCCACAGCAAAGGATTGTCGACCTTCGAGTTTCCTTCTGTGATTAATTCAATATTATACTTCATTAATGGTGCAGCTATTTTTTATATCAATATTAGAATTAACTATTAATGAAATAAGTTATAAATATATCCTTTTATACTAGAGTAATAATTTTTGAGGTTGCTGATGTATGTTTATAAGTGTACGCGACGAAAATAATGACGACGGTGGAGAATAATGGCAGTGGAAGATGAAAATGTTGAAATGCGAGCGACCTGGAATCTAGCAGTTATATTAAAAAACTTGGGAGCGCGGAACAAAGGAGGCAGAGTAGTCATCCCGTCCTCTGGGAGACACGCAGGAACCAGAACGAGGAAACCGCTACAACAAACTCGGCATGTATATAAAGTGATACACTGGCAAAACTTAAAACATATCCTTGCGGTAGTACGTCAACGGGCTAATATTTATGAGGGATTTACAAAGTCTATCTTGTTTTATAACTTAATTGTACGGAATGTTCAGTTCAAATAGAGGTAAAAGTTTTCCCATAAAATACAATAGACATTTTAGTATTTATTATGAAAAAAAAAATAGTTCTCATATTATTTTTGTCAAAATTAATATACGAGCTACAATGTTAAATATTTTTTTTAAAATATACACATCAATAAATATTATTTTCTCGAAAATTCTTTCAGTAGAAATAATATAATATTTATATTTTAATTAATTTATATAATTATAATTTTATCAATACAAATTAGTTTGTTAAAACTTCTTTCTATGGAAATAAATAAATTATAAATTTATAAACAGATAAATGTACATTTTTTTTGTAGTAATTTCTAAACAAATATTTATTTTTTGTAGTATAGTTTTGAAAATAAAAAATATTTTGTCAAAAACATATTAAATATTGTGTAACTGATATGATAATATTAATACGAAAATATATCATTAATAATAATTAACTTATATAGTTGATACAACAAATGCACTAATTACTTTAATTATGAAGCGATTATATTGTGTAGTGTTTAATGTTATTTAATTGACATTTAATTAGAATTTCGAATTAATATTGGGATTGAAATAATTACTTTGATAACAAAATCGATTATTCTTGTTGCCAGATATGAGTGAAACTATGAATAACGTCTGCTATCTGGAAATTTACAAGCCTCGTATGTGTATATATTAGTATCATAACTTTTCTATAGAAACTTGTTCTGCCCCCAACGAACGAATGCGACGTGGCATTCAGTCACTGCTGAATAACGGAGGGTAAAATGTGGTGAAACGTGCCGCGAGTGCACTATATTTATGCATTGATGAGGAGCTGCAATTAAGAAGATTTGAAATGTATACTGTATCATCAAGATATTTGTAATTATGGCACGAAAACAATTAATTCTCTAGAATATATTTGTTACATTTTTCAATATACAAAATAAAATTAATACGTAAAGCATACAACTTTTTCATAAACTGATGACAAATTCCATTGATGAGGAGCTGCTATTAAAAAGATTCAACATATTTTTAATTATGGCACGAAAACAATTAATTCTCTAGAATATATTTGTTACATTTTTCAATATACGAAATAAAATTAATACGTAAAGTATATTACTTTTGCAAAAACTGATGATAAATTCGAACTTTTAATACATGTATGTAATTAAGGCGGATTTATTAAAGGTAAATTAGTCGTATGTAAATGGACTAAACATTAATTACAAATGTGAGATTATGTATTTAATAGTTTGCAAACTAACTATTAATGTAATTAGGATTTCATACATGGAATGTATATTATTATGTTTAATAGGATTTACCGCAATTAAATTATTATGTAAATACGACTTCAATTAAATTTTATCTCATTTAAATCATATATGAATAATATTAGTTTTATGAATTTACATAAAAAATATAATTTAATTACATTACTACTAAGGATCTCATATTGCCAAAAAGTGAAATTATGTATAAAAAAAATATAACACACTACACACATAAGAGCTTCATGAAAATTCCTGATTACGAGACATACAGTAGCATTCAGCCCACCGAGGAATAACAATTATAATAAAAAGTACTATTGAGATGACAAAATTCAAAAAGGTATACTTCCGTAATTACAAAAGATTTTTATCAAGATTTATTGAGCATTATCGACATCGATACTGGAGCTATCGAATTTGGAAGGGAAATAACATCTCACTCAATAAGTCGTAGGATGACATATAGATGGTGTGTCTATCGACAAATCCATATAATTTGTAGGAAGTACCAACCTTCAGACGACGTCTGTCAAAATTGCATGGCAATCTGACATTTAGTTCACAAGTTACAGTGGTTTTAGTGACGCTACTTTTCTAATTTTCATAACAATAGAAAAAAATGGATTTGATAAATTTGTTGATAAAACATTGCTTTTTGATTGGAAAAAATACCGTTCAATCAAAGCAATGGCTTGATAAGTATGGGGAGTCATCTCCGTCGAGAAAAATGGTAGAGAAGTGGTTTGGTTATTTTAAACGCGGTCGTACAGACAAAAATGATGGTCGCTCTGGTCGCATAAAATCGGAAATTGTTGCAGAAAACATAAAAAAAAGTCCACAAAATGGTTTTGGCCGATCATAAATTGAAGTTGCGTGAGATAGCTGACACCTTGAAGATATTAGATGATATCATTTGATTATGAGAAAGCTCTGTTCGAAATGGGTACCGTAAGCAAACGTACAGTGGACCAAAATCAACAACGAATTGATGATTCCGAGCGCTGTTTGGAGCTGTTCATGCGAAATAAAAAGGATTTTTCATATGGTATGTAAGGATCCAATCTGGATCTACCACTACACTCCAAAGTTAAATCGGTCGTCAACTGAGTGGACAGCAAAGGTGAAAGTCATCCAAAGCAGCCAAAAACGCAAATGTCAGCTGGTAAGGTTTTAGCCTCCGTATTTTGGAATACATACGGAATTTCATTCATTGATTACCCAGAGGAAGGAAAAACCATTAATAGCGAATATTATATGACGTTATTGGTGCGTTTGAAGGAAGAAATCGCAAAAGTGCTCTTTCACCAAGACAATGCACCGTGTCACAAGTCTATCAAAACGATGGCAAAAATGCACGAATTGCAATTGAAATTGTATCCCCATCCACCTAAAAAAAATGCTCAAGGATAAAAGATTTGGCTCCAATGAAGAACTGATTGCCGAAACTGTAAGCGTATTTTGAGGCAAAAGTCGTTGTTCATGAAAGATATCGAAATGTTAGAGAAGCGTTGGAATGAATGTATCACTCTTGAAAGAGACTATATTGATGAATAAAGTCGAATATTGTTCAAAAGTTGTTGTTTTATTAGTCGTATAGAAGAAAGATTTCTGATTTTATAATTTTGTTTTTTCATAAAAAAAAGGCATGTCCAAAAAATATCTCATCGTATAATTCTGCTAAGACTTATCGTTACTCTGAGCGCTCTATCCAAGCTGAAACTGCCATCACTATACAAAAAACATGCATAATTCACTTCAGAACTCTAATAGATTAGTACATACTCTGGATCACCCAATTAAAATAAAAAAAGAACTGATAATGTTTATAAGCAGCCAACTTGTTGTATTCAAATCCAGTTTGGAATTCAACACCAGTTGTTCCAGATTGCAAAGAAGAAAGTCCAGTCACCAATCGAAATCAAAAACGAAAACATAAAAAAATATGGCAAAACTTTAGAAACTCTACGGATAAAACCAATCTAAATCAAGGTACCAAGTCTCTAAAAAGCATTCTTGATTAAATATCCTAATTTGAAAATTCAGACTACTCCCTGTAGAAAGCTTTAAAGAAAAATCAAAGATCCGCAAGTCTGCAAATATGGAAACCTGCAGTAAGTGGGCTAGAATCAACATATAAAAAATAAATATTTTAGTAGATAACTTCGCTATTTTTTTTCAGCCTTTCCAATCTGATACTAACGAACAAGTATGCTTTCCATGATTTCCTGTTAATTAAGTAGCGCAGCGAAGTTCATTTCACTATACTCCCACAAACTAATAACGATAATAACCAATATGATATTTTGCATATATTCCACTCAACTCATACAGACAATTATATCCAAAGTTTTCGAAAGACAAAGTTACTTTAGAAACACTAGTTTAGATTCCGCCAAAAAATATTTAGACTTGCTAAAGTAATCACCACCGCATTTCAAGAAAAACAATATTGCTCAACTGCATTTTAAGATATCTCGCAGGCTTTCGGTAAAGAATGGCATACAATTAAGAGTATCTTCTAGTAAGTTAGATTATTCCGGATAAAGTTACAAAAAGAGAGAGCATCAACCCATTTCCAATTGGTTTTGGGGTACCGCAAGGATGTGTACTTCTGTATCTTATATTTAAATAGGATCACCCAACACCTAATAATTTTATTTTATTACTATTGCTACATTCGCATATGATACAGCATTAATGTCATATGATAGTAATCCAGATGTTGCACGCACCGCAAAACCTGCAAATATTAAATTCCTACTCAAAGAAATTAAAGCCAACGAAACGGAATCGACGAGGAAGAAAATATGTCTACCAATAACTTTAAACATTGAATTACTACCGCAGGAGAGCCATGTAAAATACCTTGGCATGTAGTTTGAGACTATTCTCATGTGGATAAAGAGAAAACAATTAAGTTTGAAAATCAGCAACTATACTGGTTACTTGGAAGAAAATGGTATTGCTAGATAACTATAAACATCTTCAGAGTTGTCGGGTTCAGCAAGTACATCTAATATCGAAATATTAAAACGATTTCAATCAAAAATATTACTTAATATTATTAGAATTCTTTAGTTAAATCTGTTTTCAATTTGTAAAGAATATATTTTAAATTGTAAAAAAAAACATGATTTTATGAATTTAATTTCTAATTGTACAAAATTCTAGAAACAAGATATGACATCGTCAACTAATCTCATGAATACATAGTTTATAGTTACTTCCTATTTAATTTTTTTTTTAATTTCCACGATTTTTTTTTAAATTCCTGAATAAGAATATGCAATTTATATACATTATATACCTCGGTATACTATTGGGTAGGCAACTAAGTGATTGCGGATTTAAATTCACATTTAATTCAGTTTTTTGATGGAAAAAATCAGAAGTTTTATGAATATGGAATTATAACCCCGCCTGAAAGATGGAAAAAGGTCATCGACAAAAACGGACAATACCTAATTGAATAAAATAATATTTTTAAACAAAAATTTAGAATTTTCCTTCTTATTTAAAATACACAATCACTTAGTTGCCAACCCAATATTTAAACCGTTACAACAGTAATTCCTGTTTAAAATAAGAATATAACAACATTTATGCAACTACTATATATTACATAAAAAATAATAAATAGATAAATATATAAGAAAAAATAATTTTCCTTTAACTACACTGTGAGGAAAGTGAGGAATAAATCATATATTTTACGTAAATGATTCCAATTTTGCATGTTCTTTATTTTGTATTTTGATCTACAACTGTTGAAATATGGTATAAATAATATTAATTGTCTATAATAACAATCACTTCTAATAAAAACGACTATAAGAAAATATATACAAAATATTTATAAAGCATTTTAAAATACTACGAGTAAATTCCATCTTTTTATTCAAGAAAATTCAATTTGTTCATTTTAAGTGCGTGAAAAGATGAAAGCTTTTAGGACCTATCTAGCGTGAATCACCAGTAATCAACGTGAAAAACGTGTTACGAGTGAAAAAAAGAGACAATTCCCACGACATTATCCAGAATACATATGTACCATGAATACAATATGTAAAATAAGTATTTTGGTGTTAACTATACCTGTATACTTTAACAGAGTGCTCAGGGATTACCGTGAACTCTCAATTTAATGAAAAGTTTTTGTATTTTATTCAGCAGAGAAAATTAATGAATTGTACTGTATAAGATTAAAACAATTTGTATTCGGCTAAATGGAACTCGAATATTACATGGAAAGCATTTAATTTGATTGATTTTCTTCATTTCAATTTAAAAGCTTAAAAAATATCCGTAAAGCGTGCATATCCACCAATAGAATTACAGTCATTTCAATTACAAAGCTTATTCTATTGCGACTTATAAATGTATTTACATGAAAACCACTTGAAAGTTTAAATAATCCATAAAAGCATCATCCATTTTCATCATTGGATATTATTTCAAATGTTAAAAAACCTATGAAAATATTATATTCATTTAATACCAATCCATCATTTTATATGTAACAAGAGAGTTTATGTATATCTATGAATTCTATGAAATGGGGATTTATTTTATAAAATTAGTAAAACTTCATATAATTGAGTATCATAAATTACATAAAAAAAATCTGAAAGAAGAACATTAAAAAATCTTATTAAATTTTCAGTTATTACGTATAGTTATTATATAAATATCAAAATAAATTCACAATACAGACACTGTATAAATAGTTTACAATATTTTTCGTACAAAAGTTATGCAATGATTGTATTTTTATATAAAAATGTTTATATAAAAAAATAGTTAAATTCTGCATAAGACAAATATATTTCCATAATGTACGTACGCAGAACGAGATAAGAGATTCCATAAATACAATATAACATTTCAGTTGAATTAATAAACGTGAATGCTTGTAGAATAATAAAAATTGTGCCTGGCTGGGTTTCGTTTTAGCAGACGTAAAAGGGAAACGATGATATAGATATGGAAACGGAGCTTGCACTAAAAAGAACTTACCTGAAAACTGTGATTAATGTTTTTTGTTGAACACTCGGCTAGGCACAGGTCGGTGAGTTCGATTTCATCGAAAATCACAGCCTAAAAAGGAAACAAATGGTAATTAAATATTACAATATATCGGTGAAAAATAAACTTTTTATAAATAAAAATATAAGCTTTTCAAATTTTCAAAAGTAAATATCAAGGTAATGTACGGTTTAGAATTGTCCATTGTGTAATAATTTTGGAGATAGAGAGAGCGAGCTTGTATGACGTCAAAGGCAACTCGGGGATAGCTGATTTCCCCATGGGAATTGCGTGAGTAAGTACTTTTCAACGTGTCTCCTTTAGAGATTAGCATCTTGAGGCGCCATTGTTTACTTGAAACTTTGTATGAATTAAGCAACACGAGATCGTGCAGCAATAATAATTGAATTACTTAGATGACGTAAACTAAGCAAGTTATCCAATGGAAAGTTTATAAAGCGCGTTTGCATGCGTAGACTTGTATCCAATTAATATTAACTGTATATACACTCTCTGACACCGAGAGTTAACTTTAATTTAATTTAATTTCATTTAGATATTTCAGTGTAAATTGAAACAAATTTAATCTATTCATTAAATAATTACTAATAAAACATTTATATAATGTCTTCATAATAAACTTTTCTTTGCAATACAGAATAAATATTATTGTTATTACGGCTAAAGTGATTAAAAATAAGTACGTTTGCATGTACTCTCTTTAGAAAGATATCGATCTAAATCTCTCGAGAAAATACCCTCTTGAGTCCATTGTTAAGCTCTTTATCGGTGTCTTATTTCTGCAATTAAATTTCAAATCAAAGGCTCCAATGCTGCATATTTTAAGTTTCATATAACATTATTTGTTTGTTCATAATTTTTCAAGTATTTGAGATTACTTTTTTTAATCTAATTGCAAACATACTTAAAATTATTTATAATTTCAAATTCAAGGGTACATGGCGCTATTATAATTACTACATCAATCAAGATCAATGATTATTTATGAGAAAATTATGTTTTTCTGCATTCCTGGATATATCACAGTCTTTTGGTTCAAGGGAATAATGTAAAAATTAAAAAAGTGCCTTCCACATGTATATTACAACATTTTTCAATCATACTTGTCAGGAAGATATTTTCAAGTCAGAGTTTTTGCAGCTGTTCCTCAGGGTAGTGTGATGGGTCCTTTGCTTCACCGAACTGTACCAACAATAAAAGAAGTAACCATGGTGACATTCGCTGACGATACAGCAGCACTTCTAACAATGCATTAAATGTGTCCAGATTACTCCAGACTAACTTAAACAAGATACTGGCTGGAGAGATGGAGGATTTCTGTTAATATATCAAAGTCGATTGTTAAGTCCACCAGTCATACTTAACAATTCAGTTCTGCTTTATAAAACCGAAGCTAAACGTTCACTTAGACAAACAAAAAAATAAACAAATTTCGCAAAGTGAAATTCCCTTACCACACCGGAAAATAAATTTCCAATCTACAAAACTATTATCAAACCAATCTGGAGATATGGTCCTTCAGACAACTCAATAATACTTCTTTTTATGTTAGAAATAAGAACATTCGCAAAGATTCTAATGTTGTCTTTGTGAGGCAGGAGATTGCACAGGGCAGCAATAGACTGGAAATCCATCTTAACATGTTAGCTGCGGAACTAACACAAGTATTCATCGTCGCAACTTAGAAAGGTTCAAACCACGGATCTTATCAGATCGGTTTGGTGTCATTTAATGTGCGTTTGCGAGGATTGTGTGCAGCACGTACGTATTATTAATATAACTCTGTAATTAATTTAATAAAATGTAACTTCAGCTTATTGTTTTCTATTTTTTGTTTAAATATAGATTGGTTTATAAAAAGATCTAGGCGATCCACTAATAAGATTATCTTCATAATTATGATACATCTTTATTTATTTATATAAATCTCAATTTTATGACTACTGTCACACCTCAGTTAGCTTTATAACGAAGCTTCGATATAATAAAGTCAGCAATTTGAAACATTAACACTTTTGTCCTGAAGTAAAGCGGTATTGTAAAAAGCAATTTTTATGAAAAAGCTCTTTTGTTGTTAGATAATGCTTTTATTTTACGATGGTGTCCTAAAAATTAAGCAGTCTGCAGAAATCACGAATGACCCGCAGAAGTTGCAGAGCAATTTTTACCACGCGAATCAGCAAATCTCATAAAGCAGTAATGTATAATACCTTAGAGTGAGAATCGACTACTGCATGACCTACCGACAGCGGCCGATGTAATATGCAGGTTATTGCCAAATATTGGAAGATCGAAAAATTTCACGGAATAATGGTGCAGTCACAGATACTGCACGCTACTTCCGTATGTGACAAGCTATGGTGCAAATAACGGTAAGGTAGTAGGAAATGTGAAAACTGGACCCATAGACTAATATCTGAAAATGAGGACTGGACGGCGAGAAAGTATGGCGTAATATTAATGATTTTGGAAAGTAGCTTCACTTTATGAAAAATAAAAGTGACCCCGGAAGAAACCGATCCAGAGCACATCCTCTTCAGATGCAACCGGTGGGCCGAGGCTGAAGCACTGAAGCCGCATAGCATGGTAGAAGCCAAGAAAGGTTGAAACTAGTGGTGGGGTACGTGAAATTAGTAAATACCATCAGGAGAAAGATGAGAGAGGCTTCTAAAAGCTAACTAAGTGCATAAAACAAAGACAAACCAGCTTAGATTTTCTATTTCTCCTCAATGTCCCTGGTCATCCTACTGCTTTAAAGGCATTGAGCAATTTAATTATAGTAGAGGAAATACCAGTTAAATCTTTTTTGAAAAGTTGTTGGTTCTTGAAAAGACAAAACTAACATTTAAACATTTGTTTGGGTTTGGTGCATAATATGGCCAGATGTAAAGAATATCCAAGAAATGAAGAACAGATGTCTACTGATGTAGCCATCTATATAACTTCATTTCAAATAATTTAAAAAATGATGACGAGAGAGTAATTCATTTAATGTAGAAGACGATGGTATCTTAGTGGAAAATTAAAAAAAACCTTATTTTTCGAAATATGCAATGATTAAAAAAGAAGCGTAAATGACATTGAAAGCTATTTTTTGCGCAATAAATGGAATAAATCAGTGTACGCCATTTAAATTAAATTACATAAATACAAATAATCAACTGTAGACTCAAGTTTTAATAAAACTTTTCTTTATATAAAAAAAATTGTTTTTCTTTACAAAGAAACGTATTCCAAATTTATCATAACGAAGATTTCACATCCTATTCTTTAATCCAGGTTTGACTGTATATATACCGTATTTTTCGGACTATAAGACGCACCTTTTTATATAATGACTCAAATTTTGGGTGTGTCTTATGGTCCGAAGATAACATTAACATTTTTTTTTTAATAAATCGTCTCTAAATTTAAGGTGCGTCTTATCGTCCAGTATGTCTTATAGTCCGAAAAATACTGTATATAACTTTTTAAGATTATCTGTAGTTTGTTTCTGTTTTAGAACTATTATACAATCTATTTTAGAACTGTTGGAGTATGATCAATACTGAAAATAATTTGCATTCAACTTTAATCTACGATGGAATATAAATTTAAAGCTGTTGCCTAATTTCCACAGAACATCGTCTGATTGGGTAAATTGTCAATCGATGCGTATATTATCCGCAAGCGTGTCGTGCGTTCTGATGCGTATTCGACAGCAAGAGGAACAGACGCTAAATGGTACAAGCAATAGAACGAGATATGTAATGATAATTAAGCAAGGGGGGCTTTACAGTGCGCCTTCATTAGCATACATTGCGGGCCTTTAGATCCTTGGCCTAGTTCCTTTACTATGCTACTAAGTGACGCACTTTACCAAATGTTAATAACCAATTTATTTGTAAATGAGCGGGCCACGTTTAATTCAATTCTAACCGCAGTAATTGATCGTACCTTTATTAAAAGACAATTTAATTTCTCGCGATCAATAAACCATTCACACTATTCATGCTTTATTCACACTATTCATTCATTAATATCACATTACATTCATTACTGCACAATACTACTTTTATTAGATGATTTATGTTGTAAGATTATTAATAAAATCGATGAAGTGTTTTCATTCCACATACATATTATATGTTTTATTATAGTAATCAATTTATGAAATAAATGGAAACATACATTAATTTAATTACAATAATTTAGTAAAGAAAAAGAACAAATATAAATGGTTAAATTAATTTTGTATAAATTTGCAATTTGATAATTAATTTTTATCATTTTAAGGAGATATTTGTTTGCAAAAAAATGAGTCTTAATCTTCGAAAAATATTTAATTAGCAATTTAAAAATCTTATTTTCATTAATAAAAGTTTATGTCTTCTAAGTTTCTTTATAATATTGGTAAATTTTCTTAAGCAGTTGCAGGTGTCGATTTGTTACATTATAAAATTGATTTAATACTTGGAAAGGAATCAATCAAAAACTGTCGCATTCGCATTCCTACAAGTTTAGCATGTTCGCAATAAATCATCTGAGAGATAAGCGACTCCATGAAATTATATGCGCTGCATAACGCGAAAAAGAAATGGAAATGTATCCATCCAATGTTCGTCCGCTTCGCTCCACTCAAACGAACGAGGAGCAAATAGCATTTCCTTCTGTTTATTCAGAAGTGATGGAAGTCAAATATTTTTCGTACCTCTTCTGAGGCATCTACAGGAACACTTTACTTGGACCAAGTATAAGAAGAAAAAAATATGGGTTCCGAAATGGCTTCATTTTATTGGTCTGCAGTCTCCAAATATTAAACGGTCACATAATATTACTGCTACGCGTTCTCTTCGAAATTCATTGACATAAAACGAGACCAATACATTTTTATGGAATCATATTTTATGAAAAATCTTACCTTTCTTATGTAGATATATAAAAAAAGCTCTTAATAAACATATTTTATAACATGAATAATAAAATTTTATGTATTACTTCAACGAAACGACTATAAAAAAAATACGTGTATCTTTTATATTCATTGAAACATTTATGTGCGAAAGTTGTTAGTAGTTTCCTATTAGTAAATTAATTAATCTTGCATGAAATTAATTAATGTTGCGGAAATTATTTTAATTGATCATTAAGGAATATATCAAATTATAAATAACTTTTATAAATAATAGATTTCCGCCTATCTTTACTAAACTTTGTTAGATATCCCTTTGGTCATTATTGTTTCCTATAAAGATGTTTTTATTTTATAAGAAAATAAATTAATATTTATTGAATGAATGATTTTGAAAAACAAACATATTTTATTACAGAATTTCGTAATAATGCAATATTGCAATATTTAAATAAAAAACAATATAATTGCAATAATAACAAATATCTTTATTGGACCAAGAGGAATTTTACTTTTCCAAACATATTTTCAAATAATATTGTTTTATTGGTGTTACATGTTTGTACTGTAGACAAATATATTGTTTATAGTAATTCCTCAAATTGAGAAATATTTGTTAATCTGAATTTTTATTAATCCTTCACCTAGAATTTTCAATATTTTCTCTTTGGATATTTGTATGTGGCTCTGAAGTATAATTCATAAATTTATGCTAAAAAGGACATATTTATTATTATTTATTTACACTCGATTAATTTTTAAATCTTTGTGAGGGACAGGTTTTGCTCTTCCGTTTCAAAAGATTACCGACCCCTGCGCTAGATTTTTCGAAGATTATTTTTAAAAGGATGCTGCCAAATTTAAGCCCTAACTAAAATTACGTAATTTAATAAAATATTGAAAACTATAATTCACAAAAACTTTTAATTACTTGTGAAAGAAAAAAAATTGGTTTAAAGCAGAAATTGAGGTTTTGTAGTATAGTGTAAATAGTTTTAACACTAATGGTACAGACATTGCATGTATCTCTAATAATGCCTAAACGGGAGTCAAAAAACATCACCATAAAATAAATTATATTTTGAGGCACTGTCATTCTTTTTCATAACTGTACAAAATGCACTAATACCATTTTTATTTTTAAAATCTAAACTACTTTAAAATAATGATATAAACTATCAACTACAAGAATCTACTACAGTTTTACCCTTCTAATTTTAACTTTAGCAAATTTATTATTAAGGGATTCGTAGTCTAGAGTGGCAAGCAATATAGATTCAATAGAAATTAATTACCGATTTTGTTTGGTTTATTAATTTTAATTTGGAAAAACAACATTTACCCACTAGCTACAGAGTCAGAGAGTATTCATAAAATTCTCAGAGTTACAACAAATACAAAGTAATTAAGTTATTTTAGCATAAATAATGCAAAATATCTAAAGGTTTTATAAAATATGGTAACATTCGGGATACGTGATTCTTCTTGGAGATCATTTCCATTTATATCTGATTCATTTTTGACCCAAAGTATTGACTCCTTTTAATTTTAAAATATCATATAAACCTGTTTTTTTTTTGCTATGGAATTCCTGAATTAAGAGTAATGTATTCTCCTCTATTTATTCCGGCTCATCGACAGCTTCTTCGGAGTCAAATTGACGCTTTTATACTTTGGATCTAACTTCACTTGTGGCTGGAAATTCTGTATTGCATTCAAAATTGTCTGCAATCTCATTAACAGCAATTAAGATCCAGATTATCCATAATTTTTCACATTTTATATGGTTTCTAATAACATCCTTATACACCCTGACAAATTTATACTTACAGATTGCAATAGTTTCCAGACTTAATTTATTTTAAATAAAATATCATGCCAAAAATTGTCAACGCATATAAACTTGTAATTTTTAATATTTTTTTCTAACTCTCTTTCTTTACTATTAATTTCTGATTCTTTGCTAATGTCTTCTATTATTTGGAATAATGCAGCATATATTTCGTAAAGTTGAAATATCTTAAAGATTTCCAATTATTGAATAGTTCAAATTGTATTTTGATTTCGCTGCTTATGTAAGCACGTTGCCACTTTTCGCCTAAATCCATTCTTTGTGTAATTTTACATTAAAGTTCGAAATTGACCCCACAGTAACTTTAATGTTTACAAATAGAGAATAATATTAAAAAATGAGTCTTTCTTTTACATTTAAAAAATAAATGTTATTTAAGATCAAACAAATTACTTAGTTAAGTATGAAAAGAGAAAATAAGACATAAAAACGCAAAAAATAAATATAATATAAAAAGTCTACATCCATAACAACCAAATGATAAGACATAATATATTCCAGAAGATTATTGCTTAAAATCAAAATAAATGTTACTAAATAGAGGTAATATTTCTTAGTAATGAATAATTATACTTATTTCATTTTTGCAATAAATTACTTTAATTAAGTAATTTTAACAAATTAAAATCAATTTTAAGTTAATTATTAATTACACAAATTATAGCAAAAATCTTCCAGTTTTCAAATTCCAGTTTAAAATTTATATAAAAAAAATAAATCGCCCATCTATTTAGATGAGATACTTATCCATAATATTATTTTCCACACAATAACGACTATGATTTAGTATTGGGTTTTATCATTTTTCATAACTTCTAATCAACATTTAGATCATTAAATATCAACCTTTTTGCGAATTGTTAATATATTTGTTTAATTGTTTATAAATGTCGCAGATTTAGATAACTGCTGTTACCAGATTTTAATATAAAAAAGTATCTTTTATTATTGAGTTACTTAAAAGTCAATGCAAAACTTAATTTGTCACATGATATTGTTAATTATTTTATATTAAGGTATTTTGGAATAAAATATTTTTGTCGCGGGAAATGATAAAAAATAATTTATTTAAATAATTGATAAATCAGCCAATTTATATTACTTGTTGAGTAGAAATTACTGGAAATAATATTCAATGGTTTTTAAATGTAGAAACATTAGTATCATACATTATTTGAGTGCGACAATGTGTAGGTCAAACGTGCAAACTAGACGTGATCAGTCGTTCTCTAGATAATATTAAATATAGACACGACAGGGACTTGGAGTAGTTGAAGAGGATACGGCAGATTGCATGACAATCATTTATGTAATCAAAGCCTCGCAGTCGTCGACCATTTTAAGCTAAGATTCTATTTCGGACTATACAATTGAAATGCAAACGAATTGAATATTCAGCAGCATCCAAACTAGAATACCTTTCTCTCACCTCCGTTCGGCTCTGGTTCCGTCCCAGCATTCACCACCACCCTCCTAAAAAAGATCGATGATACTTTAATGTATAATAGCACGCCCAAATCCGAAGCCGCCCCCGAAATTTATGTACCTCATTCTTCAGCAAAATCGATATTTATATAGCAAAAGGGTACCTCATATTTTGTTCTACATATACAAGTTTATTTTTTTGCGCAAATTACGGGATTAGATTGAAGTTTTCAGGAAATTCGCTTAAGTTCCTAGCACAAAGAGAATGCCCCGAAGCTGAAGGATTTAATAAAGCGGATCAGTATATAGCAAAAAAAAGTATTACCGAATGGATAATATTATATTGTACAAATCGCATGAACGGACTGAGGAAAAAAAAGTGAACGTAAAGAAATCAAGTTAATTAAATGGAATTCAAACAATGAGAGTGAAATGAAGAACAAAAATATATACCGCGCTTTATTGCATCGAATAACGAAGGAAGAAAATTAAAAATTAAAGAAACAGGTATTTGAGATGGAACGGAACGAAGATATTGCGAAATTAAGATAAACTGTAGGGCTTTCGTTCATTCCTTTTCATTTCCAGAAATGCGAACAAGGCACTGCCGTTGACGTAAATAAAATACGAGGGAGAAGCGCTCGAGATGAGAGCATATCACAATTTGATTATTAAGCATAGAATGATGGTATCATAAATGTGTGTGTGTGTGTATGGGGCTATGGGAGTTGAACTGAAAATCAATAAGTGTGTGTAGACAAGTTTGCCAACTTTAAGCGATATTGTTTGAGTTTTCGTTTTATAATAACGTATTTAACCATACTGTTAATTTATAAATTGAATCATTAATTAAAACAGAATTAATAGCAAAACCATTTTAATTGTTTTCACATATAATACCAACTATACTAATATAATTCAAATAAGCACACACTTAAATACGAGTTATTTCAAATATTGTAATATTCTCATATCCTTCTAAATGAATTTAATAATTATTGTATGCTAACAGAAATATTATAAGTGTTCACGATAAATACAATGTAAAATGTCATGTAAAATACCTTATGAAATTATGTCTTCGATAATAATGAATTTATACCTAACTGAATTTTACACAAATGAATGGACATTTGCTAATAAAATTACCAATTTTCATTTGACCTTACTTTCTCGTAATTTAATTCTACATAATGTAATGCAGCAAGATAGGAAATAATTCGATATACCTTCCCTTGAACCTTAATTTACTACACTTTGTAGTAAGGAAGATACAGTTTACTGTTTACTAACCTAATTTACTCATTCAATTAATTCAAAGTAATATTGATTAAATATGCATTTCGTAACACAATAGATAGTCATAATATTTTTTTTACAGAATTATATGTTTTACTATTTTATCTCTTTATGAGACTGTTACAATAAATATAATTATTTTATTTTCTAGATAAAGTTATCAAAATTTTTCAGAAAATAAAATATTAATTAATCTGGACGTTACATGCAAACTGAATTTAAAAAAATATTTCAATATTCAATCTATATTTTTATTTATTGAGTATTTATAAAAAGTTTTTTTATAAGAACTTCTAGAATATAAATCTTAAAAATAATGTTTTTATGAAGCTAAGCAATAATTCAGGTCGATTAATAATTGTGCAACTTGTAGCATAATATTTTTGTCCTGATATATTTTCCATATTTTAATAACCAAAACTGTTTATATTATAATAATCTGGACGTGATACTACCACAAAACATGCAAATAAAATTTTAAATAATACTTCAGTATTGAATAATTCTTGAAATCTACTTAAATGCTACATAATAAATTTAGTATAAAAATATTGTTATTTTTTATTGAGCATTTATGAAAAGTTTTATTTTTATAAGAACCTCTAGAATATAAATCTTAAAAATCATGTTTTTATAAAGCGAATAATTTAGTAAAAATTATCTTTAAGGTCGATTAATAATTGTGCAAGTTGTAGCATAATATTTTTGTCGTGATATATTTTCTACATTTTGATAACCAAACCTGTTTATCTTATTATATGTCTTAATATGTTAATAAAAAATAACGGTCAATTAGTAACTCTGATTAATAACAGAATATAAATTGAAATGTAAATAAAATTAAAACGATTTATTTAACGTCTGTAAAAATGTGTAAAAACCTTTTTGAATTGAATGTATAAATTTAAATTTCTCGTTCAGATTCAGTTGAAACGTAGTAATTAATTCAATTGAAATTCCGGAGTTCTCGCTGCTACGAGTGCTGCTGCTCTGACGCGAATCTAATACGTTTTTCCTAAATCTTATATTCGGAAGTCTTTGTTAGTTATAAAATAACTGAAAGAGATTTTCATTATCTTCCTTTCCTATCTTAAATATATTTTATTATACATTCGGTATTTGTTTTTCTCTGCATTTTCACAATCATGTTTTACTTCAACTGAACATAATAAATGAAATACTTGTTTTTTTTACACTTTTGTAAATTTGTTAAAAATGTGAAAAGAAATACATAAACTAATGAAGATACGATCGTATAACGCATCGAATAAATATGCTAAATGTCACTGTTTTTGTTTTTGGTTTATACTTGCCAACATATTTTAGAAGTGCTGCCAACCCTATAAATAGTAGTACCAAATATGAGTAACAAACGAGATTTGGTCTACAATAAAGATAAAATTATTCTTTTAATATTGATTTTTAATTGAAAATTACTTAAATTAAAGACATTTTATTTTTTACTATTAGTGCATCCAAAAGTACTAAGGTTTTCATTTACCCGTAAAAGGTATAGGTTTTAAGAAATAACCAGTAAATTACCGTTAATTCTTTTAATTGAAAATTTCGTACATCTAGTTATGAGAAAACACAATTTATATAATACAATTAACAATAACCTATTAAATTATAATAAACAAATACATTATTTCTCCACAAATAAAGTAATTGCTTTCATTCTTTAAAATTTTCGAACATATTTTCCCTGTAGAACAAAACGCTCTTTCTGTTTCGATACTTGTGGGTTTCTTTAAAAGAAGATGGTTGTAAAGCAATGTTATCATCACAACGATTTATTTTCAAGTTCTTTCTTGTCTTTTTTTTGCAATCTCTTTTGAAACAGGTAGTTCTTCAGTTTCGCGCACATCACATCTTAATGGTTGAATAAAAGACACAAAAGTTTTTGTAATGACAGATTCATTTAAGTGAATTTTATTATACTCTTGATGCATATTCCTATAATCTAAAAGATTGTGCAAAAATTGAACGACATATGAAATTTTTTGAATATAAATTAAATAGTATTATAATATAAAATCAGTAATACCTAAATATTATACAGCCAATTTTATAGGTAGAAATATTTATATTATCGTGTTAATATTATTTTCATGTTTTGATAAAAAATTTCAAGAAATTCTTCGTATTTCTTGTCAAAATTTAGCGGTAATCATGGACGGTAAAACCTGTGAAGCGTATAACGGTAACCCCTTTTTATTATACATCTTCAAATATAATTATATACATAATATTTTTTCATATTACAGCTGAGCTTTCCAAATTAGGAGGCACGGACCAATGCCAGAGGGAAGACGTGAAAAATTTACAAAAAATTAATTATTTATATATGTATGAATAAAAAAATGGAATTCACCCTTCGCTCTTTAAATATAAACATTTTTGGAAATAACCAACATTTTTTTTTTTAATGGAAGTCGTAATAATTTGGAAACCGCTGTATTAGTCATACCTATGCTAACGAAGGTCCATTTAACATAAAAAAATCCAATTTAAAGTCAAATATGGCCAAATGTTATACTAAAAGTTGAAAATAACGTAACAAAAAATAGAAATTAAGTTTATCCAAATGGTTCAATTAGTAGATTTCAAAAATGTCAATGAAGAGGAGTTACAAATGTTTTATGATGGTGGATTGAATAAACCTAATTAGCAATAAAAACAAAGTGAATGAAGACAAAATTAAAGTAGTTTCTATTGAAAAAAATGTTAACTACAAATTATTTGAAAATCTCTTTAAATAAAATTACGTTTTATTTATTTTTAATGAAAATTATCTTGATATAGAAAAAAGCGTTATGGTTAAACAATCATTGTTAAATGTAATATCTATGTAAAGGTAATTGTTAAATGAACGAGATAAATAATGCAGAAAGAATCAACTTTAAACTCATACTTTAAATTGTGATTTTCTTTACGAAGAAACGTAAATTTGTTTTTATGTATATAACGTATTTT
The DNA here is from genome assembly GCA_963457615.1 of Nicrophorus investigator. NCBI lineage: Eukaryota > Metazoa > Arthropoda > Insecta > Coleoptera > Silphidae > Nicrophorus > Nicrophorus investigator. The sequence continues at coordinate 16,991,301 of OY735140.1, read as the reverse complement.
CACTAAATTTTAGAAATTAAATTATTATCAAATGATCTATTTGATTTTATCTCTTTATCAAGATAAAGCTATGAACATTTTTCAGTAAATTGATATTTTTAGGAATAAAAATGGTTTATTCTAACTCATCACCTATTGAGCATTCATGAAAATCTTTTTCATAAGAACCTCAAAGACATAAATATTAAAAAATATGTTTTTATCAAGCGAATATTTTAGTAAAAAATATCTTCCAGTATAGTTAGCTTCAGGTCGATTACTAATTGTGCAAGTTGTAACATAATATTTTTATCGTAATATATTTTAATAATCAAAACTGTTTATATATAATGTTTTAATATGTTAAAAATAACGGTCAATTAGTAACTCTGATAAATAATAGAATATAAATTGAATTGTAAATGAAATTAAAACGATTTATTTAACATCTATAAAAATGTGTAAAAACCTTTTTAAATTGAAAGTATAAATTGAAAATTCTTGTTCAGATTCTGATAAAACGTAGTAATTAATTTAATTGAAAATCACTTTTTTTCACTAAATTATAGAAATTAAATTATGTTATTTTTAGGAATAAACATGGTTTTAAAAATTATGTTTTTATCAAACGAATATTTTAGTAAAAATTATCTTCGATTTACTAGTTGTGCAAGTTGTAGCATAATATTTTTATCGTGATATATTTTAATCATCAAAACTGTTTATCTTATAATAAGCCTTAATATGTTAAAAATAAGGGTCAATTAGCAACTCTGATTAATAACAGAATATAAATTGAAATGTAAATAAAATTAAAACGATTTATTTAACGTCTATAAAAATGTGTAAAAACCTTTTTGAATTGAATGAATAAATTTAAATTTATTATTCAGTTGAAACGTAGTAATTCAATTTAAATTGACTATTTTCACTAAAATATAGAAATTTAATTATTATCCATCACTGCAATATATAAATATCTGATTTTCTTGTGATGACTCGGTTACTATTTTGAGACAATAAATAAATAATATTTTTTTTATATAAATCATAAAATTTTAATTGTATTTATTGTATATAATATTCATCAATTGGTCAAATAATCTATTTGATTTAAAATCGTTCTTCTCAGGACCGGAGCGAGGCAGTTTCAGCATGTTCTTCGTAATCCGATCCAGCATTTTTCAACGAAAAAATATATGTAATAATATGTTAATAATAAATAATTTATTTAGAAATATTATCTGTGATTATTTTAAAAAAGCTCCGGGTAATGAAACTCGTCCCCGTAAAAGGTTATTCCGGTTCTGGCTACTTTTATTCTGAAATATCTCCATCTAAAGACATAGTTAAAATAAGAAAGCTATTTATTTCTATGATATGTATATTATATGTCAGATGGGACACGGATTGCACAACGTATTTCGTAATAGGAATGGTGGTGATGATGACGTATATACAAGAATGGTGGGCGAACGGCTGCAGAAGTTTCCATCCGCGAGCAGTAAATATATATATTATATAGTAAATAAATATATTGTATAATAAAACACATTATATGCAATGTGACATATTTATGACATGCCATAAAACAAATCATTTTATATTGTTAAAATTTCATAGCCTTTTTTCAGAGAGGAGCTTCGCATTAAGACCACGAGTGGAGTCGTGGATTCCTAATCATGAAAACCTCTCCACTTCTTCATCAAAATCCAGATCCAGTTATTATAGTACTGCTCTACAATGCTAATTGTCTTTGCTAGCTAGCACTACACTTTGATCACCATCATGCGTCAGACAACTACAAATATATGGGTTTATTAAAAACATACTCTTGAATTTACTATGTATGAAATATCTCTGGTTTTTATCCTGGTAATTTAAGTTTGACATCATTGATATTACAAGCTACAACATGTAAGCTTGTAGTAATAAAAATTGGACCTGTGCAAACTGCAAAAGCACAGGTGCTACCGGATTTCGTTAATCCTTCCATTAATATTACAATTAATTTTCATTCGCAAAGCTACCCTAAGCCATAAAATAAAATTAACAGCCTCAACCCAGTACATCTTTTTTTGTTTACAATATATCAATATAATAATACCATGTAGCATGTACATCTCAGCAGAATACAGCAGTTTTTAAAATATAACATTATCTATATTGACATTGGATTAATTAACAATCAATATACTTTACTGAGAAGAAGAATTTTTATTCTTAAGATAGATTTATTAATTATAATAGCTACTATACTATGCGAGGTATTGCATAGTGCGGGGAAATCTATTCCGCCAACATCAAGGACAGTGTGAAACCGGATTAATCGAGGATTTTATATCCGCACAAAAATAAACTACACAAAATGAGATTTGACTGTATAAACTAAAAAAAAACATCATTTATGTATAAAAAAATAATTTTGGCCCGATCAATGTATGTTTATACATCAATTTTGTCGGCAAAAAGGTTGAGAAACTCTGTTTTAGATTATTTTTGCATGTTTATGTTATATAACTAGTTAAAAATAATATTTGTTTTAATTATTTTTACAACTAAGACATTTAAAGCCTTTTTTGCCGTGCGAACCCCCATATATTGAAAATAGCTGATTGATAGATAAATAATAGTTTCCAGTCAGTTAAAACAAATTAATAACTTTTAGTTTTTATTTTCAAGTATAAAAAAATAAAATAATGATGTTATTCATTTCAAAAATCTTCTCTAAAATATACATTCAAAATAGTTATATTTAAAGAATAATAAATTTAAAAAAAAATCTTATTTTTCTATTCATAATAAATAAAATAATTAAAATAACAAAGATATTTTTAACATTTATACGTTTTTAGTTATTTTCTGATTGTGTGTTTGTTGTAATAAATATTAATAATAATAATATTTATTGCAACAATAAATTATATAAAATTTATAAAATTATACAATAACACAATAATAAATAGGTCTTTATGCCCTGAAATATTATTATAATAACATGTATTAATCAAATTAAACGTGACCAAAGGGCTATCGATCTAAGTCTTTCCACCCTATAATATATGCAATATTTTAATGATAATTTGCAATGTATTTGGATAAACGAGGGCAGTTTGAAAAGTATTGAAAAAAAATCAGGTCATTTTCACAATTTTTTCAATCCAATTGATCCAACAGGATTGAGTTTTACTTGAGAATTACTTGATGATTTTCCTCAAGATAATCTATTACCAAAATTCCCTTTGCATTCAAACAAACTTATGCCATAATCTTTCCTGCTTATAGAACAGTCTTTGACTTCTTTGGAGCAATCAACCATTGTTGAGATTATTCTTACATATCTGGTCCAAGTTTCATAAATCGACGAACAAAATAATGTTTATTCTTCTTGTTAAAATGATCCAAAGAAATTCGCAATTGTTAGCAAATTTAAAATACATAATTTTACTTTATTTCAATTATTATTGCTTATAACATTCAGAATTTGTTCAATTTTATATAAATAATATATTACTTACATATAAAGTGAAGCCCATTCTACCCAATAATAATTATTATATTTATTGCAACAGATACATGAACACATAATAACTAAAATCATATTTTTACAACAACAATAATAGAGAAACAAATAAATCGATAAAATATTATTTTAAAATTTAAAAAAAAAATAAAACAAAAAATTATACTGGAATTCTTCCAAAACAGAAACTGATGTAAATCTTACCTCGAATTGCAAAAACTATAAAGTGAATCGAGATTAGAAGATCTGGACCAAAATTTCGAAAATAATGTGATAATTCCTTTCAAAACAGGCATCATATTTATTTTTATATAACACCTCACTCAATAAGTTTGTAGGATGACATATAGATGGTGCCCCTATCGACAAATCCATACTATTTTTAAGAAGTACCAACCTTAAAATGACGTCTGTTAAAATTTCAAGCCAATCTGATGTTTAGTTCACAAGTTAAAGCGCTTTTAGTGACGCTATGTTAGTAATTTTCAAAACAATAATAATAGAGAAACAAATAAATCGAGAAAATATTATTTTAAAATTCAGAAAAAAAATAAAACCAAAAATTATATCGGAATTCTTCCAAAACATAAACTGATATAAATCTGACCTCAAATTGCAAAAACGGTGAAATGAATCGAGATTAGAAGGTCTGGAGCAAAATTTCGAAAATAATGCGACAATCCCTTCCAAAACGGGCATCATATTTATTTTTATATAATACCTCATTCAATAAGTTTGTAGGATGACATATAGATGGTGCACCTATCGACAAATCCATACTATTTTTAAGAAGAACCAACCTACAGATGACGTTTATCAAAATTTCATGGTGCTTTTAGTGACGCTATTTTTTAAATTTTCAAAACAATGGAAAAATCTGAATTTGATAAATTTGTTGATAAAACATTACTTTTTGACTAGTGTTATGAATATTCTTCATCGAGACAAATAGTAGATAAGTGGTTTGCAGAAATCAGTCACTAAAACCACTGTAGCTTGTGAACTAAACGTGAGATGAAATTTTGACAGACGTCATCTGAAGGTTGGTACTTCCGAAAAATTATATGAATTTGTCGATAAAGGCGCCATTTATATATCATCCTACGAACTTACTGAGATGACTAACCTTAACAATACTAAAATATTAACGATATAAAAACTGCAAGGTTTTATTATTGTTGAATAAGCATCGTGCTCAATTAGTATATTGCAGTGATTTTCAACTGGTCTGTTGTGAGAAGGTCTTAAGCATGCCGCTAATATTTAAAAAAATAATTAAATTGTTTTTTAAAGAAGTAAAAAGCAAAAGAAATTATGTTTTAAATGTGCGACGAAAGTTTAATTATAGGTTTGAGTATACCATGACACAAAAATGATTGAAAAACTGTATCAATATTAATTAACTTGTTATTTTTTATAATAATTGATACACGCCAGTAGATAGATTTTTTTTTCCATTACTTGAAGCAAATGTTACGGGTTTCGTGTTTATATTATATTAGGCTTTAGTTCGACCTCTATATAATATGATAATAATACCACAACAATATTATGGTCATCCATCACACGCATTCTGACAAGTTTATGTAGCAATGAAAAGGCGGATAAAAGCAAACAGTGTTCCGTTGTTATAATAATAATAATGTTTTTCGGGTTGTCCAGAAACTTAAACAAGTGCGAAATTTCATTAATTTTGATTGATTTCTATTGCAGCGCACACGAATTATTACATTTTCCCGACGTATATAATTCCCAATATGTTTTCCGATTCATGCAGCCATTTGCACGGTCTACAGCAGATAGTTGGCCGTTTATAAATATTGACACGCTAAAAATAATCGCCCCGTCGATGATATAAATTATAAATATTGATCATAGTTTAATAAATATTTTAACAAAGTTCCCGTAATCATACAGTTTTCGATAACGTTTTCTACTTATAACGGCAAAAAAAAAACCTGTGTACTTTGTGCACACAAAAATATAAGAATGTATAGTGTATATATATAGAATCAGAAATCTGATTTGTAAACACTGGAGAAATAATTTAATTCTTTTCATTGGAAAAACCTAGTCGGAAATAGTAGGTCCTTGAGGCGGAAAATATATTTGCTTATCTGTCTTTTATTTCCACGGCAATTTAAACCAAACTGCTTTAAAAATAATTTTAAATATTCATAATACAAAACCGGTATTTTTGTATATAATATAAATGCAAATAATATACGTTCAAAGAGAGTAATCTCTATTTTAAACATCTTTAAATCTACATTTTATATAAAAAATCACATTTTAACATCAAATAATTTAATTCTTTTCATTGAATATTGAAAAAACTTAGTCGGAACCTAGTTCCTTGGGGAGGAAAATGCTTGCTTATTGTACCAAAAAATTGTCTCTCTTTTATTTCCACGTCAAACCAAACTGCTTTAAATACAATTTAAATATTCATAAAAATATTGATAATACACACTGGAAATTTTGTTATATAATATAAATGCAAATAATATAGATTCAAAGAAGACAATATGTATTTGAAACATCTATAAATCTGCATGTTTTATAAAGAAACACTAAGATTTAAAGGAACTTTAAAATACATTTAATCATTTAGGTGATTAAATGTATTTCTCGAAATGTTTTGCCATCAATCAATTACTGACCTTATGTTGCACAGAGAAACACTTACTAATTATATAATATATAAATTAATTTCAATAAAACGATTATTTAGTATTGACATTTTCTTACATTAATTTTCCTGTACAATAATTATATAATATCTTGCATTTTTTTTTACGATTATTATGTTACAAACATCAACAAACTATTTTGAATTGTAACAAGTTTGAACATAAATCTATCGATATATTTTATTTTCCTAAATTGACATTATTATTTTTGCGAGATAATTTTATATAATTTGCACTATTTCTAATGAAGATAACTTTATTTTATAAAATATTACATACAAATTTAATATTTAAAATGAATAATGATATTTAGCCATATAAATATATCTTGAAAGTAGACATTTTGTTACATTATGATAAAAAATAATCATAAAGTAATTTTATGTTGAACAAAATAAATTAAACACGTACAAAATATTTGTAGATTAAACGCAATAATTTTCTAGCTCGCTCCAAAACTGTTGTGTTTAATGTTTCGTTAATAACGAATTTACGTTGAAACGGTTGCAGAGCATTGTTCAAGAGATATATTAAATTTAATTGATAATTTTTGTTATTTGCGATTTCTGGTTGGGCGCGTTCCAAGTTAGTGGTGTCGAAGGGGGTGGTAACGGTGAAAGCGTAGTAAAACTTTCACTTCGCACGGTTTACTATGAGTACATTGGACAGGAAATGAATAACACATGAAATGGAAAATAAATACTTTTTCGCGTAACCAAAATCTTAAAATTGCTTCGTAATGTAACTATTTTTTAAATTAATTTAACTACTGAGTCTAACTCTATGTGGCTAACATTTAAATCCTACCTGTTGGTAGGATCAGGATTCTCGTCATTATCTTATTGATTGGTTTTGCAAATATATATTTTTTGGTATGTTCGATTTAGATGGTCTCGGTATTTGTTGGGTAGAGTAGTCACATGTATTTAAGCAACGTGCGAGTGGCCTGAAAGTATCGACGCCGCGTTACCTCGGAAGCGTCTGTGCAGATCGAGAACGGCGCTTGCACTGCTGCCGCCGCTGCTGCCGGGTAGGAAGCGTCGTCTCTCGGGGGTTTCCCCCCCGTTCGCTTTTGATTTGTGCCCTACCCAAGCCCTTGCAGAATTCTCCCCACCTTTTCACCGCGCAAGAAGAACGCGGGCGCAGCAGCCCGAAAAGTCCCCTAATGCCACCTGCCATACATACACACTCTCTCTCAAAATTCGCAAATTCATAATTTAATACAAAATTTACCCACCGTGCGTAATATAACAACCTTGTTCTGTTTCCCCACATCCCCTACACGACTACTTTTTCCCACCTAAATAACAATTCATAAAAAATATTTTCAATTGGTATAATTTGGAAAAATACTGAATAATAATATGTTGTTGCTCATTTCATTCGCAAAACAATATTATAAAAATAATTATAACTGACCATAAAATATTCAATGAAGCAAATTGTTTTTATTTTATAAAAAATAAAATATGTACAGCAATAATGATTTGAACAACGTTCATTATATTATAGTTTCAGGAGGGTCTAATGATTGTCTGCAAAGGACGAGAGAAAGGAAATATGACATGGGCACTTCAAATAACATCGTGCAAATGATGTAGCGAAATAAATTGGAGCGCGTCGGTATTAAAAATAAAGAAAATCATGCAAGCAAAGCTGTTATATTACACAAAATATTGAAAACACATAATGTTATGTATTATTTTTAATTCCTTATATATAAGGATTCTTACATCAGATGCATATTTTACAAATAGTAAATTTATTGTTAAAAAATTCTTCACATTCTTTGTCTATAACTAGGCTAAAATATATTTTTATTTATTATAAACAAATCTATTTTTATTAACAATAAATATAATATATTGCTTGCCCTTAAATAAATAGTGTTATTTTTTATAATTTAAAAGGTCTAAATTTCCATTTGCACCTTTCCTTTATCTTTGCCACATGTATCATAAAGTAACCTACAACTTTATGATACATATTCACTAAAATCTGGGGACCTCGTCGGAATTACTTCCAGTATACTGAATGTCCTAGTATTGCTTGGTATCTTAAACTACTGTCAATCTGGCACATACTTTATTCTCCTCTGTTTTATAGTCAACTCTCATTATTTTTCTTATTGAAATGTATTTTTTTCTTTCGACATTTGAGAGATGTCACTTTTAGCTTTTAGCTTATAATTTCATATGCAGCTCTTAGTTTAGTATGTAAAAGATGAACAATTTCCACATATTTTACATTTTTATTTCCGTAAAGGCAAGAAAATTTCTAAGGCTCACAAATAAATATGTGAAGTTTGTGGTGTCGATTTTGTACATTTTTCACTCAAAATTGATCAAATCAAATTGATGATGACCAAATTTATAATTTAATCGGATATAACTGTGCGAGAAATTGTTAAATGTCAGAGAATAAAACAAATTATTGTTAAAAGTCAAGTGAAGCCTCTTTTATAAACAACAACCTTGAGGATATCCGATTATTTTAGTTAATGTTTATTTGCATATTTGAATTGCGCTCCAACATGTCACACACTACATTTCAAAATGACTTCAAATGTTCGATATTTGGGTTCCGCATGGGTTATTTCACACTACAAAATTACTTTCTTGTCAACCCGATACAAGCATCAAATCCTTGAAAGTACATATATCATAGTAACGATGTTTCTTCGTGTGAAAACCCCTTCCAAAGCTCGGCAATAATATTCCCTGCATTCTGCCACATTAGCCACCTCCTATTAGACCGGTCGTTTATTTCTCTCGATTACCAAAAGTTCAATAGGTCGCGCTTTTTCATTGAACCATCTCCAGAGTAGGTCATCTCATGTAGTTCATCAAATGTATTGAGGTATAACATACAGTATTGTGTTTTTACGTCCTTAGCTTTAGTTTAGAGTAATGTTAGTGTTCATATTTCCAAATCATTCGTTCAGTTCTCATTCCCATGACGCTACAGGAAAGATTCCAAAATGTAAGACCTAGTGCTGATTCTTGAGGAATTTCACTTCATTTTCATTTTGAACGCTTAAAATATTATTTCATTGTAAGATTTTTATCCATTTCGGAATTTCAGCAACTCAAATAACTATTACGGAAAATAGTAGTAGAATCAGTAGTATTGATTCCGCCTCATGCTTCCGCATTCCCGCTTGGCCCCGTTGATATTAGGAAATGCTGTCCTAAGTAACATTATTTATTTATTGGCAGTTCAAATAGTTTTGTTTCCCTATAAATTAGAGGTATTCCTGAATCATCCGTGGTCCCAGAGCGCTTGCGTCATCGCCGTGCTATCCACGGCTCGATTTGCGGTATTAATCTGCGAGTACAGGCTTCCTATTGTGAGCAGTTCCGCCTATAAGACTTCCACCTTTGTATAAGACTCGTTTTTACTTCCTTTCTTCTAGTGCTTTTCTCGAGCAGTGTTTTTTTTCTTCAACTTCAATGCCGTGAAATATAGTGGTAAACACAACTTTGCCAAATTATGACCGTTATAATTTGGTCATAACGGTCATAAGGGTTTTGACCAATATATTCTGAAATGATGAAAAAAACAACTTATGTTTTTAAATAATAAGACTGCTTTTTTGAGTAATATTACCGAATTAACGACTTAATAATCCTTAATCATATTTGAAATTACGAAATAATAGAACTAAATTACTATAAAAATATATATTTGTAAATAACTAATCTTATTTTTGATCTTTGATTTTTCTATCATTAATGTAAATTAAAGTAATCAAAAAAAATTTTTTTATAAGAATTTTTATTTTTGATAAATTACAGAGGTACTTAGGTACTCGTCAGTAATTCATTTGAAGAAATGCAAAAACATCTCATTTTACTGATAAAGAAAATGAACTTGTGAAAAAAAGCATTCTTCGAATACCGAACCATTTAAAATGCAACAAGTATTAACAAGTTCTGAAGCCATGTAGTACCGAAGTTCTTCTGTACTTTACACTAAAATAAATATGCCTAATTAATGAAAGTTTAAAGATAAATTTTAATTAAATTGTTATATCGGTCAATGTTTAAAATGTTGATTTCAACTGACCCATAATAAAAATATTATAAATCACAATCAAATTTAAATTACTTTTTAAAATTATTATGATTAAAGTGTAATTAGGATAAATTAAGTGTAATTAGGAAATTAAGATAAATCGATTTTTTTCTACAAAATCAACGATGAATTATGTTAACACAGGGAGCTTTTGTTAATAAAGAAATTATTCGATTTTAGTGATATCCGATCACTAAAGCTATCAACATGAACTGCACCGCGCAAAAGTAACTATTTGGTATAGTGTAAATATGAAAAAAGAAAGAGAGATGTCGAGGCGTGCTGGAGCTACAGCCGAGGACATCATACTAGAACAGACGTTTTTCTACATCGACCCTCTTACAAAAATGTTTTTGTATAGTTTACAACTTTGTTTGTCTTATATATTTGTAATTATAATTATATTTACAACAAACAATAATAGAAACAAACAAATATAATGTAACTGTTACAATAATTATTTTAATGTAAAATAAATAATAATTTAAAAGTGATTTTTAATTGAATTAAAATAATAACGCGTTGGCTGTGTTTGAAGTTTATTAGTAATACTTTTTTATATCAGGTTTAAAAATAGTTAACAATAATTTTAAGTCACATCTTATATATGTAATAAAATTAATTGTTTTGCGTTACTTACTAAACTTTTCCTCAAATATGTAAAAACTTTTGTTTATCTGATTTATTTTTTTCGAATGTTTGCAAATTGATTTTAGATTCCAAATTCTCTTTTAGTTCTAGCAACGAAAATGAATATCAGCTGTGTCGCTTTCTTTCTTCCAAGCTGATGACATTCAACTCAACACGGACTATATATAGAGTTAAATAAAATCAGCTTTAAACAACACACATTAGCATTAAATTTTCGATTTCGATTTAAGACAAATATAATCAATTTTAGAGCAAAAATCAAATATAGCAGACCGAACTTGAACTATATTCACATTTTTCCATATAATTTTGTTTGAATATTATTAAATAATGAAAATATTGTCTGTAAACATTTGTAATATCGTAAAAGATAAAACTTTTCCCCTCCATAAAATTTCGTGTGGGGTAAATCGGGCAACTTTAGGTCGGTTGTCAGGAGAATTCGAAACAGGATATTGAAAGAAAGAGATGTGAGTGACTCTAGAAGAGTGGAATATAAGAAGAAAATAAAGAAATGGGAAACGAGTATTCCTTCTCGGAGTCAATAAGGAAGTGGCGCACACAAGATACTCCTTCACGTGCCGAACCTCGAACACAGTTACACATCCATTCAGAAATTGAAGAAATCCAAAAAATATTAAGATAAATGAAAGTACAAACATTACACTAATTACTTACCATTTTAAAATGGTCCAGTGACTTTTGGCCCATCCTGTATAGCAGTTATTACAATTGCTGTGTTCATTGATCTAAAATATTTGTGCCTGGTATAAATTTGCAACGGATTGGTTGTAATGTAATTCTTGCACGTTGATGATTAATTGTTACAATTCGATTGCATGACGATGAGACCGTTCTCGGAATACACTATTAGAATTTAACACGAACACAATAATTGCTGATAATATGATTAAACCGAACGATTAATTCAAAATAAAATCAGCAACACGCATACTCATTAAGTGTGCTATAATTGCGATATTTTAAAACAACAAATTTATTGTAACCATTTATTTTTTATTAGTTTATTTATTTTATTTATTTATTTATTTTTGTGACTATTTCAATAAATAATGTTATTATTATTAAATATATTATTTAAATAATTCTAATGGATAAATAAAATCTTACTGCAACTAAATCATTATAACCGTAAGATTTTTGTCACTTTCTGATTTTCAACTACAACTCTTTTAAATCTTTTTCTTAGTAATTTAGTTTTCAGACGAATCCGACAACACTAGCTTACTATCCCTTGTCGAAATGCGATCCCTTTATCTAGTTATTAGAGTCGATAACGTCTTGTACAAGTTTACCGATATGAATCGAGTTAAAGCAATAGTTAATTCCTACATTAAATTGAATTTCCTTTACATTTTTAATAGAAAAAAAAGCCCACATCGGTCTCCACAAAATTATACTATATTGTATGAAATTCAGGAATAAATTATTTAAAAAGTAAAAAAAAAGTATTTATTGTCGTTTGAGAATATAAAATAATGAATTTGTAATTGAAATTTAGTTTAGTTATGTATTTGATTATTTAAATAGAATTAAAATTTTTGAAATTGTAATTATTGAGAATCATGAAGCTTGCAAATAAACTGCGAATTGATTACGAAAGAATAAATAAAAGATCATTAGTAGTAGAAAAAAAACTTTATATCCCCTCAAATCTTTTTTTGAAGCATTTTTTGTTGATATTAATATGATTTAGAAAATAAATATTTAAAATACAAAGACTTATATTTTATATATTTATATTTTTATATTTGAATTAAACTAAAAAAAAAGTACAGCAAAATTATTTCTCTTTGTTTTCACTTTTTTATAATTCTTCATTTTCAGTGTTCTCTACTTATTATATTTACATCAGTTCTAACAAAAACTCTTCTTCATTAATGGTAAAGAAACATCTATTTTATATAAAATCTATCACAAAAAGGACCATTAAGTTCATTTATTAGTAGATTTTCTGCTAGTTTATTTTGTATAATTCTAGTCTTATTTTGTACCTGTCACTAAAGTTTGTAATTACATTTTTAATCATTTCCATTTGTAAATCACCATTTAAATCGCTGTAGTATTTCGAAGTTAAAGTTACTTGCTGAACTCCACAATTGTAGTCCACATGATCACAGCGATGGTACTATTTTTTTTACTTTGTATCTTCTGTCCATGATATTTTATGATCCTTCTACGATTGTAACATACTTTATTGCTGAAAGTTACCGGTGGACATGTTTCCTTCATCATCGTAAAGGTTACATGAGTCTAACGACTTTCGTTTCGTTAGTTTTAATACGCCATTCTTTGAGCCAGTGTTCAATCTGATTTAATCCTCTTTACAAGTTAATAATTAATTGACTAAATCACGTGGGTTCTCAAGTTATATTTATTATTGTTAGTATTATATGATCGATGAGTAAAAGTACATGAAATAGCTGATACCAAAGGCATTTCGACAGAACGAGTATTCCATATTTTGCATGTAGAATTAATGATGAAAAAGCTTTATACAAGATAGGTGCAAGAATAAAAATAATTTTGTTCGTCGATTTATAACTATTGATAAAACTTTTTTTTAACTCCTAAACACCAGAGACAAAAAAACAATCTAAATCAGTGATTTCCAATGTGTGGGACGCGGCTCCCCCCGGGCTGCCCGCGTACTCGCTTTTAAATTTTCGCTCAAATTTTCAAGAAAGTAAAAAATTTAGAAAAAAACTGATGTATTAAGGGCGCCGCGGAAAAAAATCGATTATTTAGATTATTTGACTTTATAACTTAACTAAATATTTTTGATAACTTTTTATTTGTTATTACACAACATTTGTCAAATGTACACCAATTTAAACATCAAAATATTAGTACAAGAAAGATATGTTTCTATAAAACTTGAAATATCTAACCATAATATAGACTACAGTATATAAAATGGGTTTAGCGCTGAAAATAAAAAAACTATTCTAAACTATAACTTTTAATGATTTCAAAATAGTTTATGATAATAATTTTTAATGTACAATTTATTAAAAGATTAATTATTACAAGTTGATAATAAAAATACTTTTAATGAGAAATTCGAGCTTGATGTTTTTTGATAATTTCATATTTGGTCGTAAAAATGACAATGCTACTTTCATATCTTCTTCAACATTTAACATTCTCGATCTTTTTTTTTCGTTTTTATGTTGGTTGAATTAATTGATTCTTCCGAATATTTTAAAATAAAATCTTGATTATTAGAAAGCGAAATTAGTTTTTCCTCTTCATTCAAAGTTAATTCAAATACAGAAGTATTCGTTATCACAAATGGATTACGAACCCAATCATTTTTTTTAAAATCTAAATTTAGGAAATTATGAATAATTCTCTCCTCTAATGTTGTCAAATAACAATTTTATGAATAGTTTCATTAAAATCTTTTGGAACTGACTCCAACTTTTCTAAATTGCCTTTATTCTTTCATAAAGTTTTTTTTTTCTGTTGAGTTTAATATATTTTCTTTTGGCCCTTGCATACTTCAATTTATGTCAGTAAAAATAACAAAAATGTTTAATAAGTAAGCTAGTTTTGCACACCATATTTTATTTTCCAACAAATGAACAAAATCATAATTTTTATTTTGTAAAAAAAACATTTTCATTTCGTCTTTTCATTCCAGCACACGCAACAATACTTTTCCTCTAGACAACCACCTTACTTCCGTATGTAGTAACAAGGATTCGTACATAGCTTGGCATAAATTACTAAATAAGCGACTTTTTAACGGTCTTGATTTTATATAATTAACCATTTTAACACATTGTTCCAGAACTATTTTCAATTCTGATAGAAAATATTTCGTAACAAGATGCAAAAAATAACGGGTAATTATATCCTATATATTTAAACTTTACTGGTAATAAAAAAAGCATTATAATTTTTACTTTATACATTTCTAAAATTTGGCGGCACACAAAAGTGCCGCGGCACAGTGGTTGAGAATCACCGCTATAAACAATAAATGAAATCAAATAACATACTAATTTTATAAAAAAAAGTTATTGGTTCATTATATGTTAGTTAGCCTGAAGAGCTTCTTTATAGAAGAATTGTTATACAACTTTTTACTGATTTGTAAATTTTAGCTTTACTTTTTTTTTAAACCGGACTCGTTAGCATTCAAGGTTTGGATATTATTGTTGTTGCGCTGCATCTGTTGATTCTTTGTTTTTCTTTATTTTTAATTAATGAATATTATTTTTAAATAACTTTTAATTTATTACACATACAGCACGTAGATACGATATTCAACTATAGATAATAATTTCGCAAAACACGTATTCGGCATTATGATAGATTAATCTGAATTGAACATCCAGTTAAACTATGTCGAAACTGTTTCTGTATTTACTTGATTAAGTACTCCATAGATTTGATGAACACGAATATGTGGGCTACAGTAAATAATTGTTTGCAAAGCCCTACGGTCAATAGTCGCAATGAATCACATGGATTTTATTTGCAATTATTTTTTGTATTAATAACAAACGTTCATAGATTGTGAATTATTCTGTTGAAAAAAAAACATTTTAAATGATATACTTATTCGAGTATTTGAATGAACTTGCTGCTTACAAGTTTTACAACCAAACTATTTATCAACAACTAGGTTTATAGGTGTATATTGTGTAAATTGTGTTTAGTCTTGATACTAGTATGAAATGTGGAGTCGTATTCTTGGATTGAAATTCCATAAACAATTACGTAATCCCTCATAAATCGAAATAGAAAATTCAAATTATTTTTGGAATAAGTATCTTTGATTCAGATGTATTTTGTTATACATTCCACGCGCAAAAACATACACTCACTCACTATTCATAATAAATATTTAAATCGTAGTTTCAAATACCTTCGGGGTTTTTCTCTTTTCAATTACATTTAATATTCACTAACTTAAATTAAATTAATACAGAATATTTTACCCTAATTACAAAAAACATTGACAAAACAGATAAAAGTTTTGGTCTACGTAATAGAGAAAGTGTAACTGATGTCACTAAATGTTATTCCATGAAAGAAGCCACATTAAGGATAATAAGGAAAAATTAAGATTCTAATAGAAAAAGTGTAACAGCTAGATCTGTTGAAGATTTTTAAGAAAATTAAGTATATATTTTTCTACAAACCATGGTTGATTCGAAAGATTCAAACAAAGTAATTATTTACATAAGTAAGATATTAAAAGGTGAACTTGAATCAGATGCAGCACAATAACAACAATATCCAGCAAAAATATCCAAACCTTGAATGGTTTTAAAAAAAAAGTAAAGCTAAAACTCACAAATCAATTCTTATAACAATTATTCTATAAAGAAACACTTCAAGCTATCAAATAATGAACGAAAAATAAACTTTTTCTTAATTGAAGCCGTAGTTCAAGTAATAATTACATACATCAATACAATCAGGTATATATTAAATATTATTATAAGATAGAAATGATAAAACTCTTACAATTATGGATGCTTGGAAAAAATTACAATTTTAGATTATGTAAAGCATGTTGGAGTGTAATATACAAAGATTAGGGAAAAAAGCTCAATATCTGTTGGAAAAAAATGTGACCAGATGTAGTTGAAGTTGAGAATTCCGGACTATCATTAAATGATAAATATTCTCAGATATCAGAGTTGATGCTCCCATTGTATGGAGATACAAATTTCGATTATTTTCCTCAGACAGATATTGTAAAACAAATGGCGGACGAAGAACTTGATGAAGAAGATTTAGTTTACATGGTTAATGAAACAAATTATCGTGCCAATGTTCCAGGTGAAGATTAGTTTGAACCAGTTGCGTTCACAGCAAAAGTCATCAGCGTAGGACTTAATTTAGAGCAAATTGGGCAATAATTTACTACAATCCCATTTACTACAATTACCTGCATGTTAAACGAGCTTTCTAATTCTAGCGAGATATTAATAAATGCTTACTCAATTTGAGAAGGACTATAGTTATATAAATATTTACGCAAAAACCAAACACAATTCTTAATTACAGATTTCTGGTAATTTCTCACAGTACTATTAAAAAAATTATCATATCAATCAGGAAGAAAATAGTCTATGAAAGTAATTAAAATATTGGTTAAATATTTATACTTTATATTTGTCATTTTATAAATTTACTATTATTTTCATTTTGCACATTTCAGTTTTTTTTTTCGATTTACTATGTTTTTCGTATCAAAATCCATGACTTCAATTTACGGAGAAAGTTTGAGAAGTTTTAGAAGCGAAAGAATATTTTTTCATCCAATTGATCCAAAATTCTGAATTAATTCTTTTACCTTTATCAAGAATACCCTTTGCATACCAAAACCTTGTATTGCTTTCAAATCTTTTCAAATTGAAAAATTTTAGTAATAAGTTTTCCATATCATACAATAATATAATATCAAAAAACATATTCATATAAAAATAAAACTACAGTAAAAAATAACTGTTACAAAGGCCAATTTAATTTTTTCAAATTGAAGATATTTTGAGTAGATTTAAATTATTGTAATTATTATAGCTACTCAGAGTTAGTTTAATATAATATAAAGTCGATTTGGTTTATTGATTTTTATGCGCTATTCATACAATCATATAATATCAAAAAACATATTCATATAAAAATATATAACTGTTACAAAAACCTATTTCAATCTTTCAAATTAAAGATTTTTTAGTATATTTTGAGTAGATTTAAAATATTGTAATAATTACAGCGGAGTAAGTTTAATATAATATAAAGTCGATTTGGTTTATTGATTTTTATGCGCTATTTTCAAGTGTCTAAAGCTTTTAAATCAGTTCCCTAAACTACCCCTAAAATATCTGAAAAGCATAAATAAAATAACCAACTCAGAAGCCACCGTGTAACCCTGAAGAGACATAAACGTAAATCAATATTTTCAGAATATTAATACAGATAAAATTATGTGTATTCCGAGATTAAAAATGAATTATGATATGTTTCTATTTAAAATCGTTATCAAGCTGGTTTTGCAAGAAGAACATGGAAAATCTGAAGTTCATGAACATTGATCCGTTTGTCACCCCTGTCGAGTTTCTGAAGGTGTTCTTCCCTCACGATGGAGATGAGTTTCTATAGCGGTTCAAAGAACGACTAATTATATAAAGACTGAAACTTCCTCTTGTTCAGAAAAGATTAATTAGCGAAACATTAGCTCTTTTAAATTGGAAATGTTGTACTTTTTCAAGCATATCGATAATATTCATCTTTTAGTATCAAATATATCCGGAACTGCTCAAGAAAGTATATCTAATTGGAAACGCGATAGTATATCAAGCAGCACTGCACGTAACTCGATATATTTGGTATAAAGTTATGGGAATTTGAGGGGAATTAAGACAATAGCTATTCTGTACATCGGAATTGTTGAGAGTTTGCTGTCTTCGGGATAAGTAATGTACTTGTATAAGGTAAGCAATATAACTATTTATTTAGAAATTCAACAATATTCCAATTTAAAGTAAACGACAATCATCAGACAAAATAAGGCCAGAAGTTGTACTGTAACAAGAAAATAATATCAAAGATTATAAATTAATTTATTCAATCAATATATTTTGAAAATATCCATGAAAATGTTAGAAATGTAATGAAATCAGTGGAAGATTTAGAAAACCTTCCTAGCAAATAAATACGAAAATAAAGAAGAATTTGCTGAAAAAAATGTTAACAACTAAATATTTAGTGAAAATTGACTGGTTATTTAATAAAAACATTGTTTATTCAATAAAAACTTTTTGTCCATAATATAACGAAGTAATTTCGTGAAATTTCGTTAATCGATGTTATAATATTTTATAAGTCGTTTATTAATATAATCTAATAATATGAATTGGATTTTAAAATGAATAATAATATTTTTACTAAATACAAATGCAAATATTGATCGATACTTAGAATTAATACTAAAAATTTGATGATTACAGCATTTATATAACCCAGTTTATTGCAATATCTCATTGCAGCAGTACTCGCCAAATTACGTATTGTCCGTAAACCATAAAATTGCTGCGCAATGAAATAACAAAGAGTAATTGGTTTTTCGCCGAATGAAACAAACTGTGACGGGAATATTACATTGTACAAAGTATGAAAGATAAAAACTCTGCTTTCCCTAACTGTTAAGAGTATATCACAATAACATAATAACAGTAACGTAATAAGAGCATTCCATACGTATAAAACTTTATTATATCAGGAGTACAACGCAATTTAAATGACAAAACCGCAAACATCGATGCAATCAACGACCACACAGTAAAATAATTTGAATATTTACTTTTCGTATCGTGTTTTACGTTTAAATTATTTATAAGTACCATCAAGGGATTTACTTTATTTGTAGTAAATAAAAGTGGTGAAAACTAAAAAGTTTTCTGAAAATATTTTTAAATACTAACGTTATTAATTGAAAATGTTACGTGTAAAAGAATCACAGAACTGTGTTATCTACAATATGGAAGTAAATTAATTTATCTTTGTATTTTGAAGTGCAAATTATTGAAGATTTAAGAGCAATATATACACTCTTGTAATTACGATGTACAAAGGCCCTTTAAATCTCATAAAGTGTTGTCAACTACTGGCTGAAGCTTTTCAATTAATTAAATGCACCAATGAAAATCCATCAAGCTGTATTTTATTTTTTTGCAGAGTGAATGATTTTAGCGTGGCACAGTTAAAAATTCAATTTGACAAGGGTTCATGAACACGTGATTAATTGTGAAAATAAGTGGAATACAAACAGCACGTTTATAAATATTATTTTCATAATTTAATTTTTAATAATATATTCGAGTCTTTTTGCCTCGGCCGAATTTAATGGAACAGGAAAATGAAAAATTACTTGCTACATTTGCGATGGACAAAAACAGTACTTACGTAAAATGTACATTATACAGATACAGCGAAAAATATGAGATGTTGGGGGAACGAAGGGTTGCAAATGGTGTTACTATTATTTATTAGCATGAGTTTTCCCTCAGGGAGATGTAATTCAAGCCCGTTCACCGAAAGCTTCTTGCGACGACGAAAGTTATCAATAATTTCGTCTGTTGTGCGTTTTAATGTAGGTTTAAGCACTCCAAACGGCCGCTTCTATTTAATATGTACCAGGAATTAAATTACATTCGAAAGTGAAAAGTATTTTTTTTAGTAATTAGTAATTACGATTAACCGGTAGATAATATAACTATTACATATTTATATTTTTCATTTAAAACAATTATACTATAATAATGCAAATTTACCAGAATATTAGAGTAATTTTTGTATTCTAACATAAATGTTATATATTTATATTTACTTTTATTTTGTACTGCAGTTTCTGTTATATGAGAGTAGTATGAAAAATTTTGAAAACGACACTAGTTTTTGGGATGTAAATGTAATTTTGTTAATAGATTATCTAAAAGAATTATCTTCGAATATTATACAAACCTGTTGAATCAATTGGATAAAAATAATCGTTTTTTTTTTCTTATATTTATAAATATTTTTTCATCATTTACGGTACTATTCCTCCAAACCGTTTGTATCTTATGAAAATGATATATTATATAAATATAAATTATTTACAAAATCTATAAATTTATACCGACAAAAGTGAAATATTTTTGCTAGAGCTGTACTGAGGTGTCCTAATTAGAGCGCCAGATTTAGTTTTTGAATTGTAACGTAATAAATGTAAAATGTAAAAAAACGGTGGATAGTGACTGGAAAATTCCGGTGTTGGCTGTCCGGTGATGATGCAGGCTCTTGAGGAGAGCCGAAGAAAAATAATGAGTTCTTCCACCTAAGAAAAGGAAGTAGCACCTAGGACCTTCCAACATCTATGAAGCTACCCCCTGCAGACGTTGAAGATTGGATAGTAACGGCAGACACCCCGTCGTTTTATAGTACACATTATTTAATCGAAAATATATTATATTTTATTAAAACTATTATATAGGTTGTTGTAAAGTACATATTTTGCGATTATGTATAGTCTGGTTGGTTTGAGTTCAGACATTTTTGTAAATTTAGTTAGCACCAATCAATAAACAATATTTTTATTTTTTTAATCTATTTAAAAATAGTGACAAAAATGTTAATTAATGTTAACATTAAATAAACAGAATTGAACATTAATAAAAAATCAAACTAAAAATAGAATAAATTGTAAATAAAATAACGTAAAAATGATTATTTCCAACATCTACAAATATTTAAACTGTTCCTCGGAATTTCTATCACGCTTGTAATGTACTTTATCTTTCTTATATATTTTCATCTCGTAACTTCATTCACTTTTATAAAGCTTCTTTTATAATCACCTTAAGGTACCTTCTGGCTGCTTAAAGCAATTTGTAATATTTTCTACTTCTTTTTAATCTGACTAGATAGAGTTTTATTATCTTATAGCATATTGTAAGATCATTCTTTATTTTTGTATCCATTTCTGTATTAGATCTGGATTTTCTTACAACAATATTATATTATATTAAAACTATTATATAAGTTGCTGCTTTGAGTTATAGTCTGGTTGCTTTGAGTTCAGATGTAATCTTCAAATTAAAGACTCATTTGAACCACTAAAAAATCCATAAAGTTTATGAACTGCAAAAAATTACCCATTTTAATATAAATATTAACGATAATCATGTGTTCTTATGTTCTGTATCATTCCTTATTTACTAATAATGATTTATTATAGATCATTAAATTAAGCTTTTATTCAAGTTGAAACAGTCATCATCAATTGATGCAACTCTCATATTTTTTTTTATAAAAAAATAAGCGAATTTTATTTAAGACTCGAATCAGTTTTCTCCTTATTTTAAATTGATCTTCAAATTAAGGACTCATTTGACATTATTTCCAATAAAAAATCCATAAAGTTTACAAACTGCAAAACTTTATTTTCAAATCAATATTAACGATAATTACGCGATTTTATTACCAGGAATGTCGTGTATTGGATATAGATTTTCTTACAGGTAGTATGATGCGAATCCTAAGTCTCCATTAGATGATAGTATTGTAATGTCATCTGCAAACGTTGCAGCCCGTTAAGGGCATATATACAGAACATAACAAAATTGGATACAAATTCGTTATTGTATCGAACTTGAAATAATCTTCCTATTAAATATGATTTAATTATTTTAAAATAATTTTATATTAGAGTCTTCTTTAATTTATTCTATTCTTATGTGAAACACTTTGTCAAATACCTGAGATACATCTAACATCGTCTGAGCAGTAACGCTTTTCTTCTAGGTCATTATCTACCATAAAGTATTGACAACGAAATCCAAATTGATGTTTTGGTATTAGTTCGACAATTTTCAGCCTATATATATTTTCATAGGACAGAAATCCCTTGGTCGATAGATTTTTAGCTTAAGTTATGGCCAAGAGATTTAATTAAATAAAATAAAATTTATTATTGTAAGTTTTTGCTATAAACGCTCACGGGGAAGCTGATATTGACGGTAGAAATCAATTATAATTAATAATAAACCCATATCAAATGTCAGGTATCCTCGGGTATTGCTCAATCAATTTTATATAATTAAAAGTTAAGCATCCAATAATTATAATTAAATTTCGTAGAATATATATTACTAATAGTGCAGTAATGTAATTCCCAAATCTGCAAAATACATAATTATAAATACATTTGTATTGACACAATTTGGACCAAAATCTGTCTTCCTAAATAACGAATAGTCCTACATTCTATTTATATATTATTTTAATATAAATACTCTTGTTTCTTAATAAAAATCTCTAAATTTCAATATTTAGTCAATCATTAAAGAAGTTTAATATGATTATGTTATAATAATCTTAAGATTTTCTAAAAAAAAACGTTTTATGTTAAATGTACCACACTATTAGAGAAAATTCTTCGTGCTTCACAGTTGCTGCATAAGATATTTAATATAATCGCCTAGAATGTAAGGAATTCCAAAAGAATTTACCAAATTATTTTCCCCATTTTGAATATCTAAAGAAACACAGACATCACGCTTTATTTTGTATAAAATAAATAGTTTAGATATTTAAAAAAATGTCTATTAATAATATTTGTTAAAAAAATAATGACTATTAGTGTTTCGGTCCTACTAACAATATTCATTAAATAAAATGGTGGAGGTGCCAGGTTTATAATTTAAATAGAAATTTTATATAATAGACAAAATTTTTGCAGTTTTCATAAAAAAAATATATATTATTTAATTTTAACAGACAAACAATAAGATAATAACTAACAATATACATACAATAATAATAAAGCAACAAAAAATATAAGTGTAACAAAGGGCCGAAGGTCTTTTTGCCCTTTTTATATTAATATAATAAATAAAGTTTTTGCTTCCATGTAATTTATTGTTATTGGATACTCTCTCTTTAGCCCAAATTGTGGCCAATAAATTTGTTTAAATAATAATATCCAATATATTTTTAATTTTATATTTATATGAAAACATGTTTATGTTTATACACACAGTTATTCAGATATCAAAAAGACATTTTCAAACTCAATAAAGACCACTAATTAGATATTAATTATAAATATCAATTACACTAAATAGACGCATAATGTAAAATAATAATTAAAAAATTACATTATGTAATATTGATATACATTATACATTATTTAATGTATTTACAGTTAAAAAAAATCTCTTTTTTTGTTATTCTTGCTGAAATTATTATCTATATTAGTTTATAAATATAGTTTATTACACGTGCATTAATTATAAAGTTCGTAGTCGGTGATAAAATAACTTATATTTTGTGAATGAAGGTTATTCGAAGTTCAAATTTAATGTTACCTGTACGATGTACAAGTTTATTGTATCATGTCGCAGATATTTGCTGACAATAAAGAATTTTCCTTGTTGTTTTTCATTCGTCCTTTCATTTCGTCGGGATTATAAATGTGAAATAAGAAAAGGTAAAAATTGCTGAAAATATGACGTCAATCCTTTCGTTTATACCCTTGTACATTGTGTTATGAATGTACTAAATTTTGGAGGGGCGCCCCCAAATATTAATAATGTATACGCTGCAGGGGTGTATCGGGGGAGGGAGGTGGTTAGAACGACGATGTGCGTATACGAAACAAAATGTTGGGAAAACGCTCCGAGCTCAGACTGAGGTCACACAAAAAAGAGCGCGCACACACACACAAAAAAAAAACAATATTCGCGCATAAATCCAACAATACAACAATGCCCAACGAAACAGTTTTCTTCTGCGAAATTCTGATGTATTATTATTTCCACACAACCACTAATGCATTTTTATTTCACAGAAATACTAATAACGGTGGCTTACAGCAGCATATCTAATCGGGACTCTGATTGTGTAAGGATCATAGTATTACTTTTTATTCTCATTTTAGCTCTATATATAGAATAACAGGGAATTATTACTTTCATTTTGTACTATGCAATAATTTGTGTAAAATCATTACTCTTCCAGTACAATTAAATTGAATGTATTGCTGCATTATTTCCTTTTCTGATAAAAAAATATAATTATATTATTGTACAATAATTTTTCATTATTTCAGTTGTTGTCTAAAATTGGATGTGTATCACGAAATTACTTCGTTAAGTGAAACTTCATTTTCGAAGATAAAAATACTATGGACAGAATGAGGAAAATAAATGCTATTTTTTTTCGAACAAAGAAAAGTGTTAGTAAATAAACAGTCAAAAATTAAAATCACATTTTAAAATATTATTATAAAGTTGATTGAGCTTTTCACCTCTTCGTTTAACAATTATATATAAGGAATTATTTCACTTAATCTTCCGCATTCAATAAATTTCTAACATCTTCTTCATCGACATTTTTAAAATCTATTTATTAAGCTATCTGGTAACGTAACATCTAATTTCTTCTTCTTGTACAACTTGTGGCAATATTTTGCACCAAACTTCATTTAAGTATTTCTTAGTGAATTATTGCCAAGAACTGTTTATATTTTCGGACAATAGCGGAATTCGTTATATCGAACATAATTATTTCTGTATATATAAATATTTATTACATTGTATGCTTTCATAAGTTTTGAAATACAATCTAAAAAACATTTAAAAAAAATATTAATAAAATGAAATACTGCATCTCATAATTTAGTTAATTTGTTCACATAACGAAATATCATATATTTGTTACCTTTTTTAATTATTTCATCATAATTAATGGACATAACTATATAATTAAATAATTATGCTAAAAATATTGTATTAAATTTTATCAAAAAAGTTATTTTCTTCTTTTACAACTTGTGGCAATATTTTGCACCAAACTTCATTTAAGTATTTCTCAGTAAATTATTTTCAAGAACTTTTTAAATTTTCGGACAATTGCGAAATTCGTTATATAGAACCTTCGATATCAGAAGTACCGTTCACATAAGTATTTCTGTATATATAAGTATTTAATATATTGTATGCTTTCATAAGATTTGAAATAAAATATAAAAAACATTTTTAAAAAATATTAATTAAATGAAATACTGCATCTCATAATTTAGTTATTTTGTTCACATAACGAAATATCATATATTTATTACCTTTTTTAAATTATTTCATCATAATTAATGGACATAACTGTTTAATTAAATAATTCTTCTAAAGATATTATATTGATTTTTTTTTAAATAGTACAAATTTAAGTATATATTTATTCAACATTTGGGAAATTTCTTAATTTCTTTTTATTTTTCATAAAATAAATTAAAAAAGGTGAATATTAAATTATTAGCTAAATTTGCTTTAAATCTGAATATATTTGAATTGCTATAAGCTATAATAAATAGCAAGTAAACTTTTTAACCCTTGAGAAAACTGTCTAGGCAAATAGGTCCATTACTCTAAATACCGAAAACCTTTTTACTTAACTTCCGCTTTTGCGTTTTGCTTTTTTCGCAACTTCATCCAAACAACGTCCTTTCACTTACGTTTATAGCTGCATACTTTTACTACCAATCATTTTCGCTCTATAAATTTATTGACATTCGTGAAACCGTGCCGCAGGCATGATCTTTCAATTTAAAAGATGATCAATAAAATATATGTTTAAATAATAAATATATAAATCATTTTTTATATATAGTAAAATTGATTAAAAATATTTTAATTTAAAATTTACCACAATCTCAAAACAAAAAATAATTAAACATATTTTTGTCATTTTATTAAAAAGATTTATTTATTTAATGCATATAATTTGTTCTTAAAAATACATTAAGCATATAATATATAGATTACATTCTATTGAAATCACTCAATATTAGATATTTTTCCAAAGTGAACTGAGTACAAGACAATACTAGTAACTTTATATCTATGCAAAGTGAACCTACGTCATTTTTGTATAATATTGATTTTATAATATTCCATAAAAGTTCTTTTCCAACTAAAATTCGCCCACCCATCATTCATAGCAATATATGTGGGAAGTTCGTTCAGAAAATACACTAGTCATTTCCGTTTGAGTTTTTTTTTTCCAAAGAAAAAATTGCTTTGTCATGTTCCGGTTTCAGGTATCAGCGGAAAAGTCATTATACGTGTGGGAATGACTAGGCTGTATTATTACATCGTGCCGCACCTAATACCACGTCTTTAGAATAATTGACACTAAAACTCCGCGGATTACAGTCTAACAAATTCTTCCAGACGACGATCCGCACACCCCCACAGAAATCTGCTGCGATTCATTTTATTAACGCATTAAATCACCGGATAAATATTCGCAGGGGTAGCAAGAATGATTTATGACCAATTTAATTAAAGCCTGATTAATAATCTAATATTACTGCGAACGTAAACCAAATCACGTGAATTGTCTGAAATAAAGGGCGGCTTCCAGCAATAATTCATCAACCATAAATAATAATTGTATTTTCCTTTCTACAAATAGTTCTTGCTTTATAAATTCCCGAATTTTATGTGTTGTTGCTGCAGTCAATTTACATATTTATATGTACTTCTCTACTAAATTAGTTTTTTTTTTACAAACATAGAAAATTAAATCTACGCATTTTTGCTTTCCGTACCAACATTTTATTGGAATTCTAACAAGAAAGTAATTTAACTGGTGTGAAATAAAACTCAAGAAATTCAAGACTGAACTTAAATCAATTATTTATTTTCCATTTTGTCCATCCATGTTTACCCATCCTTGTGTTAATCAATCATCATAACATTAACTTCATATATTTTTTTATAAGCCTTAACTTCTTCTATTTACGGAAATAAAAAGGAAAGTTATATCGAAAATGTTCGCTTTTGCAGTACATGTTAAAATTGATCCTAAACTAATACTAATAAAGGAAATTTTCTTTTAAAATAAACTAAAAGTGACTTATATCTGATATCAAAAGGAAAGTCAAAACATTGAGAGAAGTCCTTCAAAACAAACGTAACGCTATCTATTTGTGAAAACCAAAATTACTTTCAATTTGCTAAAATAAGGATATAAATAAATTCATTCATATGTACATATATTTGAATGAACTCGAAAAAGTTTACACTTTTGTTATGATAATGTTTGTTGGTCAGTAGAGCAAGGTCACAAATTCATAAAAAGTTATTTCGGTTTCGCATAAAAATGTTTTCGATCTATATTTGTCATGTATGCACAAGAATAAATAATCCAGGATTAACATTCTCTAGGATTAGCTTCTTACCTTGCTGTGAATGGCTTTTTTAGTCAGGTATTATTTTACATTAAAAATAAAAAATATATGTTGGGACCGGATCAAAAGCGGGACTGGAGCTAAAGTCTAAGTGCTCGTCCATCGATTTAAGGACTCGTGTGTGTTTGTTATATGCACAAAGTAAAAGGCGAAGTGCTTTCAACAAATTTAATTTTTATCCTCTTTTCCGTTTCTATACCTTGCAAACACGTAAACACTTCTCCGTTAAAGGTAGATATTACACTGCTAATTCAGAAAAATATAATAAATTTGATATTTTTCCAGTAAATGCCCTTAATTAATGGTTAAATCCATTAATTTTTCTGAGAAAGAACGTAAGAGGAAAATTTATATTAATTTAAAAAAACATAATTTTAATATAAATAATCCATTATAATACATCTCTTTATGATGCTAGTATCAATGACTTGCTGTAGCGTCCCTAAGGCCGGTCAACCGGGCGAATGCCCCCGGCAGGTGGGGCCCAGCACCGAGCTACCTTATTTTAATCAACAAAACATTATATATAAGTAATAATAAAATATACAGAGTCCAACATTTTATGCAAGTTTTTATACTCAAGTGTAAGTGTATTTGGGTACCCCAAAATTAATACATTTTTCTACAAAATATGTTTTGAGCCCTACCATACACAATTTTTCTAGAGGTCCCAACGATACTTAACTCGCTACTGATTATACATACATGTTAACAGTCGCCAAGGCTGTAAATATGAAAAGGTAAATGCGACACTCGGAGAGAGTGTGGGAAAAATTCTATAAAGCCTATTAAAAAAAATCCGATAAACCACTTGTTGAAATAAGCGACACAACAAACGATCCTAAAATAAATAGCAAACGAATATCATTGTACGAAAAGAAATAAATTTTAAATTTGAAACCCTAAAACCAATTTTTCGACAACAGTTTCCTATTTGAAGTGCTTGTAAAACTTTAGAATTGTTTGTTTTGTGAAAAATATAATATTACTATATGATTTAATAAAAATGTAATTAGTTAACCATTTTTATTTCGAAAGAGAAGATTCTTGAGTTAATGACCCTAAAATTAACTTTCATCAAGATTGTTGTTTACAAATAGTAGAAACAGGTATAATTTGAATTCAGGAGAGATTCAAGCAAGTAGGGAAATAAAATTATTAATTTGGATTCCTATATTATATAGGAACATGAATAAAATAACAAAGTAAGAAAATGTTGTATGTATTTGCAATGGAAAGATTAACGGAAATTGTCTCTACGAAGAAATAAAAGTAATTCAGTATATATCAACAACACTTTCTTCATTTAAAAAACTTTTAAGTTGGTTGACCAAACACAGAATTACAGGATTTAAAAATTGCTCTGACAGAGTCTAATATTAATGATACATCTATTGATATCGTCAAGGAAGCGGTCTACCTTATGGTTCATGACTTATGATTTTTATAATTTAATTTATTTTAAATAAATAATTAAAACATGTAAATTCTAATTTGAGGACCCCGTCCTGTGTGAAAGAATCTGTTCTTTATTAAAATAACTTAAAATAATACCAAACAAGAAATGTATTTCCAAATTTAAAGTTTGAACGAAGGTTTCCAAAGCTATTTAAGATCCACCATGGCACAAGGAAGACTATCCAACCAAACGTTGCTTTCCATAGAAAATAATAATAATATCAACATTTTTTAATCACATTAAGTGTGGCTATCGACCTTAGTCTTTCCGCACATAGAAAATAAATTATAAGACAATTTTAATTTAAGTATGGCGGAAAAACTTAGGTCCATAGCCCTTTGGTCATATTTATATGTGATTAATAAATGTTGTTATTATATATAAATTTAAGTGAAATTATAGATAAATTTGCTAAAATTAAAGCATTGTTTTTGTTCATTTTTTTATTTATTTATTTGTGGCCTTAAAATCCAAAGCGCAGTATTTATGAAATACACACTTTCTATGATTTTTATGTGAAATATTGTCTTCTCCATATACGAGGAAGCAAAACATCACACAAACTAATACATAAGCAGTCAGATGATGTTTGTGCCAGTTGGATTGATCGGATTGTATCGCTTATTATTGACTATGTCATATGATTGTATATAAATTGTAAACTAATTTTAACCACAATATTTAGGCGAGTGTTACTCCGCTCGATTTAAATCTTAACGCACCAACATATATAATAAATGTATAACGAATTACAAAATTAAAGTAAATTTGAAAATTATTCACAAAGGATCTGAATTACTTTTTATCTCTTATCTCTATATCCTTGCGCTAAAACTTTTGTGAATTAAAGCTAGTAAAAAAAATAACCCGTCAAGGCCTGCGGAGTTTAACTGAGCTTTAATCACGACTAGACTTTTGCCATGGGATTTGGATAAAAGCTATTTCAAAAGTCTCAAATTGTTAGACATCATATTTTAGTACTCAACTGAAAACAAAATATATTATATTTGATACAAAGTAAAAATATTAAACATAAAATCTATAAAACAAAGTACCTATAACTATTTTGTTATAGATATATAAATAGCACTTCCTGTATAAAGAGAAAATCAATATTCTATATTCAATGATGTAAAAAATAAATAGTAAGAATTAAGATTCGGTATTTTTTTCAACTTTATTTATTTTATCTTTAAAATTCTTAAGATTTTTGAACTGCAAATCCAATAATTGTAGAGATTTATTAGTATTTGTACAATTCTTAACCTAAGAGATCAACAGAAAAATAATCCACATTTATGATGACGTTACCCCACCTGATTTGAAAGGGATAAAATCATAGAATAATATGGATAGTCTTCGCGAAGAATGCATAAAGATTAAGGGGTTATCGTTATCTTATTATCAGCAACTTATTAACTATATACGTATCTTTGAATACTGATTCAAGTATATTTTCGTGGACTATAAACATAAGTTAAAGAAATTATAAGGGAGTTCTTGAAGGTTATCGTGGGGAGTAAGTAAGATAGATGATAACGGCCCCTCCCGGACTTGTTTAAAGTATATCTAAAATTTTGCTGAAACCATTCCTAAACTTCGAGGAATTTCCGGTCAAAATAATAGTCCAATTAATTTAAAAATTGAGAAAACTAGAACGAATCTGGGCAATAAGTAACCTATCCTTTTACTCAAAAGCATTACATAACAAGAATTAAACTTTTCAAAAGGCACCTTACAGTGAATGATCTGCTAATCCAGCATACAAAATCCATGATCTCAAAACTCCAGAAGTCAAAACATTTTAAGCAAAGTGTCAACCATAAACCTGTACTTAATGAGTTATTGCTACAAAGGATCTACAAATATGTAATTAATTATATTAAATTTCATCATGACCAAGAGTTTGCCAGCAGTACCATAAATTGACTTTTAATTATCTGCATATTTTGTACCATACATAAAACTTTACAAAAAAAACTAAAACTATTACCACTTTTCGAATAAATAATTTAACTTTAAAACTAAATCTAGCGATCTTATTGGAACTCCCGGTATAAATTTAAAAATATATTCATTCCAAAAATATTCAAATTAGATGATACAAAACTTGCATACATACAGAAAGATATTTTTAGAAGGATTGTTTTCTTAAACTGTTTTGTATACTAATTTCATAAAGTATAAAATATTTTATTTTACTTATTTTATATGTCCGCAGTTGTAGAAATGTAATAATATAAGCGCAAAATATATTAATTAATCCATACTGTTATATATTTATTTAGCATTAATTAAAATCGTTCTAAACTATATCTAATAAGTTTCGATACACTACACAATAAGTCAAGTTACTCAGTTTGCCGCTGACGTATAATACTGTATATGTTATTGATCACTAGGTTCGCACTGCTTGTGACTAGTAACTTAAATTCTTTGACGAGTTAATCGTTCTACTTTCAAATTACTTCTCTACTAAAGTTTCCTCGTTAGATTTACATCACTGTCTCTTATGGCACTACATATAAAATAAAAATATAAAACAGAATTAATGAGACTTAGTTTTACTTTAACATAATTTTATTTAATTCAAATAAATTATTACTGATTTACAATATTTAAATTTTGTATCTTACATAAAGAAAAATTTTCAATTAAATGAAGCTTTTAATAATGAATGTATCTGTATATTATAGAAAATAACATGCCTATAAAATTGACTTCACTGAGCGTACAAGGATATGTTTTCGGTATACAATGGAAAACACTTAGGAATAGTGCTGGAATCATCATCACGCAGTTCAACGATCCAGATAATATTTGCGGGAATCCACTTTTATCAGTGTTTCTCGAGTTTTTTAATGCGCGACCCAACATATTTGTTTGTAGTTGCATCACAAATATATAACGTAGACCCGAGCGCATATTTAAGGTCAGCAAATCCGTAAATGAGTGCAGTGAGATGTAAACAAATGTTGAGGTCGTTCATAATATTAGTCGTTTTGTAATGTTCGACTTGGGTTATTGTTACTTAATATTGTTACATAATTGTACCATGATATTACAACAAAATTGTTAAGAGATTTTCACCAGTTCTTCGTTTTTACACAGGTAACAGCGTCATTTCTTGACCCATAAGTTGAGAAGTGCGACTTATAGCCAAAAGGTTAGAGTCGCCCTCTCCCAATCTGTAACGGGTTCCAACCCTTTGGGCCAAAAAAAAGTCGAAGTTTGCAATAGCAGAGGTAAGGATAGCAGCAGACACACAGAGAAAGAGAATAGTGGAATTGTAACACATCATGCGAACTATTATAAAAATATAAGTTTAGAAACGCTGATATACCTTTTTTCACATTTTTTTTCGATCCAATTGATCCAACAGGTTTGTATAATTCTTTTTCCTTTCTCAAGATAATCTCTTAACAAAATTCCCTTTGCATCCCGAAAACTGATTCCTTAACTTTCTGTCGCTTTCAAAACTTTTCAAACTTCCTTTGTATGTGATAATATACTTTAATTAAATAGTTCTTAAACAATAAAAATAATATTACAATTACCTTAGTATCTTTGGCGTAATAAAGTTTTCGCCCTTTGAGCTTAAAATATCGTCTCCTCCATCGTTGAAAGGACCAAGTTTGTTTCAGGAGGAATCCTTCCTTGAGAGAAGCCTAGAAATAAAATATATTAAAAAAATTATAATAAAATTACGTAATATAATTATATTTCTTGAATATATTATTATCATTATTATAGTTTTGTAATAAAAGTGAAAACTTACAGTTATTATAGGATTCTATTTTTTAAAGTCTTTGAACTACATACAGGGTGGCCCAATAAACTGAAACCCACTTATAACTGGTATAACTTTCGAACCGCTGGTTTCCTAATGATAGATGATTTTATTATTTACATGCTTTCGCATAGCATTTACGCTTTTTTTTTTAAAAACAAAATTATGCCTAAAGGAATTCAAACGTAATAGTGTGATAGCGCCGGAAACCAAAAGTGGCTATTGTTAGAATCCTCGAACATCTTAATGTAAAAAAATCATTTGTGTGGGATGGTGCGATGGTGGGAAAAAAACTGCATCATCAGAAGTAGTTCGGAAAGTTACGACTCGAATTGAACGATATCTGCGACGCAGTGGAAAATTGAATGGCTGCTCATATCGACAACCATGTAACGAATACTGACAAACGAACTCATAGTGAATCCTTACAAGTTCCATAAAGGACAAGATTTCACCGATGTTAAAAAAAACTGGGCTCAATAGACCGAATGAGCTGTTGCGCTTGCACGAACGCGGCCAATTGCCGAATATCGTCTTCTCTGATGAGAAAAAATTCCAATTGAGCAATTCGTATACAAACAAAACGGTCGAGTTTATTTAACAGAGAGGTCAAACGCAAAAAAAAGGGTTTTGGAAATTGCTCTGAAGCCATAGGCATGTATCTGCAGCGTCACACAAAGCACGCGCTAACCAACAATGACCGAGAGACAACGTCCACACTTCATTTCGACAGCACAGTGGCCTCCACGGTCACTAGATGCAAACCCTCTCGACGTCTTGCCTCATAGGCTTTTCTGGCGAGCGCTAAAAAATACCAGAGTGTTGATGTGCTCAAAAAGGCCCTTCTTCATGAATGAATGAAGATTCCGCAAATTTACATTTATGCAGCGTACGTCTCGTTTGTCGACCTAATCAAAGCTAAAGTCGGCGATATCGAAAATTCGAAATGAATTCAAAAATTTAATTATTTTCGATTTTTTTTTCTTTTGGTTCAATAAAATTCAATTTTAAATAAAAAAGCGTTCTTAAAAGTTGCAGTTCAATTGGGCCACCCAGTATAATAGGAGAAACGTAAATGCATAGCAAAAGATTGCGGAAAGGTAATAGCCAAAGGTTAGTCGGTTGACATTATTCCAATGCATTTTTCTAATTGTCGATAAAAGAATACACTTATTCTTAACTATCATAAATGTAAATTACATTTTGCTGTCACATCCCTTTGCTGTTATACCTTTTCCATATATTATTTTTATACGAATTAAAATAAATTGTACGATATAATCAATTTTACACCAAAGACCACCAAATAAACATTTACCTTTGCCTCCGGATTTAAACTTCGACATAATTAATGTGACTCTACAAGAAGATTTTCCCTTCCATGATTTTCTATGAAATATTTCCGCCACTGATTTGATATATGAACATCTTTTCAATAATGCAATTATGATAACGCAAGCGGTAAATTCATATACACTTGGTAGGCAACCAAATTTACTTCAACCACCTGCTGATGATATATCTTTCACAGAGAATCAATATTAACATGTTGTTTTATTCCTTATAAATAAATGAAGTGCACGTAAAGATTGAACGATCTACCATGGGCGGTGGTAGTATTAAATAAATAGCACATTAAAATGCTATTCAGAAGCAAGAAAAAGCTATAAAATTGTTTATTCTCGGCTTCCGAGTTAAATATACTTAGTTAGTTTTAATTGCATATACATGCTTCTTAAACAAAAAAGATAGCAAGCAAATGGTGATTGAATACAGAAAGAAGGAAATGGAAAATTAAGCAAATTAGGCCACGCCTTTCATCGACAGATTACATTACAAAATAAATAATAATAATAGGTGTATTTAATAATGTGCACCTGCATGCAATGATACAGTCTTGACGACTATAAACAACAACAACAACAACAACAGCAGCCAGGCAAATAAAACAAATGTAGCCAAAAAGAGATATGCACTTTATTCAACAAGTCATTAACAGAAAAATGTTTTTTAACAAAAAGTTATTGCTCTATCATGTTTACTTTATTGGTTTTATAGGTATTTCCTTTATGTTTTAACTTATAATTATTTATATTTGTTTATATATAATATATTGTATACTTTTGTTTGGCTTCACACAACAGACATACCGAACATTTGATTTCTTTATTCGTCGATAACCGTCTGTGGTAGGATTTGGCCGGCTCCGGTTCATCTTCGCTCTCCGACGATTCCTCCTCGACCGGAGAAATTGTCCCCAAAATCCTATCACTACTCTTGCCGCCCGACGCCATGCCTCTACAGCAGCGACATTTTTAATTCCTCGCCCCCTCTAGGCTCACGCTTTCGCAGCCCGGTTTTCGGACCGACCGCCGCCACCACCACCATCGGGACTCAGCTCCACCGCCCCCGCACCATGACCGCTTTATTTATAAACACGCTGCATGCATGCACTTTCACGGTTTACCGACAGATGGAACCGCAGTCATTTATCTTTTTGGCCGTCTTTTCACACAACTTTTTATCTTGAATCTATTTCTGATCAGAACTTTTAAAATATCTTAATTTCCGCGAGCACAGAAATAATCGGTATAACCTACTTACACGGAAATATCCAGCAAACCTACTCCCTAACTAAAACAATTATCGCAATTCTATGAAACTATGATTAGTATATCGTTTCACCTTTTGTCAATAAACGTAGTTCGACAAAACTCCAACTTTTATATTGTATATAGAGCAAAAAGGGTAGTCTGGGCTCTATACAAATTTTATATGGAAGCCCTCCAAAATAATATATTAAAACACTATAGGATGTCATGGCCCGAGGCCCTAAATACGTGCCTCATTGCCTAAAAGTGTAGTCTACCACTGAGGGCATTGACCTAAGCTATTTATATTTATATATTTTCCGTGATATTGAACTTTGCTAACATATTTAATGCATTAAAAAAAAGATAATAAAAGTGTAATAAAGGAATTATTGTTATTTTCAATTAGTAGAACATAGTTTTATTAACAATTGGCAGCGTATTTCTAATGTAATTTATTTTTTCTTAATTTGGTTACAGTTTAAATTGGCATTATTCCAGTATAAAATTATGTACATCTGTTATAAAATTCATTATTTTAGTAGTTCAACTGCGTGGCTAAATATAACTGTCATTGTGATGACCAGATATTAAAAAAAAGTGTTAATTGATTAATATCTCAATAAATAAAGAGATCCTGTAACGTGATTAATTGTAAATGAAAATCGGGTAATAAGTAGTTAAATTCGTATTGCGTTCTATGAAAACTTAAATCTAATTCGTTATCCAAATCTAGTACCAATCACACAATCAAACTGATATAATACCACTTTTAATCACACTATAGTGACTATATTTTAGTATCTTTCAGAAATAGTT
The DNA here is from genome assembly GCA_963457615.1 of Nicrophorus investigator. Lineage (NCBI taxonomy): Eukaryota > Metazoa > Arthropoda > Insecta > Coleoptera > Silphidae > Nicrophorus > Nicrophorus investigator. The sequence continues at coordinate 16,954,942 of OY735140.1, read as the reverse complement.
CTTCAACATCTTGATAGTTTATATCTTTATATTTTTCTCCACTGAAAGATTAATTTCCACAACTAAAGAAATTTCCACAACGTATTGTTTTTATTTCCATGCTTGAAAAAAAAACATTTTTTATCATTTTATGATTTTTTTTATCGTTTTAAAATTTCGGATAACTTGGTCAAAATACAATAAAATTTATATTTATACTTTTTACTACTTTAAAATTTCTAAAATGCTAAACATCTAAGTTTTACGGGATTATAAAATTAAAAGTATAATTTTTTTTAAGTTGGGAAAATAAAATTAAAAGTATGATTTTTTTTTAAGTTGCGAGCAAGATTTATTTCCGGTTATAATATTCATAAATCTGTAAACATGCAGAATTACTGTATCTCTATTATTTTTTTACAAATATGTAAAATAATATATAGTTTATAATATATATGTTTCCATTTGTTAAATTAAATACTATGTAATTTATACATTCAAAAACGTTTAAGTAACTAGTTTTCGAACTCGTATATCAAAGCAAGTATGCGAGACGATTACCCAATTGTCCCGAACGATTTGTATTGCAAGATCTCGCTCGTTTATCAAAATATGATAATTATCTATTGTGATCTATTGTATAATTAATATGTTTATTCGTTAGGAATACAACATTCTTCTTAATTATTGGAACCCATGTGTTGCGTATCCCTGGGATATACAAACGGATTCCAAGAATGTGACTATTATATCAACACACAAACGGAAGCCTCTTTAGTCGTAAATATTTAGGTCTACCATAAAACATAGATAAAGAAATCATTTGTACACCTACATAGTCAAAACTCATTTCCCTTCCTCACTTATCCCCTTTTTGAAAAGCATAGATTTTAGTATAATATAATTTAGTCTCAGTTGGATGGCAAAGAGAAGAACATAGTCTTAGTTCGTGGGTCAAGTGAAAAACATACTTCCTAATTATTAACTGAAGAGACGAATTTAGTTGATAAACCATGAGATCAAGACTTGATTTCTCAATAAAAGCACTAGTTTAAACAATAAAACTACTTACCCTACTACTAAGACTCCACAACGGCGTTAACTATGAGATAATCCACAGTGTTAATATTTTTTTTTATCCCGGGACACAACAGTATTATTATAATCAAAGACGAAGTTACTCGCAATCCAATATACCACTGCATATACGGATAATACTTTTAGTTTCCCATTTTAATATTTGGGAAATACAATATAGATATTATTTAATATGAAATAAGGCATACATATTTTTAAACCTTTTTCAGCAACATTCGAAGGTAGTTCCAATGTTAAAAAAAATCATGTTTTTATCAATGAGACCAGTCCTGCAAAGATTTTGCCTAAGAAAATTATATAATACAAATATAATTGTATTATCATAGAATTTGATTATTTCATCCTTAAATGTACATAAAAAATATACTTTTCACATATAAATAATATAAAAAAATTCAGTCTGTAAAACACATTCATAGTTCTAAAAAAGGCGAAATATGCATTAGTGATATTGAAGTGAAAATAATAAAATATGTAAGCTTTTAAAATTATTGTTATAATCTACTGTTAAAACATTTAATTATTTTTTACAAACAGGTATAAATAGAAAAAATATTTGCACTTAAAAATTATATGTTAAAAATATCCTTTTATTATCAATAATTATTATATTAGAAAACAATAAATTAACATAATTTACATTTTATCTTATGTCATAAGTTTTATTACAAACAAATCAAATATCACGTTTTTATTAACTATTACAGTTTTTAACAATTTAATATTACTTCAGTAATCTAAAAAAAATCCTGAATATAAAAATAAGATTGACATGTTCTAGGAACAAAAAATAACTTCTTTTAAATATATAAAACAAATATCAAGAAAAGTATATCATTAAGTAGTATGATTAGTCATTGAAATGTTGTTCCAAACAACTATCACAAATTTCTGTTGCATTGTTATCAAGCAGCCTGTCACAAACTCTGCATGCAAACAAATTTTCCACTATAGCATCAGTCTCTTTTTGAACTTGTTCATCATATTGCTTACTGGTTCGATTCAAATATTCTTCCAACTCCTCTTGAACTTCATCCAATACTTTTAAGAGTTCAGCTTCATCAAATTCATCGTCATTCCAGATATCTGACAATATTAAGTCCTTGATGTCACTATAACCTCTATCAATTAATTCCTTCTGATTTATATTTCTATGTGAATCAAGAAGTTGATTTCGGATGTCTTTAATTCTATTGTGGAACTTCTTTCGCAATTCACCCTTAATTTCATTAACAGTGCTCCCTTTCTTAATTAATCTTTGTCTTCCAGTATTATTCAATTTATGTAACTGAGCCATAATTAGACGTTATTAAATCTAAAATTAAACACTTATACAATTTGAACAAATTGCAACGGTCGCGTTTTAACCAATGAAGATAAAAGCACAATAAAAAAATATGTACAAAACGAAAATGACAGAAAATATTTAAATCAACCCACCTGAAGTTGTTTCATTACAATAAAACAATAATTGCTTAAAATTATTGAATTTAGTTATATGGTTAATAATGAACATACTATACAATCAATTAACTATAATTAGTGTTATAATAATAGATAAAATAGCATCAATTATACTAATTCTTCAGCAATTCATGATTTGTTGTCATAGGTTGGTACAGGTTGGTATTTCTGATATTGAATATGGCGGAATTATTATCTTCTAGTTACTATTTTGGCGTCACGGTTTACTTTTCATAAATATTTACGATTTACAAATCAGAAACGTGTTAGTTATAATTAGTTTCTACAACATACAAATGTTTTGTGTTATTTATAATATTGTTAAGCGAAAAAAATACTAATAAGTAATAGTACATAAGTAAACATGAGTTTTTCAAGTGATGAAGTCAATTTTTTAGTTTACAGATACTTGCAAGAGTCAGGTAAATTATTTATTTTTAAATAAATGCAAAAAAATGTAATTTTGAAAATATTTTAGGTTTTCAACATTCTGCATACACATTTGGTATAGAATCTCACATATCTCAATCCAACATAAATGGAGCTCTCGTACCACCCGCAGCTTTACTTAATATATTGCAGAAAGGACTTCAATATATTGAGGCAGAAATTAGTTTAGCTGAAGATGGTACTGAGCAAAAACTTGTAGAGAGCTTAAGTTTAATTGATGCTGTAATGCCAGATGTTGTGGCAAGTAGACAAAACCAACAGAATCAGCAAAAGCAGGCTATTAGAACAGAAATCACTGATACAAATGGAGAAGAAGCTGTTGTTTCAACAAAGAATGAAAATATGGAAGTGGATAATTCCATTGAAATACCATCTTCAAAGGCCACAGTTTTAAGGGGTCATGAATCAGAAGTCTTTATTTGTGCTTGGAATCCTACTACAGATTTACTAGCAAGTGGTTCTGGTGATAGCACTGCAAGAATTTGGGATATGTCAGATAATAATGCAACTCCAAACCAATTGGTACTACGGCATTGTATTCAGAAGGGAGGAACTGAAGTGCCTAGTAACAAGGATGTTACATCTTTGGATTGGAATGTATGGTATAAGAATATATGTATTTATTCATTTCTTTTCACGGTTTCTTTGTAGTGTGATGGAACATTATTGGCAACAGGCAGTTACGATGGGTATGCCAGAATTTGGACAACCGATGGTCATTTAGCAAGCACACTAGGTCAACATAAAGGTCCTATTTTTGCATTAAAATGGAATAAAAGGGGAAACTATATTTTATCCGCTGGTGTATGTTCATTTTATTTTTGCAAAAACATGCAGATTTTAAGACTATGTTTTTAGGTTGATAAAACTACTATAATCTGGGATGCTGCAAGTGGACAATGTACACAACAGTTTAGTTTTCATTCTGCTCCAGCTTTGGATGTTGACTGGCAAACAAATACATCATTTGCTAGTTGTTCTACAGATCAGTGTATTCATGTTTGTAAATTGACAGTAGATAAACCTATCAAGTCCTTCCAGGGTCATACTGTAAGTATATTTAAATCTTAATAATTTTAATTTACTAATATTTCTTGTTTTAGAACGAGGTAAATGCAATTAAATGGGATCCCCAAGGAATACTATTGGCCTCTTGCTCAGATGACATGACTTTAAAAATTTGGTCCATGAAGCAAGATAATTGTGTGCATGATTTGCAAGCTCATGCAAAAGAAATTTACACAATCAAGTGGTCTCCCACAGGTCCAGGTACACAGAACCCCAATATGAACTTGATATTGGCATCAGCCAGTTTTGATTCAACAGTACGTCTGTGGGACGTGGAACGAGGCGCATGCATACATACTTTGCTTAAGCATACAGAACCAGTATATTCTGTTGCTTTTAGTCCAGACGGCAAATTTTTAGCAAGTGGAAGTTTCGATAAATGTGTGCACATCTGGTCCACACAAAGTGGTCAGTTAGTGCACAGTTACAAAGGTACTGGAGGAATATTTGAGGTGTGTTGGAATAGTAGGGGTGACAAAGTTGGTGCAAGTGCTTCAGATGGTAGTGTGTTTGTTCTTGATTTGCGTAAATTATAAATTCATGCTATTGGTTCCATTCATATGATAGCGTATTAAGATTAAATAAAGATATATTATAAGGTAACTACAATGCAATAGATTAGTTTCATTTATTTTTCAAGACTGTTTTATTTTTAAATAGTATCCACAAGAAAGCAATTCGATGTTAGGCATAATATTGACAAAGTCTACAATAAATAGAAACAACAAATGTATTCACATTTTTCTATTATAGATATAAAAGCATCATGTGATTTAAGAATTGCAGGATTTTATTATAGACATAACATAATTACAAAATTATCACAATTAAATAGAAATGGCCTTATTTTTATGTTATAAAAACATAAATAATATCTTTACGACAATAGTTACTTAACATAAATAAATAAATTACAAAGCAATTGATCGTTATAAGCAGTTTCATTATGAACATCAATAATGTCCTGCATGAGCTGATGCTGAAGCAGAAGCACTGGCATAGCCTAAAAAGAAAAAAATATTAATTTAAAAGAAATTTCTATACTTCATCATCATCAGCTTACCTCCTGAACCAGATCCGGCATGTGCTCCAGCATTGGCATTGGCTGAACTAGTAGCAAAACTTCCAGAGAATGCATTAGCAAAGTTTCCTCCATGAGAATTGCCCTTAACGCCTGCATTTGCTCCAGCGTTTGCTGTAGAATCAAGTCCAAAATGACCATTTCCAAAGGTTCCTCCATGACCACCTTTCACGCCTGCATTTGCTCCAGCGTTTGCTGTAGAATCATGTCCAAAATGACCTAATCCTTGACCATTCCCAAAGGTTCCTCCATGACCACCTTTAACGCCTACATTTGCTCCAGCGTTTGCTGTAGAATCATGTCCAAAATGACCTAATCCTTGACCATTCCCAAAGGTTCCTCCATGACCACCGTTAACTCCAGAATATGAACCACTATTAGCATTAGAACCATGACCAAAATGGCCTAATCCGCCTTCTCCACTATTATCTTTATCAATGAAAACAAAGTCTCCATTTCCATAAGATATTGGTTTTTTGTCATCTAGTTTTTCTATAATTACAGTGTGTCCACCTGCATTATTTCCATATGATCCAGACCCACTTCCTCCGCCTGCATTATTTCCATATGATCCAGATCCACTTGCTCCACCGACATTATGTCCATATGATCCACTTCCTGTCTGACATCCACTCGAAGAACAACCAGTGGGTCCGCATTTATCACCGGTGCATCCATTCTGAAATCCGGCATTAGACGAAGAAGATGATCCGCTACCAGGGTAGACAAATGATCCGTCGCTTGGAGAACCTGTTTTACAATTTCCACCTGCGCAACCAGCTCCACTAATACCAGAATTACAATTTGGGCCACTACATTCCTTGCTACCTCCATAACCAGGTGCTCCTAATTCTGTTGACGGTATATTAATACCTTGATATCCTGAGCCACTGGAACCTGAATGACCTCCAGAAATACTTGGGCCTGATGGTGTACCACAGCTTCCTCCCTTGCAACCTGTGGTTGGAAAACCTTCTGGAATACCGCTAGGGGCTGGGCCATAGCTAGATTGTCCTGATTTATTATCGGAACTCGAACATCCTCCGGCAGTTGTGCAATCACCAGATGGTTTAGTCGGAATTGGACCGACAATCAATTGACCAGTTGGGGCACATCCTGGTGTACCAGGCGAACAACTTTGAGAGCTTTGTGGTTGATTGCAATTAAGACCACCCGCACATGTTTTACTTGGACCAACTAGTACTCCCGGAACGGGTACTACAGGTTTACTATCATGAATGCTTCCTTGAGGACCAGGGAATGAACCACTGAAATGTATTCCAGGAGAAGAAGGTTTTCCGGGTTCAATTGTTGGATGAATATTTCCTTGAGATCCTCCACTAACAGCTCCTGCACTTGCTGCAGCATTTGCGTTTGCTCCTGATGATACGTATGCACCCGTATTATAAGATGGTTTGTAAGAACCGGAGCTACAGCCAGGGCCTGCATTATTTAATCCACATGGAGAAGATCCTGAACCAGTAGGTTTGCTGCTATGTATACTACCTTGTGGTCCTGGCAAATTATAAGTACCTCCGGTCACAGGTGGTAAGGAACCCGTGTTAGCATGTGCTCCAGAAGCACCATTAGAACCTGAGCTAATGGATGGTTTATTGCCTTCTTGGTAAATACCAGAATTGCAACCTGGTCCTGCGTTATTCAATCCACAGGGAGAAGATCCAGAACCAGATGGTTTGCTACTGTGTATACTGCCTTGTGGTCCAGGCAAATTATAAGTACCTCCGGTTACAGGAGTCAAGGAACCCGCGTCAGCATGTGCTCCAGAAGCACTATTAGAACTTGAGCTAATGGATGGTTTATTACCATGTTGGTAAATACCAGAATTGCAACCTGGTCCTGCGTTATTCAATCCACATGAAGAAGATCCTGAACCAGCTGGTTTGCTACTATGTATACTGCCTTGTGGTCCTGGCAAATTGTAAGTACCACCGGTCACAGGTGGTAACGAGCTTCCAGATCCTGAACTACCATGTGATCCTGCATTGTATGAGGGTTGGTAGTTTACTACCGAACTAGGTAAACCGGTGTTGTGTTGTGCTGGGTGCGATGGTACGGCTGAAGCGGGTTTACTACTATGAATACTTCCTTGTGGGCCTGGGAAATTGTAAGTATTACTGGAGGTACCAGTTACTGCTGGCAGAGAACTTGAAGGTTGTTTACTCTGTGGAAAAGTTGATGGACTTTTGTGATTATAGGCACCTGCTGCGGCTGCTGCTGAAGCAGTTGCTGCTGCATTGCTGTGTACCGCTGATGATGGTATACTGCTATGTATACTTCCTTGGGGTCCCGGGAAATGATATGTATTTGCTGATGTACCTGTTACGGCGGGTAAACCTTCTTCAGGAACTTTGTGAGATCCGACGGCCGGGGCAGGTTTACTGTCGTAAATGCTACCTTGGGGGAATACACCGACCAATGATCCAGTTCCATGATTGTATGCAGCATTGTTTTGAGTTCCAGTTGTAACGCTACTAGAACCATGAGCACCACCGGCATGTCCAGGTAAGGATCCACAGGACGATCCGCTACATCCATTGGAAACTGGTTTATATCCTCCAGTACTATGACTTCCAGAACCACTAACATGTTTACTGTCATAGATACTTCCAGTTGGACCAGTGAATGATCCAGTATCAACACCGGTATGTCCAGGTATGGATCCACAGGATGATCCGCTACATCCATTGGAAGCTGGTTTATATGCTCCGTCAGAACTATAACTTCCAGAACCAATTGCTGGTTTACTGTCATAGATACTTCCAGATGGTCCAGGGAATGATCCTGTATATTTTACGCTAGAACCAGTTCCACATGACGTTCCAGAGCATCCGCTTTCAAGTGACCCAGAATTGGCATTGCTTCCTGCTCCAGCCAAACCATTATTTCCATAACTTCCTCCTTTAATACCCGATCCGCATGATCCACCAATACATCCGCTTCCAGAAGCTCCTACATTGGCATTGCTCCCTGCTCCAGCCAAACCATTATTTCCATAACTTCCTCCTTTAATACCCGATCCGCATGATCCACCAATACATCCGCTTCCAGAAGCTCCTACATTGGCATTGCTCCCTGCTCCAGCCAAACCATTATTTCCATAACTTCCTCCTTTAATACCCGATCCGCATGATCCTCCTAAACATCCGCTTCCAGAAGCTCCTGCATTGGCATTGCTTTCTGCTCCAGCCAAAGCATTATTTCCATAACTTCCGCCTTTAATACCCGATCCGCAAGATCCACCCAAACATCCGTTTCCAGAAAGACCTCCTGCTCCAGCTGAAGCACCGGATAGAGCAGCTGCTTTATTTTCGTAGTTTCCTCCTTTAACAGCTGATCCACATAATCCACCCAAACATCCGTTGGTATCTGCTCCAGAAGATGCTCCGGAATTGGCGCCGGCATTGTTACCACAAGTTGCGCATCCACCTAAAGTACCAGAATGTGCACCAGCAGATGCTCCAGCATTCGCAAAACTGCCACCATTATTGAGGAGACCTTTAGCAATTTCATTTAAACCTTCTACTCCGCTTCCATAGCTGGAGAATGACGAAGAACCTGAACTACTGTAAGCTACACAACAAAAAAATATTTTTGTATTATATTGTAAAACGCAAAAAAAAATATTGAATTCTTACATGACGACGCAGATTGACTGAAGCTGGATGATCCATGAATTCCATGTCCATGTTGAAGAGCTGCAATTAAAAATTAAATTTAAAAACCGTACTTAATAAAATAATATGTATAATAAAGATTCTCACATGAATGCGTATATAATAATAGCAGGTAACAGCAACTAATAATTTTGTATTCCATGGTCATCCAATGCAAAAGTATTGGTACTAATATAAGCACTCTGTAGAATGTTTGCGAGGAACTGATCTGAAACCGGTACCACCTTCTATTTATATGAATCTCCTATAAGTGGAGACATTCAAATAAGAAGAAATCCACCGTTTGTACCACCACTCCTCTAGATCCACATCCGTTTTGAACCTTCCGCATTTAATAGATGGTTTGTATCATCGGGGCTATTCCCAATATCGTTGGAATGAACTTGAACTTGAAAATTAAGAAGTAACAAAATAACAAGGTACAGCGAACGCCACAGGCATACGTAATTTAAATTTATTGTTTTGACCATATTAGCAATGCAAAATAAAAATAAATTTCATGCCTTTGAATGATCGCAATTTATTACACATGAGGAAATTCAATTAGAAAATCGTGAGCGCAGCGTGTAGTCTTGATCAGATAAAGTAATTGTTTGCATAAATAAAAACAACGTTTGAATATATAATTTCTATTACAATTGATTGTCTAACTTTTAATGTATATAAAATAAAAATAATATATTTAAAAAAAATATATATATTCTTGTGATTATGTAATCTTTTTTTATATGTTTTCACCTCAAATTGTACATAAAAAATACAAATATCATCTCGTATTAATGTTTTTTCTTGATTTTCTATTAAGGCTTTTAGGTCAATTATTTGTATCTTCCCGATCCATTTACAATGATTATATAAATACCAATTTACATCGAATGCACTTCATAAAAATAATTATGATGTAATTTTTTTTTATCAAATATTGATTGTAGTGATTTACATAATTGCACATTTGTTTTCCCGTTTTTTATTTACATTTTCTTAATTATTATTAAACAATAAACATAATGGTTTTAATATATGAAGGGGAATATTAAGTCATGCAAATCCGTTAGAAATAACTTGTTTAAAAATAATCTTATGCAATTTATCAGCGGAAAACAATAAAATTTAATTAAAACGATAATTGTATGTATTGTGTTTGCATGACAGGAACAATAACGTGCTAAACGATCCATTCATAAATCAATCAAATCAGCATTTTCATCAATCTTAATTTATAGAAAAAGATATATGTTTTCTTTTTCATTGTGAATAAACGTTGCTTCTTTAGAATTTGCTTAAAGATAAGAATAGGTGCATGCGAACACGTAACTGCTTTTTGCAATATTTATTATTGAAAAAGACCTTGTATGTAAATGAATTACAAATACACCAGTTTTATGACTTACAAATCGTGTCATATAAGGTAAGCGTGGAAGGAGGGACGCTTGTGCGATCTCGCAACATCAAGAGGTTTCAGAAAACCGAACCCGGATCGAGAGAATTTTATTAACGAGAATCCAACCTTCAAATGCGACGCGAACATTTGCATTCATGGATTTCCCGCAATCTTGACTCACGACTTGGACTGATTTGACTCTATTTATAAACAAAATATTAATTATCATACGCAGAATTTTACTAATATGAATTTTACAGTTATAGTATCATATTTTTTAAAGTTATCTACTCTTCGATCTTAATTAGTTGGCGATTATAATGAGATCATTTTAGGAAATAACAGTTATACTTATACATAATGAAATGTATTTAATTTATAATAGTATTTATGTAAATAAAAAATTAATTAAAAAAGTATGAACAAATCTTACAAAAATTACTTCGATGCTATTATAAAAGATTAATTCGAAAGGATTGCGTGGGTTTAAGAATAAATATCAAATCATAATATAATATGCGTAAACTTTACGCAGATGTCTTAAGAAAATACGTAACCATTTTTTGTTTTTGTTTATTTAATAAGAACAACAACATAACTAGACAAACAAGTTCTTGAAGAAGTTGGTCCATAATTTATTCAAATTAATGAAGCGACCTCATATAACAGCAGAACAAAAATATATTTAGATAGCCGACGAATTACAATAATAGCAATTTAAAACGTAATTATTTCTGTTTGTCTTCTTACAAAACGTGTTTATTGTACGAAAACTAAAATTGCCTTTACGAAACATGATTTTAATCGGTATTCGATTGTTCTTCGGTCAAATGTGAGTTCAATACGATTTACGTTTCCAGGAAGACCACAATTAGCATTTATTTCTTCTTCTTTCTCTTCGGCATTGAGATAAAATTGATTGTATGGCAAGAAACGTCGGAGGTGATATCCCGCACATTCTAATATCCAATCTTTCGAGGAATCGATTCGATTGCAGACTGTCCAGCAGCATTGTCCCCATTTCCTATTCCAAAAATACAACAGTTTTAAGAAATAACCAAAAATACACGTTAATCATCGCGTGACATTTGAGAATACTTCACAGAATTGATAGCGTAAAACAGCATAAGCTGTTTTATATTGTTTATTTTCCTCGCCAATTACGTTTAACCGCAAGTTAATCAATCCTGTGAAAAGGTTAAATAAAAACATAAACAGCTTTGCAATCCTGTACCACGTGTAGGTCCGTCTTTAATTATTTATGATTTTATAAATATAGTATAAATTACAGTAAATAACTCAATGCAACGTAAGAATAACGGATTGGCCCAGAAAATGTTAGCATTCGCCATTTAGATTTAGTTTAAAAATTGTGACACACTTTGTGACTTTTTAATAATAAATATTTTTTGATTTGAGAATACCTAATCAAAAAATATAATCTTTTTATATTTAAATAATTACCGTTCCCAATTTGTTGTTGCTTAAATCAAGATCCTTCAAGCCGACGTTTACTTCGAGCATTTCGCAGAAGAGCGAATTTTTGGATAACCCGCAGCCGGCCAGACCCAATATTTCCAAGTAACAAGATTCGACCATCAAATTTCTTGCTAGAATCTCGCAACCTTCGGTTCCTAGCTTATTTAAACCCAAATCTAATTTTTTCAAGCCACGTTGTCGAATAGCTATGAATAATACTTCGATTCCTTCTGGCCCTGAAAAACCGACACTTACGCTGTTCACACATATGTTAAGCTATAAATAATTGCCATACCAATCAAATTATTCTGCAGAACTAATTCGTCTAATGAGGGAATTTCTAACAATACGTCAGCGATCGATTTTATTCCATTTTTGCGTATTTTACAATGAGAAAAATCAATTTTCATCAATTCCCTGTTCGCCACTAATCCTTTTAGTATTATATCAGCTTTGTCGCAAGTTATATCAGAATTGATTATACTAAAATATATTATAATTATTAATTAATTAAAAATTATAATTAGTATTTAATTCAATCAAAAAATATTTTGTAAATTGTAATTTTGTTAATTTAGTATTGTATTGTTACGAATACCTTAAAGATAACAAATTTGTATTTTGCAATCCCTTCGCAAAGTTGTTTATATCGTCCATAGTTGTTTCCATCACACGCCATGTAAACGCTTCCCCTACGTAAGACTAAAAATAATTATCAATATCTGAGCTAAAATCAACTAATTTATATTTTACTTGTTTAAAACACACTGATAATTCTACCAAATTGCAGAGGCCGCTTAAAATAGCCTCCAGCGAAATGCGATTATTGTTTCGGCAATGTAATTGCGGTGCTTGCATTTGATTCAATTTTAATTTATATACGTATTCATTAATGAGGTCTATTAAGATTTGCATCTGTAAGAAAAACAATGTAATTATTTTTTAAGAAATCTAATTAGTGCCAATTAACTTGTTCCGGGTTGTAATCTTCTGGTTTTAAATTTTCCAAAAGATCTTGCAAAAACATCTCTATAAAGTTTCGTTTCCAAGTTGAGAAATTATGCACCGATGATGCAGAATCCGCGTCCTGTTTCTCATTAACGTCGGTCCGATCCGCATTTTTATAAATCTTCACTGGAGGCACACGATTTGGCCAACGTTGCTTAAAACATCTCTTCCAATATACATCGTCGTTTATTATTGGTATGGCCAGTTCGTGCGGAAGAGTAGTTGGTAAAAAATCTATAAGCATTCTTCGGTCTTCTTTCAATATTAATTCATCCATGATTGGATTAACTGTGCAAATTTGTATTATGAAAATTAATTGCTATTCTTTTTTTGTTGAATTATTACCTGTCCAATTTGATGCCAGACATTTTAAAGAAAGTATATTTAAACGGGTTGGTATATTTTCGTGCCACTTATAAAAATCGTGTGCGTTTAATATTTGTTTGCTATGTTTATTGTTAAATATTGGTGTATACGTGGACAATGTGTTTTTAGATATTGTTTCGGGAATTAACATTTTGCACTTCTACACTACACATTATTGATCAAACTCAAACTCACAAATTCAAAGTCATGTATTTATGTCAAGATCGATTTAGTTATGTAGTTGAATAATATTTTTAAATGTTCTGCGATTTAAGTCGAGATAGGAATATTTAAATAAAGTTATAATAATTAAATAAAATTACAGAAAGACTAAGATAAATAGCCCTTTGGCCAGTCACGTTCTTTTGATTTTTTTAAAAAAATTATTCTTATTTATGTTTTTATTTAATTTTTCCCAAGGTTATTATTTATGTATTATTTATATTATGTTTGTTATTATATTTTTGTTTCTCTTTGTATTCTGGCCAATAAATTATATTTATTATATTTACAAGCAACTTTTGTATTATAAAATGCCAGACCTTATGGTAATTGGAGGATAGTTATTTTTAATTTAATTGATGAGTAATTTTTGTTTATCTTTTTTGTAATTTAATTTGAAAAGTATATATTATTGTTATTGTATAATCGTATATACAATTGCTTTTATTAGAAAATACTTTTAAACCAATAGGATAGAATTTATTCTTTTACATATTAAACGACTTTGGGAATACCAATTTTGTTAGATTCTTAAAACTATGTTTATGACATAAAAACGTGTAGACGAATATCTGGTGTGACTTACAGTTTATATGTGACGATTGTGGTCTGAGAAGAGAAAACGTCAGTGATTTAAAAATAAAATCGTATATTTTAAATATCCAACAAATGACAAATTTCTTTAAAAAAATTGATTATAACCAATAACTCAATAATGAGTCATCATTGAACTAAGATATAGTGAAGTTTTAATTATATATATTTTTAAATAATTAGTACAATACTTTAAGACATATTATATCTTATAATTTTATTCAACCTAATTGTAACTTAGAAATTTAGTGCTGCAACTATTATAGGCACTTCCTAGAGAAATTAGGCAGCTGATTCTGCAGAAGAGGAGAATCATGAAGATCTTCCTCCGTACTATCAGCTCAGAAAACCGTGCTGAGTTTTTAGACAAAATCTCAGATACACAATGAATTGGAATTACTGGAATTCCGTAAACAGATTACTTAAATAGAAACTCAATTTGGAGTACGCCAAAATTCATTCGGCAAACTTCATATTGCGCTCTCTTTGCCAGAAAAAGTTGAGGCTTTTGTGGACTTTCTAGACCTCCAATGTAGCTCGAACTACGAATGGGATCACAACGCTATCCCAAACTAACAGTTGGTTTACGTAAGAAACTGTCTTCGTCAAGTCAAAAAATACACATTGGAATCATATTTTCTACTTAATTTGAAAATCTGATTAAGTTAATGCACTCGTACTTGAAGAATAAATCATTCCAAGTAAAGCAGGATCTGCTCCGAAGTTCCTTATAGGTCGTTGCTTGTCCAGAGTTTTTTTACAATATACATGGCCGACGCTCCTAAATTTTGCTGAGAGGCCACGATTATTACGAAGTACTGATGTATAATTTGTGACCTTGTTCCTCCAGGAAACTGCAGATAGGCCGGAGGAATGGTTTCGTCAGAGCCGGATCGAAGTAAACCCGACGAAAAACGTGGTTATACTAATGTCCAGAACGTGAGATAAACTGACTGTTCAGCGAAATGACCATGTACGACTTTCCTATTCTCTTGAAGAGCGAAGCTAAATACATGGGCGTCACTGTCCGCCTTAAAAATCATATTGAAAAAAAATCGAAATGAGACCTTTGGTACTCTAAAAATCCAGTATCTGATGCTCAATAAGAACAGCAAGTTTTCGAACGAGAACAAACTACTGTTCTACAAAGTGGTCATTTGACCGACCATACGGACATGCAGCAAAAAGGTACATCTAACTGCTTGAGGTAATGCAGAACAAAATCCTCCATGTATTTCTAAATTCGCTCAAAATTTCATCACTAAGACATATTTGTAAATAAATATATGAAATAATAAAAATGCACTAAATAACTAAGGTAACCTAATATGACCAAAATCGGGACTAAAAACTCATTTAATTCTCTGTAGGTTTTCTTTACCTAAATTTATTATTTTTCGATTAATTGACTAAAACATGTGGAGACGCCGGGTGCATACAATTAATTTCTTGACACTTGAAAACTTATTAAACCAAATCGTTTGTAAAATCGAAAATGACTTCTAGTTCAGTCTATTGTATGAAGATTATTAAATTTAGGTTATTGTGTAATATTATTTGCCAATATCCCGAATTATTTGAAACCGGACTCTTTTCTCACCCACTCTGGCTCAATACGTTGGTAACACTATAGAACAGGGATGAGCAACAGGGCCGCGTGCCAAGCATTTCTAATATTGAATTTATTTTATCGACTTTCTCTAATCAATATATTGTAAAATCGTTTTTCTTTTCTTTTCTTGTTTGTTTTTATTTTGCATTAAAATTTGTATATGAAATCTTTACTTTTTTTTTAAATTTAAATGTTTTTATTCTAATGTTTATTCTTAATAAAATTTTGTAAATTATTAATAAGTGTTACTTTAGGTGCCAAAAAAATTTAAAATTTAAATTTGATTAAAAAGGTTGAGCAGGGTTGAGACCACTACGAGGCCGATACTTTCCAACTTCTCGGTTTCCCCGAGACAACAGAGGCTTCAGCCATCGTCTCATTCCAACGGTACCCATTCTGAAAAACTCCCCCAAATGTGACTGCCTTTTTGTGTCGACAGGACACAGCTAAGTGCAGAGAAGCTCCCCCAGGTGGAAACTTATTAAGAAGAATCAAGGACTTTAAAAAATCATAAAAATAAAACGCACAAAAAACGTCTTGACTTAATTGTATAAAGAAAAACCGATTTTACGCTTTTGAAATACTTTCGTATTTTTTCTTGCAATATTCGAAAAGTCCATGTCCTTTTATCAGTATTTCTTGTTCATAGTACATTCTATGAAGGTGAGGAGTAAGTATCGGATAAGTGAGGAGTGTTAAGGTTTAAATAAGCGAAGACCATCGGTACAAAAAATGTCTATGCTCATGCAAGCAACATTTTGTGCATCTAAATCTACTTGCGTCCTTGGCGTGCTCCTTTCTCACCACGTCCAAGTTAAGATACTGATATTGTATGAAGGTTTTCTTTAGAATATCGAATTATACATTGTATCGTTATTATGAAAAAGTTCATAATGAAACCATCGAATCCAACTTAGGGTTAAAAAATATTTAGATAATAAACCTTTCATTAATATTATAATTTGTTTTATTTTATAGCTGCAATTGAACGGACGATCTGAATCACCGAACATATACTAATGACCTAAACAACAATATAACAACGAAGGGGATACAAATATACAGCAGCCTACCGGACGAATTGAAGATAGAAACAAGAGCAGGACAATTCAAACAAAAAGTAAAACAATACTTTACAAATACAGCCAAGAAACAGTAAATAGCTGACCTCTCAACACCAGTTTCTGGGATGTCAGAAAACTGTTGCAGAGGCAATAAAAAAAAATTTAACATTATAATTGTATTATTTTCTTTTTAATAAATATTTAAAACAAAAAAAAATTAAATCCACCCGTTTATATATTAATTTTACTATTCTCAGTGTGTCAACTTTTTCTTGTTAAATTTTATAAAATAATAGAGGAATATTAATGTGTACATAATTCGTTTCACTGTGTTAAATACACTGTTTAGAATTTTGTTTTATTTGTTACAGCATTGCATGAAATTTAGTAATATATTATATAAATTAAATATTGATCAAAGTACTATCATATACGACAGCGGTTTCCAAACGATGAGGCGCGAGAAATTAAATATTAGTTTATACCTATGAAACCTACACCTAGTTTCACCCCTTTCCAACTACATATGAACATTTTTGGGAAATAACATTTAAATAAATTAAAACAAGGGGAGCGCCAACATTTTGTACAATCAGATTATTTAACTATTTAGCGGCACTGGTACAAAAAAATAATAATGCCTAATTTTCAGTATTCTATAAATTGCCTAGACATTGCACAAAATTTAGAATTATTATTTGTTGGAGACAAATGCTGCTTATATAAAAATGCATAATTTTCGGATTGAATAAGCCAATATTTTTGTTTTGTGTTCATACTAATATAATATAGAAACAATGTTTAAAATAAAAATTATCCTAAATTAAAGTATTCAAGGAAAAATAAAATAATGGTTGAGATTTTTAATTTTTTAATGTTTTTTATTTGATACAAACATAATCTGATACCACAGTTGTAATTTAAATAAAATTTGAACTGCATTTCACAGATTACTTCTTGGCTGGAGCGGCCTTCTTTGGCTTCGCCGCTGGCTTAGCCTTCTTAGTCTTCAGGATTTGGGCCTTCCTCCTTTCTTGCATCTTAGCGGACTTGATTACTGGAGTAATCTATAAACATAACATAAATTAGTAACATGTTTTTATTCGATATTACTGTTATTAACTCTGATTTATATCAGTTGTCAACAAGTAATCATGGTTAATCATAACCCAGTGCTCTAAGAATTCTCATCATTTAAATTAATAAAGGTATATGTATAAGAAATTAAACTTACTCCGCGTTTCTTGGCCAAAGCTTCTTCCCTAAGAAGGGCGCGTTTCTTCGCAAGCAAAAGCGATTCCCTCTTGGTGACGGCGGCATATGGATTAAGTTTCAACATGGCGCGAGAGTTGGTAAGTGGGTTGAATCTGAATTCACGACGAACAATCTTCCTCTGTGGATCGCGCAATACCCTCTTAATTTCTGGAGCCTTAAGAAGTCTGACCAAGTCAGTGTTGGCCATTTTCGGTTGAGGAAGCTTCCATCCCTTCTTTTCAGTGGAATAAGCCTTCCAGGTTCCAAATACTTCATTCAGTTTTGAGAAGGCAGATTCGGTCCAGATGATGAAACGGCCAACGTGACCACCAGGAGCGATGTGCAATAAGTTGAGCTTAGTAATGCTAACCAAGGTGATACCAGGGATGTTCCTGAAGGCACGAGTGATGCCTTGATCCTTGTGGTAAATGATCAAAGGTCCTTTACGCATGATGCGACGCCTGTTACGCATCTTTCCTTTACCAGCGCGCATACGTTGGGATTTGTATACCTAAACAAATATTATATTAGAAATGTAATTTTATGCTTTAAGGAATATTAATAATGACATACCTTCTTGATATCAGCCCAAGCCCTGCAGCGACGCAAGAAAGCAACAGCGTGCTTAGTTTTGGTGAATTCTTGAACCTTGTCAGATACAACGAAGGGCAATTCTGGAACCTGTTCAATAGCATGTCCCTTGCTCATTACGAGAGCTGGGACACCGCTAGCTGCGATTGCGGATGCAAGAGCAGAACGACGTTGTTTTAGATTGATCCTGCGGTGCCAACGGCGCCAAGTCTTGGTTGGGGCGAACATACGTCCTCCACGGCACATGTTACCGAAAGCACCCTGACCGGAACGGTGAGTACCACCACCACGGACACGGGGAATACGGGCAACAGCGCGACCAGTACCCCAAGATTCAGCAGAAGTTTGATGACCTAAAAACATAAAAATGCACGTTAATATCTATTGATACATATACATGTAATCATTATAAACAAATACAATTTATTAGTAACAAAAAAAGTTACAAAAATATAACCTTAAATATAAATAGTTATTTACCTGCTTTCTCGCTGACAGCATAAGCCTGGCGTTTGTTTTTCGACATTTGGTCATGAACGAAGTTCACGACATCAGGTCTGATGGGAGCTTTGAATACACATGGGAGACCAATGGTCTTGTCCTTGATGACCACAGATTTCTCATCGTATACACTCACCAAAGGGCGAGCACTTGATAGTGACTAAACAAAAAATAAACAATAATTAGGAAAATGTTATATCAAAAATAAAATAATTAGTTTGATATATATTGTCAGTTATTGGTATATCAAAATCATGATTTAATCATAAACACGGACCAGAAAATCATCATTGAATTTTTACTTCAGTAAGTTATACAGTAAACTGTATAAACTTATTTCTTATTTACATCCATCTACTTTTCACACTCACAAACTATGTAATTTTTTGATTGATTTATTTTACCCATATCATACAAAATTATTTAATATCAAAGTAAAATTGAAATAATATTCCGACAACATAAAGTTAAACGTAAAATAAAAATTGCATATGTTATGTTAGCAGCAATGTCGGCGTTCAGCGCTCCAAAACACGTGGCCCCAAACATGAAAGTTAGATTTTCATGGTATTTTTATTAATATACGTATTTTTCGGTAAACGAATCCGTTTCTATATTCATTTTAACATAATAACTGATAAAATCACTTCAAACGCACTTACCATTTTCTCTTATTTCCTTAAACTAGTATTCCTTACACAAACACATCAAGCGAACTCTACGTCCGCCATATAAAAGGAAGTGGACGAATAGTAATTTCAGGTATATCAACTAGGGGGATTCTGTTTGAGTTTCCTGTCGCTACGATCGCGGCGCCAAATTTAAAATGTAAACAAGATCAAGAAATTTTCGATTATTATTAATATATGTATGCACATATATATAAATTATTTATCATTGATATAAAATATGTTTATAATTTTTATTTATATTTTTTAAATAGAGCTATTTAAAAAAAAAACACAAGTATTTAGAGCTTAGATCACCAACATTACATTTTTAGTAAATTTCTTTAATTTGTCAATATTTATTTTTAATAAATTCGTGTGTTCTCAAACTTTTACATGATCAATTGATTATTTACTAAATTAATATTTTATGCAATTAAAGAAGAATATGTTCATTTAGCAAAACATTTATTAAAGTTATAAAAAAATGTTTTTTAATGTTTCTATAAATAAATACTTCTCAAGTAACTATTTATTTCTTATAGAATAAATTTATTTTCCGTTTAACGAATAACTTAATAATATCATAGAAATAATAATAGCATAATTAACGTATATATAATCATTTATTTATATAACATAACTAAAATATTTAATAGAAGCATCAGCTACGAAGAAATTCAAATTTAATACTTACATATTATCCTTCTGGATATTTAATTATATTTTTAATTTATTATTGATCTATTTCTGCAACAAAGTAATAAATATATTTTCATTCGAGACTGATTAGGTCTCAACCTAGTATAGGATTTTTGGCACGACGAACAAACTTTTTGAAAAAATGTTCGAATGTAATGCATAGCTATTGTTTTGTAATTCAATTAATTTGTTACAGATACAAGAAACGTTTGATTATATTGACTGATGTTTATTTATTATTATTTATATATTTTAATAGTTCGATTTTTTCTTCGACTTTAAATGATCAATCCTTAAATTCAGTAACATAGCTGACAAGTACTAAATATCTTCATAAAAAATAGCAGTTTTACAACCCTGAAGGGAATATATTGAAACTATGATTCAAGTATATTAATGTCATGTATCTACCTATTTTGTACCATGATCACGCTAAAAATACTGATGTTTTGAAACACAAGAGGAAATATACTGGATTTCAAGGTCAACGAAAATACTTTAATTAAAATTTGACGTCTTGTTTCTTACCCTCTACCTAGAGTGGAAGTTTGTAACTTAGCTCGCACTATAGTGCATGTAGCCGTCTATGCCAAATTATAGTCCACATTCAATAGCTATAAATTGTAAAAGTAAATTGAAAATTTCACTTGCGAGTAGCAAAAAGCGATGTTATTTATATACTACTCTAGTTCTTTTAAGAAATGAAGAATTCAATTAGTTAACAACGGACGCGACAACTGGACGACTGACACTTAAAAATAACATAATTTTATGTACTTCAATTGTACTTTCAAGCGTTTCGTCCAGTTGCAGCATATCTGGTGTTAACTATATTGAAAAACCATATAATATTTTGCATAATTAATGTTTATTACTTCAATCAATAAAATTTATTTTGGAAGACTAAAATAAACAAAAAGGAATATAAAAACAAATATCTATTTATTTATAATTTTTTATTGACTCTAATCCCAACGGGATCATAAATCTTTCTGAACAAATACAATCAATCTTCTTCTGTTGTAGTTGAATAAGTGGAACCTGAAAAATAAAAATAATCATATTAACCAGTGCATTAATTTTATTATAACTTAATAATATAGTTTTTGCAAAGTCAGGTGTCAACAAGTAATCATGGTTAATCATAACCCAGTGCTCTAAAAAGAGTATCATCATTTTATAATTTTTTGAATAGATCAAAATAAATATTATAAATATATATTTTAAATTTCTTACCATTACTATTGTCATTTCAGTAACAATGGAATCCAGAAATGTTTACCAAAGTTGTAAAATTGGGCAATGCTTTCAGCTAGTTCAGTTCTGGAACATCTAATAATTATACAATTAATAATAGTTACAAAGTATAATACTTTTCTTAAAAAAATATTGAAAAAAGAAAATCAGTGCTTGGTAAATAATTATAATCAGGAATATTCAGAAACACGGACCAAAGCAAATCATCATGAAATTATAATATATTTAAATTTAATTTAACAAATACTTACATTAGAAATAAGTCAGCTTGGATCAAAGTCACCCGCCCAAAATGCTTGTGAATTGGCGGAATCCTGCAATAAAATACGATTTTAATAAAATCTTACTTTAAATAAATCATATTATATTTTTGTATAAATATTTCAGTAAAGGTTCGGTTATAATCAAGAGTATTCATAAACACGGACCAGGTATCATCAGAAAAATTTCACACAACCACGTGCTTTATAGGTTATGTTGAAATAAAAATGTATAAAAATATTATGTGTAGTAAATACGTATTTATTAACAAAAATCTTACCATTTTCTATTAGTGCAATAACTAATAAAATATAATATTAGAATACGGCGGACACGCTACTTCAGCGAAGCTGTTTCTAAAAGAATGATTATGTGTGCTTACATCTACCATATAAACTTTTAGTTCAGTTTTTTGCCAGCGTGTCAGGACAGTATTTTCGTCTTCGACCAATAAGAATAGGAAGCAACTTCCTTTTCTTAGCGTCGAGGCTTTCTGTCTCTTTTACATTTGTTTAAGCCTATTGCGTTATTTCATTCTGACACGTTTGGACCTTACAGTTATGTTGTATATTTTATTTTTGTTCCCGGTAAAATTCAAAATCCGATATGTGCGTTCTCGTTAATTCCGAACTTGGAAGTATGCAACTTAATGCTCACGTAATTCTGCATGCATGCTACAATGATGAATGCATGTGTATATTTGTATAATGTATAGCCAATCTACATATAATAAATGATTAAAATAAATGAATTATTTGAGACAAAGATATAAAGTCGACAATATTTATATAATTATAAACAAATAAAAAATAATTAATTGTTACAAAAAGCTATCGACAATAAATCTTTCCATAATATTTAGCACTGATTTACTAATTATCATAATCACGGCCTTTTAGAAAAAATGCGAGATTTGGAGCAAATATTTGAGAAGTCTTTCAGCTTATTCAATGGGCCGATAACTTTGTGGATGATGGGGTGCAATACAATATGTACTTTCATAGATAAAAAAGCAATGAGTGAGTTGAATTATTGAAAAAATGAATAGCAAGTGTCAAATTCTTAAAAATCAAGTCATGAGAGGGGGAGGGTAAATTCAAGTTAATATTGCGAGTCCCGGTGCTACCGTCCCTCTTACCCCTCTAATATAAAGTGACTATATTTTCATTGAGACAAAGCGGGACAAATGGGATGAAATGAGAATTATATTTTAGTTATATGAAAGCAGACCAATAATTAAAAAAAAAATTGTATACATTCTCATACTAAAAAAATATGATTTTCTTTCACGGTCATATTTTTTATCCGTGTGAATACTTTGCAATAGATTCGGATCATTTATTAAAATATCGTGAAATTTCACACATGAATTGGTCAAATTATATTTTACGCTTAATATAGATTTTAAAGTTTTAATGTTCAACTGCGTTTTTTCAGTTGTCCATGTTATACTTATACTAGAAAAACACGTTCTATTACTGCATTTGTTTCTGGAAGGGAGAGCGCGTATTCTACAATTTTCAAAATATTTTGATACGGAATATTATCTGTTTAAAATGAAGGAATAACTCCATGAATTTTTGTCTGTTTCTACATTTGCAGACAACCAACATTTAATATTTTTCATCAGTAACGTATCTTTTTACCAATAAAACCTCATCAAAAAGATCATTTTCGCAAAAATTATATTTCAGAAAATTAATATAAATGGTTAATAATAAGAACTAACCATCGTGTTTTGCTGTAACCAAGAATTCTTTTATATTCGATTTCTGCGCTTTCACAAAAGCTAGCTATTCCACCAAAATTTGCGTTATTGTTATCCGCACAATAGTCAATAATTTTATTGTTCAAATTATTCTTTTTTAAAATAATACTTATTGAATCATAAATTATTTGTGAAGTTTCACCCGGCAATGGAATAAAATCTAACATTCTAATTTTAATACCTGTTTCTGGATCAAAAAATCTAACAATTGTGGGAAATAATTTTAAATCTTTGTGGTTGGAAGCATCAGAATTTATGGATATAAATGTGCATTTATCTAATTCTTTCTGAAAACGAATATGGTGAAAAAAATACAAATAATTGCTTCGTTTTTTGTCGTTGCACATGCAAATTTTTTGTCGTACAATGTTTTAATCATTTGCGACGTACAATTCATTGCTCTGCAACTTTGATTGTGGTTTATGGTGTGGAAAGCAAAAAGCCCTTCAGCTAATGCTAGCTGTTCCATTTTAGACGAGGAAGCGGCATTATTCAAAAATCTTTTTTGCCTCACTATATATTAACTATAATAATTAATAAATAATAGATAATATATTTTTACAGTACATTTAAAATAAGAAATGCAGATATTTTCTAAAAAGCGGGACGAGGGACTTTCCTCCAAAAAGCGGGATTGTCCCACCAAAATCGGGACGTGTGGTCACTTTACTTTAATAGTGCACATATTATAAAATTATTATTACGTCCATATTTCTGCCACCGTTTAGGTGCTTATCGACTCCCACTACATTGAGAATTTAAATTTATACTAATTCAGATCAAATTTTTAGATACAAGTGTGACTCATCATGAGTGTATTGCCTTGTGGAGCATCGGTTATTATAAAATATTAATTTTATAATTAATAAACTAAATAAGAAGATACATCGCGAGCCACTATGGTCATCACTTTTATATAATATATACAGGGGTGGCTCATAATTATCACAAGCGCCCCCCCGACTACCATCTCTAGTAGCTTCTCCAAGAACTAACAGTCCTCTTCCTTTATTTTAAGAATTCACACTTTACTTTTAATATAAAAATATTTATTTTCAAATTACTATTATTTTTTATGACTTTTCCTAAGATTTGTTCTCAAGTATTTGCTTCTCAAAATATGTAAAAAACCAATCGATATAAAGATTCAGATTGTGTTTCCTTCCTATCTATTCCAATAATGGTAAGATTTCCGGGAGTGACTTCCGAATAATATAGGAGACAAACTCATCGAAACAATTTCGGATTAAATAAAAAAAAGTTTCAAACCAGAAAAAGGACCAGCGTAATATTCTTGGGAAGTATTAGATTCTAAAGAATATGCTAAACAATATATAATAACAGTCTATGTCATTTTGATAAAGGAAAGATTAGGTATACATGAATATGGATACTTTTAGTGTTAATAGAAAAAACATAATAAAAGTAAGCTTAACCAGTCATCTATGTTTAAAAAACAAATTCCAAGAACTCGAGCTCGTTTATTAAAAAAAATGAAACGAAAGCGCTGATGTTGGCACAAATTGAGAACGAAATAGTACCGTAAACATATAAAAGTTATACCACTACCGATGGGTTTTGTAAACCAATTATTATATTAATTATAGAAATGCCCGAGGTAGTGGCGGAACTTTAAAATTTTAATTTGGCATTCAAATATTTTCATGGAAAAACATAGAGCATATAAACCAATTCAAGCCGGTTAAGTAGATATCACTGCTCAGTCAAATTTAATATAAGAGGTAAAATTAAATTTGGGTCCCCTATTGCTTAATTCCCCAGCTAGTCCGAGTGGCTGGGCTCCGCCTATATTTTTATAACTGGCCTAATAATTGTAATTGTAAAATGTAGCTGTTTTTGGTTATTTATGTTTCTATTAAACCAATATTTTTTAGTTTCATTTAATTCAGTAAGATCATTAACAGTGGCTGAACTATATTGAGCCGGACACCTAAGGCTCTTAAATCAAGGGGGTTCAAAACTTAAAATATAATGTATTAATGTGGCCTTCCAAGAACCGATGCTCCACTCGCGTGATCATTTTTTTAAACGTGTGTTCATGAGCAGAATTGGAGCTCGAATAATATTTTGCTTTCCTCTATTGAAGTTTTTCTATTCATCATTAGAAATTTATAATGCTCTAACAATGTATAGCATTTGAAATATTTTGTGGATTTTTGTTTACAATGAATTCTCGATGTATGCGATATTTTTATAAAAAGTGACACTATTTTTTTATTAAACACTTTTATTGGCTCTAGTTAATAATAAAGGACTATCAACCTAAAAAAAAGAATCCATGAATTCCCCTGTTTTGTTATATAAAAGTTACTAACTTTTCTACAAAAGTATGTAAGACGCATAATATGCGCACGGAGTTAGGAATTCCATTTCATTTATTCATATCGCCCACCATTGAAAACAAATATATCCTTCGTATTTCTTGAAACAGAAATTTGTCACATATAACAACATCTTTCATTACACATATAATTGTGGAAGAAGCAAGCTATCATTTTAAATCAGCGAAGATGGTCACCAATATCTGAAGATATTGATAGCAAATTTTATAAAAATCTAAATACTTTTAGAAATGTATCCTTAATCCCAAAATTGGATTCTTTCAAAATCGTCTGTTTTAAGAAAAAGATAATCCCCGTCTGTGAACAAAGTAAGACGTATATTTCGACGATTCATAAAAAAAATAATGCTTTCAGAAGCAATATTAAAGGAATACAAAATAATGCAAAGGATTACTTTTCATGAAAAAATAGTAAAAAGCTCACTAAAGGTGTAAGTGCATTAGTATAATTATTCAATTACTGATTATTATTGTAATAAGATATTCCAATTCAATTAATAACATTAATAACCTGGCCCGCCGTTGATATGCAAGGCGCTCTTGTGCAAATGCCTTTAAGGAGGAAAGGGGACGGACCGAAACTTAATAACAACAGATTACATATAGGGTATGACGCCCTCTAGGCGAGGGGTGCCTTCCCGGCGCAAACAACCAATATTTTGTAGTGTCTCTAAGTTACAATATATTGAACAAAGTGAACATTCATCAATAAATATTATCATTTCTTGTATTTATTATTATTAACTGTATAAACTGAAAAAGTCTCTTTCGCATGTATATTTCAACATCATAAAATCTTATCTGACAGGAGTAGGTGATGAAATGACAATGCTGCATCCTATTTAGGCGAGCGTTCCCCAGGGTAGTGTGATTATATATTCGGTCCTCTGATCTTCACAGCTGATATGCCAATTTTAGAGGAAGTTGCAGTTGCAGTTCTGGCATCGTACAAAAATGCAACTGCTTAAAAGTAGCTTAGATTGCATCTCATCTCATGTTGGTTTAAAAAATGGAATATTTGAGTTAATCAGTACATGTTACCTTCACATTGCGCCGAGAAACAATGGTTGCACCTTGCCACAGGATGATGAGGCCAAGTATATTGGCAATCATTTGGAGAGGCGTATGAGATGGAAGGTGCATATAGCTAAATAAAAAAGAAAAACAAATAGCTTTGAAGATTGCTGGCTTACACTGCCTGATAGGCAGAAACTCCCATACCTCATTGGAGAACTTATTTATAAGGAAATGATCAAGCCAATCCGAACCTATGGCATCCAGCTGTGGGTACTGGAAGATACTCTAATCTAACATTAATATAATACATCGGTCACAATCAAAATGATGATTTTTAGAAAAATATATTTTAATGTTACTCTCGGATCATAATTTTTATTTATTGTTAACATAACTCGTATTAGCAACATTGGTACTATCACTCGTCTCGTTAATGTCACCGTTCGTATTTCTTTCGTCTGAACTATTTC
This sequence comes from Nicrophorus investigator, assembly GCA_963457615.1. Lineage (NCBI taxonomy): Eukaryota > Metazoa > Arthropoda > Insecta > Coleoptera > Silphidae > Nicrophorus > Nicrophorus investigator. The sequence continues at coordinate 16,927,530 of OY735140.1, read as the reverse complement.
AAAAACTGGGTCATCTTCGGTATTATCTATAGCATTACTTATTTCGCATTTTTAAAATGACTTTATAATCGTCTCTTCTTTCACAGCTTCCCATGAATTTTTCACCCAGGTACAAATTTCTGAAATTGTTGGACGTTTCATACGTCCTGTTGCGGTGACATCATGATTTGACTTTGCCATCCATTTATTCCACTCTTCTCGCATAAAATTTTTAAATGGTTTATTGATAGAGATATCTAAAAATTCTAATTGACTTGTGAAACCTCCAGGAATATTCATTCCTTTTAGAAGCTTCTTGGTTGATTCTGTTGTATGATTACAGGCTAAGCCTAATACTACCTATCGACGATCATAGACAAATAGTGTAGGCAAATCGGTGTTTCCCCCGCTTATCTTGAGATAACTTGCGTCATACCTACCTTCAGTGGTGTGCCATATTTTTCGGACTATAAGACGTACCTCAAATTTGGAGACGATTTGTTGAAAAAATATTTTAATGTTACCTTCGGACCATAAAACGCACCCAAAATTTGAGTCCATTTTTCTTGATACGCTACAAACGAAGAAATACATTGCTTTCGTGGATGAGGAAATTGCAAGGGTTAGCAGCAGATACCAACAGCGACTAGAAATACATCCAAATATTTGATTTTTGAATGTTTTCTAATTAATTTCTAAGCAGATTGCTTGGAATAAATTAAAAAAAAATATATATATTAACTAAATTTTATATACTAGAATCATTATAAATTTGTTCGGCTTTCGGCTTTAATATGAACGGTATTTCAACATTTTAATCTTTTTTTATTAATAATAATAAGAGAAAATTGATCCTACTTAACATTTGAATATTAATTATTTATTATTGTTATATACCACATTTTCAATGCAAATATATTAGATAAGTGTAGTCAATTCTGAATGTTCCTAAGTGAATTTGCTCGGTCTTTGAAGAAGGAAATACCAGAATAATCTTTATAATTACCGACCCCGTCAATTTTGTGTAGTTAGCTTATCGTTTTGCATAATTTGTATGATTGTTTATTGGGTGTAAATGCATGTGAAAATGATAATGTACATGTTCAGTTTGGTAGATTGAAGCGGCATTATAAATAAATGTATGTATTTGTGCATAAATCAGTGGAGATCGAGGTGGTGATTGCACGCTAGGAAGACGTCATGGGAATATACTCAAAACCACCTGAATCTCAGGTGATCTCAGGGAAATCTCGATAGGCCGCGTGTGAAGTCAGGGCAGAGGAGGGAATTCTTATAGGCCGCGGCGGAACGCGCGCGTCCAATTCGACGCCGTCTCGACGCGAGTGTGTAAATTCCCACGATATTGCCCGCTCCTCACCTCACCGCGCCATCCACACAACTCCACCACGCTGAATTCGGAATGGATCGAGCGGTTGACTGTGATAGAGCGAGATGGAAATGGATCCGTTAATGATGATGAAAAGGGAAACTGAATGCGAACAAGCGCGTATGTATATATATATATTAGATGCGAGTGTGTATATGTGTGTGTGAATGCTAGTGTGTATGATCTAAATTACACTCGCTCCGGTTGTATCAAATGTTTTAAAGGCCACCCACTCTTTCCCACACCATCATTTTCCCACGCCCTGACTATAACCCCAAACATCCTTCTGGTTACATCTACGGGAGAGGGACGCGCGGGGCTCAAACATACACACTCACACACTTATGCACATCGTGTACATGCACATTCACGAAGAATATCACAATAGGATACTCAATCGAGAGTTAAACTGAAGCAGTGTTCTCCCACTCCTACCGTAAACCAAAATATTCATTTACAGTTGTTGTAAGTGAATACGTTTCTAGTATTCGCGAATCAATATTCAATTTTATATTAAATTTCTATTCCAATTGACTAAAAATATTTACAATTAAAATGTTCGAAAAGAATAAATCAATCTTGGAATGATAATAATAATTTATCTTAGGTAGTCATGCAGACAAACATGTTAATCTTACTTTGTTAACTCTATTATTTTAGTAACAATAAAAACTATTGCACTTTGTACAAAATAAATATTATTTTGTAATCATTTATTTATTTATTATTAAGTATACACATATTTTGTGGGTTTTTTGAATTCTCACTTTATTTATTCAAAAGAAGTAATCTTAAATCTAAACAATAAATATAAATATTTATAATTAGATTTATATATTAAATTAACTTTTAAGGAAAAGTCCATTTTGTTGGTAGAATATTGTATATTAAGAACGGACAAAACCAATAATATTAATAAAATTATAGCCAAATAATTCGAAAGATCTTGGTTTCAGCAAATTATCAAAAATGAATTACCATTATAAAAAAATGAAATTTGTACAAATGGAATTTAAATGTTGTTACTTAAAACATAATAATGTTAAATGATATCTTTGTGATTGAATAAAGATTAAAAATAGTGTACTTCATATAATACTTTAGGGGAGGGAATATTCTTCATCACTTATTCATCAGCGTCAGCATAGTCGGTGTCACCAGATACTAAAGCTTTATATGTCTTTTTCAGTCGTACTCAAGTATTCTATATCGCATAACAATAAATTACTCTATTGATACCGTCACGTAGTTGGTGCTGCAAGAATTGTATTCTTGTATTTTCAATTTATTTCAAATTGATTACGCTTCATGTTTAATTTATATTTCTACATGTGATTTATTATTTTTTTTATTAATAATAATTTATTGCCCATAAAATGTAACAAAACTTATAACAATGTAATTCTGACTGGAATTTGGCGTTGGCAAGACGCAGCAAATAATAATTAAATTTAACATATTGGAATATAATAATAATTAATAAGAAATAATGTAATAAAGGAAAACGGGATAGAAACGAAAATAAAGAATTGAAAGATTCACACGCTTTAAGAGCATCATTAAATAAAATAAGATTTAGTCCTTTTGTTTTCTGCTCATATTCCAAGTAATAATAAGATAAATTAATTGAGTTTCGAGTTGTAGGAATAAAAATAAAACGAAACAGTATCGTGGGAACCGCAAGCTGCGGCGGCGGTAGTGGGAATTTTCGTCAAGTTGGCGGTACTGTCGGAAAATTCATATTATAAACAGGTGTTTTTAGATTGGAATGAGGTAGCAACGATGTTTGGTGTATAAAGTGGGGAGTCGTCGGTCGGTTATTCTCACGTATCTTGGTAGCATCACTACACCATTCATTCAATCCGCAGTGTCGACCTTTAATGTACACACACAACAAACACTCCGCTCCAGTGCAAAAAGACGTACATTTCAAACAGGAAGCATCATGAGAACAAACCGAAGTTCGGATTTTGAAAAGTGCTCGACAAAGCTTGTTTGGGTGATATAAACAAATGCAGCAGATAAGTTTCTGATTGAAGAATTCGTCAAATAATATAGACATCAAGATGCCTCTGCAGTATGGACTGCCTGGTATAGCCCATGCTCAATCTCCTCCAACTCCACCACCTCAACATGGGGGTATGTACCCTCGCTTCTCTGGTGCTGTTGTTCCAGGGGGTTATCGGGGTGAGGATAGGAGACTCACAAGGGAAGCAATGGAAAGATATCTCAGAGACAGATCTGATATGGTCATTGTTATTTTACATGCTAAAGTAGCTCAGAAGTCATATGGAAATGAGAAAAGGTTTTTCTGCCCTCCACCATGTATATATTTATTTGGAGATGGATGGAGGCTTAGGCAGGAGCAAATGTTACGGGAAGGTGAAACTGAGCAGGCCTCACAACTATGTGCATTTATAGGAATAGGAAACTCAGACCAAGATATGCAGCAGCTTGATTTAAATAATGGCAAGCAGTACTGTGCAGCAAAAACTTTATACATATCTGATTCAGATAAGAGAAAACATTTTATGTTATCAGTGAAAATGTTCTATGGTTCTGGTCATGACATTGGTGTTTTTCATAGTAAACGTATTAAAGTGATTTCAAAACCATCCAAGAAGAAACAGTCATTAAAAAATGCAGATTTGTGTATAGCTAGTGGGACTAAAGTGGCATTATTCAATAGGTTGCGATCGCAAACAGTAAGCACTCGATATTTGCATGTGGAGAATGGTCACTTCCATGCTAGTTCCACTCAGTGGGGTGCCTTTACAATACATTTATTAGATGATAATGAATCTGAGAGTGAGGAATTTCAAGTTCGTGATGGATACATTCATTATGGATCAACAGTCAAATTAGTTTGCTCAGTCACTGGCATGGCATTACCCCGGCTCATAATAAGAAAGGTTAGCTCCAATTAAAATAAAAAAATAAAGTTTTAAATGGATAAAATTAATAATTTAATAAACATTGAAGTTAATAAATTATAATCAAGGATTTCCTTTGTTTTAGGTGGATAAACAACAAGCATTATTAGAAGCAGATGATCCTGTTTCCCAATTACACAAATGTGCCTTTTATATGAAAGACACTGATAGGATGTACTTGTGTTTATCACAAGAACGAATTATTCAGTTTCAAGCTACACCTTGCCCAAAAGATCCTAGTAAAGAAATGATAAACGATGGCGCTTGCTGGACAATTATATCTACTGATAAAGCCGAGTATCAATTCTACGAGGGTATGGGACCGGTTCGATCTCCTGTTACACCCGTGCCTTTAGTCCACAGCCTCCATTTGAATGGAGGCGGCGATGTGGCTATGCTCGAATTAACAGGAGACAACTTTTCGCCGTCACTGCAAGTGTGGTTCGGAGATGTAGAAGCAGAGACGATGTATCGATGTCAAGAAAGTATGCTTTGTGTTGTACCCGACATCTCGCAGTTTCGCGGCGAATGGCTGTGGGTTCGCCAACCCACACAAGTGCCTGTTTCCCTAGTGCGGAATGATGGTATAATTTACGCCACTGGATTGACTTTTACTTATACGCCAGAACCTGGTCCTAGGCCACACTGTCCTCCCGCAGATGAAATCATGCGATCCCAGAGGCCAAACACAGCAATAGCAGATCAACCATGGAATTCCCACACGTCCTCAATGCACTGACAAGTACCACGAATTCTTGTCCAACGAGCAAGAACAAATTCATATTTGCCTTTCATTTAAATAGAGCACTATAGAAACTTCTAACCACATTGCAGAATCTCAAATTCACGCCATATATCCGATAAAATTATATTTCTTTGTGGTTGAAGGCTGTGAAGTGATGGTGTATAGTGTATTTCATTTATATTCTCAAAGATGTTTAAAACATGTTCGATTTCATTGAATATCAAAGAATTTATTCAGGTAATTACATAAAGCACCAGGCACCAAAGTTACTTCTTGACTATTAATATTTACTGTCATCCTTTTCTTTCCATATATATGTTTTATTTATTTTAAAAATAGTGTATTAAAATGTGATCTTATTTTTCCGACATTATAAATTTTCTTTGTGAGAAATACATCTAAAGAACAAGTGATTTTATATTGTATTATATATAAATATATAAATATTTGTGCTATTATTTTAAATTTTATTATTTGTATGTATTTATAGATAACAACGAACAAATTTTGTAGCTCATCGCGCACTTACAAAATAAAAGTTTTTATTTCTTCTACACCTGTTTATGATTTCGCGATGCGCAAATTTCTACATTTTATTGTATTTACAAAGACATTGTATAATATAAAATTATATAAATTTTCAAAAAAATAGACCATCTAGTAGTTTCAATTACCAACTCCCAATATTACAGTATTATAAAAATAGTATATTAACGTAGTTCAAATTAAACCAATTACTTTAAATACAAGGTAGTAGTACTTCATTATCACTTGTAAAGCGCAAACAATAATTATTCTGTTTATTATTCCCATACTAATTTCTCACTGTAATCACTTCAACTGCGTTGCCTCTGATCATGTGGGAATGAGGACCCATTGCTTATGAATATGCAGCAGAGAGATCTAATTATTAAAAATAGCCTTATTGTTGGACAACCAATTCCCACAGATGATGTAAACAACAGAAGAAACATACAGATTTAATATTTTTCTTATTATTTCGCTGTTGCCTCTAGTCCATTCATTCTGAGTCGTGAGAACAGCGAGCATATTATAATTTGAATTTTATTATGTGTGAGAACTTCAAACGAGGGTAATTATTTAATTTCACAGTGTAATTAGGGGAGAGAAAAAGAAATATTAGAAAGTTTAAGTGAATTGTGGATTGTTTTGTCAATTAAGAAAAAATCATATTTGAATAAAACGTATTTAGAACAATTTAGTATTAGATTTTAAAATGTAACTTTACAAAAACGACAATCAATATAAAGTATAATTTTGGGCGTTGAGTTATTATAATATTTGTTTTTTATTTTATCCAATAAGACAGTATTTCCCAATTGGTATGACAGCATATAGGTAATTAAATAAAAAGTATTAAAATTAATAATATCTAAGAAACATTTTTAATTTGCTTAAAGTTAAAGTAAATAGATTTTTTTGTAAGTTGCTTATTTCATAAAAAATAGATATTTAAATAAATTATAGAAAATAATAAAATTAAGTTAAAGATTATTTTCGCTATATAAATTTAATGCATGGTGCTATTGGAATATTTGTTTTTTTTTTATCCAATAAGACAGTATATCCCAGCTGGTAGGACAGCATTTAGCTATTTAAATCAAAAATATTAAAATAACTGATATAATTTTTGCTATATCATTTACTAAATATAATAAGTCAAAGTAAATAGATTTAAAAATAATAAAATTAAGTTAAAGGCTATATTTTGCTCTATAAATTTAAGGTAATTTTGAGCGTGGTGTAATTATAATATTCGTTTTTTATGTTATCCAATAAGACAGTATTTTCCAACTAATATGCCGAAAAATTAACTGCAAATTACTGATTTGAATTAAAATTAATTTTTAATTAATAACAAATTTATAAAAGACATTCGCCGCTCCTCCAATATCGACTTGTCTTCAAACAAAATGTTTAATGTTTATTGATATATAAAAAATATTTGAATTAGAATTTTAACAAAGCTGCATCATCATTTACATATCTACGAAAATTGTTTGAATTCATCCCACGTTAAACACAGCACTAAGGTATTGGAGCAAATAAAAACACATATTTTTATCTTCTATTATAATTTTAAAAATTAATATTTTCCATGACAATAATATATAAGTGCACGTGCACGTCAAATAAATTTACTGATAAAATGTTATGTTAGACACATAAACTAATTTGTTTTTAGTAATAATCTAAAACCTATATAAAACTTAACTTTTTCGGGCGGTAGCCACTTTACAAGACATACATTAACAGTTTTCAACGTTCAAGCCGTTTGATATTTTTAACGTAAATTGCAAAAAAATAAAAAACAGCAAAATTATTGAAAAACTAGTGGCTTCAACTTGAACATAGTTTTTGCTGTACTAATTTTGATGAAACGTAGCCTATTATGTAAACAATAAGTGTATGATCGAATAACATTATGTACAGTATATATGGTTTAAATATTAAATATGAAAATTCTGAATAAATATTAGGAGATTTTATTACATTAGTTAAAATCTTATTATAATAATTGAAAAACCATCCAATATATGACACAATTATTTATTTCGAACTTACAAAATAAAAATACAAAAAAATATCATAAATTAATGTGAAGGATGAGCCTGAAACATTTTTAAACTTTCAATTTTTGTGAAAAACTGTCTGAAGCCAGAACTCATGGTATCCAGTTTTGAATTTTATTTTTAGTTCTTCATTTATTGTGAGTTCTACCAGTTCCACTTGTAGATTTAATGATTTATATATAATGTTAAGAATATCCTTAAATCGCTTATGGAAAGTTTTGATAGTATATAAGTAAAACTTATTTATTAACTTTTATGTTTTAATTGATCACCTTGTAAATGTAGATTGACTTCAATTAAATATATTTATCTAAATATATCTGTCTATTTTTTATGGATGATATCAATTTGACTTGCAATTCGTCGTTAATGTTTCTAGGAACTAGTCTAGTACTGAATCAAAAAAAAAATTTAAAATCGATGCAGACAAATTCCTTTTGAATGAAATAATTGAAATAAAAAATTGATCATGTAAGACTAATGCTTTAAAATGCAAAATTTAAATTTTAAATTAATAACCAATCGCAAAATTATTTTATAATTTAATTTAAGTTTAAGCATTTAGATTTATAAAATGATAAACCACTAATAGACTACTACTCGCTGTTTTTTATGTACTATCGTAGACACGCATTTAACAACTTTGCTATTGCGGAGAAAGACCCTACAACCCTCCCAAAGTCATTTTATATGATAAGACTGGCATTATCACAATATTGGATCTTATATTCACCTTATCCACTAAATTTTGCGCCAAAGATTCTAATCGCGACTCGTTATACCTTTTTTGTAATTCTAGAGTTGAGAATCCCGGAGTGAAGTTTCCTTAGTCTTCATTTTATTATTGTTCATTTCTGTATTTTTTTATATTAATTATTATATAGTGTTATTGTTAATTTATATGGGCGGAAAACAGTGATCAATAGCCCTTAAAAATTTATTTAATAACTGCATCTTACATATACACGGATATTTTTACGCTATTTGGGAATAATACTATTTTCATCAAATATGATGCAAAAATTGTAGTAGATGAATTACTTGCTAGTTAACAAACCTTGTGAAGTTTAAGAAATAGTTTGTTTGTGCCCTTTCTGATCCGTTGCAAGAAAATCTTAGAGATAATGAGAAAATACTTTGCTAACTGGAAGTTTAATAAAACATAGATCTTCTTGCAGAAAAAGTAACTCGATTTAAACGTAAATTGACGTCATAAATTACCATTTTTTTACCAATCATCAGATTTTTCATATACACTATATTTATTTGTACATGACTTTTTATACAGGTTATTCTTCAGAAACGAATCTACCATGTTACACAAATTATATTTAATTCCCCCACATGAACTTAAAGCTTGCAAAAAATAATTTAAAAAAAATCCTGGATATTGAAATTACTGACGTGTTACACGAATAAGGTTCCATCTACTAGTTAACAAACCTTTTGAAGTTTAAGAAATAATAGTTTGTCTGTGTCCCTTCTAATCCGCTGGAGGAAAATCGTAAAGATAATGAGTAAAAGATGACACTAACTGGAAATTGAATAAAACTGAGATTCAATCAGTAAATTCTAAAACCATTTTGTTACATAGATCCTCTTGCAGAAAAAGTAATTCAATTTAAACGTAAATTAACATCATAAATTACCATTTCTTGATGTCAAGAACCAATCACCTGATTTTTCATAAACTGTACTTATTTTTACACGACTTTTTGTACAGATTCTCCGGGAACGAATCTACCGTGTTACAAATTTTTTATTTAATTCCCCCACTTGAAATTAAAGCCTTGAAAATTTCCCGGGAAAAAATAATTCTGGAAATTTAAACTACTGATTTGTTACACGAATAAGGTTCCATCTACTAGTTAACAAACCTTTTAAAGTTTATGAAATAATAGTTTGTATTGTTTGTTCTGATCCGCTGGAAGAAAATCGTAGAGATAAAGAGTAAAAGGCGTCGCAAACTGGAAGTTTAATAAAACTGGGCTTCAATCAGCGAATTCTAAAACCATTTTGTTACATATATCTTGCAGAAAAAGTAATGCAATTTAAACATAAATTGTCATCATAAATTACCATTTCTTGATGTCAAGAACCAATCTCCTGATTTTTCATAAACTGTATTTATTTTTACACGACTTTTTGTACAGATTCTTCGGGAACGAATCTACCGTGTTACAAATTTTTTATTTAATTCCCCCACTTGAAATTAAAGCCTTGATCTTGCAAAAATAATTTAAAATTTCCCGGGAAAAAATAATCCTGGAAATTTAAACTACTGATTTGTTACACGAATAAGGTTCCATCTACTAGTTAACAAACCTTTTAAAGTTTATGAAATAATAGTTTGTATAGTTTGTTTGTTCTGATCCGCTGGAAGAAAATCGTAGAGATAAAGAGTAAAAGACGTCGCAAACTGGAAGTTTAATAAAACTGGGCTTCAATCAGCGAATTCTAAAACCATTTTGTTACATATATCCTCTTGCAGAAAAAGGAATGCAATTTAAACAGAAATTGTCATCATAAATTACCATTTCTTGATGTCAAGAACCAATCTCCTGATTTTTCATAAACTGTATTTATTTTTACACGACTTTTTGTACAGATTCTTCGGGAACGAATCTATCGTGTTACAAAATTTTTGTTTAATTCCCCCCACTTGAAATTAAAGCCTTGATCCTGCGAAAAATAATTTAAAATTTCCCGGGAAAAAATAATCTTGGAAATTTAAACTACTGATTTGTTACACGAATAAGGTTCCATCTACTAGTTAACAAACCTTTTAAAGTTTATGAAATAATAGTTTGTATAGTTTGTTTGTTCTGATCCGCTGGAAGAAAATCGTAGAGATAAAGAGTAAAAGACGTCGCTAACTGGAAGTTTAATAAAACTGGGCTTCAATCAGCGAATTCTAATTCCATCTTCTTACTCCTCTTGCAGAAAAAGTAACGCAATTTAAAATGAATTACCATTTTTTGATGTCAAGAAGCAATCTTCCGATTTTTTATTTACACTGCATTTATTTTTACTCGACTTTTTATAGAGATTCTTCAGAAATGAATCTACTTATTTAAATTAAAGCCTTGATCCTGCGAAAAATATTTTTAAATTTCCCGGGAACTAAAAAAAAAATGGAAATTTACGCTACTGATGGGTTTACACGAATCGTATAATTTTTATATTGTAAATTTAAAATAATTGTATTTTAAATTAAAAACTCTTGATTCCTAGGATGGATATAAGAAAGTAATAAAAATATTAAATATTTCATTTATAGATATATTTCATTTTAAGTAACTAGCATAAAATACAGAGTATTATAAGTAGGAAATAAAAACAAGTAACCATTTATGTTTATATACAGTTATTTATAGAAAAACCAAAGCATCCTTCTATTATTAACATATTTGTTTCTCAATGAACATTCAAAAAACATATGTATATATATATATAAAAAAATGTATTTACAATTGTGTTAATATTCCGAGCTCAAATCATGCTACATCAATGATCTATAAAAGAAGCATTTTAATAGTAAAGAATAAATAATTTCGAGTAACAAGTAATATATTTGAATATAATTTAAATATAAATACATTATATAAATATATTATAATCTTTTAATAATTAACAGATCTCTACTACCTTCCAAGTAAGATAATAAATATTAAAATAAAACCAGTATCAATTGTCATTATTTGATGCGAATACTCCTCTGCTTATTCATATTCGTCAACATCAGGGAAATGTAAGAGGTCAGCAGATCGTCCATTTTGTAGCCCAAAGATGTTTCGCAAAGGAGTTTGGAACCTCGGACCAAGTTTCCAATCGTCATGTGAAAATATGTGTTTCCTGATGACCAATTCGATATTCTCGTGAATGGATGTGTAACTAAAATCTCCTAAAAAAAATAAAGTAAATAATTATATCTCTTCGAATTTAATGGATGAAAATATTTTTGTAGAATTTATATTACGTAATTCACATTGCAACAAAAAAAAAATATGGATACATGCGATTCAAGACTTCATTAGTTTGGCGTTACGGCATGCGAAATAATTACGGCACGGGAAAATAATAACAGGAAGTCATATAATCAAAAACCACAAAGGAATTTCATGAGAAAACTCTGTCCATTGTCTTCACGATCTCAGACCTGTTTATTTATGTTAACTTTCTGTTCTTTTCTTAAGGAAAAAATACTATCTGTTATTTCCACAAGTTCATTTCCCAGTGCCCATTTTGCAACAAACTATACTTTCGACTAGCATATATTCACGTAAACGTATATTTTTTTTATAAATGTATATTAATACAATTATTTATACATAATTAACGCGATTACAAATCTATAATATAAAATAATTATACAATTAAAATTTAATTAGATGTATTTACATACAAAAATAGGATGAATCAAATGTTATATCATAATTAATAATACTTTATTTTATATTCAAATAGTAATAATTACCGCTTACTTGTGGTATATGTTAATGATTAAGGTACATGATTATTTAACACCCTCAGAACAGAACTTATGCCTTTAACGTACAATGATGTCTATTATACCAATGTACAGAGAATATTCATATTATATATTGAAACATGTATGCAGATATAAAAACATCATGTCGGGATCCGACGATAAAATAAACTTTTGAGTGAATGTCGTGTAGTTTGTGCGACTGAAGCGATACGTGTTTACAAAAAAAAACATAGGAATCAATCATTCAATTAACTAAACGTATGTCAATTTGTGTAACCATTATATTCACTGCAAGTTAAGAAAATTTTGAAATAAATTTTATTTTGATAAACGAGTATTATCTATACGCTTTTCCTTCTCAACGTCACGTGAGTGAATGCTCGCTTCGATATACGAGTGCTTTGGATTACAAGCACGTTTTCGGAACGAATTATGTTCGCAAACTAAGATATCTTAACTTCGTAATGAATTGCACAATTCCAAATAGATTTTCTTTAATTATTGTTTAATTATCTTTATTTAATTCTGTCAATTTCTGTCAATATCCAATTGTATATTTAGAATACTTTTTTATTTTTTTCTGTTAATTACATTAATCAGGAATTATGTAACGTCTAGTTTGCGATAAATATTTTGCATCCATGAATTTACATCCTTTTTTTGCAATGTAGGCAACGGAGGATAAAAGCGCTACACCGTTTATTTGATAAATTCTTACCTAATTTTAGTTATTTACAAAAAATATTTGAATATATCCTAATCTTTATTGTATTATTTTACAAAATAATACTAATATACTGATATATAATCTAATAATCTTAAGTAAAATTGTTATAATTTTCTTTATTTTAAATTCTTTCTTGAAAAAGAAAATAAAATAATTAATTTGAAATTTGTTTAACGAACTATTTAAAAAGCAGTGCAAAATACATTTTTAAAATATTAGATTTAAAGGATAATATTTTTTATTTTATTTTTATATTTTTTTTAAATTTCTTTTATATTTTTTATTGCCTCTGGTAAATTATTATAGTCTTGTATTCCTCTCATCTCAATGCTGGTTTTAAGGGCATTATTTTATTTCTATCCAATTGTAAATTGTCTCTACTATGCGTGTAAAATCTGATGTTTGATTTTATTAAATTATTTTTTATTGTATGTAACTGCAAGTTTGTGTGTATATTTATTATAGTTTCTATTCTTAGCATATAGTTGCTATTTACGATTTGCATTTAAATTATGACGATATCTAAATGGTCACAATACATTTAAATATAAAAATGATATATGTTAATATGTTTATTCTTGAGATGGACTTTTCTTTTTTTTTTAAACAGACCTACAAACTATATATGTATAGTCGATGAAAATTGGGTAAGAACATCATGTGATAATATTAAATATTTGTAGTAATTTTCAGACGAAGAAGACAAGGAAATTGAAGCATATTTATATTGTCCACTTCAAATGTCCATGCTAAAGAAAACCAACAAAATAAATCACATCATATATAAGTAATGAAATAAAGTCTATAATTTAATAAGAGAAAACTATTACTTTCATTAAAAGGAATTGTATTGATTACATATAAATATTTAATACTATATCACAGGCTACTTTCCAGCGCAGTGGATAGTTGCACAAATTATGTTAATTCCTAAACCAGGAAAACTTGCCGAAGAGATCGTACCATGCAGACCGATAAACCTCTTAGCGATATTATCAAATGTAATTGAAAAACTTCTTACTAACCGATTGCAATAATATAGTAGTATTAAATAAACTAATACCAGACCATCAGTTTGGTTTTCGTTGCAAAAACGGCATAATAGAGATAGTAAATAGTATAGTAAACATTATCTACTAGACCAAGTAGAAAAAAAGAAATACTACTAGCTGCCTTTTGGACATATCGCAAGCATTAGATAAAGTATGGCACATCGTTCTATTTATATTAAGAATATTTTACCATATAGATACATTTCAAAAACTAGTAATACTAAATTGGAACATTCGGTAATGATACAGCATCAGATTAGTATCTGTATTAACAGGGAATTTTAGGTAAATTGCAGGAACGATTTAAAATTGAAGAATATCAGTTAACAAACTGAAATCTGTGCGTATCACATATACACAACAGTAAGATTTAATGGCCAAGCTTATATAGAAAAATCACATTCGGGCTAAGACTGATCAATTGGATCTAATGTTTAGAAAACTACTGGTTACTAAGCCAAAGGCCAGAATTGTCAGTACCGACGTATGGTATCCTATTGTGGGGTGCAGTCAGAAAATCGATCATACAAATTATTCAAAGGTTTCAATCAAAATGTTTAAGAAATATTATAAAGTTCATCACGAATTGACAATATATATATATGAAGACCTCTATATCAATCTTGTTGAGGATACAGTACCAATGTTTTGTAGCAGATACGAAGATAGATTTGAATCACATAATAATGTTCTGGCGTTATAAACTAATAGATTTAGAATATAGATTTAAAATCGGGAAAGTTTATACATTTAATGTCACACAATTTATATATTATTCACACTGAATAGATTTTAAATAAAATTAGTACGACAGAATATAAAATATAAAGACCAAAAATTGTTTGTTGATCACCCTCGATATATTTGATCAATTATTTTATTCGACGTCGTAGATTCCGTAATTATGTATGATTGCGAAATATAAAATTTCATGCTTAAAAACACATTACATTAATTATTAAATTACAATGGCGAAACAACAATGCGGCAGACTATCGATCCCCAAAATCATTTCTTACGGTTTTATAAATATTTTGAGAATTTAAAATTTTACGAGGAAAAACTTTAATTATATTTTGTGGGAATGACAGACATTTGAAGTTCCGCCAGTTACATATAGCACTTTGCCTTTATGTCAATAAACATTATTAAAATATTATATAAATTCAATTTACCTTTGTGTGTTGATGAATCAGACTGACTCCGTGCTTATTAATTGCAATCAGCAGCATTTCCGGATAATTGGGATCCGTCGTTTGTTTGACTTCGAAAAATGCCGATCCAAAAGTGGGCCAGCGATAAACTATTTTAAGGAAAGTAATCTTTGCGTCTTCCGGATTCATACCGGCGTCTTGGTTATACGAAGCCACTATCAAGCGCTTCCAATCATTGGCACTTTGAATTTTAATTAAATCAGACGGAATCAATTCACGCAACATCTGACTGAAAATGAAAAGTTTCCAATAAATACATAAATATATCGAATGTGCACATGCTATAATAATTACGGAATCGACTGCAATTCTTGTTTGCTTTCTCCAAACCGCACTCGATAAACGAGCGCCGCCAATTTGGAAGCCTCCTCCTTGGTGCATTTATGATAACCCCTTATCAATTTTGGCAGTTCTTGATGAAAGTGGAATATCAGATCTGCGTTCCTGTCTTTACCAGGAACCGTATTCGTCCATAGTTTTTTCATGAAGAATACTTGGTACGAGAATTGTGGTGTTACTCCATCGCGGCTTGGCCTAGCTTTGCGGATCCAATCTGTTAAATGACGGACAAAATCGAAAAAGAAGTCTCCTTCAGGAACAGAAATTACCTAAAATTATAGACGTTAATTTAATTTTAAGTTCATTTAATGTTGAAAGAATCTATTATTACTTTGTCAGCTATCTTCACGAACAAGCTGAAACCTTCGCTACTTTTCAAATTAAGTCTTGTGCTGATATTTTGGCAGAAGTCCTTTGCTCTGGTACTTGAATCTACTTCGAAGGCTTCATCTGTGTCATCCGGAAAATAGACTTTATGGAATATTTGAGTGGTTTTGTGTTGGATAGCCTCTACTTCGACTTGGTGCGGTGGGTACTTGCGTTGGCCGTTTCTTAGAGTCTTTTGCAGTCGCTGTAACGAATCTTGCGAAATAGGATGTCTTCGTGATCTCAAAAACATGGTGAGTTCTTTCAGGAGATTTTGAGAGCAAGTAAATAAGCCTGTGGCCAGCCACATCAATTCCCATCCTCTTTCCTCCGAAAGCCTATTCCTATTATCAGTCAGCTGTTTCATAACTTGACAATAAATCTCGTCTCTAAGAATTTCATGTTTGAGCGGACCATCAAATATGTGATCGGTGTATTCGTTCCCCATTCTAGGTCGTTTCGATGGTAGATCACCCATGTATTTCAAAATAGCGTTGAAAGCGAAACACGCTTCCTCTGCTAGCTCCTCTTTAGTTAACAACTTTTTTAGCAAGGGTTGTTTAATCGGATCGCGGGAATGTCTCCAAAGATCGTCAACGCCGCTCCTGCGGGCAGAAGTTAGCGTCAAGGCTTTCGACATGGTGCGTTTAAGAGGCGGCCGAAAATGATCCACAGAATAATCAACCAAAGTATGTGGACGATCCCGGGTCTCGGTACCGTTAGAGTATTGCTGGGAGAGCCGCCTGCCGTGTTCAGCGCCTGCAATCAAAGAATCAATGAAAGCGAATTCAATATTTACAAATAAGACAGTTATTGCACGTTTATGCAAATAGTGACGGGCACGTGTATGTACACGCTCTCATTTAGCCTCTATGCAAATTGTGTGCATGCAAGAATTCGAGTGCAGGCGACTTTTAAATCTAGCCGGTAACATACCCGATTATTTATTAATTAATGCTTTACTCAGAGATTGACGCGAAAGAGTTTCAATGTACAAACCAGTTTCTCTTCAGCAGCTGCGTCAATATCTATCACGAAACACTTGCATAAGTGATTCGCATGATAAATTACCCTTGGAAATGTATAGACTTATTTAATAAAATTAAAAGTCGAAAGGTCGATGACCCTTGTAACTTTATTTAAAATAAATAATATTGATCTCAGTACTTAAACACAGCGAAAAGTCAATTAAATATCGACAAATTTTTAATAAAGAATTTCTATTTATTGTTCAAGCAAAATACGCTCGGTAGCTACTATTAACTAATTTCAGACTATAACACATAATGCACCCCAATTATAAATCTTCTATTTACATTAATCGATTAGTTGGAGTTCAGAAAATTATCGAATGTTAAACAAATTGTATTACTGATGATATTTGATAGGGTTCGGTAATCTTGCCAACTAGAGATAAAGAGTATTTGTAAGTTGTACTAGTAACAGTTGCTCAAGAAAACTAAAAAATACAAGAAATAATTTAAATGAAATTAATATTAACTGGGCGAAAATTCCTATGGTTATTTATTTGTTATAATATTTGTATTTGTTTATATGCTGTGATATTTATTATAAATATTATAATAATTATTAATATTAACTTTCACTTAGATTTGTGTACATTATTGAATTAAATTGAATTTGTAAAATAAATATATATATGCACTTACTGAACTGGCTAAAAAACATAGTCATTGTTATACTTTTGATATTAGTTTTGTTTTCTTTTCGAATAGTGAAGTTCGCATGAGCACTGTCTTTAGAACACTGTTTCTATTGATTGGGGATCGCCAGAGATTACTTTCTTTTGGCATTTTAAGTATTTGTATTCAATAGTAAATTCAAGGATATAACACAATAACCTTATAGCGCGACTAGAATACCTTTCCATTCAATTACTTTTAAAATTTTCATTGCAATTTTACTACACTCGTGTACGTATTCACAAGCATGCTAATTTATATGTCCTAAAACATAAAATTTGAATTCGCTAGAAAGTAAAGCAATGTGCTTATTTTTATATTAAGCGTCTGACTCTACGTCTACGGCAACGTGCATTTTATTTTTCTGTTTATATTATTTTTCCACAAAAATAAAGTGAAATTGTAGTAATCTGCTCAAAATGAAAAAAATTATTATATTTTTAAATTTTAAAAGAAAGTCACATGATTCTAATTTGATTTTAAAATTGTTTATAAACTGACCTTCAATGGAGAAAAGATGGAGAATGTCGGCCGGTGGTTTCGACATGCACGGAAGAACATAAACAGTTTCTGCGGGAAAATCGCCTTTTTCTTGGGTGCGTTCACATCTACCAACACACCAGCCACTATTTAGAACCGTCTCTCCTGTGCTGTCCTCTTCCAAAATGATCAAATCGCCCTTAATGAAGGTGAGGAAACTGGAGCCTTCTCCAGGAGCTTTATAATCCTTTAAAAAAAAAGTTATTTATTACAATATTCGTAACATATTTAGTATAAACGCTTACTTGTAGTGCAATTACAAATTTGGATCTTTTCTTTAGGCCCTCTAAGAAATACACTACTAAATCTCTGATATCTTCTGCGTTCGGACTCTGGAAAGTGAATTCCTCGCCGCGAACTGTGCTTAAACTGAAAGTTTGTGTGAAAACCTTGTTTGTTTTTTGACTGGAAACCGTTGTCACTTCTGGGAAAGACAACTCTAAGAGCACTTGCTCCTGATCATCAACAACATACACTCCCGTCCAATTGACAGCAATAATAACATCATTTTTAGGCAGATTTGGCCCGGAGTTTCTGTACGCTTCGTAAAATCGCGAGAAAAGTAAAGGCCATTTGAATTTTGCATAAGAAACGACGTCTTCTTTAACGCGTAAGCTTTGAACTTTTTCCTTTAGGTAATAACTTTTCTTGTATGCTTGAACCACAAGAGCTCCCCAACGATCCACTGCCTTTTCAACACCAGTGAGACAATAATCGGGAATGTAATTTGGCAATAAAGTCAGCAAACGCTCAGAATTCATATCTAAACTATATTCGATGTAGTACTGTTGTGCTGCTATCATGGCTAAATCCTCTTCCTTGTCGCAACGGTATTCTCCAAATTTAACTCCTCTGACAACTTGCTGATAAATTAAGTTAGTTGCGACCTGATCTTCTGTTGGCTCGTGCCAAGGAGCAAAAATTTCCTTTCTGAAGAATAATCTCCATGGAGCATTTCTCTCTTGTGCTCCTTGTTCTTTCGCATATTGCTCACACTGGGAAATCGCATCCATCACATGATCACCGCCACTTCCCAAACTTGAAACTTTATCGAATAGAGCGATATACAGCGAAAAACCAAATTGATCTTTTAAACCAATTTTATCCGATAACTGGTTGCAAAGTTCTCGTGCCGTGGTCGCCGAATCGGCTAAGAGAGTTTTAGTATTTCCATCCATAAAAGTGATTGGCAACATGATCGGTTTCTTCGATTTGGTCGCTTGCAACTCCAACCAACTTGGGGGTTGATTTCTTGTCCCATTATTAAACGTTCGTTTTAAACGATCCTCGCAGTAAGGAGCGTAACCTGGGGGTCCTTCGCGAATAAACGCTCTCAAATAATTTACGAACTTTTCGGAAGGTGCAAAACAACCGACACATAATGATAGTAAGATCCAACCCCTGGCATGAGAAGATTTCGACGGATTATTCGTTAGCTGTTTGCAAATTTGACAGTAAATCTCGTCTCTCAATTCTGCTCTTAAAATTCCATGTCCAATAATAAAATGTAGTTTTTCCAGATTACTCGTCGGTCGCGATTCCAACCAACTTTGATAACTATCTGCAGTGTATTCCTCATCTTGCAATTTCCTCCGCACATCTTCTCCAAGTTTATTCTTGCGCTTCAATGTGAGTGACACTAACTTATTACGAATAGATCGAGGCTTCTGCTTCAAAAATGATTCGGGATCTAATCCCATTAATTGTGCTTCTTGGAATTCTTTACTTCTAATAAAATTTCGTCCAAGAGTTGCCGTGACTTTAGACATTACAGATGTGTTGTCACGATCCATGGAATGATAGCGAGGCTCCGGAAGATCACCAGTGAATCGTAATATTGTAACCCATAATGCTTGGGCGGCCTAAAGAATAATAATAAAAAAAATCGTTAATTTTATCTTTTACAATTTTTAATATTGTATTACCAGTTGATCTCCCTGAGTGTGCAACGGTAAAAGGGGATGCTTTAGTGGTTTCCTAGAATACTGATGTCCGACATTTCCTTGGAAATAAGTTGCAGCGAACTTTTGAAATTTAAATTCAGATAAATCTTCGTCGTCTTCCGACGCAATTTGCATCGGACTTATTATTTCATTTTCTGCGGGTTGCGCAGGTAAATCATTGAAAACGGATGTTTCTCTTCCTAAAAAAATAATTTAATATAAGTTTAACTATTTATAAATAATATATACTTAATGTACCCGGCGTTGGAGCTTCACTTGAGGAATCTGGAAGAAAATCGAACATTGCTTCAACAAGTTTTGAATCATCCACAGGTTCATCCGCTTTTCTGGCAGCGTCATTAATTAAATTCCGCTTCACTTCAACACGTCTTCTTTCTTCCATCTCCAATTCCAGTTCCTTTCTTTCCAATTCGTACATTCGATCCCTATAATAGAAATATTCGTATTTTTATTAAGTTTTACATTATTAGTAAATAATGCTACCGATAGTTTTGTTCTGCAATTTCTTTAGCCCTTTTATTTCCAGCATCCTTTAACTCTCTTTCTTCCTTTTTCTTTAATCTCAGAGCTTCGATGTGATTTCTATGCTCGAATTTAATTTTCCTAAATCGTCTTTGTGCGATCATCCTGCGTACATGTGATTGGATTTTGATGATGGCCCACATCTTATGTCCGTATTCACGCCTGACTAAATATCCACGGGAATGAGCTTGTAGGCCAACGATATGACCACGTAAATGGCGAAACCGATGCGATAATACTCGCGCTCTGATCAGAGCCTGCAATCTCATATAACCTACTCGCATTTTCTTGTAGCGTTGCCTTTGGATGTAACCTTTCCAATACTTTTGAATGATCATTGTCGCAGCTTTCAATCTTAAATATCTTCTTCTATATACCCATCCTAAAGAATATTACATTATTTTAAATAGAAAATAATCGAAATTACAATGTTATTTACCTCTTATTGAACGTTGGAGAATTAATATTTTCCTTGTCAAGACGCGATCTCTTTCTTGTTCTAAGAACAGATCATGCGCATCTTTGAGAAAGACTTTCGTGTTACCAAGTTGATAATCAGATCGACCCAATACTACGGAACAAATTTTCGATGTTGCGGCCCGGCAATCTGTCCTATGGTACGGCGGAATTCCAGGAATTAAAAATCTATATCTCTCAACGAATTCGCTAAAGGTATGCCTGATTGGATAACCGGCTCTTCGTATTCTAATAGTTTCCATCATACCAGAATATCGCAATTGCCTGCAGCACAGATTTCTATCGAACATCATTGGCTTTTTGAACTCATTAGGCTTGATACAACGGATAAAAAATGGCTGACAATTCGATAAAGTCTTCATCAGTGAATCCAAACTCTTTTTGAATTGAGTGGAAAGTGTCGGTGCACGTTTTCTGGTTTCCGATCCCATGCCAATATCGTTAGCGAAAATTTGTTGAAGAAACTTGTTACTGGAAATAGTTACTAGCTGGAGCAAATCTGCACTGAAGGTATCTCGATTCTTTTCAAGGAACCCTCTGGTATCGTAGAAGACTACGCCTGCAAAGTGATTCAACCCGAAGCTAGTATTTATATCGGATTTCGGTTTCAAGTAGTTTCTGTGATTCCCGTGCGTTTTATGCAATTTTGCTAACAGTGTCTGATCTGTTCCTTTCGGAAATTTACTCTCCTCATCAATCAAAGCCATTATATTCAATTGTTTAACAGCTATTAAGTCCAATGCGTCTTGATTGTCGACGAACTCAATGTGCTGCCAATTGATAGCTTCCAGATTGTACTCTTCTTGTTCCAATTTAAAAATATGTCTTACGAAGAACTGTTGCAAATTTTCGTTCGCGAAATTAATGCAAAACTGTTCGAAACTGTTGTGGTTGAAATTTTCGAACCCAAATATATCTAAAACACCTATGGAACTGCACTGACGTTCTTTTGGCCTATAAATGGCGGCGTTGATTTTCTTAACGATTAAGACAAACAACCTTCCGTAGATTCCTTTGACGAACGCATCCCTTACATCCACGCTTTGTTCACGCGATAAAGTAGATACTACTGTTTCGCCGTGAGCAAACAGAGTCTTTCTTGTCAGAGCATTAATCAGTGGCTGCGCTGGAACACCGAGCAGTTTTGCTACACGTTGAACATTCGTAGGATCTGGTATTTCGGTGGCATCCAAATTATCAACAACTGTAGCCTTATACTTTATATTTCCGGTGTGCAAGAGCGCTGCCAATAATTTGAGAATTTCCCAGATTTCTTGGTCAGAAAATAGCAGCACTTTCATCGCGCTCCTTATGTCAGCAAATTCAGCAGCGTCGTCACGACCTTCGCAAGTTATAGTGCCGCCCTAAAAGTTAATTTGTAATTTTATATACTCTAATATCATCATTCATTACTTACAGAGGTTAAATATCTGTATTGACTGGCCTCTCCTAAATCCAATTTTTTCTTATCATCTTTACTTAAACCAGCCAGCAGACAGTAAAAAACATGGTAATTCCGTTCATCTGGATTTTGCGACACAATCCTACTTTTTTCCAGTAAGTATTGCTCGATTTTAGCACCTTCTATAACACCACTGTTGTTGAAATGTATGTCGATGTATTTACCAAACCTGAAATGTTATTTATTTTAATAAACTTGGTAGAATTTGTATTAAAAGTTCCCTTTCAACCGGCATTCGACCATGTGTTCTTTCAGACTTGTTTATTATGTGTCTGGTTGAAAGTGCCATGCTTGCTTAACTTTCGTAAAACATCATCAAGCACCGAATTAATACTTCTGTACTCTATTTTAACTTACCTTGAGCTGTTATCATTTCGAATGGTTTTAGCGTTTCCGAAGGCTTCTAAAATTGGATTCGCTTCTAATATTTGTTGTTCAATCCATGAATGGTTTCCGCTGATCGCTGCCAAGTATTGCAAAATTAACTTGGTGCTTTCTGTTTTTCCAGCACCCGACTCTCCTGAGATAACAATGCATTGATCTTGTCCATATCTTCGCATGCTCGCATAGGAGTTGTCACCAATAGCGAATATGTGCGGTGGCAACTCGCCAATTTTCCTCTCTTTATATAATTTTATTTGCTCCGCTGTATAGATAGGTAGTATTTGATACGGATTAACAGCTACTAGAATTGACCCCGTGTACGTCTATAATTGCAAAGAATAACAGTTTAAATAAACAAGACAAGTATTGAGCACTCACATAGATGAGATTCTCATTGTATCTAATGAGTAAGTTTCTTAGAATTCCAGCTTCATGGAGATCACCAAGACCTATCATGTCTTCGACGCCATTGATGGACGTCGCATGCATAGCTTTAATACGTCTATCTGGTGATAGCCAATGTTCTTGTGCATCGTCATCTCGGACCGCAATCCTGCGTCCTTCTGCGGAGATGACTCTGGCGC
This sequence comes from Nicrophorus investigator, assembly GCA_963457615.1. Lineage (NCBI taxonomy): Eukaryota > Metazoa > Arthropoda > Insecta > Coleoptera > Silphidae > Nicrophorus > Nicrophorus investigator. Next base: position 16,904,066 of record OY735140.1, on the reverse strand, counting down.
CGATAGCCACATCGAATTCATTATCGGATATTGGCTCAATCCATATGTAATCTCCCTGAAAATATTTAATTATTTATAAACATATTGATGTATGAAAAGTATCGATTTAGTAGAAAACAATATAAATAAATAATTAAACTGTTTTCGTAGAATAAAAATAAAATATAAAGATGGACTACGATTAAGAGAAAAGGTGTTAATATATTTTTTTTAAATTTTGAGATTGTGTGAAGACTGAGACTGCACATAGCAATGTTTGGTTTTAAATTATATTCAATTAAGAAACCAGTCTTTTGTTTGCAGTTGCATTTATACGTATATGCAAAATAAAAATTATGAGAATTTTCACATTTATGTGTGCAAGTAAATAATAGCGAAACATGCACCGCTTCATAAATGAATAAGGTTTGCCTCCAGTATTTCTTCAGTTTCGCGTAATTATCTTCTTTTATGCAAACTTTCTCCACGTACGCGATGTATTTTCATATACATTTGAAAGGAAAATTGTTTTCCACTTTGGCCTCATAAAATTAGAACGGATGAAATATAAACAATCGTTTATTAACAATAGTAAAATAAAATTATAGATTTTCAATCAAGGACGTACAAATGACATTATAAACTAATTGCAATATTATTTTCAATTTTAATGAAATCATATCGGATTATTTAAATGCAATTAAGTAGGCGTCTGTGCAGCTACAGCAAATAATCTACAATTTAATTATATGTTCGCGTTTTGTATTGACGGAAAATCAGGTATAAATAATATATATGTAGCTGCTGTTCAATAGGTGATTTTGTATGAAAGTATATAAGCGTTCATAATAGGATGTCGTTGTAGAGAGGAGGCTAGTAATGCGTGGAGAACGTTTCCGGAGGTTGCCCTAAAAACCTCACCGGAATTAGAAGCATGGTCATCATCATCTCCATTGTGTACCGTAACCAATTCCGAACTGACACGCGTAAAAAAATATAATGTGAAATAAATTCTGTTCCTATAAATGGCTGCAGAGCTGTATTTGTTTTTGGTACAAAGCACAACTATCGATTCGAAAGTCCCGTTGTCCAACAAATATTTAAAGAGCTCCAAAATTTTTCAAAAAATCAATACAATTAAGTGTGTCACAAACTGTTCATTATTTCGAACGTTGAATTACAAAACTTACCCTGGTCACTATCACCATTTTGATCCAATTTTATTTGGGAAATCTGCAAAAAATAAAATAATTACAAATAAGTAAATTTTCTGAATATTATTGCATGAAATTTGATAAAAATAATAATGCAACATAATAATAATGATTCATAGTTTATTTTATTTAATCATCCGAAATACACAAAATGAAGGTAAATTATATTTTCTGCCAAGACGTAAATTATGTGTATTTTTATAAAATAATAGTTAAATTCATTAATTTTATATTTATATTAATATTATTTGATCTCCAATAATCAATCATCAATAATAGTTCATTAATTAAATATTCTGTAGAAAAGACAACTCGAGGGACGTCTTGACCCCTATTTCCATTTTAAGTTAATTTATGTCACACCGCCATATACGTTTTTTTTTAATTTGATCATGACGAAATACCTTCAATTTTAACAACATCTAACGGTTAAATTTATAAGAGTAAAACAAGAATGTTTTAAATAGCCCCTGTCATTAAGTCATTGTTTTTTTACTACCTAAATACAATATAATGTAGTTACATTTACAATAAACAGTTGTTTTAATTATCATTTATCTACACTAATTTTAAAAAATAATTCATTATAAAATCTTTTTCTTTCTATTTAATATTAATTAATCTCAGTAATTACGTAAAAAATCTTCAATTTTTGTTCATATATTGTTGTATGTGTCACAAATTAAGAAATCTCTTGGCGCTGTGGAATGCTGGTTCTTTGTAAATGTTTGAGTAGCGGAGCATTAGTGACGAAAATAATGTTTTATGTAGATGTGAAATTTAAACAAATAATATTCTAACGTTTCTTTCCTTAGTCTAATACTGAGTAGTGGTGTTTGGTTTCTATAGAAACAGATGGGACCAGAGGGAAAATAACTTTTTCTAAATTTTGACTATTTTTTATAATTCATGAATTATTAGATTAATTATACAAATATAGGTGGGGCTTGCACCTTAAGGTCCTTATGCGTAATCCGTCCCTAACACTAAGGTTTCACATATATTGCTATTTGTAAACATAACTATTATATCTTCATTAGTACATGTTTAAATATTTTTTGTAATCTATCAAGAATTTGAAATTCTTCTTTCTTTAGTCTAATACTAAGTAGTGGTGTTTGGTTACTATAGAAACAGGTGGGTCCAGTGGGAAAATAACTTTTTTTTAAGTATGACTATATTTTTTTTATAATTCACGAATTATTAGATTAATTATACAAATATAGGTGGAGCTTGCAGCTTAAGGTTCTTATGCACAGTGCGCCCCTAACACTAAGGTTTCACATATCTTGCTATTTGTAAACATTATCATTATATCTTCATTAGTACATGTCAAAATATATTTTTTAAAGGATTAAGAATTTGAATTTCGACTCAGATTATTTAACTTTATTTTATAAAGTTTATTAATTATATAAAAAATAATTAATATTATTATATCTAAATAGATAAATTATTATAAAACAATAAATTATTAAAAAAAAAACAATAATAAGGTTGGACATAACTATGCATATAATACAACATTGGAATCTATCACTTGTAAGTTAATTCATTTACATTTTGAATAATTATATGCGTATGTATATAATTATTATAACTGACCTAGATTATACGTTTTTTATAACAAGAAAAACATAACGATAAGCGTTCCTCATTTCACATCAAATTTGTTTGTATCGCGAATAGTTGACAAATTGATTATTTCGAAACTGTCCCTAATAAAACCATACAAAAAACTTAATTTCAATAGATTAGATAGATCATGATCACTTTTTATGCAGAAAAATCGATAGCGTTCACTATTTAGGTTGACAAGTCGATGTAACAAGTTCGACACCACTAGCATATAGTATGGTTCTATAAGTCGATTGTGAAGCGATTTTATATCCATTACTTAATATCATTTTTTTAAAGAACTTGATTATATTTTTGAGAAGAAAAGTTGATTTCAAGAAAAATATGTTTGTCACTTTATACGACATCTGCTAGACGAAAAGAATCATTTCAAAATATCACATAAAACATTTTTCAAGAAGAAAAGTTGATCGGGATCACTTTTTGGATAAAATGAGACTGAAAGGTAATAGATTTTACTTCATTATTACTTTATAAGGATTTATGATGATTATATGTATAAATAATAATTATTAATGGGTATTAAACTATCTTTCCAACTATTTTGGTTGTTAATATGTTGTCAAATATATAAGCTATAATTTGTGTAATGAAATCTTACAGATAATAATAGATACAGATATGTGTAGGCTTTAGAACCCATAGATAATTTCTATGTAATTCTTTGACAAAGTATCTTTATGCTAATGAGTTGAATTAATGAATTATCATTTATAATTGTTTTCATTATCACAATTTGTATTGAATTATGTATTTTCTATTCTTATAGAAAATATAAGCAATTAGTACTCTTAATTACAGTATATTTAATATACTATTATCTCCATTATCCTCAAAACAAAATATCAATAGTAAATTAGTAAATAATGTCTAAAAGTAAATTGTTGTTTTAGGAAATAATTGTTAACTTGATTAGATACATACTATTTATTAAAAAAAATGAAGTTTTGCTATTTTACGAAATTTTCTATGATACATTTACATTAAGATTCTAACATGTAAATTTCACCGTATAATATTAATGAACGCCTTATAAATATTCTACACTCGCGACTTCCTATAACGGTACAATAGAAAAAAGTGGAGTTTATACGCACATAGCACAGATGCATTTAAACTAATTTGTTGAATTCGTAATTAAACATTTCATTTATTGTTTGTAAAATCGACCTACAATCCGCCGTAAACTTTCGAATATTAATATTTTAAATTTATAAAAACATACATTATTTACATATTTATATACAAATTTATATCTAAAATATAAGTTATATCCAAAGCAACAAAAAAGTAAATAAATTCAATAATAAATATAATTTTGGGCAAATAAATTTTAATATTATTCTTGGGGAAAGTTCATCTAGTTTTTATATATCATTTTCCATCATTAACTTGTACCAACAAAAAATTGTAACTGAAACAACATACTTTGTGCATGTCACGCTAATAAATATGACGCACCTCCGTCGTGTTCATCTCATTTATTCTATTGAATTTCATACCAAACGTAATACATTAAAAAGATTCAAGAAATATAGACCGATAATTGAAAATAAAATAACAATTATGGTAAATTTAAAAAAATGGTCTATTACTACTTGTTTCAATAGAAAAAAATCTAAAGGAAAATAGATTTTACATGATCTCAAAAGAAAATTCAAGTCTTATTTTTTATCAATACTGTTGCAAAACTAATAATTGATTGATTGGTAAAAGCACATGTTTAAATTTAATTGATTTGTTCGAAATGGTTGGTTTTCTTGAACTTTGTATTCTTTGCTCATTTTATTTACCGTTGTATTGAGTCGTTTATAGAACATTTCAATACTTGCAAAATACAACTTGGCATTCAATCAATTGATCCCAATAACAGAATTGTCCAATTTCACTATAAATTATTATCAACAGTAATTTTGTGTATGTTTAATCGTCCATAAACGTATAGGAATGTAATTAATTTAAGTTGAAATTGTACTAGGAACTTGGAATATATTATGCAATCAAACACTTGCCATTTATTGGTTTGTTTAGCCTTATCGCGCGTATTGTAAAATACTCAAGCGATTACAGTAAAGAGCGTTGTAAAAAAAAACATATATAAATTGATAAAAGCTTTTAGAATTTTACCTACGGAATTTTTCTATTTAAGTCGAAAAATGCCATATGTGAATAAATTATATATTTCATATCTTCTTTAACGATATGAAAAACAAACATAATCGAAATTTATTACATTTAGAAAGTTTTTCTTTAAAATATTCGAATGAATGTCATTAACACATTATTTTTTATGTTTTTATGTTCAGAATTATATATTTTTTTAAATCTATTTTGTTAATATTAAATTTATTGCAAACAGGAAAATATATGTATTCACAAGAATATAGATGTGTAAAGAGAATATATTTCTTGGAAAGTATTAAAATGTTTTTGAATATCTATAATTGAACACAATCTTATGTGCACATTGCACTTTATATTAATTTAGCGAAAAATGAGTGATGAATCATGCACTTAAGTTTCATTTAATTGAACGCAATAATTAAGGTGAAAATATATCGATTTTCTTCCATTTAACAGTAAAATCGTCAACATTAATTGGACGCTGAATAACTTATAAACTTTCCAATCTTCTCGAGTAGAAAATTTATAGCGAAGATGTCATTTATATATTTAAAGTTTGTATAACACTTACACTTAAACGTTAATGCAGATATAAATAAAAATTGCTAAAACAAACTTGTACTTCTAAAGGTCGACAGTTATAAAAAATAGTATTTTCAAACATTCGTGGTCAATTTTATTTCAATTAATGATCGAACACTTCTCCAAGGACGACAAGTTGGTGAGTTTATCAATTTCCCAACTTTATTAGCGAAACGGAATCGTCTAATTCATAATTTAGTTTGTACGGTTGATTTTTGCACCACGATAAAATCATTTTCTTTTTTATATTTTAACGATTTCACTTTAGAAATTTTCTTGTTTATCTCGGCGGCCCGATGCAATTCCTCGTATTAACTAAAAAAATCTGCTTTTGGATGGACGCAAAATGAGTGAACCTGCGGCTGGCCAGTTGCGTTGACCTTAAAAAGAAGAATCTTCATGCTCCGTGCTGGCTGGCAATAAAATCGTCCGATGTTATTCGGCAGGGTTTAGGGAAAAACTTGTTTCTTTTTCGTCGTCGTCGATTCACAGGTAACACTGGAGCACAAATTCTATCGTAATACGTATTATTTATATTGCCATAGTTTCGTGATCGGTGTCTGAGTTTGCTTTATACGGGTGGCTAGTTTACACAGTTATATACTGGAACCGAAACGGCTACGTGTAAAAAAATAATGAAGACTTAAACAATGTTGGAAACACCTGAAGTCACAAGATCTCATCCCGACCGAGCACAATGCGATTGCTACTTACTTTGATTTCAAAAATAAAATTTCCCCCGAGAAATTCAAATAATCCAATGCATTTTAAAGATTTCTGGTAAGGAATGGAATTTCTGCCCTCTCGTAATTATTTTTTTTGCAGTTGCGTTTTCTCAAATATCTTAGCTTTACTAAGTAAGGCACTAATTCACACTAATATCACTCAACGTCACTTAACAAACATTCCGGTTTAAGTTTACCTGCTGATAGGGCACACATACACGCACGCACATAATAATACAAATTCTAGCAAGTGGTGGCTCTTTCGGTCAACAGTTTCCACCTGTGTGTGTACGCAGCGCCTCTACATTTCACCTGTACTAACACAGTTCATATTTACCGGAGAAACACTCAGAGGACGCGAGCGAAAATTATTAACGCAACCAGTCGTATTAATCACAACCGATGTTAACATTTATAATTTTCGACATTCCAAAATAAAAGTAGAAAATATAATATCATATTTATATACTTACCATGGAATTATTATTATTTATATTATTCTATCACCCGTTCGATGCTTATCTACCTCCACTTTATTGGATTGTATTTATATTGGTCTAAGTTTACAAGCCATCACCTTCGTATTGGATTTTGTGATAAAGAGTAATTAATAAAATTTATTAACGCAAGTGATTTCCTATTTTTGTTTCAATTTATTTTAAAAAAATATTCATTATAAATTGTGTAGTAACTTATTACAAAAAATCATCACAAATTATTAATTCTTGGTAAAAAAATACATAAACAAAAATAAAGTTACAATTTTAAATTTAATAAGTCGTAGAGCTATCGAGGTTGATTTTATACATTAATTGAATATTAGGATAACATAAAGAAAATATAAAAATATGGACATATTACAAGAACATTAGGAATTCGAATAGGATATATATGGGATATTTGTATTTCGAGGGATACAGAATTTGGGGAGGAAAGAAGTAAATGTAATAAATGTAAGGGAAAGAGAGAGGTATTTATCAAGAAAGGAACAATTTTAGTTTTTCTATAAAGACGATCATTGGGAGGGTTACGGAGTAGGTATTAAGATGTCGAATTTTGATGAGGATGCGAAGGGCAGAACGTTCGGAAAGGTTTTTTTAGGATTTGAGGGAGGGATTTCGGATTTGAGAAAAAAGGTAGGAAACCGTAGTCGATTATTGGACGGCAAATGGATATCTAAATGGATGTTTGACACTAGATGGATGTTTAGGATGTTAGAATATCTAACATCCAAAATTAAATCCAATAGGAATAATTTATAATTTTTTTACCAAAATTAATAAAGATTATAAAAACATTATAATGTAAAAAAATTGTACAAAAATGTATCTAAAATTCTTCTAAATATAACTATACATTTTTTTATAAAGATGTTTTGAGAAGCGTTCTTATTGATTAATAAGGATATTTTATTATATTAACATTTTTTGGGCGGAATATAGCCCTTTATATGAAAACTGCAGTAAATTGTATCTACTAATAATAAAATTTTGTTAAAAAGTATTTAAAATTAAAGTACACACGAACAACAATATTCCATAAAAAATCAGCTAATCGAAATATTAAAAAAAGCAATTGAAACATTAGTTAATTAATGTAACAGAATGTAAAAAAATATGGTAAATAATATTTGATGATAAAACCAATTATAATATGTACAAATGTTACGAATATTTATCAATATAAAAGTCTGTTGGATTAAATTCAATATTTATGTAACTTATTAATTTCAGTACAGTTTTTAAAAATCCTAATAATAATAACTATATTTATTGCATCAATCACATAAATAGATAAAAAACAAAACATATTTATATAATAATATCAATGAAACAAAAAGATTAACTGTTACAAAGGGTTATCCGTCCAATATTTAAAAATATAGTTATAATATTTAGATAGTTGAAATATGTAGCATCTTTCTGGATCATAATTTTATTAATTGACAAATTGTTAGAATGATTTATGGAATTTTATATACTCTATATATTAATTTATATTAATGATTATTTAGAAATAATAATATAATATATTGTACCTTTTTTGCTGTAATATCCATTCAAATATTAATATTGGCGATTTACGCAAATTAGTGTAGATTTAACATGTGCATTAATTGCATCGTTTTTGCCAAATCATGACTGTATCTGTTTAATTATTTTCCTAAAGTCGATAGCCAGCAACAACAAACGTCCAATTTTGAGACGAATTATACTATATTCGAACAAATCGTTTTCAATCTAAATGTAAATTCTGTTTGACCTAAGTTGACATAGGATCGAGTCAATTATAATTAATAAACATTGCATGCATGGGCGGATTAATGCATGATCTTTATGAACTGCAGACCTAGGGATCATATAAAGTTAGTATATCCTAGTATTTATCGCTTTTTCATCCAAGAACATAATAAATATTTCAATTAAAGAATATTTATTTTGCTTCACCCTAAACTCCCTCTCATCATGATCTAAATAACAGGGCCCCCAAAAAATGTTTGCTCATGGTCGCAAAAGGAGACCTCGAAAAATTGATTAACAATCAGAAATAATTTATACAAATTAAAGCTAAAACTTATTCATTTTGAACAAAAAGTTGCTAATCTTACTTAGAATCATCAAGCCAATCCTTATCATTGATTGACAGTCAGCAAAATAATTAAATTGATCATTAAACTTCTTATTAATATAAAATTTAAAATTGCAAAATAGATATATATACAATTTTTATATATCTATATAAAAATTGTATTCTTTTTGTTTGTAACTCATAAATAAACTACTAAAACTGAATTTTGTGGGATTTGAAAAAGATTTTAAAATATTTCTCTGTTTTTACTTGTTAAAAAATGAACATATAATTTAAGTTCAAATTACATCATTTTTCAAGAATTTGATTTAGTAGATTGGGGGTATCATAAATTAGGAACAAATTAATTATTCAATAATTATCTCGGCACTACTGAATGGGAAAATTCGGTATTTGTCGGGGGCGACATGTTTTTATAAATGTATACGGATTTGTTTTTGTAGGGGGCGTCAAATGCATTTCTTGCCGCGAGCAGTATGAAATATAGCACCCGGCTCTTGTCTCTGTAAAATTTCGATATATTAATCATGATATAATCGTTTAATATAATATACATCGTTCCAATTATATCATATGTATTTCTGAAGTAAGTACATAAATGTACATGTAAATTTATATCATGAACTTAAACTTTTTTATAGTTCCTAATTTACATTCCAGATGTCGCAGTCATAATCAGTTCATTGGGATTTGCTACCAATAGATGGAAGTGTACTAAAATAAAGAGAAAATGGATGCGATATATTAAAATAAAAAGAGCAATATAATTTATTAATACGTCATGTAGTTTTTTCAACTTTAATAAATAATATATGAGTACGTCAGGAAGTTAATAACGTATTTTATCGGAGTTTGTATTTCGCAGTGCTGCCAAGCGCAACCAATTGAAAAAGTAAAACGTCAAAAATAGTTTGGCTCGTTTTGCAAGTGGCTGTCTTCTTTTGTCCGCTTCTGTCGGTCTGATGGTCTGAAAGGTTTAGTTTCGAACAGGCTGGATATTTGTGGGTCCTAAAACGATTTATTTTCGCCGTTAAAAATACGAGTAGTTTCCAATCCTTGATTTTTGTTTTGTTACGTTATATCTGACAATGAAAATTTGGACTAGTGAGCATACATTTAAGTGAGTCACAATGGGAATTTCCTTCTTCATTGGATAATTTGCTTGTGTTCATCCAAATAGTAATTAGTATTGTGTTTTAGTCATCCTTGGGAAACAGTTGCCACTGCAGCATGGAGGAAGTACCCCAACCCACATAACCCAGCTGTGATAGGAACTGATGTTGTCGAAAGGACAGTTGTTGATGGGGTACTTCACACACATAGACTAGTCAGCACAAAATGGTATTTTCCCAAGTGGACACAAGCTGTAAGTATATCCATTTGATTAAATATGGTTGATTTAGTCTTAGCAATAATTATTGAATAAAAACTAGTTATATAATGTTCTACGTATTATATATTCAATAGCAGAAATTATTTATATTTATCAAATTGTTATACAAGATATTTCGATTATTTTTATCTCAATCAAATTTGATTGGTTTATGCCATGAACTGAATATTTGAGTATATAAATATAGAATGTACTTTAATATTATTTGAGGACAACTCTCAGGGTTTTGTTACTTATTATTAATTCTGTTCAGTATTTCATTAAATTAATAATCAGAAGCATTATGTACGTGCGTTGGTAATTTTAAGATTTTGCAATTTTAATGATCATCACAGATAGCCTGCAGTTATCTTTTGCATTTTTTATAATCCAATCTTATCCTCGTGATGCTCGTTTGAATGTTGCGCATGTGGTTAGATTGCGCACAATTCAAATTCCATTGTCTAATGTACTTTGAACTATGACGGACTTTATGACGAACTTATACTTTGGATTTTAATGCAATCAATATTTCTTATTACGTGTGATTTACTTATTATCCTTTCGGTTTTTTTCTGGCATGGTTATAACCTTGGCAGCGGCCAAAACGTGTATATAATTATTATTGTCTACATAGATGTGACGTTCATCAGAAGGTCGGAAGTTTTGATGCGCTTGCCAAAAGAAATTTATGTAATTCCCATAGGAAAGTAACACATTTACAGAGGATGAATAAATGATTAGGCGATATATCTAAATGTATGGATTTATATCGAAGTCAGTGAATTTCTTATGTAACTTTAACCTTTGATTTGGCCATTGACCTCTGTATAAATATTTGTTAAAAAAGAGCAGTTTTAATTTTTTTTTTTTTGTTATAGTTTCTGTGTGTTTTTTTATTTATTTTTTTGATATTATAGTTGATCGGTTCTGCGAAAGTATGCTATGCAAGCGAAAAGTCTCAAGTGAATCCAAACAACAGGGAAATGATACTGAACACAATTAATTTGACCTTCTGCCGACACATAGCCGTGAACGAGACTCTAAAATACGTCCCTCACCCCGGAGATCCAGAGAAGACGTTGTTAAAGCAGGAAGCAGTGGTTACAGTGAAAGGTGTACCATTAAATAATTACATGGAGGACATTCTTACAAATAAAATATCCCTTAACGCCGGCAAAGGCCGTCAGGCTATGGAATGGGTGATAAGCAAACTGGACTCCGAAGTGAAAGGCATTGCCAGCAGCAGTCTAATCCATCAAACCAAAAAATCGCTGGATGACATTACGAATAGTGCGAAAAAATCTATGGACGATATTTCGTTGAAGGCTATGAAGAGTTTAGACGATATACACAACTTGGCGAATTCACCTAACCATCAAGAGATATAGGTGTTTATGAATATTCTAGACAATCCCTTTATAAACAATTACTTCATTCATACCTTTAACAAAATCGTGTACTTTAGCATTTATAAATTATTAAATGGCCTTCAATTATATTCAACACCCCAAGGCAAATTGTACAATGCAATAAAAGTGAAGAATATGTTAATTTATTTAGTGTAGTCCTATTTATTTAAAAAAAAACTTCACAGAATAGTATGTTTTCAAATTATCCACCTTTTGTTCTCTGTGTAAAATAATGAAAATTTATTAATTAAAAACTGAATGCAATACTTTATAATGCAATTTTAGATGTTATGAACCTATTTTATAAAAAGAATAAAATAAAACATTCCTATATAGAAAATGTACTGAATGTTGAAATTTATAAATTTACAAAAAAAAAAGGTTTGAAACTAAATGGAAATAATAAAATAAAAACACTTATCATTTAATTATAAATGCAAGTAGCATAACTTTATTTTTCACTTAATTAGTTTTGATATTTATCTGCACACCATTCTCAATCATCAGATAAGCGTTTAAATAATAAATTATACTCATTTGAGAGGCATATGTCTTGAATTGACTAATGCAATTATTTAAAAAAATTCACTACTTCATTTCACCTACGTGTCTATAAACTATTTTAAAAAAAATGAGAATTCCTAAGAAAAATATACAATCTTCAGTAATTCTAAAAACATATCGATCACAATAGTAGTCTCAGTAGGAAAAATAAACTTGTGCATCATCAATTTCATTATATTTCAAACATACAAATGCCTCCAACACAATTATCTCAAAACGATACTGAAAGTAGAACAAAGACAACGCTCAAATTACAATCCAAATAATATTTTTCTACAGAAACGATGTTGTTGAAACCTATTCATTTTGAATCACAAATATTATTCTCCGATATAATATACAAATACTACCTAATATTTTATTTACGTGCTTCTGTGGATTTGAATAAGAAACAGCAAAAATATGACCGCATATAAATAAAGATATTTATATTTTTACGTAAATCAACATAGCTTTCATGTAAATATTGATATTTAAACACAAACATATTAAATAATCAATACATGAGTAATTATTAATATAGAAGTGATACCAAAATTAAATTTGGATTTGGATATTAGGAAAATCTTTAGGTCTGTATTAGGAAACTATTTTTAAGCTACAATAATTACAACTTTACATTATTCATTTAAAATTTAATGAAAATAAGTGCCCATCAAAGATAAAAGAAATTTCTTATATTTAATATGATTAGTTATTAAAAACTACTGATTACTATTTTATATATAGTGCAATCCCTTTTCCTCTTTTTTTTTCAATATAAACTATTTTCCTGCAATTATTAATATTTAAAAATATTTCTAAATTAATTTATCTATCTCTTCTATCTATTGAATGATCAAATTTATAGACTAGTTATTTAAAGAACTTAATGCTATAAAAGCAATGGCTGTTTGTAATTATATGATGGTTTGCCAAAATGATCTATTATAATCTTCAGTCAGTATTACAAGTATTATATATCAACCCTACTTCGAGTCCAATTAATGTATGTGATGCAAGTTGATCTAAACTGATCAATATTACGAAATATAAATTATAGTCCTGAATTTGAGCCAATATTTAATGTTATTACCATATACGATTTTATTTATTTATTAATAGATTGCGTGCATGTAACATACTGAATTATTGTCGATACTGTTATTGGTGTTTCTCTTTGATTAACTAACGCAAGTGTCAAAATCCTTGTTGCGCACAAGTAATTTGACAGTACAAATTGACTAAAATATGATTTTTAATATTATATCAATCAAATAACTAATTTGTTATTTATGAAGAGTTGATTACTCTCAGCATCTCTTATACTTCTCGAGAAATACACTACTAACTACTTTCATTTTGATATCATTTATATTAAATATCAATCAGGACCATTCGACCAACCTACAATTATTAAAATTAATAATATTTTACATTTATATTATTTAATTATGCAACAATTTACTGAGTTCCATTGACATATATACGAAATTTTACAATAAACTATCATGAATTTATAAACTTCTTAACACTTTTTTTGTAAGTCGAGAAATCCGAAGAAATTATAAGAAACATACACGAGTTAAAATTTAAAGTTTAGTTACAATGATTCAACCCACAAACTACATATTTGTTTATTCGGTTGCATATACATATTTGATAAATAATTTATGAAGATGGCGGTAGACACCATTTAAGCTTATCTTGCTTAATTGGATATTATTTGCTTTATCGATTAAACGATTTGTTATGCAATATTTCTTGCATTATTAACACAATATTTAATTCTCGGATATTGCTATGCAAATCTGAACAGTTCACTTTAGATAAAGTCCAAATATACAGATATAAATCTTCTATAAGATATTCTATCGAACAAACAACGCGCGAGCTTCCTTTTCCAATATCCAATTAAAGAAATAAAACTTTCCTTGCTGAATGACCTTTTATCCCTTCCCCGTACATTTTTACTGCACTCCCGCCGACTTCTTTGTAATTCAAACACTAAATAGTATCGGCTGGTATCGTCGGTGGTCTTATCTCGATGTGCGTTATCTGGAATTGAATGTACGTTGTTATTTTTTTAATATATACATCTATATAATTTGTCGATTCAGTACAAATTTAATTCACGCGTACGTCGGTCATGGTTTGTTTGTTTTAAGACCACAAACTTTGTTCAGAAAGTTAAAATGACTGGAGAAAACGCTGGCGACGGTCTACGATTGCGTCGTGCCCAAAGTGTAACGAGGGCAGAGGAAATACAGGCAGAAGAAAAAAAAGCGAGAAATTCACAACCAGACAAACCGTAAGTATGAGGTCATATTACAAGGGTACCGCAAATTTTCCAAAATTATTAAACGACCTTTAAAAATAAACATAACCTACAGGATCTCTTGTTAATAACAAAAATCGCATTAATATTGATGCTGCAGTTGCAGTCGTACGAATAAATTCGTGATTCGCTGTGAATCACAAATTTATTACAGTACGATTCTTCGTACTTTGCGGTATCAAAGAGTCCATCGTTCAATGCAATCATACACTTTTGATAACTAGCTATATAGATAGATATGGATGGATATAGGGGTCCATATTTTGTTTTGAACTTGGTGGCATGACAGAAACATGAATAGTCACTCGAATCTTGTGCACTTGTTGTGATTAGATTATATAAATTAGTTTGCGCCTGATCCGTGTTTATTAGATGGTATCGAAAACAAATAATGACCCCGGCCTGAACTACGCTAAATCAACCTAAACTGTAGTACTAGGCGTCGGCTGGGCGCAGGTTTAATGAGAAGGAAAAGGCAAATTACGAAGATTAAATAATACGTTTAAATAATTATTAATTTTAATTAGTAACATTAAATTTAAATAAAATCAAGTTTTGAAACGTAATATAAATGAAAACACGTCAACAAGAATTAATTCATTAAATTATTTATGCAATATTTCTGTGCATGTTGTTTAATTATACATTCGTTAAACTATGGTCAAGGATATAAGACTGCATTAAACTTTTTAAGTTAAAAACAGAGTACATAGAGCATTTTCATTTGCAATTTTATTTGTATTTCTTTTGCAACAATTATTTCAAGATTGTTAATTCATTAATTTATTTATGTATATAGAGCGAACGAAATAATTTATACAGATTTGTTCTCTCATTGAACAGTCTACTTCTCAATTTGTTTTTATCTGGTAGTTAAAATTCAATACAAATTGATACAAAAAATAAAAAAAACTATTAAATATTATTACGTATGAAACGTATTGCAAATCCACCTAGTTCTTAGGGTAACCAGACCGGTTCAATAAAAATGAGACATGACACTGATTCTTCAATAATTTTCATTAACTCTATATTTTACATACAACTGTCATTTAATCAATAATCTAATCAAAAATCGGCACAAATTCCTACTTTTGCTTTTGATATTTTACAAAAGTAAAACAACGTATGTCATAAGCATTACACGGTTATAAATATAATTATATTCTCATAGAAAGATGACTATTTTCTTAATTAACAAGACAAAACATTACAAATTACACACTAAAAAAAATAATCTCTTAGATGTAATTATTATTATTCTAAGAAAAAAATAGATCATATTACTACAATTGATGATGTAATAGTTTTATGGTCAAAGTCCAATTGCGAGGTACCAATTAATGTATTTTTTTAAACCTATTAAATATTACTAGTAGACACCACATGCAAAAAATATGAGGTTTACTGACCTCCTCCTCTCTGCCAACAATTCCGTGGTCAAAGGTCAGTTACGAATGATAATTTTTGTATCAATAGACATGATACCAATATACATCTGTTTCATAATTAATACCTATTAGGTCATTAAGTATAAAATATTCGATTACCTCACGAATCAAGTTTGATACCCGATATAGGTAAGGTTAAGAAGATGGATTAAGTATACGGAATTGGTGAAATTGCTATTTCTTCAAGGCATTGAATCACTTCTAGCAAATATTTAATTCCCAATGCATTTCAAGATTGTTTCAACACAATTCAGTTTTCATCGCAGCCGTCATTAAGAAGATGACAAAACTGTGTTGATAGTTTACGCTCATACTTTTATTAATTGTACTGTTTCCTGCTTGCGATATAATAAAATAAACTTTCAGTTTGAAATCGAATATTTCATACTTCATGACTTATTAATAACATTACAAGAAACTGTCGTACCTTATGTAGGGTATCGAAATCGCTGAGTTCCGAACAAATAATGTAAAAGTATCAGATTTCCTTAAAAGATTTGCTTTTTAGTTGGCAAATCGTGTAGTAATGTGATTTTTGTCATAAAGACAAAAACTAAGTAGATATTGAGTTTCCAAATGTATTATTAGTAACAATATGAAATATGATTAACTATTAGATAAACTCTTAATCCTAGTATTTGTTTCATGAATTTTATGAGTATGTCCGAACATTATGATTAATGCTACTTAATAATGAATAGCAAATAGTTGCTGTTATATCCAGGAACGGCTCATCCACCGGATCCGACTTAAGTTAAGTAGTTCAATAATAAAGAATTTAGTTAACAAAAATAGACATACTTAAATGTTTTTGGCTCCAGGCCCTAACTATTTCTATTGTTAATAGCCCCGTCACTGGTTTGACGTATAATACGTTTTTACTACAGTGTGGGCCACCAACAAGATACAAGTGGTAAATAACATTATTGCAGTCCAAGATTATGCGATTTGACGCCTTTATACTTGTTTCTTTGGTACGACCTTAAAGACAATATACTAAAAATCGATATACTAAAAGTCCCTCTTTTGGAAATAGATATCTTTGTGAAAATGTGATAAACAATTTCAAGAAATGTTATTTTACTTAATAATCTACATGTTTCTAGTATACGAGTGAAGGAGCGTGAAATAGCTGATTCCATAGGCATTTCGAGAGAATGAGTTTTCCATATTTTGGATGTAGAATTAACGATGAAAAAGTTTTGAGCAAGATAGGTACCGCACGGGCTAATAATTGCGAATTTCTCAAGAAGAAAACTGGTTTTATTAGTCGATTTATAATTATGGATAAAACTTGATTTCGCCACTTCACACGGAAGAACAATCTAGGTTCAAACCAACATCGCAGTGAAATACACAAAAAGTGACAGGTCCTGGATGATTGACGAAGATGGGGGAGAGGTTTTAGTGGGTAGAAATCCCACAGTACCGCGACTCCACCCGCGCGTCTCTTTCTGAAGATTTCCTCTCCTCCCAAAAAAAAAAAAGACTATGGTTCAAGTACACCAATATAGCTTATGGCATCAGTTTTTTAGGATGCAAAGGGAATTTTGTTAATAAATTATCTTGAGAGAGATAATAAGCCTGTTGGAACAATTGGATGAAAAGAAAATCACGAAAAAATTCCAGTTTCTAGTATATATATGAATAAAAAAATCTTGTTTATTGTTATTCTTTGATATTTCTCGGAACATCCTAAATATCATGAGTAAATACATTTAACGAAATTAGAATGGCATTCTTATTAATAAATAAACTAATGCTAAATTTCTTCCAAACTTACGATTCTAATATTTTAAATAAACGTTTAAAGACTGAAAGATTTTTGAAATTCATCACTTCGACAAAATAAATGGATATGTATTATCATAGAACAAATTATCTTTAAAATTATTTTGTGTAGCAATTAAGTATTAGAATAATATTACTGATTTAATAATTATGTCTCTTGATTATAGCTGATTTTCGTAATTTCGTACAATTCTATTGAACAATACGATTCGATATGTTAAATGAATCATAATAATATTTATTATAACAATATTTTTAGTATCAATTAAATTTTTGTATGTTTTAATAGTGATAATAATTATATAGTTATTTTTAACTTATTTTATTGCGCGTTGTTTCCAATTTTTTCTGAAATAAAACTATCTAAACATATTTTTACATTTATATGTTTTTGTTAATAATATCGCTTTTTTTTAGATGCCATCGACCTCAAGATTCGTTATTTTCGTGGACTTCCGGGTTCGACAATTTTACCGGTTTCGTCAACTGGGCCTTCCTTCTACTTTCAATGGGTGGATTCAGACTACTTCTAGAAAACTTTATTAAGTAATATCGAAAATATTTGAAAATGAAAGAAAAAACATTATTTTTCTTGCAGGTATGGCATCCGAGTCGATCCGATACAATGGTTCTATGTATTCACCGGAATGGATAGTGGAAGTTCCGATCATCCGACATTAATTTTACTCTTATGTACATAAAAATCATTAATTCTATAGTTTGCAAGAATTAATAGTTTGTTTTTCTTTTAGACATATTAGTTCCTATCACGTTATGTTTGATCACCGAGAAAGGGCTGGCAGTAGAAATAATACCGGTTTCTTTAGGAATGATTTCACATGTTGTAAATTTATTGGTTCTGGTTTTAATTCCAATGGTTTCCATTCACGTTCGAGACGGATTTGGATTAAGTAATTATATACACCGGGAAATTTTAGAATCTACTAGAAATAATTTTTGTTTTTAGTCGGTGCTTCCATGGTTAGTTTCCTGTACAGTGTAATATTTTTGAAACTGTGGTCTTACGTTCAAGTTAACAGTTGGTGCAGAAATAAGCAGCGCGGAGTTAACAATAATACGCTAAGGCGTCAATCTTTGTCGTTCAGCAGTTTACCTAAAAGTAAAAATAAATTGCTCGCTGCATAGTTTACCTTATATTAACTTTTGCTATGTTGCAGAGTCAGATAATGATGGAGAAAGTGAGCACACGGAGGTGCAATTAGTGCAATACCCAGATAATCTAAACTTAAAAGACTTGTTCTACTTTATCGCGGCTCCGACCCTGTGCTACGAACTGAATTTCCCTCGCACGCAAAGAATTAGGAAGCGTTTCCTTTTAAAGAGAATACTAGAAGTGATTATTGGCAGTCAACTGATGCTCGTTATCATTCAACAGTATATTATTCCATCGGTCAAAAACTCTTTAATTCCTTTCAGCAATATGGATGTGACAAAAGCAACTGAAAGACTATTGAAATTAGCTGTAATATTACTTTCAGTTTAATATTGATTGCATATAATTTATTATATTTTTTTTTGTAGATTCCAAATCATTTACTATGGTTGTGCATGTTTTATATAACGTTCCATTCGTTTTTAAATTTGGTTGGCGAATTGATGCATTTCGGCGATAGAAAGTTTTATTCCGATTGGTGGAACGCTAATAACATTGATAGTTTCTGGCGTTCTTGGAATTTACCGGTCCATAGATGGGCTGTACGTCACTTATACATACCACTGGTTGGTATGGGATATCCGAAAACTATTGGAGGTCTAACCGTTTTCTTCGTTAGCGCGTTTTTCCATGAATACTTGGTAATATTAATATTACAAAAAAAAAAGCTATATATTATCTTAATTAAATTCTTAACGTAGGTGAGCGTTCCATTAAAAACTTTCAAGATTTGGGCGTTCATGGGAATGATGGCTCAAGTACCTTTGTCACATATCTCCAAATTTATGGAAATTAGATGTGGTCCACGTTGGGGAAACGTCGTCGTTTGGGCTTCATTGATCATTGGACAGCCTCTGTGCATAATGATTTACTATCACGATTACGTTATCACACACTATGGAAAAGCTTTAATGGAAGATTATAGTCATGTATAATTGCATCAGCTAATTATATTTTTATACATTGTATATTATATCTTAATGCATTTGTATATGTTTTATATTGTTCATGTTATATTTTTAACTTAATCAATAAAATTAAGGTAACTGTTTTATATTATTTTCAGACTCTAATCTAATACCTTATCTTAAAATACTATATTTTGACTATAATATTATTATATATGATTATAGTCTTATTAAATGTATTATATAAACAGCATCAATTAACAATAAAAATAATATAACTTATATACTAAAAAGAACCAAAATAATCAATACTTTAAATATAAATAATAACACAATGAAAATGACTTAAAAAGAATATTACTTGCCAAATGGCTATTATGAATTTCAATATTTTTCAAAAGTAGAAAATAAAAAGGAAATGATAGTTAAACATTTTTGAAAAAAAAACTATTAAATTGAATTGTATTTTTTGTATATTGATGCAATAATATTGTGGAAATTAAAAAAATAGGTGGTGACAATTATAAGAAAGTTAATAAATAGTAAATCATAATAAATATAATTTATTGCACAAATCTTCTCGTAAGTAAATAAAATTATAATTGACTGCAGTCTTTTCATCCGGGAAATAATATGTAATATATTTCAATGTTCAAGACTTTAGTTAACGATAACTATTTGTATATTTTTAACATTACGCTTTTTTCAAAATACAATTATTAAGATATGCTAACTGCATATAATATTTAAAATAAATTAAATAATATGAAAGATAAAAATAAACCAGACTAAATAAAGATATTTGGACTGAAACCGCGGCTTTTTTTCTATCTCTAAAAATTTGTTCAATAGATATAATCTTAAAAATAAATAGAATTTTCATTTGTTTGGGTATGGGTGCTGAAACTTAGGATTGATTGTGATTATGAAAGATGTAATATCTGGGTCATAGGTCGGAGTGTCTGGATAGGACTATGTATAGATTTTGTGGCAAAGAGGAAGAGCGACATTGTAAGATGGTTTTGGGAGAAAGTTCTTGCGATGAATATACCCTAAGCAATGCCCAAACAAAAACTTCCAAGTATGCGAATATTGCAGCGGAAATTATCTCACCAACTAGTAAAATGTAAAACTAACAGAAAAACACTGCTATGGTCCGGTATAATTATTCATTCCACGAAGCCCGAGATCACGTAAAACCAATTTCAATATCATGAGGTACTGCTTTTGCAGAGATGACAAAAAACAACCTGGAATCTAGTAGACAAATCATGAAAATAATAACCTAATAGGTTACCACAATTCAATTCCAGAGAAGCGCCAAGATTCCAATTCAAAAATCCCTTCCTTTTATTTTTAATGCAGTCTGCTGACCAGGCTTTTAAAATAATATTATTTTTTATATATGTATTTAATACATACAACATATAATTTCACATTTTATTGCATCATCTTTGTTTGCTCTATTTTGTATATATTATTTACAGGGCTGAAAGATTAGTCTAATCATAATATATTTGGACAAAAATTTAAAAGAAATTTTGCAATATTTTTTTAAAATTCGATACAAAATGTTAATACATAATGAAATGACATAGGACTGTAGTAAAATCTGCTTTTTTAATTAAATAAAAAAGAAATCAAATTTCGCAATAATTAGTTATTGCCATACATAGGTATTTACGTTTAGTAGCATTACAACAAGTTATGCAAGAAGGCAATCGTGTACACATACAAAAGTTGTACTTAACGATTTACTTGCCGCATCTTTTATGCTTCGTCCTCATTTATAATGCTTCAGTTGTGCGAATATTCTCAACGTGTGAACATCAGTATCATCAAATATCAAAACAATGTTTTTTTTTTATATATTATAATATAAATTATTTATTTGAATTGAGTTTCTTACTACCAAAATTAATTATGTGATTATGAACTTTAAAGATTTTCAGACGAATTGGTACGTTATTTTGTATAAATATTTTAAAATCGTGCTGTGTTTATGTTCAAATTTTAAAACTAGCGGCAATTTTTTATAGTGAATTTGTGTACAGCGTTTTAAATAAACGTTGTTATTAAAATAAATTGTGCCACTTATAACTGCAATGTGTATTGCAAATTTCATCATCTTATAATATTTTGAGGTCTAAAATGGAATAATTAGCATGTGCGCCGCCCGAACTGTGGGCTTTACGTTTCACTTAACACGGAATTCGATAAGATTGACACACTTTAATAATTAACTGCGGATCTGAATAAATTTAGCTCAATGATAAGCAATTTTATACTAATATATATTATTTAAAAATATTAAGTACAATAAAATACAATAATTTCATTAAAAAATGTGTTATAGAGTTTTAATGAAATCCTTTATTTACGCTTTAAGAATTTTTACATTCATACAAAATATAATTAAAGCAAAAAATATATATTTATTACTTTTTTACAAAAAAAAAATATTCCTTACAAAACCAAATCTGGTAATAAAATTAGTAAAAAAAAATATTATTTATAAATTTGAATTATTCGCATTTTTTCTCAAAAATATGAATCGCTTTTAGTGCCTGAAATAATACATAATCTTTTTGTTTTTATTGGTGTTTTATCAAACACCGCATGTTTAGTTATCGAATAATCAGGAAATTAAAAGATATGTACCACCAAACAGATTATAAGATATTAACTTATTAATTATTAAAAAAAGCAATAGTGGTTTTGATTGTATTTTATGCAGTGGCGTAGCAATGAAAGAGTCTTGGTAAATTATTCCGTTCATCAATAATTTCCATCCACGAAATTCAAAAAAATATTTTAATTAGAAATTTTTAATACTTATTTTGTTGTTATTGGAGTAAATTTAAAACAATAAGAGGGGGTACGAAGGGAACAATATTTCTATCTATATTATTATTTAATAAATTTGGTGAACTTTGTTGTATAATCAATTTTTCTGTAAAGATTTACTAAATTTGGTGAATATTGTCAAAGTTTTTATGAATATTTTCTAAACTTAGATTTTTGTGAGTATTTACTAAATTTGGTAATTTATCCATTATTTTTGCTGAAAATATAATAAATTTGGTGAACATTTACTAAATTTGATGTTTTAGTTTAATTTTTATTAAATATCAATAATAGTTTACAATTAAAACATGAAACTGAGATTAGAAAATTAAAAAGTAAACATTTATATATTACTAGTTTGTATAATTGAATCATATAATAATTAACAATAGAAACATGATGCAGGAAGACCAGAAGCTATTTGCAACAGTTGCACTTTTTTTATCTATAATTATTGTTGTATGAATATATTTTTAGTTATTATTATTACCCTCAATAATATTTTAGATTTGTTTATGAACTTTAATATGTTATAATTTAATTCCTTTTGGAATACATGTGGTATTTTTATGTTGCATAATTTTCAAAGGAAGAATCATAGGGGATTTACAATTTGATTTTAGAATATTTTTGGTAGTTTATTTTTGAATAATTAAAAAAAAACGTAAATTTACAGATATTTGATTTTTCTATATTTTTATTGCGAGAATAAAAATATAGAAGAATAATTATTATATTACTTGTATAAAATTAATATTTCATCATATTTGTAATAATTGAATTATGTCTGTTAAAAATAATAATGTAGAAGATGATTTAATGTTAGTTTCTTCAATATGAATTTTAATTGAAAAACCGCATTCTGAGGACTTGCCATGCATGATGCAATTTTCTGCAATAGTTGGGAGAAATTTATTCGAAACCCACACACATACATACATGTATACAGAACAAACGTGCTAGTGGCAAATAATTGTCTATGGTTCCCATAAATTATTCGCAAGCTTTTCCTATATTGCAGATATGCGGTCGGCCCAAATGCTTTCCGATTTTTGTCCCGGCACTTCTCATTATGCTATTTTTTATCCACTCTACTACCTCGAACTAGTTAGTGAGGATAAAAGTACGGCTTGATAGTTTATGCTACGATGTCTTTCATGTTACATAATCCGCGCTGCGGACCGGCCCGACGCGATGCAAGGGCGTTTGAGGATTGGCGCGGAAGAGAGTGAGTGGATCAGAATTGTGCGCTCCAGTTTTCTGCATTGCTGCACAAACGCACAGACAAGTACTGGCCACTTTCCAATTGCCCCTATTCTGCCCAATGTTTTTCATTTAAATTAATAATAAATGCAACGGAACGAAACATGCCCCAGACGTACGATTTTTTTGATCTGATCCCAAAGTGAACGTTGCTATGACTATATAAATGGACCTGGCTACGCTGATTAGTCAGTGATCAAACGACAGCTCAAACTAATACACCAAACTACCCCAAAACACAAACAACATGTTCACTAAAGTAACTGCAGCAAGTTCCTACAATTAGATCTACACATTACTAATTTTTCTTATTTTGTTCCAGGTAATTCTTCTGGTTGCCTTAGCGGCTTCTGCCTATTCGATAGAATACGGTGCGCAGTCTTACGCTTCCATAAGCTCTCATGGTTTGGGAGGCGGCATCGGGGGTGGATACGGCGGTGCCATCTTAGCAGCCGCCCCAGTGGCATACGCCAAAGCACAACCCGTAATCGACTACTATGTAAGTCTATTAAATTCGTTCTAATGTTAGTTTACTAAGTTTAACACTCTCGAAGGCTCCGCCTAAATATGCCTTCAAATATGGAGTTGAGGATCCCAAGACTGGTGACAAGAAAGATCAGGTCGAGGAACGCGTAGGAGATGTAGTGAAGGGACAATACTCCCTTGTCGAACCCGATGGTACCATCCGTACCGTCAAGTATGTGGCTGATAAGGTGAACGGATTCAATGCCGAGGTGATCAGATCCGGCCACGCTGTCCACCCGCAGATCGTCCAAAAAGCCTATTCCATTGGCGTTGGCGCCTATGGCACTGGATCTTACCACTAAAATTTTGCAACCAAAAATACCATCATCATGTAATCATCAAGTCATCGACATTCCATCTCACATACAACCATTCATCTCTCTCACTCTATATTATTTCATATTATGTTATATTCGCCATTTCGTGTGACATGTTTATTTTGTAAAGGTTCTTATACTATATTTACCTTATCACTATGTGTACATACTCTAGTTATGTTTTCTTAAATATTTTATTGAATTAATATTGAATTCAAGATAAAACTTCTCTTTTTCTCTTATTACTCTACTTCACACTTACTCCCTTAAAAACACACACACACACCATCAGATTTTCTAATAAAAATGAAGTAAATAAAGAAAACCAATATACAAATAATGTTTAATTCAAAAAATTATATATATATATATATACAACGATTAACATCCTATCCCTTAACTCGAACCTAGAATTAACATATACCTAAACCAATGTTTTCATCCATTTTTTATCAAAAAATATTAATGATCTTGAAAATTGTTCACTTCACACCTAATATATTGGTTCAATCGGTCCGCCGACCTTTGCTTATGCATCTTCGAGCGGCTCCCTTTTTTAAACAGATATTATCTTAAAAATCGCTTTGCACTAAAAGTCTAAAATCACATATGAGCTAATAATTAGATAATTTCATGTTATTAATTTACATGTTCAGTATTAATCCTTGTAGTTACAATTTTAAAGGTTTCATTTGATTCAATAATTATTTCATCAGTTGATATTATTATAAATTACCCTTTAATGTATTTTTACAAATATTTATACTATTTTTATTGCATAACCGTAGACATAGCCCATGCACATTCCATTGCGACACCGTTTACAATTTCCTTCTAAGGAGCGCAAACGTAAAATATAAATTTTATTTTAACACAGATATTTCAACACGGCGTATTGGCAAATATACACGCTTCAAGGTAATTGGGTCAATTACTTGATTTTTTTTAGTCTTAATTTAACGCGATTCTTGTAATTCAATACAGGCGAAAGCAAATGTTAATTACAATTATCAAATTATATTTTTCAAGATATATTGAATAATCAATTATTTCATTTATACGTATTTATGATATTTTGTATAAAATTTTTATGATAAACAACCTTTACACCTTTGAAATAAATTTGTTCTAAAATGAGCAATATAGAACAAATTTATTTCAAAGGTGTAAAGGTTGTTCATCATAAAAATTTTATACAAAAGTATATCAAAAAATGTAGCAGAGCAGTATTGTTGTTCTTCAAGAACGGTGGAATGCCTCTTAAGAAATCCAAACTTTTCGAATACTTTAGATATAATTGGTAGTATCTCTAACTAGAGCCAGATTTAAGTCGATTGGGCCAAATTGGTCGCCGCGCTTAAAGGTGTGCAGGTCCCACAATAAAAATTTATATATTTAAAAATAGTACATGTCACAAAAATAAATATCTAGGTATATTAATTTTAAAAATATATTTAAAAAGTTTGATACCAAATAGGTGAATTTAACGATGCACTTTTCGAAATCTCAGAAATCAAAAGTGAAGCGGAATCACTTGCAAATTAAATGAAGGATTATACATTTTTAGTGTCTTTGGTTTTTTGGTATGATTTACTATTCCAAGTATATTTTGTAAGCAAGGAACTTCAAAGTAATTCAGTAGACATATCAACTATCTCCAGAGATGCAGTGCAGGTTATAGCTGGCATGTCACCAATAGAGCTCTTAGTTAATGAGAGAAGTGAGAGGCAGAGAGGAGTAAGCAAAGAAGCTGCTAGAGCCAGCCTGCTGGAAAAGTGGCAGGAAAAATGGCAGAACTCGGAGAAGGGAGCGTGGACCCGCCGCCTGATTCCAGAAATAGGCCCCTGGGTTACAAGAAAGCACGGAGAAACAAGTTTCCATTTGAGCCAGGCGCTTTCAGGGCATGGATGCTACGGCAAGTATCTGCACTTCATTGCAAAGAAGGAGAATGAAATGTACTGGACTGCGAAGAGGATGACAGCCCGGAGCATACTCTGTTCAGGTGTCAGAGATGGGCGAAAATGAGACACGAAGCCGAAGCAGAACTCGGGAAAACGCTGGAACCAGATACTCTCATCCAGATAATGCTGGACTGTCCAGAGGGCTGGGGAATTATGTCGAGATATGTGCGTAGGCTGTTCTCTACGAAGGAAGAGCATGAGCGGAGCCTGAAGAAGTCCAATGCAGAGAATGTTAATGGTGACCATCAACGAATAGATTATCTTAATCAGCACAGACAACCAACATCGCGTGAAATACACAAAAAGTGACAGGTCCTGGATGATTGACGAAGAAGGGGAGAGGTTTTAGTGGGTAGAAATCCCACAGTACCACGACTCGAAACATTTAATACTAGTAGACATATCAACAGCACTTTCTTCATTTGAAAACCTTTTAAATTGGTTCACCAAATACAGAATCACTGAATTTGAACAAATTTTATTTCTGGCAAAAAACACTCGCTGAAGACTTAGAAATATCTACGGAATTTCGAAATAAAAGGCTCCGGAAAAGAAAGTAACATTTCAATTATGCAGGCGATGATGAACCTATTATAAATACTCTAAACGCATTCCAGAAAACGTTTTTTATTTAGTTTTAGATAAAGTTAAATCATAATAATTTATTGTGGTTTTTGGGAGAGTTTATAAATATATAAAAAGAAGAACAACAAAAACATGCAGCAGATTTAAAAATTGCTCTGACAGATACATCTATTGATATCGTCAAGGAAGCGGACTTAGATGGTAATATGTTAGTTGATGAAATTGAAGCTGTAAAATATTTCCAACAACCATTTAAAATGTTTGATTTTTTATCTGAAAAGGACAGAGCTACGTCATTTGCAAACCTATTTATTGTCCTAATATATTTATCAATTCCAGTGAGCGTTACTTCTGGAGAGAGGTCTTTTTCTAGATTAAAACTTATAAAAAAACTATCTAAGATCGACAATGTCTCAGGATAGATTAAACAGTTTAGCGATGATGTCGATTGAGAGGCAAGAAGTAATCCAGTTGGATTTTGATAGTATTTTAGAAGATTTTTCAATAAATTTCAGTTATATTTCATTTCATTTTTGTTTTTTTATGTAGAAATTTGTCTACCTTATGGTTCATGACTTATGATTTTTATAATTGGATTTTGTTTTAAATAAATATTTAAAACATGTAAATCGGACTTTGTGAACTAGCAAAAAATCTGTTAGTAAATGAAACCCAAACATATAGACTTAAAAAGTTGAACATACTAGACTTACCATATAGATTTAATTAAATTTAATAACAAAAATATATGTAAATTAATTTGTTGAGTTTCTCAACTATATAACAATTATACCGCCAACAAATTTACTTAATATACTTTTCTGATAGAATATAAATGAAAACGGATATTATACAAAATGAATAATATTTAGATTGATTTAATTTACTAGTCTTAATAAAAATAATTTGCTTTCGAAAAATGTATCCTTTTTGGACTGATTTTCGTAATAAAAATTTCCAATACATGAGTTTTGAATTTGGTCATTTTAATATTAATAAACATTCTAGTTATTGGTTGTGTAGGATCATCCTGAAAGTAGAACAGAAAATAATTATTCTTGTTATGTATGCAAACGTAATTATGACTTTGTTGAAATAGTTGCCTAACCCAAATTAGCATAGTTTATGTTACGTTGCTCAACGTAGCTCAACGGGCGCAATGTTGCCCGCGGGCATGTCCGCGGACACCTCTTATAACTATTATAAACTAGATCAGTGATATATCGGTGCCGATCCACAGAAACTTCCTGCTGGTCCCCGAAAAACTGACAGAAATCAAAAGTATGCCAATAACTTGAATGTAACAATGAAGAAACAATAAAATAAATATGTCGAATTCATCGTAGCAATAAACTGCAACACAATGTTTGTGTTTACTATATACTAAATCTGTCAAATGACGCTATAAACTGTGTAATTTTCACTTGAATGTGTGACCAGATGAAATTGTAAAAAATGCTCCTCGAATATCTAAATAGAAAAAAAAACATTGACTATTGGTGAGCGGTTACTAAACCTTTCCATTATAAATGGAGAAATTAAATTTTAAAAAAACTAGAGGTTATACAGCTAAAATTGTTGACGTGGCCATCGACTGAAAATATTAATTTCAGAGGAGATAAAGAAATTACACAGTTAACTTTCGATGCCCTGGAGTTGACAACTTGCGGCTCCGCGTACTTCATTGATGAAAAATTTTGCCTTCTAGCTTCGCGTTAGGGGTGTTGTAATAGACTAGACTATTCTTTAAACAAAAAAATAACTAAATGTATCAATGCTTCAAAAACACAATAAACAGTGTACATACACAAATGATGCTGGTCGCCCAAAATCGGTAATTGTTGCAGAAAATATAAAAAAAATCCACAAAATGGTTTTGGCCGATCGTAAATTGAAGTTGCGTGAGATAGTTGCCACCCTGAAGATATCGGAAGGCAGTGTATTCACCATTTTGCATGAACATTTGATTATGAGAAAGCTATGTTCCAAATGGGTACCGCATTTGCTCACAGTGGACCAAAAACAACAAGGAATTGATGATTCTCTTTGGAGCTTTTTCATGCGGTATGTAACAATGGATGAAACCTGGATCCACCACTACACTCCAGAGTTAAATCGGTCGTCAGCTGAGTGGACAACAAACGGTGAAAGCCGTCCAAAGCAGCCAAAAACGCAAATGTCAGCTGGTAAGATTTTGCCTCCCTATTTTGGAATGCGCACAAAATTTTATTCATTGATTACCATGAGAAAGGAAAAAACATCAATAGCAAATATTATATGGCGTTATTGGTGAGTTTGAAGTCAGAAATTGCGAAAACACGACCACAAATAAAAAAGAATAAAGTACTCTTTCACTAAGACAATGCAGCGTATCACAAATCGATCAAAACCATGGTAAAAATGTACGAATTGTACTTTGAATTGCTTCCTCATCCATGGTATTCCCCAAAATTGGCTTCCAGTGACTAGTACTTGTTTACGACCTAAAAATAATTCTCAAGGGAAAGAGATTTGTCTCCGATGAAGAAGTGATTGCCAAAACTGAAGCGTATTTTGAGGCCAAAGATAAATCGTTCTATAAGAAAGGTATCGAAATGTTAGGGAAGCGTTAGAATGAATGTATCACTCTTGAAGGAGACTATGCTGATGAATATAGTCGAATATTGTCCAAAAGTTGTTGTTTTATTAGTCATCCTACGAACTTATTGAGTGATGTGTTATGTGCTTAATCAGTTAATGGTTGCTGACTATAAAGTCCAAACCATCCCCCCAGGAAGCACATAATATCATACTTTGATTAAAATGGTACAGAGAAAAATACTTAAAGCAAGAACTTCTTTATTGCCCTGACTTACCTGCGGAAAATACCAGTACAGATATTTAATATTCTTAATGAGTATTTTAATACAAGAAGAAATGTCAACCAGAACGTTATATTCAACATAAGTCAACTTTTGGGTGGCTCCTAGCCGAATAGGTATAATAATCAGCTTATGTCATACTACTGATAGAAAATCGGAAAAGAAAACCAAAATACCTTATTAAAAATAATATTTTATACCATCGCATTTATATCATCGTCACATATTAGCTGGATCAAATAAAGAAAATTAAATAATATGTTTTCTTTCTGTTATTTTTCATAAATAATATGTTTTCTTTCTGTTATTTTTCAACAAACAAAAACTACATGATGATTTTTTGTAACACTCTCATTTATTTTTTAATTGTGTTAAATTTGTATAATTATACAATTAAAAGTTTAAATAATAATATTTCCTCTTTCGACAATCTCCAACTTATAATAATTCGTTTTAATATACGATTGTTAACTTAAATGAGCCAATAAATATTTTTAAATAATTAATAAAACATTATTTGCAAAAGTCACATTAAATAAATAGTACTAATGCGCACTGCCCACAAGTCTTTTTACGTGATTAATATTATGTACTTAGTTTGGGAATCATAAAATAAACATTTTAACACCTACCGGTATTAAGTAGGTAAAATAATTGGGTTCGTTCCGTACTCGTATACTGCTGCTTTTATGGTTTCTTCGACAGAAGCCTTACAAATCTTGCAAAGATTACGAAACGATAGTGAGAATTTATATATAAATAAAACAACAATCAAGCAGATAATATAAGTTCGGTAATAATATTATTTAAGCATATAGTCCGGTTCATTTTCAAAATTTAATAGCTGTACAAATGCATGGTAAACTTGCGACCGAACCAATTCATTTAATTGACCAATTAATTAGTTGGAACTGGACTTTTTAGTATT
Source organism: Nicrophorus investigator (assembly GCA_963457615.1). Taxonomy (NCBI): domain Eukaryota; kingdom Metazoa; phylum Arthropoda; class Insecta; order Coleoptera; family Silphidae; genus Nicrophorus; species Nicrophorus investigator. The sequence continues at coordinate 16,872,939 of OY735140.1, read as the reverse complement.
AGAAATTTAAATCGAGTTTGCTTCATGTAACGAACGGTTATAAGGAAACAGGAAAAAATAGAATGAAAAGAATGATGTGGTATAATAATCTCGTCTAGATCTCGATTTTCAGTGTGTTAAAAATAAAGTGATATATTACTTTCCAGCCGGTGTATGTTCGGAGTTGGCGTCTAACAAACGGTTTAAAGTAAAAGTAAAACGTTATTGTAAAGTGTCAAGTTTTTCAATATCTAATAAGGACACACTCGATATTTGTCTATTCTCTCTCTCTCTCTCTCTATCATAGCTGTATTCCATAGATTTGCAAATTTCGTTTTTCAATTAGTTTCCATTTCTTAATGCACATGAACTAATTTATTAAACTTTTATTCCATTATATTTACAGGTTTATGTTGTCTTGCGTAAAATGCACGTACTGTCGCCTTTATTACTCCATATATCATCATTAATATTATATTTAAATTCAATTCAAATTCATTTCCAAATTATAATTTATTCTCTATATTTTTAATATTGTTATAAACAACTAAAATGATTTCATATTATAAAATATATCTGCATACAAAAAAGTTAGTTTTTTCATTTTTTAAATGTTTTCTTCCTTATAACAGAACTGCATTGTACAACTAATTGGAGTAACGACAACTTCTTTACATTATAATTGTCTCATGTAATAACACAACACTGAGGTGTAATTATATAAGCTTTCTTCTTTCCACGCTAATCAACTCGGAATCATTCAGACACCTTCGTTATACACGGATCAACCGAAATACTTTCTCCGCATATTTTTACTTTACTTCAACATTAGATCCCCAATGGCAACATGTTTAAAATCACACCTCTTTTTCTTCACTCGACGTTACGCAATGAGCCAAAATAATGAGTGCACAATATTCCAATATTTTATTATATTTTCACAATAATTATGAGTAATTTGGTCCATCTGTCCTATTTTCATATTATTCTTGAAATTCCCAATTCTACCTAACCAAATAATCAATATTATTACAAAATTTGCGTTGTGAAAACGCGTTTAATTTACTCTTGTTTTTATCAGGTATTTGCATTTACATATTTGCATACATACGACCGATTTCTTCAAATATAAGTAAACCGCAACCTTCGGCATTTTTAAGTGAAAGGGTTAATTCTTCTTAATCTCCTTAAATAAAACCATTTCCATCAACATTTTTAGCCTTTTTCTGGGATAATTATAAACTATGATATAATCCACGTAAACTCTTGCTAACGAAATATCCAGCAAATAATTTGATTAATTGATTTTTAAATTTATAATTATATATTTCCTTTATACGAAGCCAAACTATCTAATATTATATTATTCGTTTGAAAACAGATAAACGAATATGTGGGTGTAGCTCACTCTCCTAAAATTATGAAGCAAGTGAAAGGAATCGAGCTAATGAGAATTGTTTAAAATCAATTACACATTTTATTTAGATAAATTGATTGATAAATTCTTACACGGCATTGCAAGCGTATTGCATATATTATATTCCCAAACATTCTTTTCATTTCTTTTTTATTGGGCGCATTAGAAACGGTCGACATTCTTTCTTGGGCGTGCAAAAAAGAGACGTGTGTTCGCTCTAATTCTGCACTATTTAAAAGCTTTTAACTATACAATGAATGCTTAATTAATTTATATTAATAAAAACAAATAAAAATTAATAATGAGTTCGACCCACAAAATTTGAATATAAATTATTATATTTTCTCTCCAAATAGTATAACAAAATCAGATTAGAATTGGCTTAAATGATTTTTTGTTGGAGACAAAGAAATATTGTTTCTCACTCATAATATAATGTAACCAGTTCACGATTATTATTTGTAACGTGGACGAAAGGATTTGAAAACAAATCAACAGTCATAATTTATATTTATGAATACTTGGGACTTTTCGGTTCATTTAAAATATTTCATAGCATAATAATTTTAGTTTCCTTTTAATAAAGAGCGTATGTAGGTTAAATTGGAGCAACGTGTAAGGGGCCTTACGTAACTAGGTAGAAGCACAGAGTAAATGGAAAAAGTGTTCGCTACGTTCATTCTGCACCGATAAAACGCATTCCATAATTCCATAAATTATTTTCAAATAAAGATTCGAACAAATAAAGAAGTTGATATATTTAAAGTATATTAATCCATGATACATTTCAGTTTCACTCGACGTTTTCGTAACCGTTATTTTAATATTATTATAAAATCGACATTAATTATTATCTGAACTATAATCAATTTAAGTTTTATAGATATTTCATTATTGGTAGTATGTATGTAATAATATTATTAACATATAGATTGCACCAATTATTATTACATTCATTAAAAGTTAATTCTTAAAACCAAAAATATTAAAGCTTAAGTTACAATTATTATAAAATAATTAATGCATATATTCTAAAAAATGTAAATATTAATAATAATCATTTGGGCGGAAAGACTATTTTTATGCATAATAGTTTCTAGTAAATATTAAATAATCATGGAATCAATAGAGTATTGATTTTACAAGAAAATATTACATAAATGATTATTGAATAAATTATTTTTTATGCTTATTTTTAAGGCCGAACTGAATTATTAACAAAACGCTCTAAAAATTAAACTTTCAAATGTCCGTTAACATGTCTTATTAAGATACCTAAAGAAATAATTGAAATTAACTTGGTAATTATACGTTTGTAATTTAATTGAATTATGATTAGTTAATTATTTAATTAATGATTTTGTATAAGTATTTTTCTGTCTGACATTGACTCTGGCAATGAAATTCTACTCATCTTGTGGTAGGTCAGCAGTGAATAGGTTTTATTATATTTATGTTACGCTCCGTTGATCCAAACCAACCAACCGTGTTGATCATGAAACTGTTCTTCGCATTACAACATTGCGAATTTAAATAGTATCTAATTGAATATTCAATAATACAAATTAATATTGAAATTGTATTATTCATGTTTTATATAATTATTTAATAATAAACAATAATACAATTACATTAATATTTACAGATGATTTTTTTTATAAAATAATAAAAATGCAAAAAAAAACTATTGTTTATACATTTTGGATATGAATACACTTTGTTGATTGAATTTTTCGATGAATTAATTAGCGAATGAATGTAGAATGACAGTAGTTTATTAAGAATATTAATTTTAATAATTATTAGTTTCTCTTTAACTCAAATATGGTCAAAAACATAATTTGATTGAAATTGATTATGGATAGGATTATGTATTAATTTATATAAATGACCTTTTAAAATATTGCAATAATAACAATAACCGTTGTAATTTTAGTAATACTGGAATTTTAATGGTCGCTTACATATGTATTCAGGTATATTTTATATGCTCGTGTAGCGGGATTCTAATATCCTCCAGGCAACTTACATAAATTTGTTGATATATTGGTTTAACATTAAATAACAGGGAAAGTTTCCTATTATCAAAACTGGTCTAATTTAAATTACTTCTCTAATTATGTTTGCGACGGACCGGGTTATTCGGCAGTGGCGACTGGCTCCTACTTCGCATTAACAAACTCTCGCATTCATTTTATTATTATTTATTAAAGCCGGGGCAAATCAATAATTATACGAATTTAGTGCGAGTATTCGGCGGTGTCGTAACGCATATTGAGAAGACCAAGCGAGACTTGTTTTCTATTTTTTTTTTATTGCACCAGACAAAGAAACACTGACGCGCTATCAAAACCTTTCCATCTAGTCATTTATTAATTACACGTTGACAATAATTAGAAACTTTCATTTGAATATTTCTACATTAATAAAACTGAACTGACATTGGAAAAAAATAACTATAACACTTTTTACTCCTGCCTCATTTTTTGGCATTTTTGATTAACTAATTAAGTTGTTGGTTTGGCTGTCTTATAATTTTTTTGCATATATTAGAACGTCATCCAATTTTTTGAAGTACATAAATTTATCTGAGATATTGAGAACAAATTTATTTTTATTTACTTTTTTTAACTTCATTCTTTTGCCTTAAAAAAGAATATGTTTGTTAATTTTGTTTACTAAATAGATTTAATACATCAGTGATTCCGAAATAGCAACAATGCAATTAAGTATATATTATTAATTGTATTCAACCATATGATAATTATTAACACAATAATTTATATAAAAATAATAATTAAAATACTACAAGTTAAAGAATAAACTAAATTTGGAAAGCTAAAATGTTTATGCCAAAAAAAATAGCAGAGGAACTACAAAACTCTAAACAAGAATTAATTTACAAATAACCAAAATACACTTTTGCAACAATAATATTGGAAAAAATGCATAAATAACCAATACAATTTAGTTTTAGGTTTGATTGTTTGAAGTATGAAATGTTTAGCTTTATAAATGTTCTTTGATGATTGCTGTTTTCAATTTTCGTATTTGATTTATTCAAAACAGTAAATTATCAACATTTTCTGACAATATTGAAAATAACAAACAAATTTATCAGTAACATTAATTATGGATTTATATAATTATCCATAATAAAAATATCTTTAAATATGTAAATGAAATTATTTATTTAAAATTTAAAGAAATTTAAATACTTCTGGAATAATAATTTATTGCAGCCCAAAACAAAATCTTTGGTTAATAACCTTTTGTTACAGTTACATTATTATTTTAGTTGTTATCTGTTGCAATAAATATTGTTATTATTATTATTAATTTATTGCATATATAAAAATAAATACTATTACAATTGAACTAAGTTTGATGATTATAAATAGTATTTAGATTAATGTGAAATAATAAGAACTATTGCAAAATGTATCTGCGGGATTGGAAACGTAGTGTAATAATATGTAAATAAAACGAGAAAACTAATTAAACATGTAAATTATGTATATCGCTAATAGGCATAATAAGCGGAATGATATTTAGAAACTGACGAAAATTTGCAATTACCGGTGCTCGTATTTTCACTTCACACTTGCTGTTTTTTAATCGTTTCTTTTTCGGATACTTGTTCCGGGCCCTTTTATGCACCGCAATCTACCGTCGGTCCGTCCGTCTTTCTCCTTTCTCCGAAAGATCCGCAGTGACCACTTGCTCGCGCGCTGTCTTACGCATTTCTGCACATGGACCGTCCAAACAAATCCATTTGAAATCCGTAAACAGGTGAAAGTGATACGCGCGCCCGCCAATTATCTGGTCAGATGTACTGGACATAACCTATCATATCTGGACCAGTCGGTCTAGTATATAAAGCGGACTAGATCCAATTCAGACATCAGTAGTAGTATAGTTTTACTACAAGCGACTTTTCGTCGCGTATCGTCGTTTAAGTAAAAACCACATAAACCACCCCCAGGCATTGAAGATGGCAAAAACATTGGTGAGTACGATGAAAATCAAGTGCCATCCAAGTGAATTATTTTCGTTAAAAAGTGATATTAGTGGCAAATCTGTAACACATCATCTCTTCTTTTTTTTTCAGGTATTTACAGCACTTTGTGTTTTAACCAGTTGGGCATTCGAAGACCCCGATTTAATCCGATACAATGGTGATGCCAAAGCGTTGGCACTTGGCCTCTCACCATCTAAAGGTTATAGCGGTGGTTACTCTGCCTCTAGCCATGCTTCATCAAATGGTTTTGAAAATGCTTACAAATCATCTGGAATCATTTACTCTGCTGCCCCAGCTATTAACATAGCCGCTGCGCCAGCACCTAAGATCGTTGCACAAAATTATGCCGTATCCGAAGGATTGGGCCTATACGGAGCGAAAGCTTCATTGGGTCTGAATAAAGTTTCCTATAGCATTGCCCCATCAATTTCTTCTTATTCCTCCGATTCCAGCTATAACTCTGGTTCTAGCTACTCCAGTTCCGCGTCTTCCAATTTTGGCGGGTATACCTATAACGCTCCAGCCACAAAACTGCAAGCAATTGCTCATCCCGTAATCAAATATACGACAACCCCAAAAGTTGGAGCATTGAACCGTGGATACTTGCCGGCCTTCATCAACACTAAATCTTCGTACTCCTCCAGCGACTCTTCTGCCTCTTCTGGTTATTCAACTCAATCTGTATACGGAAGCTCTTATGGTATCAAATCTGCTCCAGTAATTGCCTCTTATGCTCCAACCATCAAAGTCGCTGCTCCCGTTATTAAATATCCAGCTCCAGTAGTAAATTACCAATCTGCCGCTATTCAATACCAAGCTCCCGTAATTAAATACCAAACCCAAGTCTCCCAAGCACCTGTAACCACTATTTCCCACGTCCAATCCGAAGTTAATCAATATCAACCACAATATGCTAAAGTGCAAGCACCGGTTGCTCAATATCAATCTACAGTAGCACATGTCCAAGCTCCAGTTATTCAACATCAAGCACAAGTTACTCATATCCAGACACCGGTTGCTCAATACCAACCTATTGTCAGTAATATCCATGCTCCTGTAGCTCAATATCAATCTTCACAAATACAACATCAACCACTCACTGTTCTCAAATACCAAACTCCAACCATTGTTAAATATCAAGCTCCATCAGTTGTGAAATACCAAACACCAGCAGTGATTAAATACCAAGCTCCAACATTAATCAAGTATGAAGCTCCGGCTCAAGTGTCTTACGGAATTTCTAGCTCTCAATCGGGAGGACAATCAAACAAATACGCTTCCCATTACTCTTCCGGTTACTCTCCCAGCAGTTACGCACAAATTTCTGCTCCAGTTGCTGCCACTCAATATATTGCTCCAGTTGCTGCTAAGCAACAAGCCGTTCAAGTTGCCCCAATTGGTTACACTTCTCAGTCCAGCAGTTCATCGGGATCCAGTCATTATCACAACCATCATGAAGAAGACAGTCAATATTACGTAAGACTATAATTTTAAAATAATTCCAAGATCTAAACATGATATGCAATTCGAAATACTTAAATCTACAAATTTAGGTCTTTACATTTTGCTTTCACATATTTCAGATTTGATGAACATATTGAGTATTTCGATAACTATTTTTAGATTTATTTTGAACAGTTCATAATATTGTAAGCTAAATATAACTTAATTTCAGGATGCTCATCCACGATACGCATTCAAGTATGGTGTGAACGACCCACACACTGGTGACATTAAAGAGCAGAAGGAAGAACGCGACGGTGACAATGTAACTGGACAATACTCTTTGGTAGAACCTGACGGCAATGTACGTACTGTAACTTACAACGCCGATTGGAAAACTGGATTTCATGCGGAGGTCACGAATTCCAAGAAACAACAATAAGGTCAAACATCGGTTATATTCTGTAGTCCAATAAGTCACCCCCAATCACAAATTAGTTTAAACACTTCATTTCTCATTTCCCTCTTATCTTCTCTTGCCGTACTTATTATCTTATTCTTTACTAGTCTAACTTCATATCACTCTGTTATGTATATTAAATATAATAACGATTATATATTTTTTTACCTTTTTGTATATATATACTAGAATGTGATATGTTTTATATGTTTTATATCTACTAATAAATATTATATAGTAATCAATTTCTTTCCTTTCCTATAATGTCTATTATTGGACATTCAATCCTCTTTTTATATAACCTCAGCTCGTGTTAATTATTGCGTTTACAAAAATATCACTTCGATTCCTTGTAGGTTTCTGCAGAAATAGTCTCTTTCCGCATTAAATAAACTGCAATTAAAGTTGGATTTCCGCATGCCTTGCCTATGAAAATTTTATTTATATGAATCGCTATTCTACATTCAAAATTATGACCATTGCGCACCAAAAATAACGATTTCTAACCAAACGATGTCGCCCACTCGATAACACAATTGGCGGTTCCACCTCCACCCCTAAATTAAAGAAATGGAATAAAAAAAATGAAACTGGTTAGAAGTTTACATAACTTTGTTACTATTTCAAGTTTTCAAAGGAGGCCCCAATTTAGAAAGTGATCTACAAACGCATTTTGTGTTCCGTTCAGTTTATATATTATATAATACACTTTTGCATCATAAAAATCCATTTACTTTAAAGTGTAGTTAGAGGCCTGCATATTAATTTTAAAAAATAATTTCACTTTTTTTTTGTAGATATAAATAAAAATCTGATTGTTTCTATTACAAATACATTTTATTAGCAATTAATTTTCTGACAAATAGGATTTAATGTTGAAAATTCGCATGTGGGACATTCATATTTCACATCCGCCATTTGATTTCCCTTCAGACAGAAATAACAGAATATATGACAGCAGCCCATGTGTGAAGGATGAATAGGAAATTGTCCGCAAACCGCGCACTTCGTATCCAACGTCAATTTTCTGTTCATCTTTGCCACTATAGGCTTTTTATGTAAGGGGTTCCAATGTCTCATCATTCTTGTCATTTTCTGATAATTAATCAATGGAAGCAAATACACCAAAATTTCAATAAATCCATTCCAAATTAATTCTCTAGTCATATATTTATCTTCATAATGACGTTGGGCGTTGTTTTTGCTAAAATCTTGGTTTAGACAAAGGAAACGTTCTATCAGTTGCGGTTTTGTTCCACCCCTCAGAAATAAAGATATGTTGATCAATCGTAGTAATTGGATACATACATCAATTTTGTGGAAATATTTATTAATAATATGCGAAGGTGTCGATGATTCCATTTTTTCTTTCAAGTAATTGTACATATTAGCAAATATGAAAAAATATTTTTTCGTTGACGATAGGTTATCATATTTGATTGAAAGTAACTTTTGGCCAAAACTGCAATTGTGATTAAGAATTGAATAACTTAGAATGCCTACACGTAGCAAGAAGTTTAATTCCGGTTCAAATTTTGAAGTAACATCAACCTAAAATTACAAAAAAAAATAATTTTAGGACTTACAGTATATAAATAATAGCATTTAACAACAAAATAATGAGATGCATATCATATTATAATAAATACCTATGTATATTCTATCTAAAAAATTAAATAGAAAAACATATTTATATTTAAAATATACATTAAACTTCAATTAAGTTAAACGAAGTAATGACCTCATAGCATATACTTGAATTAAATGGAGTAATACATAAAATGTACAAGCATAATAGTTTCGGTTTGGGAATAGAATTTAATAACGAATTATGTAATTCCAATGTATATCTGAGTCCAATATCAGTCATTTTGTGATTATACACAGCGACAGCTGGACAATGGTCAAATAAGCGGTCGCCAAACTTTCGCACCTCTCAAAATGTTAAATTAAATGTAATAGTGTATTTACCTATTTTCGGTAAAATTTACAAAAAATGGAAATAAATGATAAGGCGAAAATTAAAAAAAAAATAGAAAATAATGAACATTTTAATAAACGCAACAATTGGAAATAAATTCAAATTACTCAGCGGACCACCGAAATTCTCTCACGAATAGCTAAACTAAACGGCGATCAACCAGCTAACTGGGCGACGGTCGAGTGGACGATCAAATAATGGATCAAATACGAAATATATATAAAATTAGCTGAAAGATATACAATTTGAATAAACTCACTTCTAATTAATCACATTAAAAAATACAATTTTGATGTTAAAAACAAAATTAGAAATATGTCAACTTACAACTTTTTGAACATTTCTAATTAAGAAGACTCATAAATTTGAATGATTTGTGCTGCTGTATAAATTCAATTGCATTTTTTGGCACCTCTTAATATATAATTTTTGCTTACAGTGATAATACTAAATTGTTATAAACAAATGTCCCCTTGTCTAATGCAAGTCCCATCTCAAACATAAAAAGTGCATTTGTACAAGACCCTACAAGGCGCAGAAAACTTAACAACAAAATATGTAATCTAGAAATGTTCATGGATAAAAAATGTTGAGAATGAGGAATTCTGATCCTCCCGGCATAGCTAGTTGCGGTGGATCTGTCTGGTACGCTAGACTAAATATATGAGTATAGACAAGATAAACCATAATAATAATAAAATAATTTACATTTAATTATGAAATAAATGTGAAAACATTTTGTGAACATTTTTAAGTATTTGTCCGTCGCCCAGTTGTCGCGTATCCACAATATTATTAAAATTCATAATTAAATTGATTAAACAGAATAAAGAAAAGACAAAATAGAAAATATATAACTGAACTTAACAAATTTAATAATCAGAGCTGTAAATACCACCTATAGTATAGGTAAATAAATGTATATGATCATTTAGTAAAATTTAGATTGGACTATGTAATATAATGAAAGCTATACAAATTGTAAAATATTAATATTTGGTACAGTTTCAATTTAACTTACTGGTAAATATTTCAGACATTCCTCGAGATGGTGTTTAAATTCCCTAAAGACCTCTTTATCAAAATAAACAGCATTTATTTGAGTTACACGTAGTAACTTATTTTTCGCCATTTTAACAATAATTAAAACATTATTTTCTAAACATAACCTAACACTTTATTATTGTCTAGTAATGATTACTGAATAACATTGCATTAAACTTATGCAGGAATCAAAAGTGGCGGAAAGTATACATGAAAAATATGAAATTTTATGATGAAAGCTTTTATCTTGAAAAGTAAAGATTTAATAAAACATTTATTATTATTTAGTAACAAACATTTCATTGTTTAGTAGTTGGCAGACCTGTAAACTTCAAACAGATATTTGTGATTTACATTTAGACAAACATATTTTGTAGGTTGTTTATATTTTTGTTAAACAGAGCAATTTAAAATGTCTTCAAAAGGTGCATCAACGATTGATGCGAGAAATGAACTTGCCGATTTGGTTAAACGTAAAGCCGAAATTGCTGTAAGTAAATCATGTTGTTATTGTTTATACTGAATCCTCAATATTTTTTATTAGGAAACCCTGGCTAACTTGGAGAAGCAAATATATGCCTTTGAAGGATCTTATTTAGAGGACACACAACTGCATGGAAATATTATCAGAGGATGGGATCGATACTTATCAAGTAACAAAACAACAAATTCCAAAGCTGATAAACGTAATAGAAAGTTTAAGGAAGCTGAAAGATTGTTTTCAAAGTCTTCCATCACATCTATGGCTGTTTGTATTCTACATTATTTTCTTATACATTTCATTCAATAATTGAACAATTTCAGGCTGTCAGTGGAATTGTTGATTCTAATCCCGAAAAAAGTAAGAGTTAAATTATTATGCTTTTTATTTATAATTTGTTATATTTTTTACTTATTGTAGTGTATATTTAGTTACATATTTTTAATATTTATGGTTATTATAACATTTTAAGAGAACAATTATATATCATGTTATAAGAAATAAATTCTGTAGAATATTATCAAACTTAATATACCCATTCATGTGTTTTATATTTGTTTATAGATGATAGACACAGTGATACAGAGTCACAAACTAATGAAGACTCCAGCGATACTAATATTGCGCCTGTTATGGCAAATCACATTGATTCAGGCATTAAAACGGCTGGTAAACATTCAACAAACCCGACTAGCAATGGCACACAAAATGGACTAGATAGGTCTAGTCCCGGACGCGATATTTCTGCAAAACAGAAGAGTTTTAACAATAGCGCAAAAAAGAATAATAACAAAAAGGCAAGGCATAGGTAAAACAGGATGCGCTTGTTATATTTATAGCTTTGCATTGTTCAAGCTATTTTTTTTTCTATGTATGGTCTGTTTCAGGATATTTTATTTGATATTTATATCTTGCTCATTTCTTAAGATAAAACAAAATTCATTTATAAATATAAATAAGTCACTAATTTTTATTAATGTAAACAATGATAAAATACATTTAGATTCCAGGCTTATAACTTTAATAAACTAATTCCATATAAATAGTTTTCACCTACTTCAAGGATTCCGCAAATCGACTTTCTGAAAAATAAAATTGTGTGTGAAACAACATGCGAAAAAAATAATTTAGAAACAACGTACGTTGGAAAATTTCTGGTTTGCGCATATCTGTACAAAACTTGGCTAAAATATAAAAGAGTAATGTTAGGAAGGTAGCCAAGGCTGTTGAGATAAGAAAAACGTATTCTTTTTTTTTACGATACTCGCAACATCTCTTGCTCCATTGAGTACGAGTATTGTTCATCTGAAAAATATTTCGAATAGAGTAATATTAACTTGGTTAAAAAAAACTAACCAAATCCACGATATCCATACACATGCCGATTTTTTCATTTATATTACTGATACTTATATAATATTCGTTCAGAGCTAAGTACACATCCATACAAGTAAAACACATTAAGTTTTCATCTTTATATGTTGCTTGCATACAGTTTAATGTATCATTCAGCAAAACATTAAATTTTGTTGTCTCTTCTGAAGGCATATTTGTTATCGAGTCATTTATCATAACAAAACATTCTGTAAATTATAATTAGTTTAGATTGCTTAAGGAACATGAAGGAATTACTTACCATAGCACTTTGCTCTATTCCAAAGATCAAAACTGTTGTGATATAAAGTGTCTACAATTTGTAGTCTATCTAAATTAACATAATCATTTATACATATTCCTGCTTCATCTGCAAACTGAATACACATTAATTACACTGATTACATTATCCTAGAATTTTACTTACTGTTGAAAAATTGTAATAACTTTGTAGGACATTAATGTATTTATCAACACATGACTCACAAAAGGTAATTGGTTGGGCATGTAGTATGGCACATTCAGTGAAATTCGATATGTGAGCTGCAAAATTGTTTTTATACTCTGTACAGTTTACAGATGTATCATTACCATGAGTCTGACTACTGCACACAGGATAATAATTAAATTTATAAAGATGTTGCAATCAAAACTAACCTTCTTCTAAGTGTATTCAACAAAATAAGTAGTAATAGAGAATAATGCATTTTGAAGAACTCTTATCTTTTCTATAACTCCAAAGAGATACGAACTTTTGATGACTAACAATACACTAATAAAAAATAAAATTATGCAGTCCCATTGTTTACAATACTATTTATTCGTTTTAATCATAGATGTCACCGTGACATACAAATATTGTTCCGATTCGTCCACTTTGGAGAGTAAATGTTGGTGAAAATACTGTATTTAACGTGCACCTTACAAAATATACTGGCAATCTAAACCTATTGATAATTATTTTAGGTAATTATATCTGTATACAATTTTGTATCATAGTTAAGTATAATATAATATAAACATTACACTCGATTAATTGCATCCAATTCTCTTATAACACGACATCATTTCGATAACCGGAAGAAACAGCTTATGAAAGAAAATAGAACAGAGAAGAAAAATAACAGGGGAAAGATAAAACATTTATTATTGTCGTAAATGAATGAAATATTTATATACAAAAAAATATTAATGTAATATAGATATGTAAAAAAGTAATCACTTCAGTTTGACCTTCCGCCGTGAAAACCTCAATATATTATTTTATTATTCCTGTATACCTATTAGCATTTTATTACTAAGAATCTTAAACATCTTTTTACTGCCTTCTGGATAATCTGTATGGGATAATCTGATAGTCAACTGGATATACCCAAATATACAATATGTTTATTTGCATTATAATAGCTAGTAAACTATATCTTGTCTTAATCTATGTAATAGGTTCCAAATGGGTGACTGCATTGACATCTCTCATCCTTCAAATTATTCCATATTCTAATTGGAAAGAGATGTAATTTTCTTGCAACACCTTTGATGTAGGTTTAGATGTAATATGATGATTAATTTTAATTTGAAAAGTGTTTTCTTGTTTGTTGCGTAATGGTAAAAGTAATTGACAAATCAAGAAAATCGTCAACCACTGTAATTACTTAATTTGTATTTTTGCTAGAACCAAGATTTTTAATTATTCCGTGTTTTTTCGTAAATCCTGATCAATAACGAATTAAAGTTTCTTGGGACCCGTGCGCAAATTGTAGGAAAGATAGAAGAAAAAAATGAAATGCAAAGACAGAAAAAAGTTAATAATTTATTAATCAAAATAATAGTAGCTATTAAATAATTACAATCAGAATTGACTCCACTATATGAGAAAATAGAAATAATGTAATAAAAATATGTAGCAGCATTTGATTACTGAATAGATGATCTTATAATAGAACTGGAACTAACATAATATATGCAAAAGTGAATCCTTTGATAATAAAATAATAATGAAATGTTTGTATTAATTACAGATAAGTAACATATAATGAATTTTAATTGAATCAATTTACTATGTAAGGTTACTCGCAAGCGTAAACGATTATTCATGTTTGAAAAATTGATAATTTTGGTTCAATTATGAAATAAATTTTGCAATATTTTTCATATTTATTGTTCAACAACCATGATTAACTAAATTATACAATTATAATACAAATAAAGACATAGGAAAATATTAAAAATAGTGTAGTACTTAATATTATATTAAATTAAATTGTATTTCCTTCTTTAAATTATAAAGTAATTTAAAACTATATTAATATATAGTCGATAAGTACAGAATATATTTACCTAATAAATAAAATTTAAAAAAATGTTTCTAGACGGAAATTATGCATTAGAAACTAAATAACTTCAATTCCTCACTTACTACATATTTGAATACACTAAAGTGTTACTTGAAAACTCAAATTTAAATGTATTGATTATTATATAATTATAACGAATCGAAAAATAATTAATCTTAAATTATATATTTGGTTTTCCTGTAATATCAGCAAGTTTATTGTTTTAATTTTACTTCTCGAATTCTTTTTTGGACAGAATGTTCTTTATATTATTTTAAACGTTTTATTTGGCTTTGGCTTTTACTTCCATATTGTTATTTTTGACCTTAGTGTCCTTTACTTCCATGTTGTCCACACTTTTATTAAGTACATTAAAACCTAAAACATAACGTATATATTATAGAAAACTAAATAAAATAACTTTGTTAAAATAACTTACTAAATCCAATTGCAGCCACGAATAGACAAATGTATAAGAACTGGCCATTCATGAATAGTTTGATAAGGAAATAGATGATCGGTGATAATGAGAATAGAAACCAAAATATTGAATTATAGAGTGAATTTATGTGCGGTTCCATAGTGATTGGCTCGTAACGCTCAATTCCGGATTCTTTGAAGAAATCACCAGTATTTCTAAAACTGTCGATCAATTTGTCCTAAAATAGAATATAATTAATTATTTTTTTATATATTCTCCGCCGACTTCATCATCTCTTTTACCTTCCGATAAAACATATCATGTAAATATACTTCTTGTTCCTTTTCCGTTTCCGGGATTTCCTCCATGGGGATCCTTTTAATGTACATGTGGACTATAAATCTTCTGGCCTTTATCATGTTTGTGATAGTTGGCTTGACTCCATCGAAGGCGATTTCAATATCGTAAACAGCTGGGATTTTGCCCCTCATATAAGGCACGCTTGTCGTGAAGCCTTTCGTGCGTGGAACCAAATGGTGCTTAAGTTCCCTCAAACCTCTTTCTCTAGAGAACTTCAAAGCAGCTTCGTGTTTCTTGGGACTGAATCTAGTTCCTTCCGGGAACAATAGAATCTAAAAATTCTATTAATCGTAATGAAGAGAAAGCTTAATAATTACTCACGGATATTGGATCTTCATATTCGGCTAGATTTCGGGCCGACTTTTCTAAAATAATCTTATCTTTCTCATAGGACCTAGATAAGTAAATAAACTCGCAGCAGTAAAAGCCCCAGCCCACAAAGGGTATAAATTTCACAGCGTTTTTCATATAAGCCTTTACATTCTGTGAACAATACACAATTTTAAATCAATAAATAATTTAAAAATAAAATAATTACCCCTAAAATATTGAATTTGTCTAATAAAGACGAAACAATAATCCAATCCAATTCTCCGCTGTGATTCAAAATACACAGCGAATGCTCTTTGCCCAAATAATTCATGTAAACCTCCTTATCTACATATAACTTGAGGTCAGTTGTAGCCCACCAACGTAACATAAAAACAGCCTCTGTAAATTAAAGCGATTAAAATAATTGCAAGTTGCATTCGTATTTTTAAATAAAAAAAGCAGAGTTAATATATCATATATATGAAATTATCAAATGACTATCAATGGTCAGGTCATTGAGGCTTATAATTCATACGCATTTTCCAACTCTCGTGTCAGATTGTACTTATACAATAATATTACATTATTTCTTTCCATTACTCTTAGCAATAAAAATCGTGTTCGTGTTGGTAATTGGTTTCCATGAACATAGAAAAGCGCAGTTATATCAAATTTAAGTAAATGGACTTAAAACTACGATGACCTCGACGGAATTTGGTCTATTTAAATGCGTAAAAATAATTGCCAGGAAAACGATATAACTTACAAAATAAATTGAAAAATTGTAGACATTGTTTGCATGTAATATTAACAATAAATGTTCTACTTAAGTATGTTAGAATATAAGTTGAAACTTACGTGCAAACATGGTGTATCCTAAGTACGAAGCAAGTTTTCTGTACATTTTCTTGTTGAAGGGCCAAACGAATACCAATATTACTGTCATGCAAATTCCACAGGATACAACAGCACTCACGAAGAAGGAAATCGCGAAACAAAGATACATAATCTTTCGTAGCTTTAATTTGACCTCCATGATGCTATAATTTCTAACTGAAACAAAAATTTACTATAATCAGTATGCATGTTTTTAAATATAAATTATAATATGATCATGAATCAATCAGGATGTTGTTGATGAATTTTAATTCAAGGTCATTTTTAGATAAAAAGAAAGTTCATTTTTGATTGTTCCATTTATTATTTCTCTATTTGTATTTTTTTATTATTGAGATACACTGATAACTATTTTATAACAATACCACAATTAGTTTTTATTACTTTTCACATATGTGTTTAAGTATACATATAGATGTATACTTGAACACATATGTGAAAAGTATATTTTAATTATATCGTTTTAAATGAATAATCATAAATCTATTACAGAATTTTTTGTAGATACTTGAAAACAAAATAATTAAATCTATATATATGATTTAAGATGTACACAGAAATAGTACAGGATGCATTAAAAAATATCTAAACAATTCCTCCTAATTATATTTATTTACTTTCAGGTCGTATTTATTGCATTAAGTTATGTAAAACAAAATATTCTGTATTGTTCTACTCACCGAAAATTAATAGAATTTGAAGTAGTTTGCGCCAATTTTGGTAAATGAATGGCACAATTATATATCAGGGCGACACTTAAGATAGGTCACATTAATCAGATTGTAAAGATCTTAAACTATTACAAACTGATTCAATTGTATGTACAAGACTGATATATAAATATAAATCTTCTCGCGATTTATATTTAAGCTCAAGTCTATGTGCGACTAACGTGCGCGTATCAGAAAGTACAAATGAGCCAACAAGTTTCCTGCAGCCACTTTCCTATGCACACGATTTCTAATCAAGCCTTTGTGTTAGCACTATTTGAGGTCAACGATTACTGATCACAAATACAGAAAACTACTTCAAATTTTCAAATGAATGTTTCAATGTTTAATCGCCAGTGGGGGACAATGTGTTTAACTTACCGTATTTATTTATAGATTACAGATTACATATACGTATGTTTATTTTAGTATGGAGAATATTTCAATTGCTATTTCCAAAATATTATATATTATAACTCACTAGTTCTAACTATCTCAGCACCAGCAAATGGATAAGAACATTATTTATTCACATTTCTTTTGATAGATATTAATAGGTAAACAAAAACATTACCAGCGTCGTGAAACGCCTTCAATAATTGTATAACATAACTAACTTGTACGATAAAAGCCACTAAATCGTCATTTAACCAAAATTGTAGAACCGACTTACCAAGAAGGCTATGAAATTGAAGTACCACAAATGCAAACACTTTACAACACAAAAATAAATCATAGGATTAGAAATCATGGTAGGCAACCCACAAAACGTTGCATGTTTTATAGAAAGAATTTTGACAGTCTCTACAGTTTAGATATTTTTTCATTGTTTACTTGTTTCTGAATAAAGAACTTGTCTGTGAATAAAGAATTAGTTAAAAATTTGAAATAACAAGTATTTTTAATAAAAACTAATTGTGTCTTGTATACAAATACAGATGGAGGGTGGTGAAGATATCCAAAAGAAATTGTACTTCCTTGTGGAACAACTTCAAAACATGGCAAGAGATTTACCACCGTAAGTTTTTTTTTATGATAGTATTTGTATTCTCTGCAGTGTTCATAAAATCATATATTTTTTTAAGTAAATACCAAATGAGGATTCCTTACGAGCTGTTATGTAGCTTAGCAAATTATTTGTTAAATGATACCATTTTTGAGATTGCAAAAGGTCTTATGGAAATCCAGCATGTAACAGAGCAACATTTGTTGCAAAAAAGATTGCAATTCATAAACAAACAAAAAAGTAGGTTAAACTCACCTTTTATATATATATATATATATACTTTATAACTGCAATATTATCACTTTAATATTCCTAATTTTGCATTCTTCACTGCACTGTATATTAGAAAACTACACTGGTATTTAAATTTCTAGAGCAAAGCATGTTTTAAAACAATTCAGTGTGTGTATTTAGTGGTTAAGCCATTATTGCCATGGCAACAGTAAAGATTTTTTGAGGCTTCATAAATGTATTAAAAAAAAATTAAATTGTTATTTTTTAAGTATTACTTGTATATCACCAAACACTTAATTATCTTTAAAACACATACATTTATAATTTGAACACAAGCATTTAAATATATCACAGTAGTATTGATTTATTATTTCTCAAAACTGTATTGTTTTTATCTGCTACATTTCATGCCTTTTGTTAATGCATTTTCCTTATTGAATGTTTTTTTCTTCAAGTTGATGAACAGGAGATTCTCAGCAGAAAGGATATTGGGGCTGAACAGAAGGTAGCACTTTTGAATGAATTGAAGGAAACACAAAAGAATGATTTGAAACAGTTTGACATGTCTCTAGTTCTTCAGTTAGATGAAAAGGTAAGATTCTAGGTTATCACTTTCCTGTTGGGTCTCCAAAGGAAGTTATATAAACATGGTTGGCTGATGTTCAAAGTGGTTCATAGAGTGGGGGAAGTTAGGAATCAATACTGCACTGCCCTTGAGGGGTTGAGTAGTTGGATCAATACTAGCACAGTCTTTCAATATATTTATTTTCATTTTACAAGATTTGTTATAAAAAAAAACATAAACAATAATATATATTAATAAAATATAATTTTAGGTGGCTGATCAACAAAACACACTTGAAACTGCTGGGGTCCCAGGATTTTATAACACAACAAACAGTTTAGAAATAAAAGTACAAATGCATCTTTTAGATTTTATATTGAGAATAAGTAAAATGTCAGTTCCAAATTAATAAAAATATTTTTAATTCAGACATCTTATTTTTTTTTACAATTTATAACAATTTTACATCAAATAAATCACCTTCTTCTAGTCCCAATGAGTCAATTGTATCTGCATGTTTGACAATTACTCCATCAAATAGTATTTTGAATTTGTCAATAGACAAATTGGTTTCCTTAATTACTTGAGAGTACAGTACATCCATATTATCCTCTGGCCTTATAACAATATGAAATTTCTTATTATTAATGCATTGTACTTTAAATTTGATTCCATTTGTATTTGTTTTATTGTCCATCACAGTTCTAGTTAAATATTCTACTGGCAATATGCCTCCCTCAATAATTTGATTTTCTTTCAATTGAAGAGACATTGAAGTATTGGATTTCAAATCCACTTCCTTATCGTCAATTGTAAACAACAGTAGTTTCTCATCTATATTATATTTATTAATAAAATATTCAAGTATAACTTTCAGCTTATCAAATTTCCTTACATTGAAAACCTTATATTCTATGGATTTCCATAAGATTTTTATTTTAACTATTGGATTAATCTCTTCTTTGACTTCTAATATTTCGTCATCTGTTGAAATTTCAAATATTTCTGTTTGTACAGTGTTCTTTTTGCTTTTCAAAGGTTTCTTGTTTTTGATCCTTTTCCTCTTGCTTGTTGTTGCAATTACATTACATTTTTGCAACAAGTTATCCAAACGGGCATTCAGTACTTCGGTACTAGTTGCACTTTGATTGCTGTCACTAGCATGTTGCACTACATCATCTTGTTTAATATCATTACACTCCACTACAGTGTCTGATTCATTTTCTGAATCTATGTACCTTTTAGCAACTTTGGACCTTTTAACTTTCTTTGGTTTACTTGCGATAAATAAGGAATCATCAGAATCCACATCTAATTTATTTTTCTGACTATAGTTGCTTTTAAACTTTTTAATTCCATTTGAAATGAATCTATCTACATCACTTGAATCGGAATCTGAATTACTAGCCATTTCGTTTATTTCATTTCACTTTGATACAAAAAAGTAACCTAAATATTTATATTTTCTCTATTATATTTTACAGAAAGTACCACATAAAAGTTATGCAACTTTAACCACATTATCATTTCCTATACAAATAAAATTAAAATACACACTACTAGTACAACATTCCTTCCTGTTCATATTAAATTATATTTTTTCACCTTGGCCAGATTGAGAACAGAAATAAATACGAAAATTGAACTGCTGTCGGGTGTACCTTACATATTTATATATCTTGCACTGGTAATGTTGGAAGAAAAGCTTGGGATAGGTATAATTATTCGTTATGTGGTTATGCAGCCAAACTTGCAGACTAAGAAAAAAGGGTTTCTCCATGACACAAATACGTATCTGAGCGTATATTCGGTTTATCTTGTAAATTTGTATAATATGTAAAGTATACTTTTAGAATTAGTCTCACTTGAAATTAAGAGAAGTATATACGGTTTCAGTAAGAAAGAACAATAATTCATTCCATTGTGTTCGTATTTCCATGTCTAAATTTAAAAAATGCGCTTCATTGAATATATGAAGTTTTTCGAAATTATATCGTAATAAAGTTAAGATTTATATCCTATAAATTGCCATTTTTTCTTGTTGATTTGAAAAATTTGAATCTATACACATGTCCTTTACTGTTTGCAACAGAAAATTTTCCACATAGTCCTGAAAATCAATCACATAAAATGGTCGTTTGTATCAGAAAAATCCAACATGAAAGGTGACTAATTCGAAAGTCGGAAATCCTTTTTAAATCTATTTGAATGGGGATCAATGTACCAATAGGTATCGGAAATAAGACCGTAATTTAAAAATTGTATTGTTATTGATCGTTATCGCATTCTTCTTATTCTTTTTATATACACAATAACATTAATAATAATTCATGTTGTTTGCTCTATTAAATCTATAGTAATGTATTGGCACATAATTGAAATTGATTTTTATAAATAAGTCAATCTTATCAGATCACAAAAAAGGTTGATAAATTAATCTAATTCTTATTTTTTTTTTTAATTAATGCAATTCCTTTTTATCTATATACTTTTAAAAAAAAATTTACGATAAAAAGGAACAATGCAAACATTTGTCAAATGTGATTTAATTGTGAGCGAAACACGTACAACAATATCATGGCCCAAACGTATTTTGATATTTTACTGAGTGAACAAAAAAAACGACCAAAGTAAGTATGAAATATTTAAAAAATAATAGTTATATATAGATTTATTAATATTAATTTAAGGTCGAAACGCAATGATATAATTAGAGACGCTGCATGTTCGCATGGCGTAAAGAATAAAACACTAGGAGATGAAAATGTAAGTATAATTTTTATATGTGTCCATCCTAGGATTATCGATTACGAATTATTTTCTAGCTATTTCAAAGGAGCTTTTCTACAGACGAAGGTATTATTGTTAAAGCAGTGCCTGTAGTTGTAGAAACAAACGAAACAGAACCAAATTCTAAAGAATACGAAGATTCGCAATCGGTTGATAAAGTATGTACGCCCGTCATCAACAATGTTCCTCGGAATTTATCTAATCTGCACCAACGTAATTTCAAAAGATGGATTTCAACTGATCTGTGTTCATTTGATGATACAGAATTTCAAGGAAACTCAGTTGATGAAATAACAAAATCATTATCAACGAATCAACAAGTAAATGATAAAGAAATATATGTTGATACCAATCAAGAAATCAATGATAACGAAAAAAGTAAACCTCACAGAATTAATACACCGCTTGAAGGAACTAACTTAATTGAGACCATGCATCAAAAGACGATACTGGATAATAACAACACATCCGTGCCGATTACAAATTGCATATCTATTGATTTACCATCCATGTCTAGTGCACAAGAAACAGTAGTGAATGAAGCTCCGCAAATATCTGGCAAAGCAAGAATCTTGAAAAGCAACAGTGTTCAAGAAACTCCATTGCTTACTAGATTTCCACTCAAAAAATTTAATTCAGTGTATAATGATTATAATATATCCCAAAATGATAAGATAAGTCAAGAAAACGCATTAAAATCTAGTAATTCTTCACTTTCGAAATCTCCGCAATTGGAAACACAGAACAAAAAATATGAAAGATTTGTTAAAAGTTATAGCATTAACGAATACCCAAATATGTCTAAACAGATTGAATCTACTGACAAAAAATATGAAAGATTTGTTAAAAGTTACAGCATTAACGAATACCCAAATCTGTGTAAACAGGTTGCACCTACTGACTTGCAAATTGTAAATGAACAAACATTAGAAACTAAGTCAGTCAATATGAATGAAGTTCATCCAGCATCCAATCAAACTGATGAAATTACAACATCAATTAGTATCAACGAAAATTTAGATAATTTGTCATTGAAATATGCAGCTGATATATATCTAACAAATACTGGAATAGATTTGAACAATATTGTGAAACTTTCTGAAACACTTCAAAATAGAAGTAACTGGGTAATATATAAATTTAATATACGTCATACATATGTGTATATATTTAAATATATTTGTAGGTTGAATCAAGCAAACAAATTGATGAGGAAGAATGTAGTGAAGGTTAGTATAGATAGTGTGGTAACTCTTATTAAAAATATAAAAGTTATTTTTTGCAGATTTAAATCAGATATGGCCAAATGCTCAAAATAGAATAGCGTTTTATGAAAACATGAAACACTAATTTACAGAAAACGGAAAATATGTTTAGTTATATACAAAACGATTTATTATATAGTATTCTGAATTAAAATAACAATAAATAATTATTTACGAGAAATGGATTCCTTCTTTGTTGAAAGCGTGAAGAACTCTGAAAAGAAGTAAGCATATTAAGTACTTTTACCTTTATAAATTACTCTACAACTTACTCCATAAAATCATCAATGTCCATTGTCCGAGCTCGTTTCTGTTCAGCCTGCACTTCAGTTAGAATTTGTTCAACTTTAGCTTTAATTGAAAAATCACTGGGTATTTCCTTTAAAACATAATGTTAATTTTACATATACACAAAAGTACAATTAACATACCTTATTTTGAAGACTACAGTGAATTTTGTAATTTTTATCCAATGTTGCTAGAACAGAAGTTTGCCTAAATGCGCCACCCAAAGTTTTGTTTTTTCTTGTGAATGCAATTCTTGTTAGTCCATCCCATTCTGTATATTGTATGGGAGGTGGTGGGTTCCTTGGTTCAATTCGAACTACTGCAGATTCAACTTTTGGTGGTGGTCGAAAATTATTTTTACCTACCTAAAAAAGTAATATAGATTGTAATTCCAAAACCAAACCAACATTCTTAATACCAACCTTCATTAGCATGTCAACTCTCGACAGCAATTGTGTATTAATTGATAATCTGCAGTACAACTTCTCCCCTGGTTTAGCAACCAGTCGTTGTGCAAATTCAAGTTGGAACATAAGCACAGCACATCTAAAGAAAGGCCGATGCAAGAGAAGTTTGAAAACTAGAGGTGATGAAATTTGGTATGGAATATTGGCTACGCATAAGTTAAAAAAAGGTAATTCCGTTTTTAGTACATCACCAATCATAATTTTTAATTTTGATTGATATGGTGTGCATTGTACTCTTTTCTGTAATTCAGCAACAAGCCTAAAAGACATAAATAAATAAGTAAAAAGTATTGTATAGTACAACCTATTACCTTGTATCAATTTCACATGCTACTACTTGCTTTACTTGTTCCAACATTTTCATTGTCATATTACCAGTACCAGGCCCAATTTCCAAAACAATATCAGTAGGTCTTAGGCCAGCCTTTTCTAACATGTTTGTAATGACCATGGGGTTTTTGAGAATATGTTGACCAAAATCCTTATTGAACATAATACCTACAAGTAAAATTTAGAACAAAATTTGAACTAATTAAATAATACAAATACCTTGTTTGGCCACTTCATTGTGAATTCTGGACTTCTTCTCGACTTTTACTTTAGGCATCTTTAAATATTTATTGTTAATATGTATAGTTTACATAAATAAATATTGTTTCACTCTTAAAAGCACGTGTCAGTTGAATACATATACTTGCATTATATGAGGTTATGTTTACATTTGTCAAAATTACAATACATTTTTTTACCGAAAATTTCGTAATTTTTCTTACGTTGGCAGCCATTTTCGATTAATATTTACGTAGTTGAATTATTGAGGGATTCGATTTCGATCGTCGATCGTCGACGGTGACAGTCGTGCTCTAAAATTATATTTTAGGAATCGAAGATTGGTACATATCTCAGTGTTGATAGAGTAGTTTTAGTTTAAGTTAATATTAGTTATATAATAATAGTGTAGTTTATAGTTTTAGTTCAGAGTTATTTAATTTTAGTTTAGAGTAAGTTTTTTTTTTTTTTTTTCGTTTTTTCGTTGGGGGAGGTCATCAGGCCACCCCCCAACATGGGGGTAGACTCAGAAGGCGATCCTGCGATTGCCATGTGTACAGAAGAAGAAAATATGTGGGACTCGCTGTTAGACCTAATAAAATATGTGAATAATTCAGTGAAAAAAAATCAAGAATCTACGTTTATAGACAATATTACATATAAAAAAGAAATTCATTCGGAACTGATAACAACTGTACGCGAAGGATCGTATAACGATGCAGATAAGAAAAAAGTAGATCTATCTAATAATCTTAAAGATATATTAATAAAAATCATCAAAAAAAATCAACAACCACCTGTATTGTACTCCCTTCAGGACTTAGCTCCATTTGTGGTCCAACTGGAACCAGCGATTCCAAATGTGTCGCTGCGCCCTCTACAAGTGGGTAGGAAACTGGACAAACACAAAATTAGCCAGGTTGTTAAAGTAGACGGCAGAGGGAAAAACAGAGTAGCTGTGACTTTTAAAAATGGGATAGCAGCGAATAATTTTTTAAACTCCTCTATATACATCCAGGAAGGTCTTAAAGCCTTCATTCCATCTCATCTTATATCTTCAAAAGGAATTATCCGTAACATTGACAAGGAAATTACTGAAGAAGAAATTTTAGACAATATGGAAACGGACGATAAAAGGCCAATTTTAAGGGTAGAAAGATTAAAACGTAGATCAAGTGACGATTCAGGCAACCCTGTGTACTTGCCTACAAACACAATTTTAGTAACCTTCCGTGGGAAACATCTCCCCAAATCAATATCACTCTTTCACAATCATAGATCTCCGCAACCATACATACCACGAACCATCCAATGCCATGGATGCATGAGGTATGGGCACCCAAAAAAAATATGCAAGAACTCTAATATAAGATGTCCAGCTTGCTCGGAGAATCACGATTTGCAAAACTGTCCTAATAGGGACAACCCTACATGTATGTTCTGTGGTGGAGATCACTTCACAACAGAATTTAATAAGAAACTGGCAGACAGGGTGTGTCCAGAATATTTCAAACAAAAAGAGATAAAAGAAATAATGATTAGGCACAATTATTCGTATCAAGAAGCAGCAAGCATTCATAAACCCACTCAACAAAATATCGTATATGATAGGGACTTCCCAAAATCCTTCCAATCATGTGAGGGTTCTCTATCGGATATGCTTCCGAGTTATGTGAATAAAATGAAACACTCTTTTGCCAGCGCCACGGGAAATAATTCGGGCAACCATGTTCACAAGATAAAATCATTCACAAGGAAAAAAAATATTACCTCAGAAGCGCCATCTCCGAAGCGGAAGAAGACACGATCTTTTGAAGCTTCCAATATGGATAACAAAGGCAAAGGTGTAAGAGAACCACCGGAAGCGCGAAAACTTGCCTTTATGCCAGTTAGAACCGAGGAAGAGATTAGGGGTAACACCATAAGGAAACTTATTGGTATTCTCCGCCAAGCCTTAGAATTACCATCGGTATTTGACCAGCCGGACTGTGCTGTAGCAGTCGACTCTATTATCTCCTCAATCGATCTTCTTCAATCTAGAAGCAGTAGTTACAACATTCAATCAGCAGAGTCAGACACTACATTTTAAAGTAGATACAGATAGATTTCAACAATGGACACTAAAAATTTAAAAATTATCAGTTGGAATATTAGAGCATTTCGCTCTAACTCTTTAGATTTATTCCAACTAGCCAGGTCGGAGACGGTGGATATTATCGCCTTATCCGAAACTTGGATGAAACCCGGAAGTATAGTTTCAACTCCGGGTTTCAGTGGATACCATCAACCGAGAGATGATGGAAAAGGGGGTGTGTCCCTACTGTACCGAAACCGTATTAATTTTAGCCCGATGAGTCTGAGTTTTGCTCATCCTCCTAGAGCTCAATTCGTAGCAGGAAAGATTGGTGCACTAACGATTGTATCAGCATACGTCCCACCTGATGTTATAATGCGTGCCTCTCACTGGAAGGGGCTACTCGATCAGATGGAGGAACCCTTTATTATTACGGGTGACTTCAATGGCCATCATCCCCTATGGGGACATGCGGATTCGAATGAGAATGGCAGGGAACTGGAGGATTCCATAGATCGATATAACTTGGTAATCCTAAATGACGGAAGACCGACACACCTCACATCTAGAAACCCAAACATTCTTGACTTGGTAATAGTATCACCCGGCTTAGCCACTACCTGTAATGCGGTTACGCTGTCAGACACACTAGGGAGTGACCACTTCCCGATTGTAACAGAGGTATCATTGCATCACCCGATGAATACCAACAAGTGGATGACGTCATCAAGGTTAAGAATCTCCTCAAAAAAGATGAATTGGGAGAAGTATAAGAAGATACTGGAATCTCTCTATCCTGTTGATGACACATATGAGGATCTCGAACACCGAATAATAAATGTGGCTCATGAATGCCATCCTCCTGTACCCAAAAAAATTAGACCACCTTGCCCCTGGTGGGACGTAGAATGCAGCGAAGCTGTTGCTAAAAGGAAACGGTGGATTGCGATCTTCCATAGGACGGGTCGATTTGAGCACTATTTGGAAGCAAAAAAGCAAATGGCCTTCACAAAAAGATTGCTAAAGGCGAAGAAGAGGGAAAACTTTAGGAAGTTTTGTGAGACATTGTCCAGAGAGTCGAGTATCTCAGAAGTGTGGAAGAAGATCAGGGCCTTCAGAGGATCTAGGAACCATGCCGTATCTCGGGATTCCCCGACCTCAGATTGGAGAGATCAAATAATTAGGAAACTATCGCCAGATTGGGTACAACTCCAACCCTCCTCGGCTTCACGAGAGGACATGACTATCAACTCATACCTTACAGAGGACTTCTCACTTGATGAGCTTGAAGCGGTATTGGTCAACACAAAAGATACAATGGTGGGACCTGATCAAATCTCATATCCCATGATCAAACACCTCCCAGTGAGAGACAAATATAGGTTGTTAGGGTTTTTCAACCGTTATATTAGCGGCATTTCGACTCCCGTACAATGGCAAAGTACATGTATTATCCCTATCCTCAAACCAGGTGCATCCAGATTCACACATTCAAGCTATAGACCAATAGCGCTAACATCCTGCGTAAAGAAAACCCTGGAATCTCTGATTAAGACTCGTCTTGATAAATGGTGCGAGGAATCAAAACTTTTTCCCAGTTACTTCAATGGATTCCGTAAGGGACGTGGGGCTCAAGATAACATAGCCACCTTAGTCTTGGATATATATAGCTCATTTGCCCAGAATCATCATCTGGTGGCGTGTTTCATTGATGTGAAGGCGGCGTATGATAGCGTATTGATGAACATTCTAGAGAATACATTAAATCAAATTCACCTACCAAGAGCTCTGATCGATTGCATCAAGTCACTGTGTGGTGAAAGAATAATTTATATGGATGGAGCTGAGTTAGGCAGCAGGAGGGCGTACATGGGCCTACCTCAGGGTAGCCCCCTTAGTCCATTGCTATTTAATATATATATTCACGATATCGAGATAATAGCAGTGGATGAGGTAAACGTATTGGTATACGCTGATGACATCGTCATATTGGGGAGCGGACCTAATATTCAGAGGCTGGTTACCAAAGTGGAGAGATGTGTGCGAAATTTGGCGGTATATTTACGGAGCAAGGGACTGACCATTGCTACTGAAAAAACGAACGCAATGCTCTTCTCGAGAAGCAATCCGGTGTACGTACCTGTTATGGAGGTTGATGGATCTCCGATAAGCTTTGTTAAAGAGGTGAAGTTTCTGGGAGTTTGGATGGACACCAAACTATCTTGGAAAAGGCAATGCGAAGAGACTGTGAAATCATGCGAGGCGGGGTTAAACATCATGCGAGCAATCTCAGGGTTGAGCTGGGGGTCGGACCCGGCTATAATGGTGCTATTTTATAAAGCATTTATCCGGTCCAGATTGGAATATGCAGCTTTTATCTATTCCTTCTGTGCAAAAGTTAAAACAACGAACCTGGACAGAGTCCAGAATAAAGCTCTGCGCTTGGCCCTTGGAATGTTCAAATCCTGCCCAATCAATTCGCTCCATGTGGAAGCAAACGTCTCGCCACTCACCATAAGGAGGAGAAGATGTACGAGAAAATATTTATGTAAAACTATGGCCATGGGGAATATAGCTCTTATCAGTGCCTTAAGACGAGCAGCATTTTATTTCGATGCAAAACCTTTCTGGCCAAGTAAAGGAACTCCCCTGTTAATAGAATTATATAATGAAATAAATCTAGTCAATATTCATAATAACATGCTGGAGGTGTTCTATGAATTACCGCTCAGAGCCCGGCTGAGTCGGTGTAGAAGAGTGGACTTTATGGAACGCCGCGCAGACAATGCACCACAACAAGAAATTTCTCAATGTTTTATGTCTTTTATTGATATGCTACCCAGATCGGTACACATCTATACGGATGGGTCTGTCCAACAAAACCCAAGATCCGTGGCGTATGGAGTCTATGTGGAGAGACCCTATATTAAGGAGAATGGTCGAATATCAGCTACTGCATCCATTTTTACGGCGGAGCTATATGCCATACATAGAGCTATCCTCTTGGTGAGTAGAAACGGGTGGAAGAAGGTGACTATCTTCTCGGACTCGAGGAGCTCACTGGACGCTATCCAATCCTCGCAACTTTCGACCAGGGATAACTACTGGGTTTTTTTAATAAAACACAAATTGTATAGTTTATTGGAGAACGGTTTTGAGATCACTCTTAGTTGGATCCCGGGACACTCGGGCATCCAGGGCAACGAAATGGCAGATTCACTGGCAGGCGAAGGACACTCTATGGAGGAAAGGAACCTCAAAACTTCATTCTCCGACATATACGCTGATATTAATCAAGAAGAGACTAGAGAGTGGCAAACAGTATACGACCGAGAATCAAATATTAAAGGAAAGGCGTATGCCGAGTGGAATCCGCTTGTCGGGAGCAATCCGTGGTTTAGAAGACTGGGTTTTACCAGAAGAGCGGAGGTGACAGCAATTTGCAGATTGCGGTCGGGGCACACTAGATGCCCAGCTCACTTGTTCCGCATGCACATTATCGAGTCTCCTACCTGTGAATGCGGTGACGCTGCTAATATCAATCACATATTCTTTGAATGCGATAATAACAGGCAGCATACTAAAGAATTGATCGACCGACTTATTATTTTAAAGGTCCCTTTCCCAACCTCTCTGGACCTGTTAATAAGAGGGGAGGACAGGGACGTATATAAGGCCATTATGAGTTTTATTAAAGGATCCAAATGTACCATTTAAATGTGTTGAAGTTATGTTCACCCATAATAAACCGCCTAATCTAATCTACCTCTCCGAGACCCTCCACACTGTGATAAGAGCTGATAGGTCCCTGCTCGAGAAGAGTCTATCTGCATGTGTGTCTTGGTTGGATTTGTTCATTAACTCATATAATATTTATTTGGTATTTATTTGATATTTATTTATTTTTATACTTATGTATTTGTTTGTTAATCATTTGCTCTTAATTATCTCATATTTATTTTATATTTATTTATTTGTCTGTTAATTATTTGTTTTTAGTTATTTCATATTTATTCTATATTTATTTGTCTGTTAGTTATTTCTTTTAATTATTTCATATTTATTTGATATTTATATTATTTTTGTTTTTATGTACTTGGGTGATACTTATTTATTTATCTGTGATATGGTCTTTAACACAATTTACTTTAGTAATTTATATTTATTTAATGTGGTCTATAACCAGGCATAGACTGGCTACATGCACGATATTGTGCGAGCTAAGTTACAAGCTTCCTCTCTAGGTAGAGGGGAAGAAACAAGAAGAAGAAGAGGAATTATTGAAATAATAATAATTATATTTTTTGTAATAGATAAAAACATATTCATGTAACAATAATAATAGAGAAACAAAAAAGAACAACTGTTACAAAGGAATATTGACCAATGATCTTTGTGCCCGAAATATTCAATATAATTAATTGATTTTTGAAATAAACAATGCTTAGACTACCCATTTCTTAGATTGGAACATAAAATTCAAATATTAGACCTAAATCTATTATATAATTTATATGTATATTCTTTTTGGCATGTTACTTATTAAATGTATAAACGGAGACTCGTTTTGTAACCAACCACTGTTTATCAGTATTAATTATTTAATTACTATGCATACATAAGTGTATTTAGTATAACCAAGTGCAAAGGCACAACAGTCTGTTTTTTTATCATCCAAAGCTTAATAAGACTATCGTGTCCCGAGATTGATTAATCTCTGGACACCGTGGATTATCTCGTGGATCTCGTGTTCTTCTCTTCGCCCTCCAACTAATACTTATTTTATGAGTCTAACTAGGACTTCTAGAGACTATCTAGAGTTTGGAGCGACTCACTTGTCAACTAGAGAAGACTATTTCTGTGGAAGACTCCCTTATATTTCATAACATCCTAATTAACATAGTGAGAGTACAATATTTGAGTAAAGGAAGACAGTCTTATTCCCTAACTATTATGTGTTTAGACGAATGTACATAGTCATTGTAGTCATTATCGAGTAATTTATATAATGAGCACTTTCTAATTTGTATATAAGAATAGTCATTACCTAGTGCTTAAAATTG
The DNA here is from genome assembly GCA_963457615.1 of Nicrophorus investigator. Classification (NCBI taxonomy): domain Eukaryota; kingdom Metazoa; phylum Arthropoda; class Insecta; order Coleoptera; family Silphidae; genus Nicrophorus; species Nicrophorus investigator. The sequence continues at coordinate 16,841,405 of OY735140.1, read as the reverse complement.
TATCTACAAATTTGTTAGTTTGTGCAATCTTTCGAAAGCGGGAATGTACTGAGTAGTTATAAAAGTACATAACAATTACAAATATGGGATAATACTAGTTGGGCACAACATCAGTTTGTAACTATTTTTTATCATCAAAAGCGTATTGTACAATTAATATATTTATTAATTAGGCCAACAACATTCTTCTTAATTATTAGGACCCAAGCATTGCGTATCCGTGATTATTTTGAATTTGCTGTGCAATACTATCAAGAATGTGATTATATCAACAGAAACGGAACCCTCTTAGGTTGTAAATATTTGAGTCTTCTAGGAAAATAAACCCTTTGTACATCCAGGTAGTCAAAACTCATTTCCTTTCTCCACTCATCCTCTTTTTGAAATGAACAGATTTTTGTAAAATATAATTTGTCTTAGTTGGTGGGCGTAGAGAAGAACATAGTCTTAGTTGGAGGGTCAAGGGAAGAACATACTTCCTAATTATTAACATAAGAGACGAATTTATCTCTTAGTTGATAAACCATGAGATCAACTTGACTTCTCAGTCTTCCTTCTTATCATCAGAAATCAACTCCAGGCGAAAGAGCGGTCAATCTCAAGTTTCCGGTTCCTCCGAGTCTAAATTACAGTAGAGAACAAATCAACTCCAGAAACCGATAGGAAGGTATGTTCAAGCTAATGTAAGTGAATATTTTGTTACTTTCAACTTATTGTCGTTGTGTAAAATTATTTAAAAAGCAATTTTCTCCTTAAATATTACCGTTTTGATAATTTTCGATAAGCATACTTTCTTTAATTGAAAGATTTTCGTTTAGTCCTTTTTCTCCTTTTTGTAATGAAATGTATTCTTTTATTTTGCCTTAAAATCTTAAACAAATTCTATTTATTAAATTGTGACACCCGATCCTAAGCAACTATCGGTTCTGGAAGACCCATAAATTCTAACAGCCAAACTAATATCTCAAATAATACGTTAGAAAATTTTATTCAGCAACAAACGTTGCATAACATATTAAATTTTCGTTTTAATGGTAATCCAAATAAATTGGAATATTTTATTTCAAAATGTATTAATCTTCTAGAAAATGACAAAAATCGTTATTTAGAATCACAACTATTAGAATTAATTACTTCAAGTTTTATGAGCGATGCTAAGCGCTTTATGCGAGACAAAAAATTAAACAACTGGCAAGAGTTGCGTAGCTCTCTCATAAAGTTCTTTTCAGAATTCTCAGATATTGCATATTGGAGAAATAAATTAAATATTTGTCACCAACATCTCAATGAAACAGTTTTTTCTTTTAAAACAAGGCTTGAAGAAATAGAGATTTAAATTATTGATGCAATGATGCTTAGTTTTGAATTAGATATAGTACGGGAGCACAAACGATTGTTGCCTCTCGAAGTCCTAAATAATTTTAAACTCGGATTATTACCCGATAAGTAACTTCATAAATTTAGATATCAGTGACACTTTAGTGCAGCGTGTCTAATTGCAGAGAAAAAAGAAATCTTAAATAACAAAAGAAATTCTTTTACCAAATTCAATTTAGGCAACACTTATAAGAAACAACATTCTTATAATAGGCACAAAGGTAATCAAATGAGAAATCAGGCAAGTTATAATGATAGAAATGATATTGATATTGAAATGATATTCTTCCTAGTTTGTAACGTTAAAAGATCAATATTTCCTGAGTTTACATTTCCTAATATTCTTATTTCTTTGGTAATGTTCAGTAGCAGCATTTCATAGTATTCTTGTCTAGAAGTAGTTTCGTTAAAGGTATGTATTGATGCTTCTAAGATACTAGATTGATCGTTAATTAAATTCGTTATGCCATCCTCATTTTTTTCAAATTGCATGATTTTACTTGTATAAAATTTTGCATCATCTTCGTCCATTGTTCCGAAGACGGTTTTTAATCCTGTTCCTACGGCATTGATCCATCTTCGTTTTACTCTTTTTGGATTGTGATCTACCATTTGATTTAACATTAATTCTTCGTTTTTTTATTTGTTTACAATTATTTGTAGATTGTCAAGAGCACTATTACATTCTACCGCTTTACCATCCTGGAAGAAGCCTCTACACGTTTCTGGAGTTTTAAGAATATTCAAATTTAATTTACTTATTTTGGAAAATAGATCCTCAAATTTTACATATGTGATCATTTTCCATTATTCAACAACAATCATTGCATAATATTCTAAATCTTCGCTTTAATGGAAATCCAAGTAAATTGGAATACTTTATTTCTAAATGTAATAACCTTTTGGAAAATGAAAAAAATCGCTACTTAGAATCCGATCTATTAGAATTAATCACCTCAAGCTTTGTAGGTTGATAAATAAATTGAATATTTGTCATCAAGATTACGATGAATCAGTATTTTCGTTCAAAACGAGACATGAGGAAATTGAGATTAAATTGATTGACGCTATGATGCTTACTTTTGAGCCAAATATTGCACGAGAGCACAAACGTTTGTTACCTCTCGAAACTTTAAATAATTTTAAACTGGGATTAATACCAGAAATTAGAGATTTTATTAACTTAGATAAGTCAGTATCTTTAGATGTTGCGTGCTCAATTGCCGAGCAAAAAGAAATTCAAAACAAAAAAAGAAAGCATCGGTATCAACTATGTTTGATGACCAATCTAACAGACTCTTTTACTAAATTAAATTTAGAGAATAAAAAGCAAAATCATTATACTAGATAAAATAATAATCAAATGAAAAATCGTCAGGCAGGATATAGGAATGATAGGCAATTTAAAAATTATAATTTTCAACATTATAATGATTATCGCGGAAATAATTCGCAAAAGGTTCGTAATTATAATCCTCATATCATTCCTTCATATCGGTTTATGTCTCGATTTCTGTACCGTGGTAGCTTTGGACTCGGTGGAACCGGAAACTTGAGGTTGAATCGACTAGGGATGTGTAACACGACAGCTCTGTCGCCTGGAATTGATTTCTGACGATAAGGCTTCGATTATGGTTATTAAAGTTGACTTAAGACGACGCTAAGAGTTCGAAATACCGCTGCCACCAAAAATAATTATGTGGTGTCCTTGAGATTGATTTTCTCTATACATCGTGGAATTATTTATAGTAGAAATACTACATAGAAGTCGGTTTTTAATATAGTTATTTATTTAACACTTAGATGTACGAGTTCTTAATCTAGCTTCCAGTTGCTACAAGCATAGGTTGCTTCTACGAAGAATGAGACTTGGAGTACTTCAAAGTATCACTAGGACTAGGTCTTTCTGTACCGCGGCTGGGACTGGGACACTTGATATTACATAAACATCTTATTTATAGTTCATAATTAGCATATTGGGAGCACAATATTTGGGTAAGGGAAGACCTTATCATTCCCTAACATTCACTAATTAATATGTATCTAGACGGATATAAATATTCGAATTTAGCTGGAATGTACTTCCTGGTGTATGTATAAGAGTAAACATTATTATGCGATTAGTATTGTCATTTCCTACTGAATAGTTTATGGAATGATTAGAGAGTGGTAAACTATTATGTCGTTAAGACATACATATCTATACATAAATAAAACAATAAGGGATAATATAAACAATAATGGTTATACATAACATTAGGACGAAGGGTCTAAGACCTGGCCACTCTAAGCATATTAATAGCACAAAGGTTGGCCAAGACAATGCACCCGCTTATATCGATGTCGTTGTTATTCACCTCCATCCCTATGATATTGGCTAAAGACGCAATCTTGTCCGGGGTCTTTGTGGAGGTCTCTTTATACTTTTTATATTTGCTACCTGTATGTCCAGACATACAGGTAGCATTGCGGTGACACTAGACGCATGTTACCCATTTCAAATAGGCATACCCCTTGTATATTTTTTGGCTTTTACGACCTCACGTAATGCTATTGTAAGGTGTGGGACCCTTTTGTTTTTACCACTATTTTAGTACGTGGGTCTTTTCCACTGCCCCACGTGAAGGATGTACACTCCGAGGAATTAATCAAACCCTACCCCGGAATATTCTTTTGTATTAGGTCCGCCTTTTCTTATATTACTTTTCTTATGTTACAATTCCTTGGTCGAAGCCTACAACGGACGATTCAACCTCAAGTTTCCGGTTCCTCCGAGTCTAATTGCAGCAGTTGCCCTCTGCCCTCAACTCCAGAAGCAAACACGGTTCAGCAATCGAGGCGTAAACCGACGTATTGGAAAATGTTCAAACTTATGTAAGTGGATATTTTTGTTATTTCCAACTTTTTGTCGTTGTGTATGTCATATAAACAGCATTTTTTTGTTTTAAAAATTTCCGTTCTAAATATTTTCTTGACAATTTTCGATAATTTTCGATAAGTATACTTCCTTTAATTGAAAGATTTTCGTTTATTTTTTCGTTTACTCCTTTTTCTCCTTTTTGTAAGGAAACTTATTCTTTTATTTTGTCTTGAGACTTAAAGTTCTTTTTATTAAAATGGTTGACACCCGATCTCAAGCAACTATCGGTTCTGGAAGACCCATAACTTCCAATACACAAACAAATCTCTCGAATAATACGTTAGAGAATTTTATCCAGCAACAATCGTTGCAAAATATATTAAATTTCCGATTCAAAATGTAATAACCTTTTAGAAAATGACAAAAATCGTTATTTAGAATCACAATTACTAGAATTAATAACTTCAAGTTTTGTGGGCGATGCTGAACGCTTTATGCGAGGCAGAAAATTAAACAACTGGCAAGAGTTGCGTAGCTCTCTAATAAAATACTTTTCTGAATCCTCCGATATTGCATATTGGATAAATAAACTAAATATTTGTCATCAACATCGAAATGAAACAGTTTTTTCTTTCAAAACAAGACTTGAAGAAATCGAGATTAAAATTATTGATGCTATAATGCTTACCTTTGAATTAGATATGGTACGAGAGTACAAACGTTTGTTGCCTCTCGAAGTTCTAAATAATTTTAAACTAGGATTATTGCCCGAAATAAGAAACTTTGTAAATTTGGATAATAGTGATACTTTAGATGCAGCATGTTTAATTGCGGAAAAAAAAAGAAATTTTGAATAACAAAAGAAGGCATCAGGATCAAATTTATTTAATGAGTAATCTAACGAATTCTTTTACGAAATTCAATTTAGGAAACACTTATAAGCAACAACATTCTTATAATAGGCTTGATAGTAATCAAATGAGAAATCCTCAGGCAGGTTATAATGATAGAAATCATTTTCAAGAATATAATAATTTGCGCGGTAATAAATCGCAAAAATTTGATTCGCAATTCAATAATCATAGATCTAAAGATAGTAATGATAGGGATTCTAGACAGAATCAAAATAATTTCAGGAATAGGAACTTTAATCATAATTCCAATAATGATTATAGAAATAATTAAAATTTTAGGGATACAAATGTCAGAACTAATGACAAAAAAATTTCATATGAGACTAATAAAAATAATTATCAGGATAGGAAAAATAATTTTAATGCAAATACGGAGCATGAATTTGTTAATAGGCGCACTAATATTCAAGATAGGAATAATTATAGGCGTAATGAAGATCAAACTAGAAGAAATTTTAACTCGCATAATTCGAATAGGAGGGATAATACTGATCGTGTATTTGAAAGTAGAAACAGCGATTCACGAAACAATTCGGGAAACGGACCGGGGCTTCCGAAGTAAAACAGCAGTCTAAGGAGGCCCATAACATCGTAAACCGTATTGAAAATATCTTTATGAAACCAGAATTAGAATTAATATTAGATATTGCAAATAAAAAAATTAATATTTTTGATAGATACCGGGGCGGATATTTCTCTGTTAAAGCGCGGTAAATTAAATTCAAATTGTAAAATAAAGAAAACGACAACAAAAATTAAAGGCATAGTAAATTCATGCGATACGTTAGGCATTTGTGAAGCGTCATATAAAATTAAAGAAGATTTATTAACTCACGATTTTCACATTATTAAGGAAGATGTAAACCTTAAAAGTGATGGTATTTTAGGAATCGATTTTATTAGGAAATTTAATGTAAACATTAATTTCGAGAAAGAAGAAATGAACATAAATGGAGTTAAATTGAAATTTTACAACAAAGATGATATTGTTGTACCGGCTAGAAGTGAACTTATAATAAATGCTATAAGTAATTACCCGGATAATTTAGAATAATAGGAGCATTGTTAGTATTATTAATGTATCAGAGGAAGAAAAAACTATTAAACGGCCGTCTATTAAATTAGACAAATATTGTAACTTTTCAGATAATTATACTGAAAGTGATACTGCTAATGGTGAGCGTATCGATAAAATTTTAGATCTGATTAAAAAGGATCATTTAAATACATTTGAAACAGATTTTTTGGAAAATATTTGTTCTTCATATAGCGATATCTTTCACTTGGAGGGTGAAAGTTTATCTTGTACTAACGCGGTAAAGCATAAAATTATTTTGAAGAAGGACACCGCTCCGATTCATAAAAAACCGTATAGATTACCTCAGATTCATAAAGATGTGATTAAGGAGGAATCACGTAGAATGTTGAGAGAAGGAATCATTAGGAATTCCGATAGCGAATGGAATTCTCCCTTATTAGTTGTTCCCAAACATGATAATGATGGTAAAATAAAGAAGTGGCGAGTTGTCGCAGACTTTAGAAAGATTAATGAAGTAACCGTTGGTGACGCATTTCCGCTGCCTAATATCACAGATATTTTGGACCAACTTGGTAATTCGAAATATTTCTCAAAATTGGACTTAAGCCAAGGTTTTTATCAAATTCCCATCGAAGAAGATTCAAATAAATTAACAGCTTTCAGCACAGGAACGCAGCATTATGAGTATAACCGCATGGTTATGGGTATGAAAACTGCACCTGCAACTTTCCAAAGACTCATGAATTCCGTTTTAATGGGCCTTCAAGGATTAAAATGCTTTGTTTATCTAGATGATATAGTCATTTATGGAAGAAGTTTCGAGGAACACAATAATAGATTGGTAGAAGTTTTTGATAGGATCAGAAATGCGAATTTAAAATTAAAACCAGAAAAATGTGAAATACTTAGAAAAGAAGTTGTATATTTAGGACATATTATCTCGAACGAAGGAATTAAACCGGATCCACGAAAAATTAATGATGTAAAAACTTTTCAACTCCAAAAACCGTAAAAAACATTAAATCTTTTTTAGGTTTAGCAGGTTATTATAGAAAATTTATAGAGGACTTCTCTAAAGTAGCTGTTCCATTAACAAAATTATTAAGAAAAGATTCGACATTTATTTGGTCAGATTTAGCTGATAAAGCATTCCAAACTTTAAAAGAAAAATTAATAACACCCCCTATTTTGCAGTATCCAAATTTTGAAAAACCATTTATTTTAACAACGGATAGCTCAAGTTTCGCGATAGGAGCGGTACTTAGTCAAAATTATAAGGGAAGCGATCTTCCCATATTCAACTACTGAGCGCGAATTATTAGCCATTGTTTGGGCAGTAAATCATTTTAGACCTTATTTATATGGAATTAAATTCACGATCATCACCGATCATAAACCGTTAACATTTTTAAGAAGAATCCAAGATCCAGGTTCTAGATTATTAAATATGCGATTAAAACTAGATATATGATTTTGAAATTAAATATAAAATTGGTAGGAATAATACAAACGCTGATGCCCTAAGCAGATTAATTCCAAACCCTGAACAGATTGTAAATGTACTTAACATTACGGATAATTATAACGAATATTTAAATTTTATCGTTGAGAATATAATAATAAATGATAATATTGTTGAAACCAATACACCTTTGGAACATAATATAAATTTACATCAATCATTTTTATTAACTTTAACTTCGGATCTTGCAAATATGAATAATTTTTTCGATACGTTGAATAATAAATACAAAATATTTGATGAAATTTTGAATAAAAAATCAGAAAATGATAGTTTCTTTCATATCGAGCAAAATAGAAAGATATTCCTATGTGCAATGGTTAAGAATACCCTTAAGAACAAACTAAAATTGAGTGATATTTTTGAATTTTTGCATAAGCTTAAACAGCGTTGTATTGATTTGAATATAAAGGATTTAGCTATGGCTAAACCTGGCTTAATAGAAGGTCATAATTGGACTAAAATTAGAACGATGCTTAGATATATATTTAAAGATGCGAATATAAAATTAACTGTCTATCACTCTAAATATAATTTAAATCAGGAAGAAAAAATAAATTAATTAGAGAATTTCATGATACCCCATTAGGTGGACATCAAGGGTTACACAGAACTTATAAAAAAATGAAAAAATATGTTTCTTGGAAAAATATGAAACGAACAATACAAGAATACATTCAGAAATGTATTAGTTGTCAAAAGAACAAAATGAATGTCAGAAAAACAAAAATGCCGTTAGAAATTACTTCCACCGCGAAGAACCCTTTTGAAAAATGTTTCCTAGATATAGTAGTACCATTAAATTTAACTGATGATACGAACAAATATATTTTAACCTTTATAGATGATATATCAAAATTTGTTGTGGCATCACCAATACCAAATCAAGAGGTAGATACAATCTCGAAAACTTTTGTAGAGAACGTTATCTGTAAACACGGAATTCCGACAGAAATTGTTACGGATCAAGGTGCAAATTTTATGAGTGATATTTTCAAAAACGTTTGTAAATTACTAAAGATAAAGAAAATTCACACCACAGCATTCCACCCAGAATCGAACGGTAGTCTCGAACGTTCTCATTTAGGTTTAGTGGAATACCTGAGACATTTTATCAATTCAGAACAATCTGATTGGGATAAATGGCTCCCTTTTTATGCTTTTACATATAATACTACGCCACATTCAGCCACAGGGTTAACCCCTTTTGAAATTTTATATGGACATAAAGCCAGTCTTCCTTCCACTATTTTAGCAAAACCAGAGTTTACGTATGCTTATGACGATTATGTCAGTGACCTACGTCAGAAACTAAGATATTGCCGTGATATGGCACATAAAAATTTAATAAATGCTAAAGAAAAATGATAAGAAAACCAATGTACAAACTTTCAATGTAGGAGAAAAAGTATTATTGTATGATGAAACCATTAGAAAAGGTAGAAGTAAAAAACTCGGACAAAAATGGATAGGTCCATACATAATTATCGAGAACAACTCAAATGTAAATTTTACTATTAAAAAAGGTAATAAACCTTATAAAATTCACGCGAATAGAATTAAACAATAATAATAATAATATTTATTGATCACACATTAAATGTAACCAAAGGGCTATCGACCTAAGTCTTTCCGCCCAGTGATACAATCAAACATATAAATTGCCTTACAATAAATCATACAAAAAAAAGAAAAAATAGATGTATTCGGAATAATGTGATAAAAAAAAAGAAAGACCATAACAAAAATACCAAATAAATGAAAATATAGAAAAATGTAAAACAAAAAAAATATTATCAAATTTCTTCGTATTCGGTTGAAGAACTATCAATTCGACCGGACACGGATCGATGGCTAAGCTTCCTTCACGACGAAAGACCCGGAAGTCCCCTGAACCAGACCCGTAGGTGACTCCAGCTCCGGATCATCCAGGTCAAACATCAGAACATAAACGTGGTTTCCCGAAAAGCAGACGTGTGTGTCTACAGAATTAAACATTTTTACGATTATTTTTTTTTTTTTTTTATTAACTCTGGTAATTTTTATCTTGCAGACTATTAACATCATTCATGTGGATCATCCGCGCAGAACCGGATTATTCAATGAATCATATAGACCATTCCCCAGGAATCTATTTCCAAGATCTAGGATCATGCAAAGTATATCATGATCAATGGAAAATGATTACATATGTAAAATTTGAGGATTTATTTTCCAAAATAACTAAATTAAATTTAAATATTCTTAAAACTCGAGAAACGTGTAGAAGCTTTTCCCAGACTGGTGTAGCAGTAGAATGCAATAGTGCTCTCGACAACCTACAGATAAATGTAAACAAATTAAAAAAACGAAGAATTAATGTTAAATCAAATGGTAGATCACAATCCAAAAAGAGTAAAACGAGGATGGATCAATGCCATAGGAACTGGATTAAAAACCGTCTTCGGAACAATGGACGAAGACGACGCGAAATTTTATACAAGTAAAATCATGCAGTTTGAAAAAAATGAGGATGGAATAACAAATTTAATTAAAGATCAATCTAGTATTTTAGAAGTATCAATACATACGTTTAACGAAACCACTTCTAGATTAGAATACAACGAATTGTTGTTACTGAACAGTACCAGAGATATAAGAAGATTAGGAAATGTAAATGCAGGAAATATAGATCTTTTAATGATACAAACTAGGATGGATAACCATATTAATCTGTTAAACTCCTTACTGAACGAATATCATTTTGATTTATCGAGCATAATAAATGTAATTTTAAACTCACAGAAAGGATTAATTCATCCTTCTATAATTACTCCACTTAAACTTGTTTCGGAACTGAAAAAATTACAAGGAAAATTACCAGATGGTCAATCTTTCCCACTTAAATTAGATGTATACTTTAAAGACTTAAAATTAGTCTATGTTATAAAAATACCATTAATTGCACAAATGGAATTTTCACTTTTTAAATTATACCCATTGCCAAGTAAAGCAATGAATAACACAATCACTTTTCTGCAACCATCATCTGAATACATTGCAATAAATAAAAATAAACAGAACTATTTACCAATTTGGGAATCGTTATTTCAGAGTTGTATTGAAATATTATCAGGGAAATTTTTATGTCCCCTTACGCAACCTATATTAATGGCAGATGAAAACCATTGTGAAATGGAATTGTTTACTCGTGCATAAACTGATTCTAGAAATTGTGATGTACGCGTAATAGATATGGCTCACAATATTTGGATGCAACTACAAAATGAAAATGCATGGTTGTTTGTTGCAAAAAATCCAGAACTTTTAACTATTTCATGCAGTGATAATAGTCACACCACCATACAAATTTCTGGTAATGGACTATTATCATTAAGGAAAAATTGCCATGGATATTCCAGAACTGCGATGTTGAAAGCGACATCGATCTCATCGAGTTTTATTAAAACGGATTTTATTCCAAGATTTAATTTATCATCGGAAATTATACCAAGGATAAATGAGCACATAAAAATAATAAATAAAACTAAAACATTAAAACGAACATCTTTGAATTTAAAAGAATTAGGCGACACAAGCATTAAATTGCATGAATTAGAAAGTAAAACTAACAAAGTTAAAGAAAATTTACATTTGCAAGAAAAAGTAGGTATTAGCCATACCATGAACTACGCCATAATACTTACTGTTTCGATTATACTCATCGCAGTGATAACGTCAATTTATTGTTATATGAACAAATTTAGAACGGTCAGCTCAATGTTAAATGCTGTTAATAATATGATGCAACCACCTCGATATCAGGCGGAAATGATAAATATTCCAGCTACTAGGAACATCGAACTAAGAAGAATAATGGAATCCAACGATCAAGAAGAACCAGCAGCGTCTGCCCCAAGTGAACCTATGTTAAGGTGTAAATTCTGAAACCATTATGTGTTTTATTTTGCAGATTACAAGTGAAAAGTTTTTATGTTTTATTATTAGTGCTACAGACTATAAAACTATATTATATACCATGTATCGTTTATTATGTATCTTTCGCACATACTACAAATGTATAATATAATGTGTTTTTTTTATTATTATCTTTTAGTGTATAGTGATTGAAAACTCTTTTGTAATGATTTAAATAATTGTTAGTGTATGTTTATTTTATGACGAGAAAAATACTTATTCTTCGCATTTTTCTCTACTTTAAGGAAGGAGGTGTCGTGGCCGACCCGTTCCACTCCGAGGAATAAATCAAACCCTACCCCGGAATATTCTTCTGTATTAGGTCCGCCTTTTCTTATATTTAAGGCGACACTTTTATATTTTAAGTTAGTCCTAGTGTTACTTTGAAGTAGTCCAAGTCTCACTCTCCGAAGAAGCAACCTATGCTTGAAGCAACTGGAAGCTAGATTAAGAACTCGTACATCTAAGTGTTAAATAAATAACTATTTTAAACACCGACTTCTATCTAGATTTCCTTAAAAACCCACTGGGACTCCACATCGACGAACCAACAAAATAATTCCACGGTGTGTAAGAGAAAATCCATCTCAGGACACGACAGTATGAAAGAGGAATCTTCGGGTAATGAGGATCACAGAAATTCACAATGGCGGTACTCACACGAAC